>CAWVQI010000172.1:0-1313500 GCA_963932335.1 Andrena marginata | reverse complement strand
CCTTGCGTGTCGCGGCATTGCGATCAATTCATATTAAGGTTTCGACCACGGCCCTCGCGCTGGTTATCGAGAAAATCGCGAATAACCCTAATCGCTCCCAAAATTTTCAAAGTCCCGCGAGTTTTCAGAGCCCTTCCGCACCATCGTCCGAACACAAAGTCGTCCGATTGTAGAAAACGACCACTGATCCTTGCGTGTCGCGGCATTGCGATCAATTCATATTAAGGTTTCGACCCCGGTCGTCGCGCTGGTATTCGAGATAATCGCGAATAACCGCAATCGCTCCCAAAATTTTCAAAGTCCCGCGAGTTTTCAGAGTCCTTCCGCACCATCGGCGAACACAAAGTCGTCCGATCTTCGAAAACGACAACTGACCCTTGCGTGTCGCGGCATTGCGATCAATTCATTTTAAAGTTTCGACCCCGGTTGTCGCGCTGGTTTTTGAGGTAATCGCGAATATCCACAATCGCTCCCAATATTTTCAAAGTACCGCGAGTTGTCAGAGTCCTTCCGCACCTTCGTCCGAACACAAAGACGCCCTATCGTCGAAAACGACCACAGATCCTTGCGTGTTGCGACATTGCGATCAATTCATATTAAGGTTTCGACCCCGGTCGTCGCGCTGGTTTTCGAGATAATCGCGAATAACCGCAATCGCTCCCAAAATTTTCAAAGTACCGCGAGTTTTCAGAGTCCTTCTGCACCATCGGCGAACACAAAATCGTCCGATCTTCGAAAACGACAACTGATCCTTGCGTGTCGCGACATTGCGATCAATTCATATTAAGGTTTCGACCACGGTCGTCGCGTTGGTTTTCGAGATAATCGCGAATATCCACAATCGCTCCCAATATTTTCAAAGTACCGCGAGTTGTCAGAGTTCTTCCGCACCTTCGTCCGAACACAAATACGCCCGATCGTCGAAAACGACCACAGATCCTTGCGTGTTGCGACATTGCGATCAATTGATATTAAGGTTTCGACCCCGGTCGTCGCGCTGGTTTTCGAGATAATCGCGAATAACCGCAATCGCTCCCAAAATTTTCAAAGTATCGCGAGTTTTCAGAGTCATTCCGCACCATCGGCGAACACAAAGTCGTCCGATCTTCGAAAACGACCACTGATCCTTGCGTGTGCGACATTGCGATCAATTCATATTAAGGTTTCGACAAGGGCCCTCGCGCTGGTTTTCGAGATAATCGCGAATAACCCAAATCGCTCCCAAAATTTTCTAAGTACCGCGAGTTTTCAGAGTCCTTCCGCACCATCGTCCGAACACAAAGTCGCCCGATCGTCGAAAACGACCACTGATCCTTGCGTGTTGCGACATTGCGATCAATTCATATTAAGGTTTCGACCACGGTCGTCGCGCTGGTTTTCGAGATAATCGCGAATAACCCTAATCGCTCCCAAAATTTTCAAAGTACCGCGAGTTTTCAGAGTCCTTCCGCACCATCGGCGAGCACAAAGTCGTCCGATCTTCGAAAACGACAACTGACCCTTGCGTGTTGCGGCATTGCGATCAATTCATTTTAAAGTTTCGACCCCGGTGGTCTCGCTGGTTTTCAAAGTAATCGCGAATATCCACAATCGCTCCCAATATTTTCAAAGTACCGCGAGTTTTCAGAGTCCTTCCGCACCATCGTCCGAACACAAAGTCGTCCGATTGTAGAAAACGACCACTGATCCTTGCGTGTCGCGGCATTGCGATCAATTCATATTAAGGTTTCGACCACGGCCCTCGCGCTGGTTATCGAGAAAATCGCGAATAACCCTAATCGCTCCCAAAATTTTCAAAGTCCCGCGAGTTTTCAGAGTCCTTCCGCACCATCGTCCGAACACAAAGTCGCCCGATCGTCGAAAACGACCACTGATCCTTGCGTGTCGCGACATTGCGATCAATTCATATTAAGGTTTCGACCACGGTCGTCGCGTTGGTTTTCGAGATAATCGCGAATATCCACAATCGCTCCCAATATTTTCAAAGTACCGCGAGTTGTCAGAGTTCTTCCGCACCTTCGTCCGAACACAAATACGCCCGATCGTCGAAAACGACCACAGATCCTTGCGTGTTGCGACATTGCGATCAATTGATATTAAGGTTTCGACCCCGGTCGTCGCGCTGGTTTTCGAGATAATCGCGAATAACCGCAATCGCTCCCAAAATTTTCAAAGTATCGCGAGTTTTCAGAGTCATTCCGCACCATCGGCGAACACAAAGTCGTCCGATCTTCGAAAACGACCACTGATCCTTGCGTGTGCGACATTGCGATCAATTCATATTAAGGTTTCGACAAGGGCCCTCGCGCTGGTTTTCGAGATAATCGCGAATAACCCAAATCGCTCCCAAAATTTTCTAAGTACCGCGAGTTTTCAGAGTCCTTCCGCACCATCGTCCGAACACAAAGTCGCCCGATCGTCGAAAACGACCACTGATCCTTGCGTGTTGCGACATTGCGATCAATTCATATTAAGGTTTCGACCACGGTCGTCGCGCTGGTTTTCGAGATAATCGCGAATAACCCTAATCGCTCCCAAAATTTTCAAAGTACCGCGAGTTTTCAGAGTCCTTTCGCACCATCGGCGAGCACAAAGTCGTCCGATCTTCGAAAACGACAACTGACCCTTGCGTGTTGCGGCATTGCGATCAATTCATTTTAATGTTTCGACCCCGGTGGTCTCGCTGGTTTTCAAAGTAATCGCGAATATCCACAATCGCTCCCAATATTTTCAAAGTACCGCGAGTTTTCAGAGTCCTTCCGCACCATCGTCCGAACACAAAGTCGTCCGATTGTAGAAAACGACCACTGATCCTTGCGTGTCGCGGCATTGCGATCAATTCATATTAAGGTTTCGACCACGGCCCTCGCGCTGGTTATCGAGAAAATCGCGAATAACCCTAATCGCTCCCAAAATTTTCAAAGTCCCGCGAGTTTTCAGAGTCCTTCCGCACCATCGTCCGAACACAAAGTCGCCCGATCGTCGAAAACGACCACTGATCCTTGCGTGTTGCGACATTGCGATCAATTCATATTAAGGTTTCGACCACGGTCGTCGCGCTGGTTTTCGAGATAATCGCGAATAACCATAATCGCTCCCAAAATTTTCAAAGTACCGCGAGTTTTCAGAGTCCTTCCGCACCATCGGCGAGCACAAAGTCGTCCGATCTTCGAAAACGACAACTGACCCTTGCGTGTCGCGGCATTGCGATCAATTCATATTAAGCTTTGGACCACGGCCCTCGTGCTGGTTCTCGAGAAAATCGCGAATAATCCTAATCGCTCCCAAAATTTTCATAGTACCGCGAGTGTTCTGAGTCCTTCCGCACCATCGGCGAACAAAAAGTCGTCCGATCTTCGAAAACGACAACTGACCCTTGCGTGTTGCGGCATTGCTGCGATCAATTCATTTTAAAGTTTCGACCCCGGTGGTCTCGCTGGTTTTCAAAGTAATCGCGAATATCCACAATCGCTCCCAATATTTTCAAAGTACCGCGAGTTTTCAGAGTCCTTCCGCACCATCGTCCGAACACAAAGTCGTCCGATTGTAGAAAACGACCACTGATCCTTGCGTGTCGCGTCATTGCGATCAATTCATATTAAGTTTTCGACCACGGCCCTCGCGCTGGTTATCGAGAAAATCGCGAATAACCCTAATCGCTCCCAAAATTTTCAAAGTCCCGCGAGTTTTCAGAGCCCTTCCGCACCATCGTCCGAACACAAAGACGCCCGATCGTCGAAAACGACCACAGATCCTTGCGTGTTGCGACATTGCGATCAATTCATATTAAGGTTTCGACCCCGGTCGTCGCGCTGGTTTTCGAGATAATCGCGAATAACCGCAATCGCTCCCAAAATTTTCAAAGTACCGCGAGTTTTCAGAGTCCTTCCGCACCATCGGCGAACACAAAGTCGTCCGATCTTCGAAAACGACCACTGATCCTTGCGTGTGCGACATTGCGATCAATTCATATTAAGGTTTCGACCAGGGCCCTCGCGCTGGTTTTCGAGATAATCGCGAATAACCCAAATCGCTCCCAAAATTTTCAAAGTACCGCGAGTTTTCAGAGTCCTTCCGCACCATCGGCGAACACAAAGTCGTCCGATCTTCGAAAACGACAATTGACCCTTGCGTGTCGCGGCATTGCGATCAATTCATATTAAGGTTTCGACCACGGCCCTCGCGCTGGTTATCGAGAAAATCGCGAATAACCCTAATCGCTCCCAAAATTTTCAAAGTCCCGCGAGTTTTCAGAGCCCTTCCGCACCATCGTCCGAACACAAAGTCGTCCGATTGTAGAAAACGACCACTGATCCTTGCGTGTCGCGGCATTGCGATCAATTCATATTAAGGTTTCGACCACGGCCCTCGTGCTGGTTCTCGAGAAAATCGCGAATAACCCTAATCGCTCCCAAAATTTTCATAGTACCGCGAGTGTTCAGAGTCCTTCCGCACCATCGGCGAACACAAAGTCGTCCGATCTTCGAAAACGACAACTGACCCTTGCGTGTCGCGGCATTGCGATCAATTCATTTTAAAGTTTCGACCCCGGTTGACTCGCTGGTTTTCGAAGTAATCGCGAATATCCACAATCGCTCCCAATATTTTCAAAGTACCGCGAGTTGTCAGAGTCTTTCCGCACCTTCGTCCGAACACAAAGACGCCCGATCGTCGAAAACGACCACAGATCCTTGCGTGTTGCGACATTGCGATCAATTCATATTAAGGTTTCGACCCCGGTCGTCGCGCTGGTATTCGAGATAATCGCGAATAACCGCAATCGCTCCCAAAATTTTCAAAGTCCCGCGAGTTTTCAGAGTCCTTCCGCACCATCGGCGAACACAAAGTCGTCCGATCTTCGAAAACGACAACTGACCCTTGCGTGTCGCGGCATTGCGATCAATTCATTTTAAAGTTTCGACCCCGGTTGTCGCGCTGGTTTTTGAGGTAATCGCGAATATCCACAATCGCTCCCAATATTTTCAAAGTACCGCGAGTTGTCAGAGTCCTTCCGCACCTTCGTCCGAACACAAAGACGCCCTATCGTCGAAAACGACCACAGATCCTTGCGTGTTGCGACATTGCGATCAATTCATATTAAGGTTTCGACCCCGGTCGTCGCGCTGGTTTTCGAGATAATCGCGAATAACCGCAATCGCTCCCAAAATTTTCAAAGTACCGCGAGTTTTCAGAGTCCTTCTGCACCATCGGCGAACACAAAATCGTCCGATCTTCGAAAACGACAACTGATCCTTGCGTGTCGCGACATTGCGATCAATTCATATTAAGGTTTCGACCCCGGTCGTCGCGTTGGTTTTCGAGATAATCGCGAATATCCACAATCGCTCCCAATATTTTCAAAGTACCGCGAGTTGTCAGAGTCCTTCCGCACCTTCGTCCGAACACAAAGACGCCCTATCGTCGAAAACGACCACAGATCCTTGCGTGTTGCGACATTGCGATCAATTGATATTAAGGTTTCGACCCCGGTCGTCGCGCTGGTTTTCGAGATAATCGCGAATAACCGCAATCGCTCCCAAAATTTTCAAAGTATCGCGAGTTTTCAGAGTCATTCCGCACCATCGGCGAACACAAAGTCGTCCGATCTTCGAAAACGACCACTGATCCTTGCGTGTGCGACATTGCGATCAATTCATATTAAGGTTTCGACCAGGGCCCTCGCGCTGGTTTTCGAGATAATCGCGAATAACCCAAATCGCTCCCAAAATTTTCAAAGTACCGCGAGTTTTCAGAGTCCTTCCGCACCATCGTCCGAACACAAAGTCGTCCGATTGTAGAAAACGACCACTGATCCTTGCGTGTCGCGGCATTGCGATCAATTCATATTAAGGTTTCGACCACGGCCCTCGTGCTGGTTCTCGAGAAAATCGCGAATAACCCTAATCGCTCCCAAAATTTTCATAGTACCGCGAGTGTTCAGAGTCCTTCCGCACCATCGGCGAACACAAAGTCGTCCGATTGTAGAAAACGACCACTGATCCTTGCGTGTCGCGGCATTGCGATCAATTCATATTAAGGTTTCGACCACGGCCCTCGCGCTGGTTATCGAGAAAATCGCGAATAACCCTAATCGCTCCCAAAATTTTCAAAGTCCCGCGAGTTTTCAGAGTCCTTCCGCACCATCGTCCGAACACAAAGTCGCCCGATCGTCGAAAACGACCACTGATCCTTGCGTGTTGCGACATTGCGATCAATTCATATTAAGGTTTCGACCACGGTCGTCGCGCTGGTTTTCGAGATAATCGCGAATAACCATAATCGCTCCCAAAATTTTCAAAGTACCGCGAGTTTTCAGAGTCCTTCCGCACCATCGGCGAGCACAAAGTCGTCCGATCTTCGAAAACGACAACTGACCCTTGCGTGTCGCGGCATTGCGATCAATTCATATTAAGCTTTGGACCACGGCCCTCGTGCTGGTTCTCGAGAAAATCGCGAATAATCCTAATCGCTCCCAAAATTTTCATAGTACCGCGAGTGTTCTGAGTCCTTCCGCACCATCGGCGAACAAAAAGTCGTCCGATCTTCGAAAACGACAACTGACCCTTGCGTGTTGCGGCATTGCTGCGATCAATTCATTTTAAAGTTTCGACCCCGGTGGTCTCGCTGGTTTTCAAAGTAATCGCGAATATCCACAATCGCTCCCAATATTTTCAAAGTACCGCGAGTTTTCAGAGTCCTTCCGCACCATCGTCCGAACACAAAGTCGTCCGATTGTAGAAAACGACCACTGATCCTTGCGTGTCGCGGCATTGCGATCAATTCATATTAAGGTTTCGACCACGGCCCTCGCGCTGGTTATCGAGAAAATCGCGAATAACCCTAATCGCTCCCAAAATTTTCAAAGTCCCGCGAGTTTTCAGAGTCCTTCCGCACCATCGTCCGAACACAAAGTCGCCCGATCGTCGAAAACGACCACTGATCCTTGCGTGTCGCGACATTGCGATCAATTCATATTAAGGTTTCGACCACGGTCGTCGCGTTGGTTTTCGAGATAATCGCGAATATCCACAATCGCTCCCAATATTTTCAAAGTACCGCGAGTTGTCAGAGTTCTTCCGCACCTTCGTCCGAACACAAATACGCCCGATCGTCGAAAACGACCACAGATCCTTGCGTGTTGCGACATTGCGATCAATTGATATTAAGGTTTCGACCCCGGTCGTCGCGCTGGTTTTCGAGATAATCGCGAATAACCGCAATCGCTCCCAAAATTTTCAAAGTATCGCGAGTTTTCAGAGTCATTCCGCACCATCGGCGAACACAAAGTCGTCCGATCTTCGAAAACGACCACTGATCCTTGCGTGTGCGACATTGCGATCAATTCATATTAAGGTTTCGACAAGGGCCCTCGCGCTGGTTTTCGAGATAATCGCGAATAACCCAAATCGCTCCCAAAATTTTCTAAGTACCGCGAGTTTTCAGAGTCCTTCCGCACCATCGTCCGAACACAAAGTCGCCCGATCGTCGAAAACGACCACTGATCCTTGCGTGTTGCGACATTGCGATCAATTCATATTAAGGTTTCGACCACGGTCGTCGCGCTGGTTTTCGAGATAATCGCGAATAACCCTAATCGCTCCCAAAATTTTCAAAGTACCGCGAGTTTTCAGAGTCCTTTCGCACCATCGGCGAGCACAAAGTCGTCCGATCTTCGAAAACGACAACTGACCCTTGCGTGTTGCGGCATTGCGATCAATTCATTTTAATGTTTCGACCCCGGTGGTCTCGCTGGTTTTCAAAGTAATCGCGAATATCCACAATCGCTCCCAATATTTTCAAAGTACCGCGAGTTTTCAGAGTCCTTCCGCACCATCGTCCGAACACAAAGTCGTCCGATTGTAGAAAACGACCACTGATCCTTGCGTGTCGCGGCATTGCGATCAATTCATATTAAGGTTTCGACCACGGCCCTCGCGCTGGTTATCGAGAAAATCGCGAATAACCCTAATCGCTCCCAAAATTTTCAAAGTCCCGCGAGTTTTCAGAGTCCTTCCGCACCATCGTCCGAACACAAAGTCGCCCGATCGTCGAAAACGACCACTGATCCTTGCGTGTTGCGACATTGCGATCAATTCATATTAAGGTTTCGACCACGGTCGTCGCGCTGGTTTTCGAGATAATCGCGAATAACCATAATCGCTCCCAAAATTTTCAAAGTACCGCGAGTTTTCAGAGTCCTTCCGCACCATCGGCGAGCACAAAGTCGTCCGATCTTCGAAAACGACAACTGACCCTTGCGTGTCGCGGCATTGCGATCAATTCATATTAAGCTTTGGACCACGGCCCTCGTGCTGGTTCTCGAGAAAATCGCGAATAATCCTAATCGCTCCCAAAATTTTCATAGTACCGCGAGTGTTCTGAGTCCTTCCGCACCATCGGCGAACAAAAAGTCGTCCGATCTTCGAAAACGACAACTGACCCTTGCGTGTTGCGGCATTGCTGCGATCAATTCATTTTAAAGTTTCGACCCCGGTGGTCTCGCTGGTTTTCAAAGTAATCGCGAATATCCACAATCGCTCCCAATATTTTCAAAGTACCGCGAGTTTTCAGAGTCCTTCCGCACCATCGTCCGAACACAAAGTCGTCCGATTGTAGAAAACGACCACTGATCCTTGCGTGTCGCGTCATTGCGATCAATTCATATTAAGTTTTCGACCACGGCCCTCGCGCTGGTTATCGAGAAAATCGCGAATAACCCTAATCGCTCCCAAAATTTTCAAAGTCCCGCGAGTTTTCAGAGCCCTTCCGCACCATCGTCCGAACACAAAGACGCCCGATCGTCGAAAACGACCACAGATCCTTGCGTGTTGCGACATTGCGATCAATTCATATTAAGGTTTCGACCCCGGTCGTCGCGCTGGTTTTCGAGATAATCGCGAATAACCGCAATCGCTCCCAAAATTTTCAAAGTACCGCGAGTTTTCAGAGTCCTTCCGCACCATCGGCGAACACAAAGTCGTCCGATCTTCGAAAACGACCACTGATCCTTGCGTGTGCGACATTGCGATCAATTCATATTAAGGTTTCGACCAGGGCCCTCGCGCTGGTTTTCGAGATAATCGCGAATAACCCAAATCGCTCCCAAAATTTTCAAAGTACCGCGAGTTTTCAGAGTCCTTCCGCACCATCGGCGAACACAAAGTCGTCCGATCTTCGAAAACGACAATTGACCCTTGCGTGTCGCGGCATTGCGATCAATTCATATTAAGGTTTCGACCACGGCCCTCGCGCTGGTTATCGAGAAAATCGCGAATAACCCTAATCGCTCCCAAAATTTTCAAAGTCCCGCGAGTTTTCAGAGCCCTTCCGCACCATCGTCCGAACACAAAGTCGTCCGATTGTAGAAAACGACCACTGATCCTTGCGTGTCGCGGCATTGCGATCAATTCATATTAAGGTTTCGACCACGGCCCTCGTGCTGGTTCTCGAGAAAATCGCGAATAACCCTAATCGCTCCCAAAATTTTCATAGTACCGCGAGTGTTCAGAGTCCTTCCGCACCATCGGCGAACACAAAGTCGTCCGATCTTCGAAAACGACAACTGACCCTTGCGTGTCGCGGCATTGCGATCAATTCATTTTAAAGTTTCGACCCCGGTTGACTCGCTGGTTTTCGAAGTAATCGCGAATATCCACAATCGCTCCCAATATTTTCAAAGTACCGCGAGTTGTCAGAGTCTTTCCGCACCTTCGTCCGAACACAAAGACGCCCGATCGTCGAAAACGACCACAGATCCTTGCGTGTTGCGACATTGCGATCAATTCATATTAAGGTTTCGACCCCGGTCGTCGCGCTGGTATTCGAGATAATCGCGAATAACCGCAATCGCTCCCAAAATTTTCAAAGTCCCGCGAGTTTTCAGAGTCCTTCCGCACCATCGGCGAACACAAAGTCGTCCGATCTTCGAAAACGACAACTGACCCTTGCGTGTCGCGGCATTGCGATCAATTCATTTTAAAGTTTCGACCCCGGTTGTCGCGCTGGTTTTTGAGGTAATCGCGAATATCCACAATCGCTCCCAATATTTTCAAAGTACCGCGAGTTGTCAGAGTCCTTCCGCACCTTCGTCCGAACACAAAGACGCCCTATCGTCGAAAACGACCACAGATCCTTGCGTGTTGCGACATTGCGATCAATTCATATTAAGGTTTCGACCCCGGTCGTCGCGCTGGTTTTCGAGATAATCGCGAATAACCGCAATCGCTCCCAAAATTTTCAAAGTACCGCGAGTTTTCAGAGTCCTTCTGCACCATCGGCGAACACAAAATCGTCCGATCTTCGAAAACGACAACTGATCCTTGCGTGTCGCGACATTGCGATCAATTCATATTAAGGTTTCGACCCCGGTCGTCGCGTTGGTTTTCGAGATAATCGCGAATATCCACAATCGCTCCCAATATTTTCAAAGTACCGCGAGTTGTCAGAGTCCTTCCGCACCTTCGTCCGAACACAAAGACGCCCTATCGTCGAAAACGACCACAGATCCTTGCGTGTTGCGACATTGCGATCAATTGATATTAAGGTTTCGACCCCGGTCGTCGCGCTGGTTTTCGAGATAATCGCGAATAACCGCAATCGCTCCCAAAATTTTCAAAGTATCGCGAGTTTTCAGAGTCATTCCGCACCATCGGCGAACACAAAGTCGTCCGATCTTCGAAAACGACCACTGATCCTTGCGTGTGCGACATTGCGATCAATTCATATTAAGGTTTCGACCAGGGCCCTCGCGCTGGTTTTCGAGATAATCGCGAATAACCCAAATCGCTCCCAAAATTTTCAAAGTACCGCGAGTTTTCAGAGTCCTTCCGCACCATCGTCCGAACACAAAGTCGTCCGATTGTAGAAAACGACCACTGATCCTTGCGTGTCGCGGCATTGCGATCAATTCATATTAAGGTTTCGACCACGGCCCTCGTGCTGGTTCTCGAGAAAATCGCGAATAACCCTAATCGCTCCCAAAATTTTCATAGTACCGCGAGTGTTCAGAGTCCTTCCGCACCATCGGCGAACACAAAGTCGTCCGATTGTAGAAAACGACCACTGATCCTTGCGTGTCGCGGCATTGCGATCAATTCATATTAAGGTTTCGACCACGGTTGACTCGCTGGTTTTCGAAGTAATCGCGAATATCCACAATCGCTCCCAATATTTTCAAAGTACCGCGAGTTTTCAGAGTCCTTCCGCACCATCGGCGAACACAAAGTCGTCCGATCTTCGAAAACGACAACTGACCCTTGCGTGTCGCGGCATTGCGATCAATTCATTTTAAAGTTTCGACCCCGGTTGTTGCGCTGGTTTTCGAGGTAATCGCGAATATCCACAATCGCTCCCAATATTTTCAAAGTACCGCGAGTTTTCAGAGCCCTTCCGCACCATCGTCCGAACACAAAGTCGTCCGATTGTAGAAAACGACCACTGATCCTTGCGTGTCGCGGCATTGCGATCAATTCATATTAAGGTTTCGACCACGGCCCTCGTGCTGGTTCTCGAGAAAATCGCGAATAACCCTAATCGCTCCCAAAATTTTCATAGTACCGCGAGTGTTCAGAGTCCTTCCGCACCATCGGCGAACACAAAGTCGTCCGATCTTCGAAAACGACAACTGACCCTTGCGTGTCGCGGCATTGCGATCAATTCATTTTAAAGTTTCGACCCCGGTTGACTCGCTGGTTTTCGAAGTAATCGCGAATATCCACAATCGCTCCCAATATTTTCAAAGTACCGCGAGTTGTCAGAGTCTTTCCGCACCTTCGTCCGAACACAAAGACGCCCGATCGTCGAAAACGACCACAGATCCTTGCGTGTTGCGACATTGCGATCAATTCATATTAAGGTTTCGACCCCGGTCGTCGCGCTGGTATTCGAGATAATCGCGAATAACCGCAATCGCTCCCAAAATTTTCAAAGTCCCGCGAGTTTTCAGAGTCCTTCCGCACCATCGGCGAACACAAAGTCGTCCGATCTTCGAAAACGACAACTGACCCTTGCGTGTCGCGGCATTGCGATCAATTCATTTTAAAGTTTCGACCCCGGTTGTCGCGCTGGTTTTTGAGGTAATCGCGAATATCCACAATCGCTCCCAATATTTTCAAAGTACCGCGAGTTGTCAGAGTCCTTCCGCACCTTCGTCCGAACATAAAGACGCCCTATCGTCGAAAACGACCACAGATCCTTGCGTGTTGCGACATTGCGATCAATTCATATTAAGGTTTCGACCCCGGTCGTCGCGCTGGTTTTCGAGATAATCGCGAATAACCGCAATCGCTCCCAAAATTTTCAAAGTACCGCGAGTTTTCAGAGTCCTTCTGCACCATCGGCGAACACAAAATCGTCCGATCTTCGAAAACGACAACTGATCCTTGCGTGTCGCGACATTGCGATCAATTCATATTTAGGTTTCGACCCCGGTCGTCGCGTTGGTTTTCGAGATAATCGCGAATATCCACAATCGCTCCCAATATTTTCAAAGTACCGCGAGTTGTCAGAGTCCTTCCGCACCTTCGTCCGAACACAAATACGCCCGATCGTCGAAAACGACCACAGATCCTTGCGTGTTGCGACATTGCGATCAATTGATATTAAGGTTTCGACCCCGGTCGTCGCGCTGGTTTTCGAGATAATCGCGAATAACCCAAATCGCTCCCAAAATTTTCTAAGTACCGCGAGTTTTCAGAGTCCTTCCGCACCATCGTCCGAACACAAAGTCGCCCGATCGTCGAAAACGACCACTGATCCTTGCGTGTTGCGACATTGCGATCAATTCATATTAAGGTTTCGACCACGGTCGTCGCGCTGGTTTTCGAGATAATCGCGAATAACCCTAATCGCTCCCAAAATTTTCAAAGTACCGCGAGTTTTCAGAGTCCTTCCGCACCATCGGCGAGCACAAAGTCGTCCGATCTTCGAAAACGACAACTGACCCTTGCGTGTCGCGGCATTGCGATCAATTCATATTAAGCTTTCGACCACGGCCCTCGTGCTGGTTCTCGAGAAAATCGCGAATAATCCTAATCGCTCCCAAAATTTTCATAGTACCGCGAGTGTTCAGAGTCCTTCCGCACCATCGGCGAACAAAAAGTCGTCCGATCTTCGAAAACGACAACTGACCCTTGCGTGTTGCGGCATTGCGATCAATTCATTTTAAAGTTTCGACCCCGGTGGTCTCGCTGGTTTTCAAAGTAATCGCGAATATCCACAATCGCTCCCAATATTTTCAAAGTACCGCGAGTTTTCAGAGTCCTTCCGCACCATCGTCCGAACACAAAGTCGTCCGATTGTAGAAAACGACCACTGATCCTTGCGTGTCGCGGCATTGCGATCAATTCATATTAAGGTTTCGACCACGGCCCTCGTGCTGGTTCTCGAGAAAATCGCGAATAACCCTAATCGCTCCCAAAATTTTCATAGTACCGCGAGTGTTCAGAGTCCTTCCGCACCATCGGCGAACACAAAGTCGTCCGATCTTCGAAAACGACAACTGACCCTTGCGTGTCGCGGCATTGCGATCAATTCATTTTAAAGTTTCGACCCCGGTTGACTCGCTGGTTTTCGAAGTAATCGCGAATATCCACAATCGCTCCCAATATTTTCAAAGTACCGCGAGTTGTCAGAGTCTTTCCGCACCTTCGTCCGAACACAAAGACGCCCGATCGTCGAAAACGACCACAGATCCTTGCGTGTTGCGACATTGCGATCAATTCATATTAAGGTTTCGACCCCGGTCGTCGCGCTGGTATTCGAGATAATCGCGAATAACCGCAATCGCTCCCAAAATTTTCAAAGTCCCGCGAGTTTTCAGAGTCCTTCCGCACCATCGGCGAACACAAAGTCGTCCGATCTTCGAAAACGACAACTGACCCTTGCGTGTCGCGGCATTGCGATCAATTCATTTTAAAGTTTCGACCCCGGTTGTCGCGCTGGTTTTTGAGGTAATCGCGAATATCCACAATCGCTCCCAATATTTTCAAAGTACCGCGAGTTGTCAGAGCCCTTCCGCACCATCGTCCGAACACAAAGTCGTCCGATTGTAGAAAACGACCACTGATCCTTGCGTGTCGCGGCATTGCGATCAATTCATATTAAGGTTTCGACCACGGCCCTCGTGCTGGTTCTCGAGAAAATCGCGAATAACCCTAATCGCTCCCAAAATTTTCATAGTACCGCGAGTGTTCAGAGTCCTTCCGCACCATCGGCGAACACAAAGTCGTCCGATCTTCGAAAACGACAACTGACCCTTGCGTGTCGCGGCATTGCGATCAATTCATTTTAAAGTTTCGACCCCGGTTGTCTCGCTGGTTTTCGAAGTAATCGCGAATATCCACAATCGCTCCCAATATTTTCAAAGTACCGCGAGTTGTCAGAGTCCTTCCGCACCATCGTCCGAACACAAAGTCGTCCGATTGTAGAAAACGACCACAGATCCTTGCGTGTCGCGGCATTGCGATCAATTCATATTAAGGTTTCGACCACGGCCCTCGCGCTGGTGATCGAGAAAATCGCGAATAACCCTAATCGCTTCCAAAATTTTCAAAGTCCCGCGAGTTTTCAGAGCCCTTCCGCACCATCGTCCGAACACAAAGTCGTCCGATTGTAGAAAACGACCACTGATCCTTGCGTGTTGCGGCATTGCGATCAATTCATATTAAGCTTTCGACCACGGCCCTCGTGCTGGTTCTCGAGAAAATCGCGAATAATCCTAATCGCTCCCAAAATTTTCATAGTACCGCGAGTGTTCAGAGTCCTTCCGCACCATCGGCGAACAAAAAGTCGTCCGATCTTCGAAAACGACAACTGACCCTTGCGTGTTGCGGCATTGCGATCAATTCATTTTAAAGTTTCGACCCCGGTGGTCTCGCTGGTTTTCAAAGTAATCGCGAATATCCACAATCGCTCCCAATATTTTCAAAGTACCGCGAGTTTTCAGAGTCCTTCCGCACCATCGTCCGAACACAAAGTCGTCCGATTGTAGAAAACGACCACTGATCCTTGCGTGTCGCGGCATTGCGATCAATTCATATTAAGTTTTCGACCACGGCCCTCGCGCTGGTTATCGAGAAAATCGCGAATAACCCTAATCGCTCCCAAAATTTTCAAAGTCCCGCGAGTTTTCAGAGCCCTTCCGCACCATCGTCCGAACACAAAGACGCCCGATCGTCGAAAACGACCACAGATCCTTGCGTGTTGCGACATTGCGATCAATTCATATTAAGGTTTCGACCCCGGTCGTCGCGCTGGTTTTCGAGATAATCGCGAATAACCGCAATCGCTCCCAAAATTTTCAAAGTACCGCGAGTTTTCAGAGTCATTCCGCACCATCGGTGAACACAAAGTCGTCCGATCTTCGAAAGCGACCACTGATCCTTGCGTGTGCGACATTGCGATCAATTCATATTAAGGTTTCGACCAGGGCCCTCGCGCTGGTTTTCGAGATAATCGCGAATAACCCAAATCGCTCCCAAAATTTTCAAAGTACCGCGAGTTTTCAGAGTCCTTCCGCACCATCGTCCGAACACAAAGTCGTCCGATTGTAGAAAACGACCACTGATCCTTGCGTGTCGCGGCATTGCGATCAATTCATATTAAGGTTTCGACCACGGTTGACTCGCTGGTTTTCGAAGTAATCGCGAATATCCACAATCGCTCCCAATATTTTCAAAGTACCGCGAGTTTTCAGAGTCCTTCCGCACCATCGGCGAACACAAAGTCGTCCGATCTTCGAAAACGACCACTGATCCTTGCGTGTGCGACATTGCGATCAATTCATATTAAGGTTTCGACCAGGGCCCTCGCGCTGGTTTTCGAGATAATCGCGAATAACCCAAATCGCTCCCAAAATTTTCAAAGTACCGCGAGTTTTCAGATTCCTTCCGCACCATCGGCGAACACAAAGTCGTCCGATCTTCGAAAACGACAATTGACCCTTGCGTGTCGCGGCATTGCGATCAATTCATATTAAGGTTTCGACCACGGCCCTCGCGCTGGTTATCGAGAAAATCGCGAATAACCCTAATCGCTCCCAAAATTTTCAAAGTCCCGCGAGTTTTCAGAGCCCTTCCGCACCATCGTCCGAACACAAAGTCGTCCGATTGTAGAAAACGACCACTGATCCTTGCGTGTCGCGGCATTGCGATCAATTCATATTAAGGTTTCGACCACGGCCCTCGTGCTGGTTCTCGAGAAAATCGCGAATAACCCAAATCGCTCCCAAAATTTTCTAAGTACCGCGAGTTTTCAGAGTCCTTCCGCACCATCGTCCGAACACAAAGTCGCCCGATCGTCGAAAACGACCACTGATCCTTGCGTGTCGCGGCATTGCGATCAATTCATATTAAGGTTTCGACCACGGCCCTCGCGCTGGTTATCGAGAAAATCGCGAATAACCCTAATCGCTCCCAAAATTTTCAAAGTCCCGCGAGTTTTCAGAGTCCTTCCGCACCATCGTCCGAACACAAAGTCGCCCGATCGTCGAAAACGACCACTGATCCTTGCGTGTTGCGACATTGCGATCAATTCATATTAAGGTTTCGACCACGGTCGTCGCGCTGGTTTTCGAGATAATCGCGAATAACCATAATCGCTCCCAAAATTTTCAAAGTACCGCGAGTTTTCAGAGTCCTTCCGCACCATCGGCGAGCACAAAGTCGTCCGATCTTCGAAAACGACAACTGACCCTTGCGTGTCGCGGCATTGCGATCAATTCATATTAAGCTTTGGACCACGGCCCTCGTGCTGGTTCTCGAGAAAATCGCGAATAATCCTAATCGCTCCCAAAATTTTCATAGTACCGCGAGTGTTCTGAGTCCTTCCGCACCATCGGCGAACAAAAAGTCGTCCGATCTTCGAAAACGACAACTGACCCTTGCGTGTTGCGGCATTGCTGCGATCAATTCATTTTAAAGTTTCGACCCCGGTGGTCTCGCTGGTTTTCAAAGTAATCGCGAATATCCACAATCGCTCCCAATATTTTCAAAGTACCGCGAGTTTTCAGAGTCCTTCCGCACCATCGTCCGAACACAAAGTCGTCCGATTGTAGAAAACGACCACTGATCCTTGCGTGTCGCGTCATTGCGATCAATTCATATTAAGTTTTCGACCACGGCCCTCGCGCTGGTTATCGAGAAAATCGCGAATAACCCTAATCGCTCCCAAAATTTTCAAAGTCCCGCGAGTTTTCAGAGCCCTTCCGCACCATCGTCCGAACACAAAGACGCCCGATCGTCGAAAACGACCACAGATCCTTGCGTGTTGCGACATTGCGATCAATTCATATTAAGGTTTCGACCCCGGTCGTCGCGCTGGTTTTCGAGATAATCGCGAATAACCGCAATCGCTCCCAAAATTTTCAAAGTACCGCGAGTTTTCAGAGTCATTCCGCACCATCGGTGAACACAAAGTCGTCCGATCTTCGAAAGCGACCACTGATCCTTGCGTGTGCGACATTGCGATCAATTCATATTAAGGTTTCGACCAGGGCCCTCGCGCTGGTTTTCGAGATAATCGCGAATAACCCAAATCGCTCCCAAAATTTTCAAAGTACCGCGAGTTTTCAGAGTCCTTCCGCACCATCGTCCGAACACAAAGTCGTCCGATTGTAGAAAACGACCACTGATCCTTGCGTGTCGCGGCATTGCGATCAATTCATATTAAGGTTTCGACCACGGTTGACTCGCTGGTTTTCGAAGTAATCGCGAATATCCACAATCGCTCCCAATATTTTCAAAGTACCGCGAGTTTTCAGAGTCCTTCCGCACCATCGGCGAACACAAAGTCGTCCGATCTTCGAAAACGACCACTGATCCTTGCGTGTGCGACATTGCGATCAATTCATATTAAGGTTTCGACCAGGGCCCTCGCGCTGGTTTTCGAGATAATCGCGAATAACCCAAATCGCTCCCAAAATTTTCAAAGTACCGCGAGTTTTCAGAGTCCTTCCGCACCATCGGCGAACACAAAGTCGTCCGATCTTCGAAAACGACAATTGACCCTTGCGTGTCGCGGCATTGCGATCAATTCATATTAAGGTTTCGACCACGGCCCTCGCGCTGGTTATCGAGAAAATCGCGAATAACCCTAATCGCTCCCAAAATTTTCAAAGTCCCGCGAGTTGTCAGAGTCCTTCCGCACCTTCGTCCGAACACAAAGACGCCCTATCGTCGAAAACGACCACAGATCCTTGCGTGTTGCGACATTGCGATCAATTGATATTAAGGTTTCGACCCCGGTCGTCGCGCTGGTTTTCGAGATAATCGCGAATAACCGCAATCGCTCCCAAAATTTTCAAAGTATCGCGAGTTTTCAGAGTCATTCCGCACCATCGGCGAACACAAAGTCGTCCGATCTTCGAAAACGACCACTGATCCTTGCGTGTGCGACATTGCGATCAATTCATATTAAGGTTTCGACCAGGGCCCTCGCGCTGGTTTTCGAGATAATCGCGAATAACCCAAATCGCTCCCAAAATTTTCAAAGTACCGCGAGTTTTCAGAGTCCTTCCGCACCATCGTCCGAACACAAAGTCGTCCGATTGTAGAAAACGACAACTGATCCTTGCGTGTCGCGGCATTGCGATCAATTCATATTAAGGTTTCGACCACGGTTGACTCGCTGGTTTTCGAAGTAATCGCGAATATCCACAATCGCTCCCAATATTTTCAAAGTACCGCGAGTTTTCAGAGTCCTTCCGCACCATCGGCGAACACAAAGTCGTCCGATCTTCGAAAACGACAACTGACCCTTGCGTGTCGCGGCATTGCGATCAATTCATTTTAAAGTTTCGACCCCGGTTGTTGCGCTGGTTTTCGAGGTAATCGCGAATATCCACAATCGCTCCCAATATTTTCAAAGTACCGCGAGTTTTCAGAGCCCTTCCGCACCATCGTCCGAACACAAAGTCGTCCGATTGTAGAAAACGACCACTGATCCTTGCGTGTCGCGGCATTGCGATCAATTCATATTAAGGTTTCGACCACGGCCCTCGTGCTGGTTCTCGAGAAAATCGCGAATAACCCTAATCGCTCCCAAAATTTTCATAGTACCGCGAGTGTTCAGAGTCCTTCCGCACCATCGGCGAACACAAAGTCGTCCGATCTTCGAAAACGACAACTGACCCTTGCGTGTCGCGGCATTGCGATCAATTCATTTTAAAGTTTCGACCCCGGTTGACTCGCTGGTTTTCGAAGTAATCGCGAATATCCACAATCGCTCCCAATATTTTCAAAGTACCGCGAGTTGTCAGAGTCTTTCCGCACCTTCGTCCGAACACAAAGACGCCCGATCGTCGAAAACGACCACAGATCCTTGCGTGTTGCGACATTGCGATCAATTCATATTAAGGTTTCGACCCCGGTCGTCGCGCTGGTATTCGAGATAATCGCGAATAACCGCAATCGCTCCCAAAATTTTCAAAGTCCCGCGAGTTTTCAGAGTCCTTCCGCACCATCGGCGAACACAAAGTCGTCCGATCTTCGAAAACGACAACTGATCCTTGCGTGTCGCGACATTGCGATCAATTCATATTTAGGTTTCGACCCCGGTCGTCGCGTTGGTTTTCGAGATAATCGCGAATATCCACAATCGCTCCCAATATTTTCAAAGTACCGCGAGTTGTCAGAGTCCTTCCGCACCATCGTCCGAACACAAAGTCGCCCGATCGTCGAAAACGACCACTGATCCTTGCGTGTTGCGACATTGCGATCAATTCATATTAAGGTTTCGACCACGGTCGTCGCGCTGGTTTTCGAGATAATCGCGAATAACCCTAATCGCTCCCAAAATTTTCAAAGTACCGCGAGTTTTCAGAGTCCTTCCGCACCATCGGCGAGCACAAAGTCGTCCGATCTTCGAAAACGACAACTGACCCTTGCGTGTCGCGGCATTGCGATCAATTCATATTAAGCTTTCGACCACGGCCCTCGTGCTGGTTCTCGAGAAAATCGCGAATAATCCTAATCGCTCCCAAAATTTTCATAGTACCGCGAGTGTTCAGAGTCCTTCCGCACCATCGGCGAACAAAAAGTCGTCCGATCTTCGAAAACGACAACTGACCCTTGCGTGTTGCGGCATTGCGATCAATTCATTTTAAAGTTTCGACCCCGGTGGTCTCGCTGGTTTTCAAAGTAATCGCGAATATCCACAATCGCTCCCAAAATTTTCAAAGTACCGCGAGTTTTCAGAGTCCTTCCGCACCATCGTCCGAACACAAAGTCGTCCGATTGTAGAAAACGACCACTGATCCTTGCGTGTCGCGGCATTGCGATCAATTCATATTAAGGTTTCGACCACGGCCCTCGTGCTGGTTCTCGAGAAAATCGCGAATAACCCTAATCGCTCCCAAAATTTTCATAGTACCGCGAGTGTTCAGAGTCCTTCCGCACCATCGGCGAACACAAAGTCGTCCGATTGTAGAAAACGACCACTGATCCTTGCGTGTCGCGGCATTGCGATCAATTCATATTAAGGTTTCGACCACGGTTGACTCGCTGGTTTTCGAAGTAATCGCGAATATCCACAATCGCTCCCAATATTTTCAAAGTACCGCGAGTTTTCAGAGTCCTTCCGCACCATCGGCGAACACAAAGTCGTCCGATCTTCGAAAACGACAACTGACCCTTGCGTGTCGCGGCATTGCGATCAATTCATTTTAAAGTTTCGACCCCGGTTGTTGCGCTGGTTTTCGAGGTAATCGCGAATATCCACAATCGCTCCCAATATTTTCAAAGTACCGCGAGTTTTCAGAGCCCTTCCGCACCATCGTCCGAACACAAAGTCGTCCGATTGTAGAAAACGACCACTGATCCTTGCGTGTCGCGGCATTGCGATCAATTCATATTAAGGTTTCGACCACGGCCCTCGTGCTGGTTCTCGAGAAAATCGCGAATAACCCTAATCGCTCCCAAAATTTTCATAGTACCGCGAGTGTTCAGAGTCCTTCCGCACCATCGGCGAACACAAAGTCGTCCGATCTTCGAAAACGACAACTGACCCTTGCGTGTCGCGGCATTGCGATCAATTCATTTTAAAGTTTCGACCCCGGTTGACTCGCTGGTTTTCGAAGTAATCGCGAATATCCACAATCGCTCCCAATATTTTCAAAGTACCGCGAGTTGTCAGAGTCTTTCCGCACCTTCGTCCGAACACAAAGACGCCCGATCGTCGAAAACGACCACAGATCCTTGCGTGTTGCGACATTGCGATCAATTCATATTAAGGTTTCGACCCCGGTCGTCGCGCTGGTATTCGAGATAATCGCGAATAACCGCAATCGCTCCCAAAATTTTCAAAGTCCCGCGAGTTTTCAGAGTCCTTCCGCACCATCGGCGAACACAAAGTCGTCCGATCTTCGAAAACGACAACTGACCCTTGCGTGTCGCGGCATTGCGATCAATTCATTTTAAAGTTTCGACCCCGGTTGTCGCGCTGGTTTTTGAGGTAATCGCGAATATCCACAATCGCTCCCAATATTTTCAAAGTACCGCGAGTTGTCAGAGTCCTTCCGCACCTTCGTCCGAACATAAAGACGCCCTATCGTCGAAAACGACCACAGATCCTTGCGTGTTGCGACATTGCGATCAATTCATATTAAGGTTTCGACCCCGGTCGTCGCGCTGGTTTTCGAGATAATCGCGAATAACCGCAATCGCTCCCAAAATTTTCAAAGTACCGCGAGTTTTCAGAGTCCTTCTGCACCATCGGCGAACACAAAATCGTCCGATCTTCGAAAACGACAACTGATCCTTGCGTGTCGCGACATTGCGATCAATTCATATTTAGGTTTCGACCCCGGTCGTCGCGTTGGTTTTCGAGATAATCGCGAATATCCACAATCGCTCCCAATATTTTCAAAGTACCGCGAGTTGTCAGAGTCCTTCCGCACCTTCGTCCGAACACAAATACGCCCGATCGTCGAAAACGACCACAGATCCTTGCGTGTTGCGACATTGCGATCAATTGATATTAAGGTTTCGACCCCGGTCGTCGCGCTGGTTTTCGAGATAATCGCGAATAACCCAAATCGCTCCCAAAATTTTCTAAGTACCGCGAGTTTTCAGAGTCCTTCCGCACCATCGTCCGAACACAAAGTCGCCCGATCGTCGAAAACGACCACTGATCCTTGCGTGTTGCGACATTGCGATCAATTCATATTAAGGTTTCGACCACGGTCGTCGCGCTGGTTTTCGAGATAATCGCGAATAACCCTAATCGCTCCCAAAATTTTCAAAGTACCGCGAGTTTTCAGAGTCCTTCCGCACCATCGGCGAGCACAAAGTCGTCCGATCTTCGAAAACGACAACTGACCCTTGCGTGT
Source organism: Andrena marginata (assembly GCA_963932335.1). Classification (NCBI taxonomy): domain Eukaryota; kingdom Metazoa; phylum Arthropoda; class Insecta; order Hymenoptera; family Andrenidae; genus Andrena; species Andrena marginata. The sequence goes on along the minus strand of CAWVQI010000172.1, from coordinate 1,291,176 downwards.
CGCGGCATTGCGATCAATTCATATTAAGCTTTCGACCACGGCCCTCGTGCTGGTTCTCGAGAAAATCGCGAATAATCCTAATCGCTCCCAAAATTTTCATAGTACCGCGAGTGTTCAGAGTCCTTCCGCACCATCGGCGAACAAAAAGTCGTCCGATCTTCGAAAACGACAACTGACCCTTGCGTGTTGCGGCATTGCGATCAATTCATTTTAAAGTTTCGACCCCGGTGGTCTCGCTGGTTTTCAAAGTAATCGCGAATATCCACAATCGCTCCCAATATTTTCAAAGTACCGCGAGTTTTCAGAGTCCTTCCGCACCATCGTCCGAACACAAAGTCGTCCGATTGTAGAAAACGACCACTGATCCTTGCGTGTCGCGGCATTGCGATCAATTCATATTAAGGTTTCGACCACGGCCCTCGTGCTGGTTCTCGAGAAAATCGCGAATAACCCTAATCGCTCCCAAAATTTTCATAGTACCGCGAGTGTTCAGAGTCCTTCCGCACCATCGGCGAACACAAAGTCGTCCGATCTTCGAAAACGACAACTGACCCTTGCGTGTCGCGGCATTGCGATCAATTCATTTTAAAGTTTCGACCCCGGTTGACTCGCTGGTTTTCGAAGTAATCGCGAATATCCACAATCGCTCCCAATATTTTCAAAGTACCGCGAGTTGTCAGAGTCTTTCCGCACCTTCGTCCGAACACAAAGACGCCCGATCGTCGAAAACGACCACAGATCCTTGCGTGTTGCGACATTGCGATCAATTCATATTAAGGTTTCGACCCCGGTCGTCGCGCTGGTATTCGAGATAATCGCGAATAACCGCAATCGCTCCCAAAATTTTCAAAGTCCCGCGAGTTTTCAGAGTCCTTCCGCACCATCGGCGAACACAAAGTCGTCCGATCTTCGAAAACGACAACTGACCCTTGCGTGTCGCGGCATTGCGATCAATTCATTTTAAAGTTTCGACCCCGGTTGTCGCGCTGGTTTTTGAGGTAATCGCGAATATCCACAATCGCTCCCAATATTTTCAAAGTACCGCGAGTTGTCAGAGCCCTTCCGCACCATCGTCCGAACACAAAGTCGTCCGATTGTAGAAAACGACCACTGATCCTTGCGTGTCGCGGCATTGCGATCAATTCATATTAAGGTTTCGACCACGGCCCTCGTGCTGGTTCTCGAGAAAATCGCGAATAACCCTAATCGCTCCCAAAATTTTCATAGTACCGCGAGTGTTCAGAGTCCTTCCGCACCATCGGCGAACACAAAGTCGTCCGATCTTCGAAAACGACAACTGACCCTTGCGTGTCGCGGCATTGCGATCAATTCATTTTAAAGTTTCGACCCCGGTTGTCTCGCTGGTTTTCGAAGTAATCGCGAATATCCACAATCGCTCCCAATATTTTCAAAGTACCGCGAGTTGTCAGAGTCCTTCCGCACCATCGTCCGAACACAAAGTCGTCCGATTGTAGAAAACGACCACAGATCCTTGCGTGTCGCGGCATTGCGATCAATTCATATTAAGGTTTCGACCACGGCCCTCGCGCTGGTGATCGAGAAAATCGCGAATAACCCTAATCGCTTCCAAAATTTTCAAAGTCCCGCGAGTTTTCAGAGCCCTTCCGCACCATCGTCCGAACACAAAGTCGTCCGATTGTAGAAAACGACCACTGATCCTTGCGTGTTGCGGCATTGCGATCAATTCATATTAAGCTTTCGACCACGGCCCTCGTGCTGGTTCTCGAGAAAATCGCGAATAATCCTAATCGCTCCCAAAATTTTCATAGTACCGCGAGTGTTCAGAGTCCTTCCGCACCATCGGCGAACAAAAAGTCGTCCGATCTTCGAAAACGACAACTGACCCTTGCGTGTTGCGGCATTGCGATCAATTCATTTTAAAGTTTCGACCCCGGTGGTCTCGCTGGTTTTCAAAGTAATCGCGAATATCCACAATCGCTCCCAATATTTTCAAAGTACCGCGAGTTTTCAGAGTCCTTCCGCACCATCGTCCGAACACAAAGTCGTCCGATTGTAGAAAACGACCACTGATCCTTGCGTGTCGCGGCATTGCGATCAATTCATATTAAGTTTTCGACCACGGCCCTCGCGCTGGTTATCGAGAAAATCGCGAATAACCCTAATCGCTCCCAAAATTTTCAAAGTCCCGCGAGTTTTCAGAGCCCTTCCGCACCATCGTCCGAACACAAAGACGCCCGATCGTCGAAAACGACCACAGATCCTTGCGTGTTGCGACATTGCGATCAATTCATATTAAGGTTTCGACCCCGGTCGTCGCGCTGGTTTTCGAGATAATCGCGAATAACCGCAATCGCTCCCAAAATTTTCAAAGTACCGCGAGTTTTCAGAGTCATTCCGCACCATCGGTGAACACAAAGTCGTCCGATCTTCGAAAGCGACCACTGATCCTTGCGTGTGCGACATTGCGATCAATTCATATTAAGGTTTCGACCAGGGCCCTCGCGCTGGTTTTCGAGATAATCGCGAATAACCCAAATCGCTCCCAAAATTTTCAAAGTACCGCGAGTTTTCAGAGTCCTTCCGCACCATCGTCCGAACACAAAGTCGTCCGATTGTAGAAAACGACCACTGATCCTTGCGTGTCGCGGCATTGCGATCAATTCATATTAAGGTTTCGACCACGGTTGACTCGCTGGTTTTCGAAGTAATCGCGAATATCCACAATCGCTCCCAATATTTTCAAAGTACCGCGAGTTTTCAGAGTCCTTCCGCACCATCGGCGAACACAAAGTCGTCCGATCTTCGAAAACGACCACTGATCCTTGCGTGTGCGACATTGCGATCAATTCATATTAAGGTTTCGACCAGGGCCCTCGCGCTGGTTTTCGAGATAATCGCGAATAACCCAAATCGCTCCCAAAATTTTCAAAGTACCGCGAGTTTTCAGATTCCTTCCGCACCATCGGCGAACACAAAGTCGTCCGATCTTCGAAAACGACAATTGACCCTTGCGTGTCGCGGCATTGCGATCAATTCATATTAAGGTTTCGACCACGGCCCTCGCGCTGGTTATCGAGAAAATCGCGAATAACCCTAATCGCTCCCAAAATTTTCAAAGTCCCGCGAGTTTTCAGAGCCCTTCCGCACCATCGTCCGAACACAAAGTCGTCCGATTGTAGAAAACGACCACTGATCCTTGCGTGTCGCGGCATTGCGATCAATTCATATTAAGGTTTCGACCACGGCCCTCGTGCTGGTTCTCGAGAAAATCGCGAATAACCCAAATCGCTCCCAAAATTTTCTAAGTACCGCGAGTTTTCAGAGTCCTTCCGCACCATCGTCCGAACACAAAGTCGCCCGATCGTCGAAAACGACCACTGATCCTTGCGTGTCGCGGCATTGCGATCAATTCATATTAAGGTTTCGACCACGGCCCTCGCGCTGGTTATCGAGAAAATCGCGAATAACCCTAATCGCTCCCAAAATTTTCAAAGTCCCGCGAGTTTTCAGAGTCCTTCCGCACCATCGTCCGAACACAAAGTCGCCCGATCGTCGAAAACGACCACTGATCCTTGCGTGTTGCGACATTGCGATCAATTCATATTAAGGTTTCGACCACGGTCGTCGCGCTGGTTTTCGAGATAATCGCGAATAACCATAATCGCTCCCAAAATTTTCAAAGTACCGCGAGTTTTCAGAGTCCTTCCGCACCATCGGCGAGCACAAAGTCGTCCGATCTTCGAAAACGACAACTGACCCTTGCGTGTCGCGGCATTGCGATCAATTCATATTAAGCTTTGGACCACGGCCCTCGTGCTGGTTCTCGAGAAAATCGCGAATAATCCTAATCGCTCCCAAAATTTTCATAGTACCGCGAGTGTTCTGAGTCCTTCCGCACCATCGGCGAACAAAAAGTCGTCCGATCTTCGAAAACGACAACTGACCCTTGCGTGTTGCGGCATTGCTGCGATCAATTCATTTTAAAGTTTCGACCCCGGTGGTCTCGCTGGTTTTCAAAGTAATCGCGAATATCCACAATCGCTCCCAATATTTTCAAAGTACCGCGAGTTTTCAGAGTCCTTCCGCACCATCGTCCGAACACAAAGTCGTCCGATTGTAGAAAACGACCACTGATCCTTGCGTGTCGCGTCATTGCGATCAATTCATATTAAGTTTTCGACCACGGCCCTCGCGCTGGTTATCGAGAAAATCGCGAATAACCCTAATCGCTCCCAAAATTTTCAAAGTCCCGCGAGTTTTCAGAGCCCTTCCGCACCATCGTCCGAACACAAAGACGCCCGATCGTCGAAAACGACCACAGATCCTTGCGTGTTGCGACATTGCGATCAATTCATATTAAGGTTTCGACCCCGGTCGTCGCGCTGGTTTTCGAGATAATCGCGAATAACCGCAATCGCTCCCAAAATTTTCAAAGTACCGCGAGTTTTCAGAGTCATTCCGCACCATCGGTGAACACAAAGTCGTCCGATCTTCGAAAGCGACCACTGATCCTTGCGTGTGCGACATTGCGATCAATTCATATTAAGGTTTCGACCAGGGCCCTCGCGCTGGTTTTCGAGATAATCGCGAATAACCCAAATCGCTCCCAAAATTTTCAAAGTACCGCGAGTTTTCAGAGTCCTTCCGCACCATCGTCCGAACACAAAGTCGTCCGATTGTAGAAAACGACCACTGATCCTTGCGTGTCGCGGCATTGCGATCAATTCATATTAAGGTTTCGACCACGGTTGACTCGCTGGTTTTCGAAGTAATCGCGAATATCCACAATCGCTCCCAATATTTTCAAAGTACCGCGAGTTTTCAGAGTCCTTCCGCACCATCGGCGAACACAAAGTCGTCCGATCTTCGAAAACGACCACTGATCCTTGCGTGTGCGACATTGCGATCAATTCATATTAAGGTTTCGACCAGGGCCCTCGCGCTGGTTTTCGAGATAATCGCGAATAACCCAAATCGCTCCCAAAATTTTCAAAGTACCGCGAGTTTTCAGAGTCCTTCCGCACCATCGGCGAACACAAAGTCGTCCGATCTTCGAAAACGACAATTGACCCTTGCGTGTCGCGGCATTGCGATCAATTCATATTAAGGTTTCGACCACGGCCCTCGCGCTGGTTATCGAGAAAATCGCGAATAACCCTAATCGCTCCCAAAATTTTCAAAGTCCCGCGAGTTGTCAGAGTCCTTCCGCACCTTCGTCCGAACACAAAGACGCCCTATCGTCGAAAACGACCACAGATCCTTGCGTGTTGCGACATTGCGATCAATTGATATTAAGGTTTCGACCCCGGTCGTCGCGCTGGTTTTCGAGATAATCGCGAATAACCGCAATCGCTCCCAAAATTTTCAAAGTATCGCGAGTTTTCAGAGTCATTCCGCACCATCGGCGAACACAAAGTCGTCCGATCTTCGAAAACGACCACTGATCCTTGCGTGTGCGACATTGCGATCAATTCATATTAAGGTTTCGACCAGGGCCCTCGCGCTGGTTTTCGAGATAATCGCGAATAACCCAAATCGCTCCCAAAATTTTCAAAGTACCGCGAGTTTTCAGAGTCCTTCCGCACCATCGTCCGAACACAAAGTCGTCCGATTGTAGAAAACGACAACTGATCCTTGCGTGTCGCGGCATTGCGATCAATTCATATTAAGGTTTCGACCACGGTTGACTCGCTGGTTTTCGAAGTAATCGCGAATATCCACAATCGCTCCCAATATTTTCAAAGTACCGCGAGTTTTCAGAGTCCTTCCGCACCATCGGCGAACACAAAGTCGTCCGATCTTCGAAAACGACAACTGACCCTTGCGTGTCGCGGCATTGCGATCAATTCATTTTAAAGTTTCGACCCCGGTTGTTGCGCTGGTTTTCGAGGTAATCGCGAATATCCACAATCGCTCCCAATATTTTCAAAGTACCGCGAGTTTTCAGAGCCCTTCCGCACCATCGTCCGAACACAAAGTCGTCCGATTGTAGAAAACGACCACTGATCCTTGCGTGTCGCGGCATTGCGATCAATTCATATTAAGGTTTCGACCACGGCCCTCGTGCTGGTTCTCGAGAAAATCGCGAATAACCCTAATCGCTCCCAAAATTTTCATAGTACCGCGAGTGTTCAGAGTCCTTCCGCACCATCGGCGAACACAAAGTCGTCCGATCTTCGAAAACGACAACTGACCCTTGCGTGTCGCGGCATTGCGATCAATTCATTTTAAAGTTTCGACCCCGGTTGACTCGCTGGTTTTCGAAGTAATCGCGAATATCCACAATCGCTCCCAATATTTTCAAAGTACCGCGAGTTGTCAGAGTCTTTCCGCACCTTCGTCCGAACACAAAGACGCCCGATCGTCGAAAACGACCACAGATCCTTGCGTGTTGCGACATTGCGATCAATTCATATTAAGGTTTCGACCCCGGTCGTCGCGCTGGTATTCGAGATAATCGCGAATAACCGCAATCGCTCCCAAAATTTTCAAAGTCCCGCGAGTTTTCAGAGTCCTTCCGCACCATCGGCGAACACAAAGTCGTCCGATCTTCGAAAACGACAACTGATCCTTGCGTGTCGCGACATTGCGATCAATTCATATTTAGGTTTCGACCCCGGTCGTCGCGTTGGTTTTCGAGATAATCGCGAATATCCACAATCGCTCCCAATATTTTCAAAGTACCGCGAGTTGTCAGAGTCCTTCCGCACCATCGTCCGAACACAAAGTCGCCCGATCGTCGAAAACGACCACTGATCCTTGCGTGTTGCGACATTGCGATCAATTCATATTAAGGTTTCGACCACGGTCGTCGCGCTGGTTTTCGAGATAATCGCGAATAACCCTAATCGCTCCCAAAATTTTCAAAGTACCGCGAGTTTTCAGAGTCCTTCCGCACCATCGGCGAGCACAAAGTCGTCCGATCTTCGAAAACGACAACTGACCCTTGCGTGTCGCGGCATTGCGATCAATTCATATTAAGCTTTCGACCACGGCCCTCGTGCTGGTTCTCGAGAAAATCGCGAATAATCCTAATCGCTCCCAAAATTTTCATAGTACCGCGAGTGTTCAGAGTCCTTCCGCACCATCGGCGAACAAAAAGTCGTCCGATCTTCGAAAACGACAACTGACCCTTGCGTGTTGCGGCATTGCGATCAATTCATTTTAAAGTTTCGACCCCGGTGGTCTCGCTGGTTTTCAAAGTAATCGCGAATATCCACAATCGCTCCCAATATTTTCAAAGTACCGCGAGTTTTCAGAGTCCTTCCGCACCATCGTCCGAACACAAAGTCGTCCGATTGTAGAAAACGACCACTGATCCTTGCGTGTCGCGGCATTGCGATCAATTCATATTAAGTTTTCGACCACGGCCCTCGCGCTGGTTATCGAGAAAATCGCGAATAACCCTAATCGCTCCCAAAATTTTCAAAGTCCCGCGAGTTTTCAGAGCCCTTCCGCACCATCGTCCGAACACAAAGACGCCCGATCGTCGAAAACGACCACAGATCCTTGCGTGTTGCGACATTGCGATCAATTCATATTAAGGTTTCGACCCCGGTCGTCGCGCTGGTTTTCGAGATAATCGCGAATAACCGCAATCGCTCCCAAAATTTTCAAAGTACCGCGAGTTTTCAGAGTCATTCCGCACCATCGGTGAACACAAAGTCGTCCGATCTTCGAAAGCGACCACTGATCCTTGCGTGTGCGACATTGCGATCAATTCATATTAAGGTTTCGACCAGGGCCCTCGCGCTGGTTTTCGAGATAATCGCGAATAACCCAAATCGCTCCCAAAATTTTCAAAGTACCGCGAGTTTTCAGAGTCCTTCCGCACCATCGTCCGAACACAAAGTCGTCCGATTGTAGAAAACGACCACTGATCCTTGCGTGTCGCGGCATTGCGATCAATTCATATTAAGGTTTCGACCACGGTTGACTCGCTGGTTTTCGAAGTAATCGCGAATATCCACAATCGCTCCCAATATTTTCAAAGTACCGCGAGTTTTCAGAGTCCTTCCGCACCATCGGCGAACACAAAGTCGTCCGATCTTCGAAAACGACCACTGATCCTTGCGTGTGCGACATTGCGATCAATTCATATTAAGGTTTCGACCAGGGCCCTCGCGCTGGTTTTCGAGATAATCGCGAATAACCCAAATCGATCCCAAAATTTTCAAAGTACCGCAAGTTTTCAGAGTCCTTCCGCACCATCGGCGAACACAAAGTCGTCCGATCTTCGAAAACGACAATTGACCCTTGCGTGTCGCGGCATTGCGATCAATTCATATTAAGGTTTCGACCACGGCCCTCGCGCTGGTTATCGAGAAAATCGCGAATAACCCTAATCGCTCCCAAAATTTTCAAAGTCCCGCGAGTTTTCAGAGCCCTTCCGCACCATCGTCCGAACACAAAGTCGTCCGATTGTAGAAAACGACCACTGATCCTTGCGTGTCGCGGCATTGCGATCAATTCATATTAAGGTTTCGACCACGGCCCTCGTGCTGGTTCTCGAGAAAATCGCGAATAACCCAAATCGCTCCCAAAATTTTCTAAGTCCCGCGAGTTTTCAGAGTCCTTCCGCACCATCGTCCGAACACAAAGTCGCCCGATCGTCGAAAACGACCACTGATCCTTGCGTGTTGCGACATTGCGATCAATTCATATTAAGGTTTCGACCACGGTCGTCGCGCTGGTTTTCGAGATAATCGCGAATAACCCTAATCGCTCCCAAAATTTTCAAAGTACCGCGAGTTTTCAGAGTCCTTCCGCACCATCGGCGAGCACAAAGTCGTCCGATCTTCGAAAACGACAACTGACCCTTGCGTGTCGCGGCATTGCGATCAATTCATTTTAAAGTTTCGACCCCGGTTGTCTCGCTGGTTTTCGAAGTAATCGCGAATATCCACAATCGCTCCCAATATTTTCAAAGTACCGCGAGTTGTCAGAGTCCTTCCGCACCATCGTCCGAACACAAAGTCGTCCGATTGTAGAAAACGACCACAGATCCTTGCGTGTCGCGGCATTGCGATCAATTCATATTAAGGTTTCGACCACGGCCCTCGCGCTGGTGATCGAGAAAATCGCGAATAACCCTAATCGCTTCCAAAATTTTCAAAGTCCCGCGAGTTTTCAGAGCCCTTCCGCACCATCGTCCGAACACAAAGTCGTCCGATTGTAGAAAACGACCACTGATCCTTGCGTGTTGCGGCATTGCGATCAATTCATATTAAGCTTTCGACCACGGCCCTCGTGCTGGTTCTCGAGAAAATCGCGAATAATCCTAATCGCTCCCAAAATTTTCATAGTACCGCGAGTGTTCAGAGTCCTTCCGCACCATCGGCGAACAAAAAGTCGTCCGATCTTCGAAAACGACAACTGACCCTTGCGTGTTGCGGCATTGCGATCAATTCATTTTAAAGTTTCGACCCCGGTGGTCTCGCTGGTTTTCAAAGTAATCGCGAATATCCACAATCGCTCCCAATATTTTCAAAGTACCGCGAGTTTTCAGAGTCCTTCCGCACCATCGTCCGAACACAAAGTCGTCCGATTGTAGAAAACGACCACTGATCCTTGCGTGTCGCGGCATTGCGATCAATTCATATTAAGTTTTCGACCACGGCCCTCGCGCTGGTTATCGAGAAAATCGCGAATAACCCTAATCGCTCCCAAAATTTTCAAAGTCCCGCGAGTTTTCAGAGCCCTTCCGCACCATCGTCCGAACACAAAGACGCCCGATCGTCGAAAACGACCACAGATCCTTGCGTGTTGCGACATTGCGATCAATTCATATTAAGGTTTCGACCCCGGTCGTCGCGCTGGTTTTCGAGATAATCGCGAATAACCGCAATCGCTCCCAAAATTTTCAAAGTACCGCGAGTTTTCAGAGTCATTCCGCACCATCGGTGAACACAAAGTCGTCCGATCTTCGAAAGCGACCACTGATCCTTGCGTGTGCGACATTGCGATCAATTCATATTAAGGTTTCGACCAGGGCCCTCGCGCTGGTTTTCGAGATAATCGCGAATAACCCAAATCGCTCCCAAAATTTTCAAAGTACCGCGAGTTTTCAGAGTCCTTCCGCACCATCGTCCGAACACAAAGTCGTCCGATTGTAGAAAACGACCACTGATCCTTGCGTGTCGCGGCATTGCGATCAATTCATATTAAGGTTTCGACCACGGTTGACTCGCTGGTTTTCGAAGTAATCGCGAATATCCACAATCGCTCCCAATATTTTCAAAGTACCGCGAGTTTTCAGAGTCCTTCCGCACCATCGGCGAACACAAAGTCGTCCGATCTTCGAAAACGACCACTGATCCTTGCGTGTGCGACATTGCGATCAATTCATATTAAGGTTTCGACCAGGGCCCTCGCGCTGGTTTTCGAGATAATCGCGAATAACCCAAATCGATCCCAAAATTTTCAAAGTACCGCGAGTTTTCAGAGTCCTTCCGCACCATCGGCGAACACAAAGTCGTCCGATCTTCGAAAACGACAATTGACCCTTGCGTGTCGCGGCATTGCGATCAATTCATATTAAGGTTTCGACCACGGCCCTCGCGCTGGTTATCGAGAAAATCGCGAATAACCCTAATCGCTCCCAAAATTTTCAAAGTCCCGCGAGTTTTCAGAGCCCTTCCGCACCATCGTCCGAACACAAAGTCGTCCGATTGTAGAAAACGACCACTGATCCTTGCGTGTCGCGGCATTGCGATCAATTCATATTAAGGTTTCGACCACGGCCCTCGTGCTGGTTCTCGAGAAAATCGCGAATAACCCAAATCGCTCCCAAAATTTTCTAAGTCCCGCGAGTTTTCAGAGTCCTTCCGCACCATCGTCCGAACACAAAGTCGCCCGATCGTCGAAAACGACCACTGATCCTTGCGTGTTGCGACATTGCGATCAATTCATATTAAGGTTTCGACCACGGTCGTCGCGCTGGTTTTCGAGATAATCGCGAATAACCCTAATCGCTCCCAAAATTTTCAAAGTACCGCGAGTTTTCAGAGTCCTTCCGCACCATCGGCGAGCACAAAGTCGTCCGATCTTCGAAAACGACAACTGACCCTTGCGTGTCGCGGCATTGCGATCAATTCATTTTAAAGTTTCGACCCCGGTTGTCTCGCTGGTTTTCGAAGTAATCGCGAATATCCACAATCGCTCCCAATATTTTCAAAGTACCGCGAGTTGTCAGAGTCCTTCCGCACCATCGTCCGAACACAAAGTCGTCCGATTGTAGAAAACGACCACAGATCCTTGCGTGTCGCGGCATTGCGATCAATTCATATTAAGGTTTCGACCACGGCCCTCGCGCTGGTGATCGAGAAAATCGCGAATAACCCTAATCGCTTCCAAAATTTTCAAAGTCCCGCGAGTTTTCAGAGCCCTTCCGCACCATCGTCCGAACACAAAGTCGTCCGATTGTAGAAAACGACCACTGATCCTTGCGTGTTGCGGCATTGCGATCAATTCATATTAAGCTTTCGACCACGGCCCTCGTGCTGGTTCTCGAGAAAATCGCGAATAATCCTAATCGCTCCCAAAATTTTCATAGTACCGCGAGTGTTCAGAGTCCTTCCGCACCATCGGCGAACAAAAAGTCGTCCGATCTTCGAAAACGACAACTGACCCTTGCGTGTTGCGGCATTGCGATCAATTCATTTTAAAGTTTCGACCCCGGTGGTCTCGCTGGTTTTCAAAGTAATCGCGAATATCCACAATCGCTCCCAATATTTTCAAAGTACCGCGAGTTTTCAGAGTCCTTCCGCACCATCGTCCGAACACAAAGTCGTCCGATTGTAGAAAACGACCACTGATCCTTGCGTGTCGCGGCATTGCGATCAATTCATATTAAGTTTTCGACCACGGCCCTCGCGCTGGTTATCGAGAAAATCGCGAATAACCCTAATCGCTCCCAAAATTTTCAAAGTCCCGCGAGTTTTCAGAGCCCTTCCGCACCATCGTCCGAACACAAAGACGCCCGATCGTCGAAAACGACCACAGATCCTTGCGTGTTGCGACATTGCGATCAATTCATATTAAGGTTTCGACCCCGGTCGTCGCGCTGGTTTTCGAGATAATCGCGAATAACCGCAATCGCTCCCAAAATTTTCAAAGTACCGCGAGTTTTCAGAGTCATTCCGCACCATCGGTGAACACAAAGTCGTCCGATCTTCGAAAGCGACCACTGATCCTTGCGTGTGCGACATTGCGATCAATTCATATTAAGGTTTCGACCAGGGCCCTCGCGCTGGTTTTCGAGATAATCGCGAATAACCCAAATCGCTCCCAAAATTTTCAAAGTACCGCGAGTTTTCAGAGTCCTTCCGCACCATCGTCCGAACACAAAGTCGTCCGATTGTAGAAAACGACCACTGATCCTTGCGTGTCGCGGCATTGCGATCAATTCATATTAAGGTTTCGACCACGGTTGACTCGCTGGTTTTCGAAGTAATCGCGAATATCCACAATCGCTCCCAATATTTTCAAAGTACCGCGAGTTTTCAGAGTCCTTCCGCACCATCGGCGAACACAAAGTCGTCCGATCTTCGAAAACGACCACTGATCCTTGCGTGTGCGACATTGCGATCAATTCATATTAAGGTTTCGACCAGGGCCCTCGCGCTGGTTTTCGAGATAATCGCGAATAACCCAAATCGCTCCCAAAATTTTCAAAGTACCGCGAGTTTTCAGAGTCCTTCCGCACCATCGGCGAACACAAAGTCGTCCGATCTTCGAAAACGACAATTGACCCTTGCGTGTCGCGGCATTGCGATCAATTCATATTAAGGTTTCGACCACGGCCCTCGCGCTGGTTATCGAGAAAATCGCGAATAACCCTAATCGCTCCCAAAATTTTCAAAGTCCCGCGAGTTTTCAGAGCCCTTCCGCACCATCGTCCGAACACAAAGTCGTCCGATTGTAGAAAACGACCACTGATCCTTGCGTGTCGCGGCATTGCGATCAATTCATATTAAGTTTTCGACCACGGCCCTCGTGCTGGTTCTCGAGAAAATCGCGAATAACCCTAATCGCTCCCAAAATTTTCATAGTACCGCGAGTGTTCAGAGTCCTTCCGCACCATCGGCGAACACAAAGTCGTCCGATCTTCGAAAACGACAACTGACCCTTGCGTGTCGCGGCATTGCGATCAATTCATTTTAAAGTTTCGACCCCGGTTGACTCGCTGGTTTTCGAAGTAATCGCGAATATCCACAATCGCTCCCAATATTTTCAAAGTACCGCGAGTTGTCAGAGTCTTTCCGCACCTTCGTCCGAACACAAAGACGCCCGATCGTCGAAAACGACCACAGATCCTTGCGTGTTGCGACATTGCGATCAATTCATATTAAGGTTTCGACCCCGGTCGTCGCGCTGGTATTCGAGATAATCGCGAATAACCGCAATCGCTCCCAAAATTTTCAAAGTCCCGCGAGTTTTCAGAGTCCTTCCGCACCATCGGCGAACACAAAGTCGTCCGATCTTCGAAAACGACAACTGACCCTTGCGTGTCGCGGCATTGCGATCAATTCATTTTAAAGTTTCGACCCCGGTTGTCACGCTGGTTTTTGAGGTAATCGCGAATATCCACAATCGCTCCCAATATTTTCAAACTACCGCGAGTTGTCAGAGTCCTTCCGCACCTTCGTCCGAACACAAAGACGCCCTATCGTCGAAAACGACCACAGATCCTTGCGTGTTGCGACATTGCGATCAATTCATATTAAGGTTTCGACCCCGGTCGTCGCGCTGGTTTTCGAGATAATCGCGAATAACCGCAATCGCTCCCAAAATTTTCAAAGTACCGCGAGTTTTCAGAGTCCTTCTGCACCATCGGCGAACACAAAATCGTCCGATCTTCGAAAACGACAACTGATCCTTGCGTGTCGCGACATTGCGATCAATTCATATTAAGGTTTCGACCCCGGTCCTCGCGTTGGTTTTCGAGATAATCGCGAATATCCACAATCGCTCCCAATATTTTCAAAGTACCGCGAGTTTTCAGAGTCCTTCCGCACCATCGTCCGAACACAAAGTCGTCCGATTGTAGAAAACGACCACTGATCCTTGCGTGTCGCGGCATTGCGATCAATTCATATTAAGTTTTCGACCACGGCCCTCGCGCTGGTTATCGAGAAAATCGCGAATAACCCTAATCGCTCCCAAAATTTTCAAAGTCCCGCGAGTTTTCAGAGCCCTTCCGCACCATCGTCCGAACACAAAGACGCCCGATCGTCGAAAACGATCACAGATCCTTGCGTGTTGCGACATTGCGATCAATTCATATTAAGGTTTCGACCCCGGTCGTCGCGCTGGTTTTCGAGATAATCGCGAATAACCGCAATCGCTCCCAAAATTTTCAAAGTACCGCGAGTTTTCAGAGTCATTCCGCACCATCGGTGAACACAAAGTCGTCCGATCTTCGAAAGCGACCACTGATCCTTGCGTGTGCGACATTGCGATCAATTCATATTAAGGTTTCGACCAGGGCCCTCGCGCTGGTTTTCGAGATAATCGCGAATAACCCAAATCGCTCCCAAAATTTTCAAAGTACCGCGAGTTTTCAGAGTCCTTCCGCACCATCGTCCGAACACAAAGTCGTCCGATTGTAGAAAACGACCACTGATCCTTGCGTGTCGCGGCATTGCGATCAATTCATATTAAGGTTTCGACCACGGCCCTCGTGCTGGTTCTCGAGAAAATCGCGAATAACCCTAATCGCTCCCAAAATTTTCATAGTACCGCGAGTGTTCAGAGTCCTTCCGCACCATCGGCGAACACAAAGTCGTCCGATCTTCGAAAACGACAACTGACCCTTGCGTGTCGCGGCATTGCGATCAATTCATTTTAAAGTTTCGACCCCGGTTGACTCGCTGGTTTTCGAAGTAATCGCGAATATCCACAATCGCTCCCAATATTTTCAAAGTACCGCGAGTTGTCAGAGTCTTTCCGCACCTTCGTCCGAACACAAAGACGCCCGATCGTCGAAAACGACCACAGATCCTTGCGTGTTGCGACATTGCGATCAATTCATATTAAGTTTTCGACCCCGGTCGTCGCGCTGGTATTCGAGATAATCGCGAATAACCGCAAAAGCTCCCAAAATTTTCAAAGTCCCGCGAGTTTTCAGAGTCCTTCCGCACCATCGGCGAACACAAAGTCGTCCGATCTTCGAAAACGACAACTGACCCTTGCGTGTCGCGGCATTGCGATCAATTCATTTTAAAGTTTCGACCCCGGTTGTCGCGCTGGTTTTTGAGGTAATCGCGAATATCCACAATCGCTCCCAATATTTTCAAAGTACCGCGAGTTGTCAGAGCCCTTCCGCACCATCGTCCGAACACAAAGTCGTCCGATTGTAGAAAACGACCACTGATCCTTGCGTGTCGCGGCATTGCGATCAATTCATATTAAGGTTTCGACCACGGCCCTCGTGCTGGTTCTCGAGAAAATCGCGAATAACCCTAATCGCTCCCAAAATTTTCATAGTACCGCGAGTGTTCAGAGTCCTTCCGCACCATCGGCGAACACAAAGTCGTCCGATCTTCGAAAACGACAACTGACCCTTGCGTGTCGCGGCATTGCGATCAATTCATTTTAAAGTTTCGACCCCGGTTGTCTCGCTGGTTTTCGAAGTAATCGCGAATATCCACAATCGCTCCCAATATTTTCAAAGTACCGCGAGTTGTCAGAGTCCTTCCGCACCATCGTCCGAACACAAAGTCGTCCGATTGTAGAAAACGACCACAGATCCTTGCGTGTCGCGGCATTGCGATCAATTCATATTAAGGTTTCGACCACGGCCCTCGCGCTGGTGATCGAGAAAATCGCGAATAACCCTAATCGCTTCCAAAATTTTCAAAGTCCCGCGAGTTTTCAGAGCCCTTCCGCACCATCGTCCGAACACAAAGTCGTCCGATTGTAGAAAACGACCACTGATCCTTGCGTGTTGCGGCATTGCGATCAATTCATATTAAGCTTTCGACCACGGCCCTCGTGCTGGTTCTCGAGAAAATCGCGAATAATCCTAATCGCTCCCAAAATTTTCATAGTACCGCGAGTGTTCAGAGTCCTTCCGCACCATCGGCGAACAAAAAGTCGTCCGATCTTCGAAAACGACAACTGACCCTTGCGTGTTGCGGCATTGCGATCAATTCATTTTAAAGTTTCGACCCCGGTGGTCTCGCTGGTTTTCAAAGTAATCGCGAATATCCACAATCGCTCCCAATATTTTCAAAGTACCGCGAGTTTTCAGAGTCCTTCCGCACCATCGTCCGAACACAAAGTCGCCCGATTGTAGAAAACGACCACTGATCCTTGCGTGTCGCGGCATTGCGATCAATTCATATTAAGTTTTCGACCACGGCCCTCGCGCTGGTTATCGAGAAAATCGCGAATAACCCTAATCGCTCCCAAAATTTTCAAAGTCCCGCGAGTTTTCAGAGCCCTTCCGCACCATCGTCCGAACA
This sequence comes from Andrena marginata, assembly GCA_963932335.1. Classification (NCBI taxonomy): domain Eukaryota; kingdom Metazoa; phylum Arthropoda; class Insecta; order Hymenoptera; family Andrenidae; genus Andrena; species Andrena marginata. Next base: position 1,274,725 of record CAWVQI010000172.1, on the reverse strand, counting down.
CAAAGACGCCCGATCGTCGAAAACGACCACAGATCCTTGCGTGTTGCGACATTGCGATCAATTCATATTAAGGTTTCGACCCCGGTCGTCGCGCTGGTTTTCGAGATAATCGCGAATAACCGCAATCGCTCCCAAAATTTTCAAAGTACCGCGAGTTTTCAGAGTCATTCCGCACCATCGGTGAACACAAAGTCGTCCGATCTTCGAAAGCGACCACTGATCCTTGCGTGTGCGACATTGCGATCAATTCATATTAAGGTTTCGACCAGGGCCCTCGCGCTGGTTTTCGAGATAATCGCGAATAACCCAAATCGCTCCCAAAATTTTCAAAGTACCGCGAGTTTTCAGAGTCCTTCCGCACCATCGTCCGAACACAAAGTCGTCCGATTGTAGAAAACGACCACTGATCCTTGCGTGTCGCGGCATTGCGATCAATTCATATTAAGGTTTCGACCACGGTTGACTCGCTGGTTTTCGAAGTAATCGCGAATATCCACAATCGCTCCCAATATTTTCAAAGTACCGCGAGTTTTCAGAGTCCTTCCGCACCATCGGCGAACACAAAGTCGTCCGATCTTCGAAAACGACCACTGATCCTTGCGTGTGCGACATTGCGATCAATTCATATTAAGGTTTCGACCAGGGCCCTCGCGCTGGTTTTCGAGATAATCGCGAATAACCCAAATCGCTCCCAAAATTTTCAAAGTACCGCGAGTTTTCAGATTCCTTCCGCACCATCGGCGAACACAAAGTCGTCCGATCTTCGAAAACGACAATTGACCCTTGCGTGTCGCGGCATTGCGATCAATTCATATTAAGGTTTCGACCACGGCCCTCGCGCTGGTTATCGAGAAAATCGCGAATAACCCTAATCGCTCCCAAAATTTTCAAAGTCCCGCGAGTTTTCAGAGCCCTTCCGCACCATCGTCCGAACACAAAGTCGTCCGATTGTAGAAAACGACCACTGATCCTTGCGTGTCGCGGCATTGCGATCAATTCATATTAAGGTTTCGACCACGGCCCTCGTGCTGGTTCTCGAGAAAATCGCGAATAACCCAAATCGCTCCCAAAATTTTCTAAGTACCGCGAGTTTTCAGAGTCCTTCCGCACCATCGTCCGAACACAAAGTCGCCCGATCGTCGAAAACGACCACTGATCCTTGCGTGTTGCGACATTGCGATCAATTCATATTAAGGTTTCGACCACGGTCGTCGCGCTGGTTTTCGAGATAATCGCGAATAACCATAATCGCTCCCAAAATTTTCAAAGTACCGCGAGTTTTCAGAGTCCTTCCGCACCATCGGCGAGCACAAAGTCGTCCGATCTTCGAAAACGACAACTGACCCTTGCGTGTCGCGGCATTGCGATCAATTCATATTAAGCTTTCGACCACGGCCCTCGTGCTGGTTCTCGAGAAAATCGCGAATAATCCTAATCGCTCCCAAAATTTTCATAGTACCGCGAGTGTTCTGAGTCCTTCCGCACCATCGGCGAACAAAAAGTCGTCCGATCTTCGAAAACGACAACTGACCCTTGCGTGTTGCGGCATTGCTGCGATCAATTCATTTTAAAGTTTCGACCCCGGTGGTCTCGCTGGTTTTCAAAGTAATCGCGAATATCCACAATCGCTCCCAATATTTTCAAAGTACCGCGAGTTTTCAGAGTCCTTCCGCACCATCGTCCGAACACAAAGTCGTCCGATTGTAGAAAACGACCACTGATCCTTGCGTGTCGCGTCATTGCGATCAATTCATATTAAGTTTTCGACCACGGCCCTCGCGCTGGTTATCGAGAAAATCGCGAATAACCCTAATCGCTCCCAAAATTTTCAAAGTCCCGCGAGTTTTCAGAGCCCTTCCGCACCATCGTCCGAACACAAAGACGCCCGATCGTCGAAAACGACCACAGATCCTTGCGTGTTGCGACATTGCGATCAATTCATATTAAGGTTTCGACCCCGGTCGTCGCGCTGGTTTTCGAGATAATCGCGAATAACCGCAATCGCTCCCAAAATTTTCAAAGTACCGCGAGTTTTCAGAGTCATTCCGCACCATCGGTGAACACAAAGTCGTCCGATCTTCGAAAGCGACCACTGATCCTTGCGTGTGCGACATTGCGATCAATTCATATTAAGGTTTCGACCAGGGCCCTCGCGCTGGTTTTCGAGATAATCGCGAATAACCCAAATCGCTCCCAAAATTTTCAAAGTACCGCGAGTTTTCAGAGTCCTTCCGCACCATCGTCCGAACACAAAGTCGTCCGATTGTAGAAAACGACCACTGATCCTTGCGTGTCGCGGCATTGCGATCAATTCATATTAAGGTTTCGACCACGGTTGACTCGCTGGTTTTCGAAGTAATCGCGAATATCCACAATCGCTCCCAATATTTTCAAAGTACCGCGAGTTTTCAGAGTCCTTCCGCACCATCGGCGAACACAAAGTCGTCCGATCTTCGAAAACGACCACTGATCCTTGCGTGTGCGACATTGCGATCAATTCATATTAAGGTTTCGACCAGGGCCCTCGCGCTGGTTTTCGAGATAATCGCGAATAACCCAAATCGCTCCCAAAATTTTCAAAGTACCGCGAGTTTTCAGAGTCCTTCCGCACCATCGGCGAACACAAAGTCGTCCGATCTTCGAAAACGACAATTGACCCTTGCGTGTCGCGGCATTGCGATCAATTCATATTAAGGTTTCGACCACGGCCCTCGCGCTGGTTATCGAGAAAATCGCGAATAACCCTAATCGCTCCCAAAATTTTCAAAGTCCCGCGAGTTGTCAGAGTCCTTCCGCACCTTCGTCCGAACACAAAGACGCCCTATCGTCGAAAACGACCACAGATCCTTGCGTGTTGCGACATTGCGATCAATTGATATTAAGGTTTCGACCCCGGTCGTCGCGCTGGTTTTCGAGATAATCGCGAATAACCGCAATCGCTCCCAAAATTTTCAAAGTATCGCGAGTTTTCAGAGTCATTCCGCACCATCGGCGAACACAAAGTCGTCCGATCTTCGAAAACGACCACTGATCCTTGCGTGTGCGACATTGCGATCAATTCATATTAAGGTTTCGACCAGGGCCCTCGCGCTGGTTTTCGAGATAATCGCGAATAACCCAAATCGCTCCCAAAATTTTCAAAGTACCGCGAGTTTTCAGAGTCCTTCCGCACCATCGTCCGAACACAAAGTCGTCCGATTGTAGAAAACGACAACTGATCCTTGCGTGTCGCGGCATTGCGATCAATTCATATTAAGGTTTCGACCACGGTTGACTCGCTGGTTTTCGAAGTAATCGCGAATATCCACAATCGCTCCCAATATTTTCAAAGTACCGCGAGTTTTCAGAGTCCTTCCGCACCATCGGCGAACACAAAGTCGTCCGATCTTCGAAAACGACAACTGACCCTTGCGTGTCGCGGCATTGCGATCAATTCATTTTAAAGTTTCGACCCCGGTTGTTGCGCTGGTTTTCGAGGTAATCGCGAATATCCACAATCGCTCCCAATATTTTCAAAGTACCGCGAGTTTTCAGAGCCCTTCCGCACCATCGTCCGAACACAAAGTCGTCCGATTGTAGAAAACGACCACTGATCCTTGCGTGTCGCGGCATTGCGATCAATTCATATTAAGGTTTCGACCACGGCCCTCGTGCTGGTTCTCGAGAAAATCGCGAATAACCCTAATCGCTCCCAAAATTTTCATAGTACCGCGAGTGTTCAGAGTCCTTCCGCACCATCGGCGAACACAAAGTCGTCCGATCTTCGAAAACGACAACTGACCCTTGCGTGTCGCGGCATTGCGATCAATTCATTTTAAAGTTTCGACCCCGGTTGACTCGCTGGTTTTCGAAGTAATCGCGAATATCCACAATCGCTCCCAATATTTTCAAAGTACCGCGAGTTGTCAGAGTCTTTCCGCACCTTCGTCCGAACACAAAGACGCCCGATCGTCGAAAACGACCACAGATCCTTGCGTGTTGCGACATTGCGATCAATTCATATTAAGGTTTCGACCCCGGTCGTCGCGCTGGTATTCGAGATAATCGCGAATAACCGCAATCGCTCCCAAAATTTTCAAAGTCCCGCGAGTTTTCAGAGTCCTTCCGCACCATCGGCGAACACAAAGTCGTCCGATCTTCGAAAACGACAACTGACCCTTGCGTTTCGCGGCATTGCGATCAATTCATTTTAAAGTTTCGACCCCGGTTGTCGCGCTGGTTTTTGAGGTAATCGCGAATATCCACAATCGCTCCCAATATTTTCAAAGTACCGCGAGTTGTCAGAGTCCTTCCGCACCTTCGTCCGAACATAAAGACGCCCTATCGTCGAAAACGACCACAGATCCTTGCGTGTTGCGACATTGCGATCAATTCATATTAAGGTTTCGACCCCGGTCGTCGCGCTGGTTTTCGAGATAATCGCGAATAACCGCAATCGCTCCCAAAATTTTCAAAGTACCGCGAGTTTTCAGAGTCCTTCTGCACCATCGGCGAACACAAAATCGTCCGATCTTCGAAAACGACAACTGATCCTTGCGTGTCGCGACATTGCGATCAATTCATATTTAGGTTTCGACCCCGGTCGTCGCGTTGGTTTTCGAGATAATCGCGAATATCCACAATCGCTCCCAATATTTTCAAAGTACCGCGAGTTGTCAGAGTCCTTCCGCACCATCGTCCGAACACAAAGTCGCCCGATCGTCGAAAACGACCACTGATCCTTGCGTGTTGCGACATTGCGATCAATTCATATTAAGGTTTCGACCACGGTCGTCGCGCTGGTTTTCGAGATAATCGCGAATAACCATAATCGCTCCCAAAATTTTCAAAGTACCGCGAGTTTTCAGAGTCCTTCCGCACCATCGGCGAGCACAAAGTCGTCCGATCTTCGAAAACGACAACTGACCCTTGCGTGTCGCGGCATTGCGATCAATTCATATTAAGCTTTCGACCACGGCCCTCGTGCTGGTTCTCGAGAAAATCGCGAATAATCCTAATCGCTCCCAAAATTTTCATAGTACCGCGAGTGTTCAGAGTCCTTCCGCACCATCGGCGAACAAAAAGTCGTCCGATCTTCGAAAACGACAACTGACCCTTGCGTGTTGCGGCATTGCGATCAATTCATTTTAAAGTTTCGACCCCGGTGGTCTCGCTGGTTTTCAAAGTAATCGCGAATATCCACAATCGCTCCCAATATTTTCAAAGTACCGCGAGTTTTCAGAGTCCTTCCGCACCATCGTCCGAACACAAAGTCGTCCGATTGTAGAAAACGACCACTGATCCTTGCGTGTCGCGGCATTGCGATCAATTCATATTAAGTTTTCGACCACGGCCCTCGCGCTGGTTATCGAGAAAATCGCGAATAACCCTAATCGCTCCCAAAATTTTCAAAGTCCCGCGAGTTTTCAGAGCCCTTCCGCACCATCGTCCGAACACAAAGACGCCCGATCGTCGAAAACGACCACAGATCCTTGCGTGTTGCGACATTGCGATCAATTCATATTAAGGTTTCGACCCCGGTCGTCGCGCTGGTTTTCGAGATAATCGCGAATAACCGCAATCGCTCCCAAAATTTTCAAAGTACCGCGAGTTTTCAGAGTCATTCCGCACCATCGGTGAACACAAAGTCGTCCGATCTTCGAAAGCGACCACTGATCCTTGCGTGTGCGACATTGCGATCAATTCATATTAAGGTTTCGACCAGGGCCCTCGCGCTGGTTTTCGAGATAATCGCGAATAACCCAAATCGCTCCCAAAATTTTCAAAGTACCGCGAGTTTTCAGAGTCCTTCCGCACCATCGTCCGAACACAAAGTCGTCCGATTGTAGAAAACGACCACTGATCCTTGCGTGTCGCGGCATTGCGATCAATTCATATTAAGGTTTCGACCACGGTTGACTCGCTGGTTTTCGAAGTAATCGCGAATATCCACAATCGCTCCCAATATTTTCAAAGTACCGCGAGTTTTCAGAGTCCTTCCGCACCATCGGCGAACACAAAGTCGTCCGATCTTCGAAAACGACCACTGATCCTTGCGTGTGCGACATTGCGATCAATTCATATTAAGGTTTCGACCAGGGCCCTCGCGCTGGTTTTCGAGATAATCGCGAATAACCCAAATCGATCCCAAAATTTTCAAAGTACCGCGAGTTTTCAGAGTCCTTCCGCACCATCGGCGAACACAAAGTCGTCCGATCTTCGAAAACGACAATTGACCCTTGCGTGTCGCGGCATTGCGATCAATTCATATTAAGGTTTCGACCACGGCCCTCGCGCTGGTTATCGAGAAAATCGCGAATAACCCTAATCGCTCCCAAAATTTTCAAAGTCCCGCGAGTTGTCAGAGTCCTTCCGCACCTTCGTCCGAACACAAAGACGCCCTATCGTCGAAAACGACCACAGATCCTTGCGTGTTGCGACATTGCGATCAATTCATATTAAGGTTTCGACCCCGGTCGTCGCGCTGGTTTTCGAGATAATCGCGAATAACCGCAATCGCTCCCAAAATTTTCAAAGTATCGCGAGTTTTCAGAGTCATTCCGCACCATCGGCGAACACAAAGTCGTCCGATCTTCGAAAACGACCACTGATCCTTGCGTGTGCGACATTGCGATCAATTCATATTAAGGTTTCGACCAGGGCCCTCGCGCTGGTTTTCGAGATAATCGCGAATAACCCAAATCGCTCCCAAAATTTTCAAAGTACCGCGAGTTTTCAGAGTCCTTCCGCACCATCGTCCGAACACAAAGTCGTCCGATTGTAGAAAACGACAACTGATCCTTGCGTGTCGCGGCATTGCGATCAATTCATATTAAGGTTTCGACCACGGTTGACTCGCTGGTTTTCGAAGTAATCGCGAATATCCACAATCGCTCCCAATATTTTCAAAGTACCGCGAGTTTTCAGAGTCCTTCCGCACCATCGGCGAACACAAAGTCGTCCGATCTTCGAAAACGACAACTGACCCTTGCGTGTCGCGGCATTGCGATCAATTCATTTTAAAGTTTCGACCCCGGTTGTTGCGCTGGTTTTCGAGGTAATCGCGAATATCCACAATCGCTCCCAATATTTTCAAAGTACCGCGAGTTTTCAGAGCCCTTCCGCACCATCGTCCGAACACAAAGTCGTCCGATTGTAGAAAACGACCACTGATCCTTGCGTGTCGCGGCATTGCGATCAATTCATATTAAGGTTTCGACCACGGCCCTCGTGCTGGTTCTCGAGAAAATCGCGAATAACCCTAATCGCTCCCAAAATTTTCATAGTACCGCGAGTGTTCAGAGTCCTTCCGCACCATCGGCGAACACAAAGTCGTCCGATCTTCGAAAACGACAACTGACCCTTGCGTGTCGCGGCATTGCGATCAATTCATTTTAAAGTTTCGACCCCGGTTGACTCGCTGGTTTTCGAAGTAATCGCGAATATCCACAATCGCTCCCAATATTTTCAAAGTACCGCGAGTTGTCAGAGTCTTTCCGCACCTTCGTCCGAACACAAAGACGCCCGATCGTCGAAAACGACCACAGATCCTTGCGTGTTGCGACATTGCGATCAATTCATATTAAGGTTTCGACCCCGGTCGTCGCGCTGGTATTCGAGATAATCGCGAATAACCGCAATCGCTCCCAAAATTTTCAAAGTCCCGCGAGTTTTCAGAGTCCTTCCGCACCATCGGCGAACACAAAGTCGTCCGATCTTCGAAAACGACAACTGACCCTTGCGTTTCGCGGCATTGCGATCAATTCATTTTAAAGTTTCGACCCCGGTTGTCGCGCTGGTTTTTGAGGTAATCGCGAATATCCACAATCGCTCCCAATATTTTCAAAGTACCGCGAGTTGTCAGAGTCCTTCCGCACCTTCGTCCGAACATAAAGACGCCCTATCGTCGAAAACGACCACAGATCCTTGCGTGTTGCGACATTGCGATCAATTCATATTAAGGTTTCGACCCCGGTCGTCGCGCTGGTTTTCGAGATAATCGCGAATAACCGCAATCGCTCCCAAAATTTTCAAAGTACCGCGAGTTTTCAGAGTCCTTCTGCACCATCGGCGAACACAAAATCGTCCGATCTTCGAAAACGACAACTGATCCTTGCGTGTCGCGACATTGCGATCAATTCATATTTAGGTTTCGACCCCGGTCGTCGCGTTGGTTTTCGAGATAATCGCGAATATCCACAATCGCTCCCAATATTTTCAAAGTACCGCGAGTTGTCAGAGTCCTTCCGCACCATCGTCCGAACACAAAGTCGCCCGATCGTCGAAAACGACCACTGATCCTTGCGTGTTGCGACATTGCGATCAATTCATATTAAGGTTTCGACCACGGTCGTCGCGCTGGTTTTCGAGATAATCGCGAATAACCATAATCGCTCCCAAAATTTTCAAAGTACCGCGAGTTTTCAGAGTCCTTCCGCACCATCGGCGAGCACAAAGTCGTCCGATCTTCGAAAACGACAACTGACCCTTGCGTGTCGCGGCATTGCGATCAATTCATATTAAGCTTTCGACCACGGCCCTCGTGCTGGTTCTCGAGAAAATCGCGAATAATCCTAATCGCTCCCAAAATTTTCATAGTACCGCGAGTGTTCAGAGTCCTTCCGCACCATCGGCGAACAAAAAGTCGTCCGATCTTCGAAAACGACAACTGACCCTTGCGTGTTGCGGCATTGCGATCAATTCATTTTAAAGTTTCGACCCCGGTGGTCTCGCTGGTTTTCAAAGTAATCGCGAATATCCACAATCGCTCCCAATATTTTCAAAGTACCGCGAGTTTTCAGAGTCCTTCCGCACCATCGTCCGAACACAAAGTCGTCCGATTGTAGAAAACGACCACTGATCCTTGCGTGTCGCGGCATTGCGATCAATTCATATTAAGTTTTCGACCACGGCCCTCGCGCTGGTTATCGAGAAAATCGCGAATAACCCTAATCGCTCCCAAAATTTTCAAAGTCCCGCGAGTTTTCAGAGCCCTTCCGCACCATCGTCCGAACACAAAGACGCCCGATCGTCGAAAACGACCACAGATCCTTGCGTGTTGCGACATTGCGATCAATTCATATTAAGGTTTCGACCCCGGTCGTCGCGCTGGTTTTCGAGATAATCGCGAATAACCGCAATCGCTCCCAAAATTTTCAAAGTACCGCGAGTTTTCAGAGTCATTCCGCACCATCGGTGAACACAAAGTCGTCCGATCTTCGAAAGCGACCACTGATCCTTGCGTGTGCGACATTGCGATCAATTCATATTAAGGTTTCGACCAGGGCCCTCGCGCTGGTTTTCGAGATAATCGCGAATAACCCAAATCGCTCCCAAAATTTTCAAAGTACCGCGAGTTTTCAGAGTCCTTCCGCACCATCGTCCGAACACAAAGTCGTCCGATTGTAGAAAACGACCACTGATCCTTGCGTGTCGCGGCATTGCGATCAATTCATATTAAGGTTTCGACCACGGTTGACTCGCTGGTTTTCGAAGTAATCGCGAATATCCACAATCGCTCCCAATATTTTCAAAGTACCGCGAGTTTTCAGAGTCCTTCCGCACCATCGGCGAACACAAAGTCGTCCGATCTTCGAAAACGACCACTGATCCTTGCGTGTGCGACATTGCGATCAATTCATATTAAGGTTTCGACCAGGGCCCTCGCGCTGGTTTTCGAGATAATCGCGAATAACCCAAATCGATCCCAAAATTTTCAAAGTACCGCGAGTTTTCAGAGTCCTTCCGCACCATCGGCGAACACAAAGTCGTCCGATCTTCGAAAACGACAATTGACCCTTGCGTGTCGCGGCATTGCGATCAATTCATATTAAGGTTTCGACCACGGCCCTCGCGCTGGTTATCGAGAAAATCGCGAATAACCCTAATCGCTCCCAAAATTTTCAAAGTCCCGCGAGTTTTCAGAGCCCTTCCGCACCATCGTCCGAACACAAAGTCGTCCGATTGTAGAAAACGACCACTGATCCTTGCGTGTCGCGGCATTGCGATCAATTCATATTAAGGTTTCGACCACGGCCCTCGTGCTGGTTCTCGAGAAAATCGCGAATAACCCAAATCGCTCCCAAAATTTTCTAAGTCCCGCGAGTTTTCAGAGTCCTTCCGCACCATCGTCCGAACACAAAGTCGCCCGATCGTCGAAAACGACCACTGATCCTTGCGTGTTGCGACATTGCGATCAATTCATATTAAGGTTTCGACCACGGTCGTCGCGCTGGTTTTCGAGATAATCGCGAATAACCCTAATCGCTCCCAAAATTTTCAAAGTACCGCGAGTTTTCAGAGTCCTTCCGCACCATCGGCGAGCACAAAGTCGTCCGATCTTCGAAAACGACAACTGACCCTTGCGTGTCGCGGCATTGCGATCAATTCATTTTAAAGTTTCGACCCCGGTTGTCTCGCTGGTTTTCGAAGTAATCGCGAATATCCACAATCGCTCCCAATATTTTCAAAGTACCGCGAGTTGTCAGAGTCCTTCCGCACCATCGTCCGAACACAAAGTCGTCCGATTGTAGAAAACGACCACAGATCCTTGCGTGTCGCGGCATTGCGATCAATTCATATTAAGGTTTCGACCACGGCCCTCGCGCTGGTGATCGAGAAAATCGCGAATAACCCTAATCGCTTCCAAAATTTTCAAAGTCCCGCGAGTTTTCAGAGCCCTTCCGCACCATCGTCCGAACACAAAGTCGTCCGATTGTAGAAAACGACCACTGATCCTTGCGTGTTGCGGCATTGCGATCAATTCATATTAAGCTTTCGACCACGGCCCTCGTGCTGGTTCTCGAGAAAATCGCGAATAATCCTAATCGCTCCCAAAATTTTCATAGTACCGCGAGTGTTCAGAGTCCTTCCGCACCATCGGCGAACAAAAAGTCGTCCGATCTTCGAAAACGACAACTGACCCTTGCGTGTTGCGGCATTGCGATCAATTCATTTTAAAGTTTCGACCCCGGTGGTCTCGCTGGTTTTCAAAGTAATCGCGAATATCCACAATCGCTCCCAATATTTTCAAAGTACCGCGAGTTTTCAGAGTCCTTCCGCACCATCGTCCGAACACAAAGTCGTCCGATTGTAGAAAACGACCACTGATCCTTGCGTGTCGCGGCATTGCGATCAATTCATATTAAGTTTTCGACCACGGCCCTCGCGCTGGTTATCGAGAAAATCGCGAATAACCCTAATCGCTCCCAAAATTTTCAAAGTCCCGCGAGTTTTCAGAGCCCTTCCGCACCATCGTCCGAACACAAAGACGCCCGATCGTCGAAAACGACCACAGATCCTTGCGTGTTGCGACATTGCGATCAATTCATATTAAGGTTTCGACCCCGGTCGTCGCGCTGGTTTTCGAGATAATCGCGAATAACCGCAATCGCTCCCAAAATTTTCAAAGTACCGCGAGTTTTCAGAGTCATTCCGCACCATCGGTGAACACAAAGTCGTCCGATCTTCGAAAGCGACCACTGATCCTTGCGTGTGCGACATTGCGATCAATTCATATTAAGGTTTCGACCAGGGCCCTCGCGCTGGTTTTCGAGATAATCGCGAATAACCCAAATCGCTCCCAAAATTTTCAAAGTACCGCGAGTTTTCAGAGTCCTTCCGCACCATCGTCCGAACACAAAGTCGTCCGATTGTAGAAAACGACCACTGATCCTTGCGTGTCGCGGCATTGCGATCAATTCATATTAAGGTTTCGACCACGGTTGACTCGCTGGTTTTCGAAGTAATCGCGAATATCCACAATCGCTCCCAATATTTTCAAAGTACCGCGAGTTTTCAGAGTCCTTCCGCACCATCGGCGAACACAAAGTCGTCCGATCTTCGAAAACGACCACTGATCCTTGCGTGTGCGACATTGCGATCAATTCATATTAAGGTTTCGACCAGGGCCCTCGCGCTGGTTTTCGAGATAATCGCGAATAACCCAAATCGCTCCCAAAATTTTCAAAGTACCGCGAGTTTTCAGAGTCCTTCCGCACCATCGGCGAACACAAAGTCGTCCGATCTTCGAAAACGACAATTGACCCTTGCGTGTCGCGGCATTGCGATCAATTCATATTAAGGTTTCGACCACGGCCCTCGCGCTGGTTATCGAGAAAATCGCGAATAACCCTAATCGCTCCCAAAATTTTCAAAGTCCCGCGAGTTTTCAGAGCCCTTCCGCACCATCGTCCGAACACAAAGTCGTCCGATTGTAGAAAACGACCACTGATCCTTGCGTGTCGCGGCATTGCGATCAATTCATATTAAGTTTTCGACCACGGCCCTCGTGCTGGTTCTCGAGAAAATCGCGAATAACCCTAATCGCTCCCAAAATTTTCATAGTACCGCGAGTGTTCAGAGTCCTTCCGCACCATCGGCGAACACAAAGTCGTCCGATCTTCGAAAACGACAACTGACCCTTGCGTGTCGCGGCATTGCGATCAATTCATTTTAAAGTTTCGACCCCGGTTGACTCGCTGGTTTTCGAAGTAATCGCGAATATCCACAATCGCTCCCAATATTTTCAAAGTACCGCGAGTTGTCAGAGTCTTTCCGCACCTTCGTCCGAACACAAAGACGCCCGATCGTCGAAAACGACCACAGATCCTTGCGTGTTGCGACATTGCGATCAATTCATATTAAGGTTTCGACCCCGGTCGTCGCGCTGGTATTCGAGATAATCGCGAATAACCGCAATCGCTCCCAAAATTTTCAAAGTCCCGCGAGTTTTCAGAGTCCTTCCGCACCATCGGCGAACACAAAGTCGTCCGATCTTCGAAAACGACAACTGACCCTTGCGTGTCGCGGCATTGCGATCAATTCATTTTAAAGTTTCGACCCCGGTTGTCACGCTGGTTTTCGAGATAATCGCGAATATCCACAATCGCTCCCAATATTTTCAAAGTACCGCGAGTTGTCAGAGTCCTTCCGCACCATCGTCCGAACACAAAGTCGCCCGATCGTCGAAAACGACCACTGATCCTTGCGTGTTGCGACATTGCGATCAATTCATATTAAGGTTTCGACCACGGTCGTCGCGCTGGTTTTCGAGATAATCGCGAATAACCATAATCGCTCCCAAAATTTTCAAAGTACCGCGAGTTTTCAGAGTCCTTCCGCACCATCGGCGAGCACAAAGTCGTCCGATCTTCGAAAACGACAACTGACCCTTGCGTGTCGCGGCATTGCGATCAATTCATATTAAGCTTTCGACCACGGCCCTCGTGCTGGTTCTCGAGAAAATCGCGAATAATCCTAATCGCTCCCAAAATTTTCATAGTACCGCGAGTGTTCAGAGTCCTTCCGCACCATCGGCGAACAAAAAGTCGTCCGATCTTCGAAAACGACAACTGACCCTTGCGTGTTGCGGCATTGCGATCAATTCATTTTAAAGTTTCGACCCCGGTGGTCTCGCTGGTTTTCAAAGTAATCGCGAATATCCACAATCGCTCCCAATATTTTCAAAGTACCGCGAGTTTTCAGAGTCCTTCCGCACCATCGTCCGAACACAAAGTCGTCCGATTGTAGAAAACGACCACTGATCCTTGCGTGTCGCGGCATTGCGATCAATTCATATTAAGTTTTCGACCACGGCCCTCGCGCTGGTTATCGAGAAAATCGCGAATAACCCTAATCGCTCCCAAAATTTTCAAAGTCCCGCGAGTTTTCAGAGCCCTTCCGCACCATCGTCCGAACACAAAGACGCCCGATCGTCGAAAACGACCACAGATCCTTGCGTGTTGCGACATTGCGATCAATTCATATTAAGGTTTCGACCCCGGTCGTCGCGCTGGTTTTCGAGATAATCGCGAATAACCGCAATCGCTCCCAAAATTTTCAAAGTACCGCGAGTTTTCAGAGTCATTCCGCACCATCGGTGAACACAAAGTCGTCCGATCTTCGAAAGCGACCACTGATCCTTGCGTGTGCGACATTGCGATCAATTCATATTAAGGTTTCGACCAGGGCCCTCGCGCTGGTTTTCGAGATAATCGCGAATAACCCAAATCGCTCCCAAAATTTTCAAAGTACCGCGAGTTTTCAGAGTCCTTCCGCACCATCGTCCGAACACAAAGTCGTCCGATTGTAGAAAACGACCACTGATCCTTGCGTGTCGCGGCATTGCGATCAATTCATATTAAGGTTTCGACCACGGTTGACTCGCTGGTTTTCGAAGTAATCGCGAATATCCACAATCGCTCCCAATATTTTCAAAGTACCGCGAGTTTTCAGAGTCCTTCCGCACCATCGGCGAACACAAAGTCGTCCGATCTTCGAAAACGACCACTGATCCTTGCGTGTGCGACATTGCGATCAATTCATATTAAGGTTTCGACCAGGGCCCTCGCGCTGGTTTTCGAGATAATCGCGAATAACCCAAATCGCTCCCAAAATTTTCAAAGTACCGCGAGTTTTCAGAGTCCTTCCGCACCATCGGCGAACACAAAGTCGTCCGATCTTCGAAAACGACAATTGACCCTTGCGTGTCGCGGCATTGCGATCAATTCATATTAAGGTTTCGACCACGGCCCTCGCGCTGGTTATCGAGAAAATCGCGAATAACCCTAATCGCTCCCAAAATTTTCAAAGTCCCGCGAGTTGTCAGAGTCCTTCCGCACCTTCGTCCGAACACAAAGACGCCCTATCGTCGAAAACGACCACAGATCCTTGCGTGTTGCGACATTGCGATCAATTCATATTAAGGTTTCGACCCCGGTCGTCGCGCTGGTTTTCGAGATAATCGCGAATAACCGCAATCGCTCCCAAAATTTTCAAAGTATCGCGAGTTTTCAGAGTCATTCCGCACCATCGGCGAACACAAAGTCGTCCGATCTTCGAAAACGACCACTGATCCTTGCGTGTGCGACATTGCGATCAATTCATATTAAGGTTTCGACCAGGGCCCTCGCGCTGGTTTTCGAGATAATCGCGAATAACCCAAATCGCTCCCAAAATTTTCAAAGTACCGCGAGTTTTCAGAGTCCTTCCGCACCATCGTCCGAACACAAAGTCGTCCGATTGTAGAAAACGACAACTGATCCTTGCGTGTCGCGGCATTGCGATCAATTCATATTAAGGTTTCGACCACGGTTGACTCGCTGGTTTTCGAAGTAATCGCGAATATCCACAATCGCTCCCAATATTTTCAAAGTACCGCGAGTTTTCAGAGTCCTTCCGCACCATCGGCGAACACAAAGTCGTCCGATCTTCGAAAACGACAACTGACCCTTGCGTGTCGCGGCATTGCGATCAATTCATTTTAAAGTTTCGACCCCGGTTGTTGCGCTGGTTTTCGAGGTAATCGCGAATATCCACAATCGCTCCCAATATTTTCAAAGTACCGCGAGTTTTCAGAGCCCTTCCGCACCATCGTCCGAACACAAAGTCGTCCGATTGTAGAAAACGACCACTGATCCTTGCGTGTCGCGGCATTGCGATCAATTCATATTAAGGTTTCGACCACGGCCCTCGTGCTGGTTCTCGAGAAAATCGCGAATAACCCTAATCGCTCCCAAAATTTTCATAGTACCGCGAGTGTTCAGAGTCCTTCCGCACCATCGGCGAACACAAAGTCGTCCGATCTTCGAAAACGACAACTGACCCTTGCGTGTCGCGGCATTGCGATCAATTCATTTTAAAGTTTCGACCCCGGTTGACTCGCTGGTTTTCGAAGTAATCGCGAATATCCACAATCGCTCCCAATATTTTCAAAGTACCGCGAGTTGTCAGAGTCTTTCCGCACCTTCGTCCGAACACAAAGACGCCCGATCGTCGAAAACGACCACAGATCCTTGCGTGTTGCGACATTGCGATCAATTCATATTAAGGTTTCGACCCCGGTCGTCGCGCTGGTATTCGAGATAATCGCGAATAACCGCAATCGCTCCCAAAATTTTCAAAGTCCCGCGAGTTTTCAGAGTCCTTCCGCACCATCGGCGAACACAAAGTCGTCCGATCTTCGAAAACGACAACTGACCCTTGCGTTTCGCGGCATTGCGATCAATTCATATTAAGTTTTCGACCACGGCCCTCGTGCTGGTTCTCGAGAAAATCGCGAATAACCCTAATCGCTCCCAAAATTTTCATAGTACCGCGAGTGTTCAGAGTCCTTCCGCACCATCGGCGAACACAAAGTCGTCCGATCTTCGAAAACGACAACTGACCCTTGCGTGTCGCGGCATTGCGATCAATTCATTTTAAAGTTTCGACCCCGGTTGACTCGCTGGTTTTCGAAGTAATCGCGAATATCCACAATCGCTCCCAATATTTTCAAAGTACCGCGAGTTGTCAGAGTCTTTCCGCACCTTCGTCCGAACACAAAGACGCCCGATCGTCGAAAACGACCACAGATCCTTGCGTGTTGCGACATTGCGATCAATTCATATTAAGGTTTCGACCCCGGTCGTCGCGCTGGTATTCGAGATAATCGCGAATAACCGCAATCGCTCCCAAAATTTTCAAAGTCCCGCGAGTTTTCAGAGTCCTTCCGCACCATCGGCGAACACAAAGTCGTCCGATCTTCGAAAACGACAACTGACCCTTGCGTGTCGCGGCATTGCGATCAATTCATTTTAAAGTTTCGACCCCGGTTGTCACGCTGGTTTTTGAGGTAATCGCGAATATCCACAATCGCTCCCAATATTTTCAAACTACCGCGAGTTGTCAGAGTCCTTCCGCACCTTCGTCCGAACACAAAGACGCCCTATCGTCGAAAACGACCACAGATCCTTGCGTGTTGCGACATTGCGATCAATTCATATTAAGGTTTCGACCCCGGTCGTCGCGCTGGTTTTCGAGATAATCGCGAATAACCGCAATCGCTCCCAAAATTTTCAAAGTACCGCGAGTTTTCAGAGTCCTTCTGCACCATCGGCGAACACAAAATCGTCCGATCTTCGAAAACGACAACTGATCCTTGCGTGTCGCGACATTGCGATCAATTCATATTAAGGTTTCGACCCCGGTCCTCGCGTTGGTTTTCGAGATAATCGCGAATATCCACAATCGCTCCCAATATTTTCAAAGTACCGCGAGTTGTCAGAGTCCTTCCGCACCTTCGTCCGAACACAAATACGCCCGATCGTCGAAAACGACCACAGATCCTTGCGTGTTGCGACATTGCGATCAATTGATATTAAGGTTTCGACCCCGGTCGTCGCGCTGGTTTTCGAGATAATCGCGAATAACCGCAATCGCTCCCAAAATTTTCAAAGTATCGCGAGTTTTCAGAGTCATTCCGCACCATCGGCGAACACAAAATCGTCCGATCTTCGAAAACGACCACTGATCCTTGCGTGTTGCGACATTGCGATCAATTCATATTAAGGTTTCGACCACGGTCGTCGCGCTGGTTTTCGAGATAATCGCGAATAACCCTAATCGCTCCCAAAATTTTCAAAGTACCGCGAGTTTTCAGAGTCCTTCCGCACCATCGGCGAGCACAAAGTCGTCCGATCTTCGAAAACGACAACTGACCCTTGCGTGTCGCGGCATTGCGATCAATTCATTTTAAAGTTTCGACCCCGGTTGTCTCGCTGGTTTTCGAAGTAATCGCGAATATCCACAATCGCTCCCAATATTTTCAAAGTACCGCGAGTTGTCAGAGTCCTTCCGCACCATCGTCCGAACACAAAGTCGTCCGATTGTAGAAAACGACCACAGATCCTTGAGTGTCGCGGCATTGCGATCAATTCATATTAAGGTTTCGACCACGGCCCTCGCGCTGGTGATCGAGAAAATCGCGAATAACCCTAATCGCTTCCAAAATTTTCAAAGTCCCGCGAGTTTTCAGAGCCCTTCCGCACCATCGTCCGAACACAAAGTCGTCCGATTGTAGAAAACGACCACTGATCCTTGCGTGTTGCGGCATTGCGATCAATTCATATTAAGCTTTCGACCACGGCCCTCGTGCTGGTTCTCGAGAAAATCGCGAATAATCCTAATCGCTCCCAAAATTTTCATAGTACCGCGAGTGTTCAGAGTCCTTCCGCACCATCGGCGAACAAAAAGTCGTCCGATCTTCGAAAACGACAACTGACCCTTGCGTGTCGCGGCATTGCGATCAATTCATATTAAGCTTTCGACCACGGCCCTCGTGCTGGTTCTCGAGAAAATCGCGAATAATCCTAATCGCTCCCAAAATTTTCATAGTACCGCGAGTGTTCAGAGTCCTTCCGCACCATCGGCGAACAAAAAGTTGTCCGATCTTCGAAAACGACAACTGACCCTTGCGTGTCGCGGCATTGCGATCAATTCATTTTAAAGTTTCGACCCCGGTGGTCTCGCTGGTTTTCAAAGTAATCGCGAATATCCACAATCGCTCCCAATATTTTCAAAGTACCGCGAGTTTTCAGAGTCCTTCCGCACCATCGTCCGAACACAAAGTCGTCCGATTGTAGAAAACGACCACTGATCCTTGCGTGTCGCGGCATTGCGATCAATTCATATTAAGTTTTCGACCACGGCCCTCGCGCTGGTTATCGAGAAAATCGCGAATAACCCTAATCGCTCCCAAAATTTTCAAAGTCCCGCGAGTTTTCAGAGCCCTTCCGCACCATCGTCCGAACACAAAGACGCCCGATCGTCGAAAACGACCACAGATCCTTGCGTGTTGCGACATTGCGATCAATTCATATTAAGGTTTCGACCCCGGTCGTCGCGCTGGTTTTCGAGATAATCGCGAATAACCGCAATCGCTCCCAAAATTTTCAAAGTACCGCGAGTTTTCAGAGTCATTCCGCACCATCGGTGAACACAAAGTCGTCCGATCTTCGAAAGCGACCACTGATCCTTGCGTGTGCGACATTGCGATCAATTCATATTAAGGTTTCGACCAGGGCCCTCGCGCTGGTTTTCGAGATAATCGCGAATAACCCAAATCGCTCCCAAAATTTTCAAAGTACCGCGAGTTTTCAGAGTCCTTCCGCACCATCGTCCGAACACAAAGTCGTCCGATTGTAGAAAACGACCACTGATCCTTGCGTGTCGCGGCATTGCGATCAATTCATATTAAGGTTTCGACCACGGTTGACTCGCTGGTTTTCGAAGTAATCGCGAATATCCACAATCGCTCCCAATATTTTCAAAGTACCGCGAGTTTTCAGAGTCCTTCCGCACCATCGGCGAACACAAAGTCGTCCGATCTTCGAAAACGACCACTGATCCTTGCGTGTGCGACATTGCGATCAATTCATATTAAGGTTTCGACCAGGGCCCTCGCGCTGGTTTTCGAGATAATCGCGAATAACCCAAATCGATCCCAAAATTTTCAAAGTACCGCGAGTTTTCAGAGTCCTTCCGCACCATCGGCGAACACAAAGTCGTCCGATCTTCGAAAACGACAATTGACCCTTGCGTGTCGCGGCATTGCGATCAATTCATATTAAGGTTTCGACCACGGCCCTCGCGCTGGTTATCGAGAAAATCGCGAATAACCCTAATCGCTCCCAAAATTTTCAAAGTCCCGCGAGTTTTCAGAGCCCTTCCGCACCATCGTCCGAACACAAAGTCGTCCGATTGTAGAAAACGACCACTGATCCTTGCGTGTCGCGGCATTGCGATCAATTCATATTAAGGTTTCGACCACGGCCCTCGTGCTGGTTCTCGAGAAAATCGCGAATAACCCAAATCGCTCCCAAAATTTTCTAAGTCCCGCGAGTTTTCAGAGTCCTTCCGCACCATCGTCCGAACACAAAGTCGCCCGATCGTCGAAAACGACCACTGATCCTTGCGTGTTGCGACATTGCGATCAATTCATATTAAGGTTTCGACCACGGTCGTCGCGCTGGTTTTCGAGATAATCGCGAATAACCCTAATCGCTCCCAAAATTTTCAAAGTACCGCGAGTTTTCAGAGTCCTTCCGCACCATCGGCGAGCACAAAGTCGTCCGATCTTCGAAAACGACAACTGACCCTTGCGTGTCGCGGCATTGCGATCAATTCATTTTAAAGTTTCGACCCCGGTTGTCTCGCTGGTTTTCGAAGTAATCGCGAATATCCACAATCGCTCCCAATATTTTCAAAGTACCGCGAGTTGTCAGAGTCCTTCCGCACCATCGTCCGAACACAAAGTCGTCCGATTGTAGAAAACGACCACAGATCCTTGCGTGTCGCGGCATTGCGATCAATTCATATTAAGGTTTCGACCACGGCCCTCGCGCTGGTGATCGAGAAAATCGCGAATAACCCTAATCGCTTCCAAAATTTTCAAAGTCCCGCGAGTTTTCAGAGCCCTTCCGCACCATCGTCCGAACACAAAGTCGTCCGATTGTAGAAAACGACCACTGATCCTTGCGTGTTGCGGCATTGCGATCAATTCATATTAAGCTTTCGACCACGGCCCTCGTGCTGGTTCTCGAGAAAATCGCGAATAATCCTAATCGCTCCCAAAATTTTCATAGTACCGCGAGTGTTCAGAGTCCTTCCGCACCATCGGCGAACAAAAAGTCGTCCGATCTTCGAAAACGACAACTGACCCTTGCGTGTTGCGGCATTGCGATCAATTCATTTTAAAGTTTCGACCCCGGTGGTCTCGCTGGTTTTCGAAGTAATCGCGAATATCCACAATCGCTCCCAATATTTTCAAAGTACCGCGAGTTTTCAGAGTCCTTCCGCACCATCGGCGAACACAAAGTCGTCCGATCTTCGAAAACGACCACTGATCCTTGCGTGTGCGACATTGCGATCAATTCATATTAAGGTTTCGACCAGGGCCCTCGCGCTGGTTTTCGAGATAATCGCGAATAACCCAAATCGCTCCCAAAATTTTCAAAGTACCGCGAGTTTTCAGAGTCCTTCCGCACCATCGGCGAACACAAAGTCGTCCGATCTTCGAAAACGACAATTGACCCTTGCGTGTCGCGGCATTGCGATCAATTCATATTAAGGTTTCGACCACGGCCCTCGCGCTGGTTATCGAGAAAATCGCGAATAACCCTAATCGCTCCCAAAATTTTCAAAGTCCCGCGAGTTTTCAGAGCCCTTCCGCACCATCGTCCGAACACAAAGTCGTCCGATTGTAGAAAACGACCACTGATCCTTGCGTGTCGCGGCATTGCGATCAATTCATATTAAGTTTTCGACCACGGCCCTCGTGCTGGTTCTCGAGAAAATCGCGAATAACCCTAATCGCTCCCAAAATTTTCATAGTACCGCGAGTGTTCAGAGTCCTTCCGCACCATCGGCGAACACAAAGTCGTCCGATCTTCGAAAACGACAACTGACCCTTGCGTGTCGCGGCATTGCGATCAATTCATTTTAAAGTTTCGACCCCGGTTGACTCGCTGGTTTTCGAAGTAATCGCGAATATCCACAATCGCTCCCAATATTTTCAAAGTACCGCGAGTTGTCAGAGTCTTTCCGCACCTTCGTCCGAACACAAAGACGCCCGATCGTCGAAAACGACCACAGATCCTTGCGTGTTGCGACATTGCGATCAATTCATATTAAGGTTTCGACCCCGGTCGTCGCGCTGGTATTCGAGATAATCGCGAATAACCGCAATCGCTCCCAAAATTTTCAAAGTCCCGCGAGTTTTCAGAGTCCTTCCGCACCATCGGCGAACACAAAGTCGTCCGATCTTCGAAAACGACAACTGACCCTTGCGTGTCGCGGCATTGCGATCAATTCATTTTAAAGTTTCGACCCCGGTTGTCACGCTGGTTTTTGAGGTAATCGCGAATATCCACAATCGCTCCCAATATTTTCAAACTACCGCGAGTTGTCAGAGTCCTTCCGCACCTTCGTCCGAACACAAAGACGCCCTATCGTCGAAAACGACCACAGATCCTTGCGTGTTGCGACATTGCGATCAATTCATATTAAGGTTTCGACCCCGGTCGTCGCGCTGGTTTTCGAGATAATCGCGAATAACCGCAATCGCTCCCAAAATTTTCAAAGTACCGCGAGTTTTCAGAGTCCTTCTGCACCATCGGCGAACACAAAATCGTCCGATCTTCGAAAACGACAACTGATCCTTGCGTGTCGCGACATTGCGATCAATTCATATTAAGGTTTCGACCCCGGTCCTCGCGTTGGTTTTCGAGATAATCGCGAATATCCACAATCGCTCCCAATATTTTCAAAGTACCGCGAGTTGTCAGAGTCCTTCCGCACCTTCGTCCGAACACAAATACGCCCGATCGTCGAAAACGACCACAGATCCTTGCGTGTTGCGACATTGCGATCAATTGATATTAAGGTTTCGACCCCGGTCGTCGCGCTGGTTTTCGAGATAATCGCGAATAACCGCAATCGCTCCCAAAATTTTCAAAGTATCGCGAGTTTTCAGAGTCATTCCGCACCATCGGCGAACACAAAATCGTCCGATCTTCGAAAACGACCACTGATCCTTGCGTGTTGCGACATTGCGATCAATTCATATTAAGGTTTCGACCACGGTCGTCGCGCTGGTTTTCGAGATAATCGCGAATAACCCTAATCGCTCCCAAAATTTTCAAAGTACCGCGAGTTTTCAGAGTCCTTCCGCACCATCGGCGAGCACAAAGTCGTCCGATCTTCGAAAACGACAACTGACCCTTGCGTGTCGCGGCATTGCGATCAATTCATTTTAAAGTTTCGACCCCGGTTGTCTCGCTGGTTTTCGAAGTAATCGCGAATATCCACAATCGCTCCCAATATTTTCAAAGTACCGCGAGTTGTCAGAGTCCTTCCGCACCATCGTCCGAACACAAAGTCGTCCGATTGTAGAAAACGACCACAGATCCTTGAGTGTCGCGGCATTGCGATCAATTCATATTAAGGTTTCGACCACGGCCCTCGCGCTGGTGATCGAGAAAATCGCGAATAACCCTAATCGCTTCCAAAATTTTCAAAGTCCCGCGAGTTTTCAGAGCCCTTCCGCACCATCGTCCGAACACAAAGTCGTCCGATTGTAGAAAACGACCACTGATCCTTGCGTGTTGCGGCATTGCGATCAATTCATATTAAGCTTTCGACCACGGCCCTCGTGCTGGTTCTCGAGAAAATCGCGAATAATCCTAATCGCTCCCAAAATTTTCATAGTACCGCGAGTGTTCAGAGTCCTTCCGCACCATCGGCGAACAAAAAGTCGTCCGATCTTCGAAAACGACAACTGACCCTTGCGTGTCGCGGCATTGCGATCAATTCATATTAAGTTTTCGACCACGGCCCTCGCGCTGGTTATCGAGAAAATCGCGAATAACCCTAATCGCTCCCAAAATTTTCAAAGTCCCGCGAGTTTTCAGAGCCCTTCCGCACCATCGTCCGAACACAAAGACGCCCGATCGTCGAAAACGACCACAGATCCTTGCGTGTTGCGACATTGCGATCAATTCATATTAAGGTTTCGACCCCGGTCGTCGCGCTGGTTTTCGAGATAATCGCGAATAACCGCAATCGCTCCCAAAATTTTCAAAGTACCGCGAGTTTTCAGAGTCATTCCGCACCATCGGTGAACACAAAGTCGTCCGATCTTCGAAAGCGACCACTGATCCTTGCGTGTGCGACATTGCGATCAATTCATATTAAGGTTTCGACCAGGGCCCTCGCGTTGGTTTTCGAGATAATCGCGAATAACCCAAATCGCTCCCAAAATTTTCAAAGTACCGCGAGTTTTCAGAGTCCTTCCGCACCATCGTCCGCACACAAAGTCGTCCGATTGTAGAAAACGACCACTGATCCTTGCGTGTCGCGGCATTGCGATCAATTCATATTAAGGTTTCGACCACGGTTGACTCGCTGGTTTTCGAAGTAATCGCGAATATCCACAATCGCTCCCAATATTTTCAAAGTACCGCGAGTTTTCAGAGTCCTTCCGCACCATCGGCGAACACAAAGTCGTCCGATCTTCGTAAACGACCACTGATCCTTGCGTGTGCGACATTGCGATCAATTCATATTAAGGTTTCGACCAGGGCCCTCGCGCTGGTTTTCGAGATAATCGCGAATAACCCAAATCGCTCCCAAAATTTTCAAAGTACCGCGAGTTTTCAGAGTCCTTCCGCACCATCGGCGAACACAAAGTCGTCCGATCTTCGAAAACGACAATTGACCCTTGCGTGTCGCGGCATTGCGATCAATTAATATTAAGGTTTCGACCACGGCCCTCGCGCTGGTTATCGAGAAAATCGCGAATAACCCTAATCGCTCCCAAAATTTTCAAAGTCCCGCGAGTTTTCAGAGCCCTTCCGCACCATCGTCCGAACACAAAGTCGTCCGATTGTAGAAAACGACCACTGATCCTTGCGTGTCGCGGCATTGCGATCAATTCATATTAAGGTTTCGACCACGGCCCTCGTGCTGGTTCTCGAGAAAATCGCGAATAACCCTAATCGCTCCCAAAATTTTCATAGTACCGCGAGTGTTCAGAGTCCTTCCGCACCATCGGCGAACACAAAGTCGTCCGATCTTCGAAAACGACAACTGACCCTTGCGTGTCGCGGCATTGCGATCAATTCATTTTAAAGTTTCGACCCCGGTTGACTCGCTGGTTTTCGAAGTAATCGCGAATATCCACAATCGCTCCCAATATTTTCAAAGTACCGCGAGTTGTCAGAGTCTTTCCGCACCTTCGTCCGAACACAAAGACGCCCGATCGTCGAAAACGACCACAGATCCTTGCGTGTTGCGACATTGCGATCAATTCATATTAAGGTTTCGACCCCGGTCGTCGCGCTGGTATTCGAGATAATCGCGAATAACCGCAATCGCTCCCAAAATTTTCAAAGTCCCGCGAGTTTTCAGAGTCCTTCCGCACCATCGGCGAACACAAAGTCGTCCGATCTTCGAAAACGACAACTGACCCTTGCGTGTCGCGGCATTGCGATCAATTCATTTTAAAGTTTCGACCCCGGTTGTCGCGCTGGTTTTTGAGGTAATCGCGAATATCCACAATCGCTCCCAATATTTTCAAAGTACCGCGAGTTGTCAGAGTCCTTCCGCACCTTCGTCCGAACACAAAGACGCCCTATCGTCGAAAACGACCACAGATCCTTGCGTGTTGCGACATTGCGATCAATTCATATTAAGGTTTCGACCCCGTTCGTCGCGCTGGTTTTCGAGATAATCGCGAATAACCGCAATCGCTCCCAAAATTTTCAAAGTACCGCGAGTTTTCAGAGTCCTTCTGCACCATCGGCGAACACAAAATCGTCCGATCTTCGAAAACGACAACTGATCCTTGCGTGTCGCGACATTGCGATCAATTCATATTAAGGTTTCGACCCCGGTCGTCGCGTTGGTTTTCGAGATAATCGCGAATATCCACAATCGCTCCCAATATTTTCAAAGTACCGCGAGTTGTCAGAGTCCTTCCGCACCTTCGTCCGAACACAAATAAGCCCGATCGTCGAAAACGACCACAGATCCTTGCGTGTTGCGACATTGCGATCAATTGATATTAAGGTTTCGACCCCGGTCGTCGCGCTGGTTTTCGAGATAATCGCGAATAACCGCAATCGCTCCCAAAATTTTCAAAGTATCGCGAGTTTTCAGAGTCATTCCGCACCATCGGCGAACACAAAGTCGTCCGATCTTCGAAAACGACTACTGATCCTTGCGTGTGCGACATTGCGATCAATTCATATTAAGGTTTCGACCAGGGCCCTCGCGCTGGTTTTCGAGATAATCGCGAATAACCCAAATCGCTCCCAAAATTTTCTAAGTCCCGCGAGTTTTCAGAGTCCTTCCGCACCATCGTCCGAACACAAAGTCGCCCGATCGTCGAAAACGACCACTGATCCTTGCGTGTTGCGACATTGCGATCAATTCATATTAAGGTTTCGACCACGGTCGTCGCGCTGGTTTTCGAGATAATCGCGAATAACCCTAATCGCTCCCAAAATTTTCAAAGTACCGCGAGTTTTCAGAGTCCTTCCGCACCATCGGCGAGCACAAAGTCGTCCGATCTTCGAAAACGACAACTGACCCTTGCGTGTCGCGGCATTGCGATCAATTCATTTTAAAGTTTCGACCCCGGTTGTCTCGCTGGTTTTCGAAGTAATCGCGAATATCCACAATCGCTCCCAATATTTTCAAAGTACCGCGAGTTGTCAGAGTCCTTCCGCACCATCGTCCGAACACAAAGTCGTCCGATTGTAGAAAACGACCACAGATCCTTGCGTGTCGCGGCATTGCGATCAATTCATATTAAGGTTTCGACCACGGCCCTCGCGCTGGTGATCGAGAAAATCGCGAATAACCCTAATCGCTTCCAAAATTTTCAAAGTCCCGCGAGTTTTCAGAGCCCTTCCGCACCATCGTCCGAACACAAAGTCGTCCGATTGTAGAAAACGACCACTGATCCTTGCGTGTTGCGGCATTGCGATCAATTCATATTAAGCTTTCGACCACGGCCCTCGTGCTGGTTCTCGAGAAAATCGCGAATAATCCTAATCGCTCCCAAAATTTTCATAGTACCGCGAGTGTTCAGAGTCCTTCCGCACCATCGGCGAACAAAAAGTCGTCCGATCTTCGAAAACGACAACTGACCCTTGCGTGTCGCGGCATTGCGATCAATTCATTTTAAAGTTTCGACCCCGGTGGTCTCGCTGGTTTTCAAAGTAATCGCGAATATCCACAATCGCTCCCAATATTTTCAAAGTACCGCGAGTTTTCAGAGTCCTTCCGCACCATCGTCCGAACACAAAGTCGTCCGATTGTAGAAAACGACCACTGATCCTTGCGTGTCGCGGCATTGCGATCAATTCATATTAAGTTTTCGACCACGGCCCTCGCGCTGGTTATCGAGAAAATCGCGAATAACCCTAATCGCTCCCAAAATTTTCAAAGTCCCGCGAGTTTTCAGAGCCCTTCCGCACCATCGTCCGAACACAAAGACGCCCGATCGTCGAAAACGACCACAGATCCTTGCGTGTTGCGACATTGCGATCAATTCATATTAAGGTTTCGACCCCGGTCGTCGCGCTGGTTTTCGAGATAATCGCGAATAACCGCAATCGCTCCCAAAATTTTCAAAGTACCGCGAGTTTTCAGAGTCATTCCGCACCATCGGTGAACACAAAGTCGTCCGATCTTCGAAAGCGACCACTGATCCTTGCGTGTGCGACATTGCGATCAATTCATATTAAGGTTTCGACCAGGGCCCTCGCGCTGGTTTTCGAGATAATCGCGAATAACCCAAATCGCTCCCAAAATTTTCAAAGTACCGCGAGTTTTCAGAGTCCTTCCGCACCATCGTCCGAACACAAAGTCGTCCGATTGTAGAAAACGACCACTGATCCTTGCGTGTCGCGGCATTGCGATCAATTCATATTAAGGTTTCGACCACGGTTGACTCGCTGGTTTTCGAAGTAATCGCGAATATCCACAATCGCTCCCAATATTTTCAAAGTACCGCGAGTTTTCAGAGTCCTTCCGCACCATCGGCGAACACAAAGTCGTCCGATCTTCGAAAACGACCACTGATCCTTGCGTGTGCGACATTGCGATCAATTCATATTAAGGTTTCGACCAGGGCCCTCGCGCTGGTTTTCGAGATAATCGCGAATAACCCAAATCGCTCCCAAAATTTTCAAAGTACCGCGAGTTTTCAGAGTCCTTCCGCACCATCGGCGAACACAAAGTCGTCCGATCTTCGAAAACGACAATTGACCCTTGCGTGTCGCGGTATTGCGATCAATTCATATTAAGGTTTCGACCACGGCCCTCGCGCTGGTTATCGAGAAAATCGCGAATAACCCTAATCGCTCCCAAAATTTTCAAAGTCCCGCGAGTTTTCAGAGCCCTTCCGCACCATCGTCCGAACACAAAGTCGTCCGATTGTAGAAAACGACCACTGATCCTTGCGTGTCGCGGCATTGCGATCAATTCATATTAAGGTTTCGACCACGGCCCTCGTGCTGGTTCTCGAGAAAATCGCGAATAACCCTAATCGCTCCCAAAATTTTCATAGTACCGCGAGTGTTCAGAGTCCTTCCGCACCATCGGCGAACACAAAGTCGTCCGATCTTCGAAAACGACAACTGACCCTTGCGTGTCGCGGCATTGCGATCAATTCATTTTAAAGTTTCGACCCCGGTTGACTCGCTGGTTTTCGAAGTAATCGCGAATATCCACAATCGCTCCCAATATTTTCAAAGTACCGCGAGTTGTCAGAGTCTTTCCGCACCTTCGTCCGAACACAAAGACGCCCGATCGTCGAAAACGACCACAGATCCTTGCGTGTTGCGACATTGCGATCAATTCATATTAAGGTTTCGACCCCGGTCGTCGCGCTGGTATTCGAGATAATCGCGAATAACCGCAATCGCTCCCAAAATTTTCAAAGTCCCGCGAGTTTTCAGAGTCCTTCCGCACCATCGGCGAACACAAAGTCGTCCGATCTTCGAAAACGACAACTGACCCTTGCGTGTCGCGGCATTGCGATCAATTCATTTTAAAGTTTCGACCCCGGTTGTCGCGCTGGTTTTTGAGGTAATCGCGAATATCCACAATCGCTCCCAATATTTTCAAAGTACCGCGAGTTGTCAGAGTCCTTCCGCACCTTCGTCCGAACACAAAGACGCCCTATCGTCGAAAACGACCACAGATCCTTGCGTGTTGCGACATTGCGATCAATTCATATTAAGGTTTCGACCCCGGTCGTCGCGCTGGTTTTCGAGATAATCGCGAATAACCGCAATCGCTCCCAAAATTTTCAAAGTACCGCGAGTTTTCAGAGTCCTTCTGCACCATCGGCGAACACAAAATCGTCCGATCTTCGAAAACGACAAC
Organism: Andrena marginata; assembly: GCA_963932335.1. NCBI lineage: Eukaryota > Metazoa > Arthropoda > Insecta > Hymenoptera > Andrenidae > Andrena > Andrena marginata. Next base: position 1,246,030 of record CAWVQI010000172.1, on the reverse strand, counting down.
TGATCCTTGCGTGTCGCGACATTGCGATCAATTCATATTAAGGTTTCGACCCCGGTCCTCGCGTTGGTTTTCGAGATAATCGCGAATATCCACAATCGCTCCCAATATTTTCAAAGTACCGCGAGTTGTCAGAGTCCTTCCGCACCTTCGTCCGAACACAAATACGCCCGATCGTCGAAAACGACCACAGATCCTTGCGTGTTGCGACATTGCGATCAATTGATATTAAGGTTTCGACCCCGGTCGTCGCGCTGGTTTTCGAGATAATCGCGAATAACCGCAATCGCTCCCAAAATTTTCAAAGTATCGCGAGTTTTCAGAGTCATTCCGCACCATCGGCGAACACAAAATCGTCCGATCTTCGAAAACGACCACTGATCCTTGCGTGTTGCGACATTGCGATCAATTCATATTAAGGTTTCGACCACGGTCGTCGCGCTGGTTTTCGAGATAATCGCGAATAACCCTAATCGCTCCCAAAATTTTCAAAGTACCGCGAGTTTTCAGAGTCCTTCCGCACCATCGGCGAGCACAAAGTCGTCCGATCTTCGAAAACGACAACTGACCCTTGCGTGTCGCGGCATTGCGATCAATTCATTTTAAAGTTTCGACCCCGGTTGTCTCGCTGGTTTTCGAAGTAATCGCGAATATCCACAATCGCTCCCAATATTTTCAAAGTACCGCGAGTTGTCAGAGTCCTTCCGCACCATCGTCCGAACACAAAGTCGTCCGATTGTAGAAAACGACCACAGATCCTTGAGTGTCGCGGCATTGCGATCAATTCATATTAAGGTTTCGACCACGGCCCTCGCGCTGGTGATCGAGAAAATCGCGAATAACCCTAATCGCTTCCAAAATTTTCAAAGTCCCGCGAGTTTTCAGAGCCCTTCCGCACCATCGTCCGAACACAAAGTCGTCCGATTGTAGAAAACGACCACTGATCCTTGCGTGTTGCGGCATTGCGATCAATTCATATTAAGCTTTCGACCACGGCCCTCGTGCTGGTTCTCGAGAAAATCGCGAATAATCCTAATCGCTCCCAAAATTTTCATAGTACCGCGAGTGTTCAGAGTCCTTCCGCACCATCGGCGAACAAAAAGTCGTCCGATCTTCGAAAACGACAACTGACCCTTGCGTGTCGCGGCATTGCGATCAATTCATATTAAGCTTTCGACCACGGCCCTCGTGCTGGTTCTCGAGAAAATCGCGAATAATCCTAATCGCTCCCAAAATTTTCATAGTACCGCGAGTGTTCAGAGTCCTTCCGCACCATCGGCGAACAAAAAGTTGTCCGATCTTCGAAAACGACAACTGACCCTTGCGTGTCGCGGCATTGCGATCAATTCATTTTAAAGTTTCGACCCCGGTGGTCTCGCTGGTTTTCAAAGTAATCGCGAATATCCACAATCGCTCCCAATATTTTCAAAGTACCGCGAGTTTTCAGAGTCCTTCCGCACCATCGTCCGAACACAAAGTCGTCCGATTGTAGAAAACGACCACTGATCCTTGCGTGTCGCGGCATTGCGATCAATTCATATTAAGTTTTCGACCACGGCCCTCGCGCTGGTTATCGAGAAAATCGCGAATAACCCTAATCGCTCCCAAAATTTTCAAAGTCCCGCGAGTTTTCAGAGCCCTTCCGCACCATCGTCCGAACACAAAGACGCCCGATCGTCGAAAACGACCACAGATCCTTGCGTGTTGCGACATTGCGATCAATTCATATTAAGGTTTCGACCCCGGTCGTCGCGCTGGTTTTCGAGATAATCGCGAATAACCGCAATCGCTCCCAAAATTTTCAAAGTACCGCGAGTTTTCAGAGTCATTCCGCACCATCGGTGAACACAAAGTCGTCCGATCTTCGAAAGCGACCACTGATCCTTGCGTGTGCGACATTGCGATCAATTCATATTAAGGTTTCGACCAGGGCCCTCGCGTTGGTTTTCGAGATAATCGCGAATAACCCAAATCGCTCCCAAAATTTTCAAAGTACCGCGAGTTTTCAGAGTCCTTCCGCACCATCGTCCGCACACAAAGTCGTCCGATTGTAGAAAACGACCACTGATCCTTGCGTGTCGCGGCATTGCGATCAATTCATATTAAGGTTTCGACCACGGTTGACTCGCTGGTTTTCGAAGTAATCGCGAATATCCACAATCGCTCCCAATATTTTCAAAGTACCGCGAGTTTTCAGAGTCCTTCCGCACCATCGGCGAACACAAAGTCGTCCGATCTTCGAAAACGACCACTGATCCTTGCGTGTGCGACATTGCGATCAATTCATATTAAGGTTTCGACCAGGGCCCTCGCGCTGGTTTTCGAGATAATCGCGAATAACCCAAATCGCTCCCAAAATTTTCAAAGTACCGCGAGTTTTCAGAGTCCTTCCGCACCATCGGCGAACACAAAGTCGTCCGATCTTCGAAAACGACAATTGACCCTTGCGTGTCGCGGCATTGCGATCAATTCATATTAAGGTTTCGACCACGGCCCTCGCGCTGGTTATCGAGAAAATCGCGAATAACCCTAATCGCTCCCAAAATTTTCAAAGTCCCGCGAGTTTTCAGAGCCCTTCCGCACCATCGTCCGAACACAAAGTCGTCCGATTGTAGAAAACGACCACTGATCCTTGCGTGTCGCGGCATTGCGATCAATTCATATTAAGGTTTCGACCACGGCCCTCGTGCTGGTTCTCGAGAAAATCGCGAATAACCCTAATCGCTCCCAAAATTTTCATAGTACCGCGAGTGTTCAGAGTCCTTCCGCACCATCGGCGAACACAAAGTCGTCCGATCTTCGAAAACGACAACTGACCCTTGCGTGTCGCGGCATTGCGATCAATTCATTTTAAAGTTTCGACCCCGGTTGACTCGCTGGTTTTCGAAGTAATCGCGAATATCCACAATCGCTCCCAATATTTTCAAAGTACCGCGAGTTGTCAGAGTCTTTCCGCACCTTCGTCCGAACACAAAGACGCCCGATCGTCGAAAACGACCACAGATCCTTGCGTGTTGCGACATTGCGATCAATTCATATTAAGGTTTCGACCCCGGTCGTCGCGCTGGTATTCGAGATAATCGCGAATAACCGCAATCGCTCCCAAAATTTTCAAAGTCCCGCGAGTTTTCAGAGTCCTTCCGCACCATCGGCGAACACAAAGTCGTCCGATCTTCGAAAACGACAACTGACCCTTGCGTGTCGCGGCATTGCGATCAATTCATTTTAAAGTTTCGACCCCGGTTGTCGCGCTGGTTTTTGAGGTAATCGCGAATATCCACAATCGCTCCCAATATTTTCAAAGTACCGCGAGTTGTCAGAGTCCTTCCGCACCTTCGTCCGAACACAAATACGCCCGATCGTCGAAAACGACCACAGATCCTTGCGTGTTGCGACATTGCGATCAATTGATATTAAGGTTTCGACCCCGGTCGTCGCGCTGGTTTTCGAGATAATCGCGAATAACCGCAATCGCTCCCAAAATTTTCAAAGTATCGCGAGTTTTCAGAGTCATTCCGCACCATCGGCGAACACAAAGTCGTCCGATCTTCGAAAACGACTACTGATCCTTGCGTGTGCGACATTGCGATCAATTCATATTAAGGTTTCGACCAGGGCCCTCGCGCTGGTTTTCGAGATAATCGCGAATAACCCAAATCGCTCCCAAAATTTTCTAAGTCCCGCGAGTTTTCAGAGTCCTTCCGCACCATCGTCCGAACACAAAGTCGCCCGATCGTCGAAAACGACCACTGATCCTTGCGTGTTGCGACATTGCGATCAATTCATATTAAGGTTTCGACCACGGTCGTCGCGCTGGTTTTCGAGATAATCGCGAATAACCCTAATCGCTCCCAAAATTTTCAAAGTACCGCGAGTTTTCAGAGTCCTTCCGCACCATCGGCGAGCACAAAGTCGTCCGATCTTCGAAAACGACAACTGACCCTTGCGTGTCGCGGCATTGCGATCAATTCATTTTAAAGTTCCGACCCCGGTTGTCTCGCTGGTTTTCGAAGTAATCGCGAATATCCACAATCGCTCCCAATATTTTCAAAGTACCGCGAGTTGTCAGAGTCCTTCCGCACCATCGTCCGAACACAAAGTCGTCCGATTGTAGAAAACGACCACAGATCCTTGCGTGTCGCGGCATTGCGATCAATTCATATTAAGGTTTCGACCACGGCCCTCGCGCTGGTGATCGAGAAAATCGCGAATAACCCTAATCGCTTCCAAAATTTTCAAAGTCCCGCGAGTTTTCAGAGCCCTTCCGCACCATCGTCCGAACACAAAGTCGTCCGATTGTAGAAAACGACCACTGATCCTTGCGTGTTGCGGCATTGCGATCAATTCATATTAAGCTTTCGACCACGGCCCTCGTGCTGGTTCTCGAGAAAATCGCGAATAATCCTAATCGCTCCCAAAATTTTCATAGTACCGCGAGTGTTCAGAGTCCTTCCGCACCATCGGCGAACAAAAAGTCGTCCGATCTTCGAAAACGACAACTGACCCTTGCGTGTCGCGGCATTGCGATCAATTCATTTTAAAGTTTCGACCCCGGTGGTCTCGCTGGTTTTCAAAGTAATCGCGAATATCCACAATCGCTCCCAATATTTTCAAAGTACCGCGAGTTTTCAGAGTCCTTCCGCACCATCGTCCGAACACAAAGTCGTCCGATTGTAGAAAACGACCACTGATCCTTGCGTGTCGCGGCATTGCGATCAATTCATATTAAGTTTTCGACCACGGCCCTCGCGCAGGTTATCGAGAAAATCGCGAATAACCCTAATCGCTCCCAAAATTTTCAAAGTCCCGCGAGTTTTCAGAGCCCTTCCGCACCATCGTCCGAACACAAAGACGCCCGATCGTCGAAAACGACCACAGATCCTTGCGTGTTGCGACATTGCGATCAATTCATATTAAGGTTTCGACCCCGGTCGTCGCGCTGGTTTTCGAGATAATCGCGAATAACCGCAATCGCTCCCAAAATTTTCAAAGTACCGCGAGTTTTCAGAGTCATTCCGCACCATCGGTGAACACAAAGTCGTCCGATCTTCGAAAGCGACCACTGATCCTTGCGTGTGCGACATTGCGATCAATTCATATTAAGGTTTCGACCAGGGCCCTCGCGCTGGTTTTCGAGATAATCGCGAATAACCCAAATCGCTCCCAAAATTTTCAAAGTACCGCGAGTTTTCAGAGTCCTTCCGCACCATCGTCCGAACACAAAGTCGTCCGATTGTAGAAAACGACCACTGATCCTTGCGTGTCGCGGCATTGCGATCAATTCATATTAAGGTTTCGACCACGGTTGACTCGCTGGTTTTCGAAGTAATCGCGAATATCCACAATCGCTCCCAATATTTTCAAAGTACCGCGAGTTTTCAGAGTCCTTCCGCACCATCGGCGAACACAAAGTCGTCCGATCTTCGAAAACGACCACTGATCCTTGCGTGTGCGACATTGCGATCAATTCATATTAAGGTTTCGACCAGGGCCCTCGCGCTGGTTTTCGAGATAATCGCGAATAACCCAAATCGCTCCCAAAATTTTCAAAGTACCGCGAGTTTTCAGAGTCCTTCCGCACCATCGGCGAACACAAAGTCGTCCGATCTTCGAAAACGACAATTGACCCTTGCGTGTCGCGGCATTGCGATCAATTCATATTAAGGTTTCGACCACGGCCCTCGCGCTGGTTATCGAGAAAATCGCGAATAACCCTAATCGCTCCCAAAATTTTCAAAGTCCCGCGAGTTTTCAGAGCCCTTCCGCACCATCGTCCGAACACAAAGTCGTCCGATTGTAGAAAACGACCACTGATCCTTGCGTGTCGCGGCATTGCGATCAATTCATATTAAGGTTTCGACCACGGCCCTCGTGCTGGTTCTCGAGAAAATCGCGAATAACCCTAATCGCTCCCAAAATTTTCATAGTACCGCGAGTGTTCAGAGTCCTTCCGCACCATCGGCGAACACAAAGTCGTCCGATCTTCGAAAACGACAACTGACCCTTGCGTGTCGCGGCATTGCGATCAATTCATTTTAAAGTTTCGACCCCGGTTGACTCGCTGGTTTTCGAAGTAATCGCGAATATCCACAATCGCTCCCAATATTTTCAAAGTACCGCGAGTTGTCAGAGTCTTTCCGCACCTTCGTCCGAACACAAAGACGCCCGATCGTCGAAAACGACCACAGATCCTTGCGTGTTGCGACATTGCGATCAATTCATATTAAGGTTTCGACCCCGGTCGTCGCGCTGGTATTCGAGATAATCGCGAATAACCGCAATCGCTCCCAAAATTTTCAAAGTCCCGCGAGTTTTCAGAGTCCTTCCGCACCATCGGCGAACACAAAGTCGTCCGATCTTCGAAAACGACAACTGACCCTTGCGTGTCGCGGCATTGCGATCAATTCATTTTAAAGTTTCGACCCCGGTTGTCACGCTGGTTTTTGAGGTAATCGCGAATATCCACAATCGCTCCCAATATTTTCAAACTACCGCGAGTTGTCAGAGTCCTTCCGCACCTTCGTCCGAACACAAAGACGCCCTATCGTCGAAAACGACCACAGATCCTTGCGTGTTGCGACATTGCGATCAATTCATATTAAGGTTTCGACCCCGGTCGTCGCGCTGGTTTTCGAGATAATCGCGAATAACCGCAATCGCTCCCAAAATTTTCAAAGTACCGCGAGTTTTCAGAGTCCTTCTGCACCATCGGCGAACACAAAATCGTCCGATCTTCGAAAACGACAACTGATCCTTGCGTGTCGCGACATTGCGATCAATTCATATTAAGGTTTCGACCCCGGTCCTCGCGTTGGTTTTCGAGATAATCGCGAATATCCACAATCGCTCCCAATATTTTCAAAGTACCGCGAGTTTTCAGAGTCCTTCCGCACCATCGTCCGAACACAAAGTCGTCCGATTGTAGAAAACGACCACTGATCCTTGCGTGTCGCGGCATTGCGATCAATTCATATTAAGTTTTCGACCACGGCCCTCGCGCTGGTTATCGAGAAAATCGCGAATAACCCTAATCGCTCCCAAAATTTTCAAAGTCCCGCGAGTTTTCAGAGCCCTTCCGCACCATCGTCCGAACACAAAGACGCCCGATCGTCGAAAACGATCACAGATCCTTGCGTGTTGCGACATTGCGATCAATTCATATTAAGGTTTCGACCCCGGTCGTCGCGCTGGTTTTCGAGATAATCGCGAATAACCGCAATCGCTCCCAAAATTTTCAAAGTACCGCGAGTTTTCAGAGTCATTCCGCACCATCGGTGAACACAAAGTCGTCCGATCTTCGAAAGCGACCACTGATCCTTGCGTGTGCGACATTGCGATCAATTCATATTAAGGTTTCGACCAGGGCCCTCGCGCTGGTTTTCGAGATAATCGCGAATAACCCAAATCGCTCCCAAAATTTTCAAAGTACCGCGAGTTTTCAGAGTCCTTCCGCACCATCGTCCGAACACAAAGTCGCCCGATTGTAGAAAACGACCACTGATCCTTGCGTGTCGCGGCATTGCGATCAATTCATATTAAGGTTTCGACCACGGCCCTCGTGCTGGTTCTCGAGAAAATCGCGAATAACCCTAATCGCTCCCAAAATTTTCATAGTACCGCGAGTGTTCAGAGTCCTTCCGCACCATCGGCGAACACAAAGTCGTCCGATCTTCGAAAACGACAACTGACCCTTGCGTGTCGCGGCATTGCGATCAATTCATTTTAAAGTTTCGACCCCGGTTGACTCGCTGGTTTTCGAAGTAATCGCGAATATCCACAATCGCTCCCAATATTTTCAAAGTACCGCGAGTTGTCAGAGTCTTTCCGCACCTTCGTCCGAACACAAAGACGCCCGATCGTCGAAAACGACCACAGATCCTTGCGTGTTGCGACATTGCGATCAATTCATATTAAGTTTTCGACCCCGGTCGTCGCGCTGGTATTCGAGATAATCGCGAATAACCGCAATCGCTCCCAAAATTTTCAAAGTCCCGCGAGTTTTCAGAGTCCTTCCGCACCATCGGCGAACACAAAGTCGTCCGATCTTCGAAAACGACAACTGACCCTTGCGTGTCGCGGCATTGCGATCAATTCATTTTAAAGTTTCGACCCCGGTTGTCGCGCTGGTTTTTGAGGTAATCGCGAATATCCACAATCGCTCCCAATATTTTCAAAGTACCGCGAGTTGTCAGAGCCCTTCCGCACCATCGTCCGAACACAAAGTCGTCCGATTGTAGAAAACGACCACTGATCCTTGCGTGTCGCGGCATTGCGATCAATTCATATTAAGGTTTCGACCACGGCCCTCGTGCTGGTTCTCGAGAAAATCGCGAATAACCCTAATCGCTCCCAAAATTTTCATAGTACCGCGAGTGTTCAGAGTCCTTCCGCACCATCGGCGAACACAAAGTCGTCCGATCTTCGAAAACGACAACTGACCCTTGCGTGTCGCGGCATTGCGATCAATTCATTTTAAAGTTTCGACCCCGGTTGTCTCGCTGGTTTTCGAAGTAATCGCGAATATCCACAATCGCTCCCAATATTTTCAAAGTACCGCGAGTTGTCAGAGTCCTTCCGCACCATCGTCCGAACACAAAGTCGTCCGATTGTAGAAAACGACCACAGATCCTTGCGTGTCGCGGCATTGCGATCAATTCATATTAAGGTTTCGACCACGGCCCTCGCGCTGGTGATCGAGAAAATCGCGAATAACCCTAATCGCTTCCAAAATTTTCAAAGTCCCGCGAGTTTTCAGAGCCCTTCCGCACCATCGTCCGAACACAAAGTCGTCCGATTGTAGAAAACGACCACTGATCCTTGCGTGTTGCGGCATTGCGATCAATTCATATTAAGCTTTCGACCACGGCCCTCGTGCTGGTTCTCGAGAAAATCGCGAATAATCCTAATCGCTCCCAAAATTTTCATAGTACCGCGAGTGTTCAGAGTCCTTCCGCACCATCGGCGAACAAAAAGTCGTCCGATCTTCGAAAACGACAACTGACCCTTGCGTGTTGCGGCATTGCGATCAATTCATTTTAAAGTTTCGACCCCGGTGGTCTCGCTGGTTTTCAAAGTAATCGCGAATATCCACAATCGCTCCCAATATTTTCAAAGTACCGCGAGTTTTCAGAGTCCTTCCGCACCATCGTCCGAACACAAAGTCGCCCGATTGTAGAAAACGACCACTGATCCTTGCGTGTCGCGGCATTGCGATCAATTCATATTAAGTTTTCGACCACGGCCCTCGCGCTGGTTATCGAGAAAATCGCGAATAACCCTAATCGCTCCCAAAATTTTCAAAGTCCCGCGAGTTTTCAGAGCCCTTCCGCACCATCGTCCGAACACAAAGACGCCCGATCGTCGAAAACGACCACAGATCCTTGCGTGTTGCGACATTGCGATCAATTCATATTAAGGTTTCGACCCCGGTCGTCGCGCTGGTTTTCGAGATAATCGCGAATAACCGCAATCGCTCCCAAAATTTTCAAAGTACCGCGAGTTTTCAGAGTCATTCCGCACCATCGGTGAACACAAAGTCGTCCGATCTTCGAAAGCGACCACTGATCCTTGCGTGTGCGACATTGCGATCAATTCATATTAAGGTTTCGACCAGGGCCCTCGCGCTGGTTTTCGAGATAATCGCGAATAACCCAAATCGCTCCCAAAATTTTCAAAGTACCGCGAGTTTTCAGAGTCCTTCCGCACCATCGTCCGAACACAAAGTCGTCCGATTGTAGAAAACGACCACTGATCCTTGCGTGTCGCGGCATTGCGATCAATTCATATTAAGGTTTCGACCACGGTTGACTCGCTGGTTTTCGAAGTAATCGCGAATATCCACAATCGCTCCCAATATTTTCAAAGTACCGCGAGTTTTCAGAGTCCTTCCGCACCATCGGCGAACACAAAGTCGTCCGATCTTCGAAAACGACCACTGATCCTTGCGTGTGCGACATTGCGATCAATTCATATTAAGGTTTCGACCAGGGCCCTCGCGCTGGTTTTCGAGATAATCGCGAATAACCCAAATCGCTCCCAAAATTTTCAAAGTACCGCGAGTTTTCAGATTCCTTCCGCACCATCGGCGAACACAAAGTCGTCCGATCTTCGAAAACGACAATTGACCCTTGCGTGTCGCGGCATTGCGATCAATTCATATTAAGGTTTCGACCACGGCCCTCGCGCTGGTTATCGAGAAAATCGCGAATAACCCTAATCGCTCCCAAAATTTTCAAAGTCCCGCGAGTTTTCAGAGCCCTTCCGCACCATCGTCCGAACACAAAGTCGTCCGATTGTAGAAAACGACCACTGATCCTTGCGTGTCGCGGCATTGCGATCAATTCATATTAAGGTTTCGACCACGGCCCTCGTGCTGGTTCTCGAGAAAATCGCGAATAACCCAAATCGCTCCCAAAATTTTCTAAGTACCGCGAGTTTTCAGAGTCCTTCCGCACCATCGTCCGAACACAAAGTCGCCCGATCGTCGAAAACGACCACTGATCCTTGCGTGTTGCGACATTGCGATCAATTCATATTAAGGTTTCGACCACGGTCGTCGCGCTGGTTTTCGAGATAATCGCGAATAACCATAATCGCTCCCAAAATTTTCAAAGTACCGCGAGTTTTCAGAGTCCTTCCGCACCATCGGCGAGCACAAAGTCGTCCGATCTTCGAAAACGACAACTGACCCTTGCGTGTCGCGGCATTGCGATCAATTCATATTAAGCTTTCGACCACGGCCCTCGTGCTGGTTCTCGAGAAAATCGCGAATAATCCTAATCGCTCCCAAAATTTTCATAGTACCGCGAGTGTTCTGAGTCCTTCCGCACCATCGGCGAACAAAAAGTCGTCCGATCTTCGAAAACGACAACTGACCCTTGCGTGTTGCGGCATTGCTGCGATCAATTCATTTTAAAGTTTCGACCCCGGTGGTCTCGCTGGTTTTCAAAGTAATCGCGAATATCCACAATCGCTCCCAATATTTTCAAAGTACCGCGAGTTTTCAGAGTCCTTCCGCACCATCGTCCGAACACAAAGTCGTCCGATTGTAGAAAACGACCACTGATCCTTGCGTGTCGCGTCATTGCGATCAATTCATATTAAGTTTTCGACCACGGCCCTCGCGCTGGTTATCGAGAAAATCGCGAATAACCCTAATCGCTCCCAAAATTTTCAAAGTCCCGCGAGTTTTCAGAGCCCTTCCGCACCATCGTCCGAACACAAAGACGCCCGATCGTCGAAAACGACCACAGATCCTTGCGTGTTGCGACATTGCGATCAATTCATATTAAGGTTTCGACCCCGGTCGTCGCGCTGGTTTTCGAGATAATCGCGAATAACCGCAATCGCTCCCAAAATTTTCAAAGTACCGCGAGTTTTCAGAGTCATTCCGCACCATCGGTGAACACAAAGTCGTCCGATCTTCGAAAGCGACCACTGATCCTTGCGTGTGCGACATTGCGATCAATTCATATTAAGGTTTCGACCAGGGCCCTCGCGCTGGTTTTCGAGATAATCGCGAATAACCCAAATCGCTCCCAAAATTTTCAAAGTACCGCGAGTTTTCAGAGTCCTTCCGCACCATCGTCCGAACACAAAGTCGTCCGATTGTAGAAAACGACCACTGATCCTTGCGTGTCGCGGCATTGCGATCAATTCATATTAAGGTTTCGACCACGGTTGACTCGCTGGTTTTCGAAGTAATCGCGAATATCCACAATCGCTCCCAATATTTTCAAAGTACCGCGAGTTTTCAGAGTCCTTCCGCACCATCGGCGAACACAAAGTCGTCCGATCTTCGAAAACGACCACTGATCCTTGCGTGTGCGACATTGCGATCAATTCATATTAAGGTTTCGACCAGGGCCCTCGCGCTGGTTTTCGAGATAATCGCGAATAACCCAAATCGCTCCCAAAATTTTCAAAGTACCGCGAGTTTTCAGAGTCCTTCCGCACCATCGGCGAACACAAAGTCGTCCGATCTTCGAAAACGACAATTGACCCTTGCGTGTCGCGGCATTGCGATCAATTCATATTAAGGTTTCGACCACGGCCCTCGCGCTGGTTATCGAGAAAATCGCGAATAACCCTAATCGCTCCCAAAATTTTCAAAGTCCCGCGAGTTGTCAGAGTCCTTCCGCACCTTCGTCCGAACACAAAGACGCCCTATCGTCGAAAACGACCACAGATCCTTGCGTGTTGCGACATTGCGATCAATTGATATTAAGGTTTCGACCCCGGTCGTCGCGCTGGTTTTCGAGATAATCGCGAATAACCGCAATCGCTCCCAAAATTTTCAAAGTATCGCGAGTTTTCAGAGTCATTCCGCACCATCGGCGAACACAAAGTCGTCCGATCTTCGAAAACGACCACTGATCCTTGCGTGTGCGACATTGCGATCAATTCATATTAAGGTTTCGACCAGGGCCCTCGCGCTGGTTTTCGAGATAATCGCGAATAACCCAAATCGCTCCCAAAATTTTCAAAGTACCGCGAGTTTTCAGAGTCCTTCCGCACCATCGTCCGAACACAAAGTCGTCCGATTGTAGAAAACGACAACTGATCCTTGCGTGTCGCGGCATTGCGATCAATTCATATTAAGGTTTCGACCACGGTTGACTCGCTGGTTTTCGAAGTAATCGCGAATATCCACAATCGCTCCCAATATTTTCAAAGTACCGCGAGTTTTCAGAGTCCTTCCGCACCATCGGCGAACACAAAGTCGTCCGATCTTCGAAAACGACAACTGACCCTTGCGTGTCGCGGCATTGCGATCAATTCATTTTAAAGTTTCGACCCCGGTTGTTGCGCTGGTTTTCGAGGTAATCGCGAATATCCACAATCGCTCCCAATATTTTCAAAGTACCGCGAGTTTTCAGAGCCCTTCCGCACCATCGTCCGAACACAAAGTCGTCCGATTGTAGAAAACGACCACTGATCCTTGCGTGTCGCGGCATTGCGATCAATTCATATTAAGGTTTCGACCACGGCCCTCGTGCTGGTTCTCGAGAAAATCGCGAATAACCCTAATCGCTCCCAAAATTTTCATAGTACCGCGAGTGTTCAGAGTCCTTCCGCACCATCGGCGAACACAAAGTCGTCCGATCTTCGAAAACGACAACTGACCCTTGCGTGTCGCGGCATTGCGATCAATTCATTTTAAAGTTTCGACCCCGGTTGACTCGCTGGTTTTCGAAGTAATCGCGAATATCCACAATCGCTCCCAATATTTTCAAAGTACCGCGAGTTGTCAGAGTCTTTCCGCACCTTCGTCCGAACACAAAGACGCCCGATCGTCGAAAACGACCACAGATCCTTGCGTGTTGCGACATTGCGATCAATTCATATTAAGGTTTCGACCCCGGTCGTCGCGCTGGTATTCGAGATAATCGCGAATAACCGCAATCGCTCCCAAAATTTTCAAAGTCCCGCGAGTTTTCAGAGTCCTTCCGCACCATCGGCGAACACAAAGTCGTCCGATCTTCGAAAACGACAACTGACCCTTGCGTTTCGCGGCATTGCGATCAATTCATTTTAAAGTTTCGACCCCGGTTGTCGCGCTGGTTTTTGAGGTAATCGCGAATATCCACAATCGCTCCCAATATTTTCAAAGTACCGCGAGTTGTCAGAGTCCTTCCGCACCTTCGTCCGAACATAAAGACGCCCTATCGTCGAAAACGACCACAGATCCTTGCGTGTTGCGACATTGCGATCAATTCATATTAAGGTTTCGACCCCGGTCGTCGCGCTGGTTTTCGAGATAATCGCGAATAACCGCAATCGCTCCCAAAATTTTCAAAGTACCGCGAGTTTTCAGAGTCCTTCTGCACCATCGGCGAACACAAAATCGTCCGATCTTCGAAAACGACAACTGATCCTTGCGTGTCGCGACATTGCGATCAATTCATATTTAGGTTTCGACCCCGGTCGTCGCGTTGGTTTTCGAGATAATCGCGAATATCCACAATCGCTCCCAATATTTTCAAAGTACCGCGAGTTGTCAGAGTCCTTCCGCACCATCGTCCGAACACAAAGTCGCCCGATCGTCGAAAACGACCACTGATCCTTGCGTGTTGCGACATTGCGATCAATTCATATTAAGGTTTCGACCACGGTCGTCGCGCTGGTTTTCGAGATAATCGCGAATAACCATAATCGCTCCCAAAATTTTCAAAGTACCGCGAGTTTTCAGAGTCCTTCCGCACCATCGGCGAGCACAAAGTCGTCCGATCTTCGAAAACGACAACTGACCCTTGCGTGTCGCGGCATTGCGATCAATTCATATTAAGCTTTCGACCACGGCCCTCGTGCTGGTTCTCGAGAAAATCGCGAATAATCCTAATCGCTCCCAAAATTTTCATAGTACCGCGAGTGTTCAGAGTCCTTCCGCACCATCGGCGAACAAAAAGTCGTCCGATCTTCGAAAACGACAACTGACCCTTGCGTGTTGCGGCATTGCGATCAATTCATTTTAAAGTTTCGACCCCGGTGGTCTCGCTGGTTTTCAAAGTAATCGCGAATATCCACAATCGCTCCCAATATTTTCAAAGTACCGCGAGTTTTCAGAGTCCTTCCGCACCATCGTCCGAACACAAAGTCGTCCGATTGTAGAAAACGACCACTGATCCTTGCGTGTCGCGGCATTGCGATCAATTCATATTAAGTTTTCGACCACGGCCCTCGCGCTGGTTATCGAGAAAATCGCGAATAACCCTAATCGCTCCCAAAATTTTCAAAGTCCCGCGAGTTTTCAGAGCCCTTCCGCACCATCGTCCGAACACAAAGACGCCCGATCGTCGAAAACGACCACAGATCCTTGCGTGTTGCGACATTGCGATCAATTCATATTAAGGTTTCGACCCCGGTCGTCGCGCTGGTTTTCGAGATAATCGCGAATAACCGCAATCGCTCCCAAAATTTTCAAAGTACCGCGAGTTTTCAGAGTCATTCCGCACCATCGGTGAACACAAAGTCGTCCGATCTTCGAAAGCGACCACTGATCCTTGCGTGTGCGACATTGCGATCAATTCATATTAAGGTTTCGACCAGGGCCCTCGCGCTGGTTTTCGAGATAATCGCGAATAACCCAAATCGCTCCCAAAATTTTCAAAGTACCGCGAGTTTTCAGAGTCCTTCCGCACCATCGTCCGAACACAAAGTCGTCCGATTGAAGAAAACGACCACTGATCCTTGCGTGTCGCGGCATTGCGATCAATTCATATTAAGGTTTCGACCACGGTTGACTCGCTGGTTTTCGAAGTAATCGCGAATATCCACAATCGCTCCCAATATTTTCAAAGTACCGCGAGTTTTCAGAGTCCTTCCGCACCATCGGCGAACACAAAGTCGTCCGATCTTCGAAAACGACCACTGATCCTTGCGTGTGCGACATTGCGATCAATTCATATTAAGGTTTCGACCAGGGCCCTCGCGCTGGTTTTCGAGATAATCGCGAATAACCCAAATCGCTCCCAAAATTTTCAAAGTACCGCGAGTTTTCAGAGTCCTTCCGCACCATCGGCGAACACAAAGTCGTCCGATCTTCGAAAACGACAATTGACCCTTGCGTGTCGCGGCATTGCGATCAATTCATATTAAGGTTTCGACCACGGCCCTCGCGCTGGTTATCGAGAAAATCGCGAATAACCCTAATCGCTCCCAAAATTTTCAAAGTCCCGCGAGTTGTCAGAGTCCTTCCGCACCTTCGTCCGAACACAAAGACGCCCTATCGTCGAAAACGACCACAGATCCTTGCGTGTTGCGACATTGCGATCAATTGATATTAAGGTTTCGACCCCGGTCGTCGCGCTGGTTTTCGAGATAATCGCGAATAACCGCAATCGCTCCCAAAATTTTCAAAGTATCGCGAGTTTTCAGAGTCATTCCGCACCATCGGCGAACACAAAGTCGTCCGATCTTCGAAAACGACCACTGATCCTTGCGTGTGCGACATTGCGATCAATTCATATTAAGGTTTCGACCAGGGCCCTCGCGCTGGTTTTCGAGATAATCGCGAATAACCCAAATCGCTCCCAAAATTTTCAAAGTACCGCGAGTTTTCAGAGTCCTTCCGCACCATCGTCCGAACACAAAGTCGTCCGATTGTAGAAAACGACAACTGATCCTTGCGTGTCGCGGCATTGCGATCAATTCATATTAAGGTTTCGACCACGGTTGACTCGCTGGTTTTCGAAGTAATCGCGAATATCCACAATCGCTCCCAATATTTTCAAAGTACCGCGAGTTTTCAGAGTCCTTCCGCACCATCGGCGAACACAAAGTCGTCCGATCTTCGAAAACGACAACTGACCCTTGCGTGTCGCGGCATTGCGATCAATTCATTTTAAAGTTTCGACCCCGGTTGTTGCGCTGGTTTTCGAGGTAATCGCGAATATCCACAATCGCTCCCAATATTTTCAAAGTACCGCGAGTTTTCAGAGCCCTTCCGCACCATCGTCCGAACACAAAGTCGTCCGATTGTAGAAAACGACCACTGATCCTTGCGTGTCGCGGCATTGCGATCAATTCATATTAAGGTTTCGACCACGGCCCTCGTGCTGGTTCTCGAGAAAATCGCGAATAACCCTAATCGCTCCCAAAATTTTCATAGTACCGCGAGTGTTCAGAGTCCTTCCGCACCATCGGCGAACACAAAGTCGTCCGATCTTCGAAAACGACAACTGACCCTTGCGTGTCGCGGCATTGCGATCAATTCATTTTAAAGTTTCGACCCCGGTTGACTCGCTGGTTTTCGAAGTAATCGCGAATATCCACAATCGCTCCCAATATTTTCAAAGTACCGCGAGTTGTCAGAGTCTTTCCGCACCTTCGTCCGAACACAAAGACGCCCGATCGTCGAAAACGACCACAGATCCTTGCGTGTTGCGACATTGCGATCAATTCATATTAAGGTTTCGACCCCGGTCGTCGCGCTGGTATTCGAGATAATCGCGAATAACCGCAATCGCTCCCAAAATTTTCAAAGTCCCGCGAGTTTTCAGAGTCCTTCCGCACCATCGGCGAACACAAAGTCGTCCGATCTTCGAAAACGACAACTGACCCTTGCGTTTCGCGGCATTGCGATCAATTCATTTTAAAGTTTCGACCCCGGTTGTCGCGCTGGTTTTTGAGGTAATCGCGAATATCCACAATCGCTCCCAATATTTTCAAAGTACCGCGAGTTGTCAGAGTCCTTCCGCACCTTCGTCCGAACATAAAGACGCCCTATCGTCGAAAACGACCACAGATCCTTGCGTGTTGCGACATTGCGATCAATTCATATTAAGGTTTCGACCCCGGTCGTCGCGCTGGTTTTCGAGATAATCGCGAATAACCGCAATCGCTCCCAAAATTTTCAAAGTACCGCGAGTTTTCAGAGTCCTTCTGCACCATCGGCGAACACAAAATCGTCCGATCTTCGAAAACGACAACTGATCCTTGCGTGTCGCGACATTGCGATCAATTCATATTTAGGTTTCGACCCCGGTCGTCGCGTTGGTTTTCGAGATAATCGCGAATATCCACAATCGCTCCCAATATTTTCAAAGTACCGCGAGTTGTCAGAGTCCTTCCGCACCATCGTCCGAACACAAAGTCGCCCGATCGTCGAAAACGACCACTGATCCTTGCGTGTTGCGACATTGCGATCAATTCATATTAAGGTTTCGACCACGGTCGTCGCGCTGGTTTTCGAGATAATCGCGAATAACCATAATCGCTCCCAAAATTTTCAAAGTACCGCGAGTTTTCAGAGTCCTTCCGCACCATCGGCGAGCACAAAGTCGTCCGATCTTCGAAAACGACAACTGACCCTTGCGTGTCGCGGCATTGCGATCAATTCATATTAAGCTTTCGACCACGGCCCTCGTGCTGGTTCTCGAGAAAATCGCGAATAATCCTAATCGCTCCCAAAATTTTCATAGTACCGCGAGTGTTCAGAGTCCTTCCGCACCATCGGCGAACAAAAAGTCGTCCGATCTTCGAAAACGACAACTGACCCTTGCGTGTTGCGGCATTGCGATCAATTCATTTTAAAGTTTCGACCCCGGTGGTCTCGCTGGTTTTCAAAGTAATCGCGAATATCCACAATCGCTCCCAATATTTTCAAAGTACCGCGAGTTTTCAGAGTCCTTCCGCACCATCGGCGAACACAAAGTCGTCCGATCTTCGAAAACGACAACTGACCCTTGCGTGTCGCGGCATTGCGATCAATTCATTTTAAAGTTTCGACCCCGGTTGTTGCGCTGGTTTTCGAGGTAATCGCGAATATCCACAATCGCTCCCAATATTTTCAAAGTACCGCGAGTTTTCAGAGCCCTTCCGCACCATCGTCCGAACACAAAGTCGTCCGATTGTAGAAAACGACCACTGATCCTTGCGTGTCGCGGCATTGCGATCAATTCATATTAAGGTTTCGACCACGGCCCTCGTGCTGGTTCTCGAGAAAATCGCGAATAACCCTAATCGCTCCCAAAATTTTCATAGTACCGCGAGTGTTCAGAGTCCTTCCGCACCATCGGCGAACACAAAGTCGTCCGATCTTCGAAAACGACAACTGACCCTTGCGTGTCGCGGCATTGCGATCAATTCATTTTAAAGTTTCGACCCCGGTTGACTCGCTGGTTTTCGAAGTAATCGCGAATATCCACAATCGCTCCCAATATTTTCAAAGTACCGCGAGTTGTCAGAGTCTTTCCGCACCTTCGTCCGAACACAAAGACGCCCGATCGTCGAAAACGACCACAGATCCTTGCGTGTTGCGACATTGCGATCAATTCATATTAAGGTTTCGACCCCGGTCGTCGCGCTGGTATTCGAGATAATCGCGAATAACCGCAATCGCTCCCAAAATTTTCAAAGTCCCGCGAGTTTTCAGAGTCCTTCCGCACCATCGGCGAACACAAAGTCGTCCGATCTTCGAAAACGACAACTGACCCTTGCGTTTCGCGGCATTGCGATCAATTCATTTTAAAGTTTCGACCCCGGTTGTCGCGCTGGTTTTTGAGGTAATCGCGAATATCCACAATCGCTCCCAATATTTTCAAAGTACCGCGAGTTGTCAGAGTCCTTCCGCACCTTCGTCCGAACATAAAGACGCCCTATCGTCGAAAACGACCACAGATCCTTGCGTGTTGCGACATTGCGATCAATTCATATTAAGGTTTCGACCCCGGTCGTCGCGCTGGTTTTCGAGATAATCGCGAATAACCGCAATCGCTCCCAAAATTTTCAAAGTACCGCGAGTTTTCAGAGTCCTTCTGCACCATCGGCGAACACAAAATCGTCCGATCTTCGAAAACGACAACTGATCCTTGCGTGTCGCGACATTGCGATCAATTCATATTTAGGTTTCGACCCCGGTCGTCGCGTTGGTTTTCGAGATAATCGCGAATATCCACAATCGCTCCCAATATTTTCAAAGTACCGCGAGTTGTCAGAGTCCTTCCGCACCATCGTCCGAACACAAAGTCGCCCGATCGTCGAAAACGACCACTGATCCTTGCGTGTTGCGACATTGCGATCAATTCATATTAAGGTTTCGACCACGGTCGTCGCGCTGGTTTTCGAGATAATCGCGAATAACCATAATCGCTCCCAAAATTTTCAAAGTACCGCGAGTTTTCAGAGTCCTTCCGCACCATCGGCGAGCACAAAGTCGTCCGATCTTCGAAAACGACAACTGACCCTTGCGTGTCGCGGCATTGCGATCAATTCATATTAAGCTTTCGACCACGGCCCTCGTGCTGGTTCTCGAGAAAATCGCGAATAATCCTAATCGCTCCCAAAATTTTCATAGTACCGCGAGTGTTCAGAGTCCTTCCGCACCATCGGCGAACAAAAAGTCGTCCGATCTTCGAAAACGACAACTGACCCTTGCGTGTTGCGGCATTGCGATCAATTCATTTTAAAGTTTCGACCCCGGTGGTCTCGCTGGTTTTCAAAGTAATCGCGAATATCCACAATCGCTCCCAATATTTTCAAAGTACCGCGAGTTTTCAGAGTCCTTCCGCACCATCGTCCGAACACAAAGTCGTCCGATTGTAGAAAACGACCACTGATCCTTGCGTGTCGCGGCATTGCGATCAATTCATATTAAGTTTTCGACCACGGCCCTCGCGCTGGTTATCGAGAAAATCGCGAATAACCCTAATCGCTCCCAAAATTTTCAAAGTCCCGCGAGTTTTCAGAGCCCTTCCGCACCATCGTCCGAACACAAAGACGCCCGATCGTCGAAAACGACCACAGATCCTTGCGTGTTGCGACATTGCGATCAATTCATATTAAGGTTTCGACCCCGGTCGTCGCGCTGGTTTTCGAGATAATCGCGAATAACCGCAATCGCTCCCAAAATTTTCAAAGTACCGCGAGTTTTCAGAGTCATTCCGCACCATCGGTGAACACAAAGTCGTCCGATCTTCGAAAGCGACCACTGATCCTTGCGTGTGCGACATTGCGATCAATTCATATTAAGGTTTCGACCAGGGCCCTCGCGCTGGTTTTCGAGATAATCGCGAATAACCCAAATCGCTCCCAAAATTTTCAAAGTACCGCGAGTTTTCAGAGTCCTTCCGCACCATCGTCCGAACACAAAGTCGTCCGATTGTAGAAAACGACCACTGATCCTTGCGTGTCGCGGCATTGCGATCAATTCATATTAAGGTTTCGACCACGGTTGACTCGCTGGTTTTCGAAGTAATCGCGAATATCCACAATCGCTCCCAATATTTTCAAAGTACCGCGAGTTTTCAGAGTCCTTCCGCACCATCGGCGAACACAAAGTCGTCCGATCTTCGAAAACGACCACTGATCCTTGCGTGTGCGACATTGCGATCAATTCATATTAAGGTTTCGACCAGGGCCCTCGCGCTGGTTATCGAGAAAATCGCGAATAACCCTAATCGCTCCCAAAATTTTCAAAGTCCCGCGAGTTTTCAGAGCCCTTCCGCACCATCGTCCGAACACAAAGTCGTCCGATTGTAGAAAACGACCACTGATCCTTGCGTGTCGCGGCATTGCGATCAATTCATATTAAGGTTTCGACCACGGCCCTCGTGCTGGTTCTCGAGAAAATCGCGAATAACCCAAATCGCTCCCAAAATTTTCTAAGTCCCGCGAGTTTTCAGAGTCCTTCCGCACCATCGTCCGAACACAAAGTCGCCCGATCGTCGAAAACGACCACTGATCCTTGCGTGTTGCGACATTGCGATCAATTCATATTAAGGTTTCGACCACGGTCGTCGCGCTGGTTTTCGAGATAATCGCGAATAACCCTAATCGCTCCCAAAATTTTCAAAGTACCGCGAGTTTTCAGAGTCCTTCCGCACCATCGGCGAGCACAAAGTCGTCCGATCTTCGAAAACGACAACTGACCCTTGCGTGTCGCGGCATTGCGATCAATTCATTTTAAAGTTTCGACCCCGGTTGTCTCGCTGGTTTTCGAAGTAATCGCGAATATCCACAATCGCTCCCAATATTTTCAAAGTACCGCGAGTTGTCAGAGTCCTTCCGCACCATCGTCCGAACACAAAGTCGTCCGATTGTAGAAAACGACCACAGATCCTTGCGTGTCGCGGCATTGCGATCCATTCATATTAAGGTTTCGACCACGGCCCTCGCGCTGGTTATCGAGAAAATCGCGAATAACCCTAATCGCTCCCAAAATTTTCAAAGTCCCGCGAGTTTTCAGAGCCCTTCCGCACCATCGTCCGAACACAAAGTCGTCCGATTGTAGAAAACGACCACTGATCCTTGCGTGTCGCGGCATTGCGATCAATTCATATTAAGTTTTCGACCACGGCCCTCGTGCTGGTTCTCGAGAAAATCGCGAATAACCCTAATCGCTCCCAAAATTTTCATAGTACCGCGAGTGTTCAGAGTCCTTCCGCACCATCGGCGAACACAAAGTCGTCCGATCTTCGAAAACGACAACTGACCCTTGCGTGTCGCGGCATTGCGATCAATTCATTTTAAAGTTTCGACCCCGGTTGACTCGCTGGTTTTCGAAGTAATCGCGAATATCCACAATCGCTCCCAATATTTTCAAAGTACCGCGAGTTGTCAGAGTCTTTCCGCACCTTCGTCCGAACACAAAGACGCCCGATCGTCGAAAACGACCACAGATCCTTGCGTGTTGCGACATTGCGATCAATTCATATTAAGGTTTCGACCCCGGTCGTCGCGCTGGTATTCGAGATAATCGCGAATAACCGCAATCGCTCCCAAAATTTTCAAAGTCCCGCGAGTTTTCAGAGTCCTTCCGCACCATCGGCGAACACAAAGTCGTCCGATCTTCGAAAACGACAACTGACCCTTGCGTGTCGCGGCATTGCGATCAATTCATTTTAAAGTTTCGACCCCGGTTGTCACGCTGGTTTTTGAGGTAATCGCGAATATCCACAATCGCTCCCAATATTTTCAAACTACCGCGAGTTGTCAGAGTCCTTCCGCACCTTCGTCCGAACACAAAGACGCCCTATCGTCGAAAACGACCACAGATCCTTGCGTGTTGCGACATTGCGATCAATTCATATTAAGGTTTCGACCCCGGTCGTCGCGCTGGTTTTCGAGATAATCGCGAATAACCGCAATCGCTCCCAAAATTTTCAAAGTACCGCGAGTTTTCAGAGTCCTTCTGCACCATCGGCGAACACAAAATCGTCCGATCTTCGAAAACGACAACTGATCCTTGCGTGTCGCGACATTGCGATCAATTCATATTAAGGTTTCGACCCCGGTCCTCGCGTTGGTTTTCGAGATAATCGCGAATATCCACAATCGCTCCCAATATTTTCAAAGTACCGCGAGTTGTCAGAGTCCTTCCGCACCTTCGTCCGAACACAAATACGCCCGATCGTCGAAAACGACCACAGATCCTTGCGTGTTGCGACATTGCGATCAATTGATATTAAGGTTTCGACCCCGGTCGTCGCGCTGGTTTTCGAGATAATCGCGAATAACCGCAATCGCTCCCAAAATTTTCAAAGTATCGCGAGTTTTCAGAGTCATTCCGCACCATCGGCGAACACAAAATCGTCCGATCTTCGAAAACGACCACTGATCCTTGCGTGTTGCGACATTGCGATCAATTCATATTAAGGTTTCGACCACGGTCGTCGCGCTGGTTTTCGAGATAATCGCGAATAACCCTAATCGCTCCCAAAATTTTCAAAGTACCGCGAGTTTTCAGAGTCCTTCCGCACCATCGGCGAGCACAAAGTCGTCCGATCTTCGAAAACGACAACTGACCCTTGCGTGTCGCGGCATTGCGATCAATTCATTTTAAAGTTTCGACCCCGGTTGTCTCGCTGGTTTTCGAAGTAATCGCGAATATCCACAATCGCTCCCAATATTTTCAAAGTACCGCGAGTTTTCAGAGTCCTTCCGCACCATCGTCCGAACACAAAGTCGTCCGATTGTAGAAAACGACCACTGATCCTTGCGTGTCGCGGCATTGCGATCAATTCATATTAAGTTTTCGACCACGGCCCTCGCGCTGGTTATCGAGAAAATCGCGAATAACCCTAATCGCTCCCAAAATTTTCAAAGTCCCGCGAGTTTTCAGAGCCCTTCCGCACCATCGTCCGAACACAAAGACGCCCGATCGTCGAAAACGACCACAGATCCTTGCGTGTTGCGACATTGCGATCAATTCATATTAAGGTTTCGACCCCGGTCGTCGCGCTGGTTTTCGAGATAATCGCGAATAACCGCAATCGCTCCCAAAATTTTCAAAGTACCGCGAGTTTTCAGAGTCATTCCGCACCATCGGTGAACACAAAGTCGTCCGATCTTCGAAAGCGACCACTGATCCTTGCGTGTGCGACATTGCGATCAATTCATATTAAGGTTTCGACCAGGGCCCTCGCGCTGGTTTTCGAGATAATCGCGAATAACCCAAATCGCTCCCAAAATTTTCAAAGTACCGCGAGTTTTCAGAGTCCTTCCGCACCATCGTCCGAACACAAAGTCGTCCGATTGTAGAAAACGACCACTGATCCTTGCGTGTCGCGGCATTGCGATCAATTCATATTAAGGTTTCGACCACGGTTGACTCGCTGGTTTTCGAAGTAATCGCGAATATCCACAATCGCTCCCAATATTTTCAAAGTACCGCGAGTTTTCAGAGTCCTTCCGCACCATCGGCGAACACAAAGTCGTCCGATCTTCGAAAACGACCACTGATCCTTGCGTGTGCGACATTGCGATCAATTCATATTAAGGTTTCGACCAGGGCCCTCGCGCTGGTTTTCGAGATAATCGCGAATAACCCAAATCGATCCCAAAATTTTCAAAGTACCGCGAGTTTTCAGAGTCCTTCCGCACCATCGGCGAACACAAAGTCGTCCGATCTTCGAAAACGACAATTGACCCTTGCGTGTCGCGGCATTGCGATCAATTCATATTAAGGTTTCGACCACGGCCCTCGCGCTGGTTATCGAGAAAATCGCGAATAACCCTAATCGCTCCCAAAATTTTCAAAGTCCCGCGAGTTTTCAGAGCCCTTCCGCACCATCGTCCGAACACAAAGTCGTCCGATTGTAGAAAACGACCACTGATCCTTGCGTGTTGCGGCATTGCGATCAATTCATATTAAGCTTTCGACCACGGCCCTCGTGCTGGTTCTCGAGAAAATCGCGAATAATCCTAATCGCTCCCAAAATTTTCATAGTACCGCGAGTGTTCAGAGTCCTTCCGCACCATCGGCGAACAAAAAGTCGTCCGATCTTCGAAAACGACAACTGACCCTTGCGTGTTGCGGCATTGCGATCAATTCATTTTAAAGTTTCGACCCCGGTGGTCTCGCTGGTTTTCAAAGTAATCGCGAATATCCACAATCGCTCCCAATATTTTCAAAGTACCGCGAGTTTTCAGAGTCCTTCCGCACCATCGTCCGAACACAAAGTCGTCCGATTGTAGAAAACGACCACTGATCCTTGCGTGTCGCGGCATTGCGATCAATTCATATTAAGTTTTCGACCACGGCCCTCGCGCTGGTTATCGAGAAAATCGCGAATAACCCTAATCGCTCCCAAAATTTTCAAAGTCCCGCGAGTTTTCAGAGCCCTTCCGCACCATCGTCCGAACACAAAGACGCCCGATCGTCGAAAACGACCACAGATCCTTGCGTGTTGCGACATTGCGATCAATTCATATTAAGGTTTCGACCCCGGTCGTCGCGCTGGTTTTCGAGATAATCGCGAATAACCGCAATCGCTCCCAAAATTTTCAAAGTACCGCGAGTTTTCAGAGTCATTCCGCACCATCGGTGAACACAAAGTCGTCCGATCTTCGAAAGCGACCACTGATCCTTGCGTGTGCGACATTGCGATCAATTCATATTAAGGTTTCGACCAGGGCCCTCGCGCTGGTTTTCGAGATAATCGCGAATAACCCAAATCGCTCCCAAAATTTTCAAAGTACCGCGAGTTTTCAGAGTCCTTCCGCACCATCGTCCGAACACAAAGTCGTCCGATTGTAGAAAACGACCACTGATCCTTGCGTGTCGCGGCATTGCGATCAATTCATATTAAGGTTTCGACCACGGTTGACTCGCTGGTTTTCGAAGTAATCGCGAATATCCACAATCGCTCCCAATATTTTCAAAGTACCGCGAGTTTTCAGAGTCCTTCCGCACCATCGGCGAACACAAAGTCGTCCGATCTTCGAAAACGACCACTGATCCTTGCGTGTGCGACATTGCGATCAATTCATATTAAGGTTTCGACCAGGGCCCTCGCGCTGGTTTTCGAGATAATCGCGAATAACCCAAATCGCTCCCAAAATTTTCAAAGTACCGCGAGTTTTCAGAGTCCTTCCGCACCATCGGCGAACACAAAGTCGTCCGATCTTCGAAAACGACAATTGACCCTTGCGTGTCGCGGCATTGCGATCAATTCATATTAAGGTTTCGACCACGGCCCTCGCGCTGGTTATCGAGAAAATCGCGAATAACCCTAATCGCTCCCAAAATTTTCAAAGTCCCGCGAGTTTTCAGAGCCCTTCCGCACCATCGTCCGAACACAAAGTCGTCCGATTGTAGAAAACGACCACTGATCCTTGCGTGTCGCGGCATTGCGATCAATTCATATTAAGTTTTCGACCACGGCCCTCGTGCTGGTTCTCGAGAAAATCGCGAATAACCCTAATCGCTCCCAAAATTTTCATAGTACCGCGAGTGTTCAGAGTCCTTCCGCACCATCGGCGAACACAAAGTCGTCCGATCTTCGAAAACGACAACTGACCCTTGCGTGTCGCGGCATTGCGATCAATTCATTTTAAAGTTTCGACCCCGGTTGACTCGCTGGTTTTCGAAGTAATCGCGAATATCCACAATCGCTCCCAATATTTTCAAAGTACCGCGAGTTGTCAGAGTCTTTCCGCACCTTCGTCCGAACACAAAGACGCCCGATCGTCGAAAACGACCACAGATCCTTGCGTGTTGCGACATTGCGATCAATTCATATTAAGGTTTCGACCCCGGTCGTCGCGCTGGTATTCGAGATAATCGCGAATAACCGCAATCGCTCCCAAAATTTTCAAAGTCCCGCGAGTTTTCAGAGTCCTTCCGCACCATCGGCGAACACAAAGTCGTCCGATCTTCGAAAACGACAACTGACCCTTGCGTGTCGCGGCATTGCGATCAATTCATTTTAAAGTTTCGACCCCGGTTGTCACGCTGGTTTTTGAGGTAATCGCGAATATCCACAATCGCTCCCAATATTTTCAAACTACCGCGAGTTGTCAGAGTCCTTCCGCACCTTCGTCCGAACACAAAGACGCCCTATCGTCGAAAACGACCACAGATCCTTGCGTGTTGCGACATTGCGATCAATTCATATTAAGGTTTCGACCCCGGTCGTCGCGCTGGTTTTCGAGATAATCGCGAATAACCGCAATCGCTCCCAAAATTTTCAAAGTACCGCGAGTTTTCAGAGTCCTTCTGCACCATCGGCGAACACAAAATCGTCCGATCTTCGAAAACGACAACTGATCCTTGCGTGTCGCGACATTGCGATCAATTCATATTAAGGTTTCGACCCCGGTCCTCGCGTTGGTTTTCGAGATAATCGCGAATATCCACAATCGCTCCCAATATTTTCAAAGTACCGCGAGTTGTCAGAGTCCTTCCGCACCTTCGTCCGAACACAAATACGCCCGATCGTCGAAAACGACCACAGATCCTTGCGTGTTGCGACATTGCGATCAATTGATATTAAGGTTTCGACCCCGGTCGTCGCGCTGGTTTTCGAGATAATCGCGAATAACCGCAATCGCTCCCAAAATTTTCAAAGTATCGCGAGTTTTCAGAGTCATTCCGCACCATCGGCGAACACAAAATCGTCCGATCTTCGAAAACGACCACTGATCCTTGCGTGTTGCGACATTGCGATCAATTCATATTAAGGTTTCGACCACGGTCGTCGCGCTGGTTTTCGAGATAATCGCGAATAACCCTAATCGCTCCCAAAATTTTCAAAGTACCGCGAGTTTTCAGAGTCCTTCCGCACCATCGGCGAGCACAAAGTCGTCCGATCTTCGAAAACGACAACTGACCCTTGCGTGTCGCGGCATTGCGATCAATTCATTTTAAAGTTTCGACCCCGGTTGTCTCGCTGGTTTTCGAAGTAATCGCGAATATCCACAATCGCTCCCAATATTTTCAAAGTACCGCGAGTTGTCAGAGTCCTTCCGCACCATCGTCCGAACACAAAGTCGTCCGATTGTAGAAAACGACCACAGATCCTTGAGTGTCGCGGCATTGCGATCAATTCATATTAAGGTTTCGACCACGGCCCTCGCGCTGGTGATCGAGAAAATCGCGAATAACCCTAATCGCTTCCAAAATTTTCAAAGTCCCGCGAGTTTTCAGAGCCCTTCCGCACCATCGTCCGAACACAAAGTCGTCCGATTGTAGAAAACGACCACTGATCCTTGCGTGTTGCGGCATTGCGATCAATTCATATTAAGCTTTCGACCACGGCCCTCGTGCTGGTTCTCGAGAAAATCGCGAATAATCCTAATCGCTCCCAAAATTTTCATAGTACCGCGAGTGTTCAGAGTCCTTCCGCACCATCGGCGAACAAAAAGTCGTCCGATCTTCGAAAACGACAACTGACCCTTGCGTGTCGCGGCATTGCGATCAATTCATATTAAGCTTTCGACCACGGCCCTCGTGCTGGTTCTCGAGAAAATCGCGAATAATCCTAATCGCTCCCAAAATTTTCATAGTACCGCGAGTGTTCAGAGTCCTTCCGCACCATCGGCGAACAAAAAGTTGTCCGATCTTCGAAAACGACAACTGACCCTTGCGTGTCGCGGCATTGCGATCAATTCATTTTAAAGTTTCGACCCGTTGGTCTCGCTGGTTTTCAAAGTAATCGCGAATATCCACAATCGCTCCCAATATTTTCAAAGTACCGCGAGTTTTCAGAGTCCTTCCGCACCATCGTCCGAACACAAAGTCGTCCGATTGTAGAAAACGACCACTGATCCTTGCGTGTCGCGGCATTGCGATCAATTCATATTAAGTTTTCGACCACGGCCCTCGCGCTGGTTATCGAGAAAATCGCGAATAACCCTAATCGCTCCCAAAATTTTCAAAGTCCCGCGAGTTTTCAGAGCCCTTCCGCACCATCGTCCGAACACAAAGACGCCCGATCGTCGAAAACGACCACAGATCCTTGCGTGTTGCGACATTGCGATCAATTCATATTAAGGTTTCGACCCCGGTCGTCGCGCTGGTTTTCGAGATAATCGCGAATAACCGCAATCGCTCCCAAAATTTTCAAAGTACCGCGAGTTTTCAGAGTCATTCCGCACCATCGGTGAACACAAAGTCATCCGATCTTCGAAAGCGACCACTGATCCTTGCGTGTGCGACATTGCGATCAATTCATATTAAGGTTTCGACCAGGGCCCTCGCGCTGGTTTTCGAGATAATCGCGAATAACCCAAATCGCTCCCAAAATTTTCAAAGTACCGCGAGTTTTCAGAGTCCTTCCGCACCATCGTCCGAACACAAAGTCGTCCGATTGTAGAAAACGACCACTGATCCTTGCGTGTCGCGGCATTGCGATCAATTCATATTAAGGTTTCGACCACGGTTGACTCGCTGGTTTTCGAAGTAATCGCGAATATCCACAATCGCTCCCAATATTTTCAAAGTACCGCGAGTTTTCAGAGTCCTTCCGCACCATCGGCGAACACAAAGTCGTCCGATCTTCGAAAACGACCACTGATCCTTGCGTGTGCGACATTGCGATCAATTCATATTAAGGTTTCGACCAGGGCCCTCGCGCTGGTTTTCGAGATAATCGCGAATAACCCAAATCGATCCCAAAATTTTCAAAGTACCGCGAGTTTTCAGAGTCCTTCCGCACCATCGGCGAACACAAAGTCGTCCGATCTTCGAAAACGACAATTGACCCTTGCGTGTCGCGGCATTGCGATCAATTCATATTAAGGTTTCGACCACGGCCCTCGCGCTGGTTATCGAGAAAATCGCGAATAACCCTAATCGCTCCCAAAATTTTCAAAGTCCCGCGAGTTTTCAGAGCCCTTCCGCACCATCGTCCGAACACAAAGTCGTCCGATTGTAGAAAACGACCACTGATCCTTGCGTGTCGCGGCATTGCGATCAATTCATATTAAGGTTTCGACCACGGCCCTCGTGCTGGTTCTCGAGAAAATCGCGAATAACCCAAATCGCTCCCAAAATTTTCTAAGTCCCGCGAGTTTTCAGAGTCCTTCCGCACCATCGTCCGAACACAAAGTCGCCCGATCGTCGAAAACGACCACTGATCCTTGCGTGTTGCGACATTG
The DNA here is from genome assembly GCA_963932335.1 of Andrena marginata. Classification (NCBI taxonomy): domain Eukaryota; kingdom Metazoa; phylum Arthropoda; class Insecta; order Hymenoptera; family Andrenidae; genus Andrena; species Andrena marginata. The sequence goes on along the minus strand of CAWVQI010000172.1, from coordinate 1,216,213 downwards.
CGATCAATTCATATTAAGGTTTCGACCACGGTCGTCGCGCTGGTTTTCGAGATAATCGCGAATAACCCTAATCGCTCCCAAAATTTTCAAAGTACCGCGAGTTTTCAGAGTCCTTCCGCACCATCGGCGAGCACAAAGTCGTCCGATCTTCGAAAACGACAACTGACCCTTGCGTGTCGCGGCATTGCGATCAATTCATTTTAAAGTTTCGACCCCGGTTGTCTCGCTGGTTTTCGAAGTAATCGCGAATATCCACAATCGCTCCCAATATTTTCAAAGTACCGCGAGTTGTCAGAGTCCTTCCGCACCATCGTCCGAACACAAAGTCGTCCGATTGTAGAAAACGACCACAGATCCTTGCGTGTCGCGGCATTGCGATCAATTCATATTAAGGTTTCGACCACGGCCCTCGCGCTGGTGATCGAGAAAATCGCGAATAACCCTAATCGCTTCCAAAATTTTCAAAGTCCCGCGAGTTTTCAGAGCCCTTCCGCACCATCGTCCGAACACAAAGTCGTCCGATTGTAGAAAACGACCACTGATCCTTGCGTGTTGCGGCATTGCGATCAATTCATATTAAGCTTTCGACCACGGCCCTCGTGCTGGTTCTCGAGAAAATCGCGAATAATCCTAATCGCTCCCAAAATTTTCATAGTACCGCGAGTGTTCAGAGTCCTTCCGCACCATCGGCGAACAAAAAGTCGTCCGATCTTCGAAAACGACAACTGACCCTTGCGTGTTGCGGCATTGCGATCAATTCATTTTAAAGTTTCGACCCCGGTGGTCTCGCTGGTTTTCGAAGTAATCGCGAATATCCACAATCGCTCCCAATATTTTCAAAGTACCGCGAGTTTTCAGAGTCCTTCCGCACCATCGGCGAACACAAAGTCGTCCGATCTTCGAAAACGACCACTGATCCTTGCGTGTGCGACATTGCGATCAATTCATATTAAGGTTTCGACCAGGGCCCTCGCGCTGGTTTTCGAGATAATCGCGAATAACCCAAATCGCTCCCAAAATTTTCAAAGTACCGCGAGTTTTCAGAGTCCTTCCGCACCATCGGCGAACACAAAGTCGTCCGATCTTCGAAAACGACAATTGACCCTTGCGTGTCGCGGCATTGCGATCAATTCATATTAAGGTTTCGACCACGGCCCTCGCGCTGGTTATCGAGAAAATCGCGAATAACCCTAATCGCTCCCAAAATTTTCAAAGTCCCGCGAGTTTTCAGAGCCCTTCCGCACCATCGTCCGAACACAAAGTCGTCCGATTGTAGAAAACGACCACTGATCCTTGCGTGTCGCGGCATTGCGATCAATTCATATTAAGTTTTCGACCACGGCCCTCGTGCTGGTTCTCGAGAAAATCGCGAATAACCCTAATCGCTCCCAAAATTTTCATAGTACCGCGAGTGTTCAGAGTCCTTCCGCACCATCGGCGAACACAAAGTCGTCCGATCTTCGAAAACGACAACTGACCCTTGCGTGTCGCGGCATTGCGATCAATTCATTTTAAAGTTTCGACCCCGGTTGACTCGCTGGTTTTCGAAGTAATCGCGAATATCCACAATCGCTCCCAATATTTTCAAAGTACCGCGAGTTGTCAGAGTCTTTCCGCACCTTCGTCCGAACACAAAGACGCCCGATCGTCGAAAACGACCACAGATCCTTGCGTGTTGCGACATTGCGATCAATTCATATTAAGGTTTCGACCCCGGTCGTCGCGCTGGTATTCGAGATAATCGCGAATAACCGCAATCGCTCCCAAAATTTTCAAAGTCCCGCGAGTTTTCAGAGTCCTTCCGCACCATCGGCGAACACAAAGTCGTCCGATCTTCGAAAACGACAACTGACCCTTGCGTGTCGCGGCATTGCGATCAATTCATTTTAAAGTTTCGACCCCGGTTGTCACGCTGGTTTTTGAGGTAATCGCGAATATCCACAATCGCTCCCAATATTTTCAAACTACCGCGAGTTGTCAGAGTCCTTCCGCACCTTCGTCCGAACACAAAGACGCCCTATCGTCGAAAACGACCACAGATCCTTGCGTGTTGCGACATTGCGATCAATTCATATTAAGGTTTCGACCCCGGTCGTCGCGCTGGTTTTCGAGATAATCGCGAATAACCGCAATCGCTCCCAAAATTTTCAAAGTACCGCGAGTTTTCAGAGTCCTTCTGCACCATCGGCGAACACAAAATCGTCCGATCTTCGAAAACGACAACTGATCCTTGCGTGTCGCGACATTGCGATCAATTCATATTAAGGTTTCGACCCCGGTCCTCGCGTTGGTTTTCGAGATAATCGCGAATATCCACAATCGCTCCCAATATTTTCAAAGTACCGCGAGTTGTCAGAGTCCTTCCGCACCTTCGTCCGAACACAAATACGCCCGATCGTCGAAAACGACCACAGATCCTTGCGTGTTGCGACATTGCGATCAATTGATATTAAGGTTTCGACCCCGGTCGTCGCGCTGGTTTTCGAGATAATCGCGAATAACCGCAATCGCTCCCAAAATTTTCAAAGTATCGCGAGTTTTCAGAGTCATTCCGCACCATCGGCGAACACAAAATCGTCCGATCTTCGAAAACGACCACTGATCCTTGCGTGTTGCGACATTGCGATCAATTCATATTAAGGTTTCGACCACGGTCGTCGCGCTGGTTTTCGAGATAATCGCGAATAACCCTAATCGCTCCCAAAATTTTCAAAGTACCGCGAGTTTTCAGAGTCCTTCCGCACCATCGGCGAGCACAAAGTCGTCCGATCTTCGAAAACGACAACTGACCCTTGCGTGTCGCGGCATTGCGATCAATTCATTTTAAAGTTTCGACCCCGGTTGTCTCGCTGGTTTTCGAAGTAATCGCGAATATCCACAATCGCTCCCAATATTTTCAAAGTACCGCGAGTTGTCAGAGTCCTTCCGCACCATCGTCCGAACACAAAGTCGTCCGATTGTAGAAAACGACCACAGATCCTTGAGTGTCGCGGCATTGCGATCAATTCATATTAAGGTTTCGACCACGGCCCTCGCGCTGGTGATCGAGAAAATCGCGAATAACCCTAATCGCTTCCAAAATTTTCAAAGTCCCGCGAGTTTTCAGAGCCCTTCCGCACCATCGTCCGAACACAAAGTCGTCCGATTGTAGAAAACGACCACTGATCCTTGCGTGTTGCGGCATTGCGATCAATTCATATTAAGCTTTCGACCACGGCCCTCGTGCTGGTTCTCGAGAAAATCGCGAATAATCCTAATCGCTCCCAAAATTTTCATAGTACCGCGAGTGTTCAGAGTCCTTCCGCACCATCGGCGAACAAAAAGTCGTCCGATCTTCGAAAACGACAACTGACCCTTGCGTGTCGCGGCATTGCGATCAATTCATATTAAGCTTTCGACCACGGCCCTCGTGCTGGTTCTCGAGAAAATCGCGAATAATCCTAATCGCTCCCAAAATTTTCATAGTACTGCGAGTGTTCAGAGTCCTTCCGCACCATCGGCGAACAAAAAGTTGTCCGATCTTCGAAAACGACAACTGACCCTTGCGTGTCGCGGCATTGCGATCAATTCATTTTAAAGTTTCGACCCCGGTGGTCTCGCTGGTTTTCAAAGTAATCGCGAATATCCACAATCGCTCCCAATATTTTCAAAGTACCGCGAGTTTTCAGAGTCCTTCCGCACCATCGTCCGAACACAAAGTCGTCCGATTGTAGAAAACGACCACTGATCCTTGCGTGTCGCGGCATTGCGATCAATTCATATTAAGTTTTCGACCACGGCCCTCGCGCTGGTTATCGAGAAAATCGCGAATAACCCTAATCGCTCCCAAAATTTTCAAAGTCCCGCGAGTTTTCAGAGCCCTTCCGCACCATCGTCCGAACACAAAGACGCCCGATCGTCGAAAGCGACCACAGATCCTTGCGTGTTGCGACATTGCGATCAATTCATATTAAGGTTTCGACCCCGGTCGTCGCGCTGGTTTTCGAGATAATCGCGAATAACCGCAATCGCTCCCAAAATTTTCAAAGTACCGCGAGTTTTCAGAGTCATTCCGCACCATCGGTGAACACAAAGTCGTCCGATCTTCGAAAGCGACCACTGATCCTTGCGTGTGCGACATTGCGATCAATTCATATTAAGGTTTCGACCAGGGCCCTCGCGTTGGTTTTCGAGATAATCGCGAATAACCCAAATCGCTCCCAAAATTTTCAAAGTACCGCGAGTTTTCAGAGTCCTTCCGCACCATCGTCCGCACACAAAGTCGTCCGATTGTAGAAAACGACCACTGATCCTTGCGTGTCGCGGCATTGCGATCAATTCATATTAAGGTTTCGACCACGGTTGACTCGCTGGTTTTCGAAGTAATCGCGAATATCCACAATCGCTCCCAATATTTTCAAAGTACCGCGAGTTTTCAGAGTCCTTCCGCACCATCGGCGAACACAAAGTCGTCCGATCTTCGAAAACGACCACTGATCCTTGCGTGTGCGACATTGCGATCAATTCATATTAAGGTTTCGACCAGGGCCCTCACGCTGGTTTTCGAGATAATCGCGAATAACCCAAATCGCTCCCAAAATTTTCAAAGTACCGCGAGTTTTCAGAGTCCTTCCGCACCATCGGCGAACACAAAGTCGTCCGATCTTCGAAAACGACAATTGACCCTTGCGTGTCGCGGCATTGCGATCAATTCATATTAAGGTTTCGACCACGGCCCTCGCGCTGGTTATCGAGAAAATCGCGAATAACCCTAATCGCTCCCAAAATTTTCAAAGTCCCGCGAGTTTTCAGAGCCCTTCCGCACCATCGTCCGAACACAAAGTCGTCCGATTGTAGAAAACGACCACTGATCCTTGCGTGTCGCGGCATTGCGATCAATTCATATTAAGGTTTCGACCACGGCCCTCGTGCTGGTTCTCGAGAAAATCGCGAATAACCCTAATCGCTCCCAAAATTTTCATAGTACCGCGAGTGTTCAGAGTCCTTCCGCACCATCGGCGAACACAAAGTCGTCCGATCTTCGAAAACGACAACTGACCCTTGCGTGTCGCGGCATTGCGATCAATTCATTTTAAAGTTTCGACCCCGGTTGACTCGCTGGTTTTCGAAGTAATCGCGAATATCCACAATCGCTCCCAATATTTTCAAAGTACCGCGAGTTGTCAGAGTCTTTCCGCACCTTCGTCCGAACACAAAGACGCCCGATCGTCGAAAACGACCACAGATCCTTGCGTGTTGCGACATTGCGATCAATTCATATTAAGGTTTCGACCCCGGTCGTCGCGCTGGTATTCGAGATAATCGCGAATAACCGCAATCGCTCCCAAAATTTTCAAAGTCCCGCGAGTTTTCAGAGTCCTTCCGCACCATCGGCGAACACAAAGTCGTCCGATCTTCGAAAACGACAACTGACCCTTGCGTGTCGCGGCATTGCGATCAATTCATTTTAAAGTTTCGACCCCGGTTGTCGCGCTGGTTTTTGAGGTAATCGCGAATATCCACAATCGCTCCCAATATTTTCAAAGTACCGCGAGTTGTCAGAGTCCTTCCGCACCTTCGTCCGAACACAAAGACGCCCTATCGTCGAAAACGACCACAGATCCTTGCGTGTTGCGACATTGCGATCAATTCATATTAAGGTTTCGACCCCGTTCGTCGCGCTGGTTTTCGAGATAATCGCGAATAACCGCAATCGCTCCCAAAATTTTCAAAGTACCGCGAGTTTTCAGAGTCCTTCTGCACCATCGGCGAACACAAAATCGTCCGATCTTCGAAAACGACAACTGATCCTTGCGTGTCGCGACATTGCGATCAATTCATATTAAGGTTTCGACCCCGGTCGTCGCGTTGGTTTTCGAGATAATCGCGAATATCCACAATCGCTCCCAATATTTTCAAAGTACCGCGAGTTGTCAGAGTCCTTCCGCACCTTCGTCCGAACACAAATACGCCCGATCGTCGAAAACGACCACAGATCCTTGCGTGTTGCGACATTGCGATCAATTGATATTAAGGTTTCGACCCCGGTCGTCGCGCTGGTTTTCGAGATAATCGCGAATAACCGCAATCGCTCCCAAAATTTTCAAAGTATCGCGAGTTTTCAGAGTCATTCCGCACCATCGGCGAACACAAAGTCGTCCGATCTTCGAAAACGACTACTGATCCTTGCGTGTGCGACATTGCGATCAATTCATATTAAGGTTTCGACCAGGGCCCTCGCGCTGGTTTTCGAGATAATCGCGAATAACCCAAATCGCTCCCAAAATTTTCTAAGTCCCGCGAGTTTTCAGAGTCCTTCCGCACCATCGTCCGAACACAAAGTCGCCCGATCGTCGAAAACGACCACTGATCCTTGCGTGTTGCGACATTGCGATCAATTCATATTAAGGTTTCGACCACGGTCGTCGCGCTGGTTTTCGAGATAATCGCGAATAACCCTAATCGCTCCCAAAATTTTCAAAGTACCGCGAGTTTTCAGAGTCCTTCCGCACCATCGGCGAGCACAAAGTCGTCCGATCTTCGAAAACGACAACTGACCCTTGCGTGTCGCGGCATTGCGATCAATTCATTTTAAAGTTTCGACCCCGGTTGTCTCGCTGGTTTTCGAAGTAATCGCGAATATCCACAATCGCTCCCAATATTTTCAAAGTACCGCGAGTTGTCAGAGTCCTTCCGCACCATCGTCCGAACACAAAGTCGTCCGATTGTAGAAAACGACCACAGATCCTTGCGTGTCGCGGCATTGCGATCAATTCATATTAAGTTTTCGACCACGGCCCTCGCGCTGGTTATCGAGAAAATCGCGAATAACCCTAATCGCTCCCAAAATTTTCAAAGTCCCGCGAGTTTTCAGAGCCCTTCCGCACCATCGTCCGAACACAAAGACGCCCGATCGTCGAAAACGACCACAGATCCTTGCGTGTTGCGACATTGCGATCAATTCATATTAAGGTTTCGACCCCGGTCGTCGCGCTGGTTTTCGAGATAATCGCGAATAACCGCAATCGCTCCCAAAATTTTCAAAGTACCGCGAGTTTTCAGAGTCATTCCGCACCATCGGTGAACACAAAGTCGTCCGATCTTCGAAAGCGACCACTGATCCTTGCGTGTGCGACATTGCGATCAATTCATATTAAGGTTTCGACCAGGGCCCTCGCGCTGGTTTTCGAGATAATCGCGAATAACCCAAATCGCTCCCAAAATTTTCAAAGTACCGCGAGTTTTCAGAGTCCTTCCGCACCATCGTCCGAACACAAAGTCGTCCGATTGTAGAAAACGACCACTGATCCTTGCGTGTCGCGGCATTGCGATCAATTCATATTAAGGTTTCGACCACGGTTGACTCGCTGGTTTTCGAAGTAATCGCGAATATCCACAATCGCTCCCAATATTTTCAAAGTACCGCGAGTTTTCAGAGTCCTTCCGCACCATCGGCGAACACAAAGTCGTCCGATCTTCGAAAACGACCACTGATCCTTGCGTGTGCGACATTGCGATCAATTCATATTAAGGTTTCGACCAGGGCCCTCGCGCTGGTTTTCGAGATAATCGCGAATAACCCAAATCGCTCCCAAAATTTTCAAAGTACCGCGAGTTTTCAGAGTCCTTCCGCACCATCGGCGAACACAAAGTCGTCCGATCTTCGAAAACGACAATTGACCCTTGCGTGTCGCGGCATTGCGATCAATTCATATTAAGGTTTCGACCACGGCCCTCGCGCTGGTTATCGAGAAAATCGCGAATAACCCTAATCGCTCCCAAAATTTTCAAAGTCCCGCGAGTTTTCAGAGCCCTTCCGCACCATCGTCCGAACACAAAGTCGTCCGATTGTAGAAAACGACCACTGATCCTTGCGTGTCGCGGCATTGCGATCAATTCATATTAAGGTTTCGACCACGGCCCTCGTGCTGGTTCTCGAGAAAATCGCGAATAACCCTAATCGCTCCCAAAATTTTCATAGTACCGCGAGTGTTCAGAGTCCTTCCGCACCATCGGCGAACACAAAGTCGTCCGATCTTCGAAAACGACAACTGACCCTTGCGTGTCGCGGCATTGCGATCAATTCATTTTAAAGTTTCGACCCCGGTTGACTCGCTGGTTTTCGAAGTAATCGCGAATATCCACAATCGCTCCCAATATTTTCAAAGTACCGCGAGTTGTCAGAGTCTTTCCGCACCTTCGTCCGAACACAAAGACGCCCGATCGTCGAAAACGACCACAGATCCTTGCGTGTTGCGACATTGCGATCAATTCATATTAAGGTTTCGACCCCGGTCGTCGCGCTGGTATTCGAGATAATCGCGAATAACCGCAATCGCTCCCAAAATTTTCAAAGTCCCGCGAGTTTTCAGAGTCCTTCCGCACCATCGGCGAACACAAAGTCGTCCGATCTTCGAAAACGACAACTGACCCTTGCGTGTCGCGGCATTGCGATCAATTCATTTTAAAGTTTCGACCCCGGTTGTCGCGCTGGTTTTTGAGGTAATCGCGAATATCCACAATCGCTCCCAATATTTTCAAAGTACCGCGAGTTGTCAGAGTCCTTCCGCACCTTCGTCCGAACACAAAGACGCCCTATCGTCGAAAACGACCACAGATCCTTGCGTGTTGCGACATTGCGATCAATTCATATTAAGGTTTCGACCCCGGTCGTCGCGCTGGTTTTCGAGATAATCGCGAATAACCGCAATCGCTCCCAAAATTTTCAAAGTACCGCGAGTTTTCAGAGTCCTTCTGCACCATCGGCGAACACAAAATCGTCCGATCTTCGAAAACGACAACTGATCCTTGCGTGTCGCGACATTGCGATCAATTCATATTAAGGTTTCGACCCCGGTCCTCGCGTTGGTTTTCGAGATAATCGCGAATATCCACAATCGCTCCCAATATTTTCAAAGTACCGCGAGTTGTCAGAGTCCTTCCGCACCTTCGTCCGAACACAAATACGCCCGATCGTCGAAAACGACCACAGATCCTTGCGTGTTGCGACATTGCGATCAATTGATATTAAGGTTTCGACCCCGGTCGTCGCGCTGGTTTTCGAGATAATCGCGAATAACCGCAATCGCTCCCAAAATTTTCAAAGTATCGCGAGTTTTCAGAGTCATTCCGCACCATCGGCGAACACAAAATCGTCCGATCTTCGAAAACGACCACTGATCCTTGCGTGTTGCGACATTGCGATCAATTCATATTAAGGTTTCGACCACGGTCGTCGCGCTGGTTTTCGAGATAATCGCGAATAACCCTAATCGCTCCCAAAATTTTCAAAGTACCGCGAGTTTTCAGAGTCCTTCCGCACCATCGGCGAGCACAAAGTCGTCCGATCTTCGAAAACGACAACTGACCCTTGCGTGTCGCGGCATTGCGATCAATTCATTTTAAAGTTTCGACCCCGGTTGTCTCGCTGGTTTTCGAAGTAATCGCGAATATCCACAATCGCTCCCAATATTTTCAAAGTACCGCGAGTTGTCAGAGTCCTTCCGCACCATCGTCCGAACACAAAGTCGTCCGATTGTAGAAAACGACCACAGATCCTTGAGTGTCGCGGCATTGCGATCAATTCATATTAAGGTTTCGACCACGGCCCTCGCGCTGGTGATCGAGAAAATCGCGAATAACCCTAATCGCTTCCAAAATTTTCAAAGTCCCGCGAGTTTTCAGAGCCCTTCCGCACCATCGTCCGAACACAAAGTCGTCCGATTGTAGAAAACGACCACTGATCCTTGCGTGTTGCGGCATTGCGATCAATTCATATTAAGCTTTCGACCACGGCCCTCGTGCTGGTTCTCGAGAAAATCGCGAATAATCCTAATCGCTCCCAAAATTTTCATAGTACCGCGAGTGTTCAGAGTCCTTCCGCACCATCGGCGAACAAAAAGTCGTCCGATCTTCGAAAACGACAACTGACCCTTGCGTGTCGCGGCATTGCGATCAATTCATATTAAGCTTTCGACCACGGCCCTCGTGCTGGTTCTCGAGAAAATCGCGAATAATCCTAATCGCTCCCAAAATTTTCATAGTACCGCGAGTGTTCAGAGTCCTTCCGCACCATCGGCGAACAAAAAGTTGTCCGATCTTCGAAAACGACAACTGACCCTTGCGTGTCGCGGCATTGCGATCAATTCATTTTAAAGTTTCGACCCCGGTGGTCTCGCTGGTTTTCAAAGTAATCGCGAATATCCACAATCGCTCCCAATATTTTCAAAGTACCGCGAGTTTTCAGAGTCCTTCCGCACCATCGTCCGAACACAAAGTCGTCCGATTGTAGAAAACGACCACTGATCCTTGCGTGTCGCGGCATTGCGATCAATTCATATTAAGTTTTCGACCACGGCCCTCGCGCTGGTTATCGAGAAAATCGCGAATAACCCTAATCGCTCCCAAAATTTTCAAAGTCCCGCGAGTTTTCAGAGCCCTTCCGCACCATCGTCCGAACACAAAGACGCCCGATCGTCGAAAACGACCACAGATCCTTGCGTGTTGCGACATTGCGATCAATTCATATTAAGGTTTCGACCCCGGTCGTCGCGCTGGTTTTCGAGATAATCGCGAATAACCGCAATCGCTCCCAAAATTTTCAAAGTACCGCGAGTTTTCAGAGTCATTCCGCACCATCGGTGAACACAAAGTCGTCCGATCTTCGAAAGCGACCACTGATCCTTGCGTGTGCGACATTGCGATCAATTCATATTAAGGTTTCGACCAGGGCCCTCGCGTTGGTTTTCGAGATAATCGCGAATAACCCAAATCGCTCCCAAAATTTTCAAAGTACCGCGAGTTTTCAGAGTCCTTCCGCACCATCGTCCGCACACAAAGTCGTCCGATTGTAGAAAACGACCACTGATCCTTGCGTGTCGCGGCATTGCGATCAATTCATATTAAGGTTTCGACCACGGTTGACTCGCTGGTTTTCGAAGTAATCGCGAATATCCACAATCGCTCCCAATATTTTCAAAGTACCGCGAGTTTTCAGAGTCCTTCCGCACCATCGGCGAACACAAAGTCGTCCGATCTTCGAAAACGACCACTGATCCTTGCGTGTGCGACATTGCGATCAATTCATATTAAGGTTTCGACCAGGGCCCTCGCGCTGGTTTTCGAGATAATCGCGAATAACCCAAATCGCTCCCAAAATTTTCAAAGTACCGCGAGTTTTCAGAGTCCTTCCGCACCATCGGCGAACACAAAGTCGTCCGATCTTCGAAAACGACAATTGACCCTTGCGTGTCGCGGCATTGCGATCAATTCATATTAAGGTTTCGACCACGGCCCTCGCGCTGGTTATCGAGAAAATCGCGAATAACCCTAATCGCTCCCAAAATTTTCAAAGTCCCGCGAGTTTTCAGAGCCCTTCCGCACCATCGTCCGAACACAAAGTCGTCCGATTGTAGAAAACGACCACTGATCCTTGCGTGTCGCGGCATTGCGATCAATTCATATTAAGGTTTCGACCACGGCCCTCGTGCTGGTTCTCGAGAAAATCGCGAATAACCCTAATCGCTCCCAAAATTTTCATAGTACCGCGAGTGTTCAGAGTCCTTCCGCACCATCGGCGAACACAAAGTCGTCCGATCTTCGAAAACGACAACTGACCCTTGCGTGTCGCGGCATTGCGATCAATTCATTTTAAAGTTTCGACCCCGGTTGACTCGCTGGTTTTCGAAGTAATCGCGAATATCCACAATCGCTCCCAATATTTTCAAAGTACCGCGAGTTGTCAGAGTCTTTCCGCACCTTCGTCCGAACACAAAGACGCCCGATCGTCGAAAACGACCACAGATCCTTGCGTGTTGCGACATTGCGATCAATTCATATTAAGGTTTCGACCCCGGTCGTCGCGCTGGTATTCGAGATAATCGCGAATAACCGCAATCGCTCCCAAAATTTTCAAAGTCCCGCGAGTTTTCAGAGTCCTTCCGCACCATCGGCGAACACAAAGTCGTCCGATCTTCGAAAACGACAACTGACCCTTGCGTGTCGCGGCATTGCGATCAATTCATTTTAAAGTTTCGACCCCGGTTGTCGCGCTGGTTTTTGAGGTAATCGCGAATATCCACAATCGCTCCCAATATTTTCAAAGTACCGCGAGTTGTCAGAGTCCTTCCGCACCTTCGTCCGAACACAAAGACGCCCTATCGTCGAAAACGACCACAGATCCTTGCGTGTTGCGACATTGCGATCAATTCATATTAAGGTTTCGACCCCGTTCGTCGCGCTGGTTTTCGAGATAATCGCGAATAACCGCAATCGCTCCCAAAATTTTCAAAGTACCGCGAGTTTTCAGAGTCCTTCTGCACCATCGGCGAACACAAAATCGTCCGATCTTCGAAAACGACAACTGATCCTTGCGTGTCGCGACATTGCGATCAATTCATATTAAGGTTTCGACCCCGGTCGTCGCGTTGGTTTTCGAGATAATCGCGAATATCCACAATCGCTCCCAATATTTTCAAAGTACCGCGAGTTGTCAGAGTCCTTCCGCACCTTCGTCCGAACACAAATACGCCCGATCGTCGAAAACGACCACAGATCCTTGCGTGTTGCGACATTGCGATCAATTGATATTAAGGTTTCGACCCCGGTCGTCGCGCTGGTTTTCGAGATAATCGCGAATAACCGCAATCGCTCCCAAAATTTTCAAAGTATCGCGAGTTTTCAGAGTCATTCCGCACCATCGGCGAACACAAAGTCGTCCGATCTTCGAAAACGACTACTGATCCTTGCGTGTGCGACATTGCGATCAATTCATATTAAGGTTTCGACCAGGGCCCTCGCGCTGGTTTTCGAGATAATCGCGAATAACCGCAATCGCTCCCAAAATTTTCAAAGTACCGCGAGTTTTCAGAGTCATTCCGCACCATCGGTGAACACAAAGTCGTCCGATCTTCGAAAGCGACCACTGATCCTTGCGTGTGCGACATTGCGATCAATTCATATTAAGGTTTCGACCAGGGCCCTCGCGCTGGTTTTCGAGATAATCGCGAATAACCCAAATCGCTCCCAAAATTTTCAAAGTACCGCGAGTTTTCAGAGTCCTTCCGCACCATCGTCCGAACACAAAGTCGTCCGATTGTAGAAAACGACCACTGATCCTTGCGTGTCGCGGCATTGCGATCAATTCATATTAAGGTTTCGACCACGGTTGACTCGCTGGTTTTCGAAGTAATCGCGAATATCCACAATCGCTCCCAATATTTTCAAAGTACCGCGAGTTTTCAGAGTCCTTCCGCACCATCGGCGAACACAAAGTCGTCCGATCTTCGAAAACGACCACTGATCCTTGCGTGTGCGACATTGCGATCAATTCATATTAAGGTTTCGACCAGGGCCCTCGCGCTGGTTTTCGAGATAATCGCGAATAACCCAAATCGCTCCCAAAATTTTCAAAGTACCGCGAGTTTTCAGAGTCCTTCCGCACCATCGGCGAACACAAAGTCGTCCGATCTTCGAAAACGACAATTGACCCTTGCGTGTCGCGGCATTGCGATCAATTCATATTAAGGTTTCGACCACGGCCCTCGCGCTGGTTATCGAGAAAATCGCGAATAACCCTAATCGCTCCCAAAATTTTCAAAGTCCCGCGAGTTTTCAGAGCCCTTCCGCACCATCGTCCGAACACAAAGTCGTCCGATTGTAGAAAACGACCACTGATCCTTGCGTGTCGCGGCATTGCGATCAATTCATATTAAGGTTTCGACCACGGCCCTCGTGCTGGTTCTCGAGAAAATCGCGAATAACCCTAATCGCTCCCAAAATTTTCATAGTACCGCGAGTGTTCAGAGTCCTTCCGCACCATCGGCGAACACAAAGTCGTCCGATCTTCGAAAACGACAACTGACCCTTGCGTGTCGCGGCATTGCGATCAATTCATTTTAAAGTTTCGACCCCGGTTGACTCGCTGGTTTTCGAAGTAATCGCGAATATCCACAATCGCTCCCAATATTTTCAAAGTACCGCGAGTTGTCAGAGTCTTTCCGCACCTTCGTCCGAACACAAAGACGCCCGATCGTCGAAAACGACCACAGATCCTTGCGTGTTGCGACATTGCGATCAATTCATATTAAGGTTTCGACCCCGGTCGTCGCGCTGGTATTCGAGATAATCGCGAATAACCGCAATCGCTCCCAAAATTTTCAAAGTCCCGCGAGTTTTCAGAGTCCTTCCGCACCATCGGCGAACACAAAGTCGTCCGATCTTCGAAAACGACAACTGACCCTTGCGTGTCGCGGCATTGCGATCAATTCATTTTAAAGTTTCGACCCCGGTTGTCGCGCTGGTTTTTGAGGTAATCGCGAATATCCACAATCGCTCCCAATATTTTCAAAGTACCGCGAGTTGTCAGAGTCCTTCCGCACCTTCGTCCGAACACAAAGACGCCCTATCGTCGAAAACGACCACAGATCCTTGCGTGTTGCGACATTGCGATCAATTCATATTAAGGTTTCGACCCCGGTCGTCGCGCTGGTTTTCGAGATAATCGCGAATAACCGCAATCGCTCCCAAAATTTTCAAAGTACCGCGAGTTTTCAGAGTCCTTCTGCACCATCGGCGAACACAAAATCGTCCGATCTTCGAAAACGACAACTGATCCTTGCGTGTCGCGACATTGCGATCAATTCATATTAAGGTTTCGACCCCGGTCCTCGCGTTGGTTTTCGAGATAATCGCGAATATCCACAATCGCTCCCAATATTTTCAAAGTACCGCGAGTTGTCAGAGTCCTTCCGCACCTTCGTCCGAACACAAATACGCCCGATCGTCGAAAACGACCACAGATCCTTGCGTGTTGCGACATTGCGATCAATTGATATTAAGGTTTCGACCCCGGTCGTCGCGCTGGTTTTCGAGATAATCGCGAATAACCGCAATCGCTCCCAAAATTTTCAAAGTATCGCGAGTTTTCAGAGTCATTCCGCACCATCGGCGAACACAAAATCGTCCGATCTTCGAAAACGACCACTGATCCTTGCGTGTTGCGACATTGCGATCAATTCATATTAAGGTTTCGACCACGGTCGTCGCGCTGGTTTTCGAGATAATCGCGAATAACCCTAATCGCTCCCAAAATTTTCAAAGTACCGCGAGTTTTCAGAGTCCTTCCGCACCATCGGCGAGCACAAAGTCGTCCGATCTTCGAAAACGACAACTGACCCTTGCGTGTCGCGGCATTGCGATCAATTCATTTTAAAGTTTCGACCCCGGTTGTCTCGCTGGTTTTCGAAGTAATCGCGAATATCCACAATCGCTCCCAATATTTTCAAAGTACCGCGAGTTGTCAGAGTCCTTCCGCACCATCGTCCGAACACAAAGTCGTCCGATTGTAGAAAACGACCACAGATCCTTGAGTGTCGCGGCATTGCGATCAATTCATATTAAGGTTTCGACCACGGCCCTCGCGCTGGTGATCGAGAAAATCGCGAATAACCCTAATCGCTTCCAAAATTTTCAAAGTCCCGCGAGTTTTCAGAGCCCTTCCGCACCATCGTCCGAACACAAAGTCGTCCGATTGTAGAAAACGACCACTGATCCTTGCGTGTTGCGGCATTGCGATCAATTCATATTAAGCTTTCGACCACGGCCCTCGTGCTGGTTCTCGAGAAAATCGCGAATAATCCTAATCGCTCCCAAAATTTTCATAGTACCGCGAGTGTTCAGAGTCCTTCCGCACCATCGGCGAACAAAAAGTCGTCCGATCTTCGAAAACGACAACTGACCCTTGCGTGTCGCGGCATTGCGATCAATTCATATTAAGCTTTCGACCACGGCCCTCGTGCTGGTTCTCGAGAAAATCGCGAATAATCCTAATCGCTCCCAAAATTTTCATAGTACCGCGAGTGTTCAGAGTCCTTCCGCACCATCGGCGAACAAAAAGTTGTCCGATCTTCGAAAACGACAACTGACCCTTGCGTGTCGCGGCATTGCGATCAATTCATTTTAAAGTTTCGACCCCGGTGGTCTCGCTGGTTTTCAAAGTAATCGCGAATATCCACAATCGCTCCCAATATTTTCAAAGTACCGCGAGTTTTCAGAGTCCTTCCGCACCATCGTCCGAACACAAAGTCGTCCGATTGTAGAAAACGACCACTGATCCTTGCGTGTCGCGGCATTGCGATCAATTCATATTAAGTTTTCGACCACGGCCCTCGCGCTGGTTATCGAGAAAATCGCGAATAACCCTAATCGCTCCCAAAATTTTCAAAGTCCCGCGAGTTTTCAGAGCCCTTCCGCACCATCGTCCGAACACAAAGACGCCCGATCGTCGAAAACGACCACAGATCCTTGCGTGTTGCGACATTGCGATCAATTCATATTAAGGTTTCGACCCCGGTCGTCGCGCTGGTTTTCGAGATAATCGCGAATAACCGCAATCGCTCCCAAAATTTTCAAAGTACCGCGAGTTTTCAGAGTCATTCCGCACCATCGGTGAACACAAAGTCGTCCGATCTTCGAAAGCGACCACTGATCCTTGCGTGTGCGACATTGCGATCAATTCATATTAAGGTTTCGACCAGGGCCCTCGCGTTGGTTTTCGAGATAATCGCGAATAACCCAAATCGCTCCCAAAATTTTCAAAGTACCGCGAGTTTTCAGAGTCCTTCCGCACCATCGTCCGCACACAAAGTCGTCCGATTGTAGAAAACGACCACTGATCCTTGCGTGTCGCGGCATTGCGATCAATTCATATTAAGGTTTCGACCACGGTTGACTCGCTGGTTTTCGAAGTAATCGCGAATATCCACAATCGCTCCCAATATTTTCAAAGTACCGCGAGTTTTCAGAGTCCTTCCGCACCATCGGCGAACACAAAGTCGTCCGATCTTCGAAAACGACCACTGATCCTTGCGTGTGCGACATTGCGATCAATTCATATTAAGGTTTCGACCAGGGCCCTCGCGCTGGTTTTCGAGATAATCGCGAATAACCCAAATCGCTCCCAAAATTTTCAAAGTACCGCGAGTTTTCAGAGTCCTTCCGCACCATCGGCGAACACAAAGTCGTCCGATCTTCGAAAACGACAATTGACCCTTGCGTGTCGCGGCATTGCGATCAATTCATATTAAGGTTTCGACCACGGCCCTCGCGCTGGTTATCGAGAAAATCGCGAATAACCCTAATCGCTCCCAAAATTTTCAAAGTCCCGCGAGTTTTCAGAGCCCTTCCGCACCATCGTCCGAACACAAAGTCGTCCGATTGTAGAAAACGACCACTGATCCTTGCGTGTCGCGGCATTGCGATCAATTCATATTAAGGTTTCGACCACGGCCCTCGTGCTGGTTCTCGAGAAAATCGCGAATAACCCTAATCGCTCCCAAAATTTTCATAGTACCGCGAGTGTTCAGAGTCCTTCCGCACCATCGGCGAACACAAAGTCGTCCGATCTTCGAAAACGACAACTGACCCTTGCGTGTCGCGGCATTGCGATCAATTCATTTTAAAGTTTCGACCCCGGTTGACTCGCTGGTTTTCGAAGTAATCGCGAATATCCACAATCGCTCCCAATATTTTCAAAGTACCGCGAGTTGTCAGAGTCTTTCCGCACCTTCGTCCGAACACAAAGACGCCCGATCGTCGAAAACGACCACAGATCCTTGCGTGTTGCGACATTGCGATCAATTCATATTAAGGTTTCGACCCCGGTCGTCGCGCTGGTATTCGAGATAATCGCGAATAACCGCAATCGCTCCCAAAATTTTCAAAGTCCCGCGAGTTTTCAGAGTCCTTCCGCACCATCGGCGAACACAAAGTCGTCCGATCTTCGAAAACGACAACTGACCCTTGCGTGTCGCGGCATTGCGATCAATTCATTTTAAAGTTTCGACCCCGGTTGTCGCGCTGGTTTTTGAGGTAATCGCGAATATCCACAATCGCTCCCAATATTTTCAAAGTACCGCGAGTTGTCAGAGTCCTTCCGCACCTTCGTCCGAACACAAAGACGCCCTATCGTCGAAAACGACCACAGATCCTTGCGTGTTGCGACATTGCGATCAATTCATATTAAGGTTTCGACCCCGTTCGTCGCGCTGGTTTTCGAGATAATCGCGAATAACCGCAATCGCTCCCAAAATTTTCAAAGTACCGCGAGTTTTCAGAGTCCTTCTGCACCATCGGCGAACACAAAATCGTCCGATCTTCGAAAACGACAACTGATCCTTGCGTGTCGCGACATTGCGATCAATTCATATTAAGGTTTCGACCCCGGTCGTCGCGTTGGTTTTCGAGATAATCGCGAATATCCACAATCGCTCCCAATATTTTCAAAGTACCGCGAGTTGTCAGAGTCCTTCCGCACCTTCGTCCGAACACAAATACGCCCGATCGTCGAAAACGACCACAGATCCTTGCGTGTTGCGACATTGCGATCAATTGATATTAAGGTTTCGACCCCGGTCGTCGCGCTGGTTTTCGAGATAATCGCGAATAACCGCAATCGCTCCCAAAATTTTCAAAGTATCGCGAGTTTTCAGAGTCATTCCGCACCATCGGCGAACACAAAGTCGTCCGATCTTCGAAAACGACTACTGATCCTTGCGTGTGCGACATTGCGATCAATTCATATTAAGGTTTCGACCAGGGCCCTCGCGCTGGTTTTCGAGATAATCGCGAATAACCCAAATCGCTCCCAAAATTTTCTAAGTCCCGCGAGTTTTCAGAGTCCTTCCGCACCATCGTCCGAACACAAAGTCGCCCGATCGTCGAAAACGACCACTGATCCTTGCGTGTTGCGACATTGCGATCAATTCATATTAAGGTTTCGACCACGGTCGTCGCGCTGGTTTTCGAGATAATCGCGAATAACCCTAATCGCTCCCAAAATTTTCAAAGTACCGCGAGTTTTCAGAGTCCTTCCGCACCATCGGCGAGCACAAAGTCGTCCGATCTTCGAAAACGACAACTGACCCTTGCGTGTCGCGGCATTGCGATCAATTCATTTTAAAGTTTCGACCCCGGTTGTCTCGCTGGTTTTCGAAGTAATCGCGAATATCCACAATCGCTCCCAATATTTTCAAAGTACCGCGAGTTGTCAGAGTCCTTCCGCACCATCGTCCGAACACAAAGTCGTCCGATTGTAGAAAACGACCACAGATCCTTGCGTGTCGCGGCATTGCGATCAATTCATATTAAGGTTTCGACCACGGCCCTCGCGCTGGTGATCGAGAAAATCGCGAATAACCCTAATCGCTTCCAAAATTTTCAAAGTCCCGCGAGTTTTCAGAGCCCTTCCGCACCATCGTCCGAACACAAAGTCGTCCGATTGTAGAAAACGACCACTGATCCTTGCGTGTTGCGGCATTGCGATCAATTCATATTAAGCTTTCGACCACGGCCCTCGTGCTGGTTCTCGAGAAAATCGCGAATAATCCTAATCGCTCCCCAAAATTTTCATAGTACCGCGAGTGTTCAGAGTCCTTCCGCACCATCGGCGAACAAAAAGTCGTCCGATCTTCGAAAACGACAACTGACCCTTGCGTGTCGCGGCATTGCGATCAATTCATTTTAAAGTTTCGACCCCGGTGGTCTCGCTGGTTTTCAAAGTAATCGCGAATATCCACAATCGCTCCCAATATTTTCAAAGTACCGCGAGTTTTCAGAGTCCTTCCGCACCATCGTCCGAACACAAAGTCGTCCGATTGTAGAAAACGACCACTGATCCTTGCGTGTCGCGGCATTGCGATCAATTCATATTAAGTTTTCGACCACGGCCCTCGCGCAGGTTATCGAGAAAATCGCGAATAACCCTAATCGCTCCCAAAATTTTCAAAGTCCCGCGAGTTTTCAGAGCCCTTCCGCACCATCGTCCGAACACAAAGACGCCCGATCGTCGAAAACGACCACAGATCCTTGCGTGTTGCGACATTGCGATCAATTCATATTAAGGTTTCGACCCCGGTCGTCGCGCTGGTTTTCGAGATAATCGCGAATAACCGCAATCGCTCCCAAAATTTTCAAAGTACCGCGAGTTTTCAGAGTCATTCCGCACCATCGGTGAACACAAAGTCGTCCGATCTTCGAAAGCGACCACTGATCCTTGCGTGTGCGACATTGCGATCAATTCATATTAAGGTTTCGACCAGGGCCCTCGCGCTGGTTTTCGAGATAATCGCGAATAACCCAAATCGCTCCCAAAATTTTCAAAGTACCGCGAGTTTTCAGAGTCCTTCCGCACCATCGTCCGAACACAAAGTCGTCCGATTGTAGAAAACGACCACTGATCCTTGCGTGTCGCGGCATTGCGATCAATTCATATTAAGGTTTCGACCACGGTTGACTCGCTGGTTTTCGAAGTAATCGCGAATATCCACAATCGCTCCCAATATTTTCAAAGTACCGCGAGTTTTCAGAGTCCTTCCGCACCATCGGCGAACACAAAGTCGTCCGATCTTCGAAAACGACCACTGATCCTTGCGTGTGCGACATTGCGATCAATTCATATTAAGGTTTCGACCAGGGCCCTCGCGCTGGTTTTCGAGATAATCGCGAATAACCCAAATCGCTCCCAAAATTTTCAAAGTACCGCGAGTTTTCAGAGTCCTTCCGCACCATCGGCGAACACAAAGTCGTCCGATCTTCGAAAACGACAATTGACCCTTGCGTGTCGCGGCATTGCGATCAATTCATATTAAGGTTTCGACCACGGCCCTCGCGCTGGTTATCGAGAAAATCGCGAATAACCCTAATCGCTCCCAAAATTTTCAAAGTCCCGCGAGTTTTCAGAGCCCTTCCGCACCATCGTCCGAACACAAAGTCGTCCGATTGTAGAAAACGACCACTGATCCTTGCGTGTCGCGGCATTGCGATCAATTCATATTAAGGTTTCGACCACGGCCCTCGTGCTGGTTCTCGAGAAAATCGCGAATAACCCTAATCGCTCCCAAAATTTTCATAGTACCGCGAGTGTTCAGAGTCCTTCCGCACCATCGGCGAACACAAAGTCGTCCGATCTTCGAAAACGACAACTGACCCTTGCGTGTCGCGGCATTGCGATCAATTCATTTTAAAGTTTCGACCCCGGTTGACTCGCTGGTTTTCGAAGTAATCGCGAATATCCACAATCGCTCCCAATATTTTCAAAGTACCGCGAGTTGTCAGAGTCTTTCCGCACCTTCGTCCGAACACAAAGACGCCCGATCGTCGAAAACGACCACAGATCCTTGCGTGTTGCGACATTGCGATCAATTCATATTAAGGTTTCGACCCCGGTCGTCGCGCTGGTATTCGAGATAATCGCGAATAACCGCAATCGCTCCCAAAATTTTCAAAGTCCCGCGAGTTTTCAGAGTCCTTCCGCACCATCGGCGAACACAAAGTCGTCCGATCTTCGAAAACGACAACTGACCCTTGCGTGTCGCGGCATTGCGATCAATTCATTTTAAAGTTTCGACCCCGGTTGTCGCGCTGGTTTTTGAGGTAATCGCGAATATCCACAATCGCTCCCAATATTTTCAAAGTACCGCGAGTTGTCAGAGTCCTTCCGCACCTTCGTCCGAACACAAAGACGCCCTATCGTCGAAAACGACCACAGATCCTTGCGTGTTGCGACATTGCGATCAATTCATATTAAGGTTTCGACCCCGGTCGTCGCGCTGGTTTTCGAGATAATCGCGAATAACCGCAATCGCTCCCAAAATTTTCAAAGTACCGCGAGTTTTCAGAGTCCTTCTGCACCATCGGCGAACACAAAATCGTCCGATCTTCGAAAACGACAACTGATCCTTGCGTGTCGCGACATTGCGATCAATTCATATTAAGGTTTCGACCCCGGTCGTCGCGTTGGTTTTCGAGATAATCGCAAATATCCACAATCGCTCCCAATATTTTCAAAGTACCGCGAGTTGTCAGAGTCCTTCCGCACCTTCGTCCGAACACAAATACGCCCGATCGTCGAAAACGACAACAGATCCTTGCGTGTTGCGACATTGCGATCAATTGATATTAAGGTTTCGACCCCGGTCGTCGCGCTGGTTTTCGAGATAATCGCGAATAACCGCAATCGCTCCCAAAATTTTCAAAGTATCGCGAGTTTTCAGAGTCATTCCGCACCATCGGCGAACACAAAGTCGTCCGATCTTCGAAAACGACTACTGATCCTTGCGTGTGCGACATTGCGATCAATTCATATTAAGGTTTCGACCAGGGCCCTCGCGCTGGTTTTCGAGATAATCGCGAATAACCCAAATCGCTCCCAAAATTTTCGAAGTCCCGCGAGTTTTCAGAGTCCTTCCGCACCATCGTCCGAACACAAAGTCGCCCGATCGTCGAAAACGACCACTGATCCTTGCGTGTTGCGACATTGCGATCAATTCATATTAAGGTTTCGACCACGGTCGTCGCGCTGGTTTTCGAGATAATCGCGAATAACCCTAATCGCTCCCAAAATTTTCAAAGTACCGCGAGTTTTCAGAGTCCTTCCGCACCATCGGCGAGCACAAAGTCGTCCGATCTTCGAAAACGACAACTGACCCTTGCGTGTCGCGGCATTGCGATCAATTCATTTTAAAGTTTCGACCCCGGTTGTCTCGCTGGTTTTCGAAGTAATCGCGAATATCCACAATCGCTCCCAATATTTTCAAAGTACCGCGAGTTGTCAGAGTCCTTCCGCACCATCGTCCGAACACAAAGTCGTCCGATTGTAGAAAACGACCACAGATCCTTGCGTGTCGCGGCATTGCGATCAATTCATATTAAGGTTTCGACCACGGCCCTCGCGCTGGTGATCGAGAAAATCGCGAATAACCCTAATCGCTTCCAAAATTTTCAAAGTCCCGCGAGTTTTCAGAGCCCTTCCGCACCATCGTCCGAACACAAAGTCGTCCGATTGTAGAAAACGACCACTGATCCTTGCGTGTTGCGGCATTGCGATCAATTCATATTAAGCTTTCGACCACGGCCCTCGTGCTGGTTCTCGAGAAAATCGCGAATAATCCTAATCGCTCCCAAAATTTTCATAGTACCGCGAGTGTTCAGAGTCCTTCCGCACCATCGGCGAACAAAAAGTCGTCCGATCTTCGAAAACGACAACTGACCCTTGCGTGTTGCGGCATTGCGATCAATTCATTTTAAAGTTTCGACCCCGGTGGTCTCGCTGGTTTTCAAAGTAATCGCGAATATCCACAATCGCTCCCAATATTTTCAAAGTACCGCGAGTTTTCAGAGTCCTTCCGCACCATCGTCCGAACACAAAGTCGTCCGATTGTAGAAAACGACCACTGATCCTTGCGTGTCGCGGCATTGCGATCAATTCATATTAAGTTTTCGACCACGGCCCTCGCGCTGGTTATCGAGAAAATCGCGAATAACCCTAATCGCTCCCAAAATTTTCAAAGTCCCGCGAGTTTTCAGAGCCCTTCCGCACCATCGTCCGAACACAAAGACGCCCGATCGTCGAAAACGACCACAGATCCTTGCGTGTTGCGACATTGCGATCAATTCATATTAAGGTTTCGACCCCGGTCGTCGCGCTGGTTTTCGAGATAATCGCGAATAACCGCAATCGCTCCCAAAATTTTCAAAGTACCGCGAGTTTTCAGAGTCATTCCGCACCATCGGTGAACACAAAGTCGTCCGATCTTCGAAAGCGACCACTGATCCTTGCGTGTGCGACATTGCGATCAATTCATATTAAGGTTTCGACCAGGGCCCTCGCGCTGGTTTTCGAGATAATCGCGAATAACCCAAATCGCTCCCAAAATTTTCAAAGTACCGCGAGTTTTCAGAGTCCTTCCGCACCATCGTCCGAACACAAAGTCGTCCGATTGTAGAAAACGACCACTGATCCTTGCGTGTCGCGGCATTGCGATCAATTCATATTAAGGTTTCGACCACGGTTGACTCGCTGGTTTTCGAAGTAATCGCGAATATCCACAATCGCTCCCAATATTTTCAAAGTACCGCGAGTTTTCAGAGTCCTTCCGCACCATCGGCGAACACAAAGTCGTCCGATCTTCGAAAACGACCACTGATCCTTGCGTGTGCGACATTGCGATCAATTCATATTAAGGTTTCGACCAGGGCCCTCGCGCTGGTTTTCGAGATAATCGCGAATAACCCAAATCGCTCCCAAAATTTTCAAAGTACCGCGAGTTTTCAGAGTCCTTCCGCACCATCGGCGAACACAAAGTCGTCCGATCTTCGAAAACGACAATTGACCCTTGCGTGTCGCGGCATTGCGATCAATTCATATTAAGGTTTCGACCACGGCCCTCGCGCTGGTTATCGAGAAAATCGCGAATAACCCTAATCGCTCCCAAAATTTTCAAAGTCCCGCGAGTTTTCAGAGCCCTTCCGCACCATCGTCCGAACACAAAGTCGTCCGATTGTAGAAAACGACCACTGATCCTTGCGTGTCGCGGCATTGCGATCAATTCATATTAAGTTTTCGACCACGGCCCTCGTGCTGGTTCTCGAGAAAATCGCGAATAACCCTAATCGCTCCCAAAATTTTCATAGTACCGCGAGTGTTCAGAGTCCTTCCGCACCATCGGCGAACACAAAGTCGTCCGATCTTCGAAAACGACAACTGACCCTTGCGTGTCGCGGCATTGCGATCAATTCATTTTAAAGTTTCGACCCCGGTTGACTCGCTGGTTTTCGAAGTAATCGCGAATATCCACAATCGCTCCCAATATTTTCAAAGTACCGCGAGTTGTCAGAGTCTTTCCGCACCTTCGTCCGAACACAAAGACGCCCGATCGTCGAAAACGACCACAGATCCTTGCGTGTCGCGACATTGCGATCAATTCATATTAAGGTTTCGACCCCGGTCGTCGCGCTGGTATTCGAGATAATCGCGAATAACCGCAATCGCTCCCAAAATTTTCAAAGTCCCGCGAGTTTTCAGAGTCCTTCCGCACCATCGGCGAACACAAAGTCGTCCGATCTTCGAAAACGACAACTGACCCTTGCGTGTCGCGGCATTGCGATCAATTCATTTTAAAGTTTCGACCCCGGTTGCCGCGCTGGTTTTTGAGGTAATCGCGAATATCCACAATCGCTCCCAATATTTTCAAAGTACCGCGAGTTGTCAGAGTCCTTCCGCACCTTCGTCCGAACACAAAGACGCCCTATCGTCGAAAACGACCACAGATCCTTGCGTGTTGCGACATTGCGATCAATTCATATTAAGGTTTCGACCCCGGTCGTCGCGCTGGTTTTCGAGATAATCGCGAATAACCGCAATCGCTCCCAAAATTTTCAAAGTACCGCGAGTTTTCAGAGTCCTTCGGCACCATCGGCGAACACAAAATCGTCCGATCTTCGAAAACGACAACTGATCCTGCGTGTCGCGACATTGCGATCAATTCATATTAAGGTTTCGACCCCGGTCCTCGCGTTGGTTTTCGAGATAATCGCGAATATCCACAATCGCTCCCAATATTTTCAAAGTACCGCGAGTTGTCAGAGTCCTTCCGCACCTTCGTCCGAACACAAATACGCCCGATCGTCGAAAACGACCACAGATCCTTGCGTGTTGCGACATTGCGATCAATTGATATTAAGGTTTCGACCCCGGTCGTCGCGCTGGTTTTCGAGATAATCGCGAATAACCGCAATCGCTCCCAAAATTTTCAAAGTATCGCGAGTTTTCAGAGTCATTCCGCACCATCGGCGAACACAAAATCGTCCGATCTTCGAAAACGACCACTGATCCTTGCGTGTTGCTACATTGCGATCAATTGATATTAAGGTTTCGACCACGGTCGTCGCGCTGGTTTTCGAGATAATCGCGAATAACCGCAATCGCTCCCAAAATTTTCAAAGTATCGCGAGTTTTCAGAGTCATTCCGCACCATCGGCGAACACAAAATCGTCCGATCTTCGAAAACGACCACTGATCCTTGCGTGTTGCGACATTGCGATCAATTCATATTAAGGTTTCGACCACGGTTGACTCGCTGGTTTTCGAAGTAATCGCGAATATCCACAATCGCTCCCAATATTTTCAAAGTACCGCGAGTTTTCAGAGTCCTTCCGCACCATCGGCGAACACAAAGTCGTCCGATCTTCGAAAACGACCACTGATCCTTGCGTGTGCGACATTGCGATCAATTCATATTAAGGTTTCGACCAGGGCCCTCGCGCTGGTTTTCGAGATAATCGCGAATAACCCAAATCGCTCCCAAAATTTTCAAAGTACCGCGAGTTTTCAGAGTCCTTCCGCACCATCGGCGAACACAAAGTCGTCCGATCTTCGAAAACGACAATTGACCCTTGCGTGTCGCGGCATTGCGATCAATTCATATTAAGGTTTCGACCACGGCCCTCGCGCTGGTTATCGAGAAAATCGCGAATAACCCTAATCGCTCCCAAAATTTTCAAAGTCCCGCGAGTTTTCAGAGCCCTTCCGCACCATCGTCCGAACACAAAGTCGTCCGATTGTAGAAAACGACCACTGATCCTTGCGTGTCGCGGCATTGCGATCAATTCATATTAAGTTTTCGACCACGGCCCTCGTGCTGGTTCTCGAGAAAATCGCGAATAACCCTAATCGCTCCCAAAATTTTCATAGTACCGCGAGTGTTCAGAGTCCTTCCTCACCATCGGCGAACACAAAGTCGTCCGATCTTCGAAAACGACAACTGACCCTTGCGTGTCGCGGCATTGCGATCAATTCATTTTAAAGTTTCGACCCCGGTTGACTCGCTGGTTTTCGAAGTAATCGCGAATATCCACAATCGCTCCCAATATTTTCAAAGTACCGCGAGTTGTCAGAGTCTTTCCGCACCTTCGTCCGAACACAAAGACGCCCGATCGTCGAAAACGACCACAGATCCTTGCGTGTCGCGACATTGCGATCAATTCATATTAAGGTTTCGACCCCGGTCGTCGCGCTGGTATTCGAGATAATCGCGAATGACCGCAATCGCTCCCAAAATTTTCAAAGTCCCGCGAGTTTTCAGAGTCCTTCCGCACCATCGGCGAACACAAAGTCGTCCGATCTTCGAAAACGACAACTGACCCTTGCGTGTCGCGGCATTGCGATCAATTCATTTTAAAGTTTCGACCCCGGTTGTCGCGCTGGTTTTTGAGGTAATCGCGAATATCCACAATCGCTCCCAATATTTTCAAAGTACCGCGAGTTGTCAGAGTCCTTCCGCACCTTCGTCCGAACACAAAGACGCCCTATCGTCGAAAACGACCACAGATCCTTGCGTGTTGCGACATTGCGATCAATTCATATTAAGGTTTCGACCCCGGTCGTCGCGCTGGTTTTCGAGATAATCGCGAATAACCGCAATCGCTCCCAAAATTTTCAAAGTACCGCGAGTTTTCAGAGTCCTTCGGCACCATCGGCGAACACAAAATCGTCCGATCTTCGAAAACGACAACTGATCCTTGCGTGTCGCGACATTGCGATCAATTCATATTAAGGTTTCGACCCCGGTCCTCGCGTTGGTTTTCGAGATAATCGCGAATATCCACAATCGCTCCCAATATTTTCAAAGTACCGCGAGTTGTCAGAGTCCTTCCGCACCTTCGTCCGAACACAAATACGCCCGATCGTCGAAAACGACCACAGATCCTTGCGTGTTGCGACATTGCGATCAATTGATATTAAGGTTTCGACCCCGGTCGTCGCGCTGGTTTTCGAGATAATCGCGAATAACCGCAATCGCTCCCAAAATTTTCAAAGTATCGCGAGTTTTCAGAGTCATTCCGCACCATCGGCGAACACAAAATCGTCCGATCTTCGAAAACGACCACTGATCCTTGCGTGTTGCGACATTGCGATCAATTGATATTAAGGTTTCGACCACGGTCGTCGCGCTGGTTTTCGAGATAATCGCGAATAACCGCAATCGCTCCCAAAATTTTCAAAGTATCGCGAGTTTTCAGAGTCATTCCGCACCATCGGCGAACACAAAATCGTCCGATCTTCGAAAACGACCACTGATCCTTGCGTGTTGCGACATTGCGATCAATTCATATTAAGGTTTCGACCACGGTCGTCGCGCTGGTTTTCGAGATAATCGCGAATAACCCTAATCGCTCCCAAAATTTTCAAAGTACCGCGAGTTTTCAGAGTCCTTCCGCACCATCGGCGAGCACAAAGTCGTCCGATCTTCGAAAACGACAACTGACCCTTGCGTGTCGCGGCATTGCGATCAATTCATTTTAAAGTTTCGACCCCGGTTGTCTCGCTGGTTTTCGAAGTAATCGCGAATATCCACAATCGCTCCCAATATTTTCAAAGTACCGCGAGTTGTCAGAGTCCTTCCGCACCATCGTCCGAACACAAAGTCGTCCGATTGTAGAAAACGACCACAGATCCTTGAGTGTCGCGGCATTGCGATCAATTCATATTAAGGTTTCGACCACGGCCCTCGCGCTGGTGATCGAGAAAATCGCGAATAACCCTAATCGCTTCCAAAATTTTCAAAGTCCCGCGAGTTTTCAGAGCCCTTCCGCACCATCGTCCGAACACAAAGTCGTCCGATTGTAGAAAACGACCACTGATCCTTGCGTGTTGCGGCATTGCGATCAATTCATATTAAGCTTTCGACCACGGCCCTCGTGCTGGTTCTCGAGAAAATCGCGAATAATCCTAATCGCTCCCAAAATTTTCATAGTACCGCGAGTGTTCAGAGTCCTTCCGCACCATCGGCGAACAAAAAGTCGTCCGATCTTCGAAAACGACAACTGACCCTTGCGTGTCGCGGCATTGCGATCAATTCATATTAAGCTTTCGACCACGGCCCTCGTGCTGGTTCTCGAGAAAATCGCGAATAATCCTAATCGCTCCCAAAATTTTCATAGTACCGCGAGTGTTCAGAGTCCTTCCGCACCATCGGCGAACAAAAAGTTGTCCGATCTTCGAAAACGACAACTGACCCTTGCGTGTCGCGGCATTGCGATCAATTCATTTTAAAGTTTCGACCCCGGTGGTCTCGCTGGTTTTCAAAGTAATCGCGAATATCCACAATCGCTCCCAATATTTTCAAAGTACCGCGAGTTTTCAGAGTCCTTCCGCACCATCGTCCGAACACAAAGTCGTCCGATTGTAGAAAACGACCACTGATCCTTGCGTGTCGCGGCATTGCGATCAATTCATATTAAGTTTTCGACCACGGCCCTCGCGCTGGTTATCGAGAAAATCGCGAATAACCCTAATCGCTCCCAAAATTTTCAAAGTCCCGCGAGTTTTCAGAGCCCTTCCGCACCATCGTCCGAACACAAAGACGCCCGATCGTCGAAAACGACCACAGATCCTTGCGTGTTGCGACATTGCGATCAATTCATATTAAGGTTTCGACCCCGGTCGTCGCGCTGGTTTTCGAGATAATCGCGAATAACCGCAATCGCTCCCAAAATTTTCAAAGTACCGCGAGTTTTCAGAGTCATTCCGCACCATCGGTGAACACAAAGTCGTCCGATCTTCGAAAGCGACCACTGATCCTTGCGTGTGCGACATTGCGATCAATTCATATTAAGGTTTCGACCAGGGCCCTCGCGTTGGTTTTCGAGATAATCGCGAATAACCCAAATCGCTCCCAAAATTTTCAAAGTACCGCGAGTTTTCAGAGTCCTTCCGCACCATCGTCCGCACACAAAGTCGTCCGATTGTAGAAAACGACCACTGATCCTTGCGTGTCGCGGCATTGCGATCAATTCATATTAAGGTTTCGACCACGGTTGACTCGCTGGTTTTCGAAGTAATCGCGAATATCCACAATCGCTCCCAATATTTTCAAAGTACCGCGAGTTTTCAGAGTCCTTCCGCACCATCGGCGAACACAAAGTCGTGCGATCTTCGAAAACGACCACTGATCCTTGCGTGTGCGACATTGCGATCAATTCATATTAAGGTTTCGACCAGGGCCCTCGCGCTGGTTTTCGAGATAATCGCGAATAACCCAAATCGCTCCCAAAATTTTCAAAGTACCGCGAGTTTTCAGAGTCCTTCCGCACCATCGGCGAACACAAAGTCGTCCGATCTTCGAAAACGACAATTGACCCTTGCGTGTCGCGGCATTGCGATCAATTCATATTAAGGTTTCGACCACGGCCCTCGCGCTGGTTATCGAGAAAATCGCGAATAACCCTAATCGCTCCCAAAATTTTCAAAGTCCCGCGAGTTTTCAGAGCCCTTCCGCACCATCGTCCGAACACAAAGTCGTCCGATTGTAGAAAACGACCACTGATCCTTGCGTGTCGCGGCATTGCGATCAATTCATATTAAGGTTTCGACCACGGCCCTCGTGCTGGTTCTCGAGAAAATCGCGAATAACCCTAATCGCTCCCAAAATTTTCATAGTACCGCGAGTGTTCAGAGTCCTTCCGCACCATCGGCGAACACAAAGTCGTCCGATCTTCGAAAACGACAACTGACCCTTGCGTGTCGCGGCATTGCGATCAATTCATTTTAAAGTTTCGACCCCGGTTGACTCGCTGGTTTTCGAAGTAATCGCGAATATCCACAATCGCTCCCAATATTTTCAAAGTACCGCGAGTTGTCAGAGTCTTTCCGCACCTTCGTCCGAACACAAAGACGCCCGATCGTCGAAAACGACCACAGATCCTTGCGTGTTGCGACATTGCGATCAATTCATATTAAGGTTTCGACCCCGGTCGTCGCGCTGGTATTCGAGATAATCGCGAATAACCGCAATCGCTCCCAAAATTTTCAAAGTCCCGCGAGTTTTCAGAGTCCTTCCGCACCATCGGCGAACACAAAGTCGTCCGATCTTCGAAAACGACAACTGACCCTTGCGTGTCGCGGCATTGCGATCAATTCATTTTAAAGTTTCGACCCCGGTTGTCGCGCTGGTTTTTGAGGTAATCGCGAATATCCACAATCGCTCCCAATATTTTCAAAGTACCGCGAGTTGTCAGAGTCCTTCCGCACCTTCGTCCGAACACAAAGACGCCCTATCGTCGAAAACGACCACAGATCCTTGCGTGTTGCGACATTGCGATCAATTCATATTAAGGTTTCGACCCCGTTCGTCGCGCTGGTTTTCGAGATAATCGCGAATAACCGCAATCGCTCCCAAAATTTTCAAAGTACCGCGAGTTTTCAGAGTCCTTCTGCACCATCGGCGAACACAAAATCGTCCGATCTTCGAAAACGACAACTGATCCTTGCGTGTCGCGACATTGCGATCAATTCATATTAAGGTTTCGACCCCGGTCGTCGCGTTGGTTTTCGAGATAATCGCGAATATCCACAATCGCTCCCAATATTTTCAAAGTACCGCGAGTTGTCAGAGTCCTTCCGCACCTTCGTCCGAACACAAATACGCCCGATCGTCGAAAACGACCACAGATCCTTGCGTGTTGCGACATTGCGATCAATTGATATTAAGGTTTCGACCCCGGTCGTCGCGCTGGTTTTCGAGATAATCGCGAATAACCGCAATCGCTCCCAAAATTTTCAAAGTATCGCGAGTTTTCAGAGTCATTCCGCACCATCGGCGAACACAAAGTCGTCCGATCTTCGAAAACGACTACTGATCCTTGCGTGTGCGACATTGCGATCAATTCATATTAAGGTTTCGACCAGGGCCCTCGCGCTGGTTTTCGAGATAATCGCGAATAACCCAAATCGCTCCCAAAATTTTCTAAGTCCCGCGAGTTTTCAGAGTCCTTCCGCACCATCGTCCGAACACAAAGTCGCCCGATCGTCGAAAACGACCACTGATCCTTGCGTGTTGCGACATTGCGATCAATTCATATTAAGGTTTCGACCACGGTCGTCGCGCTGGTTTTCGAGATAATCGCGAATAACCCTAATCGCTCCCAAAATTTTCAAAGTACCGCGAGTTTTCAGAGTCCTTCCGCACCATCGGCGAGCACAAAGTCGTCCGATCTTCGAAAACGACAACTGACCCTTGCGTGTCGCGGCATTGCGATCAATTCATTTTAAAGTTTCGACCCCGGTTGTCTCGCTGGTTTTCGAAGTAATCGCGAATATCCACAATCGCTCCCAATATTTTCAAAGTACCGCGAGTTGTCAGAGTCCTTCCGCACCATCGTCCGAACACAAAGTCGTCCGATTGTAGAAAACGACCACAGATCCTTGCGTGTCGCGGCATTGCGATCAATTCATATTAAGGTTTCGACCACGGCCCTCGCGCTGGTGATCGAGAAAATCGCGAATAACCCTAATCGCTTCCAAAATTTTCAAAGTCCCGCGAGTTTTCAGAGCCCTTCCGCACCATCGTCCGAACACAAAGTCGTCCGATTGTAGAAAACGACCACTGATCCTTGCGTGTTGCGGCATTGCGATCAATTCATATTAAGCTTTCGACCACGGCCCTCGTGCTGGTTCTCGAGAAAATCGCGAATAATCCTAATCGCTCCCCAAAATTTTCATAGTACCGCGAGTGTTCAGAGTCCTTCCGCACCATCGGCGAACAAAAAGTCGTCCGATCTTCGAAAACGACAACTGACCCTTGCGTGTCGCGGCATTGCGATCAATTCATTTTAAAGTTTCGACCCCGGTGGTCTCGCTGGTTTTCAAAGTAATCGCGAATATCCACAATCGCTCCCAATATTTTCAAAGTACCGCGAGTTTTCAGAGTCCTTCCGCACCATCGTCCGAACACAAAGTCGTCCGATTGTAGAAAACGACCACTGATCCTTGCGTGTCGCGGCATTGCGATCAATTCATATTAAGTTTTCGACCACGGCCCTCGCGCAGGTTATCGAGAAAATCGCGAATAACCCTAATCGCTCCCAAAATTTTCAAAGTCCCGCGAGTTTTCAGAGCCCTTCCGCACCATCGTCCGAACACAAAGACGCCCGATCGTCGAAAACGACCACAGATCCTTGCGTGTTGCGACATTGCGATCAATTCATATTAAGGTTTCGACCCCGGTCGTCGCGCTGGTTTTCGAGATAATCGCGAATAACCGCAATCGCTCCCAAAATTTTCAAAGTACCGCGAGTTTTCAGAGTCATTCCGCACCATCGGTGAACACAAAGTCGTCCGATCTTCGAAAGCGACCACTGATCCTTGCGTGTGCGACATTGCGATCAATTCATATTAAGGTTTCGACCAGGGCCCTCGCGCTGGTTTTCGAGATAATCGCGAATAACCCAAATCGCTCCCAAAATTTTCAAAGTACCGCGAGTTTTCAGAGTCCTTCCGCACCATCGTCCGAACACAAAGTCGTCCGATTGTAGAAAACGACCACTGATCCTTGCGTGTCGCGGCATTGCGATCAATTCATATTAAGGTTTCGACCACGGTTGACTCGCTGGTTTTCGAAGTAATCGCGAATATCCACAATCGCTCCCAATATTTTCAAAGTACCGCGAGTTTTCAGAGTCCTTCCGCACCATCGGCGAACACAAAGTCGTCCGATCTTCGAAAACGACCACTGATCCTTGCGTGTGCGACATTGCGATCAATTCATATTAAGGTTTCGACCAGGGCCCTCGCGCTGGTTTTCGAGATAATCGCGAATAACCCAAATCGCTCCCAAAATTTTCAAAGTACCGCGAGTTTTCAGAGTCCTTCCGCACCATCGGCGAACACAAAGTCGTCCGATCTTCGAAAACGACAATTGACCCTTGCGTGTCGCGGCATTGCGATCAATTCATATTAAGGTTTCGACCACGGCCCTCGCGCTGGTTATCGAGAAAATCGCGAATAACCCTAATCGCTCCCAAAATTTTCAAAGTCCCGCGAGTTTTCAGAGCCCTTCCGCACCATCGTCCGAACACAAAGTCGTCCGATTGTAGAAAACGACCACTGATCCTTGCGTGTCGCGGCATTGCGATCAATTCATATTAAGGTTTCGACCACGGCCCTCGTGCTGGTTCTCGAGAAAATCGCGAATAACCCTAATCGCTCCCAAAATTTTCATAGTACCGCGAGTGTTCAGAGTCCTTCCGCACCATCGGCGAACACAAAGTCGTCCGATCTTCGAAAACGACAACTGACCCTTGCGTGTCGCGGCATTGCGATCAATTCATTTTAAAGTTTCGACCCCGGTTGACTCGCTGGTTTTCGAAGTAATCGCGAATATCCACAATCGCTCCCAATATTTTCAAAGTACCGCGAGTTGTCAGAGTCTTTCCGCACCTTCGTCCGAACACAAAGACGCCCGATCGTCGAAAACGACCACAGATCCTTGCGTGTTGCGACATTGCGATCAATTCATATTAAGGTTTCGACCCCGGTCGTCGCGCTGGTATTCGAGATAATCGCGAATAACCGCAATCGCTCCCAAAATTTTCAAAGTCCCGCGAGTTTTCAGAGTCCTTCCGCACCATCGGCGAACACAAAGTCGTCCGATCTTCGAAAACGACAACTGACCCTTGCGTGTCGCGGCATTGCGATCAATTCATTTTAAAGTTTCGACCCCGGTTGTCGCGCTGGTTTT
The DNA here is from genome assembly GCA_963932335.1 of Andrena marginata. Classification (NCBI taxonomy): domain Eukaryota; kingdom Metazoa; phylum Arthropoda; class Insecta; order Hymenoptera; family Andrenidae; genus Andrena; species Andrena marginata. The sequence continues at coordinate 1,181,882 of CAWVQI010000172.1, read as the reverse complement.
TGAGGTAATCGCGAATATCCACAATCGCTCCCAATATTTTCAAAGTACCGCGAGTTGTCAGAGTCCTTCCGCACCTTCGTCCGAACACAAAGACGCCCTATCGTCGAAAACGACCACAGATCCTTGCGTGTTGCGACATTGCGATCAATTCATATTAAGGTTTCGACCCCGGTCGTCGCGCTGGTTTTCGAGATAATCGCGAATAACCGCAATCGCTCCCAAAATTTTCAAAGTACCGCGAGTTTTCAGAGTCCTTCTGCACCATCGGCGAACACAAAATCGTCCGATCTTCGAAAACGACAACTGATCCTTGCGTGTCGCGACATTGCGATCAATTCATATTAAGGTTTCGACCCCGGTCGTCGCGTTGGTTTTCGAGATAATCGCAAATATCCACAATCGCTCCCAATATTTTCAAAGTACCGCGAGTTGTCAGAGTCCTTCCGCACCTTCGTCCGAACACAAATACGCCCGATCGTCGAAAACGACAACAGATCCTTGCGTGTTGCGACATTGCGATCAATTGATATTAAGGTTTCGACCCCGGTCGTCGCGCTGGTTTTCGAGATAATCGCGAATAACCGCAATCGCTCCCAAAATTTTCAAAGTATCGCGAGTTTTCAGAGTCATTCCGCACCATCGGCGAACACAAAGTCGTCCGATCTTCGAAAACGACTACTGATCCTTGCGTGTGCGACATTGCGATCAATTCATATTAAGGTTTCGACCAGGGCCCTCGCGCTGGTTTTCGAGATAATCGCGAATAACCCAAATCGCTCCCAAAATTTTCGAAGTCCCGCGAGTTTTCAGAGTCCTTCCGCACCATCGTCCGAACACAAAGTCGCCCGATCGTCGAAAACGACCACTGATCCTTGCGTGTTGCGACATTGCGATCAATTCATATTAAGGTTTCGACCACGGTCGTCGCGCTGGTTTTCGAGATAATCGCGAATAACCCTAATCGCTCCCAAAATTTTCAAAGTACCGCGAGTTTTCAGAGTCCTTCCGCACCATCGGCGAGCACAAAGTCGTCCGATCTTCGAAAACGACAACTGACCCTTGCGTGTCGCGGCATTGCGATCAATTCATTTTAAAGTTTCGACCCCGGTTGTCTCGCTGGTTTTCGAAGTAATCGCGAATATCCACAATCGCTCCCAATATTTTCAAAGTACCGCGAGTTGTCAGAGTCCTTCCGCACCATCGTCCGAACACAAAGTCGTCCGATTGTAGAAAACGACCACAGATCCTTGCGTGTCGCGGCATTGCGATCAATTCATATTAAGGTTTCGACCACGGCCCTCGCGCTGGTGATCGAGAAAATCGCGAATAACCCTAATCGCTTCCAAAATTTTCAAAGTCCCGCGAGTTTTCAGAGCCCTTCCGCACCATCGTCCGAACACAAAGTCGTCCGATTGTAGAAAACGACCACTGATCCTTGCGTGTTGCGGCATTGCGATCAATTCATATTAAGCTTTCGACCACGGCCCTCGTGCTGGTTCTCGAGAAAATCGCGAATAATCCTAATCGCTCCCAAAATTTTCATAGTACCGCGAGTGTTCAGAGTCCTTCCGCACCATCGGCGAACAAAAAGTCGTCCGATCTTCGAAAACGACAACTGACCCTTGCGTGTTGCGGCATTGCGATCAATTCATTTTAAAGTTTCGACCCCGGTGGTCTCGCTGGTTTTCAAAGTAATCGCGAATATCCACAATCGCTCCCAATATTTTCAAAGTACCGCGAGTTTTCAGAGTCCTTCCGCACCATCGTCCGAACACAAAGTCGTCCGATTGTAGAAAACGACCACTGATCCTTGCGTGTCGCGGCATTGCGATCAATTCATATTAAGTTTTCGACCACGGCCCTCGCGCTGGTTATCGAGAAAATCGCGAATAACCCTAATCGCTCCCAAAATTTTCAAAGTCCCGCGAGTTTTCAGAGCCCTTCCGCACCATCGTCCGAACACAAAGACGCCCGATCGTCGAAAACGACCACAGATCCTTGCGTGTTGCGACATTGCGATCAATTCATATTAAGGTTTCGACCCCGGTCGTCGCGCTGGTTTTCGAGATAATCGCGAATAACCGCAATCGCTCCCAAAATTTTCAAAGTACCGCGAGTTTTCAGAGTCATTCCGCACCATCGGTGAACACAAAGTCGTCCGATCTTCGAAAGCGACCACTGATCCTTGCGTGTGCGACATTGCGATCAATTCATATTAAGGTTTCGACCAGGGCCCTCGCGCTGGTTTTCGAGATAATCGCGAATAACCCAAATCGCTCCCAAAATTTTCAAAGTACCGCGAGTTTTCAGAGTCCTTCCGCACCATCGTCCGAACACAAAGTCGTCCGATTGTAGAAAACGACCACTGATCCTTGCGTGTCGCGGCATTGCGATCAATTCATATTAAGGTTTCGACCACGGTTGACTCGCTGGTTTTCGAAGTAATCGCGAATATCCACAATCGCTCCCAATATTTTCAAAGTACCGCGAGTTTTCAGAGTCCTTCCGCACCATCGGCGAACACAAAGTCGTCCGATCTTCGAAAACGACCACTGATCCTTGCGTGTGCGACATTGCGATCAATTCATATTAAGGTTTCGACCAGGGCCCTCGCGCTGGTTTTCGAGATAATCGCGAATAACCCAAATCGCTCCCAAAATTTTCAAAGTACCGCGAGTTTTCAGAGTCCTTCCGCACCATCGGCGAACACAAAGTCGTCCGATCTTCGAAAACGACAATTGACCCTTGCGTGTCGCGGCATTGCGATCAATTCATATTAAGGTTTCGACCACGGCCCTCGCGCTGGTTATCGAGAAAATCGCGAATAACCCTAATCGCTCCCAAAATTTTCAAAGTCCCGCGAGTTTTCAGAGCCCTTCCGCACCATCGTCCGAACACAAAGTCGTCCGATTGTAGAAAACGACCACTGATCCTTGCGTGTCGCGGCATTGCGATCAATTCATATTAAGTTTTCGACCACGGCCCTCGTGCTGGTTCTCGAGAAAATCGCGAATAACCCTAATCGCTCCCAAAATTTTCATAGTACCGCGAGTGTTCAGAGTCCTTCCGCACCATCGGCGAACACAAAGTCGTCCGATCTTCGAAAACGACAACTGACCCTTGCGTGTCGCGGCATTGCGATCAATTCATTTTAAAGTTTCGACCCCGGTTGACTCGCTGGTTTTCGAAGTAATCGCGAATATCCACAATCGCTCCCAATATTTTCAAAGTACCGCGAGTTGTCAGAGTCTTTCCGCACCTTCGTCCGAACACAAAGACGCCCGATCGTCGAAAACGACCACAGATCCTTGCGTGTCGCGACATTGCGATCAATTCATATTAAGGTTTCGACCCCGGTCGTCGCGCTGGTATTCGAGATAATCGCGAATAACCGCAATCGCTCCCAAAATTTTCAAAGTCCCGCGAGTTTTCAGAGTCCTTCCGCACCATCGGCGAACACAAAGTCGTCCGATCTTCGAAAACGACAACTGACCCTTGCGTGTCGCGGCATTGCGATCAATTCATTTTAAAGTTTCGACCCCGGTTGCCGCGCTGGTTTTTGAGGTAATCGCGAATATCCACAATCGCTCCCAATATTTTCAAAGTACCGCGAGTTGTCAGAGTCCTTCCGCACCTTCGTCCGAACACAAAGACGCCCTATCGTCGAAAACGACCACAGATCCTTGCGTGTTGCGACATTGCGATCAATTCATATTAAGGTTTCGACCCCGGTCGTCGCGCTGGTTTTCGAGATAATCGCGAATAACCGCAATCGCTCCCAAAATTTTCAAAGTACCGCGAGTTTTCAGAGTCCTTCGGCACCATCGGCGAACACAAAATCGTCCGATCTTCGAAAACGACAACTGATCCTGCGTGTCGCGACATTGCGATCAATTCATATTAAGGTTTCGACCCCGGTCCTCGCGTTGGTTTTCGAGATAATCGCGAATATCCACAATCGCTCCCAATATTTTCAAAGTACCGCGAGTTGTCAGAGTCCTTCCGCACCTTCGTCCGAACACAAATACGCCCGATCGTCGAAAACGACCACAGATCCTTGCGTGTTGCGACATTGCGATCAATTGATATTAAGGTTTCGACCCCGGTCGTCGCGCTGGTTTTCGAGATAATCGCGAATAACCGCAATCGCTCCCAAAATTTTCAAAGTATCGCGAGTTTTCAGAGTCATTCCGCACCATCGGCGAACACAAAATCGTCCGATCTTCGAAAACGACCACTGATCCTTGCGTGTTGCTACATTGCGATCAATTGATATTAAGGTTTCGACCACGGTCGTCGCGCTGGTTTTCGAGATAATCGCGAATAACCGCAATCGCTCCCAAAATTTTCAAAGTATCGCGAGTTTTCAGAGTCATTCCGCACCATCGGCGAACACAAAATCGTCCGATCTTCGAAAACGACCACTGATCCTTGCGTGTTGCGACATTGCGATCAATTCATATTAAGGTTTCGACCACGGTTGACTCGCTGGTTTTCGAAGTAATCGCGAATATCCACAATCGCTCCCAATATTTTCAAAGTACCGCGAGTTGTCAGAGTCTTTCCGCACCTTCGTCCGAACACAAAGACGCCCGATCGTCGAAAACGACCACAGATCCTTGCGTGTCGCGACATTGCGATCAATTCATATTAAGGTTTCGACCCCGGTCGTCGCGCTGGTATTCGAGATAATCGCGAATGACCGCAATCGCTCCCAAAATTTTCAAAGTCCCGCGAGTTTTCAGAGTCCTTCCGCACCATCGGCGAACACAAAGTCGTCCGATCTTCGAAAACGACAACTGACCCTTGCGTGTCGCGGCATTGCGATCAATTCATTTTAAAGTTTCGACCCCGGTTGTCGCGCTGGTTTTTGAGGTAATCGCGAATATCCACAATCGCTCCCAATATTTTCAAAGTACCGCGAGTTGTCAGAGTCCTTCCGCACCTTCGTCCGAACACAAAGACGCCCTATCGTCGAAAACGACCACAGATCCTTGCGTGTTGCGACATTGCGATCAATTCATATTAAGGTTTCGACCCCGGTCGTCGCGCTGGTTTTCGAGATAATCGCGAATAACCGCAATCGCTCCCAAAATTTTCAAAGTACCGCGAGTTTTCAGAGTCCTTCGGCACCATCGGCGAACACAAAATCGTCCGATCTTCGAAAACGACAACTGATCCTTGCGTGTCGCGACATTGCGATCAATTCATATTAAGGTTTCGACCCCGGTCCTCGCGTTGGTTTTCGAGATAATCGCGAATATCCACAATCGCTCCCAATATTTTCAAAGTACCGCGAGTTGTCAGAGTCCTTCCGCACCTTCGTCCGAACACAAATACGCCCGATCGTCGAAAACGACCACAGATCCTTGCGTGTTGCGACATTGCGATCAATTGATATTAAGGTTTCGACCCCGGTCGTCGCGCTGGTTTTCGAGATAATCGCGAATAACCGCAATCGCTCCCAAAATTTTCAAAGTATCGCGAGTTTTCAGAGTCATTCCGCACCATCGGCGAACACAAAATCGTCCGATCTTCGAAAACGACCACTGATCCTTGCGTGTTGCGACATTGCGATCAATTGATATTAAGGTTTCGACCACGGTCGTCGCGCTGGTTTTCGAGATAATCGCGAATAACCGCAATCGCTCCCAAAATTTTCAAAGTATCGCGAGTTTTCAGAGTCATTCCGCACCATCGGCGAACACAAAATCGTCCGATCTTCGAAAACGACCACTGATCCTTGCGTGTTGCGACATTGCGATCAATTCATATTAAGGTTTCGACCACGGTCGTCGCGCTGGTTTTCGAGATAATCGCGAATAACCCTAATCGCTCCCAAAATTTTCAAAGTACCGCGAGTTTTCAGAGTCCTTCCGCACCATCGGCGAGCACAAAGTCGTCCGATCTTCGAAAACGACAACTGACCCTTGCGTGTCGCGGCATTGCGATCAATTCATTTTAAAGTTTCGACCCCGGTTGTCTCGCTGGTTTTCGAAGTAATCGCGAATATCCACAATCGCTCCCAATATTTTCAAAGTACCGCGAGTTGTCAGAGTCCTTCCGCACCATCGTCCGAACACAAAGTCGTCCGATTGTAGAAAACGACCACAGATCCTTGCGTGTCGCGGCATTGCGATCAATTCATATTAAGGTTTCGACCACGGCCCTCGCGCTGGTGATCGAGAAAATCGCGAATAACCCTAATCGCTTCCAAAATTTTCAAAGTCCCGCGAGTTTTCAGAGCCCTTCCGCACCATCGTCCGAACACAAAGTCGTCCGATTGTAGAAAACGACCACTGATCCTTGCGTGTTGCGGCATTGCGATCAATTCATATTAAGCTTTCGACCACGGCCCTCGTGCTGGTTCTCGAGAAAATCGCGAATAATCCTAATCGCTCCCAAAATTTTCATAGTACCGCGAGTGTTCAGAGTCCTTCCGCACCATCGGCGAACAAAAAGTCGTCCGATCTTCGAAAACGACAACTGACCCTTGCGTGTTGCGGCATTGCGATCAATTCATTTTAAAGTTTCGACCCCGGTGGTCTCGCTGGTTTTCAAAGTAATCGCGAATATCCACAATCGCTCCCAATATTTTCAAAGTACCGCGAGTTTTCAGAGTCCTTCCGCACCATCGTCCGAACACAAAGTCGTCCGATTGTAGAAAACGACCACTGATCCTTGCGTGTCGCGGCATTGCGATCAATTCATATTAAGTTTTCGACCACGGCCCTCGCGCTGGTTATCGAGAAAATCGCGAATAACCCTAATCGCTCCCAAAATTTTCAAAGTCCCGCGAGTTTTCAGAGCCCTTCCGCACCATCGTCCGAACACAAAGACGCCCGATCGTCGAAAACGACCACAGATCCTTGCGTGTTGCGACATTGCGATCAATTCATATTAAGGTTTCGACCCGGTCGTCGCGCTGGTTTTCGAGATAATCGCGAATAACCGCAATCGCTCCCAAAATTTTCAAAGTACCGCGAGTTTTCAGAGTCATTCCGCACCATCGGTGAACACAAAGTCGTCCGATCTTCGAAAGCGACCACTGATCCTTGCGTGTGCGACATTGCGATCAATTCATATTAAGGTTTCGACCAGGGCCCTCGCGCTGGTTTTCGAGATAATCGCGAATAACCCAAATCGCTCCCAAAATTTTCAAAGTACCGCGAGTTTTCAGAGTCCTTCCGCACCATCGTCCGAACACAAAGTCGTCCGATTGTAGAAAACGACCACTGATCCTTGCGTGTCGCGGCATTGCGATCAATTCATATTAAGGTTTCGACCACGGTTGACTCGCTGGTTTTCGAAGTAATCGCGAATATCCACAATCGCTCCCAATATTTTCAAAGTACCGCGAGTTTTCAGAGTCCTTCCGCACCATCGGCGAACACAAAGTCGTCCGGTCTTCGAAAACGACCACTGATCCTTGCGTGTGCGACATTGCGATCAATTCATATTAAGGTTTCGACCAGGGCCCTCGCGCTGGTTTTCGAGATAATCGCGAATAACCCAAATCGCTCCCAAAATTTTCAAAGTACCGCGAGTTTTCAGAGTCCTTCCGCACCATCGGCGAACACAAAGTCGTCCGATCTTCGAAAACGACAATTGACCCTTGCGTGTCGCGGCATTGCGATCAATTCATATTAAGGTTTCGACCACGGCCCTCGCGCTGGTTATCGAGAAAATCGCGAATAACCCTAATCGCTCCCAAAATTTTCAAAGTCCCGCGAGTTTTCAGAGCCCTTCCGCACCATCGTCCGAACACAAAGTCGTCCGATTGTAGAAAACGACCACTGATCCTTGCGTGTCGCGGCATTGCGATCAATTCATATTAAGTTTTCGACCACGGCCCTCGTGCTGGTTCTCGAGAAAATCGCGAATAACCCTAATCGCTCCCAAAATTTTCATAGTACCGCGAGTGTTCAGAGTCCTTCCGCACCATCGGCGAACACAAAGTCGTCCGATCTTCGAAAACGACAACTGACCCTTGCGTGTCGCGGCATTGCGATCAATTCATTTTAAAGTTTCGACCCCGGTTGACTCGCTGGTTTTCGAAGTAATCGCGAATATCCACAATCGCTCCCAATATTTTCAAAGTACCGCGAGTTGTCAGAGTCTTTCCGCACCTTCGTCCGAACACAAAGACGCCCGATCGTCGAAAACGACCACAGATCCTTGCGTGTCGCGACATTGCGATCAATTCATATTAAGGTTTCGACCCCGGTCGTCGCGCTGGTATTCGAGATAATCGCGAATAACCGCAATCGCTCCCAAAATTTTCAAAGTCCCGCGAGTTTTCAGAGTCCTTCCGCACCATCGGCGAACACAAAGTCGTCCGATCTTCGAAAACGACAACTGACCCTTGCGTGTCGCGGCATTGCGATCAATTCATTTTAAAGTTTCGACCCCGGTTGTCGCGCTGGTTTTTGAGGTAATCGCGAATATCCACAATCGCTCCCAATATTTTCAAAGTACCGCGAGTTGTCAGAGTCCTTCCGCACCTTCGTCCGAACACAAAGACGCCCTATCGTCGAAAACGACCACAGATCCTTGCGTGTTGCGACATTGCGATCAATTCATATTAAGGTTTCGACCCCGGTCGTCGCGCTGGCTTTCGAGATAATCGCGAATAACCGCAGTCGCTCCCAAAATTTTCAAAGTACCGCGAGTTTTCAGAGTCCTTCGGCACCATCGGCGAACACAAAATCGTCCGATCTTCGAAAACGACAACTGATCCTTGCGTGTCGCGACATTGCGATCAATTCATATTAAGGTTTCGACCCCGGTCCTCGCGTTGGTTTTCGAGATAATCGCGAATATCCACAATCGCTCCCAATATTTTCAAAGTACCGCGAGTTGTCAGAGTCCTTCCGCACCTTCGTCCGAACACAAATACGCCCGATCGTCGAAAACGACCACAGATCCTTGCGTGTTGCGACATTGCGATCAATTGATATTAAGGTTTCGACCCCGGTCGTCGCGCTGGTTTTCGAGATAATCGCGAATAACCGCAATCGCTCCCAAAATTTTCAAAGTATCGCGAGTTTTCAGAGTCATTCCGCACCATCGGCGAACACAAAATCGTCCGATCTTCGAAAACGACCACTGATCCTTGCGTGTTGCGACATTGCGATCAATTCATATTAAGGTTTCGACCACGGCCCTCGCGCTGGTTATCGAGAAAATCGCGAATAACCCTAATCGCTCCCAAAATTTTCATAGTACCGCGAGTTTTCAGAGTCCTTCGGCACCATCGGCGAACACAAAATCGTCCGATCTTCGAAAACGACAACTGATCCTTGCGTGTCGCGACATTGCGATCAATTCATATTAAGGTTTCGACCCCGGTCCTCGCGTTGGTTTTCGAGATAATCGCGAATATCCACAATCGCTCCCAATATTTTCAAAGTACCGCGAGTTGTCAGAGTCCTTCCGCACCTTCGTCCGAACACAAATACGCCCGATCGTCGAAAACGACCACAGATCCTTGCGTGTTGCGACATTGCGATCAATTGATATTAAGGTTTCGACCCCGGTCGTCGCGCTGGTTTTCGAGATAATCGCGAATAACCGCAATCGCTCCCAAAATTTTCAAAGTATCGCGAGTTTTCAGAGTCATTCCGCACCATCGGCGAACACAAAATCGTCCGATCTTCGAAAACGACCACTGATCCTTGCGTGTTGCGACATTGCGATCAATTGATATTAAGGTTTCGACCACGGTCGTCGCGCTGGTTTTCGAGATAATCGCGAATAACCGCAATCGCTCCCAAAATTTTCAAAGTATCGCGAGTTTTCAGAGTCATTCCGCACCATCGGCGAACACAAAATCGTCCGATCTTCGAAAACGACCACTGATCCTTGCGTGTTGCGACATTGCGATCAATTCATATTAAGGTTTCGACCACGGTCGTCGCGCTGGTTTTCGAGATAATCGCGAATAACCCTAATCGCTCCCAAAATTTTCAAAGTACCGCGAGTTTTCAGAGTCCTTCCGCACCATCGGCGAGCACAAAGTCGTCCGATCTTCGAAAACGACAACTGACCCTTGCGTGTCGCGGCATTGCGATCAATTCATTTTAAAGTTTCGACCCCGGTTGTCTCGCTGGTTTTCGAAGTAATCGCGAATATCCACAATCGCTCCCAATATTTTCAAAGTACCGCGAGTTGTCAGAGTCCTTCCGCACCATCGTCCGAACACAAAGTCGTCCGATTGTAGAAAACGACCACAGATCCTTGCGTGTCGCGGCATTGCGATCAATTCATATTAAGGTTTCGACCACGGCCCTCGCGCTGGTGATCGAGAAAATCGCGAATAACCCTAATCGCTTCCAAAATTTTCAAAGTCCCGCGAGTTTTCAGAGCCCTTCCGCACCATCGTCCGAACACAAAGTCGTCCGATTGTAGAAAACGACCACTGATCCTTGCGTGTTGCGGCATTGCGATCAATTCATATTAAGCTTTCGACCACGGCCCTCGTGCTGGTTCTCGAGAAAATCGCGAATAATCCTAATCGCTCCCAAAATTTTCATAGTACCGCGAGTGTTCAGAGTCCTTCCGCACCATCGGCGAACAAAAAGTCGTCCGATCTTCGAAAACGACAACTGACCCTTGCGTGTTGCGGCATTGCGATCAATTCATTTTAAAGTTTCGACCCCGGTGGTCTCGCTGGTTTTCAAAGTAATCGCGAATATCCACAATCGCTCCCAATATTTTCAAAGTACCGCGAGTTTTCAGAGTCCTTCCGCACCATCGTCCGAACACAAAGTCGTCCGATTGTAGAAAACGACCACTGATCCTTGCGTGTCGCGGCATTGCGATCAATTCATATTAAGTTTTCGACCACGGCCCTCGCGCTGGTTATCGAGAAAATCGCGAATAACCCTAATCGCTCCCAAAATTTTCAAAGTCCCGCGAGTTTTCAGAGCCCTTCCGCACCATCGTCCGAACACAAAGACGCCCGATCGTCGAAAACGACCACAGATCCTTGCGTGTTGCGACATTGCGATCAATTCATATTAAGGTTTCGACCCGGTCGTCGCGCTGGTTTTCGAGATAATCGCGAATAACCGCAATCGCTCCCAAAATTTTCAAAGTACCGCGAGTTTTCAGAGTCATTCCGCACCATCGGTGAACACAAAGTCGTCCGATCTTCGAAAGCGACCACTGATCCTTGCGTGTGCGACATTGCGATCAATTCATATTAAGGTTTCGACCAGGGCCCTCGCGCTGGTTTTCGAGATAATCGCGAATAACCAAAATCGCTCCCAAAATTTTCAAAGTACCGCGAGTTTTCAGAGTCCTTCCGCACCATCGTCCGAACACAAAGTCGTCCGATTGTAGAAAACGACCACTGATCCTTGCGTGTCGCGGCATTGCGATCAATTCATATTAAGGTTTCGACCACGGTTGACTCGCTGGTTTTCGAAGTAATCGCGAATATCCACAATCGCTCCCAATATTTTCAAAGTACCGCGAGTTTTCAGAGTCCTTCCGCACCATCGGCGAACACAAAGTCGTCCGGTCTTCGAAAACGACCACTGATCCTTGCGTGTGCGACATTGCGATCAATTCATATTAAGGTTTCGACCAGGGCCCTCGCGCTGGTTTTCGAGATAATCGCGAATAACCCAAATCGCTCCCAAAATTTTCAAAGTACCGCGAGTTTTCAGAGTCCTTCCGCACCATCGGCGAACACAAAGTCGTCCGATCTTCGAAAACGACAATTGACCCTTGCGTGTCGCGGCATTGCGATCAATTCATATTAAGGTTTCGACCACGGCCCTCGCGCTGGTTATCGAGAAAATCGCGAATAACCCTAATCGCTCCCAAAATTTTCAAAGTCCCGCGAGTTTTCAGAGCCCTTCCGCACCATCGTCCGAACACAAAGTCGTCCGATTGTAGAAAACGACCACTGATCCTTGCGTGTCGCGGCATTGCGATCAATTCATATTAAGTTTTCGACCACGGCCCTCGTGCTGGTTCTCGAGAAAATCGCGAATAACCCTAATCGCTCCCAAAATTTTCATAGTACCGCGAGTGTTCAGAGTCCTTCCGCACCATCGGCGAACACAAAGTCGTCCGATCTTCGAAAACGACAACTGACCCTTGCGTGTCGCGGCATTGCGATCAATTCATTTTAAAGTTTCGACCCCGGTTGACTCGCTGGTTTTCGAAGTAATCGCGAATATCCACAATCGCTCCCAATATTTTCAAAGTACCGCGAGTTGTCAGAGTCTTTCCGCACCTTCGTCCGAACACAAAGACGCCCGATCGTCGAAAACGACCACAGATCCTTGCGTGTCGCGACATTGCGATCAATTCATATTAAGGTTTCGACCCCGGTCGTCGCGCTGGTATTCGAGATAATCGCGAATAACCGCAATCGCTCCCAAAATTTTCAAAGTCCCGCGAGTTTTCAGAGTCCTTCCGCACCATCGGCGAACACAAAGTCGTCCGATCTTCGAAAACGACAACTGACCCTTGCGTGTCGCGGCATTGCGATCAATTCATTTTAAAGTTTCGACCCCGGTTGTCGCGCTGGTTTTTGAGGTAATCGCGAATATCCACAATCGCTCCCAATATTTTCAAAGTACCGCGAGTTGTCAGAGTCCTTCCGCACCTTCGTCCGAACACAAAGACGCCCTATCGTCGAAAACGACCACAGATCCTTGCGTGTTGCGACATTGCGATCAATTCATATTAAGGTTTCGACCCCGGTCGTCGCGCTGGCTTTCGAGATAATCGCGAATAACCGCAGTCGCTCCCAAAATTTTCAAAGTACCGCGAGTTTTCAGAGTCCTTCGGCACCATCGGCGAACACAAAATCGTCCGATCTTCGAAAACGACAACTGATCCTTGCGTGTCGCGACATTGCGATCAATTCATATTAAGGTTTCGACCCCGGTCCTCGCGTTGGTTTTCGAGATAATCGCGAATATCCACAATCGCTCCCAATATTTTCAAAGTACCGCGAGTTGTCAGAGTCCTTCCGCACCTTCGTCCGAACACAAATACGCCCGATCGTCGAAAACGACCACAGATCCTTGCGTGTTGCGACATTGCGATCAATTGATATTAAGGTTTCGACCCCGGTCGTCGCGCTGGTTTTCGAGATAATCGCGAATAACCGCAATCGCTCCCAAAATTTTCAAAGTATCGCGAGTTTTCAGAGTCATTCCGCACCATCGGCGAACACAAAATCGTCCGATCTTCGAAAACGACCACTGATCCTTGCGTGTTGCGACATTGCGATCAATTCATATTAAGGTTTCGACCACGGCCCTCGCGCTGGTTATCGAGAAAATCGCGAATAACCCTAATCGCTCCCAAAATTTTCATAGTACCGCGAGTGTTCAGAGTCCTTCCGCACCATCGGCGAACACAAAGTCGTCCGATCTTCGAAAACGACAACTGACCCTTGCGTGTCGCGGCATTGCGATCAATTCATTTTAAAGTTTCGACCCCGGTGGTCTCGCTGGTTTTCAAAGTAATCGCGAATATCCACAATCGCTCCCAATATTTTCAAAGTACCGCGAGTTTTCAGAGTCCTTCCGCACCATCGTCCGAACACAAAGTCGTCCGATTGTAGAAAACGACCACTGATCCTTGCGTGTCGCGGCATTGCGATCAATTCATATTAAGGTTTCGACCACGGCCCTCGCGCTGGTTATCGAGAAAATCGCGAATAACCCTAATCGCTCCCAAAATTTTCAAAGTCCCGCGAGTTTTCAGAGCCCTTCCGCACCATCGTCCGAACACAAAGACGCCCGATCGTCGAAAACGACCACAGATCCTTGCGTGTTGCGACATTGCGATCAATTCATATTAAGGTTTCGACCCCGGTCGTCGCGCTGGTTTTCGAGATAATCGCGAATAACCGCAATCGCTCCCAAAATTTTCAAAGTACCGCGAGTTTTCAGAGTCATTCCGCACCATCGGTGAACACAAAGTCGTCCGATCTTCGAAAACGACCACTGATCCTTGCGTGTGCGACATTGCGATCAATTCATATTAAGGTTTCGACCAGGGCCCTCGCGCTGGTTTTCGAGATAATCGCGAATAACCCAAATCGCTCCCAAAATTTTCAAAGTACCGCGAGTTTTCAGAGTCCTTCCGCACCATCGTCCGAACACAAAGTCGTCCGATTGTAGAAAACGACCACTGATCCTTGCGTGTCGCGGCATTGCGATCAATTCATATTAAGGTTTCGACCACGGCCCTCGTGCTGGTTCTCGAGAAAATCGCGAATAACCCTAATCGCTCCCAAAATTTTCATAGTACCGCGAGTGTTCAGAGTCCTTCCGCACCATCGGCGAACACAAAGTCGTCCGATCTTCGAAAACGGCAACTGACCCTTGCGTGTCGCGGCATTGCGATCAATTCATTTTAAAGTTTCGACCCCGGTTGACTCGCTGGTTTTCGAAGTAATCGCGAATATCCACAAAAGCTCCCAATATTTTCAAAGTACCGCGAGTTGTCAGAGTCCTTCCGCACCATCGTCCGAACACGAAGTTGTCCGATTGTAGAAAACGACCACAGATCCTTGCGTGTCGCGGCATTGCGATCAATTCATATTAAGGTTTCGACCACGGCCCTCGCGCTGGTTATCGAGAAAATCGCGAATAACCCTAATCGCTCCCAAAATTTTCAAAGTCCCGCGAGTTTTCAGAGCCCTTCCGCACCATCGTCCGAACACAAAGTCGTCCGATTGTAGAAAACGACCACTGATCCTTGCGTGTCGCGGCATTGCGATCAATTCATATTAAGGTTTCGACCCCGGTCGTCGCGCTGGTATTCGAGATAATCGCGAATAACCGCAATCGCTCCCAAAATTTTCAAAGTCCCGCGAGTTTTCAGAGTCCTTCCGCACCATCGGCGAACACAAAGTCGTCCGATCTTCGAAAACGACAACTGACCCTTGCGTGTCGCGGCATTGCGATCAATTCATTTTAAAGTTTCGACCCCGGTTGTCGCGCTGGTTTTTGAGGTAATCGCGAATATCCACAATCGCTCCCAATATTTTCAAAGTACCGCGAGTTGTCAGAGTCCTTCCGCACCTTCGTCCGAACACAAAGACGCCCTATCGTCGAAAACGACCACAGATCCTTGCGTGTTGCGACATTGCGATCAATTCATATTAAGGTTTCGACCCCGGTCGTCGCGCTGGTTTTCGAGATAATCGCGAATAACCGCAATCGCTCCCAAAATTTTCAAAGTACCGCGAGTTTTCAGAGTCCTTCTGCACCATCGGCGAACACAAAATCGTCCGATCTTCGAAAACGACAACTGATCCTTGCGTGTCGCGACATTGCGATCAATTCATATTAAGGTTTCGACCACGGTCGTCGCGTTGGTTTTCGAGATAATCGCGAATATCCACAATCGCTCCCAATATTTTCAAAGTACCGCTAGTTGTCAGAGTTCTTCCGCACCTTCGTCCGAACACAAATACGCCCGATCGTCGAAAACGACCACAGATCCTTGCGTGTTGCGACATTGCGATCAATTGATATTAAGGTTTCGACCCCGGTCGTCGCGCTGGTTTTCGAGATAATCGCGAATAACCGCAATCGCTCCCAAAATTTTCAAAGTATCGCGAGTTTTCAGAGTCATTCCGCACCATCGGCGAACACAAAGTCGTCCGATCTTCGAAAACGACCACTGATCCTTGCGTGTGCGACATTGCGATCAATTCATATTAAGGTTTCGACAAGGGCCCTCGCGCTGGTTTTCGAGATAATCGCGAATAACCCAAATCGCTCCCAAAATTTTCTAAGTACCGCGAGTTTTCAGAGTCCTTCCGCACCATCGTCCGAACACAAAGTCGCCCGATCGTCGAAAACGACCACTGATCCTTGCGTGTTGCGACATTGCGATCAATTCATATTAAGGTTTCGACCACGGTCGTCGCGCTGGTTTTCGAGATAATCGCGAATAACCCTAATCGCTCCCAAAATTTTCAAAGTACCGCGAGTTTTCAGAGTCCTTCCGCACCATCGGCGAGCACAAAGTCGTCCGATCTTCGAAAACGACAACTGACCCTTGCGTGTTGCGGCATTGCGATCAATTCATTTTAAAGTTTCGACCCCGGTGGTCTCGCTGGTTTTCAAAGTAATCGCGAATATCCACAATCGCTCCCAATATTTTCAAAGTACCGCGAGTTTTCAGAGTCCTTCCGCACCATCGTCCGAACACAAAGTCGTCCGATTGTAGAAAACGACCACTGATCCTTGCGTGTCGCGGCATTGCGATCAATTCATATTAAGGTTTCGACCACGGCCCTCGCGCTGGTTATCGAGAAAATCGCGAATAACCCTAATCGCTCCCAAAATTTTCAAAGTCCCGCGAGTTTTCAGAGCCCTTCCGCACCATCGTCCGAACACAAAGACGCCCGATCGTCGAAAACGACCACAGATCCTTGCGTGTTGCGACATTGCGATCAATTCATATTAAGGTTTCGACCCCGGTCGTCGCGCTGGTTTTCGAGATAATCGCGAATAACCGCAATCGCTCCCAAAATTTTCAAAGTACCGCGAGTTTTCAGAGTCATTCCGCACCATCGGTGAACACAAAGTCGTCCGATCTTCGAAAACGACCACTGATCCTTGCGTGTGCGACATTGCGATCAATTCATATTAAGGTTTCGACCAGGGCCCTCGCGCTGGTTTTCGAGATAATCGCGAATAACCCAAATCGCTCCCAAAATTTTCAAAGTACCGCGAGTTTTCAGAGTCCTTCCGCACCATCGTCCGAACACGAAGTTGTCCGATTGTAGAAAACGACCACAGATCCTTGCGTGTCGCGGCATTGCGATCAATTCATATTAAGGTTTCGACCACGGCCCTCGCGCTGGTTATCGAGAAAATCGCGAATAACCCTAATCGCTCCCAAAATTTTCAAAGTCCCGCGAGTTTTCAGAGCCCTTCCGCACCATCGTCCGAACACAAAGTCGTCCGATTGTAGAAAACGACCACTGATCCTTGCGTGTCGCGGCATTGCGATCAATTCATATTAAGGTTTCGACCACGGCCCTCGTGCTGGTTCTCGAGAAAATCGCGAATAACCCTAATCGCTCCCAAAATTTTCATAGTACCGCGAGTGTTCAGAGTCCTTCCGCACCATCGGCGAACACAAAGTCGTCCGATCTTCGAAAACGACAACTGACCCTTGCGTGTCGCGGCATTGCGATCAATTCATATTAAGGTTTCGAACAGGGCCCTCGCGCTGGTTTTCGAGATAATCGCGAATAACCCAAATCGCTCCCAAAATTTTCATAGTACCGCGAGTGTTCAGAGTCCTTCCGCACCATCGGCGAACACAAAGTCGTCCGATCTTCGAAAACGACAACTGACCCTTGCGTGTCGCGGCATTGCGATCAATTCATTTTAAAGTATCGACCCCGGTCGTCGCGCCGGTTTTCGAGATAATCGCGAATAACCCTAATCGCTCCCAAAATTTTCAAAGCACCGCGAGTTTTCAGAGTCCTTCCGCACCATCGGCGAACACAAAGTCGTCCGATCTTCGAAAACGACCACTGATCCTTGCGTGTGCGACATTGCGATCAATTCATATTAAGGTTTCGACCAGGGCCCTCGCGCTGGTTTTCGAGATAATCGCGAATAACCCAAATCGCTCCCAAAATTTTCAAAGTACCGCGAGTTTTCAGAGTCCTTCCGCACCATCGTCCGAACACAAAGTCGTCCGATTGTAGAAAACGACCACTGATCCTTGCGTGTCGCGGCATTGCGATCAATTCATATTAAGGTTTCGACCACGGTTGACTCGCTGGTTTTCGAAGTAATCGCGAATATCCACAAAAGCTCCCAATATTTTCAAAGTACCGCGAGTTGTCAGAGTCCTTCCGCACCATCGTCCGAACACGAAGTTGTCCGATTGTAGAAAACGACCACAGATCCTTGCGTGTCGCGGCATTGCGATCAATTCATATTAAGGTTTCGACCACGGCCCTCGCGCTGGTTATCGAGAAAATCGCGAATAACCCTAATCGCTCCCAAAATTTTCAAAGTCCCGCGAGTTTTCAGAGCCCTTCCGCACCATCGTCCGAACACAAAGTCGTCCGATTGTAGAAAACGACCACTGATCCTTGCGTGTCGCGGCATTGCGATCAATTCATATTAAGGTTTCGACCCCGGTCGTCGCGCTGGTATTCGAGATAATCGCGAATAACCGCAATCGCTCCCAAAATTTTCAAAGTCCCGCGAGTTTTCAGAGTCCTTCCGCACCATCGGCGAACACAAAGTCGTCCGATCTTCGAAAACGACAACTGACCCTTGCGTGTCGCGGCATTGCGATCAATTCATTTTAAAGTTTCGACCCCGGTTGTCGCGCTGGTTTTTGAGGTAATCGCGAATATCCACAATCGCTCCCAATATTTTCAAAGTACCGCGAGTTGTCAGAGTCCTTCCGCACCTTCGTCCGAACACAAAGACGCCCTATCGTCGAAAACGACCACAGATCCTTGCGTGTTGCGACATTGCGATCAATTCATATTAAGGTTTCGACCCCGGTCGTCGCGCTGGTTTTCGAGATAATCGCGAATAACCGCAATCGCTCCCAAAATTTTCAAAGTATCGCGAGTTTTCAGAGTCATTCCGCACCATCGGCGAACACAAAGTCGTCCGATCTTCGAAAACGACCACTGATCCTTGCGTGTGCGACATTGCGATCAATTCATATTAAGGTTTCGACAAGGGCCCTCGCGCTGGTTTTCGAGATAATCGCGAATAACCCAAATCGCTCCCAAAATTTTCTAAGTACCGCGAGTTTTCAGAGTCCTTCCGCACCATCGTCCGAACACAAAGTCGCCCGATCGTCGAAAACGACCACTGATCCTTGCGTGTTGCGACATTGCGATCAATTCATATTAAGGTTTCGACCACGGTCGTCGCACTGGTTTTCGAGATAATCGCGAATAACCCTAATCGCTCCCAAAATTTTCAAAGTACCGCGAGTTTTCAGAGTCCTTCCGCACCATCGGCGAGCACAAAGTCGTCCGATCTTCGAAAACGACAACTGACCCTTGCGTGTTGCGGCATTGCGATCAATTCATTTTAAAGTTTCGACCCCGGTGGTCTCGCTGGTTTTCAAAGTAATCGCGAATATCCACAATCGCTCCCAATATTTTCAAAGTACCGCGAGTTTTCAGAGTCCTTCCGCACCATCGTCCGAACACAAAGTCGTCCGATTGTAGAAAACGACCACTGATCCTTGCGTGTCGCGGCATTGCGATCAATTCATATTAAGGTTTCGACCACGGCCCTCGCGCTGGTTATCGAGAAAATCGCGAATAACCCTAATCGCTCCCAAAATTTTCAAAGTACCGCGAGTTTTCAGAGTCATTCCGCACCATCGGTGAACACAAAGTCGTCCGATCTTCGAAAACGACCACTGATCCTTGCGTGTGCGACATTGCGATCAATTCATATTAAGGTTTCGACCAGGGCCCTCGCGCTGGTTTTCGAGATAATCGCGAATAACCCAAATCGCTCCCAAAATTTTCAAAGTACCGCGAGTTTTCAGAGTCCTTCCGCACCATCGTCCGAACACGAAGTTGTCCGATTGTAGAAAACGACCACAGATCCTTGCGTGTCGCGGCATTGCGATCAAATCATATTAAGGTTTCGACCACGGCCCTCGCGCTGGTTATCGAGAAAATCGCGAATAACCCTAATCGCTCCCAAAATTTTCAAAGTCCCGCGAGTTTTCAGAGCCCTTCCGCACCATCGTCCGAACACAAAGTCGTCCGATTGTAGAAAACGACCACTGATCCTTGCGTGTCGCGGCATTGCGATCAATTCATATTAAGGTTTCGACCACGGCCCTCGTGCTGGTTCTCGAGAAAATCGCGAATAACCCTAATCGCTCCCAAAATTTTCATAGTACCGCGAGTGTTCAGAGTCCTTCCGCACCATCGGCGAACACAAAGTCGTCCGATCTTCGAAAACGACAACTGATCCTTGCGTGTCGCGGCATTGCGATCAATTCATATTAAGGTTTCGAACAGGGCCCTCGCGCTGGTTTTCGAGATAATCGCGAATAACCCAAATCGCTCCCAAAATTTTCATAGTACCGCGAGTGTTCAGAGTCCTTCCGCACCATCGGCGAACACAAAGTCGTCCGATCTTCGAAAACGACAACTGACCCTTGCGTGTCGCGGCATTGCGATCAATTCATTTTAAAGTATCGACCCCGGTCGTCGCGCCGGTTTTCGAGATAATCGCGAATAACCCTAATCGCTCCCAAAATTTTCAAAGTACCGCGAGTTTTCAGAGTCCTTCCGCACCATCGGCGAACACAAAGTCGTCCGATCTTCGAAAACGACCACTGATCCTTGCGTGTGCGACATTGCGATCAATTCATATTAAGGTTTCGACCAGGGCCCTCGCGCTGGTTTTCGAGATAATCGCGAATAACCCAAATCGCTCCCAAAATTTTCAAAGTACCGCGAGTTTTCAGAGTCCTTCCGCACCATCGTCCGAACACAAAGTCGTCCGATTGTAGAAAACGACCACTGATCCTTGCGTGTCGCGGCATTGCGATCAATTCATATTAAGGTTTCGACCACGGTTGACTCGCTGGTTTTCGAAGTAATCGCGAATATCCACAATCGCTCCCAATATTTTCAAAGTACCGCGAGTTTTCAGAGTCCTTCCGCACCATCGGCGAACACAAAGTCGTCCGATCTTCGAAAACGACCACTGATCCTTGCGTGTGCGACATTGCGATCAATTCATATTAAGGTTTCGACCCCGGTCGTCGCGCTGGTTTTCGAGATAATCGCGAATAACCGCAATCGCTCCCAAAATTTTCAAAGTACCGCGAGTTTTCAGAGTCATTCCGCACCATCGGTGAACACAAAGTCGTCCGATCTTCGAAAACGACCACTGATCCTTGCGTGTGCGACATTGCGATCAATTCATATTAAGGTTTCGACCAGGGCCCTCGCGCTGGTTTTCGAGATAATCGCGAATAACCCAAATCGCTCCCAAAATTTTCAAAGTACCGCGAGTTTTCAGAGTCCTTCCGCACCATCGTCCGAACACAAAGTCGTCCGATTGTAGAAAACGACCACTGATCCTTGCGTGTCGCGGCATTGCGATCAATTCATATTAAGGTTTCGACCACGGCCCTCGTGCTGGTTCTCGAGAAAATCGCGAATAACCCTAATCGCTCCCAAAATTTTCATAGTACCGCGAGTGTTCAGAGTCCTTCCGCACCATCGGCGAACACAAAGTCGTCCGATCTTCGAAAACGGCAACTGACCCTTGCGTGTCGCGGCATTGCGATCAATTCATTTTAAAGTTTCGACCCCGGTTGACTCGCTGGTTTTCGAAGTAATCGCGAATATCCACAAAAGCTCCCAATATTTTCAAAGTACCGCGAGTTGTCAGAGTTCTTCCGCACCATCGTCCGAACACGAAGTTGTCCGATTGTAGAAAACGACCACAGATCCTTGCGTGTCGCGGCATTGCGATCAATTCATATTAAGGTTTCGACCACGGCCCTCGCGCTGGTTATCGAGAAAATCGCGAATAACCCTAATCGCTCCCAAAATTTTCAAAGTCCCGCGAGTTTTCAGAGCCCTTCCGCACCATCGTCCGAACACAAAGTCGTCCGATTGTAGAAAACGACCACTGATCCTTGCGTGTCGCGGCATTGCGATCAATTCATATTAAGGTTTCGACCCCGGTCGTCGCGCTGGTATTCGAGATAATCGCGAATAACCGCAATCGCTCCCAAAATTTTCAAAGTCCCGCGAGTTTTCAGAGTCCTTCCGCACCATCGGCGAACACAAAGTCGTCCGATCTTCGAAAACGACAACTGACCCTTGCGTTTCGCGGCATTGCGATCAATTCATTTTAAAGTTTCGACCCCGGTTGTCGCGCTGGTTTTTGAGGTAATCGCGAATATCCACAATCGCTCCCAATATTTTCAAAGTACCGCGAGTTGTCAGAGTCCTTCCGCACCTTCGTCCGAACATAAAGACGCCCTATCGTCGAAAACGACCACAGATCCTTGCGTGTTGCGACATTGCGATCAATTCATATTAAGGTTTCGACCCCGGTCGTTGCGCTGGTTTTCGAGATAATCGCGAATAACCGCAATCGCTCCCAAAATTTTCAAAGTACCGCGAGTTTTCAGAGTCCTTCTGCACCATCGGCGAACACAAAATCGTCCGATCTTCGAAAACGACAACTGATCCTTGCGTGTCGCGACATTGCGATCAATTCATATTAAGGTTTCGACCCCGGTCGTCGCGTTGGTTTTCGAGATAATCGCGAATATCCACAATCGCTCCCAATATTTTCAAAGTACCGTTAGTTGTCAGAGTCCTTCCGCACCTTCGTCCGAACACAAATACGCCCGATCGTCGAAAACGACCACAGATCCTTGCGTGTTGCGACATTGCGATCAATTGATATTAAGGTTTCGACCCCGGTCGTCGCGCTGGTTTTCGAGATAATCGCGAATAACCCAAATCGCTCCCAAAATTTTCTAAGTACCGCGAGTTTTCAGAGTCCTTCCGCACCATCGTCCGAACACAAAGTCGCCCGATCGTCGAAAACGACCACTGATCCTTGCGTGTTGCGACATTGCGATCAATTCATATTAAGGTTTCGACCACGGTCGTCGCGCTGGTTTTCGAGATAATCGCGAATAACCATAATCGCTCCCAAAATTTTCAAAGTACCGCGAGTTTTCAGAGTCCTTCCGCACCATCGGCGAGCACAAAGTCGTCCGATCTTCGAAAACGACAACTGACCCTTGCGTGTCGCGGCATTGCGATCAATTCATATTAAGCTTTCGACCACGGCCCTCGTGCTGGTTCTCGAGAAAATCGCGAATAATCCTAATCGCTCCCAAAATTTTCATAGTACCGCGAGTGTTCAGAGTCCTTCCGCACCATCGGCGAACAAAAAGTCGTCCGATCTTCGAAAACGACAACTGACCCTTGCGTGTTGCGGCATTGCGATCAATTCATTTTAAAGTTTCGACCCCGGTGGTCTCGCTGGTTTTCAAAGTAATCGCGAATATCCACAATCGCTCCCAATATTTTCAAAGTACCGCGAGTTTTCAGAGTCCTTCCGCACCATCGTCCGAACACAAAGTCGTCCGATTGTAGAAAACGACCACTGATCCTTGCGTGTCGCGGCATTGCGATCAATTCATATTAAGTTTTCGACCACGGCCCTCGCGCTGGTTATCGAGAAAATCGCGAATAACCCTAATCGCTCCCAAAATTTTCAAAGTCCCGCGAGTTTTCAGAGCCCTTCCGCACCATCGTCCGAACACAAAGACGCCCGATCGTCGAAAACGACCACAGATCCTTGCGTGTTGCGACATTGCGATCAATTCATATTAAGGTTTCGACCCCGGTCGTCGCGCTGGTTTTCGAGATAATCGCGAATAACCGCAATCGCTCCCAAAATTTTCAAAGTACCGCGAGTTTTCAGAGTCATTCCGCACCATCGGTGAACACAAAGTCGTCCGATCTTCGAAAGCGACCACTGATCCTTGCGTGTGCGACATTGCGATCAATTCATATTAAGGTTTCGACCAGGGCCCTCGCGCTGGTTTTCGAGATAATCGCGAATAACCCAAATCGCTCCCAAAATTTTCAAAGTACCGCGAGTTTTCAGAGTCCTTCCGCACCATCGGCGAGCACAAAGTCGTCCGATCTTCGAAAACGACCACTGATCCTTGCGTGTGCGACATTGCGATCAATTCATATTAAGGTTTCGACCCCGGTCGTCGCGCTGGTTTTCGAGATAATCGCGAATAACCGCAATCGCTCCCAAAATTTTCAAAGTACCGCGAGTTTTCAGAGTCATTCCGCACCATCGGTGAACACAAAGTCGTCCGATCTTCGAAAACGACCATTGATCCTTGCGTGTGCGACATTGCGATCAATTCATATTAAGGTTTCGACCAGGGCCCTCGCGCTGGTTTTCGAGATAATCGCGAATAACCCAAATCGCTCCCAAAATTTTCAAAGTACCGCGAGTTTTCAGAGTCCTTCCGCACCATCGTCCGAACACAAAGTCGTCCGATTGTAGAAAACGACCACTGATCCTTGCGTGTCGCGGCATTGCGATCAATTCATATTAAGGTTTCGACCACGGTTGACTCGCTGGTTTTCGAAGTAATCGCGAATATCCACAAAAGCTCCCAATATTTTCAAAGTACCGCGAGATGTCAGAGTCCTTCCGCACCATCGTCCGAACACAAATACGCCCGATCGTCGAAAACGACCACAGATCCTTGCGTGTTGCGACATTGCGATCAATTGATATTAAGGTTTCGACCCCGGTCGTCGCGCTGGTTTTCGAGATAATCGCGAATAACCCAAATCGCTCCCAAAATTTTCTAAGCACCGCGAGTTTTCAGAGTCCTTCCGCACCATCGTCCGAACACAAAGTCGCCCGATCGTCGAAAACGACCACTGATCCTTGCGTGTTGCGACATTGCGATCAATTCATATTAAGGTTTCGACCACGGTCGTCGCGCTGGTTTTCGAGATAATCGCGAATAACCATAATCGCTCCCAAAATTTTCAAAGTACCGCGAGTTTTCAGAGTCCTTCCGCACCATCGGCGAGCACAAAGTCGTCCGATCTTCGAAAACGACAACTGACCCTTGCGTGTCGCGGCATTGCGATCAATTCATATTAAGCTTTCGACCACGGCCCTCGTGCTGGTTCTCGAGAAAATCGCGAATAATCCTAATCGCTCCCAAAATTTTCATAGTACCGCGAGTGTTCAGAGTCATTCCGCACCATCGGTGAACACAAAGTCGTCCGATCTTCGAAAACGACCATTGATCCTTGCGTGTGCGACATTGCGATCAATTCATATTAAGGTTTCGACCAGGGCCCTCGCGCTGGTTTTCGAGATAATCGCGAATAACCCAAATCGCTCCCAAAATTTTCAAAGTACCGCGAGTTTTCAGAGTCCTTCCGCACCATCGTCCGAACACAAAGTCGTCCGATTGTAGAAAACGACCACTGATCCTTGCGTGTCGCGGCATTGCGATCAATTCATATTAAGGTTTCGACCACGGTTGACTCGCTGGTTTTCGAAGTAATCGCGAATATCCACAAAAGCTCCCAATATTTTCAAAGTACCGCGAGATGTCAGAGTCCTTCCGCACCATCGTCCGAACACAAATACGCCCGATCGTCGAAAACGACCACAGATCCTTGCGTGTTGCGACATTGCGATCAATTGATATTAAGGTTTCGACCCCGGTCGTCGCGCTGGTTTTCGAGATAATCGCGAATAACCCAAATCGCTCCCAAAATTTTCTAAGCACCGCGAGTTTTCAGAGTCCTTCCGCACCATCGTCCGAACACAAAGTCGCCCGATCGTCGAAAACGACCACTGATCCTTGCGTGTTGCGACATTGCGATCAATTCATATTAAGGTTTCGACCACGGTCGTCGCGCTGGTTTTCGAGATAATCGCGAATAACCATAATCGCTCCCAAAATTTTCAAAGTACCGCGAGTTTTCAGAGTCCTTCCGCACCATCGGCGAGCACAAAGTCGTCCGATCTTCGAAAACGACAACTGACCCTTGCGTGTCGCGGCATTGCGATCAATTCATATTAAGCTTTCGACCACGGCCCTCGTGCTGGTTCTCGAGAAAATCGCGAATAATCCTAATCGCTCCCAAAATTTTCATAGTACCGCGAGTGTTCAGAGTCCTTCCGCACCATCGGCGAACAAAAAGTCGTCCGATCTTCGAAAACGACAACTGACCCTTGCGTGTTGCGGCATTGCGATCAATTCATTTTAAAGTTTCGACCCCGGTGGTCTCGCTGGTTTTCAAAGTAATCGCGAATATCCACAATCGCTCCCAATATTTTCAAAGTACCGCGAGTTTTCAGAGTCCTTCCGCACCATCGTCCGAACACAAAGTCGTCCGATTGTAGAAAACGACCACTGATCCTTGCGTGTCGCGGCATTGCGATCAATTCATATTAAGTTTTCGACCACGGCCCTCGCGCTGGTTATCGAGAAAATCGCGAATAACCCTAATCGCTCCCAAAATTTTCAAAGTCCCGCGAGTTTTCAGAGCCCTTCCGCACCATCGTCCGAACACAAAGACGCCCGATCGTCGAAAACGACCACAGATCCTTGCGTGTTGCGACATTGCGATCAATTCATATTAAGGTTTCGACCCCGGTCGTCGCGCTGGTTTTCGAGATAATCGCGAATAACCGCAATCGCTCCCAAAATTTTCAAAGTACCGCGAGTTTTCAGAGTCATTCCGCACCATCGGTGAACACAAAGTCGTCCGATCTTCGAAAGCGACCACTGATCCTTGCGTGTGCGACATTGCGATCAATTCATATTAAGGTTTCGACCAGGGCCCTCGCGCTGGTTTTCGAGATAATCGCGAATAACCCAAATCGCTCCCAAAATTTTCAAAGTACCGCGAGTTTTCAGAGTCCTTCCGCACCATCGTCCGAACACAAAGTCGTCCGATTGTAGAAAACGACCACTGATCCTTGCGTGTCGCGGCATTGCGATCAATTCATATTAAGGTTTCGACCACGGTTGACTCGCTGGTTTTCACAGTAATCGCGAATATCCACAATCGCTCCCAATATTTTCAAAGTACCGCGAGTTTTCAGAGTCCTTCCGCACCATCGGCGAACACAAAGTCGTCCGATCTTCGAAAACGACCACTGATCCTTGCGTGTGCGACATTGCGATCAATTCATATTAAGGTTTCGACCAGGGCCCTCGCGCTGGTTTTCGAGATAATCGCGAATAACCCAAATCGCTCCCAAAATTTTCAAAGTACCGCGAGTTTTCAGAGTCCTTCCGCACCATCGGCGAACACAAAGTCGTCCGATCTTCGAAAACGACAATTGACCCTTGCGTGTCGCGGCATTGCGATCAATTCATATTAAGGTTTCGACCACGGCCCTCGTGCTGGTTCTCGAGAAAATCGCGAATAACCCTAATCGCTCCCAAAATTTTCATAGTACCGCGAGTGTTCAGAGTCCTTCCGCACCATCGGCGAACACAAAGTCGTCCGATCTTCGAAAACGACCACTGATCCTTGCGTGTGCGACATTGCGATCAATTCATATTAAGGTTTCGACCCCGGTCGTCGCGCTGGTTTTCGAGATAATCGCGAATAACCGCAATCGCTCCCAAAATTTTCAAAGTACCGCGAGTTTTGAGAGTCCTTCCGCACCATCGGCGAACACAAAGTCGTCCGATCTTCGAAAACGACAACTGACCCTTGCGTGTCGCGGCATTGCGATCAATTCATTTTAAAGTTTCGACCCCGGTTGTCGCGCTGGTTTTTGAGGTAATCGCGAATATCCACAATCGCTCCCAATATTTTCAAAGTACCGCGAGTTGTCAGAGTCCTTCCGCACCTTCGTCCGAACACAAAGACGCCCTATCGTCGAAAACGACCACAGATCCTTGCGTGTTGCGACATTGCGATCAATTCATATTAAGGTTTCGACCCCGGTCGTCGCGCTGGTATTCGAGATAATCGCGAATAACCGCAATCGCTCCCAAAATTTTCAAAGTCCCGCGAGTTTTCAGAGTCCTTCCGCACCATCGGCGAACACAAAGTCGTCTGATCTTCGAAAACGACAACTGACCCTTGCGTTTCGCGGCATTGCGATCAATTCATTTTAAAGTTTCGACCCCGGTTGTCGCGCTGGTTTTTGAGGTAATCGCGAATATCCACAATCGCTCCCAATATTTTCAAAGTACCGCGAGTTGTCAGAGTCCTTCCGCACCTTCGTCCGAACATAAAGACGCCCTATCGTCGAAAACGACCACAGATCCTTGCGTGTTGCGACATTGCGATCAATTCATATTAAGGTTTCGACCCCGGTCGTCGCGCTGGTTTTCGAGATAATCGCGAATAACCGCAATCGCTCCCAAAATTTTCAAAGTACCGCGAGTTTTCAGAGTCCTTCTGCACCATCGGCGAACACAAAATCGTCCGATCTTCGAAAACGACAACTGATCCTTGCGTGTCGCGACATTGCGATCAATTCATATTAAGGTTTCGACCCCGGTCGTCGCGTTGGTTTTCGAGATAATCGCGAATATCCACAATCGCTCCCAATATTTTCAAAGTACCGCGAGTTGTCAGAGTCCTTCCGCACCTTCGTCCGAACACAAATACGCCCGATCGTCGAAAACGACCACAGATCCTTGCGTGTTGCGACATTGCGATCCATTGATATTAAGGTTTCGACCCCGGTCGTCGCGCTGGTTTTCGAGATAATCGCGAATAACCGCAATCGCTCCCAAAATTTTCAAAGTACCGCGAGTGTTCAGAGTCCTTCCGCACCATCGGCGAACAAAAAGTCGTCCGATCTTCGAAAACGACAACTGACCCTTGCGTGTTGCGGCATTGCGATCAATTCATTTTAAAGTTTCGACCCCGGTGGTCTCGCTGGTTTTCAAAGTAATCGCGAATATCCACAATCGCTCCCAATATTTTCAAAGTACCGCGAGTTTTCAGAGTCCTTCCGCACCATCGTCCGAACACAAAGTCGTCCGATTGTAGAAAACGACCACTGATCCTTGCGTGTCGCGGCATTGCGATCAATTCATATTAAGTTTTCGACCACGGCCCTCGCGCTGGTTATCGAGAAAATCGCGAATAACCCTAATCGCTCCCAAAATTTTCAAAGTCCCGCGAGTTTTCAGAGCCCTTCCGCACCATCGTCCGAACACAAAGACGCCCGATCGTCGAAAACGACCACAGATCCTTGCGTGTTGCGACATTGCGATTAATTCATATTAAGGTTTCGACCCCGGTCGTCGCGCTGGTTTTCGAGATAATCGCGAATAACCGCAATCGCTCCCAAAATTTTCAAAGTACCGCGAGTTTTCAGAGTCATTCCGCACCATCGGTGAACACAAAGTCGTCCGATCTTCGAAAGCGACCACTGATCCTTGCGTGTGCGACATTGCGATCAATTCATATTAAGGTTTCGACCAGGGCCCTCGCGCTGGTTTTCGAGATAATCGCGAATAACCCAAATCGCTCCCAAAATTTTCAAAGTACCGCGAGTTTTCAGAGTCCTTCCGCACCATCGTCCGAACACAAAGTCGTCCGATTGTAGAAAACGACCACTGATCCTTGCGTGTCGCGGCATTGCGATCAATTCATATTAAGGTTTCGACCACGGTTGACTCGCTGGTTTTCGAAGTAATCGCGAATATCCACAATCGCTCCCAATATTTTCAAAGTACCGCGAGTTTTCAGAGTCCTTCCGCACCATCGGCGAACACAAAGTCGTCCGATCTTCGAAAACGACCACTGATCCTTGCGTGTGCGACATTGCGATCAATTCATATTAAGGTTTCGACCAGGGCCCTCGCGCTGGTTTTCGAGATAATCGCGAATAACCCAAATCGCTCCCAAAATTTTCAAAGTACCGCGAGTTTTCAGAGTCCTTCCGCACCATCGTCCGAACACAAAGTCGTCCGATTGTAGAAAACGACCACTGATCCTTGCGTGTCGCGGCATTGCGATCAATTCATATTAAGGTTTCGACCACGGTTGACTCGCTGGTTTTCGAAGTAATCGCGAATAACCCTAATCGCTCCCAAAATTTTCAAAGTACCGCGAGTTTTCAGAGTCCTTCCGCACCATCGGCGAGCACAAAGTCGTCCGATCTTCGAAAACGACAACTGACCCTTGCGTGTTGCGGCATTGCGATCAATTCATTTTAAAGTTTCGACCCCGGTGGTCTCGCTGGTTTTCAAAGTAATCGCGAATATCCACAATCGCTCCCAATATTTTCAAAGTACCGCGAGTTTTCAGAGTCCTTCCGCACCATCGTCCGAACACAAAGTCGTCCGATTGTAGAAAACGACCACTGATCCTTGCGTGTCGCGGCATTGCGATCAATTCATATTAAGGTTTCGACCACGGCCCTCGCGCTGGTTATCGAGAAAATCGCGAATAACCCTAATCGCTCCCAAAATTTTCAAAGTCCCGCGAGTTTTCAGAGCCCTTCCGCACCATCGTCCGAACACAAAGACGCCCGATCGTCGAAAACGACCACAGATCCTTGCGTGTTGCGACATTGCGATCAATTCATATTAAAGTTTCGACCCTGGTCGTCGCGCTGGTTTTCGAGATAATCGCGAATAACCGCAATCGCTCCCAAAATTTTCAAAGTACCGCGAGTTTTCAGAGTCATTCCGCACCATCGGTGAACACAAAGTCGTCCGATCTTCGAAAACGACCACTGATCCTTGCGTGTGCGACATTGCGATCAATTCATATTAAGGTTTCGACCAGGGCCCTCGCGCTGGTTTTCGAGATAATCGCGAATAACCCAAATCGCTCCCAAAATTTTCAAAGTACCGCGAGTTTTCAGAGTCCTTCCGCACCATCGTCCGAACACGAAGTTGTCCGATTGTAGAAAACGACCACAGATCCTTGCGTGTCGCGGCATTGCGATCAATTCATATTAAGGTTTCGACCACGGCCCTCGCGCTGGTTATCGAGAAAATCGCGAATAACCCTAATCGCTCCCAAAATTTTCAAAGTCCCGCGAGTTTTCAGAGCCCTTCCGCACCATCGTCCGAACACAAAGTCGTCCGATTATAGAAAACGACCACTGATCCTTGCGTGTCGCGGCATTGCGATCAATTCATATTAAGGTTTCGACCACGGCCCTCGTGCTGGTTCTCGAGAAAATCGCGAATAACCCTAATCGCTCCCAAAATTTTCATAGTACCGCGAGTGTTCAGAGTCCTTCCGCACCATCGGCGAACACAAAGTCGTCCGATCTTCGAAAACGACAACTGACCCTTGCGTGTCGCGGCATTGCGATCAATTCATATTAAGGTTTCGAACAGGGCCCTCGCGCTGGTTTTCGAGATAATCGCGAATAACCCAAATCGCTCCCAAAATTTTCATAGTACCGCGAGTGTTCAGAGTCCTTCCGCACCATCGGCGAACACAAAGTCGTCCGATCTTCGAAAACGACAACTGACCCTTGCGTGTCGCGGCATTGCGATCAATTCATTTTAAAGTATCGACCCCGGTCGTCGCGCCGGTTTTCGAGATAATCGCGAATAACCCTAATCGCTCCCAAAATTTTCAAAGTACCGCGAGTTTTCAGAGTCCTTCCGCACCATCGGCGAACACAAAGTCGTCCGATCTTCGAAAACGACCACTGATCCTTGCGTGTGCGACATTGCGATCAATTCATATTAAGGTTTCGACCAGGGCCCTCGCGCTGGTTTTCGAGATAATCGCGAATAACCCAAATCGCTCCCAAAATTTTCAAAGTACCGCGAGATTTCAGAGTCCTTCCGCACCATCGTCCGAACACAAAGTCGTCCGATTGTAGAAAACGACCACTGATCCTTGCGTGTCGCGGCATTGCGATCAATTCATATTAAGGTTTCGACCACGGTTGACTCGCTGGTTTTCGAAGTAATCGCGAATATCCACAATCGCTCCCAATATTTTCAAAGTACCGCGAGTTTTCAGAGTCCTTCCGCACCATCGGCGAACACAAAGTCGTCCGATCTTCGAAAACGACCACTGATCCTTGCGTGTGCGACATTGCGATCAATTCATATTAAGGTTTCGACCAGGGCCCTCGCGCTGGTTTTCGAGATAATCGCGAATAACCCAAATCGCTCCCAAAATTTTCAAAGTACCGCGAGTTTTCAGAGTCCTTCCGCACCATCGTCCGAACACAAAGTCGTCCGATTGTAGAAAACGACCACTGATCCTTGCGTGTCGCGGCATTGCGATCAATTCATTTTAAAGTTTCGACCCCGGTTGTTGCGCTGGTTTTCGAGGTAATCGCGAATATCCACAATCGCTCCCAATATTTTCAAAGTACCGCGAGTTTTCAGAGCCCTTCCGCACCATCGTCCGAACACAAAGTCGTCCGATTGTAGAAAACGACCACTGATCCTTGCGTGTCGCGGCATTGCGATCAATTCATATTAAGGTTTCGACCACGGCCCTCGTGCTGGTTCTCGAGAAAATCGCGAATAACCCTAATCGCTCCCAAAATTTTCATAGTACCGCGAGTGTTCAGAGTCCTTCCGCACCATCGGCGAACACAAAGTCGTCCGATCTTCGAAAACGACAACTGACCCTTGCGTGTCGCGGCATTGCGATCAACTCATTTTAAAGTTTCGACCCCTGTTGACTCGCTGGTTTTCGAAGTAATCGCGAATATCCACAATCGCTCCCAATATTTTCAAAGTACCGCGAGTTGTCAGAGTCTTTCCGCACCTTCGTCCGAACACAAAGACGCCCGATCGTCGAAAACGACCACAGATCCTTGCGTGTTGCGACATTGCGATCAATTCATATTAAGGTTTCGACCCCGGTCGTCGCGCTGGTATTCGAGATAATCGCGAATAACCGCAATCGCTCCCAAAATTTTCAAAGTCCCGCGAGTTTTCAGAGTCCTTCCGCACCATCGGCGAACACAAAGTCGTCCGATCTTCGAAAACGACAACTGACCCTTGCGTTTCGCGGCATTGCGATCAATTCATTTTAAAGTTTCGACCCCGGTTGTCGCGCTGGTTTTTGAGGTAATCGCGAATATCCACAATCGCTCCCAATATTTTCAAAGTACCGCGAGTTGTCAGAGTCCTTCCGCACCTTCGTCCGAACATAAAGACGCCCTATCGTCGAAAACGACCACAGATCCTTGCGTGTTGCGACATTGCGATCAATTCATATTAAGGTTTCGACCCCGGTCGTCGCGCTGGTTTTCCAGATAATCGCGAATAACCGCAATCGCTCCCAAAATTTTCAAAGTACGGCGAGTTTTCAGAGTCCTTCTGCACCATCGGCGAACACAAAATCGTCCGATCTTCGAAAACGACAACTGATCCTTGCGTGTCGCGACATTGCGATCAATTCATATTAAGGTTTCGACCCCGGTCGTCGCGTTGGTTTTCGAGATAATCGCGAATATCCACAATCGCTCCCAATATTTTCAAAGTACCGCGAGTTGTCAGAGTCCTTCCGCACCTTCGTCCGAACACAAATACGCCCGATCGTCGAAAACGACCACAGATCCTTGCGTGTTGCGACATTGCGATCAATTGATATTAAGGTTTCGACCCCGGTCGTCGCGCTGGTTTTCCAGATAATCGCGAATAACCGCAATCGCTCCCAAAATTTTCAAAGTACCGCGAGTTTTCAGAGTCCTTCTGCACCATCGGCGAACACAAAATCGTCCGATCTTCGAAAACGACAACTGATCCTTGCGTGTCGCGACATTGCGATCAATTCATATTAAGGTTTCGACCCCGGTCGTCGCGTTGGTTTTCGAGATAATCGCGAATATCCACAATCGCTCCCAAAATTTTCTAAGTACCGCGAGTTTTCAGAGTCCTTCCGCACCATCGGCGAACAAAAAGTCGTCCGATCTTCGAAAACGACAACTGACCCTTGCGTGTTGCGGCATTGCGATCAATTCATTTTAAAGTTTCGACCCCGGTGGTCTCGCTGGTTTTCAAAGTAATCGCGAATATCCACAATCGCTCCCAATATTTTCAAAGTACCGCGAGTTTTCAGAGTCCTTCCGCACCATCGTCCGAACACAAAGTCGTCCGATTGTAGAAAACGACCACTGATCCTTGCGTGTCGCGGCATTGCGATCAATTCATATTAAGTTTTCGACCACGGCCCTCGCGCTGGTTATCGAGAAAATCGCGAATAACCCTAATCGCTCCCAAAATTTTCAAAGTCCCGCGAGTTTTCAGAGCCATTCCGCACCATCGTCCGAACACAAAGACGCCCGATCGTCGAAAACGACCACAGATCCTTGCGTGTTGCGACATTGCGATCAATTCATATTAAGGTTTCGACCCCGGTCGTCGCGCTGGTTTTCGAGATAATCGCGAATAACCGCAATCGCTCCCAAAATTTTCAAAGTACCGCGAGTTTTCAGAGTCATTCCGCACCATCGGTGAACACAAAGTCGTCCGATCTTCGAAAGCGACCACTGATCCTTGCGTGTGCGACATTGCGATCAATTCATATTAAGGTTTCGACCAGGGCCCTCGCGCTGGTTTTCGAGATAATCGCGAATAACCCAAATCGCTCCCAAAATTTTCAAAGTACCGCGAGTTTTCAGAGTCCTTCCGCACCATCGTCCGAACACAAAGTCGTCCGATTGTAGAAAACGACCACTGATCCTTGCGTGTCGCGGCATTGCGATCAATTCATATTAAGGTTTCGACCACGGTTGACTCGCTGGTTTTCGAAGTAATCGCGAATATCCACAATCGCTCCCAATATTTTCAAAGTACCGCGAGTTTTCAGAGTCCTTCCGCACCATCGGCGAACACAAAGTCGTCCGATCTTCGAAAACGACCACTGATCCTTGCGTGTGCGACATTGCGATCAATTCATATTAAGGTTTCGACCAGGGCCCTTGCGCTGGTTTTCGAGATAATCGCGAATAACCCAAATCGCTCCCAAAATTTTCAAAGTACCGCGAGTTTTCAGAGTCCTTCCGCACCATCGGCGAACACAAAGTCGTCCGATCTTCGAAAACGACAATTGACCCTTGCGTGTCGCGGCATTGCGATCAATTCATATTAAGGTTTCGACCACGGCCCTCGCGCTGGTTATCGAGAAAATCGCGAATAACCCTAATCGCTCCCAAAATTTTCAAAGTCCCGCGAGTTTTCAGAGCCCTTCCGCACCATCGTCCGAACACAAAGTCGTCCGATTGTAGAAAACGACCACTGATCCTTGCGTGTCGCGGCATTGCGATCAATTCATATTAAGGTTTCGACCACGGCCCTCGTGCTGGTTCTCGAGAAAATCGCGAATAACCCTAATCGCTCTCAAAATTTTTATAGTACCGCGAGTGTTCAGAGTCCTTCCGCACCATCGGCGAACACAAAGTCGTCCGATCTTCGAAAACGACAACTGACCCTTGCGTGTCGCGGCATTGCGATCAATTCATTTTAAAGTTTCGACCCCGGTTGACTCGCTGGTTTTCGAAGTAATCGCGAATATCCACAATCGCTCCCAATATTTTCAAAGTACCGCGAGTTGTCAGAGTCTTTCCGCACCTTCGTCCGAACACAAAGACGCCCGATCGTCGAAAACGACCACAGATCCTTGCGTGTTGCGACATTGCGATCAATTCATATTAAGGTTTCGACCCCGGTCGTCGCGCTGGTATTCGAGATAATCGCGAATAACCGCAATCGCTCCCAAAATTTTCAAAGTCCCGCGAGTTTTCAGAGTCCTTCCGCACCATCGGCGAACACAAAGTCGTCCGATCTTCGAAAACGACAACTGACCCTTGCGTGTCGCGGCATTGCGATCAATTCATTTTAAAGTTTCGACCCCGGTTGTCGCGCTGGTTTTTGAGGTAATCGCGAATATCCACAATCGCTCCCAATATTTTCAAAGTACCGCGAGTTGTCAGAGTCCTTCCGCACCTTCGTCCGAACACAAAGACGCCCTATCGTCGAAAACGACCACAGATCCTTGCGTGTTGCGACATTGCGATCAATTCATATTAAGGTTTCGACCCCGGTCGTCGCGCTGGTTTTCGAGATAATCGCGAATAACCGCAATCGCTCCCAAAATTTTCAAAGTACCGCGAGTTTTCAGAGTCCTTCTGCACCATCGGCGAACACAAAATCGTCCGATCTTCGAAAACGACAACTGATCCTTGCGTGTCGCGACATTGCGATCAATTCATATTAAGGTTTCGACCCCGGTCGTCGCGTTGGTTTTCGAGATAATCGCGAATATCCACAATCGCTCCCAATATTTTCAAAGTACCGCGAGTTGTCAGAGTCCTTCCGCACCTTCGTCCGAACACAAAGACGCCCTATCGTCGAAAACGACCACAGATCCTTGCGTGTTGCGACATTGCGATCAATTGATATTAAGGTTTCGACCAGGGCCCTCGCGCTGGTTTTCGAGATAATCGCGAATAACCCAAATCGCTCCCAAAATTTTCAAAGTACCGCGAGTTTTCAGAGTCCTTCCGCACCATCGTCCGAACACAAAGTCGTCCGATTGTAGAAAACGACCACTGATCCTTGCGTGTCGCGGCATTGCGATCAATTCATATTAAGGTTTCGACCACGGCCCTCGTGCTGGTTTTCGAGATAATCGCGAATAACCCAAATCGCTCCCAAAATTTTCATAGTACCGCGAGTGTTCAGAGACCTTCCGCACCATCGGCGAACACAAAGTCGTCCGATCTTCGAAAACGACAACTGACCCTTGCGTGTCGCGGCATTGCGATCAATTCATTTTAAAGTTTCGACCCCGGTCGTCGCGCCGGTTTTCGAGATAATCGCGAATAACCCTAATCGCTCCCAAAATTTTCAAAGTACCGCGAGTTTTCAGAGTCCTTCCGCACCATCGGCGAACACAAAGTCGTCCGATCTTCGAAAACGACCACTGATCCTTGCGTGTGCGACATTGCGATCAATTCATATTAAGGTTTCGACCAGGGCCCTCGCGCTGGTTTTCGAGATAATCGCGAATAACCCAAATCGCTCCCAAAATTTTCAAAGTACCGCGAGATTTCAGAGTCCTTCCGCACCATCGTCCGAACACAAAGTCGTCCGAATGTAGAAAACGACCACTGATCCTTGCGTGTCGCGGCATTGCGATCAATTCATATTAAGGTTTCGACCACGGTTGACTCGCTGGTTTTCGAAGTAATCGCGAATATCCACAATCGCTCCCAATATTTTCAAAGTACCGCGAGTTTTCAGAGTCCTTCCGCACCATCGGCGAACACAAAGTCGTCCGATCTTCGAAAACGACCACTGATCCTTGCGTGTGCGACATTGCGATCAATTCATATTAAGGTTTCGACCAGGGCCCTCGCGCTGGTTTTCGAGATAATCGCGAATAACCCAAATCGCTCCCAAAATTTTCAAAGTACCGCGAGTTTTCAGAGTCCTTCCGCACCATCGTCCGAACACAAAGTCGTCCGATTGTAGAAAACGACCACTGATCCTTGCGTGTCGCGGCATTGCGATCAATTCATATTAAGGTTTCGACCACGGTTGACTCGCTGCTTTTCGAAGTAATCGCGAATATCCACAATCGCTCCCAATAGTTTCAAAGTACCGCGAGTTTTCAGAGTCCTTCCGCACCATCGGCGAACACAAAGTCGTCCGATCTTCGAAAACGACAACTGACCCTTGCGTGTCGCGGCATTGCGATCAATTCATTTTAAAGTTTCGACCCCGGTTGTTGCGCTGGTTTTCGAGGTAATCGCGAATATCCACAATCGCTCCCAATATTTTCAAAGTACCGCGAGTTTTCAGAGCCCTTCCGCACCATCGTCCGAACACAAAGTCGTCCGATTGTAGAAAACGACCACTGATCCTTGCGTGTCGCGGCATTGCGATCAATTCATATTAAGGTTTCGACCACGGCCCTCGTGCTGGTTCTCGAGAAAATCGCGAATAACCCTAATCGCTCCCAAAATTTTCATAGTACCGCGAGTGTTCAGAGTCCTTCCGCACCATCGGCGAACACAAAGTCGTCCGATCTTCGAAAACGACAACTGACCCTTGCGTGTCGCGGCATTGCGATCAACTCATTTTAAAGTTTCGACCCCGGTTGACTCGCTGGTTTTCGAAGTAATCGCGAATATCCACAATCGCTCCCAATATTTTCAAAGTACCGCGAGTTGTCAGAGTCTTTCCGCACCTTCGTCCGAACACAAAGACGCCCGATCGTCGAAAACGACCACAGATCCTTGCGTGTTGCGACATTGCGATCAATTCATATTAAGGTTTCGACCCCGGTCGTCGCGCTGGTATTCGAGATAATCGCGAATAACCGCAATCGCTCCCAAAATTTTCAAAGTCCCGCGAGTTTTCAGAGTCCTTCCGCACCATCGGCGAACACAAA
This sequence comes from Andrena marginata, assembly GCA_963932335.1. NCBI lineage: Eukaryota > Metazoa > Arthropoda > Insecta > Hymenoptera > Andrenidae > Andrena > Andrena marginata. The sequence continues at coordinate 1,143,952 of CAWVQI010000172.1, read as the reverse complement.
GTCGTCCGATCTTCGAAAACGACAACTGACCCTTGCGTTTCGCGGCATTGCGATCAATTCATTTTAAAGTTTCGACCCCGGTTGTCGCGCTGGTTTTTGAGGTAATCGCGAATATCCACAATCGCTCCCAATATTTTCAAAGTACCGCGAGTTGTCAGAGTCTTTCCGCACCTTCGTCCGAACATAAAGACGCCCTATCGTCGAAAACGACCACAGATCCTTGCGTGTTGCGACATTGCGATCAATTCATATTAAGGTTTCGACCCCGGTCGTCGCGCTGGTTTTCCAGATAATCGCGAATAACCGCAATCGCTCCCAAAATTTTCAAAGTACCGCGAGTTTTCAGAGTCCTTCTGCACCATCGGCGAACACAAAATCGTCCGATCTTCGAAAACGACAACTGATCCTTGCGTGTCGCGACATTGCGATCAATTCATATTAAGGTTTCGACCCCGGTCGTCGCGTTGGTTTTCGAGATAATCGCGAATATCCACAATCGCTCCCAATATTTTCAAAGTACCGCGAGTTGTCAGAGTCCTTCCGCACCTTCGTCCGAACACAAATACGCCCGATCGTCGAAAACGACCACAGATCCTTGCGTGTTGCGACATTGCGATCAATTGATATTAAGGTTTCGACCCTGGTCGTCGCGCTGGTTTTCGAGATAATCGCGAATAACCCAAATCGCTCCCAAAATTTTCTAAGTACCGCGAGTTTTCAGAGTCCTTCCGCACCATCGTCCGAACACAAAGTCGCCCGATCGTCGAAAACGACCACTGATCCTTGCGTGTTGCGACATTGCGATCAATTCATATTAAGGTTTCGACCACGGTCGTCGCGCTGGTTTTCGAGATAATCGCGAATAACCATAATCGCTCCCAAAATTTTCAAAGTACCGCGAGTTTTCAGAGTCCTTCCGCACCATCGGCGAGCACAAAGTCGTCCGATCTTCGAAAACGACAACTGACCCTTGCGTGTCGCGGCATTGCGATCAATTCATATTAAGCTTTCGACCACGGCCCTCGTGCTGGTTCTCGAGAAAATCGCGAATAATCCTAATCGCTCCCAAAATTTTCATAGTACCGCGAGTGTTCAGAGTCCTTCCGCACCATCGGCGAACAAAAAGTCGTCCGATCTTCGAAAACGACAACTGACCCTTGCGTGTTGCGGCATTGCGATCAATTCATTTTAAAGTTTCGACCCCGGTGGTCTCGCTGGTTTTCAAAGTAATCGCGAATATCCACAATCGCTCCCAATATTTTCAAAGTACCGCGAGTTTTCAGAGTCCTTCCGCACCATCGTCCGAACACAAAGTCGTCCGATTGTAGAAAACGACCACTGATCCTTGCGTGTCGCGGCATTGCGATCAATTCATATTAAGTTTTCGACCACGGCCCTCGCGCTGGTTATCGAGAAAATCGCGAATAACCCTAATCGCTCCCAAAATTTTCAAAGTCCCGCGAGTTTTCAGAGCCCTTCCGCACCATCGTCCGAACACAAAGACGCCCGATCGTCGAAAACGACCACAGATCCTTGCGTGTTGCGACATTGCGATCAATTCATATTAAGGTTTCGACCCCGGTCGTCGCGCTGGTTTTCGAGATAATCGCGAATAACCGCAATCGCTCCCAAAATTTTCAAAGTACCGCGAGTTTTCAGAGTCATTCCGCACCATCGGTGAACACAAAGTCGTCCGATCTTCGAAAGCGACCACTGATCCTTGCGTGTGCGACATTGCGATCAATTCATATTAAGGTTTCGACCAGGGCCCTCGCGCTGGTTTTCGAGATAATCGCGAATAACCCAAATCGCTCCCAAAATTTTCAAAGTACCGCGAGATTTCAGAGTCCTTCCGCACCATCGTCCGAACACAAAGTCGTCCGATTGTAGAAAACGACCACTGATCCTTGCGTGTCGCGGCATTGCGATCAATTCATATTAAGGTTTCGACCACGGTTGACTCGCTGGTTTTCGAAGTAATCGCGAATATCCACAATCGCTCCCAATATTTTCAAAGTACCGCGAGTTTTCAGAGTCCTTCCGCACCATCGGCGAACACAAAGTCGTCCGATCTTCGAAAACGACCACTGATCCTTGCGTGTGCGACATTGCGATCAATTCATATTAAGGTTTCGACCAGGGCCCTCGCGCTGGTTTTCGAGATAATCGCGAATAACCCAAATCGCTCCCAAAATTTTCAAAGTACCTCGAGTTTTCAGAGTCCTTCCGCACCATCGTCCGAACACAAAGTCGTCCGATTGTAGAAAACGACCACTGATCCTTGCGTGTCGCGGCATTGCGATCAATTCATATTAAGGTTTCGACCACGGTTGACTCGCTGGTTTTCGAAGTAATCGCGAATATCCACAATCGCTCCCAATATTTTCAAAGTACCGCGAGTTTTCAGAGTCCTTCCGCACCATCGGCGAACACAAAGTCGTCCGATCTTCGAAAACGACAACTGACCCTTGCGTGTCGCGGCATTGCGATCAATTCATTTTAAAGTTTCGACCCCGGTTGTTGCGCTGGTTTTCGAGGTAATCGCGAATATCCACAATCGCTCCCAATATTTTCAAAGTACCGCGAGTTTTCAGAGCCCTTCCGCACCATCGTCCGAACACAAAGTCGTCCGATTGTAGAAAACGACCACTGATCCTTGCGTGTCGCGGCATTGCGATCAATTCATATTAAGGTTTCGACCACGGCCCTCGTGCTGGTTCTCGAGAAAATCGCGAATAACCCTAATCGCTCCCAAAATTTTCATAGTACCGCGAGTGTTCAGAGTCCTTCCGCACCATCGGCGAACACAAAGTCGTCCGATCTTCGAAAACGACAACTGACCCTTGCGTGTCGCGGCATTGCGATCAACTCATTTTAAAGTTTCGACCCCTGTTGACTCGCTGGTTTTCGAAGTAATCGCGAATATCCACAATCGCTCCCAATATTTTCAAAGTACCGCGAGTTGTCAGAGTCTTTCCGCACCTTCGTCCGAACACAAAGACGCCCGATCGTCGAAAACGACCACAGATCCTTGCGTGTTGCGACATTGCGATCAATTCATATTAAGGTTTCGACCCCGGTCGTCGCGCTGGTATTCGAGATAATCGCGAATAACCGCAATCGCTCCCAAAATTTTCAAAGTCCCGCGAGTTTTCAGAGTCCTTCCGCACCATCGGCGAACACAAAGTCGTCCGATCTTCGAAAACGACAACTGACCCTTGCGTTTCGCGGCATTGCGATCAATTCATTTTAAAGTTTCGACCCCGGTTGTCGCGCTGGTTTTTGAGGTAATCGCGAATATCCACAATCGCTCCCAATATTTTCAAAGTACCGCGAGTTGTCAGAGTCCTTCCGCACCTTCGTCCGAACATAAAGACGCCCTATCGTCGAAAACGACCACAGATCCTTGCGTGTTGCGACATTGCGATCAATTCATATTAAGGTTTCGACCCCGGTCGTCGCGCTGGTTTTCCAGATAATCGCGAATAACCGCAATCGCTCCCAAAATTTTCAAAGTACCGCGAGTTTTCAGAGTCCTTCTGCACCATCGGCGAACACAAAATCGTCCGATCTTCGAAAACGACAACTGATCCTTGCGTGTCGCGACATTGCGATCAATTCATATTAAGGTTTCGACCCCGGTCGTCGCGTTGGTTTTCGAGATAATCGCGAATATCCACAATCGCTCCCAATATTTTCAAAGTACCGCGAGTTGTCAGAGTCCTTCCGCACCTTCGTCCGAACACAAATACGCCCGATCGTCGAAAACGACCACAGATCCTTGCGTGTTGCGACATTGCGATCAATTGATATTAAGGTTTCGACCCCGGTCGTCGCGCTGGTTTTCCAGATAATCGCGAATAACCGCAATCGCTCCCAAAATTTTCAAAGTACCGCGAGTTTTCAGAGTCCTTCTGCACCATCGGCGAACACAAAATCGTCCGATCTTCGAAAACGACAACTGATCCTTGCGTGTCGCGACATTGCGATCAATTCATATTAAGGTTTCGACCCCGGTCGTCGCGTTGGTTTTCGAGATAATCGCGAATATCCACAATCGCTCCCAAAATTTTCTAAGTACCGCGAGTTTTCAGAGTCCTTCCGCACCATCGGCGAACAAAAAGTCGTCCGATCTTCGAAAACGACAACTGACCCTTGCGTGTTGCGGCATTGCGATCAATTCATTTTAAAGTTTCGACCCCGGTGGTCTCGCTGGTTTTCAAAGTAATCGCGAATATCCACAATCGCTCCCAATATTTTCAAAGTACCGCGAGTTTTCAGAGTCCTTCCGCACCATCGTCCGAACACAAAGTCGTCCGATTGTAGAAAACGACCACTGATCCTTGCGTGTCGCGGCATTGCGATCAATTCATATTAAGTTTTCGACCACGGCCCTCGCGCTGGTTATCGAGAAAATCGCGAATAACCCTAATCGCTCCCAAAATTTTCAAAGTCCCGCGAGTTTTCAGAGCCCTTCCGCACCATCGTCCGAACACAAAGACGCCCGATCGTCGAAAACGACCACAGATCCTTGCGTGTTGCGACATTGCGATCAATTCATATTAAGGTTTCGACCCCGGTCGTCGCGCTGGTTTTCGAGATAATCGCGAATAACCGCAATCGCTCCCAAAATTTTCAAAGTACCGCGAGTTTTCAGAGTCATTCCGCACCATCGGTGAACACAAAGTCGTCCGATCTTCGAAAGCGACCACTGATCCTTGCGTGTGCGACATTGCGATCAATTCATATTAAGGTTTCGACCAGGGCCCTCGCGCTGGTTTTCGAGATAATCGCGAATAACCCAAATCGCTCCCAAAATTTTCAAAGTACCGCGAGATTTCAGAGTCCTTCCGCACCATCGTCCGAACACAAAGTCGTCCGATTGTAGAAAACGACCACTGATCCTTGCGTGTCGCGGCATTGCGATCAATTCATATTAAGGTTTCGACCACGGTTGACTCGCTGGTTTTCGAAGTAATCGCGAATATCCACAATCGCTCCCAATATTTTCAAAGTACCGCGAGTTTTCAGAGTCCTTCCGCACCATCGGCGAACACAAAGTCGTCCGATCTTCGAAAACGACCACTGATCCTTGCGTGTGCGACATTGCGATCAATTCATATTAAGGTTTCGACCAGGGCCCTCGCGCTGGTTTTCGAGATAATCGCGAATAACCCAAATCGCTCCCAAAATTTTCAAAGTACCGCGAGTTTTCAGAGTCCTTCCGCACCATCGTCCGAACACAAAGTCGTCCGATTGTAGAAAACGACCACTGATCCTTGCGTGTCGCGGCATTGCGATCAATTCATATTAAGGTTTCGACCACGGTTGACTCGCTGGTTTTCGAAGTAATCGCGAATATCCACAATCGCTCCCAATATTTTCAAAGTACCGCGAGTTTTCAGAGTCCTTCCGCACCATCGGCGAACACAAAGTCGTCCGATCTTCGAAAACGACAACTGACCCTTGCGTGTCGCGGCATTGCGATCAATTCATTTTAAAGTTTCGACCCCGGTTGTTGCGCTGGTTTTCGAGGTAATCGCGAATATCCACAATCGCTCCCAATATTTTCAAAGTACCGCGAGTTTTCAGAGCCCTTCCGCACCATCGTCCGAACACAAAGTCGTCCGATTGTAGAAAACGACCACTGATCCTTGCGTGTCGCGGCATTGCGATCAATTCATATTAAGGTTTCGACCACGGCCCTCGTGCTGGTTCTCGAGAAAATCGCGAATAACCCTAATCGCTCCCAAAATTTTCATAGTACCGCGAGTGTTCAGAGTCCTTCCGCACCATCGGCGAACACAAAGTCGTCCGATCTTCGAAAACGACAACTGACCCTTGCGTGTCGCGGCATTGCGATCAACTCATTTTAAAGTTTCGACCCCTGTTGACTCGCTGGTTTTCGAAGTAATCGCGAATATCCACAATCGCTCCCAATATTTTCAAAGTACCGCGAGTTGTCAGAGTCTTTCCGCACCTTCGTCCGAACACAAAGACGCCCGATCGTCGAAAACGACCACAGATCCTTGCGTGTTGCGACATTGCGATCAATTCATATTAAGGTTTCGACCCCGGTCGTCGCGCTGGTATTCGAGATAATCGCGAATAACCGCAATCGCTCCCAAAATTTTCAAAGTCCCGCGAGTTTTCAGAGTCCTTCCGCACCATCGGCGAACACAAAGTCGTCCGATCTTCGAAAACGACAACTGACCCTTGCGTTTCGCGGCATTGCGATCAATTCATTTTAAAGTTTCGACCCCGGTTGTCGCGCTGGTTTTTGAGGTAATCGCGAATATCCACAATCGCTCCCAATATTTTCAAAGTACCGCGAGTTGTCAGAGTCCTTCCGCACCTTCGTCCGAACATAAAGACGCCCTATCGTCGAAAACGACCACAGATCCTTGCGTGTTGCGACATTGCGATCAATTCATATTAAGGTTTCGACCCCGGTCGTCGCGCTGGTTTTCCAGATAATCGCGAATAACCGCAATCGCTCCCAAAATTTTCAAAGTACCGCGAGTTTTCAGAGTCCTTCTGCACCATCGGCGAACACAAAATCGTCCGATCTTCGAAAACGACAACTGATCCTTGCGTGTCGCGACATTGCGATCAATTCATATTAAGGTTTCGACCCCGGTCGTCGCGTTGGTTTTCGAGATAATCGCGAATATCCACAATCGCTCCCAATATTTTCAAAGTACCGCGAGTTGTCAGAGTCCTTCCGCACCTTCGTCCGAACACAAATACGCCCGATCGTCGAAAACGACCACAGATCCTTGCGTGTTGCGACATTGCGATCAATTGATATTAAGGTTTCGACCCCGGTCGTCGCGCTGGTTTTCCAGATAATCGCGAATAACCGCAATCGCTCCCAAAATTTTCAAAGTACCGCGAGTTTTCAGAGTCCTTCTGCACCATCGGCGAACACAAAATCGTCCGATCTTCGAAAACGACAACTGATCCTTGCGTGTCGCGACATTGCGATCAATTCATATTAAGGTTTCGACCCCGGTCGTCGCGTTGGTTTTCGAGATAATCGCGAATATCCACAATCGCTCCCAAAATTTTCTAAGTACCGCGAGTTTTCAGAGTCCTTCCGCACCATCGGCGAACAAAAAGTCGTCCGATCTTCGAAAACGACAACTGACCCTTGCGTGTTGCGGCATTGCGATCAATTCATTTTAAAGTTTCGACCCCGGTGGTCTCGCTGGTTTTCAAAGTAATCGCGAATATCCACAATCGCTCCCAATATTTTCAAAGTACCGCGAGTTTTCAGAGTCCTTCCGCACCATCGTCCGAACACAAAGTCGTCCGATTGTAGAAAACGACCACTGATCCTTGCGTGTCGCGGCATTGCGATCAATTCATATTAAGTTTTCGACCACGGCCCTCGCGCTGGTTATCGAGAAAATCGCGAATAACCCTAATCGCTCCCAAAATTTTCAAAGTCCCGCGAGTTTTCAGAGCCATTCCGCACCATCGTCCGAACACAAAGACGCCCGATCGTCGAAAACGACCACAGATCCTTGCGTGTTGCGACATTGCGATCAATTCATATTAAGGTTTCGACCCCGGTCGTCGCGCTGGTTTTCGAGATAATCGCGAATAACCGCAATCGCTCCCAAAATTTTCAAAGTACCGCGAGTTTTCAGAGTCATTCCGCACCATCGGTGAACACAAAGTCGTCCGATCTTCGAAAGCGACCACTGATCCTTGCGTGTGCGACATTGCGATCAATTCATATTAAGGTTTCGACCAGGGCCCTCGCGCTGGTTTTCGAGATAATCGCGAATAACCCAAATCGCTCCCAAAATTTTCAAAGTACCGCGAGTTTTCAGAGTCCTTCCGCACCATCGTCCGAACACAAAGTCGTCCGATTGTAGAAAACGACCACTGATCCTTGCGTGTCGCGGCATTGCGATCAATTCATATTAAGGTTTCGACCACGGTTGACTCGCTGGTTTTCGAAGTAATCGCGAATATCCACAATCGCTCCCAATATTTTCAAAGTACCGCGAGTTTTCAGAGTCCTTCCGCACCATCGGCGAACACAAAGTCGTCCGATCTTCGAAAACGACCACTGATCCTTGCGTGTGCGACATTGCGATCAATTCATATTAAGGTTTCGACCAGGGCCCTCGCGCTGGTTTTCGAGATAATCGCGAATAACCCAAATCGCTCCCAAAATTTTCAAAGTACCGCGAGTTTTCAGAGTCCTTCCGCACCATCGGCGAACACAAAGTCGTCCGATCTTCGAAAACGACAATTGACCCTTGCGTGTCGCGGCATTGCGATCAATTCATATTAAGGTTTCGACCACGGCCCTCGCGCTGGTTATCGAGAAAATCGCGAATAACCCTAATCGCTCCCAAAATTTTCAAAGTCCCGCGAGTTTTCAGAGCCCTTCCGCACCATCGTCCGAACACAAAGTCGTCCGATTGTAGAAAACGACCACTGATCCTTGCGTGTCGCGGCATTGCGATCAATTCATATTAAGGTTTCGACCACGGCCCTCGTGCTGGTTCTCGAGAAAATCGCGAATAACCCTAATCGCTCCCAAAATTTTTATAGTACCGCGAGTGTTCAGAGTCCTTCCGCACCATCGGCGAACACAAAGTCGTCCGATCTTCGAAAACGACAACTGACCCTTGCGTGTCGCGGCATTGCGATCAATTCATTTTAAAGTTTCGACCCCGGTTGACTCGCTGGTTTTCGAAGTAATCGCGAATATCCACAATCGCTCCCAATATTTTCAAAGTACCGCGAGTTGTCAGAGTCTTTCCGCACCTTCGTCCGAACACAAAGACGCCCGATCGTCGAAAACGACCACAGATCCTTGCGTGTTGCGACATTGCGATCAATTCATATTAAGGTTTCGACCCCGGTCGTCGCGCTGGTATTCGAGATAATCGCGAATAACCGCAATCGCTCCCAAAATTTTCAAAGTCCCGCGAGTTTTCAGAGTCCTTCCGCACCATCGGCGAACACAAAGTCGTCCGATCTTCGAAAACGACAACTGACCCTTGCGTGTCGCGGCATTGCGATCAATTCATTTTAAAGTTTCGACCCCGGTTGTCGCGCTGGTTTTTGAGGTAATCGCGAATATCCACAATCGCTCCCAATATTTTCAAAGTACCGCGAGTTGTCAGAGTCCTTCCGCACCTTCGTCCGAACACAAAGACGCCCTATCGTCGAAAACGACCACAGATCCTTGCGTGTTGCGACATTGCGATCAATTCATATTAAGGTTTCGACCCCGGTCGTCGCGCTGGTTTTCGAGATAATCGCGAATAACCGCAATCGCTCCCAAAATTTTCAAAGTACCGCGAGTTTTCAGAGTCCTTCTGCACCATCGGCGAACACAAAATCGTCCGATCTTCGAAAACGACAACTGATCCTTGCGTGTCGCGACATTGCGATCAATTCATATTAAGGTTTCGACCCCGGTCGTCGCGTTGGTTTTCGAGATAATCGCGAATATCCACAATCGCTCCCAATATTTTCAAAGTACCGCGAGTTGTCAGAGTCCTTCCGCACCTTCGTCCGAACACAAAGACGCCCTATCGTCGAAAACGACCACAGATCCTTGCGTGTTGCGACATTGCGATCAATTGATATTAAGGTTTCGACCAGGGCCCTCGCGCTGGTTTTCGAGATAATCGCGAATAACCCAAATCGCTCCCAAAATTTTCAAAGTACCGCGAGTTTTCAGAGTCCTTCCGCACCATCGTCCGAACACAAAGTCGTCCGATTGTAGAAAACGACCACTGATCCTTGCGTGTCGCGGCATTGCGATCAATTCATATTAAGGTTTCGACCACGGCCCTCGTGCTGGTTTTCGAGATAATCGCGAATAACCCAAATCGCTCCCAAAATTTTCATAGTACCGCGAGTGTTCAGAGACCTTCCGCACCATCGGCGAACACAAAGTCGTCCGATCTTCGAAAACGACAACTGACCCTTGCGTGTCGCGGCATTGCGATCAATTCATTTTAAAGTTTCGACCCCGGTCGTCGCGCCGGTTTTCGAGATAATCGCGAATAACCCTAATCGCTCCCAAAATTTTCAAAGTACCGCGAGTTTTCAGAGTCCTTCCGCACCATCGGCGAACACAAAGTCGTCCGATCTTCGAAAACGACCACTGATCCTTGCGTGTGCGACATTGCGATCAATTCATATTAAGGTTTCGACCAGGGCCCTCGCGCTGGTTTTCGAGATAATCGCGAATAACCCAAATCGCTCCCAAAATTTTCAAAGTACCGCGAGATTTCAGAGTCCTTCCGCACCATCGTCCGAACACAAAGTCGTCCGAATGTAGAAAACGACCACTGATCCTTGCGTGTCGCGGCATTGCGATCAATTCATATTAAGGTTTCGACCACGGTTGACTCGCTGGTTTTCGAAGTAATCGCGAATATCCACAATCGCTCCCAATATTTTCAAAGTACCGCGAGTTTTCAGAGTCCTTCCGCACCATCGGCGAGCACAAAGTCGTCCGATCTTCGAAAACGACAACTGACCCTTGCGTGTCGCGGCATTGCGATCAATTCATATTAAGCTTTCGACCACGGCCCTCGTGCTGGTTCTCGAGAAAATCGCGAATAATCCTAATCGCTCCCAAAATTTTCATAGTACCGCGAGTGTTCAGAGTCCTTCCGCACCATCGGCGAACAAAAAGTCGTCCGATCTTCGAAAACGACAACTGACCCTTGCGTGTTGCGGCATTGCGATCAATTCATTTTAAAGTTTCGACCCCGGTGGTCTCGCTGGTTTTCAAAGTAATCGCGAATATCCACAATCGCTCCCAATATTTTCAAAGTACCGCGAGTTTTCAGAGTCCATCCGCACCATCGTCCGAACACAAAGTCGTCCGATTGTAGAAAACGACCACTGATCCTTGCGTGTCGCGGCATTGCGATCAATTCATATTAAGGTTTCGACCACGGCCCTCGTGCTGGTTCTCGAGAAAATCGCGAATAACCCTAATCGCTCCCAAAATTTTCATAGTACCGCGAGTGTTCAGAGTCCTTCCGCACCATCGGCGAACACAAAGTCGTCCGATCTTCGAAAACGACAACTGACCCTTGCGTGTCGCGGCATTGCGATCAACTCATTTTAAAGTTTCGACCCCGGTTGACTCGCTGGTTTTCGAAGTAATCGCGAATATCCACAATCGCTCCCAATATTTTCAAAGTACCGCGAGTTGTCAGAGTCTTTCCGCACCTTCGTCCGAACACAAAGACGCCCGATCGTCGAAAACGACCACAGATCCTTGCGTGTTGCGACATTGCGATCAATTCATATTAAGGTTTCGACCCCGGTCGTCGCGCTGGTATTCGAGATAATCGCGAATAACCGCAATCGCTCCCAAAATTTTCAAAGTCCCGCGAGTTTTCAGAGTCCTTCCGCACCATCGGCGAACACAAAGTCGTCCGATCTTCGAAAACGACAACTGACCCTTGCGTTTCGCGGCATTGCGATCAATTCATTTTAAAGTTTCGACCCCGGTTGTCGCGCTGGTTTTTGAGGTAATCGCGAATATCCACAATCGCTCCCAATATTTTCAAAGTACCGCGAGTTGTCAGAGTCTTTCCGCACCTTCGTCCGAACATAAAGACGCCCTATCGTCGAAAACGACCACAGATCCTTGCGTGTTGCGACATTGCGATCAATTCATATTAAGGTTTCGACCCCGGTCGTCGCGCTGGTTTTCCAGATAATCGCGAATAACCGCAATCGCTCCCAAAATTTTCAAAGTACCGCGAGTTTTCAGAGTCCTTCTGCACCATCGGCGAACACAAAATCGTCCGATCTTCGAAAACGACAACTGATCCTTGCGTGTCGCGACATTGCGATCAATTCATATTAAGGTTTCGACCCCGGTCGTCGCGTTGGTTTTCGAGATAATCGCGAATATCCACAATCGCTCCCAATATTTTCAAAGTACCGCGAGTTGTCAGAGTCCTTCCGCACCTTCGTCCGAACACAAATACGCCCGATCGTCGAAAACGACCACAGATCCTTGCGTGTTGCGACATTGCGATCAATTGATATTAAGGTTTCGACCCTGGTCGTCGCGCTGGTTTTCGAGATAATCGCGAATAACCCAAATCGCTCCCAAAATTTTCTAAGTACCGCGAGTTTTCAGAGTCCTTCCGCACCATCGTCCGAACACAAAGTCGCCCGATCGTCGAAAACGACCACTGATCCTTGCGTGTTGCGACATTGCGATCAATTCATATTAAGGTTTCGACCACGGTCGTCGCGCTGGTTTTCGAGATAATCGCGAATAACCATAATCGCTCCCAAAATTTTCAAAGTACCGCGAGTTTTCAGAGTCCTTCCGCACCATCGGCGAACACAAAGTCGTCCGATCTTCGAAAACGACCACTGATCCTTGCGTGTGCGACATTGCGATCAATTCATATTAAGGTTTCGACCAGGGCCCTCGCGCTGGTTTTCGAGATAATCGCGAATAACCCAAATCGCTCCCAAAATTTTCAAAGTACCGCGAGTTTTCAGAGTCCTTCCGCACCATCGGCGAACACAAAGTCGTCCGATCTTCGAAAACGACAATTGACCCTTGCGTGTCGCGGCATTGCGATCAATTCATATTAAGGTTTCGACCACGGCCCTCGCGCTGGTTATCGAGAAAATCGCGAATAACCCTAATCGCTCCCAAAATTTTCAAAGTCCCGCGAGTTTTCAGAGCCCTTCCGCACCATCGTCCGAACACAAAGTCGTCCGATTGTAGAAAACGACCACTGATCCTTGCGTGTCGCGGCATTGCGATCAATTCATATTAAGGTTTCGACCACGGCCCTCGTGCTGGTTCTCGAGAAAATCGCGAATAACCCTAATCGCTCCCAAAATTTTTATAGTACCGCGAGTGTTCAGAGTCCTTCCGCACCATCGGCGAACACAAAGTCGTCCGATCTTCGAAAACGACAACTGACCCTTGCGTGTCGCGGCATTGCGATCAATTCATTTTAAAGTTTCGACCCCGGTTGACTCGCTGGTTTTCGAAGTAATCGCGAATATCCACAATCGCTCCCAATATTTTCAAAGTACCGCGAGTTGTCAGAGTCTTTCCGCACCTTCGTCCGAACACAAAGACGCCCGATCGTCGAAAACGACCACAGATCCTTGCGTGTTGCGACATTGCGATCAATTCATATTAAGGTTTCGACCCCGGTCGTCGCGCTGGTATTCGAGATAATCGCGAATAACCGCAATCGCTCCCAAAATTTTCAAAGTCCCGCGAGTTTTCAGAGTCCTTCCGCACCATCGGCGAACACAAAGTCGTCCGATCTTCGAAAACGACAACTGACCCTTGCGTGTCGCGGCATTGCGATCAATTCATTTTAAAGTTTCGACCCCGGTTGTCGCGCTGGTTTTTGAGGTAATCGCGAATATCCACAATCGCTCCCAATATTTTCAAAGTACCGCGAGTTGTCAGAGTCCTTCCGCACCTTCGTCCGAACACAAAGACGCCCTATCGTCGAAAACGACCACAGATCCTTGCGTGTTGCGACATTGCGATCAATTCATATTAAGGTTTCGACCCCGGTCGTCGCGCTGGTTTTCGAGATAATCGCGAATAACCGCAATCGCTCCCAAAATTTTCAAAGTACCGCGAGTTTTCAGAGTCCTTCTGCACCATCGGCGAACACAAAATCGTCCGATCTTCGAAAACGACAACTGACCCTTGCGTGTCGCGGCATTGCGATCAATTCATTTTAAAGTTTCGACCCCGGTTGTCGCGCTGGTTTTTGAGGTAATCGCGAATATCCACAATCGCTCCCAATATTTTCAAAGTACCGCGAGTTGTCAGAGTCCTTCCGCACCTTCGTCCGAACACAAAGACGCCCTATCGTCGAAAACGACCACAGATCCTTGCGTGTTGCGACATTGCGATCAATTGATATTAAGGTTTCGACCAGGGCCCTCGCGCTGGTTTTCGAGATAATCGCGAATAACCCAAATCGCTCCCAAAATTTTCAAAGTACCGCGAGTTTTCAGAGTCCTTCCGCACCATCGTCCGAACACAAAGTCGTCCGATTGTAGAAAACGACCACTGATCCTTGCGTGTCGCGGCATTGCGATCAATTCATATTAAGGTTTCGACCACGGCCCTCGTGCTGGTTTTCGAGATAATCGCGAATAACCCAAATCGCTCCCAAAATTTTCATAGTACCGCGAGTGTTCAGAGACCTTCCGCACCATCGGCGAACACAAAGTCGTCCGATCTTCGAAAACGACAACTGACCCTTGCGTGTCGCGGCATTGCGATCAATTCATTTTAAAGTTTCGACCCCGGTCGTCGCGCCGGTTTTCGAGATAATCGCGAATAACCCTAATCGCTCCCAAAATTTTCAAAGTACCGCGAGTTTTCAGAGTCCTTCCGCACCATCGGCGAACACAAAGTCGTCCGATCTTCGAAAACGACCACTGATCCTTGCGTGTGCGACATTGCGATCAATTCATATTAAGGTTTCGACCAGGGCCCTCGCGCTGGTTTTCGAGATAATCGCGAATAACCCAAATCGCTCCCAAAATTTTCAAAGTACCGCGAGATTTCAGAGTCCTTCCGCACCATCGTCCGAACACAAAGTCGTCCGAATGTAGAAAACGACCACTGATCCTTGCGTGTCGCGGCATTGCGATCAATTCATATTAAGGTTTCGACCACGGTTGACTCGCTGGTTTTCGAAGTAATCGCGAATATCCACAATCGCTCCCAATATTTTCAAAGTACCGCGAGTTTTCAGAGTCCTTCCGCACCATCGGCGAACACAAAGTCGTCCGATCTTCGAAAACGACCACTGATCCTTGCGTGTGCGACATTGCGATCAATTCATATTAAGGTTTCGACCAGGGCCCTCGCGCTGGTTTTCGAGATAATCGCGAATAACCCAAATCGCTCCCAAAATTTTCAAAGTACCGCGAGTTTTCAGAGTCCTTCCGCACCATCGTCCGAACACAAAGTCGTCCGATTGTAGAAAACGACCACTGATCCTTGCGTGTCGCGGCATTGCGATCAATTCATATTAAGGTTTCGACCACGGTTGACTCGCTGCTTTTCGAAGTAATCGCGAATATCCACAATCGCTCCCAATAGTTTCAAAGTACCGCGAGTTTTCAGAGTCCTTCCGCACCATCGGCGAACCCAAAGTCGTCCGATCTTCGAAAACGACAACTGACCCTTGCGTGTCGCGGCATTGCGATCAATTCATTTTAAAGTTTCGACCCCGGTTGTTGCGCTGGTTTTCGAGGTAATCGCGAATATCCACAATCGCTCCCAATATTTTCAAAGTACCGCGAGTTTTCAGAGCCCTTCCGCACCATCGTCCGAACACAAAGTCGTCCGATTGTAGAAAACGACCACTGATCCTTGCGTGTCGCGGCATTGCGATCAATTCATATTAAGGTTTCGACCACGGCCCTCGTGCTGGTTCTCGAGAAAATCGCGAATAACCCTAATCGCTCCCAAAATTTTCATAGTACCGCGAGTGTTCAGAGTCCTTCCGCACCATCGGCGAACACAAAGTCGTCCGATCTTCGAAAACGACAACTGACCCTTGCGTGTCGCGGCATTGCGATCAACTCATTTTAAAGTTTCGACCCCGGTTGACTCGCTGGTTTTCGAAGTAATCGCGAATATCCACAATCGCTCCCAATATTTTCAAAGTACCGCGAGTTGTCAGAGTCTTTCCGCACCTTCGTCCGAACACAAAGACGCCCGATCGTCGAAAACGACCACAGATCCTTGCGTGTTGCGACATTGCGATCAATTCATATTAAGGTTTCGACCCCGGTCGTCGCGCTGGTATTCGAGATAATCGCGAATAACCGCAATCGCTCCCAAAATTTTCAAAGTCCCGCGAGTTTTCAGAGTCCTTCCGCACCATCGGCGAACACAAAGTCGTCCGATCTTCGAAAACGACAACTGACCCTTGCGTTTCGCGGCATTGCGATCAATTCATTTTAAAGTTTCGACCCCGGTTGTCGCGCTGGTTTTTGAGGTAATCGCGAATATCCACAATCGCTCCCAATATTTTCAAAGTACCGCGAGTTGTCAGAGTCTTTCCGCACCTTCGTCCGAACATAAAGACGCCCTATCGTCGAAAACGACCACAGATCCTTGCGTGTTGCGACATTGCGATCAATTCATATTAAGGTTTCGACCCCGGTCGTCGCGCTGGTTTTCCAGATAATCGCGAATAACCGCAATCGCTCCCAAAATTTTCAAAGTACCGCGAGTTTTCAGAGTCCTTCTGCACCATCGGCGAACACAAAATCGTCCGATCTTCGAAAACGACAACTGATCCTTGCGTGTCGCGACATTGCGATCAATTCATATTAAGGTTTCGACCCCGGTCGTCGCGTTGGTTTTCGAGATAATCGCGAATATCCACAATCGCTCCCAATATTTTCAAAGTACCGCGAGTTGTCAGAGTCCTTCCGCACCTTCGTCCGAACACAAATACGCCCGATCGTCGAAAACGACCACAGATCCTTGCGTGTTGCGACATTGCGATCAATTGATATTAAGGTTTCGACCCTGGTCGTCGCGCTGGTTTTCGAGATAATCGCGAATAACCCAAATCGCTCCCAAAATTTTCTAAGTACCGCGAGTTTTCAGAGTCCTTCCGCACCATCGTCCGAACACAAAGTCGCCCGATCGTCGAAAACGACCACTGATCCTTGCGTGTTGCGACATTGCGATCAATTCATATTAAGGTTTCGACCACGGTCGTCGCGCTGGTTTTCGAGATAATCGCGAATAACCATAATCGCTCCCAAAATTTTCAAAGTACCGCGAGTTTTCAGAGTCCTTCCGCACCATCGGCGAGCACAAAGTCGTCCGATCTTCGAAAACGACAACTGACCCTTGCGTGTCGCGGCATTGCGATCAATTCATATTAAGCTTTCGACCACGGCCCTCGTGCTGGTTCTCGAGAAAATCGCGAATAATCCTAATCGCTCCCAAAATTTTCATAGTACCGCGAGTGTTCAGAGTCCTTCCGCACCATCGGCGAACAAAAAGTCGTCCGATCTTCGAAAACGACAACTGACCCTTGCGTGTTGCGGCATTGCGATCAATTCATTTTAAAGTTTCGACCCCGGTGGTCTCGCTGGTTTTCAAAGTAATCGCGAATATCCACAATCGCTCCCAATATTTTCAAAGTACCGCGAGTTTTCAGAGTCCATCCGCACCATCGTCCGAACACAAAGTCGTCCGATTGTAGAAAACGACCACTGATCCTTGCGTGTCGCGGCATTGCGATCAATTCATATTAAGGTTTCGACCACGGCCCTCGTGCTGGTTCTCGAGAAAATCGCGAATAACCCTAATCGCTCCCAAAATTTTCATAGTACCGCGAGTGTTCAGAGTCCTTCCGCACCATCGGCGAACACAAAGTCGTCCGATCTTCGAAAACGACAACTGACCCTTGCGTGTCGCGGCATTGCGATCAACTCATTTTAAAGTTTCGACCCCGGTTGACTCGCTGGTTTTCGAAGTAATCGCGAATATCCACAATCGCTCCCAATATTTTCAAAGTACCGCGAGTTGTCAGAGTCTTTCCGCACCTTCGTCCGAACACAAAGACGCCCGATCGTCGAAAACGACCACAGATCCTTGCGTGTTGCGACATTGCGATCAATTCATATTAAGGTTTCGACCCCGGTCGTCGCGCTGGTATTCGAGATAATCGCGAATAACCGCAATCGCTCCCAAAATTTTCAAAGTCCCGCGAGTTTTCAGAGTCCTTCCGCACCATCGGCGAACACAAAGTCGTCCGATCTTCGAAAACGACAACTGACCCTTGCGTTTCGCGGCATTGCGATCAATTCATTTTAAAGTTTCGACCCCGGTTGTCGCGCTGGTTTTTGAGGTAATCGCGAATATCCACAATCGCTCCCAATATTTTCAAAGTACCGCGAGTTGTCAGAGTCTTTCCGCACCTTCGTCCGAACATAAAGACGCCCTATCGTCGAAAACGACCACAGATCCTTGCGTGTTGCGACATTGCGATCAATTCATATTAAGGTTTCGACCCCGGTCGTCGCGCTGGTTTTCCAGATAATCGCGAATAACCGCAATCGCTCCCAAAATTTTCAAAGTACCGCGAGTTTTCAGAGTCCTTCTGCACCATCGGCGAACACAAAATCGTCCGATCTTCGAAAACGACAACTGATCCTTGCGTGTCGCGACATTGCGATCAATTCATATTAAGGTTTCGACCCCGGTCGTCGCGTTGGTTTTCGAGATAATCGCGAATATCCACAATCGCTCCCAATATTTTCAAAGTACCGCGAGTTGTCAGAGTCCTTCCGCACCTTCGTCCGAACACAAATACGCCCGATCGTCGAAAACGACCACAGATCCTTGCGTGTTGCGACATTGCGATCAATTGATATTAAGGTTTCGACCCTGGTCGTCGCGCTGGTTTTCGAGATAATCGCGAATAACCCAAATCGCTCCCAAAATTTTCTAAGTACCGCGAGTTTTCAGAGTCCTTCCGCACCATCGTCCGAACACAAAGTCGCCCGATCGTCGAAAACGACCACTGATCCTTGCGTGTTGCGACATTGCGATCAATTCATATTAAGGTTTCGACCACGGTCGTCGCGCTGGTTTTCGAGATAATCGCGAATAACCATAATCGCTCCCAAAATTTTCAAAGTACCGCGAGTTTTCAGAGTCCTTCCGCACCATCGGCGAGCACAAAGTCGTCCGATCTTCGAAAACGACAACTGACCCTTGCGTGTCGCGGCATTGCGATCAATTCATATTAAGCTTTCGACCACGGCCCTCGTGCTGGTTCTCGAGAAAATCGCGAATAATCCTAATCGCTCCCAAAATTTTCATAGTACCGCGAGTGTTCAGAGTCCTTCCGCACCATCGGCGAACAAAAAGTCGTCCGATCTTCGAAAACGACAACTGACCCTTGCGTGTTGCGGCATTGCGATCAATTCATTTTAAAGTTTCGACCCCGGTGGTCTCGCTGGTTTTCAAAGTAATCGCGAATATCCACAATCGCTCCCAATATTTTCAAAGTACCGCGAGTTTTCAGAGTCCATCCGCACCATCGTCCGAACACAAAGTCGTCCGATTGTAGAAAACGACCACTGATCCTTGCGTGTCGCGGCATTGCGATCAATTCATATTAAGTTTTCGACCACGGCCCTCGCGCTGGTTATCGAGAAAATCGCGAATAACCCTAATCGCTCCCAAAATTTTCAAAGTCCCGCGAGTTTTCAGAGCCCTTCCGCACCATCGTCCGAACACAAAGACGCCCGATCGTCGAAAACGACCACAGATCCTTGCGTGTTGCGACATTGCGATCAATTCATATTAAGGTTTCGACCCCGGTCGTCGCGCTGGTTTTCGAGATAATCGCGAATAACCGCAATCGCTCCCAAAATTTTCAAAGTACCGCGAGTTTTCAGAGTCATTCCGCACCATCGGTGAACACAAAGTCGTCCGATCTTCGAAAGCGACCACTGATCCTTGCGTGTGCGACATTGCGATCAATTCATATTAAGGTTTCGACCAGGGCCCTCGCGCTGGTTTTCGAGATAATCGCGAATAACCCAAATCGCTCCCAAAATTTTCAAAGTACCGCGAGTTTTCAGAGTCCTTCCGCACCATCGTCCGAACACAAAGTCGTCCGATTGTAGAAAACGACCACTGATCCTTGCGTGTCGCGGCATTGCGATCAATTCATATTAAGGTTTCGACCACGGTTGACTCGCTGGTTTTCGAAGTAATCGCGAATATCCACAATCGCTCCCAATATTTTCAAAGTACCGCGAGTTTTCAGAGTCCTTCCGCACCATCGGCGAACACAAAGTCGTCCGATCTTCGAAAACGACCACTGATCCTTGCGTGTGCGACATTGCGATCAATTCATATTAAGGTTTCGACCAGGGCCCTCGCGCTGGTTTTCGAGATAATCGCGAATAACCCAAATCGCTCCCAAAATTTTCAAAGTACCGCGAGTTTTCAGAGTCCTTCCGCACCATCGGCGAACACAAAGTCGTCCGATCTTCGAAAACGACAATTGACCCTTGCGTGTCGCGGCATTGCGATCAATTCATATTAAGGTTTCGACCACGGCCCTCGCGCTGGTTATCGAGAAAATCGCGAATAACCCTAATCGCTCCCAAAATTTTCAAAGTCCCGCGAGTTTTCAGAGCCCTTCCGCACCATCGTCCGAACACAAAGTCGTCCGATTGTAGAAAACGACCACTGATCCTTGCGTGTCGCGGCATTGCGATCAATTCATATTAAGGTTTCGACCAGGGCCCTCGCGCTGGTTTTCGAGATAATCGCGAATAACCCAAATCGCTCCCAAAATTTTCAAAGTCCCGCGAGTTTTCAGAGTCCTTCCGCACCATCGGCGAACACAAAGTCGTCCGATCTTCGAAAACGACAACTGACCCTTGCGTGTCGCGGCATTGCGATCAATTCATTTTAAAGTTTCGACCCCGGTTGTCGCGCTGGTTTTTGAGGTAATCGCGAATATCCACAATCGCTCCCAATATTTTCAAAGTACCGCGAGTTGTCAGAGTCCTTCCGCACCTTCGTCCGAACACAAAGACGCCCTATCGTCGAAAACGACCACAGATCCTTGCGTGTTGCGACATTGCGATCAATTCATATTAAGGTTTCGACCCCGGTCGTCGCGCTGGTTTTCGAGATAATCGCGAATAACCGCAATCGCTCCCAAAATTTTCAAAGTACCGCGAGTTTTCAGAGTCCTTCTGCACCATCGGCGAACACAAAATCGTCCGATCTTCGAAAACGACAACTGATCCTTGCGTGTCGCGACATTGCGATCAATTCATATTAAGGTTTCGACCCCGGTCGTCGCGTTGGTTTTCGAGATAATCGCGAATATCCACAATCGCTCCCAATATTTTCAAAGTACCGCGAGTTGTCAGAGTCCTTCCGCACCTTCGTCCGAACACAAAGACGCCCTATCGTCGAAAACGACCACAGATCCTTGCGTGTTGCGACATTGCGATCAATTGATATTAAGGTTTCGACCCCGGTCGTCGCGCTGGTTTTCGAGATAATCGCGAATAACCGCAATCGCTCCCAAAATTTTCAAAGTATCGCGAGTTTTCAGAGTCATTCCGCACCATCGGCGAACACAAAGTCGTCCGATCTTCGAAAACGACCACTGATCCTTGCGTGTGCGACATTGCGATCAATTCATATTAAGGTTTCGACCAGGGCCCTCGCGCTGGTTTTCGAGATAATCGCGAATAACCCAAATCGCTCCCAAAATTTTCAAAGTACCGCGAGTTTTCAGAGTCCTTCCGCACCATCGTCCGAACACAAAGTCGTCCGATTGTAGAAAACGACCACTGATCCTTGCGTGTCGCGGCATTGCGATCAATTCATATTAAGGTTTCGACCACGGCCCTCGTGCTGGTTTTCGAGATAATCGCGAATAACCCAAATCGCTCCCAAAATTTTCATAGTACCGCGAGTGTTCAGAGTCCTTCCGCACCATCGGCGAACACAAAGTCGTCCGATCTTCGAAAACGACAACTGACCCTTGCGTGTCGCGGCATTGCGATCAATTCATTTTAAAGTTTCGACCCCGGTCGTCGCGCCGGTTTTCGAGATAATCGCGAATAACCCTAATCGCTCCCAAAATTTTCAAAGTACCGCGAGTTTTCAGAGTCCTTCCGCACCATCGGCGAACACAAAGTCGTCCGATCTTCGAAAACGACCACTGATCCTTGCGTGTGCGACATTGCGATCAATTCATATTAAGGTTTCGACCAGGGCCCTCGCGCTGGTTTTCGAGATAATCGCGAATAACCCAAATCGCTCCCAAAATTTTCAAAGTACCGCGAGTTTTCAGAGTCCTTCCGCACCATCGTCCGAACACAAAGTCGTCCGATTGTAGAAAACGACCACTGATCCTTGCGTGTCGCGGCATTGCGATCAATTCATATTAAGGTTTCGACGACGGTCGTCGCGCTGGTTTTCGAGATAATCGCGAATAACCGCAATCGCTCCCAAAATTTTCAAAGTACCGCGAGTTTTCAGAGTCCTTCTGCACCATCGGCGAACACAAAATCGTCCGATCTTCGAAAACGACAACTGATCCTTGCGTGTCGCGACATTGCGATCAATTCATATTAAGGTTTCGACCCCGGTCGTCGCGTTGGTTTTCGAGATAATCGCGAATATCCACAATCGCTCCCAATATTTTCAAAGTACCGCGAGTTGTCAGAGTCCTTCCGCACCTTCGTCCGAACACAAAGACGCCCTATCGTCGAAAACGACCACAGATCCTTGCGTGTTGCGACATTGCGATCAATTGATATTAAGGTTTCGACCCCGGTCGTCGCGCTGGTTTTCGAGATAATCGCGAATAACCGCAATCGCTCCCAAAATTTTCAAAGTATCGCGAGTTTTCAGAGTCCTTCCGCACCATCGTCCGAACACAAAGTCGTCCGATTGTAGAAAACGACCACTGATCCTTGCGTGTCGCGGCATTGCGATCAATTCATATTAAGGTTTCGACCACGGCCCTCGTGCTGGTTTTCGAGATAATCGCGAATAACCCAAATCGCTCCCAAAATTTTCATAGTACCGCGAGTGTTCAGAGTCCTTCCGCACCATCGTCCGAACACAAAGTCGTCCGATTGTAGAAAAGGACCACTGATCCTTGCGTGTCGCGGCATTGCGATCAATTCATATTAAGGTTTCGACGACGGTTGACTCGCTGGTTTTCGAAGTAATCGCGAATATCCACAATCGCTCCCAATATTTTCAAAGTACCGCGAGTTTTCAGAGTCCTTCCGCACCATCGGCGAACACAAAGTCGTCCGATCTTCGAAAACGACCACTGATCCTTGCGTGTGCGACATTGCGATCAATTCATATTTAGGTTTCGACCAGGGCCCTCGCGCTGGTTTTCGAGATAATCGCGAATAACCCAAATCGCTCCCAAAATTTTCAAAGTACCGCGAGTTTTCAGAGTCCTTCCGCACCATCGTCCGAACACAAAGTCGTCCGATTGTAGAAAACGACCACTGATCCTTGCGTGTCGCGGCATTGCGATCAATTCATATTAAGGTTTCGACCACGGTTGACTCGCTGGTTTTCGAAGTAATCGCGAATATCCACAATCGCTCCCAATATTTTCAAAGTACCGCGAGTTTTCAGAGTCCTTCCGCACCATCGGCGAACACAAAGTCGTCCGATCTTCGAAAACGACCACTGATCCTTGCGTGTGCGACATTGCGATCAATTCATATTAAGGTTTCGACCAGGGCCCTCGCGCTGGTTTTCGAGATAATCGCGAATAACCCAAATCGCTCCCAAAATTTTCAAAGTACCGCGAGTTTTCAGAGTCCTTCCGCACCATCGTCCGAACACAAAGTCGTCCGATTGTAGAAAACGACCACTGATCCTTGCGTGTCGCGGCATTGCGATCAATTCATATTAAGGTTTCGACCACGGCCCTCGTGCTGGTTCTCGAGAAAATCGCGAATAACCCTAATCGCTCCCAAAATTTTCATAGTACCGCGAGTGTTCAGAGTCCTTCCGCACCATCGGCGAACACAAAGTCGTCCGATCTTCGAAAACGACAACTGACCCTTGCGTGTCGCGGCATTGCGATCAATTCATTTTAAAGTTTCGACCCCGGTTGACTCGCTGGTTTTCGAAGTAATCGCGAATATCCACAATCGCTCCCAATATTTTCAAAGTACCGCGAGTTGTCAGAGTCTTTCCGCACCTTCGTCCGAACACAAAGACGCCCGATCGTCGAAAACGACCACAGATCCTTGCGTGTTGCGACATTGCGATCAATTCATATTAAGGTTTCGACCCCGGTCGTCGCGCTGGTATTCGAGATAATCGCGAATAACCGCAATCGCTCCCAAAATTTTCAAAGTCCCGCGAGTTTTCAGAGTCCTTCCGCACCATCGGCGAACACAAAGTCGTCCGATCTTCGAAAACGACAACTGACCCTTGCGTGTCGCGGCATTGCGATCAATTCATTTTAAAGTTTCGACCCCGGTTGTCGCGCTGGTTTTTGAGGTAATCGCGAATATCCACAATCGCTCCCAATATTTTCAAAGTACCGCGAGTTGTCAGAGTCCTTCCGCACCTTCGTCCGAACACAAAGACGCCCTATCGTCGAAAACGACCACAGATCCTTGCGTGTTGCGACATTGCGATCAATTCATATTAAGGTTTCGACCCCGGTCGTCGCGCTGGTTTTCGAGATAATCGCGAATAACCGCAATCGCTCCCAAAATTTTCAAAGTACCGCGAGTTTTCAGAGTCCTTCTGCACCATCGGCGAACACAAAATCGTCCGATCTTCGAAAACGACAACTGATCCTTGCGTGTCGCGACATTGCGATCAATTCATATTAAGGTTTCGACCCCGGTCGTCGCGTTGGTTTTCGAGATAATCGCGAATATCCACAATCGCTCCCAATATTTTCAAAGTACCGCGAGTTGTCAGAGTCCTTCCGCACCTTCGTCCGAACACAAAGACGCCCTATCGTCGAAAACGACCACAGATCCTTGCGTGTTGCGACATTGCGATCAATTGATATTAAGGTTTCGACCCCGGTCGTCGCGCTGGTTTTCGAGATAATCGCGAATAACCGCAATCGCTCCCAAAATTTTCAAAGTATCGCGAGTTTTCAGAGTCATTCCGCATCATCGGCGAACACAAAGTCGTCCGATCTTCGAAAACGACCACTGATCCTTGCGTGTGCGACATTGCGATCAATTCATATTAAGGTTTCGACCAGGGCCCTCGCGCTGGTTTTCGAGATAATCGCGAATAACCCAAATCGCTCCCAAAATTTTCAAAGTACCGCGAGTTTTCAGAGTCCTTCCGCACCATCGTCCGAACACAAAGTCGTCCGATTGTAGAAAACGACCACTGATCCTTGCGTGTCGCGGCATTGCGATCAATTCATATTAAGGTTTCGACCACGGCCCTCGTGCTGGTTCTCGAGAAAATCGCGAATAACCCTAATCGCTCCCAAAATTTTCATAGTACCGCGAGTGTTCAGAGTCCTTCCGCACCATCGGCGAACACAAAGTCGTCCGATCTTCGAAAACGACAACTGACCCTTGCGTGTCGCGGCATTGCGATCAATTCATTTTAAAGTTTCGACCCCGGTTGACTCGCTGGTTTTCGAAGTAATCGCGAATATCCACAAAAGCTCCCAATATTTTCAAAGTACCGCGAGTTGTCAGAGTCCTTCCGCACCATCGTCCGAACACGAAGTTGTCCGATTGTAGAAAACGACCACAGATCCTTGCGTGTCGCGGCATTGCGATCAATTCATATTAAGGTTTCGACCACGGCCCTCGCGCTGGTTATCGAGAAAATCGCGAATAACCCTAATCGCTCCCAAAATTTTCAAAGTCCCGCGAGTTTTCAGAGCCCTTCCGCACCATCGTCCGAACACAAAGTCGTCCGATTGTAGAAAACGACCACTGATCCTTGCGTGTCGCGGCATTGCGATCAATTCATATTAAGGTTTCGACCACGGCCCTCGTGCTGGTTCTCGAGAAAATCGCGAATAACCCTAATCGCTCCCAAAATTTTCATAGTACCGCGAGTGTTCAGAGTCCTTCCGCACCATCGGCGAACACAAAGTCGTCCGATCTTCGAAAACGACAACTGACCCTTGCGTGTCGCGGCATTGCGATCAATTCATATTAAGGTTTCGACCAGGGCCCTCGCGCTGGTTTTCGAGATAATCGCGAATAACCCAAACCGCTCCCAAAATTTTCATAGTACCGCGAGTGTTCAGAGTCCTTCCGCACCATCGGCGAACACAAAGTCGTCCGATTGTAGAAAACGACCACTGATCCTTGCGTGTCGCGGCATTGCGATCAATTCATATTAAGGTTTCGACGACGGTTGACTCGCTGGTTTTCGAAGTAATCGCGAATATCCACAATCGCTCCCAATATTTTCAAAGTACCGCGAGTTTTCAGAGTCCTTCCGCACCATCGGCGAACACAAAGTCGTCCGATCTTCGAAAACGACCACTGATCCTTGCGTGTGCGACATTGCGATCAATTCATATTAAGGTTTCGACCAGGGCCCTCGCGCTGGTTTTCGAGATAATCGCGAATAACCCAAATCGCTCCCAAAATTTTCAAAGTACCGCGAGTTTTCAGAGTCCTTCCGCACCATCGTCCGAACACAAAGTCGTCCGATTGTAGAAAACGACCACTGATCCTTGCGTGTCGCGGCATTGCGATCAATTCATATTAAGGTTTCGACCACGGTTGACTCGCTGGTTTTCGAAGTAATCGCGAATATCCACAATCGCTCCCAATATTTTCAAAGTACCGCGAGTTTTCAGAGTCCTTCCGCACCATCGGCGAACACAAAGTCGTCCGATCTTCGAAAACGACCACTGATCCTTGCGTGTGCGACATTGCGATCAATTCATATTAAGGTTTCGACCAGGGCCCTCGCGCTGGTTTTCGAGATAATCGCGAATAACCCAAATCGCTCCCAAAATTTTCAAAGTACCGCGAGTGTTCAGAGTCCTTCCGCACCATCGGCGAACACAAAGTCGTCCGATCTTCGAAAACGACAACTGACCCTTGCGTGTCGCGGCATTGCGATCAATTCATTTTAAAGTTTCGACCCCGGTTGACTCGCTGGTTTTCGAAGTAATCGCGAATATCCACAATCGCTCCCAATATTTTCAAAGTACCGCGAGTTGTCAGAGTCTTTCCGCACCTTCGTCCGAACACAAAGACGCCCGATCGTCGAAAACGACCACAGATCCTTGCGTGTTGCGACATTGCGATCAATTCATATTAAGGTTTCGACCAGGGCCCTCGCGCTGGTTTTCGAGATAATCGCGAATAACCCAAATCGCTCCCAAAATTTTCAAAGTACCGCGAGTTTTCAGAGTCCTTCCGCACCATCGGCGAACACAAAGTCGTCCGATCTTCGAAAACGACAACTGACCCTTGCGTGTCGCGGCATTGCGATCAATTCATTTTAAAGTTTCGACCCCGGTTGACTCGCTGGTTTTCGAAGTAATCGCGAATATCCACAAAAGCTCCCAATATTTTCAAAGTGCCGCGAGTTGTCAGAGTCTTTCCGCACCTTCGTCCGAACACAAAGACGCCCGATCGTCGAAAACGACCACAGATCCTTGCGTGTTGCGACATTGCGATCAATTCATATTAAGGTTTCGACCCCGGTCGTCGCGCTGGTTTTCGAGATAATCGCGAATAACCGCAATCGCTCCCAAAATTTTCAAAGTACCGCGAGTTTTCAGAGTCATTCTGCACCATCGGCGAACACAAAGTCGTCCGATCTTCGAAAACGACAACTGACCCTTGCGTGTCGCGGCATTGCGATCAATTCATTTTAATGTTTCGACCCCGGTTGTTGCGCTGGTTTTCGAGGTAATCGCGAATATCCACAATCGCTCCCAATATTTTCAAAGTACCGCGAGTTGTCAGAGTCCTTCCGCACCATCGTCCGAACACGAAGTCGTCCGATTGTAGAAAACGACCACAGATCCTTGCGTGTCGCGGCATTGCGATCAATTCATATTAAGGTTTCGACCACGGCCCTCGCGCTGGTTATCGAGAAAATCGCGAATAACCCTAATCGCTCCCAAAATTTTCATAGTACCGCGAGTGTTCAGAGTCCTTCCGCACCATCGGCGAACACAAAGTCGTCCGATCTTCGAAAACGACAACTGACCCTTGCGTGTCGCGGCATTGCGATCAATTCATTTTAAAGTTTCGACCCCGGTTGTTGCGCTGGTTTTCGAGGTAATCGCGAATATCCACAATCGCTCCCAATATTTTCAAAGTACCGCGAGTTGTCAGAGTCCTTCCGCACCATCGTCCGAACACAAAGTCGTCCGATCTTCGAAAACGACAACTGACCCTTGCGTGTTGCGGCATTGCGATCAATTCATTTTAAAGTTTCGACCCCGGTGGTCTCGCTGGTTTTCAAAGTAATCGCGAATATCCACAATCGCTCCCAATATTTTCAAAGTACCGCGAGTTGTCAGAGTCCTTCCGCACCTTCGTCCGAACACAAAGACGCCCGATCGTCGAAAACGACCACAGATCCTTGCGTGTTGCGACATTGCGATCAATTCATATTAAGGTTTCGACCCCGGTCGTCGCGCTGGTTTTCGAGATAATCGCGAATAACCGCAATCGCTCCCAAAATTTTCAAAGTACCGCGAGTTTTCAGAGTCATTCCGCACCATCGGCGAACACAAAGTCGTCCGATCTTCGAAAACGACCACTGATCCTTGCGTGTGCGACATTGCGATCAATTCATATTAAGGTTTCGACCAGGGCCCTCGCGCTGGTTTTCGAGATAATCGCGAATAACCCAAATCGCTCCCAAAATTTTCAAAGTACCGCGAGTTTTCAGAGTCCTTCCGCACCATCGTCCGAACACAAAGTCGTCCGATTGTAGAAAACGACCACTGATCCTTGCGTGTCGCGGCATTGCGATCAATTCATATTAAGGTTTCGACCACGGCCCTCGTGCTGGTTCTCGAGAAAATCGCGAATAACCCTAATCGCTCCCAAAATTTTCATAGTACCGCGAGTGTTCAGAGTCCTTCCGCACCATCGGCGAACACAAAGTCGTCCGATCTTCGAAAACGACAACTGACCCTTGCGTGTCGCGGCATTGCGATCAATTCATTTTAAAGTTTCGACCCCGGTTGACTCGCTGGTTTTCGAAGTAATCGCGAATATCCACAAAAGCTCCCAATATTTTCAAAGTACCGCGAGTTGTCAGAGTCTTTCCGCACCTTCGTCCGAACACAAAGACGCCCGATCGTCCAAAACGACCACAGATCCTTGCGTGTTGCGACATTGCGATCAATTCATATTAAGGTTTCGACCCCGGTCGTCGCGCTGGTTTTCGAGATAATCGCGAATAACCGCAATCGCTCCCAAAATTTTCAAAGTACCGCGAGTTTTCAGAGTCATTCTGCACCATCGGCGAACACAAAGTCGTCCAACTTCGAAAACGACAACTGACCCTTGCGTGTCGCGGCATTGCGATCAATTCATTTTAAAGTTTCGACCCCAGTTGTTGCGCTGGTTTTCGAGGTAATCGCGAATATCCACAATCGCTCCCAATATTTTCAAAGTACCGCGAGTTGTCAGAGTCCTTCCGCACCATCGTCCGAACACAAAGTCGTCCGATTGTAGAAAACGACCACAGATCCTTGCGTGTCGCGGCATTGCGATCAATTCATATTAAGGTTTCGACCACGGCCCTCGCGCTGGTTATCGAGAAAATCGCGAATAACCCTAATCGCTCCCAAAATTTTCAAAGTCCCGCGAGTTTTCAGAGCCCTTCCGCACCATCGTCCGAACACAAAGTCGTCCGATTGTAGAAAACGACCACTGATCCTTGCGTGTCGCGGCATTGCGATCAATTCATATTAAGGTTTCGACCACGGCCCTCGTGCTGGTTTTCGAGATAATCGCGAATAACCCAAATCGCTCCCAAAATTTTCAAAGTACCGCGAGTTTTCAGAGTCCTTCCGCACCATCGTCCGAACACAAAGTCGTCCGATTGTAGAAAACGACCACTGATCCTTGCGTGTCGCGGCATTGCGATCAATTCATATTAAGGTTTCGACCACGGCCCTCGTGCTGGTTCTCGAGAAAATCGCGAATAACCCTAATCGCTCCCAAAATTTTCATAGTACCGCGAGTGTTCAGAGTCCTTCCGCACCATCGGCGAACACAAAGTCGTCCGATCTTCGAAAACGACAACTGACCCTTGCGTGTCGCGGCATTGCGATCAATTCATTTTAAAGTTTCGACCCCGGTTGACTCGCTGGTTTTCGAAGTAATCGCGAATATCCACAAAAGCTCCCAATATTTTCAAAGTACCGCGAGTTGTCAGAGTCTTTCCGCACCTTCGTCCGAACACAAAGACGCCCGATCGTCGAAAACGACCACAGATCCTTGCGTGTTGCGACATTGCGATCAATTCATATTAAGGTTTCGACCCCGGTCGTCGCGCTGGTTTTCGAGATAATCGCGAATAACCGCAATCGCTCCCAAAATTTTCAAAGTACCGCGAGTTTTCAGAGTCATTCTGCACCATCGGCGAACACAAAGTCGTCCGAGCTTCGAAAACGACAACTGACCCTTGCGTGTCGCGGCATTGCGATCAATTCATTTTAAAGTTTCGACCCCGGTTGACTCGCTGGTTTTCGAAGTAATCGCGAATATCCACAATCGCTCCCAATATTTTCAAAGTACCGCGAGTTGTCAGAGTCCTTCCGCACCTTCGTCCGAACACAAAGACGCCCGATCGTCGAAAACGACCACAGATCCTTGCGTGTTGCGACATTGCGATCAATTCATATTAAGGTTTCGACCCCGGTCGTCGCGCTGGTTTTCGAGATAATCGCGAATAACCGCAATCGCTCCCAAAATTTTCAAAGTACCGCGAGTTTTCAGAGTCATTCTGCACCATCGGCGAACACAAAGTCGTCCAACTTCGAAAACGACAACTGACCCTTGCGTGTCGCGGCATTGCGATCAATTCATTTTAAAGTTTCGACCCCAGTTGTTGCGCTGGTTTTCGAGGTAATCGCGAATATCCACAATCGCTCCCAATATTTTCAAAGTACCGCGAGTTGTCAGAGTCCTTCCGCACCATCGTCCGAACACAAAGTCGTCCGATTGTAGAAAACGACCACAGATCCTTGCGTGTCGCGGCATTGCGATCAATTCATATTAAGGTTTCGACCACGGCCCTCGCGCTGGTTATCGAGAAAATCGCGAATAACCCTAATCGCTCCCAAAATTTTCAAAGTCCCGCGAGTTTTCAGAGCCCTTCCGCACCATCGTCCGAACACAAAGTCGTCCGATTGTAGAAAACGACCACTGATCCTTGCGTGTCGCGGCATTGCGATCAATTCATATTAAGGTTTCGACCACGGCCCTCGTGCTGGTTTTCGAGATAATCGCGAATAACCCAAATCGCTCCCAAAATTTTCAAAGTACCGCGAGTTTTCAGAGTCCTTCCGCACCATCGTCCGAACACAAAGTCGTCCGATTGTAGAAAACGACCACTGATCCTTGCGTGTCGCGGCATTGCGATCAATTCATATTAAGGTTTCGACCACGGCCCTCGTGCTGGTTCTCGAGAAAATCGCGAATAACCCTAATCGCTCCCAAAATTTTCATAGTACCGCGAGTGTTCAGAGTCCTTCCGCACCATCGGCGAACACAAAGTCGTCCGATCTTCGAAAACGACAACTGACCCTTGCGTGTCGCGGCATTGCGATCAATTCATATTAAGGTTTCGACCAGGGCCCTCGCGCTGGTTTTCGAGATAATCGCGAATAACCCAAACCGCTCCCAAAATTTTCATAGTACCGCGAGTGTTCAGAGTCCTTCCGCACCATCGGCGAACACAAAGTCGTCCGATTGTAGAAAACGACCACTGATCCTTGCGTGTCGCGGCATTGCGATCAATTCATATTAAGGTTTCGACGACGGTTGACTCGCTGGTTTTCGAAGTAATCGCGAATATCCACAATCGCTCCCAATATTTTCAAAGTACCGCGAGTTTTCAGAGTCCTTCCGCACCATCGGCGAACACAAAGTCGTCCGATCTTCGAAAACGACCACTGATCCTTGCGTGTGCGACATTGCGATCAATTCATATTAAGGTTTCGACCAGGGCCCTCGCGCTGGTTTTCGAGATAATCGCGAATAACCCAAATCGCTCCCAAAATTTTCAAAGTACCGCGAGTTTTCAGAGTCCTTCCGCACCATCGTCCGAACACAAAGTCGTCCGATTGTAGAAAACGACCACTGATCCTTGCGTGTCGCGGCATTGCGATCAATTCATATTAAGGTTTCGACCACGGTTGACTCGCTGGTTTTCGAAGTAATCGCGAATATCCACAATCGCTCCCAATATTTTCAAAGTACCGCGAGTTTTCAGAGTCCTTCCGCACCATCGGCGAACACAAAGTCGTCCGATCTTCGAAAACGACCACTGATCCTTGCGTGTGCGACATTGCGATCAATTCATATTAAGGTTTCGACCAGGGCCCTCGCGCTGGTTTTCGAGATAATCGCGAATAACCCAAATCGCTCCCAAAATTTTCAAAGTACCGCGAGTGTTCAGAGTCCTTCCGCACCATCGGCGAACACAAAGTCGTCCGATCTTCGAAAACGACAACTGACCCTTGCGTGTCGCGGCATTGCGATCAATTCATTTTAAAGTTTCGACCCCGGTTGACTCGCTGGTTTTCGAAGTAATCGCGAATATCCACAATCGCTCCCAATATTTTCAAAGTACCGCGAGTTGTCAGAGTCTTTCCGCACCTTCGTCCGAACACAAAGACGCCCGATCGTCGAAAACGACCACAGATCCTTGCGTGTTGCGACATTGCGATCAATTCATATTAAGGTTTCGACCAGGGCCCTCGCGCTGGTTTTCGAGATAATCGCGAATAACCCAAATCGCTCCCAAAATTTTCAAAGTACCGCGAGTTTTCAGAGTCCTTCCGCACCATCGGCGAACACAAAGTCGTCCGATCTTCGAAAACGACAACTGACCCTTGCGTGTCGCGGCATTGCGATCAATTCATTTTAAAGTTTCGACCCCGGTTGACTCGCTGGTTTTCGAAGTAATCGCGAATATCCACAAAAGCTCCCAATATTTTCAAAGTGCCGCGAGTTGTCAGAGTCTTTCCGCACCTTCGTCCGAACACAAAGACGCCCGATCGTCGAAAACGACCACAGATCCTTGCGTGTTGCGACATTGCGATCAATTCATATTAAGGTTTCGACCCCGGTCGTCGCGCTGGTTTTCGAGATAATCGCGAATAACCGCAATCGCTCCCAAAATTTTCAAAGTACCGCGAGTTTTCAGAGTCATTCTGCACCATCGGCGAACACAAAGTCGTCCGATCTTCGAAAACGACAACTGACCCTTGCGTGTCGCGGCATTGCGATCAATTCATTTTAATGTTTCGACCCCGGTTGTTGCGCTGGTTTTCGAGGTAATCGCGAATATCCACAATCGCTCCCAATATTTTCAAAGTACCGCGAGTTGTCAGAGTCCTTCCGCACCATCGTCCGAACACGAAGTCGTCCGATTGTAGAAAACGACCACAGATCCTTGCGTGTCGCGGCATTGCGATCAATTCATATTAAGGTTTCGACCACGGCCCTCGCGCTGGTTATCGAGAAAATCGCGAATAACCCTAATCGCTCCCAAAATTTTCATAGTACCGCGAGTGTTCAGAGTCCTTCCGCACCATCGGCGAACACAAAGTCGTCCGATCTTCGAAAACGACAACTGACCCTTGCGTGTCGCGGCATTGCGATCAATTCATTTTAAAGTTTCGACCCCGGTTGTTGCGCTGGTTTTCGAGGTAATCGCGAATATCCACAATCGCTCCCAATATTTTCAAAGTACCGCGAGTTGTCAGAGTCCTTCCGCACCATCGTCCGAACACAAAGTCGTCCGATCTTCGAAAACGACAACTGACCCTTGCGTGTTGCGGCATTGCGATCAATTCATTTTAAAGTTTCGACCCCGGTGGTCTCGCTGGTTTTCAAAGTAATCGCGAATATCCACAATCGCTCCCAATATTTTCAAAGTACCGCGAGTTGTCAGAGTCCTTCCGCACCTTCGTCCGAACACAAAGACGCCCGATCGTCGAAAACGACCACAGATCCTTGCGTGTTGCGACATTGCGATCAATTCATATTAAGGTTTCGACCCCGGTCGTCGCGCTGGTTTTCGAGATAATCGCGAATAACCGCAATCGCTCCCAAAATTTTCAAAGTACCGCGAGTTTTCAGAGTCATTCCGCACCATCGGCGAACACAAAGTCGTCCGATCTTCGAAAACGACCACTGATCCTTGCGTGTGCGACATTGCGATCAATTCATATTAAGGTTTCGACCAGGGCCCTCGCGCTGGTTTTCGAGATAATCGCGAATAACCCAAATCGCTCCCAAAATTTTCAAAGTACCGCGAGTTTTCAGAGTCCTTCCGCACCATCGTCCGAACACAAAGTCGTCCGATTGTAGAAAACGACCACTGATCCTTGCGTGTCGCGGCATTGCGATCAATTCATATTAAGGTTTCGACCACGGCCCTCGTGCTGGTTCTCGAGAAAATCGCGAATAACCCTAATCGCTCCCAAAATTTTCATAGTACCGCGAGTGTTCAGAGTCCTTCCGCACCATCGGCGAACACAAAGTCGTCCGATCTTCGAAAACGACAACTGACCCTTGCGTGTCGCGGCATTGCGATCAATTCATTTTAAAGTTTCGACCCCGGTTGACTCGCTGGTTTTCGAAGTAATCGCGAATATCCACAAAAGCTCCCAATATTTTCAAAGTACCGCGAGTTGTCAGAGTCTTTCCGCACCTTCGTCCGAACACAAAGACGCCCGATCGTCCAAAACGACCACAGATCCTTGCGTGTTGCGACATTGCGATCAATTCATATTAAGGTTTCGACCCCGGTCGTCGCGCTGGTTTTCGAGATAATCGCGAATAACCGCAATCGCTCCCAAAATTTTCAAAGTACCGCGAGTTTTCAGAGTCATTCTGCACCATCGGCGAACACAAAGTCGTCCAACTTCGAAAACGACAACTGACCCTTGCGTGTCGCGGCATTGCGATCAATTCATTTTAAAGTTTCGACCCCAGTTGTTGCGCTGGTTTTCGAGGTAATCGCGAATATCCACAATCGCTCCCAATATTTTCAAAGTACCGCGAGTTGTCAGAGTCCTTCCGCACCATCGTCCGAACACAAAGTCGTCCGATTGTAGAAAACGACCACAGATCCTTGCGTGTCGCGGCATTGCGATCAATTCATATTAAGGTTTCGACCACGGCCCTCGCGCTGGTTATCGAGAAAATCGCGAATAACCCTAATCGCTCCCAAAATTTTCAAAGTCCCGCGAGTTTTCAGAGCCCTTCCGCACCATCGTCCGAACACAAAGTCGTCCGATTGTAGAAAACGACCACTGATCCTTGCGTGTCGCGGCATTGCGATCAATTCATATTAAGGTTTCGACCACGGCCCTCGTGCTGGTTTTCGAGATAATCGCGAATAACCCAAATCGCTCCCAAAATTTTCAAAGTACCGCGAGTTTTCAGAGTCCTTCCGCACCATCGTCCGAACACAAAGTCGTCCGATTGTAGAAAACGACCACTGATCCTTGCGTGTCGCGGCATTGCGATCAATTCATATTAAGGTTTCGACCACGGCCCTCGTGCTGGTTCTCGAGAAAATCGCGAATAACCCTAATCGCTCCCAAAATTTTCATAGTACCGCGAGTGTTCAGAGTCCTTCCGCACCATCGGCGAACACAAAGTCGTCCGATCTTCGAAAACGACAACTGACCCTTGCGTGTCGCGGCATTGCGATCAATTCATTTTAAAGTTTCGACCCCGGTTGACTCGCTGGTTTTCGAAGTAATCGCGAATATCCACAAAAGCTCCCAATATTTTCAAAGTACCGCGAGTTGTCAGAGTCTTTCCGCACCTTCGTCCGAACACAAAGACGCCCGATCGTCGAAAACGACCACAGATCCTTGCGTGTTGCGACATTGCGATCAATTCATATTAAGGTTTCGACCCCGGTCGTCGCGCTGGTTTTCGAGATAATCGCGAATAACCGCAATCGCTCCCAAAATTTTCAAAGTACCGCGAGTTTTCAGAGTCATTCTGCACCATCGGCGAACACAAAGTCGTCCGAGCTTCGAAAACGACAACTGACCCTTGCGTGTCGCGGCATTGCGATCAATTCATTTTAAAGTTTCGACCCCGGTTGACTCGCTGGTTTTCGAAGTAATCGCGAATATCCACAATCGCTCCCAATATTTTCAAAGTACCGCGAGTTGTCAGAGTCCTTCCGCACCTTCGTCCGAACACAAAGACGCCCGATCGTCGAAAACGACCACAGATCCTTGCGTGTTGCGACATTGCGATCAATTCATATTAAGGTTTCGACCCCGGTCGTCGCGCTGGTTTTCGAGATAATCGCGAATAACCGCAATCGCTCCCAAAATTTTCAAAGTACCGCGAGTTTTCAGAGTCATTCTGCACCATCGGCGAACACAAAGTCGTCCAACTTCGAAAACGACAACTGACCCTTGCGTGTCGCGGCATTGCGATCAATTCATTTTAAAGTTTCGACCCCAGTTGTTGCGCTGGTTTTCGAGGTAATCGCGAATATCCACAATCGCTCCCAATATTTTCAAAGTACCGCGAGTTGTCAGAGTCCTTCCGCACCATCGTCCGAACACAAAGTCGTCCGATTGTAGAAAACGACCACAGATCCTTGCGTGTCGCGGCATTGCGATCAATTCATATTAAGGTTTCGACCACGGCCCTCGCGCTGGTTATCGAGAAAATCGCGAATAACCCTAATCGCTCCCAAAATTTTCAAAGTCCCGCGAGTTTTCAGAGCCCTTCCGCACCATCGTCCGAACACAAAGTCGTCCGATTGTAGAAAACGACCACTGATCCTTGCGTGTCGCGGCATTGCGATCAATTCATATTAAGGTTTCGACCACGGCCCTCGTGCTGGTTTTCGAGATAATCGCGAATAACCCAAATCGCTCCCAAAATTTTCAAAGTACCGCGAGTTTTCAGAGTCCTTCCGCACCATCGTCCGAACACAAAGTCGTCCGATTGTAGAAAACGACCACTGATCCTTGCGTGTCGCGGCATTGCGATCAATTCATATTAAGGTTTCGACCACGGCCCTCGTGCTGGTTCTCGAGAAAATCGCGAATAACCCTAATCGCTCCCAAAATTTTCATAGTACCGCGAGTGTTCAGAGTCCTTCCGCACCATCGGCGAACACAAAGTCGTCCGATCTTCGAAAACGACAACTGACCCTTGCGTGTCGCGGCATTGCGATCAATTCATTTTAAAGTTTCGACCCCGGTTGACTCGCTGGTTTTCGAAGTAATCGCGAATATCCACAAAAGCTCCCAATATTTTCAAAGTACCGCGAGTTGTCAGAGTCTTTCCGCACCTTCGTCCGAACACAAAGACGCCCGATCGTCGAAAACGACCACAGATCCTTGCGTGTTGCGACATTGCGATCAATTCATATTAAGGTTTCGACCCCGGTCGTCGCGCTGGTTTTCGAGATAATCGCGAATAACCGCAATCGCTCCCAAAATTTTCAAAGTACCGCGAGTTTTCAGAGTCATTCTGCACCATCGGCGAACACAAAGTCGTCCGATCTTCGAAAACGACAACTGACCCTTGCGTGTCGCGGCATTGCGATCAATTCATTTTAAAGTTTCGACCCCAGTTGTTGCGCTGGTTTTCGAGGTAATCGCGAATATCCACAATCGCTCCCAATATTTTCAAAGTACCGCGAGTTGTCAGATTCCTTCCGCACCATCGTCCGAACACAAAGTCGTCCGATCTTCGAAAACGACAACTGACCCTTGCGTGTTGCGGCATTGCGATCAATTCATTTTAAAGTTTCGACCCCGGTGGTCTCGCTGGTTTTCAAAGTAATCGCGAATATCCACAATCGCTCCCAATATTTTCAAAGTACCGCGAGTTGTCAGAGTCCTTCCGCACCTTCGTCCGAACACAAAGACGCCCGATCGTCGAAAACGACCACAGATCCTTGCGTGTTGCGACATTGCGATCAATTCATATTAAGGTTTCGACCCCGGTCGTCGCGCTGGTTTTCGAGATAATCGCGAATAACCGCAATCGCTCCCAAAATTTTCAAAGTACCGCGAGTTTTCAGAGTCATTCCGCACCATCGGCGAACACAAAGTCGTCCGATCTTCGAAAACGACCACTGATCCTTGCGTGTGCGACATTGCGATCAATTCATATTAAGGTTTCGACCAGGGCCCTCGCGCTGGTTTTCGAGATAATCGCGAATAACCCAAATCGCTCCCAAAATTTTCAAAGTACCGCGAGTTTTCAGAGTCCTTCCGCACCATCGTCCGAACACAAAGTCGTCCGATTGTAGAAAACGACCACTGATCCTTGCGTGTCGCGGCATTGCGATCAATTCATATTAAGGTTTCGACCACGGCCCTCGTGCTGGTTCTCGAGAAAATCGCGAATAACCCTAATCGCTCCCAAAATTTTCATAGTACCGCGAGTGTTCAGAGTCCTTCCGCACCATCGGCGAACACAAAGTCGTCCGATCTTCGAAAACGACAACTGACCCTTGCGTGTCGCGGCATTGCGATCTATTCATTTTAAAGTTTCGACCCCGGTTGACTCGCTGGTTTTCGAAGTAATCGCGAATATCCACAAAAGCTCCCAATATTTTCAAAGTACCGCGAGTTGTCAGAGTCTTTCCGCACCTTCGTCCGAACACAAAGACGCCCGATCGTCCAAAACGACCACAGATCCTTGCGTGTTGCGACATTGCGATCAATTCATATTAAGGTTTCGACCCCGGTCGT
The DNA here is from genome assembly GCA_963932335.1 of Andrena marginata. Classification (NCBI taxonomy): domain Eukaryota; kingdom Metazoa; phylum Arthropoda; class Insecta; order Hymenoptera; family Andrenidae; genus Andrena; species Andrena marginata. Next base: position 1,105,454 of record CAWVQI010000172.1, on the reverse strand, counting down.
CGCGCTGGTTTTCGAGATAATCGCGAATAACCGCAATCGCTCCCAAAATTTTCAAAGTACCGCGAGTTTTCAGAGTCATTCTGCACCATCGGCGAACACAAAGTCGTCCGATCTTCGAAAACGACAACTGACCCTTGCGTGTCGCGGCATTGCGATCAATTCATTTTAAAGTTTCGACCCCAGTTGTTGCGCTGGTTTTCGAGGTAATCGCGAATATCCACAATCGCTCCCAATATTTTCAAAGTACCGCGAGTTGTCAGAGTCCTTCCGCACCATCGTCCGAACACAAAGTCGTCCGATTGTAGAAAACGACCACAGATCCTTGCGTGTCGCGGCATTGCGATCAATTCATATTAAGGTTTCGACCACGGCCCTCGCGCTGGTTATCGAGAAAATCGCGAATAACCCTAATCGCTCCCAAAATTTTCAAAGTCCCGCGAGTTTTCAGAGCCCTTCCGCACCATCGTCCGAACACAAAGTCGTCCGATTGTAGAAAACGACCACTGATCCTTGCGTGTCGCGGCATTGCGATCAATTCATATTAAGGTTTCGACCACGGCCCTCGTGCTGGTTTTCGAGATAATCGCGAATAACCCAAATCGCTCCCAAAATTTTCAAAGTACCGCGAGTTTTCAGAGTCCTTCCGCACCATCGTCCGAACACAAAGTCGTCCGATTGTAGAAAACGACCACTGATCCTTGCGTGTCGCGGCATTGCGATCAATTCATATTAAGGTTTCGACCACGGCCCTCGTGCTGGTTCTCGAGAAAATCGCGAATAACCCTAATCGCTCCCAAAATTTTCATAGTACCGCGAGTGTTCAGAGTCCTTCCGCACCATCGGCGAACACAAAGTCGTCCGATCTTCGAAAACGACAACTGACCCTTGCGTGTCGCGGCATTGCGATCAATTCATTTTAAAGTTTCGACCCCGGTTGACTCGCTGGTTTTCGAAGTAATCGCGAATATCCACAAAAGCTCCCAATATTTTCAAAGTACCGCGAGTTGTCAGAGTCTTTCCGCACCTTCGTCCGAACACAAAGACGCCCGATCGTCGAAAACGACCACAGATCCTTGCGTGTTGCGACATTGCGATCAATTCATATTAAGGTTTCGACCCCGGTCGTCGCGCTGGTTTTCGAGATAATCGCGAATAACCGCAATCGCTCCCAAAATTTTCAAAGTACCGCGAGTTTTCAGAGTCATTCTGCACCATCGGCGAACACAAAGTCGTCCGATCTTCGAAAACGACAACTGACCCTTGCGTGTCGCGGCATTGCGATCAATTCATTTTAAAGTTTCGACCCCAGTTGTTGCGCTGGTTTTCGAGGTAATCGCGAATATCCACAATCGCTCCCAATATTTTCAAAGTACCGCGAGTTGTCAGATTCCTTCCGCACCATCGTCCGAACACAAAGTCGTCCGATCTTCGAAAACGACAACTGACCCTTGCGTGTTGCGGCATTGCGATCAATTCATTTTAAAGTTTCGACCCCGGTGGTCTCGCTGGTTTTCAAAGTAATCGCGAATATCCACAATCGCTCCCAATATTTTCAAAGTACCGCGAGTTGTCAGAGTCCTTCCGCACCTTCGTCCGAACACAAAGACGCCCGATCGTCGAAAACGACCACAGATCCTTGCGTGTTGCGACATTGCGATCAATTCATATTAAGGTTTCGACCCCGGTCGTCGCGCTGGTTTTCGAGATAATCGCGAATAACCGCAATCGCTCCCAAAATTTTCAAAGTACCGCGAGTTTTCAGAGTCATTCCGCACCATCGGCGAACACAAAGTCGTCCGATCTTCGAAAACGACCACTGATCCTTGCGTGTGCGACATTGCGATCAATTCATATTAAGGTTTCGACCAGGGCCCTCGCGCTGGTTTTCGAGATAATCGCGAATAACCCAAATCGCTCCCAAAATTTTCAAAGTACCGCGAGTTTTCAGAGTCCTTCCGCACCATCGTCCGAACACAAAGTCGTCCGATTGTAGAAAACGACCACTGATCCTTGCGTGTCGCGGCATTGCGATCAATTCATATTAAGGTTTCGACCACGGCCCTCGTGCTGGTTCTCGAGAAAATCGCGAATAACCCTAATCGCTCCCAAAATTTTCATAGTACCGCGAGTGTTCAGAGTCCTTCCGCACCATCGGCGAACACAAAGTCGTCCGATCTTCGAAAACGACAACTGACCCTTGCGTGTCGCGGCATTGCGATCTATTCATTTTAAAGTTTCGACCCCGGTTGACTCGCTGGTTTTCGAAGTAATCGCGAATATCCACAAAAGCTCCCAATATTTTCAAAGTACCGCGAGTTGTCAGAGTCTTTCCGCACCTTCGTCCGAACACAAAGACGCCCGATCGTCCAAAACGACCACAGATCCTTGCGTGTTGCGACATTGCGATCAATTCATATTAAGGTTTCGACCCCGGTCGTCGCGCTGGTTTTCGAGATAATCGCGAATAACCGCAATCGCTCCCAAAATTTTCAAAGTACCGCGAGTTTTCAGAGTCATTCTGCACCATCGGCGAACACAAAGTCGTCCGATCTTCGAAAACGACAACTGACCCTTGCGTGTCGCGGCATTGCGATCAATTCATTTTAAAGTTTCGACCCCAGTTGTTGCGCTGGTTTTCGAGGTAATCGCGAATATCCACAATCGCTCCCAATATTTTCAAAGTACCGCGAGTTGTCAGAGTCCTTCCGCACCATCGTCCGAACACAAAGTCGTCCGATCTTCGAAAACGACAACTGACCCTTGCGTGTTGCGGCATTGCGATCAATTCATTTTAAAGTTTCGACCCCGGTGGTCTCGCTGGTTTTCAAAGTAATCGCGAATATCCACAATCGCTCCCAATATTTTCAAAGTACCGCGAGTTGTCAGAGTCCTTCCGCACCTTCGTCCGAACACAAAGACGCCCGATCGTCGAAAACGACCACAGATCCTTGCGTGTTGCGACATTGCGATCAATTCATATTAAGGTTTCGACCCCGGTCGTCGCGCTGGTTTTCGAGATAATCGCGAATAACCGCAATCGCTCCCAAAATTTTCAAAGTACCGCGAGTTTTCAGAGTCATTCCGCACCATCGGCGAACACAAAGTCGTCCGATCTTCGAAAACGACCACTGATCCTTGCGTGTGCGACATTGCGATCAATTCATATTAAGGTTTCGACCAGGGCCCTCGCGCTGGTTTTCGAGATAATCGCGAATAACCCAAATCGCTCCCAAAATTTTCAAAGTACCGCGAGTTTTCAGAGTCCTTCCGCACCATCGTCCGAACACAAAGTCGTCCGATTGTAGAAAACGACCACTGATCCTTGCGTGTCGCGGCATTGCGATCAATTCATATTAAGGTTTCGACCACGGCCCTCGTGCTGGTTCTCGAGAAAATCGCGAATAACCCTAATCGCTCCCAAAATTTTCATAGTACCGCGAGTGTTCAGAGTCCTTCCGCACCATCGGCGAACACAAAGTCGTCCGATCTTCGAAAACGACAACTGACCCTTGCGTGTCGCGGCATTGCGATCAATTCATTTTAAAGTTTCGACCCCGGTTGACTCGCTGGTTTTCGAAGTAATCGCGAATATCCACAAAAGCTCCCAATATTTTCAAAGTACCGCGAGTTGTCAGAGTCTTTCCGCACCTTCGTCCGAACACAAAGACGCCCGATCGTCCAAAACGACCACAGATCCTTGCGTGTTGCGACATTGCGATCAATTCATATTAAGGTTTCGACCCCGGTCGTCGCGCTGGTTTTCGAGATAATCGCGAATAACCGCAATCGCTCCCAAAATTTTCAAAGTACCGCGAGTTTTCAGAGTCATTCTGCACCATCGGCGAACGCAAAGTCGCCCAACTTCGAAAACGACAACTGACCCTTGCGTGTCGCGGCATTGCGATCAATTCATTTTAAAGTTTCGACCCCAGTTGTTGCGCTGGTTTTCGAGGTAATCGCGAATATCCACAATCGCTCCCAATATTTTCAAAGTACCGCGAGTTGTCAGAGTCTTTCCGCACCTTCGTCCGAACACAAAGACGCCCGATCGTCCAAAACGACCACAGATCCTTGCGTGTTGCGACATTGCGATCAATTCATATTAAGGTTTAGACCCCGGTCGTCGCGCTGGTTTTCGAGATAATCGCGAATAACCGCAATCGCTCCCAAAATTTTCAAAGTACCGCGAGTTTTCAGAGTCATTCTGCACCATCGGCGAACACAAAGTCGTCCAACTTCGAAAACGACAACTGACCCTTGCGTGTCGCGGCATTGCGATCAATTCATTTTAAAGTTTCGACCCCAGTTGTTGCGCTGGTTTTCGAGGTAATCGCGAATATCCACAATCGCTCCCAATATTTTCAAAGTACCGCGAGTTGTCAGAGTCCTTCCGCACCATCGTCCGAACACAAAGTCGTCCGATTGTAGAAAACGACCACAGATCCTTGCGTGTCGCGGCATTGCGATCAATTCATATTAAGGTTTCGACCACGGCCCTCGCGCTGGTTATCGAGAAAATCGCGAATAACCCTAATCGCTCCCAAAATTTTCAAAGTCCCGCGAGTTTTCAGAGCCCTTCCGCACCATCGTCCGAACACAAAGTCGTCCGATTGTAGAAAACGACCACTGATCCTTGCGTGTCGCGGCATTGCGATCAATTCATATTAAGGTTTCGACCACGGCCCTCGTGCTGGTTTTCGAGATAATCGCGAATAACCGCAATCGCTCCCAAAATTTTCAAAGTACCGCGAGTTTTCAGAGTCATTCCGCACCATCGGCGAACACAAAGTCGTCCGATCTTCGAAAACGACCACTGATCCTTGCGTGTGCGACATTGCGATCAATTCATATTAAGGTTTCGACCAGGGCCCTCGCGCTGGTTTTCGAGATAATCGCGAATAACCCAAATCGCTCCCAAAATTTTCAAAGTACCGCGAGTTTTCAGAGTCCTTCCGCACCATCGTCCGAACACAAAGTCGTCCGATTGTAGAAAACGACCACTGATCCTTGCGTGTCGCGGCATTGCGATCAATTCATATTAAGGTTTCGACCACGGCCCTCGTGCTGGTTCTCGAGAAAATCGCGAATAACCCTAATCGCTCCCAAAATTTTCATAGTACCGCGAGTGTTCAGAGTCCTTCCGCACCATCGGCGAACACAAAGTCGTCCGATCTTCGAAAACGACAACTGACCCTTGCGTGTCGCGGCATTGCGATCAATTCATTTTAAAGTTTCGACCCCGGTTGACTCGCTGGTTTTCGAAGTAATCGCGAATATCCACAAAAGCTCCCAATATTTTCAAAGTACCGCGAGTTGTCAGAGTCTTTCCGCACCTTCGTCCGAACACAAAGACGCCCGATCGTCCAAAACGACCACAGATCCTTGCGTGTTGCGACATTGCGATCAATTCATATTAAGGTTTCGACCCCGGTCGTCGCGCTGGTTTTCGAGATAATCGCGAATAACCGCAATCGCTCCCAAAATTTTCAAAGTACCGCGAGTTTTCAGAGTCATTCTGCACCATCGGCGAACACAAAGTCGTCCAACTTCGAAAACGACAACTGACCCTTGCGTGTCGCGGCATTGCGATCAATTCATTTTAAAGTTTCGACCCCATTTGTTGCGCTGGTTTTCGAGGTAATCGCGAATATCCACAATCGCTCCCAATATTTTCAAAGTACCGCGAGTTGTCAGAGTCCTTCCGCACCATCGTCCGAACACAAAGTCGTCCGATTGTAGAAAACGACCACAGATCCTTGCGTGTCGCGGCATTGCGATCAATTCATATTAAGGTTTCGACCACGGCCCTCGCGCTGGTTATCGAGAAAATCGCGAATAACCCTAATCGCTCCCAAAATTTTCATAGTACCGCGAGTGTTCAGAGTCCTTCCGCACCATCGGCGAACACAAAGTCGTCCGATCTTCGAAAACGACCACTGATCCTTGCGTGTCGCGGCATTGCGATCAATTCATATTAAGGTTTCGACCACGGCCCTCGTGCTGGTTCTCGAGAAAATCGCGAATAACCCTAATCGCTCCCAAAATTTTCATAGTACCGCGAGTGTTCAGAGTCCTTCCGCACCATCGGCGAACACAAAGTCGTCCGATCTTCGAAAACGACAACTGACCCTTGCGTGTCGCGGCATTGCGATCAATTCATTTTAAAGTTTCGACCCCGGTTGACTCGCTGGTTTTCGAAGTAATCGCGAATATCCACAAAAGCTCCCAATATTTTCAAAGTACCGCGAGTTGTCAGAGTCTTTCCGCACCTTCGTCCGAACACAAAGACGCCCGATCGTCGAAAACGACCACAGATCCTTGCGTGTTGCGACATTGCGATCAATTCATATTAAGGTTTCGACCCCGGTCGTCGCGCTGGTTTTCGAGATAATCGCGAATAACCGCAATCGCTCCCAAAATTTTCAAAGTACCGCGAGTTTTCAGAGTCATTCCGCACCATCGGCGAACACAAAGTCGTCCGATCTTCGAAAACGACCACTGATCCTTGCGTGTGCGACATTGCGATCAATTCATATTAAGGTTTCGACCAGGGCCCTCGCGCTGGTTTTCGAGATAATCGCGAATAACCCAAATCGCTCCCAAAATTTTCAAAGTACCGCGAGTTTTCAGAGTCCTTCCGCACCATCGTCCGAACACAAAGTCGTCCGATTGTAGAAAACGACCACTGATCCTTGCGTGTCGCGGCATTGCGATCAATTCATATTAAGGTTTCGACCACGGCCCTCGTGCTGGTTCTCGAGAAAATCGCGAATAACCCTAATCGCTCCCAAAATTTTCATAGTACCGCGAGTGTTCAGAGTCCTTCCGCACCATCGGCGAACACAAAGTCGTCCGATCTTCGAAAACGACAACTGACCCTTGCGTGTCGCGGCATTGCGATCAATTCATTTTAAAGTTTCGACCCCGGTTGACTCGCTGGTTTTCGAAGTAATCGCGAATATCCACAAAAGCTCCCAATATTTTCAAAGTACCGCGAGTTGTCAGAGTCTTTCCGCACCTTCGTCCGAACACAAAGACGCCCGATCGTCCAAAACGACCACAGATCCTTGCGTGTTGCGACATTGCGATCAATTCATATTAAGGTTTCGACCCCGGTCGTCGCGCTGGTTTTCGAGATAATCGCGAATAACCGCAATCGCTCCCAAAATTTTCAAAGTACCGCGAGTTTTCAGAGTCATTCTGCACCATCGGCGAACACAAAGTCGTCCAACTTCGAAAACGACAACTGACCCTTGCGTGTCGCGGCATTGCGATCAATTCATTTTAAAGTTTCGACCCCAGTTGTTGCGCTGGTTTTCGAGGTAATCGCGAATATCCACAATCGCTCCCAATATTTTCAAAGTACCGCGAGTTGTCAGAGTCCTTCCGCACCATCGTCCGAACACAAAGTCGTCCGATTGTAGAAAACGACCACAGATCCTTGCGTGTCGCGGCATTGCGATCAATTCATATTAAGGTTTCGACCACGGCCCTCGCGCTGGTTATCGAGAAAATCGCGAATAACCCTAATCGCTCCCAAAATTTTCAAAGTCCCGCGAGTTTTCAGAGCCCTTCCGCACCATCGTCCGAACACAAAGTCGTCCGATTGTAGAAAACGACCACTGATCCTTGCGTGTCGCGGCATTGCGATCAATTCATATTAAGGTTTCGACCACGGCCCTCGTGCTGGTTTTCGAGATAATCGCGAATAACCCAAATCGCTCCCAAAATTTTCAAAGTACCGCGAGTTTTCAGAGTCCTTCCGCACCATCGTCCGAACACAAAGTCGTCCGATTGTAGAAAACGACCACTGATCCTTGCGTGTCGCGGCATTGCGATCAATTCATATTAAGGTTTCGACCACGGCCCTCGTGCTGGTTCTCGAGAAAATCGCGAATAACCCTAATCGCTCCCAAAATTTTCATAGTACCGCGAGTGTTCAGAGTCCTTCCGCACCATCGGCGAACACAAAGTCGTCCGATCTTCGAAAACGACAACTGACCCTTGCGTGTCGCGGCATTGCGATCAATTCATTTTAAAGTTTCGACCCCGGTTGACTCGCTGGTTTTCGAAGTAATCGCGAATATCCACAAAAGCTCCCAATATTTTCAAAGTACCGCGAGTTGTCAGAGTCTTTCCGCACCTTCGTCCGAACACAAAGACGCCCGATCGTCGAAAACGACCACAGATCCTTGCGTGTTGCGACATTGCGATCAATTCATATTAAGGTTTCGACCCCGGTCGTCGCGCTGGTTTTCGAGATAATCGCGAATAACCGCAATCGCTCCCAAAATTTTCAAAGTACCGCGAGTTTTCAGAGTCATTCTGCACCATCGGCGAACACAAAGTCGTCCAACTTCGAAAACGACAACTGACCCTTGCGTGTCGCGGCATTGCGATCAATTCATTTTAAAGTTTCGACCCCAGTTGTTGCGCTGGTTTTCGAGGTAATCGCGAATATCCACAATCGCTCCCAATATTTTCAAGGTACCGCGAGTTGTCAGAGTCCTTCCGCACCATCGTCCGAACACAAAGTCGTCCGATTGTAGAAAACGACCACAGATCCTTGCGTGTCGCGGCATTGCGATCAATTCATATTAAGGTTTCGACCACGGCCCTCGCGCTGGTTATCGAGAAAATCGCGAATAACCCTAATCGCTCCCAAAATTTTCATAGTACCGCGAGTGTTCAGAGTCCTTCCGCACCATCGGCGAACACAAAGTCGTCCGATCTTCGAAAACGACAACTGACCCTTGCGTGTCGCGGCATTGCGATCAATTCATTTTAAAGTTTCGACCCCGGTTGACTCGCTGGTTTTCGAAGTAATCGCGAATATCCACAAAAGCTCCCAATATTTTCAAAGTACCGCGAGTTGTCAGAGTCTTTCCGCACCTTCGTCCGAACACAAAGACGCCCGATCGTCGAAAACGACCACAGATCCTTGCGTGTTGCGACATTGCGATCAATTCATATTAAGGTTTCGACCCCGGTCGTCGCGCTGGTTTTCGAGATAATCGCGAATAACCGCAATCGCTCCCAAAATTTTCAAAGTACCGCGAGTTTTCAGAGTCATTCTGCACCATCGGCGAACACAAAGTCGTCCAACTTCGAAAACGACAACTGACCCTTGCGTGTCGCGGCATTGCGATCAATTCATTTTAAAGTTTCGACCCCAGTTGTTGCGCTGGTTTTCGAGGTAATCGCGAATATCCACAATCGCTCCCAATATTTTCAAAGTACCGCGAGTTGTCAGAGTCCTTCCGCACCATCGTCCGAACACAAAGTCGTCCGATTGTAGAAAACGACCACAGATCCTTGCGTGTCGCGGCATTGCGATCAATTCATATTAAGGTTTCGACCACGGCCCTCGCGCTGGTTATCGAGAAAATCGCGAATAACCCTAATCGCTCTCAAAATTTTCAAAGTCCCGCGAGTTTTCAGAGCCCTTCCGCACCATCGTCCGAACACAAAGTCGTCCGATTGTAGAAAACGCCCACTGATCCTTGCGTGTCGCGGCATTGCGATCAATTCATATTAAGGTTTCGACCACGGCCCTCGTGCTGGTTTTCGAGATAATCGCGAATAACCCAAATCGCTCCCAAAATTTTCAAAGTACCGCGAGTTTTCAGAGTCCTTCCGCACCATCGTCCGAACACAAAGTCGTCCGATTGTAGAAAACGACCACTGATCCTTGCGTGTCGCGGCATTGCGATCAATTCATATTAAGGTTTCGACCACGGCCCTCGTGCTGGTTCTCGAGAAAATCGCGAATAACCCTAATCGCTCCCAAAATTTTCATAGTACCGCGAGTGTTCAGAGTCCTTCCGCACCATCGGCGAACACAAAGTCGTCCGATCTTCGAAAACGACAACTGACCCTTGCGTGTCGCGGCATTGCGATCAATTCATTTTAAAGTTTCGACCCCGGTTGACTCGCTGGTTTTCGAAGTAATCGCAAATATCCACAAAAGCTCCCAATATTTTCAAAGTACCGCGAGTTGTCAGAGTCTTTCCGCACCTTCGTCCGAACACAAAGACGCCCGATCGTCGAAAACGACCACAGATCCTTGCGTGTTGCGACATTGCGATCAATTCATATTAAGGTTTCGACCCCGGTCGTCGCGCTGGTTTTCGAGATAATCGCGAATAACCGCAATCGCTCCCAAAATTTTCAAAGTACCGCGAGTTTTCAGAGTCATTCTGCACCATCGGCGAACACAAAGTCGTCCGATCTTCGAAAACGACAACTGACCCTTGCGTGTCGCGGCATTGCGATCAATTCATTTTAAAGTTTCGACCCCAGTTGTTGCGCTGGTTTTCGAGGTAATCGCGAATATCCACAATCGCTCCCAATATTTTCAAAGTACCGCGAGTTGTCAGAGTCCTTCCGCACCATCGTCCGAACACAAAGTCGTCCGATCTTCGAAAACGACAACTGACCCTTGCGTGTTGCGGCATTGCGATCAATTCATTTTAAAGTTTCGACCCCGGTGGTCTCGCTGGTTTTCAAAGTAATCGCGAATATCCACAATCGCTCCCAATATTTTCAAAGTACCGCGAGTTGTCAGAGTCCTTCCGCACCTTCGTCCGAACACAAAGACGCCCGATCGTCGAAAACGACCACAGATCCTTGCGTGTTGCGACATTGCGATCAATTCATATTAAGGTTTCGACCCCGGTCGTCGCGCTGGTTTTCGAGATAATCGCGAATAACCGCAATCGCTCCCAAAATTTTCAAAGTACCGCGAGTTTTCAGAGTCATTCCGCACCATCGGCGAACACAAAGTCGTCCGATCTTCGAAAACGACCACTGATCCTTGCGTGTGCGACATTGCGATCAATTCATATTAAGGTTTCGACCAGGGCCCTCGCGCTGGTTTTCGAGATAATCGCGAATAACCCAAATCGCTCCCAAAATTTTCAAAGTACCGCGAGTTTTCAGAGTCCTTCCGCACCATCGTCCGAACACAAAGTCGTCCGATTGTAGAAAACGACCACTGATCCTTGCGTGTCGCGGCATTGCGATCAATTCATATTAAGGTTTCGACCACGGCCCTCGTGCTGGTTCTCGAGAAAATCGCGAATAACCCTAATCGCTCCCAAAATTTTCATAGTACCGCGAGTGTTCAGAGTCCTTCCGCACCATCGGCGAACACAAAGTCGTCCGATCTTCGAAAACGACAACTGACCCTTGCGTGTCGCGGCATTGCGATCAATTCATTTTAAAGTTTCGACCCCGGTGGTCTCGCTGGTTTTCAAAGTAATCGCGAATATCCACAATCGCTCCCAATATTTTCAAAGTACCGCGAGTTGTCAGAGTCCTTCCGCACCTTCGTCCGAACACAAAGACGCCCGATCGTCGAAAACGACCACAGATCCTTGCGTGTTGCGACATTGCGATCAATTCATATTAAGGTTTCGACCCCGGTCGTCGCGCTGGTTTTCGAGATAATCGCGAATAACCGCAATCGCTCCCAAAATTTTCAAAGTACCGCGAGTTTTCAGAGTCTTTCCGCACCTTCGTCCGAACACAAAGACGCCCGATCGTCCAAAACGACCACAGATCCTTGCGTGTTGCGACATTGCGATCAATTCATATTAAGGTTTCGACCCCGGTCGTCGCGCTGGTTTTCGAGATAATCGCGAATAACCGCAATCGCTCCCAAAATTTTCAAAGTACCGCGAGTTTTCAGAGTCATTCTGCACCATCGGCGAACACAAATTCGTCCAACTTCGAAAACGACAACTGACCCTTGCGTGTCGCGGCATTGCGATCAATTCATTTTAAAGTTTCGACCCCAGTTGTTGCGCTGGTTTTCGAGGTAATCGCGAATATCCACAATCGCTCCCAATATTTTCAAAGTACCGCGAGTTGTCAGAGTCCTTCCGCACCATCGTCCGAACACAAAGTCGTCCGATTGTAGAAAACGACCACAGATCCTTGCGTGTCGCGGCATTGCGATCAATTCATATTAAGGTTTCGACCACGGCCCTCGCGCTGGTTATCGAGAAAATCGCGAATAACCCTAATCGCTCCCAAAATTTTCAAAGTCCCGCGAGTTTTCAGAGCCCTTCCGCACCATCGTCCGAACACAAAGTCGTCCGATTGTAGAAAACGACCACTGATCCTTGCGTGTCGCGGCATTGCGATCAATTCATATTAAGGTTTCGACCACGGCCCTCGTGCTGGTTTTCGAGATAATCGCGAATAACCCAAATCGCTCCCAAAATTTTCAAAGTACCGCGAGTTTTCAGAGTCCTTCCGCACCATCGTCCGAACACAAAGTCGTCCGATTGTAGAAAACGACCACTGATCCTTGCGTGTCGCGGCATTGCGATCAATTCATATTAAGGTTTCGACCACGGCCCTCGTGCTGGTTCTCGAGAAAATCGCGAATAACCCTAATCGCTCCCAAAATTTTCATAGTACCGCGAGTGTTCAGAGTCCTTCCGCACCATCGGCGAACACAAAGTCGTCCGATCTTCGAAAACGACAACTGACCCTTGCGTGTCGCGGCATTGCGATCAATTCATTTTAAAGTTTCGACCCCGGTTGACTCGCTGGTTTTCGAAGTAATCGCGAATATCCACAAAAGCTCCCAATATTTTCAAAGTACCGCGAGTTGTCAGAGTCTTTCCGCACCTTCGTCCGAACACAAAGACGCCCGATCGTCGAAAACGACCACAGATCCTTGCGTGTTGCGACATTGCGATCAATTCATATTAAGGTTTCGACCCCGGTCGTCGCGCTGGTTTTCGAGATAATCGCGAATAACCGCAATCGCTCCCAAAATTTTCAAAGTACCGCGAGTTTTCAGAGTCATTCTGCACCATCGGCGAACACAAAGTCGTCCGATCTTCGAAAACGACAACTGACCCTTGCGTGTCGCGGCATTGCGATCAATTCATTTTAAAGTTTCGACCCCAGTTGTTGCGCTGGTTTTCGAGGTAATCGCGAATATCCACAATCGCTCCCAATATTTTCAAAGTACCGCGAGTTGTCAGAGTCCTTCCGCACCATCGTCCGAACACAAAGTCGTCCGATCTTCGAAAACGACAACTGACCCTTGCGTGTTGCGGCATTGCGATCAATTCATTTTAAAGTTTCGACCCCGGTGGTCTCGCTGGTTTTCAAAGTAATCGCGAATATCCACAATCGCTCCCAATATTTTCAAAGTACCGCGAATTGTCAGAGTCCTTCCGCACCTTCGTCCGAACACAAAGACGCCCGATCGTCGAAAACGACCACAGATCCTTGCGTGTTGCGACATTGCGATCAATTCATATTAAGGTTTCGACCCCGGTCGTCGCGCTGGTTTTCGAGATAATCGCGAATAACCGCAATCGCTCCCAAAATTTTCAAAGTACCGCGAGTTTTCAGAGTCATTCCGCACCATCGGCGAACACAAAGACGCCCGATCGTCCAAAACGACCACAGATCCTTGCGTGTTGCGACATTGCGATCAATTCATATTAAGGTTTCGACCCCGGTCGCCGCGCTGGTTTTCGAGATAATCGCGAATAACCCAAATCGCTCCCAAAATTTTCAAAGTACCGCGAGTTTTCAGAGTCCTTCCTCACCATCGTCCGAACACAAAGTCGTCCGATTGTAGAAAACGACCACTGATCCTTGCGTGTCGCGGCATTGCGATCAATTCATATTAAGGTTTCGACCACGGCCCTCGTGCTGGTTCTCGAGAAAATCGCGAATAACCCTAATCGCTCCCAAAATTTTCATAGTACCGCGAGTGTTCAGAGTCCTTCCGCACCATCGGCGAACACAAAGTCGTCCGATCTTCGAAAACGACAACTGACCCTTGCGTGTCGCGGCATTGCGATCAATTCATTTTAAAGTTTCGACCCCGGTTGACTCGCTGGTTTTCGAAGTAATCGCGAATATCCACAAAAGCTCCCAATATTTTCAAAGTACCGCGAGTTGTCAGAGTCTTTCCGCACCTTCGTCCGAACACAAAGACGCCCGATCGTCCAAAACGACCACAGATCCTTGCGTGTTGCGACATTGCGATCAATTCATATTAAGGTTTCGACCCCGGTCGTCGCGCTGGTTTTCGAGATAATCGCGAATAACCGCAATCGCTCCCAAAATTTTCAAAGTACCGCGACTTTTCAGAGTCATTCTGCACCATCGGCGAACACAAATTCGTCCAACTTCGAAAACGACAACTGACCCTTGCGTGTCGCGGCATTGCGATCAATTCATTTTAAAGTTTCGACCCCAGTTGTTGCGCTGGTTTTCAAGGTAATCGCGAATATCCACAATCGCTCCCAATATTTTCAAAGTACCGCGAGTTGTCAGAGTCCTTCCGCACCATCGTCCGAACACAAAGTCGTCCGATTGTAGAAAACGACCACAGATCCTTGCGTGTCGCGGCATTGCGATCAATTCATATTAAGGTTTCGACCACGGCCCTCGCGCTGGTTATCGAGAAAATCGCGAATAACCCTAATCGCTCCCAAAATTTTCAAAGTCCCGCGAGTTTTCAGAGCCCTTCCGCACCATCGTCCGAACACAAAGTCGTCCGATTGTAGAAAACGACCACTGATCCTTGCGTGTCGCGGGATTGCGATCAATTCATATTAAGGTTTCGACCACGGCCCTCGTGCTGGTTTTCGAGATAATCGCGAATATCCCAAATCGCTCCCAAAATTTTCAAAGTACCGCGAGTTTTCAGAGTCCTTCCGCACCATCGTCCGAACACAAAGTCGTCCGATTGTAGAAAACGACCACTGATCCTTGCGTGTCGCGGCATTGCGATCAATTCATATTAAGGTTTCGACCACGGCCCTCGTGCTGGTTCTCGAGAAAATCGCGAATAACCCTAATCGCTCCCAAAATTTTCATAGTACCGCGAGTGTTCAGAGTCCTTCCGCACCATCGGCGAACACAAAGTCGTCCGATCTTCGAAAACGACAACTGACCCTTGCGTGTCGCGGCATTGCGATCAATTCATTTTAAAGTTTCGACCCCGGTTGACTCGCTGGTTTTCGAAGTAATCGCGAATATCCACAAAAGCTCCCAATATTTTCAAAGTACCGCGAGTTGTCAGAGTCTTTCCGCACCTTCGTCCGAACACAAAGACGCCCGATCGTCCAAAACGACCACAGATCCTTGCGTGTTGCGACATTGCGATCAATTCATATTAAGGTTTCGACCCCGGTCGTCGCGCTGGTTTTCGAGATAATCGCGAATAACCGCAATCGCTCCCAAAATTTTCAAAGTACCGCGAGTTTTCAGAGTCATTCTGCACCATCGGCGAACACAAAGTCGTCCAACTTCGAAAACGACAACTGACCCTTGCGTGTCGCGGCATTGCGATCAATTCATTTTAAAGTTTCGACCCCGGTTGACTCGCTGGTTTTCGAAGTAATCGCGAATATCCACAAAAGCTCCCAATATTTTCAAAGTACCGCGAGTTGTCAGAGTCTTTCCGCACCTTCGTCCGAACACAAAGACGCCCGATCGTCGAAAACGACCACAGATCCTTGCGTGTTGCGACATTGCGATCAATTCATATTAAGGTTTCGACCCCGGTCGTCGCGCTGGTTTTCGAGATAATCGCGAATAACCGCAATCGCTCCCAAAATTTTCAAAGTACCGCGAGTTTTCAGAGTCATTCTGCACCATCGGCGAACACAAAGTCGTCCGATCTTCGAAAACGACAACTGACCCTTGCGTGTCGCGGCATTGCGATCAATTCATTTTAAAGTTTCGACCCCAGTTGTTGCGCTGGTTTTCGAGGTAATCGCGAATATCCACAATCGCTCCCAATATTTTCAAAGTACCGCGAGTTGTCAGAGTCCTTCCGCACCATCGTCCGAACACAAAGTCGTCCGATCTTCGAAAACGACAACTGACCCTTGCGTGTTGCGGCATTGCGATCAATTCATTTTAAAGTTTCGACCCCGGTGGTCTCGCTGGTTTTCAAAGTAATCGCGAATATCCACAATCGCTCCCAATATTTTCAAAGTACCGCGAGTTGTCAGAGTCCTTCCGCACCTTCGTCCGAACACAAAGACGCCCGATCGTCGAAAACGACCACAGATCCTTGCGTGTTGCGACATTGCGATCAATTCATATTAAGGTTTCGACCCCGGTCGTCGCGCTGGTTTTCGAGATAATCGCGAATAACCGCAATCGCTCCCAAAATTTTCAAAGTACCGCGAGTTTTCAGAGTCATTCCGCACCATCGGCGAACACAAAGTCGTCCGATCTTCGAAAACGACCACTGATCCTTGCGTGTGCGACATTGCGATCAATTCATATTAAGGTTTCGACCAGGGCCCTCGCGCTGGTTTTCGAGATAATCGCGAATAACCCAAATCGCTCCCAAAATTTTCAAAGTACCGCGAGTTTTCAGAGTCCTTCCGCACCATCGTCCGAACACAAAGTCGTCCGATTGTAGAAAACGACCACTGATCCTTGCGTGTCGCGGCATTGCGATCAATTCATATTAAGGTTTCGACCACGGCCCTCGTGCTGGTTCTCGAGAAAATCGCGAATAACCCTAATCGCTCCCAAAATTTTCATAGTACCGCGAGTGTTCAGAGTCCTTCCGCACCATCGGCGAACACAAAGTCGTCCGATCTTCGAAAACGACAACTGACCCTTGCGTGTCGCGGCATTGCGATCAATTCATTTTAAAGTTTCGACCCCGGTTGACTCGCTGGTTTTCGAAGTAATCGCGAATATCCACAAAAGCTCCCAATATTTTCAAAGTACCGCGAGTTGTCAGAGTCTTTCCGCACCTTCGTCCGAACACAAAGACGCCCGATCGTCGAAAACGACCACAGATCCTTGCGTGTTGCGACATTGCGATCAATTCATATTAAGGTTTCGACCCCGGTCGTCGCGCTGGTTTTCGAGATAATCGCGAATAACCGCAATCGCTCCCAAAATTTTCAAAGTACCGCGAGTTTTCAGAGTCATTCTGCACCATCGGCGAACACAAAGTCGTCCGATCTTCGAAAACGACAACTGACCCTTGCGTGTCGCGGCATTGCGATCAATTCATATTAAGGTTTCGACCACGGCCCTCGTGCTGGTTTTCGAGATAATCGCGAATAACCCAAATCGCTCCCAAAATTTTCAAAGTACCGCGAGTTTTCAGAGTCCTTCCGCACCATCGTCCGAACACAAAGTCGTCCGATTGTAGAAAACGACCACTGATCCTTGCGTGTCGCGGCATTGCGATCAATTCATATTAAGGTTTCGACCACGGCCCTCGTGCTGGTTCTCGAGAAAATCGCGAATAACCCTAATCGCTCCCAAAATTTTCATAGTACCGCGAGTGTTCAGAGTCCTTCCGCACCATCGGCGAACACAAAGTCGTCCGATCTTCGAAAACGACAACTGACCCTTGCGTGTCGCGGCATTGCGATCAATTCATTTTAAAGTTTCGACCCCGGTTGACTCGCTGGTTTTCGAAGTAATCGCGAATATCCACAAAAGCTCCCAATATTTTCAAAGTACCGCGAGTTGTCAGAGTCTTTCCGCACCTTCGTCCGAACACAAAGACGCCCGATCGTCCAAAACGACCACAGATCCTTGCGTGTTGCGACATTGCGATCAATTCATATTAAGGTTTCGACCCCGGTCGTCGCGCTGGTTTTCGAGATAATCGCGAATAACCGCAATCGCTCCCAAAATTTTCAAAGTACCGCGAGTGTTCAGAGTCCTTCCGCACCATCGGCGAACACAAAGTCGTCCGATCTTCGAAAACGACAACTGACCCTTGCGTGTCGCGGCATTGCGATCAATTCATTTTAAAGTTTCGACCCCGGTTGACTCGCTGGTTTTCGAAGTAATCGCGAATATCCACAAAAGCTCCCAATATTTTCAAAGTACCGCGAGTTGTCAGAGTCTTTCCGCACCTTCGTCCGAACACAAAGACGCCCGATCGTCCAAAACGACCACAGATCCTTGCGTGTTGCGACATTGCGATCAATTCATATTAAGGTTTCGACCCCGGTCGTCGCGCTGGTTTTCGAGATAATCGCGAATAACCGCAATCGCTCCCAAAATTTTCAAAGTACCGCGACTTTTCAGAGTCATTCTGCACCATCGGCGAACACAAATTCGTCCAACTTCGAAAACGACAACTGACCCTTGCGTGTCGCGGCATTGCGATCAATTCATTTTAAAGTTTCGACCCCAGTTGTTGCGCTGGTTTTCAAGGTAATCGCGAATATCCACAATCGCTCCCAATATTTTCAAAGTACCGCGAGTTGTCAGAGTCCTTCCGCACCATCGTCCGAACACAAAGTCGTCCGATTGTAGAAAACGACCACAGATCCTTGCGTGTCGCGGCATTGCGATCAATTCATATTAAGGTTTCGACCACGGCCCTCGCGCTGGTTATCGAGAAAATCGCGAATAACCCTAATCGCTCCCAAAATTTTCAAAGTCCCGCGAGTTTTCAGAGCCCTTCCGCACCATCGTCCGAACACAAAGTCGTCCGATTGTAGAAAACGACCACTGATCCTTGCGTGTCGCGGGATTGCGATCAATTCATATTAAGGTTTCGACCACGGCCCTCGTGCTGGTTTTCGAGATAATCGCGAATATCCCAAATCGCTCCCAAAATTTTCAAAGTACCGCGAGTTTTCAGAGTCCTTCCGCACCATCGTCCGAACACAAAGTCGTCCGATTGTAGAAAACGACCACTGATCCTTGCGTGTCGCGGCATTGCGATCAATTCATATTAAGGTTTCGACCACGGCCCTCGTGCTGGTTCTCGAGAAAATCGCGAATAACCCTAATCGCTCCCAAAATTTTCATAGTACCGCGAGTGTTCAGAGTCCTTCCGCACCATCGGCGAACACAAAGTCGTCCGATCTTCGAAAACGACAACTGACCCTTGCGTGTCGCGGCATTGCGATCAATTCATTTTAAAGTTTCGACCCCGGTTGACTCGCTGGTTTTCGAAGTAATCGCGAATATCCACAAAAGCTCCCAATATTTTCAAAGTACCGCGAGTTGTCAGAGTCTTTCCGCACCTTCGTCCGAACACAAAGACGCCCGATCGTCCAAAACGACCACAGATCCTTGCGTGTTGCGACATTGCGATCAATTCATATTAAGGTTTCGACCCCGGTCGTCGCGCTGGTTTTCGAGATAATCGCGAATAACCGCAATCGCTCCCAAAATTTTCAAAGTACCGCGAGTTTTCAGAGTCATTCTGCACCATCGGCGAACACAAAGTCGTCCAACTTCGAAAACGACAACTGACCCTTGCGTGTCGCGGCATTGCGATCAATTCATTTTAAAGTTTCGACCCCGGTTGACTCGCTGGTTTTCGAAGTAATCGCGAATATCCACAAAAGCTCCCAATATTTTCAAAGTACCGCGAGTTGTCAGAGTCTTTCCGCACCTTCGTCCGAACACAAAGACGCCCGATCGTCGAAAACGACCACAGATCCTTGCGTGTTGCGACATTGCGATCAATTCATATTAAGGTTTCGACCCCGGTCGTCGCGCTGGTTTTCGAGATAATCGCGAATAACCGCAATCGCTCCCAAAATTTTCAAAGTACCGCGAGTTTTCAGAGTCATTCTGCACCATCGGCGAACACAAAGTCGTCCGATCTTCGAAAACGACAACTGACCCTTGCGTGTCGCGGCATTGCGATCAATTCATTTTAAAGTTTCGACCCCAGTTGTTGCGCTGGTTTTCGAGGTAATCGCGAATATCCACAATCGCTCCCAATATTTTCAAAGTACCGCGAGTTGTCAGAGTCCTTCCGCACCATCGTCCGAACACAAAGTCGTCCGATCTTCGAAAACGACAACTGACCCTTGCGTGTTGCGGCATTGCGATCAATTCATTTTAAAGTTTCGACCCCGGTGGTCTCGCTGGTTTTCAAAGTAATCGCGAATATCCACAATCGCTCCCAATATTTTCAAAGTACCGCGAGTTGTCAGAGTCCTTCCGCACCTTCGTCCGAACACAAAGACGCCCGATCGTCGAAAACGACCACAGATCCTTGCGTGTTGCGACATTGCGATCAATTCATATTAAGGTTTCGACCCCGGTCGTCGCGCTGGTTTTCGAGATAATCGCGAATAACCGCAATCGCTCCCAAAATTTTCAAAGTACCGCGAGTTTTCAGAGTCATTCCGCACCATCGGCGAACACAAAGTCGTCCGATCTTCGAAAACGACCACTGATCCTTGCGTGTGCGACATTGCGATCAATTCATATTAAGGTTTCGACCAGGGCCCTCGCGCTGGTTTTCGAGATAATCGCGAATAACCCAAATCGCTCCCAAAATTTTCAAAGTACCGCGAGTTTTCAGAGTCCTTCCGCACCATCGTCCGAACACAAAGTCGTCCGATTGTAGAAAACGACCACTGATCCTTGCGTGTCGCGGCATTGCGATCAATTCATATTAAGGTTTCGACCACGGCCCTCGTGCTGGTTCTCGAGAAAATCGCGAATAACCCTAATCGCTCCCAAAATTTTCATAGTACCGCGAGTGTTCAGAGTCCTTCCGCACCATCGGCGAACACAAAGTCGTCCGATCTTCGAAAACGACAACTGACCCTTGCGTGTCGCGGCATTGCGATCAATTCATTTTAAAGTTTCGACCCCGGTTGACTCGCTGGTTTTCGAAGTAATCGCGAATATCCACAAAAGCTCCCAATATTTTCAAAGTACCGCGAGTTGTCAGAGTCTTTCCGGACCTTCGTGCGAACACAAAGACGCCCGATCGTCCAAAACGACCACAGATCCTTGCGTGTTGCGACATTGCGATCAATTCATATTAAGGTTTCGACCCCGGTCGTCGCGCTGGTTTTCGAGATAATCGCGAATAACCGCAATCGCTCCCAAAATTTTCAAAGTACCGCGAGTTTTCAGAGTCATTCTGCACCATCGGCGAACACAAAGTCGTCCAACTTCGAAAACGACAACTGACCCTTGCGTGTCGCGGCATTGCGATCAATTCATTTTAAAGTTTCGACCCCAGTTGTTGCGCTGGTTTTCGAGGTAATCGCGAATATCCACAATCGCTCCCAATATTTTCAAAGTACCGCGAGTTGTCAGAGTCCTTCCGCACCATCGTCCGAACACAAAGTCGTCCGATTGTAGAAAACGACCACAGATCCTTGCGTGTCGCGGCATTGCGATCAATTCATATTAAGGTTTCGACCACGGCCCTCGCGCTGGTTATCGAGAAAATCGCGAATAACCCTAATCGCTCCCAAAATTTTCAAAGTCCCGCGAGTTTTCAGAGCCCTTCCGCACCATCGTCCGAACACAAAGTCGTCCGATTGTAGAAAACGACCACTGATCCTTGCGTGTCGCGGCATTGCGATCAATTCATATTAAGGTTTCGACCACGGCCCTCGTGCTGGTTCTCGAGAAAATCGCGAATAACCCTAATCGCTCCCAAAATTTTCATAGTACCGCGAGTGTTCAGAGTCCTTCCGCACCATCGGCGAACACAAAGTCGTCCGATCTTCGAAAACGACAACTGACCCTTGCGTGTCGCGGCATTGCGATCAATTCATTTTAAAGTTTCGACCCCGGTTGACTCGCTGGTTTTCGAAGTAATCGCGAATATCCACAAAAGCTCCCAATATTTTCAAAGTACCGCGAGTTGTCAGAGTCTTTCCGCACCTTCGTCCGAACACAAAGACGCCCGATCGTCGAAAACGACCACAGATCCTTGCGTGTTGCGACATTGCGATCAATTCATATTAAGGTTTCGACCCCGGTCGTCGCGCTGGTTTTCGAGATAATCGCGAATAACCGCAATCGCTCCCAAAATTTTCAAAGTACCGCGAGTTTTCAGAGTCATTCTGCACCATCGGCGAACACAAAGTCGTCCGATCTTCGAAAACGACAACTGACCCTTGCGTGTCGCGGCATTGCGATCAATTCATATTAAGG
Source organism: Andrena marginata (assembly GCA_963932335.1). NCBI lineage: Eukaryota > Metazoa > Arthropoda > Insecta > Hymenoptera > Andrenidae > Andrena > Andrena marginata. The sequence goes on along the minus strand of CAWVQI010000172.1, from coordinate 1,083,542 downwards.
TTTCGACCACGGCCCTCGTGCTGGTTTTCGAGATAATCGCGAATAACCCAAATCGCTCCCAAAATTTTCAAAGTACCGCGAGTTTTCAGAGTCCTTCCGCACCATCGTCCGAACACAAAGTCGTCCGATTGTAGAAAACGACCACTGATCCTTGCGTGTCGCGGCATTGCGATCAATTCATATTAAGGTTTCGACCACGGCCCTCGTGCTGGTTCTCGAGAAAATCGCGAATAACCCTAATCGCTCCCAAAATTTTCATAGTACCGCGAGTGTTCAGAGTCCTTCCGCACCATCGGCGAACACAAAGTCGTCCGATCTTCGAAAACGACAACTGACCCTTGCGTGTCGCGGCATTGCGATCAATTCATTTTAAAGTTTCGACCCCGGTTGACTCGCTGGTTTTCGAAGTAATCGCGAATATCCACAAAAGCTCCCAATATTTTCAAAGTACCGCGAGTTGTCAGAGTCTTTCCGCACCTTCGTCCGAACACAAAGACGCCCGATCGTCCAAAACGACCACAGATCCTTGCGTGTTGCGACATTGCGATCAATTCATATTAAGGTTTCGACCCCGGTCGTCGCGCTGGTTTTCGAGATAATCGCGAATAACCGCAATCGCTCCCAAAATTTTCAAAGTACCGCGAGTGTTCAGAGTCCTTCCGCACCATCGGCGAACACAAAGTCGTCCGATCTTCGAAAACGACAACTGACCCTTGCGTGTCGCGGCATTGCGATCAATTCATTTTAAAGTTTCGACCCCGGTTGACTCGCTGGTTTTCGAAGTAATCGCGAATATCCACAAAAGCTCCCAATATTTTCAAAGTACCGCGAGTTGTCAGAGTCTTTCCGCACCTTCGTCCGAACACAAAGACGCCCGATCGTCCAAAACGACCACAGATCCTTGCGTGTTGCGACATTGCGATCAATTCATATTAAGGTTTCGACCCCGGTCGTCGCGCTGGTTTTCGAGATAATCGCGAATAACCGCAATCGCTCCCAAAATTTTCAAAGTACCGCGACTTTTCAGAGTCATTCTGCACCATCGGCGAACACAAATTCGTCCAACTTCGAAAACGACAACTGACCCTTGCGTGTCGCGGCATTGCGATCAATTCATTTTAAAGTTTCGACCCCAGTTGTTGCGCTGGTTTTCAAGGTAATCGCGAATATCCACAATCGCTCCCAATATTTTCAAAGTACCGCGAGTTGTCAGAGTCCTTCCGCACCATCGTCCGAACACAAAGTCGTCCGATTGTAGAAAACGACCACAGATCCTTGCGTGTCGCGGCATTGCGATCAATTCATATTAAGGTTTCGACCACGGCCCTCGCGCTGGTTATCGAGAAAATCGCGAATAACCCTAATCGCTCCCAAAATTTTCAAAGTCCCGCGAGTTTTCAGAGCCCTTCCGCACCATCGTCCGAACACAAAGTCGTCCGATTGTAGAAAACGACCACTGATCCTTGCGTGTCGCGGGATTGCGATCAATTCATATTAAGGTTTCGACCACGGCCCTCGTGCTGGTTTTCGAGATAATCGCGAATATCCCAAATCGCTCCCAAAATTTTCAAAGTACCGCGAGTTTTCAGAGTCCTTCCGCACCATCGTCCGAACACAAAGTCGTCCGATTGTAGAAAACGACCACTGATCCTTGCGTGTCGCGGCATTGCGATCAATTCATATTAAGGTTTCGACCACGGCCCTCGTGCTGGTTCTCGAGAAAATCGCGAATAACCCTAATCGCTCCCAAAATTTTCATAGTACCGCGAGTGTTCAGAGTCCTTCCGCACCATCGGCGAACACAAAGTCGTCCGATCTTCGAAAACGACAACTGACCCTTGCGTGTCGCGGCATTGCGATCAATTCATTTTAAAGTTTCGACCCCGGTTGACTCGCTGGTTTTCGAAGTAATCGCGAATATCCACAAAAGCTCCCAATATTTTCAAAGTACCGCGAGTTGTCAGAGTCTTTCCGCACCTTCGTCCGAACACAAAGACGCCCGATCGTCCAAAACGACCACAGATCCTTGCGTGTTGCGACATTGCGATCAATTCATATTAAGGTTTCGACCCCGGTCGTCGCGCTGGTTTTCGAGATAATCGCGAATAACCGCAATCGCTCCCAAAATTTTCAAAGTACCGCGAGTTTTCAGAGTCATTCTGCACCATCGGCGAACACAAAGTCGTCCAACTTCGAAAACGACAACTGACCCTTGCGTGTCGCGGCATTGCGATCAATTCATTTTAAAGTTTCGACCCCGGTTGACTCGCTGGTTTTCGAAGTAATCGCGAATATCCACAAAAGCTCCCAATATTTTCAAAGTACCGCGAGTTGTCAGAGTCTTTCCGCACCTTCGTCCGAACACAAAGACGCCCGATCGTCGAAAACGACCACAGATCCTTGCGTGTTGCGACATTGCGATCAATTCATATTAAGGTTTCGACCCCGGTCGTCGCGCTGGTTTTCGAGATAATCGCGAATAACCGCAATCGCTCCCAAAATTTTCAAAGTACCGCGAGTTTTCAGAGTCATTCTGCACCATCGGCGAACACAAAGTCGTCCGATCTTCGAAAACGACAACTGACCCTTGCGTGTCGCGGCATTGCGATCAATTCATTTTAAAGTTTCGACCCCAGTTGTTGCGCTGGTTTTCGAGGTAATCGCGAATATCCACAATCGCTCCCAATATTTTCAAAGTACCGCGAGTTGTCAGAGTCCTTCCGCACCATCGTCCGAACACAAAGTCGTCCGATCTTCGAAAACGACAACTGACCCTTGCGTGTTGCGGCATTGCGATCAATTCATTTTAAAGTTTCGACCCCGGTGGTCTCGCTGGTTTTCAAAGTAATCGCGAATATCCACAATCGCTCCCAATATTTTCAAAGTACCGCGAGTTGTCAGAGTCCTTCCGCACCTTCGTCCGAACACAAAGACGCCCGATCGTCGAAAACGACCACAGATCCTTGCGTGTTGCGACATTGCGATCAATTCATATTAAGGTTTCGACCCCGGTCGTCGCGCTGGTTTTCGAGATAATCGCGAATAACCGCAATCGCTCCCAAAATTTTCAAAGTACCGCGAGTTTTCAGAGTCATTCCGCACCATCGGCGAACACAAAGTCGTCCGATCTTCGAAAACGACCACTGATCCTTGCGTGTGCGACATTGCGATCAATTCATATTAAGGTTTCGACCAGGGCCCTCGCGCTGGTTTTCGAGATAATCGCGAATAACCCAAATCGCTCCCAAAATTTTCAAAGTACCGCGAGTTTTCAGAGTCCTTCCGCACCATCGTCCGAACACAAAGTCGTCCGATTGTAGAAAACGACCACTGATCCTTGCGTGTCGCGGCATTGCGATCAATTCATATTAAGGTTTCGACCACGGCCCTCGTGCTGGTTCTCGAGAAAATCGCGAATAACCCTAATCGCTCCCAAAATTTTCATAGTACCGCGAGTGTTCAGAGTCCTTCCGCACCATCGGCGAACACAAAGTCGTCCGATCTTCGAAAACGACAACTGACCCTTGCGTGTCGCGGCATTGCGATCAATTCATTTTAAAGTTTCGACCCCGGTTGACTCGCTGGTTTTCGAAGTAATCGCGAATATCCACAAAAGCTCCCAATATTTTCAAAGTACCGCGAGTTGTCAGAGTCTTTCCGGACCTTCGTGCGAACACAAAGACGCCCGATCGTCCAAAACGACCACAGATCCTTGCGTGTTGCGACATTGCGATCAATTCATATTAAGGTTTCGACCCCGGTCGTCGCGCTGGTTTTCGAGATAATCGCGAATAACCGCAATCGCTCCCAAAATTTTCAAAGTACCGCGAGTTTTCAGAGTCATTCTGCACCATCGGCGAACACAAAGTCGTCCAACTTCGAAAACGACAACTGACCCTTGCGTGTCGCGGCATTGCGATCAATTCATTTTAAAGTTTCGACCCCAGTTGTTGCGCTGGTTTTCGAGGTAATCGCGAATATCCACAATCGCTCCCAATATTTTCAAAGTACCGCGAGTTGTCAGAGTCCTTCCGCACCATCGTCCGAACACAAAGTCGTCCGATTGTAGAAAACGACCACAGATCCTTGCGTGTCGCGGCATTGCGATCAATTCATATTAAGGTTTCGACCACGGCCCTCGCGCTGGTTATCGAGAAAATCGCGAATAACCCTAATCGCTCCCAAAATTTTCAAAGTCCCGCGAGTTTTCAGAGCCCTTCCGCACCATCGTCCGAACACAAAGTCGTCCGATTGTAGAAAACGACAACTGATCCTTGCGTGTCGCGGCATTGCGATCAATTCATATTAAGGTTTCGACCACGGCCCTCGTGCTGGTTCTCGAGAAAATCGCGAATAACCCTAATCGCTCCCAAAATTTTCATAGTACCGCGAGTGTTCAGAGTCCTTCCGCACCATCGGCGAACACAAAGTCGTCCGATCTTCGAAAACGACAACTGACCCTTGCGTGTCGCGGCATTGCGATCAATTCATTTTAAAGTTTCGACCCCGGTTGACTCGCTGGTTTTCGAAGTAATCGCGAATATCCACAAAAGCTCCCAATATTTTCAAAGTACCGCGAGTTGTCAGAGTCTTTCCGCACCTTCGTCCGAACACAAAGACGCCCGATCGTCGAAAACGACCACAGATCCTTGCGTGTTGCGACATTGCGATCAATTCATATTAAGGTTTCGACCCCGGTCGTCGCGCTGGTTTTCGAGAAAATCGCGAATAACCGCAATCGCTCCCAAAATTTTCAAAGTACCGCGAGTTTTCAGAGTCATTCTGCACCATCGGCGAACACAAAGTCGTCCGATCTTCGAAAACGACAACTGACCCTTGCGTGTCGCGGCATTGCGATCAATTCATATTAAGGTTTCGACCACGGCCCTCGTGCTGGTTTTCGAGATAATCGCGAATAACCCAAATCGCTCCCAAAATTTTCAAAGTACCGCGAGTGTTCAGAGTCCTTCCGCACCATCGGCGAACACAAAGTCGTCCGATCTTCGAAAACGACAACTGACCCTTGCGTGTCGCGGCATTGCGATCAATTCATTTTAAAGTTTCGACCCCGGTTGACTCGCTGGTTTTCGAAGTAATCGCGAATATCCACAAAAGCTCCCAATATTTTCAAAGTACCGCGAGTTGTCAGAGTCTTTCCGCACCTTCGTCCGAACACAAAGACGCCCGATCGTCGAAAACGACCACAGATCCTTGCGTGTTGCGACATTGCGATCAATTCATATTAAGGTTTCGACCCCGGTCGTCGCGCTGGTTTTCGAGATAATCGCGAATAACCGCAATCGCTCCCAAAATTTTCAAAGTACCGCGAGTTTTCAGAGTCATTCTGCACCATCGGCGAACACAAAGTCGTCCAACTTCGAAAACGACAACTGACCCTTGCGTGTCGCGGCATTGCGATCAATTCATTTTAAAGTTTCGACCCCGGTTGACTCGCTGGTTTTCGAAGTAATCGCGAATATCCACAAAAGCTCCCAATATTTTCAAAGTACCGCGAGTTGTCAGAGTCTTTCCGCACCTTCGTCCGAACACAAAGACGCCCGATCGTCGAAAACGACCACAGATCCTTGCGTGTTGCGACATTGCGATCAATTCATATTAAGGTTTCGACCCCGGTCGTCGCGCTGGTTTTCGAGATAATCGCGAATAACCGCAATCGCTCCCAAAATTTTCAAAGTACCGCGAGTTTTCAGAGTCATTCTGCACCATCGGCGAACACAAAGTCGTCCGATCTTCGAAAACGACAACTGACCCTTGCGTGTCGCGGCATTGCGATCAATTCATTTTAAAGTTTCGACCCCAGTTGTTGCGCTGGTTTTCGAGGTAATCGCGAATATCCACAATCGCTCCCAATATTTTCAAAGTACCGCGAGTTGTCAGAGTCCTTCCGCACCATCGTCCGAACACAAAGTCGTCCGATCTTCGAAAACGACAACTGACCCTTGCGTGTTGCGGCATTGCGATCAATTCATTTTAAAGTTTCGACCCCGGTGGTCTCGCTGGTTTTCAAAGTAATCGCGAATATCCACAATCGCTCCCAATATTTTCAAAGTACCGCGAGTTGTCAGAGTCCTTCCGCACCTTCGTCCGAACACAAAGACGCCCGATCGTCGAAAACGACCACAGATCCTTGCGTGTTGCGACATTGCGATCAATTCATATTAAGGTTTCGACCCCGGTCGTCGCGCTGGTTTTCGAGATAATCGCGAATAACCGCAATCGCTCCCAAAATTTTCAAAGTACCGCGAGTTTTCAGAGTCATTCCGCACCATCGGCGAACACAAAGTCGTCCGATCTTCGAAAACGACCACTGATCCTTGCGTGTGCGACATTGCGATCAATTCATATTAAGGTTTCGACCAGGGCCCTCGCGCTGGTTTTCGAGATAATCGCGAATAACCCAAATCGCTCCCAAAATTTTCAAAGTACCGCGAGTTTTCAGAGTCCTTCCGCACCATCGTCCGAACACAAAGTCGTCCGATTGTAGAAAACGACCACTGATCCTTGCGTGTCGCGGCATTGCGATCAATTCATATTAAGGTTTCGACCACGGCCCTCGTGCTGGTTCTCGAGAAAATCGCGAATAACCCTAATCGCTCCCAAAATTTTCATAGTACCGCGAGTGTTCAGAGTCCTTCCGCACCATCGGCGAACACAAAGTCGTCCGATCTTCGAAAACGACAACTGACCCTTGCGTGTCGCGGCATTGCGATCAATTCATTTTAAAGTTTCGACCCCGGTTGACTCGCTGGTTTTCGAAGTAATCGCGAATATCCACAAAAGCTCCCAATATTTTCAAAGTACCGCGAGTTGTCAGAGTCTTTCCGGACCTTCGTGCGAACACAAAGACGCCCGATCGTCCAAAACGACCACAGATCCTTGCGTGTTGCGACATTGCGATCAATTCATATTAAGGTTTCGACCCCGGTCGTCGCGCTGGTTTTCGAGATAATCGCGAATAACCGCAATCGCTCCCAAAATTTTCAAAGTACCGCGAGTTTTCAGAGTCATTCTGCACCATCGGCGAACACAAAGTCGTCCAACTTCGAAAACGACAACTGACCCTTGCGTGTCGCGGCATTGCGATCAATTCATTTTAAAGTTTCGACCCCAGTTGTTGCGCTGGTTTTCGAGGTAATCGCGAATATCCACAATCGCTCCCAATATTTTCAAAGTACCGCGAGTTGTCAGAGTCCTTCCGCACCATCGTCCGAACACAAAGTCGTCCGATTGTAGAAAACGACCACAGATCCTTGCGTGTCGCGGCATTGCGATCAATTCATATTAAGGTTTCGACCACGGCCCTCGCGCTGGTTATCGAGAAAATCGCGAATAACCCTAATCGCTCCCAAAATTTTCAAAGTCCCGCGAGTTTTCAGAGCCCTTCCGCACCATCGTCCGAACACAAAGTCGTCCGATTGTAGAAAACGACCACTGATCCTTGCGTGTCGCGGCATTGCGATCAATTCATATTAAGGTTTCGACCACGGCCCTCGTGCTGGTTCTCGAGAAAATCGCGAATAACCCTAATCGCTCCCAAAATTTTCATAGTACCGCGAGTGTTCAGAGTCCTTCCGCACCATCGGCGAACACAAAGTCGTCCGATCTTCGAAAACGACAACTGACCCTTGCGTGTCGCGGCATTGCGATCAATTCATTTTAAAGTTTCGACCCCGGTTGACTCGCTGGTTTTCGAAGTAATCGCGAATATCCACAAAAGCTCCCAATATTTTCAAAGTACCGCGAGTTGTCAGAGTCTTTCCGCACCTTCGTCCGAACACAAAGACGCCCGATCGTCGAAAACGACCACAGATCCTTGCGTGTTGCGACATTGCGATCAATTCATATTAAGGTTTCGACCCCGGTCGTCGCGCTGGTTTTCGAGATAATCGCGAATAACCGCAATCGCTCCCAAAATTTTCAAAGTACCGCGAGTTTTCAGAGTCATTCTGCACCATCGGCGAACACAAAGTCGTCCGATCTTCGAAAACGACAACTGACCCTTGCGTGTCGCGGCATTGCGATCAATTCATATTAAGGTTTCGACCACGGCCCTCGTGCTGGTTTTCGAGATAATCGCGAATAACCCAAATCGCTCCCAAAATTTTCAAAGTACCGCGAGTTTTCAGAGTCCTTCCGCACCATCGTCCGAACACAAAGTCGTCCGATTGTAGAAAACGACCACTGATCCTTGCGTGTCGCGGCATTGCGATCAATTCATATTAAGGTTTCGACCACGGCCCTCGTGCTGGTTCTCGAGAAAATCGCGAATAACCCTAATCGCTCCCAAAATTTTCATAGTACCGCGAGTGTTCAGAGTCCTTCCGCACCATCGGCGAACACAAAGTCGTCCGATCTTCGAAAACGACAACTGACCCTTGCGTGTCGCGGCATTGCGATCAATTCATTTTAAAGTTTCGACCCCGGTTGACTCGCTGGTTTTCGAAGTAATCGCGAATATCCACAAAAGCTCCCAATATTTTCAAAGTACCGCGAGTTGTCAGAGTCTTTCCGCACCTTCGTCCGAACACAAAGACGCCCGATCGTCCAAAACGACCACAGATCCTTGCGTGTTGCGACATTGCGATCAATTCATATTAAGGTTTCGACCCCGGTCGTCGCGCTGGTTTTCGAGATAATCGCGAATAACCGCAATCGCTCCCAAAATTTTCAAAGTACCGCGAGTTTTCAGAGTCATTCTGCACCATCGGCGAACACAAAGTCGTCCAACTTCGAAAACGACAACTGACCCTTGCGTGTCGCGGCATTGCGATCAATTCATTTTAAAGTTTCGACCCCGGTTGACTCGCTGGTTTTCGAAGTAATCGCGAATATCCACAAAAGCTCCCAATATTTTCAAAGTACCGCGAGTTGTCAGAGTCTTTCCGCACCTTCGTCCGAACACAAAGACGCCCGATCGTCGAAAACGACCACAGATCCTTGCGTGTTGCGACATTGCGATCAATTCATATTAAGGTTTCGACCCCGGTCGTCGCGCTGGTTTTCGAGATAATCGCGAATAACCGCAATCGCTCCCAAAATTTTCAAAGTACCGCGAGTTTTCAGAGTCATTCTGCACCATCGGCGAACACAAAGTCGTCCGATCTTCGAAAACGACAACTGACCCTTGCGTGTCGCGGCATTGCGATCAATTCATTTTAAAGTTTCGACCCCAGTTGTTGCGCTGGTTTTCGAGGTAATCGCGAATATCCACAATCGCTCCCAATATTTTCAAAGTACCGCGAGTTGTCAGAGTCCTTCCGCACCATCGTCCGAACACAAAGTCGTCCGATCTTCGAAAACGACAACTGACCCTTGCGTGTTGCGGCATTGCGATCAATTCATTTTAAAGTTTCGACCCCGGTGGTCTCGCTGGTTTTCAAAGTAATCGCGAATATCCACAATCGCTCCCAATATTTTCAAAGTACCGCGAGTTGTCAGAGTCCTTCCGCACCTTCGTCCGAACACAAAGACGCCCGATCGTCGAAAACGACCACAGATCCTTGCGTGTTGCGACATTGCGATCAATTCATATTAAGGTTTCGACCCCGGTCGTCGCGCTGGTTTTCGAGATAATCGCGAATAACCGCAATCGCTCCCAAAATTTTCAAAGTACCGCGAGTTTTCAGAGTCATTCCGCACCATCGGCGAACACAAAGTCGTCCGATCTTCGAAAACGACCACTGATCCTTGCGTGTGCGACATTGCGATCAATTCATATTAAGGTTTCGACCAGGGCCCTCGCGCTGGTTTTCGAGATAATCGCGAATAACCCAAATCGCTCCCAAAATTTTCAAAGTACCGCGAGTTTTCAGAGTCCTTCCGCACCATCGTCCGAACACAAAGTCGTCCGATTGTAGAAAACGACCACTGATCCTTGCGTGTCGCGGCATTGCGATCAATTCATATTAAGGTTTCGACCACGGCCCTCGTGCTGGTTCTCGAGAAAATCGCGAATAACCCTAATCGCTCCCAAAATTTTCATAGTACCGCGAGTGTTCAGAGTCCTTCCGCACCATCGGCGAACACAAAGTCGTCCGATCTTCGAAAACGACAACTGACCCTTGCGTGTCGCGGCATTGCGATCAATTCATTTTAAAGTTTCGACCCCGGTTGACTCGCTGGTTTTCGAAGTAATCGCGAATATCCACAAAAGCTCCCAATATTTTCAAAGTACCGCGAGTTGTCAGAGTCTTTCCGGACCTTCGTGCGAACACAAAGACGCCCGATCGTCCAAAACGACCACAGATCCTTGCGTGTTGCGACATTGCGATCAATTCATATTAAGGTTTCGACCCCGGTCGTCGCGCTGGTTTTCGAGATAATCGCGAATAACCGCAATCGCTCCCAAAATTTTCAAAGTACCGCGAGTTTTCAGAGTCATTCTGCACCATCGGCGAACACAAAGTCGTCCGATCTTCGAAAACGACAACTGACCCTTGCGTGTCGCGGCATTGCGATCAATTCATTTTAAAGTTTCGACCCCAGTTGTTGCGCTGGTTTTCGAGGTAATCGCGAATATCCACAATCGCTCCCAATATTTTCAAAGTACCGCGAGTTGTCAGAGTCCTTCCGCACCATCGTCCGAACACAAAGTCGTCCGATCTTCGAAAACGACAACTGACCCTTGCGTGTTGCGGCATTGCGATCAATTCATTTTAAAGTTTCGACCCCGGTGGTCTCGCTGGTTTTCAAAGTAATCGCGAATATCCACAATCGCTCCCAATATTTTCAAAGTACCGCGAGTTGTCAGAGTCCTTCCGCACCTTCGTCCGAACACAAAGACGCCCGATCGTCGAAAACGACCACAGATCCTTGCGTGTTGCGACATTGCGATCAATTCATATTAAGGTTTCGACCCCGGTCGTCGCGCTGGTTTTCGAGATAATCGCGAATAACCGCAATCGCTCCCAAAATTTTCAAAGTACCGCGAGTTTTCAGAGTCATTCCGCACCATCGGCGAACACAAAGTCGTCCGATCTTCGAAAACGACCACTGATCCTTGCGTGTGCGACATTGCGATCAATTCATATTAAGGTTTCGACCAGGGCCCTCGCGCTGGTTTTCGAGATAATCGCGAATAACCCAAATCGCTCCCAAAATTTTCAAAGTACCGCGAGTTTTCAGAGTCCTTCCGCACCATCGTCCGAACACAAAGTCGTCCGATTGTAGAAAACGACCACTGATCCTTGCGTGTCGCGGCATTGCGATCAATTCATATTAAGGTTTCGACCACGGCCCTCGTGCTGGTTCTCGAGAAAATCGCGAATAACCCTAATCGCTCCCAAAATTTTCATAGTACCGCGAGTGTTCAGAGTCCTTCCGCACCATCGGCGAACACAAAGTCGTCCGATCTTCGAAAACGACAACTGACCCTTGCGTGTCGCGGCATTGCGATCAATTCATTTTAAAGTTTCGACCCCGGTTGACTCGCTGGTTTTCGAAGTAATCGCGAATATCCACAAAAGCTCCCAATATTTTCAAAGTACCGCGAGTTGTCAGAGTCTTTCCGGACCTTCGTGCGAACACAAAGACGCCCGATCGTCCAAAACGACCACAGATCCTTGCGTGTTGCGACATTGCGATCAATTCATATTAAGGTTTCGACCCCGGTCGTCGCGCTGGTTTTCGAGATAATCGCGAATAACCGCAATCGCTCCCAAAATTTTCAAAGTACCGCGAGTTTTCAGAGTCATTCTGCACCATCGGCGAACACAAAGTCGTCCAACTTCGAAAACGACAACTGACCCTTGCGTGTCGCGGCATTGCGATCAATTCATTTTAAAGTTTCGACCCCAGTTGTTGCGCTGGTTTTCGAGGTAATCGCGAATATCCACAATCGCTCCCAATATTTTCAAAGTACCGCGAGTTGTCAGAGTCCTTCCGCACCATCGTCCGAACACAAAGTCGTCCGATTGTAGAAAACGACCACAGATCCTTGCGTGTCGCGGCATTGCGATCAATTCATATTAAGGTTTCGACCACGGCCCTCGCGCTGGTTATCGAGAAAATCGCGAATAACCCTAATCGCTCCCAAAATTTTCAAAGTCCCGCGAGTTTTCAGAGCCCTTCCGCACCATCGTCCGAACACAAAGTCGTCCGATTGTAGAAAACGACCACTGATCCTTGCGTGTCGCGGCATTGCGATCAATTCATATTAAGGTTTCGACCACGGCCCTCGTGCTGGTTCTCGAGAAAATCGCGAATAACCCTAATCGCTCCCAAAATTTTCATAGTACCGCGAGTGTTCAGAGTCCTTCCGCACCATCGGCGAACACAAAGTCGTCCGATCTTCGAAAACGACAACTGACCCTTGCGTGTCGCGGCATTGCGATCAATTCATTTTAAAGTTTCGACCCCGGTTGACTCGCTGGTTTTCGAAGTAATCGCGAATATCCACAAAAGCTCCCAATATTTTCAAAGTACCGCGAGTTGTCAGAGTCTTTCCGCACCTTCGTCCGAACACAAAGACGCCCGATCGTCGAAAACGACCACAGATCCTTGCGTGTTGCGACATTGCGATCAATTCATATTAAGGTTTCGACCCCGGTCGTCGCGCTGGTTTTCGAGATAATCGCGAATAACCGCAATCGCTCCCAAAATTTTCAAAGTACCGCGAGTTTTCAGAGTCATTCTGCACCATCGGCGAACACAAAGTCGTCCGATCTTCGAAAACGACAACTGACCCTTGCGTGTCGCGGCATTGCGATCAATTCATTTTAAAGTTTCGACCCCAGTTGTTGCGCTGGTTTTCGAGGTAATCGCGAATATCCACAATCGCTCCCAATATTTTCAAAGTACCGCGAGTTGTCAGAGTCCTTCCGCACCATCGTCCGAACACAAAGTCGTCCGATCTTCGAAAACGACAACTGACCCTTGCGTGTTGCGGCATTGCGATCAATTCATTTTAAAGTTTCGACCCCGGTGGTCTCGCTGGTTTTCAATGTAATCGCGAATATCCACAATCGCTCCCAATATTTTCAAAGTACCGCGAGTTGTCAGAGTCCTTCCGCACCTTCGTCCGAACACAAAGACGCCCGATCGTCGAAAACGACCACAGATCCTTGCGTGTTGCGACATTGCGATCAATTCATATTAAGGTTTCGACCCCGGTCGTCGCGCTGGTTTTCGAGATAATCGCGAATAACCGCAATCGCTCCCAAAATTTTCAAAGTACCGCGAGTTTTCAGAGTCATTCCGCACCATCGGCGAACACAAAGTCGTCCGATCTTCGAAAACGACCACTGATCCTTGCGTGTGCGACATTGCGATCAATTCATATTAAGGTTTCGACCAGGGCCCTCGCGCTGGTTTTCGAGATAATCGAGAATAACCCAAATCGCTCCCAAAATTTTCAAAGTACCGCGAGTTTTCAGAGTCCTTCCGCACCATCGTCCGAACACAAAGTCGTCCGATTGTAGAAAACGACCACTGATCCTTGCGTGTCGCGGCATTGCGATCAATTCATATTAAGGTTTCGACCACGGCCCTCGTGCTGGTTCTCGAGAAAATCGCGAATAACCCTAATCGCTCCCAAAATTTTCATAGTACCGCGAGTGTTCAGAGTCCTTCCGCACCATCGGCGAACACAAAGTCGTCCGATCTTCGAAAACGACAACTGACCCTTGCGTGTCGCGGCATTGCGATCAATTCATTTTAAAGTTTCGACCCCGGTTGACTCGCTGGTTTTCGAAGTAATCGCGAATATCCACAAAAGCTCCCAATATTTTCAAAGTACCGCGAGTTGTCAGAGTCTTTCCGCACCTTCGTCCGAACACAAAGACGCCCGATCGTCCAAAACGACCACAGATCCTTGCGTGTTGCGACATTGCGATCAATTCATATTAAGGTTTCGACCCCGGTCGTCGCGCTGGTTTTCGAGATAATCGCGAATAACCGCAATCGCTCCCAAAATTTTCAAAGTACCGCGAGTTTTCAGAGTCATTCTGCACCATCGGCGAACACAAAGTCGTCCAACTTCGAAAACGACAACTGACCCTTGCGTGTCGCGGCATTGCGATCAATTCATTTTAAAGTTTCGACCCCAGTTGTTGCGCTGGTTTTCGAGGTAATCGCGAATATCCACAATCGCTCCCAATATTTTCAAAGTACCGCGAGTTGTCAGAGTCCTTCCGCACCATCGTCCGAACACAAAGTCGTCCGATTGTAGAAAACGACCACAGATCCTTGCGTGTCGCGGCATTGCGATCAATTCATATTAAGGTTTCGACCACGGCCCTCGCGCTGGTTATCGAGAAAATCGCGAATAACCCTAATCGCTCCCAAAATTTTCAAAGTCCCGCGAGTTTTCAGAGCCCTTCCGCACCATCGTCCGAACACAAAGTCGTCCGATTGTAGAAAACGACCACTGATCCTTGCGTGTCGCGGCATTGCGATCAATTCATATTAAGGTTTCGACCACGGCCCTCGTGCTGGTTCTCGAGAAAATCGCGAATAACCCTAATCGCTCCCAAAATTTTCATAGTACCGCGAGTGTTCAGAGTCCTTCCGCACCATCGGCGAACACAAAGTCGTCCGATCTTCGAAAACGACAACTGACCCTTGCGTGTCGCGGCATTGCGATCAATTCATTTTAAAGTTTCGACCCCGGTTGACTCGCTGGTTTTCGAAGTAATCGCGAATATCCACAAAAGCTCCCAATATTTTCAAAGTACCGCGAGTTGTCAGAGTCTTTCCGCACCTTCGTCCGAACACAAAGACGCCCGATCGTCGAAAACGACCACAGATCCTTGCGTGTTGCGACATTGCGATCAATTCATATTAAGGTTTCGACCCCGGTCGTCGCGCTGGCTTTCGAGATAATCGCGAATAACCGCAATCGCTCCCAAAATTTTCAAAGTACCGCGAGTTTTCAGAGTCATTCTGCACCATCGGCGAACACAAAGTCGTCCGATCTTCGAAAACGACAACTGACCCTTGCGTGTCGCGGCATTGCGATCAATTCATTTTAAAGTTTCGACCCCAGTTGTTGCGCTGGTTTTCGAGGTAATCGCGAATATCCACAATCGCTCCCAATATTTTCAAAGTACCGCGAGTTGTCAGAGTCCTTCCGCACCATCGTCCGAACACAAAGTCGTCCGATCTTCGAAAACGACAACTGACCCTTGCGTGTTGCGGCATTGCGATCAATTCATTTTAAAGTTTCGACCCCGGTGGTCTCGCTGGTTTTCAAAGTAATCGCGAATATCCACAATCGCTCCCAATATTTTCAAAGTACCGCGAGTTGTCAGAGTCTTTCCGCACCTTCGTCCGAACACAAAGACGCCCGATCGTCGAAAACGACCACAGATCCTTGCGTGTTGCGACATTGCGATCAATTCATATTAAGGTTTCGACCCCGGTCGTCGCGCTGGTTTTCGAGATAATCGCGAATAACCGCAATCGCTCCCAAAATTTTCATAGTACCGCGAGTGTTCAGAGTCCTTCCGCACCATCGGCGAACACAAAGTCGTCCGATCTTCGAAAACGACAACTGACCCTTGCGTGTCGCGGCATTGCGATCAATTCATTTTAAAGTTTCGACCCCGGTTGACTCGCTGGTTTTCGAAGTAATCGCGAATATCCACAAAAGCTCCCAATATTTTCAAAGTACCGCGAGTTGTCAGAGTCTTTCCGCACCTTCGTCCGAACACAAAGACGCCCGATCGTCGAAAACGACCACAGATCCTTGCGTGTTGCGGCATTGCGATCAATTCATTTTAAAGTTTCGACCCCGGTTGACTCGCTGGTTTTCGAAGTAATCGCGAATATCCACAAAAGCTCCCAATATTTTCAAAGTACCGCGAGTTGTCAGAGTCTTTCCGCACCTTCGTCCGAACACAAAGACGCCCGATCGTCGAAAACGACCACAGATCCTTGCGTGTTGCGACATTGCGATCAATTCATATTAAGGTTTCGACCCCGGTCGTCGCGCTGGTTTTCGAGATAATCGCGAATAACCGCAATCGCTCCCAAAATTTTCAAAGTACCGCGAGTTTTCAGAGTCATTCTGCACCATCGGCGAACACAAAGTCGTCCGATCTTCGAAAACGACAACTGACCCTTGCGTGTCGCGGCATTGCGATCAATTCATTTTAAAGTTTCGACCCCAGTTGTTGCGCTGGTTTTCGAGGTAATCGCGAATATCCACAATCGCTCCCAATATTTTCAAAGTACCGCGAGTTGTCAGAGTCCTTCCGCACCATCGTCCGAACACAAAGTCGTCCGATCTTCGAAAACGACAACTGACCCTTGCGTGTTGCGGCATTGCGATCAATTCATTTTAAAGTTTCGACCCCGGTGGTCTCGCTGGTTTTCAAAGTAATCGCGAATATCCACAATCGCTCCCAATATTTTCAAAGTACCGCGAGTTGTCAGAGTCTTTCCGCACCTTCGTCCGAACACAAAGACGCCCGATCGTCGAAAACGACCACAGATCCTTGCGTGTTGCGACATTGCGATCAATTCATATTAAGGTTTCGACCCCGGTCGTCGCGCTGGTTTTCGAGATAATCGCGAATAACCGCAATCGCTCCCAAAATTTTCATAGTACCGCGAGTGTTCAGAGTCCTTCCGCACCATCGGCGAACACAAAGTCGTCCGATCTTCGAAAACGACAACTGACCCTTGCGTGTCGCGGCATTGCGATCAATTCATTTTAAAGTTTCGACCCCGGTTGACTCGCTGGTTTTCGAAGTAATCGCGAATATCCACAAAAGCTCCCAATATTTTCAAAGTACCGCGAGTTGTCAGAGTCTTTCCGCACCTTCGTCCGAACACAAAGACGCCCGATCGTCGAAAACGACCACAGATCCTTGCGTGTTGCGGCATTGCGATCAATTCATTTTAAAGTTTCGACCCCGGTTGACTCGCTGGTTTTCGAAGTAATCGCGAATATCCACAAAAGCTCCCAATATTTTCAAAGTACCGCGAGTTGTCAGAGTCTTTCCGCACCTTCGTCCGAACACAAAGACGCCCGATCGTCGAAAACGACCACAGATCCTTGCGTGTTGCGACATTGCGATCAATTCATATTAAGGTTTCGACCCCGGTCGTCGCGCTGGTTTTCGAGATAATCGCGAATAACCGCAATCGCTCCCAAAATTTTCAAAGTACCGCGAGTTTTCAGAGTCATTCTGCACCATCGGCGAACACAAAGTCGTCCGATCTTCGAAAACGACAACTGACCCTTGCGTGTCGCGGCATTGCGATCAATTCATTTTAAAGTTTCGACCCCAGTTGTTGCGCTGGTTTTCGAGGTAATCGCGAATATCCACAATCGCTCCCAATATTTTCAAAGTACCGCGAGTTGTCAGAGTCCTTCCGCACCATCGTCCGAACACAAAGTCGTCCGATCTTCGAAAACGACAACTGACCCTTGCGTGTTGCGGCATTGCGATCAATTCATTTTAAAGTTTCGACCCCGGTGGTCTCGCTGGTTTTCAAAGTAATCGCGAATATCCACAATCGCTCCCAATATTTTCAAAGTACCGCGAGTTGTCAGAGTCCTTCCGCACCTTCGTCCGAACACAAAGACGCCCGATCGTCGAAAACGACCACAGATCCTTGCGTGTTGCGACATTGCGATCAATTCATATTAAGGTTTCGACCCCGGTCGTCGCGCTGGTTTTCGAGATAATCGCGAATAACCGCAATCGCTCCCAAAATTTTCAAAGTACCGCGAGTTTTCAGAGTCATTCCGCACCATCGGCGAACACAAAGTCGTCCGATCTTCGAAAACGACCACTGATCCTTGCGTGTGCGACATTGCGATCAATTCATATTAAGGTTTCGACCAGGGCCCTCGCGCTGGTTTTCGAGATAATCGCGAATAACCCAAATCGCTCCCAAAATTTTCAAAGTACCGCGAGTTTTCAGAGTCCTTCCGCACCATCGTCCGAACACAAAGTCGTCCGATTGTAGAAAACGACCACTGATCCTTGCGTGTCGCGGCATTGCGATCAATTCATATTAAGGTTTCGACCACGGCCCTCGTGCTGGTTCTCGAGAAAATCGCGAATAACCCTAATCGCTCCCAAAATTTTCATAGTACCGCGAGTGTTCAGAGTCCTTCCGCACCATCGGCGAACACAAAGTCGTCCGATCTTCGAAAACGACAACTGACCCTCGCGTGTCGCGGCATTGCGATCAATTCATTTTAAAGTTTCGACCCCGGTTGACTCGCTGGTTTTCGAAGTAATCGCGAATATCCACAAAAGCTCCCAATATTTTCAAAGTACCGCGACTTGTCAGAGTCTTTCCGCACCTTCGTCCGAACACAAAGACGCCCGATCGTCGAAAACGACCACAGATCCTTGCGTGTTGCGACATTGCGATCAATTCATATTAAGGTTTCGACCCCGGTCGTCGCGCTGGTTTTCGAGATAATCGCGAATAACCGCAATCGCTCCCAAAATTTTCAAAGTACCGCGAGTTTTCAGAGTCATTCTGCACCATCGGCGAACACAAAGTCGTCCGATCTTCGAAAACGACAACTGACCCTTGCGTGTCGCGGCATTGCGATCAATTCATTTTAAAGTTTCGACCCCAGTTGTTGCGCTGGTTTTCGAGGTAATCGCGAATATCCACAATCGCTCCCAATATTTTCAAAGTACCGCGAGTTGTCAGAGTCCTTCCGCACCATCGTCCGAACACAAAGTCGTCCGATCTTCGAAAACGACAACTGACCCTTGCGTGTTGCGGCATTGCGATCAATTCATTTTAAAGTTTCGACCCCGGTGGTCTCGCTGGTTTTCAAAGTAATCGCGAATATCCACAATCGCTCCCAATATTTTCAAAGTACCGCGAGTTGTCAGAGTCCTTCCGCACCTTCGTCCGAACACAAAGACGCCCGATCGTCGAAAACGACCACAGATCCTTGCGTGTTGCGACATTGCGATCAATTCATATTAAGGTTTCGACCCCGGTCGTCGCGCTGGTTTTCGAGATAATCGCGAATAACCGCAATCGCTCCCAAAATTTTCAAAGTACCGCGAGTTTTCAGAGTCATTCCGCACCATCGGCGAACACAAAGTCGTCCGATCTTCGAAAACGACCACTGATCCTTGCGTGTGCGACATTGCGATCAATTCATATTAAGGTTTCGACCAGGGCCCTCGCGCTGGTTTTCGAGATAATCGAGAATAACCCAAATCGCTCCCAAAATTTTCAAAGTACCGCGAGTTTTCAGAGTCATTCTGCACCATCGGCGAACACAAAGTCGTCCGATCTTCGAAAACGACAACTGACCCTTGCGTGTCGCGGCATTGCGATCAATTCATTTTAAAGTTTCGACCCCGGTTGACTCGCTGGTTTTCGAAGTAATCGCGAATATCCACAAAAGCTCCCAATATTTTCAAAGTACCGCGAGTTGTCAGAGTCTTTCCGCACCTTCGTCCGAACACAAAGACGCCCGATCGTCGAAAACGACCACAGATCCTTGCGTGTTGCGACATTGCGATCAATTCATATTAAGGTTTCGACCCCGGTCGTCGCGCTGGTTTTCGAGATAATCGCGAATAACCGCAATCGCTCCCAAAATTTTCAAAGTACCGCGAGTTTTCAGAGTCATTCTGCACCATCGGCGAACACAAAGTCGTCCGATCTTCGAAAACGACAACTGACCCTTGCGTGTCGCGGCATTGCGATCAATTCATTTTAAAGTTTCGACCCCAGTTGTTGCGCTGGTTTTCGAGGTAATCGCGAATATCCACAATCGCTCCCAATATTTTCAAAGTACCGCGAGTTGTCAGAGTCCTTCCGCACCATCGTCCGAACACAAAGTCGTCCGATCTTCGAAAACGACAACTGACCCTTGCGTGTTGCGGCATTGCGATCAATTCATTTTAAAGTTTCGACCCCGGTGGTCTCGCTGGTTTTCAAAGTAATCGCGAATATCCACAATCGCTCCCAATATTTTCAAAGTACCGCGAGTTGTCAGAGTCCTTCCGCACCTTCGTCCGAACACAAAGACGCCCGATCGTCGAAAACGACCACAGATCCTTGCGTGTTGCGACATTGCGATCAATTCATATTAAGGTTTCGACCCCGGTCGTCGCGCTGGTTTTCGAGATAATCGCGAATAACCGCAATCGCTCCCAAAATTTTCAAAGTACCGCGAGTTTTCAGAGTCATTCCGCACCATCGGCGAACACAAAGTCGTCCGATCTTCGAAAACGACCACTGATCCTTGCGTGCGCGACATTGCGATCAATTCATATTAAGGTTTCGACCAGGGCCCTCGCGCTGGTTTTCGAGATAATCGAGAATAACCCAAATCGCTCCCAAAATTTTCAAAGTACCGCGAGTTTTCAGAGTCCTTCCGCACCATCGTCCGAACACAAAGTCGTCCGATTGTAGAAAACGACCACTGATCCTTGCGTGTCGCGGCATTGCGATCAATTCATATTAAGGTTTCGACCACGGCCCTCGTGCTGGTTCTCGAGAAAATCGCGAATAACCCTAATCGCTCCCAAAATTTTCATAGTACCGCGAGTGTTCAGAGTCCTTCCGCACCATCGGCGAACACAAAGTCGTCCGATCTTCGAAAACGACAACTGACCCTTGCGTGTCGCGGCATTGCGATCAATTCATTTTAAAGTTTCGACCCCGGTTGACTCGCTGGTTTTCGAAGTAATCGCGAATATCCACAAAAGCTCCCAATATTTTCAAAGTACCGCGAGTTGTCAGAGTCTTTCCGCACCTTCGTCCGAACACAAAGACGCCCGATCGTCCAAAACGACCACAGATCCTTGCGTGTTGCGACATTGCGATCAATTCATATTAAGGTTTCGACCCCGGTCGTCGCGCTGGTTTTCGAGATAATCGCGAATAACCGCAATCGCTCCCAAAATTTTCAAAGTACCGCGAGTTTTCAGAGTCATTCTGCACCATCGGCGAACACAAATTCGTCCAACTTCGAAAACGACAACTGACCCTTGCGTGTCGCGGCATTGCGATCAATTCATTTTAAAGTTTCGACCCCAGTTGTTGCGCTGGTTTTCGAGGTAATCGCGAATATCCACAATCGCTCCCAATATTTTCAAAGTACCGCGAGTTGTCAGAGTCCTTCCGCACCATCGTCCGAACACAAAGTCGTCCGATTGTAGAAAACGACCACAGATCCTTGCGTGTCGCGGCATTGCGATCAATT
Source organism: Andrena marginata (assembly GCA_963932335.1). Classification (NCBI taxonomy): domain Eukaryota; kingdom Metazoa; phylum Arthropoda; class Insecta; order Hymenoptera; family Andrenidae; genus Andrena; species Andrena marginata. The sequence goes on along the minus strand of CAWVQI010000172.1, from coordinate 1,062,373 downwards.
CATATTAAGGTTTCGACCACGGCCCTCGCGCTGGTTATCGAGAAAATCGCGAATAACCCTAATCGCTCCCAAAATTTTCAAAGTCCCGCGAGTTTTCAGAGCCCTTCCGCACCATCGTCCGAACACAAAGTCGTCCGATTGTAGAAAACGACCACTGATCCTTGCGTGTCGCGGCATTGCGATCAATTCATATTAAGGTTTCGACCACGGCCCTCGTGCTGGTTTTCGAGATAATCGCGAATAACCCAAATCGCTCCCAAAATTTTCAAAGTACCGCGAGTGTTCAGAGTCCTTCCGCACCATCGGCGAACACAAAGTCGTCCGATCTTCGAAAACGACAACTGACCCTTGCGTGTCGCGGCATTGCGATCAATTCATTTTAAAGTTTCGACCCCGGTTGACTCGCTGGTTTTCGAAGTAATCGCGAATATCCACAAAAGCTCCCAATATTTTCAAAGTACCGCGAATTGTCAGAGTCTTTCCGCACCTTCGTCCGAACACAAAGACGCCCGATCGTCGAAAACGACCACAGATCCTTGCGTGTTGCGACATTGCGATCAATTCATATTAAGGTTTCGACCCCGGTCGTCGCGCTGGTTTTCGAGATAATCGCGAATAACCGCAATCGCTCCCAAAATTTTCAAAGTACCGCGAGTTTTCAGAGTCATTCTGCACCATCGGCGAACACAAAGTCGTCCGATCTTCGAAAACGACAACTGACCCTTGCGTGTCGCGGCATTGCGATCAATTCATTTTAAAGTTTCGACCCCAGTTGTTGCGCTGGTTTTCGAGGTAATCGCGAATATCCACAATCGCTCCCAATATTTTCAAAGTACCGCGAGTTGTCAGAGTCCTTCCGCACCATCGTCCGAACACAAAGTCGTCCGATCTTCGAAAACGACAACTGACCCTTGCGTGTTGCGGCATTGCGATCAATTCATTTTAAAGTTTCGACCCCGGTGGTCTCGCTGGTTTTCAAAGTAATCGCGAATATCCACAATCGCTCCCAATATTTTCAAAGTACCGCGAGTTGTCAGAGTCCTTCCGCACCTTCGTCCGAACACAAAGACGCCCGATCGTCGAAAACGACCACAGATCCTTGCGTGTTGCGACATTGCGATCAATTCATATTAAGGTTTCGACCCCGGTCGTCGCGCTGGTTTTCGAGATAATCGCGAATAACCGCAATCGCTCCCAAAATTTTCAAAGTACCGCGAGTTTTCAGAGTCATTCCGCACCATCGGCGAACACAAAGTCGTCCGATCTTCGAAAACGACCACTGATCCTTGCGTGTGCGACATTGCGATCAATTGATATTAAGGTTTCGACCAGGGCCCTCGCGCTGGTTTTCGAGATAATCGCGAATAACCCAAATCGCTCCCAAAATTTTCAAAGTACCGCGAGTTTTCAGAGTCCTTCCGCACCATCGTCCGAACACAAAGTCGTCCGATTGTAGAAAACGACCACTGATCCTTGCGTGTCGCGGCATTGCGATCAATTCATATTAAGGTTTCGACCACGGCCCTCGTGCTGGTTCTCGAGAAAATCGCGAATAACCCTAATCGCTCCCAAAATTTTCATAGTACCGCGAGTGTTCAGAGTCCTTCCGCACCATCGGCGAACACAAAGTCGTCCGATCTTCGAAAACGACAACTGACCCTTGCGTGTCGCGGCATTGCGATCAATTCATTTTAAAGTTTCGACCCCGGTTGACTCGCTGGTTTTCGAAGTAATCGCGAATATCCACAAAAGCTCCCAATATTTTCAAAGTACCGCGAGTTGTCAGAGTCTTTCCGCACCTTCGTCCGAACACAAAGACGCCCGATCGTCCAAAACGACCACAGATCCTTGCGTGTTGCGACATTGCGATCAATTCATATTAAGGTTTCGACCCCGGTCGTCGCGCTGGTTTTCGAGATAATCGCGAATAACCGCAATCGCTCCCAAAATTTTCAAAGTACCGCGAGTTTTCAGAGTCATTCTGCACCATCGGCGAACACAAAGTCGTCCAACTTCGAAAACGACAACTGACCCTTGCGTGTCGCGGCATTGCGATCAATTCATTTTAAAGTTTCGACCCCAGTTGTTGCGCTGGTTTTCGAGGTAATCGCGAATATCCACAATCGCTCCCAATATTTTCAAAGTACCGCGAGTTGTCAGAGTCCTTCCGCACCATCGTCCGAACACAAAGTCGTCCGATTGTAGAAAACGACCACAGATCCTTGCGTGTCGCGGCATTGCGATCAATTCATATTAAGGTTTCGACAACGGCCCTCGCGCTGGTTATCGAGAAAATCGCGAATAACCCTAATCGCTCCCAAAATTTTCAAAGTCCCGCGAGTTTTCAGAGCCCTTCCGCACCATCGTCCGAACACAAAGTCGTCCGATTGTAGAAAACGACCACTGATCCTTGCGTGTCGCGGCATTGCGATCAATTCATATTAAGGTTTCGACCACGGCCCTCGTGCTGCTTTTCGAGATAATCGCGAATAACCCAAATCGCTCCCAAAATTTTCAAAGTACCGCGAGTTTTCAGAGTCCTTCCGCACCATCGTCCGAACACAAAGTCGTCCGATTGTAGAAAACGACCACTGATCCTTGCGTGTCGCGGCATTGCGATCAATTCATATTAAGGTTTCGACCACGGCCCTCGTGCTGGTTCTCGAGAAAATCGCGAATAACCCTAATCGCTCCCAAAATTTTCATAGTACCGCGAGTGTTCAGAGTCCTTCCGCACCATCGGCGAACACAAAGTCGTCCGATCTTCGAAAACGACAACTGACCCTTGCGTGTCGCGGCATTGCGATCAATTCATTTTAAAGTTTCGACCCCGGTTGACTCGCTGGTTTTCGAAGTAATCGCGAATATCCACAAAAGCTCCCAATATTTTCAAAGTACCGCGAGTTGTCAGAGTCTTTCCGCACCTTCGTCCGAACACAAAGACGCCCGATCGTCGAAAACGACCACAGATCCTTGCGTGTTGCGACATTGCGATCAATTCATATTAAGGTTTCGACCCCGGTCGTCGCGCTGGTTTTCGAGATAATCGCGAATAACCGCAATCGCTCCCAAAATTTTCAAAGTACCGCGAGTTTTCAGAGTCATTCTGCACCATCGGCGAACACAAAGTCGTCCGATCTTCGAAAACGACAACTGACCCTTGCGTGTCGCGGCATTGCGATCAATTCATTTTAAAGTTTCGACCCCAGTTGTTGCGCTGGTTTTCGAGGTAATCGCGAATATCCACAATCGCTCCCAATATTTTCAAAGTACCGCGAGTTGTCAGAGTCCTTCCGCACCATCGTCCGAACACAAAGTCGTCCGATCTTCGAAAACGACAACTGACCCTTGCGTGTTGCGGCATTGCGATCAATTCATTTTAAAGTTTCGACCCCGGTGGTCTCGCTGGTTTTCAAAGTAATCGCGAATATCCACAATCGCTCCCAATATTTTCAAAGTACCGCGAGTTGTCAGAGTCCTTCCGCACCTTCGTCCGAACACAAAGACGCCCGATCGTCGAAAACGACCACAGATCCTTGCGTGTTGCGACATTGCGATCAATTCATATTAAGGTTTCGACCCCGGTCGTCGCGCTGGTTTTCGAGATAATCGCGAATAACCGCAATCGCTCCCAAAATTTTCAAAGTACCGCGAGTTTTCAGAGTCATTCCGCACCATCGGCGAACACAAAGTCGTCCGATCTTCGAAAACGACCACTGATCCTTGCGTGTGCGACATTGCGATCAATTCATATTAAGGTTTCGACCAGGGCCCTCGCGCTGGTTTTCGAGATAATCGCGAATAACCCAAATCGCTCCCAAAATTTTCAAAGTACCGCGAGTTGTCAGAGTCCTTCCGCACCATCGTCCGAACACAAAGTCGTCCGATTGTAGAAAACGACCACAGATCCTTGCGTGTCGCGGCATTGCGATCAATTCATATTAAGGTTTCGACCACGGCCCTCGCGCTGGTTATCGAGAAAATCGCGAATAACCCTAATCGCTCCCAAAATTTTCAAAGTCCCGCGAGTTTTCAGAGCCCTTCCGCACCATCGTCCGAACACAAAGTCGTCCGATTGTAGAAAACGACCACTGATCCTTGCGTGTCGCGGCATTGCGATCAATTCATATTAAGGTTTCGACCACGGCCCTCGTGCTGGTTTTCGAGATAATCGCGAATAACCCAAATCGCTCCCAAAATTTTCAAAGTACCGCGAGTGTTCAGAGTCCTTCCGCACCATCGGCGAACACAAAGTCGTCCGATCTTCGAAAACGACAACTGACCCTTGCGTGTCGCGGCATTGCGATCAATTCATTTTAAAGTTTCGACCCCGGTTGACTCGCTGGTTTTCGAAGTAATCGCGAATATCCACAAAAGCTCCCAATATTTTCAAAGTACCGCGAATTGTCAGAGTCTTTCCGCACCTTCGTCCGAACACAAAGACGCCCGATCGTCGAAAACGACCACAGATCCTTGCGTGTTGCGACATTGCGATCAATTCATATTAAGGTTTCGACCCCGGTCGTCGCGCTGGTTTTCGAGATAATCGCGAATAACCGCAATCGCTCCCAAAATTTTCAAAGTACCGCGAGTTTTCAGAGTCATTCTGCACCATCGGCGAACACAAAGTCGTCCGATCTTCGAAAACGACAACTGACCCTTGCGTGTCGCGGCATTGCGATCAATTCATTTTAAAGTTTCGACCCCAGTTGTTGCGCTGGTTTTCGAGGTAATCGCGAATATCCACAATCGCTCCCAATATTTTCAAAGTACCGCGAGTTGTCAGAGTCCTTCCGCACCATCGTCCGAACACAAAGTCGTCCGATCTTCGAAAACGACAACTGACCCTTGCGTGTTGCGGCATTGCGATCAATTCATTTTAAAGTTTCGACCCCGGTGGTCTCGCTGGTTTTCAAAGTAATCGCGAATATCCACAATCGCTCCCAATATTTTCAAAGTACCGCGAGTTGTCAGAGTCCTTCCGCACCTTCGTCCGAACACAAAGACGCCCGATCGTCGAAAACGACCACAGATCCTTGCGTGTTGCGACATTGCGATCAATTCATATTAAGGTTTCGACCCCGGTCGTCGCGCTGGTTTTCGAGATAATCGCGAATAACCGCAATCGCTCCCAAAATTTTCAAAGTACCGCGAGTTTTCAGAGTCATTCCGCACCATCGGCGAACACAAAGTCGTCCGATCTTCGAAAACGACCACTGATCCTTGCGTGTGCGACATTGCGATCAATTGATATTAAGGTTTCGACCAGGGCCCTCGCGCTGGTTTTCGAGATAATCGCGAATAACCGCAATCGCTCCCAAAATTTTCAAAGTACCGCGAGTTTTCAGAGTCATTCTGCACCATCGGCGAACACAAAGTCGTCCAACTTCGAAAACGACAACTGACCCTTGCGTGTCGCGGCATTGCGATCAATTCATTTTAAAGTTTCGACCCCAGTTGTTGCGCTGGTTTTCGAGGTAATCGCGAATATCCACAATCGCTCCCAATATTTTCAAAGTACCGCGAGTTGTCAGAGTCCTTCCGCACCATCGTCCGAACACAAAGTCGTCCGATTGTAGAAAACGACCACAGATCCTTGCGTGTCGCGGCATTGCGATCAATTCATATTAAGGTTTCGACAACGGCCCTCGCGCTGGTTATCGAGAAAATCGCGAATAACCCTAATCGCTCCCAAAATTTTCAAAGTCCCGCGAGTTTTCAGAGCCCTTCCGCACCATCGTCCGAACACAAAGTCGTCCGATTGTAGAAAACGACCACTGATCCTTGCGTGTCGCGGCATTGCGATCAATTCATATTAAGGTTTCGACCACGGCCCTCGTGCTGCTTTTCGAGATAATCGCGAATAACCCAAATCGCTCCCAAAATTTTCAAAGTACCGCGAGTTTTCAGAGTCCTTCCGCACCATCGTCCGAACACAAAGTCGTCCGATTGTAGAAAACGACCACTGATCCTTGCGTGTCGCGGCATTGCGATCAATTCATATTAAGGTTTCGACCACGGCCCTCGTGCTGGTTCTCGAGAAAATCGCGAATAACCCTAATCGCTCCCAAAATTTTCATAGTACCGCGAGTGTTCAGAGTCCTTCCGCACCATCGGCGAACACAAAGTCGTCCGATCTTCGAAAACGACAACTGACCCTTGCGTGTCGCGGCATTGCGATCAATTCATTTTAAAGTTTCGACCCCGGTTGACTCGCTGGTTTTCGAAGTAATCGCGAATATCCACAAAAGCTCCCAATATTTTCAAAGTACCGCGAGTTGTCAGAGTCTTTCCGCACCTTCGTCCGAACACAAAGACGCCCGATCGTCGAAAACGACCACAGATCCTTGCGTGTTGCGACATTGCGATCAATTCATATTAAGGTTTCGACCCCGGTCGTCGCGCTGGTTTTCGAGATAATCGCGAATAACCGCAATCGCTCCCAAAATTTTCAAAGTACCGCGAGTTTTCAGAGTCATTCTGCACCATCGGCGAACACAAAGTCGTCCGATCTTCGAAAACGACAACTGACCCTTGCGTGTCGCGGCATTGCGATCAATTCATTTTAAAGTTTCGACCCCAGTTGTTGCGCTGGTTTTCGAGGTAATCGCGAATATCCACAATCGCTCCCAATATTTTCAAAGTACCGCGAGTTGTCAGAGTCCTTCCGCACCATCGTCCGAACACAAAGTCGTCCGATCTTCGAAAACGACAACTGACCCTTGCGTGTTGCGGCATTGCGATCAATTCATTTTAAAGTTTCGACCCCGGTGGTCTCGCTGGTTTTCAAAGTAATCGCGAATATCCACAATCGCTCCCAATATTTTCAAAGTACCGCGAGTTGTCAGAGTCCTTCCGCACCTTCGTCCGAACACAAAGACGCCCGATCGTCGAAAACGACCACAGATCCTTGCGTGTTGCGACATTGCGATCAATTCATATTAAGGTTTCGACCCCGGTCGTCGCGCTGGTTTTCGAGATAATCGCGAATAACCGCAATCGCTCCCAAAATTTTCAAAGTACCGCGAGTTTTCAGAGTCATTCCGCACCATCGGCGAACACAAAGTCGTCCGATCTTCGAAAACGACCACTGATCCTTGCGTGTGCGACATTGCGATCAATTCATATTAAGGTTTCGACCAGGGCCCTCGCGCTGGTTTTCGAGATAATCGCGAATAACCCAAATCGCTCCCAAAATTTTCAAAGTACCGCGAGTTTTCAGAGTCCTTCCGCACCATCGTCCGAACACAAAGTCGTCCGATTGTAGAAAACGACCACTGATCCTTGCGTGTCGCGGCATTGCGATCAATTCATATTAAGGTTTCGACCACGGCCCTCGTGCTGGTTCTCGAGAAAATCGCGAATAACCCTAATCGCTCCCAAAATTTTCATAGTACCGCGAGTGTTCAGAGTCCTTCCGCACCATCGGCGAACACAAAGTCGTCCGATCTTCGAAAACGACAACTGACCCTTGCGTGTCGCGGCATTGCGATCAATTCATTTTAAAGTTTCGACCCCGGTTGACTCGCTGGTTTTCGAAGTAATCGCGAATATCCACAAAAGCTCCCAATATTTTCAAAGTACCGCGAGTTGTCAGAGTCTTTCCGCACCTTCGTCCGAACACAAAGACGCCCGATCGTCGAAAACGACCACAGATCCTTGCGTGTTGCGACATTGCGATCAATTCATATTAAGGTTTCGACCCCGGTCGTCGCGCTGGTTTTCGAGATAATCGCGAATAACCGCAATCGCTCCCAAAATTTTCAAAGTACCGCGAGTTTTCAGAGTCATTCTGCACCATCGGCGAACACAAAGTCGTCCAACTTCGAAAACGACAACTGACCCTTGCGTGTCGCGGCATTGCGATCAATTCATTTTAAAGTTTCGACCCCAGTTGTTGCGCTGGTTTTCGAGGTAATCGCGAATATCCACAATCGCTCCCAATATTTTCAAAGTACCGCGAGTTGTCAGAGTCCTTCCGCACCATCGTCCGAACACAAAGTCGTCCGATTGTAGAAAACGACCACAGATCCTTGCGTGTCGCGGCATTGCGATCAATTCATATTAAGGTTTCGACAACGGCCCTCGCGCTGGTTATCGAGAAAATCGCGAATAACCCTAATCGCTCCCAAAATTTTCAAAGTCCCGCGAGTTTTCAGAGCCCTTCCGCACCATCGTCCGAACACAAAGTCGTCCGATTGTAGAAAACGACCACTGATCCTTGCGTGTCGCGGCATTGCGATCAATTCATATTAAGGTTTCGACCACGGCCCTCGTGCTGCTTTTCGAGATAATCGCGAATAACCCAAATCGCTCCCAAAATTTTCAAAGTACCGCGAGTTTTCAGAGTCCTTCCGCACCATCGTCCGAACACAAAGTCGTCCGATTGTAGAAAACGACCACTGATCCTTGCGTGTCGCGGCATTGCGATCAATTCATATTAAGGTTTCGACCACGGCCCTCGTGCTGGTTCTCGAGAAAATCGCGAATAACCCTAATCGCTCCCAAAATTTTCATAGTACCGCGAGTGTTCAGAGTCCTTCCGCACCATCGGCGAACACAAAGTCGTCCGATCTTCGAAAACGACAACTGACCCTTGCGTGTCGCGGCATTGCGATCAATTCATTTTAAAGTTTCGACCCCGGTTGACTCGCTGGTTTTCGAAGTAATCGCGAATATCCACAAAAGCTCCCAATATTTTCAAAGTACCGCGAGTTGTCAGAGTCTTTCCGCACCTTCGTCCGAACACAAAGACGCCCGATCGTCGAAAACGACCACAGATCCTTGCGTGTTGCGACATTGCGATCAATTCATATTAAGGTTTCGACCCCGGTCGTCGCGCTGGTTTTCGAGATAATCGCGAATAACCGCAATCGCTCCCAAAATTTTCAAAGTACCGCGAGTTTTCAGAGTCATTCTGCACCATCGGCGAACACAAAGTCGTCCGATCTTCGAAAACGACAACTGACCCTTGCGTGTCGCGGCATTGCGATCAATTCATTTTAAAGTTTCGACCCCAGTTGTTGCGCTGGTTTTCGAGGTAATCGCGAATATCCACAATCGCTCCCAATATTTTCAAAGTACCGCGAGTTGTCAGAGTCCTTCCGCACCATCGTCCGAACACAAAGTCGTCCAACTTCGAAAACGACAACTGACCCTTGCGTGTCGCGGCATTGCGATCAATTCATTTTAAAGTTTCGACCCCAGTTGTTGCGCTGGTTTTCGAGGTAATCGCGAATATCCACAATCGCTCCCAATATTTTCAAAGTACCGCGAGTTGTCAGAGTCCTTCCGCACCATCGTCCGAACACAAAGTCGTCCGATTGTAGAAAACGACCACAGATCCTTGCGTGTCGCGGCATTGCGATCAATTCATATTAAGGTTTCGACAACGGCCCTCGCGCTGGTTATCGAGAAAATCGCGAATAACCCTAATCGCTCCCAAAATTTTCAAAGTCCCGCGAGTTTTCAGAGCCCTTCCGCACCATCGTCCGAACACAAAGTCGTCCGATTGTAGAAAACGACCACTGATCCTTGCGTGTCGCGGCATTGCGATCAATTCATATTAAGGTTTCGACCACGGCCCTCGTGCTGCTTTTCGAGATAATCGCGAATAACCCAAATCGCTCCCAAAATTTTCAAAGTACCGCGAGTTTTCAGAGTCCTTCCGCACCATCGTCCGAACACAAAGTCGTCCGATTGTAGAAAACGACCACTGATCCTTGCGTGTCGCGGCATTGCGATCAATTCATATTAAGGTTTCGACCACGGCCCTCGTGCTGGTTCTCGAGAAAATCGCGAATAACCCTAATCGCTCCCAAAATTTTCATAGTACCGCGAGTGTTCAGAGTCCTTCCGCACCATCGGCGAACACAAAGTCGTCCGATCTTCGAAAACGACAACTGACCCTTGCGTGTCGCGGCATTGCGATCAATTCATTTTAAAGTTTCGACCCCGGTTGACTCGCTGGTTTTCGAAGTAATCGCGAATATCCACAAAAGCTCCCAATATTTTCAAAGTACCGCGAGTTGTCAGAGTCTTTCCGCACCTTCGTCCGAACACAAAGACGCCCGATCGTCGAAAACGACCACAGATCCTTGCGTGTTGCGACATTGCGATCAATTCATATTAAGGTTTCGACCCCGGTCGTCGCGCTGGTTTTCGAGATAATCGCGAATAACCGCAATCGCTCCCAAAATTTTCAAAGTACCGCGAGTTTTCAGAGTCATTCTGCACCATCGGCGAACACAAAGTCGTCCAACTTCGAAAACGACAACTGACCCTTGCGTGTCGCGGCATTGCGATCAATTCATTTTAAAGTTTCGACCCCAGTTGTTGCGCTGGTTTTCGAGGTAATCGCGAATATCCACAATCGCTCCCAATATTTTCAAAGTACCGCGAGTTGTCAGAGTCCTTCCGCACCATCGTCCGAACACAAAGTCGTCCGATTGTAGAAAACGACCACAGATCCTTGCGTGTCGCGGCATTGCGATCAATTCATATTAAGGTTTCGACAACGGCCCTCGCGCTGGTTATCGAGAAAATCGCGAATAACCCTAATCGCTCCCAAAATTTTCAAAGTCCCGCGAGTTTTCAGAGCCCTTCCGCACCATCGTCCGAACACAAAGTCGTCCGATTGTAGAAAACGACCACTGATCCTTGCGTGTCGCGGCATTGCGATCAATTCATATTAAGGTTTCGACCACGGCCCTCGTGCTGCTTTTCGAGATAATCGCGAATAACCCAAATCGCTCCCAAAATTTTCAAAGTACCGCGAGTTTTCAGAGTCCTTCCGCACCATCGTCCGAACACAAAGTCGTCCGATTGTAGAAAACGACCACTGATCCTTGCGTGTCGCGGCATTGCGATCAATTCATATTAAGGTTTCGACCACGGCCCTCGTGCTGGTTCTCGAGAAAATCGCGAATAACCCTAATCGCTCCCAAAATTTTCATAGTACCGCGAGTGTTCAGAGTCCTTCCGCACCATCGGCGAACACAAAGTCGTCCGATCTTCGAAAACGACAACTGACCCTTGCGTGTCGCGGCATTGCGATCAATTCATTTTAAAGTTTCGACCCCGGTTGACTCGCTGGTTTTCGAAGTAATCGCGAATATCCACAAAAGCTCCCAATATTTTCAAAGTACCGCGAGTTGTCAGAGTCTTTCCGCACCTTCGTCCGAACACAAAGACGCCCGATCGTCGAAAACGACCACAGATCCTTGCGTGTTGCGACATTGCGATCAATTCATATTAAGGTTTCGAGCCCGGTCGTCGCGCTGGTTTTCGAGATAATCGCGAATATCCACAATCGCTCCCAATATTTTCAAAGTACCGCGAGTTGTCAGAGTCCTTCCGCACCATCGTCCGAACACAAAGTCGTCCGATCTTCGAAAACGACAACTGACCCTTGCGTGTTGCGGCATTGCGATCAATTCATTTTAAGGTTTCGACCACGGCCCTCGTGCTGGTTCTCGAGAAAATCGCGAATAACCCTAATCGCTCCCAAAATTTTCATAGTACCGCGAGTGTTCAGAGTCCTTCCGCACCATCGGCGAACACAAAGTCGTCCGATCTTCGAAAACGACAACTGACCCTTGCGTGTCGCGGCATTGCGATCAATTCATTTTAAAGTTTCGACCCCGGTTGACTCGCTGGTTTTCGAAGTAATCGCGAATATCCACAAAAGCTCCCAATATTTTCAAAGTACCGCGAGTTGTCAGAGTCTTTCCGCACCTTCGTCCGAACACAAAGACGCCCGATCGTCGAAAACGACCACAGATCCTTGCGTGTTGCGACATTGCGATCAATTCATATTAAGGTTTCGACCCCGGTCGTCGCGCTGGTTTTCGAGATAATCGCGAATAACCGCAATCGCTCCCAAAATTTTCAAAGTACCGCGAGTTTTCAGAGTCATTCTGCACCATCGGCGAACACAAAGTCGTCCAACTTCGAAAACGACAACTGACCCTTGCGTGTCGCGGCATTGCGATCAATTCATTTTAAAGTTTCGACCCCAGTTGTTGCGCTGGTTTTCGAGGTAATCGCGAATATCCACAATCGCTCCCAATATTTTCAAAGTACCGCGAGTTGTCAGAGTCCTTCCGCACCATCGTCCGAACACAAAGTCGTCCGATTGTAGAAAACGACCACAGATCCTTGCGTGTCGCGGCATTGCGATCAATTCATATTAAGGTTTCGACAACGGCCCTCGCGCTGGTTATCGAGAAAATCGCGAATAACCCTAATCGCTCCCAAAATTTTCAAAGTCCCGCGAGTTTTCAGAGCCCTTCCGCACCATCGTCCGAACACAAAGTCGTCCGATTGTAGAAAACGACCACTGATCCTTGCGTGTCGCGGCATTGCGATCAATTCATATTAAGGTTTCGACCACGGCCCTCGTGCTGCTTTTCGAGATAATCGCGAATAACCCAAATCGCTCCCAAAATTTTCAAAGTACCGCGAGTTTTCAGAGTCCTTCCGCACCATCGTCCGAACACAAAGTCGTCCGATTGTAGAAAACGACCACTGATCCTTGCGTGTCGCGGCATTGCGATCAATTCATATTAAGGTTTCGACCACGGCCCTCGTGCTGGTTCTCGAGAAAATCGCGAATAACCCTAATCGCTCCCAAAATTTTCATAGTACCGCGAGTGTTCAGAGTCCTTCCGCACCATCGGCGAACACAAAGTCGTCCGATCTTCGAAAACGACAACTGACCCTTGCGTGTCGCGGCATTGCGATCAATTCATTTTAAAGTTTCGACCCCGGTTGACTCGCTGGTTTTCGAAGTAATCGCGAATATCCACAAAAGCTCCCAATATTTTCAAAGTACCGCGAGTTGTCAGAGTCTTTCCGCACCTTCGTCCGAACACAAAGACGCCCGATCGTCGAAAACGACCACAGATCCTTGCGTGTTGCGACATTGCGATCAATTCATATTAAGGTTTCGAGCCCGGTCGTCGCGCTGGTTTTCGAGATAATCGCGAATATCCACAATCGCTCCCAATATTTTCAAAGTACCGCGAGTTGTCAGAGTCCTTCCGCACCATCGTCCGAACACAAAGTCGTCCGATCTTCGAAAACGACAACTGACCCTTGCGTGTTGCGGCATTGCGATCAATTCATTTTAAAGTTTCGACCCCGGTGGTCTCGCTGGTTTTCAAAGTAATCGCGAATATCCACAATCGCTCCCAATATTTTCAAAGTACCGCGAGTTGTCAGAGTCCTTCCGCACCTTCGTCCGAACACAAAGACGCCCGATCGTCGAAAACGACCACAGATCCTTGCGTGTTGCGACATTGCGATCAATTCATATTAAGGTTTCGACCCCGGTCGTCGCGCTGGTTTTCGAGATAATCGCGAATAACCGCAATCGCTCCCAAAATTTTCAAAGTACCGTGAGTTTTCAGAGTCATTCTGCACCATCGGCGAACACAAAGTCGTCCGATCTTCGAAAACGACAACTGACCCTTGCGTGTCGCGGCATTGCGATCAATTCATTTTAAAGTTTCGACCCCAGTTGTTGCGCTGGTTTTCGAGGTAATCGCGAATATCCACAATCGCTCCCAATATTTTCAAAGTACCGCGAGTTGTCAGAGTCCTTCCGCACCATCGTCCGAACACAAAGTCGTCCGATTGTAGAAAACGACCACAGATCCTTGCGTGTCGCGGCATTGCGATCAATTCATATTAAGGTTTCGACAACGGCCCTCGCGCTGGTTATCGAGAAAATCGCGAATAACCCTAATCGCTCCCAAAATTTTCAAAGTCCCGCGAGTTTTCAGAGCCCTTCCGCACCATCGTCCGAACACAAAGTCGTCCGATTGTAGAAAACGACCACTGATCCTTGCGTGTCGCGGCATTGCGATCAATTCATATTAAGGTTTCGACCACGGCCCTCGTGCTGCTTTTCGAGATAATCGCGAATAACCCAAATCGCTCCCAAAATTTTCAAAGTACCGCGAGTTTTCAGAGTCCTTCCGCACCATCGTCCGAACACAAAGTCGTCCGATTGTAGAAAACGACCACTGATCCTTGCGTGTCGCGGCATTGCGATCAATTCATATTAAGGTTTCGACCACGGCCCTCGTGCTGGTTCTCGAGAAAATCGCGAATAACCCTAATCGCTCCCAAAATTTTCATAGTACCGCGAGTGTTCAGAGTCCTTCCGCACCATCGGCGAACACAAAGTCGTCCGATCTTCGAAAACGACAACTGACCCTTGCGTGTCGCGGCATTGCGATCAATTCATTTTAAAGTTTCGACCCCGGTTGACTCGCTGGTTTTCGAAGTAATCGCGAATATCCACAAAAGCTCCCAATATTTTCAAAGTACCGCGAGTTGTCAGAGTCTTTCCGCACCTTCGTCCGAACACAAAGACGCCCGATCGTCGAAAACGACCACAGATCCTTGCGTGTTGCGACATTGCGATCAATTCATATTAAGGTTTCGACCCCGGTCGTCGCGCTGGTTTTCGAGATAATCGCGAATAACCGCAATCGCTCCCAAAATTTTCAAAGTACCGCGAGTTTTCAGAGTCATTCTGCACCATCGGCGAACACAAAGTCGTCCGATCTTCGAAAACGACAACTGACCCTTGCGTGTCGCGGCATTGCGATCAATTCATTTTAAAGTTTCGACCCCAGTTGTTGCGCTGGTTTTCGAGGTAATCGCGAATATCCACAATCGCTCCCAATATTTTCAAAGTACCGCGAGTTGTCAGAGTCCTTCCGCACCATCGTCCGAACACAAAGTCGTCCGATCTTCGAAAACGACAACTGACCCTTGCGTGTTGCGGCATTGCGATCAATTCATTTTAAAGTTTCGACCCCGGTGGTCTCGCTGGTTTTCAAAGTAATCGCGAATATCCACAATCGCTCCCAATATTTTCAAAGTACCGCGAGTTGTCAGAGTCCTTCCGCACCTTCGTCCGAACACAAAGACGCCCGATCGTCGAAAACGACCACAGATCCTTGCGTGTTGCGACATTGCGATCAATTCATATTAAGGTTTCGACCCCGGTCGTCGCGCTGGTTTTCGAGATAATCGCGAATAACCGCAATCGCTCCCAAAATTTTCAAAGTACCGCGAGTTTTCAGAGTCATTCCGCACCATCGGCGAACACAAAGTCGTCCGATCTTCGAAAACGACCACTGATCCTTGCGTGTGCGACATTGCGATCAATTCATATTAAGGTTTCGACCAGGGCCCTCGCGCTGGTTTTCGAGATAATCGCGAATAACCGCAATCGCTCCCAAAATTTTCAAAGTACCGCGAGTTTTCAGAGTCATTCTGCACCATCGGCGAACACAAATTCGTCCAACTTCGAAAACGACAACTGACCCTTGCGTGTCGCGGCATTGCGATCAATTCATTTTAAAGTTTCGACCCCAGTTGTTGCGCTGGTTTTCGAGGTAATCGCGAATATCCACAATCGCTCCCAATATTTTCAAAGTACCGCGAGTTGTCAGAGTCCTTCCGCACCATCGTCCGAACACAAAGTCGTCCGATTGTAGAAAACGACCACAGATCCTTGCGTGTCGCGGCATTGCGATCAATTCATATTAAGGTTTCGACCACGGCCCTCGCGCTGGTTATCGAGAAAATCGCGAATAACCCTAATCGCTCCCAAAATTTTCAAAGTCCCGCGAGTTTTCAGAGCCCTTCCGCACCATCGTCCGAACACAAAGTCGTCCGATTGTAGAAAACAACCACTGATCCTTGCGTGTCGCGGCATTGCGATCAATTCATATTAAGGTTTCGACCACGGCCCTCGTGCTGGTTTTCGAGATAATCGCGAATAACCCAAATCGCTCCCAAAATTTTCAAAGTACCGCGAGTTTTCAGAGTCCTTCCGCACCATCGTCCGAACACAAAGTCGTCCGATTGTAGAAAACGACCACTGATCCTTGCGTGTCGCGGCATTGCGATCAATTCATATTAAGGTTTCGACCACGGCCCTCGTGCTGGTTCTCGAGAAAATCGCGAATAACCCTAATCGCTCCCAAAATTTTCATAGTACCGCGAGTGTTCAGAGTCCTTCCGCACCATCGGCGAACACAAAGTCGTCCGATCTTCGAAAACGACAACTGACCCTTGCGTGTCGCGGCATTGCGATCAATTCATTTTAAAGTTTCGACCCCGGTTGACTCGCTGGTTTTCGAAGTAATCGCGAATATCCACAAAAGCTCCCAATATTTTCAAAGTACCGCGAGTTGTCAGAGTCTTTCCGCACCTTCGTCCGAACACAAAGACGCCCGATCGTCGAAAACGACCACAGATCCTTGCGTGTTGCGACATTGCGATCAATTCATATTAAGGTTTCGACCCCGGTCGTCGCGCTGGTTTTCGAGATAATCGCGAATAACCGCAATCGCTCCCAAAATTTTCAAAGTACCGCGAGTTTTCAGAGTCATTCTGCACCATCGGCGAACACAAAGTCGTCCGATCTTCGAAAACGACAACTGACCCTTGCGTGTCGCGGCATTGCGATCAATTCATTTTAAAGTTTCGACCCCAGTTGTTGCGCTGGTTTTCGAGGTAATCGCGAATATCCACAATCGCTCCCAATATTTTCAAAGTACCGCGAGTTGTCAGAGTCCTTCCGCACCATCGTCCGAACACAAAGTCGTCCGATCTTCGAAAACGACAACTGACCCTTGCGTGTTGCGGCATTGCGATCAATTCATTTTAAAGTTTCGACCCCGGTGGTCTCGCTGGTTTTCAAAGTAATCGCGAATATCCACAATCGCTCCCAATATTTTCAAAGTACCGCGAGTTGTCAGAGTCCTTCCGCACCTTCGTCCGAACACAAAGACGCCCGATCGTCGAAAACGACCACAGATCCTTGCGTGTTGCGACATTGCGATCAATTCATATTAAGGTTTCGACCCCGGTCGTCGCGCTGGTTTTCGAGATAATCGCGAATAACCGCAATCGCTCCCAAAATTTTCAAAGTACCGCGAGTTTTCAGAGTCATTCCGCACCATCGGCGAACACAAAGTCGTCCGATCTTCGAAAACGACCACTGATCCTTGCGTGTGCGACATTGCGATCAATTAATATTAAGGTTTCGACCAGGGCCCTCGCGCTGGTTTTCGAGATAATCGCGAATAACCCAAATCGCTCCCAAAATTTTCAAAGTACCGCGAGTTTTCAGAGTCCTTCCGCACCATCGTCCGAACACAAAGTCGTCCGATTGTAGAAAACGACCACTGATCCTTGCGTGTCGCGGCATTGCGATCAATTCATATTAAGGTTTCGACCACGGCCCTCGTGCTGGTTCTCGAGAAAATCGCGAATAACCCTAATCGCTCCCAAAATTTTCATAGTACCGCGAGTGTTCAGAGTCCTTCCGCACCATCGGCGAACACAAAGTCGTCCGATCTTCGAAAACGACAACTGACCCTTGCGTGTCGCGGCATTGCGATCAATTCATTTTAAAGTTTCGACCCCGGTTGACTCGCTGGTTTTCGAAGTAATCGCGAATATCCACAAAAGCTCCCAATATTTTCAAAGTACCGCGAGTTGTCAGAGTCTTTCCGCACCTTCGTCCGAACACAAAGACGCCCGATCGTCCAAAACGACCACAGATCCTTGCGTGTTGCGACATTGCGATCAATTCATATTAAGGTTTCGACCCCGGTCGTCGCGCTGGTTTTCGAGATAATCGCGAATAACCGCAATCGCTCCCAAAATTTTCAAAGTACCGCGAGTTTTCAGAGTCATTCTGCACCATCGGCGAACACAAAGTCGTCCAACTTCGAAAACGACAACTGACCCTTGCGTGTCGCGGCATTGCGATCAATTCATTTTAAAGTTTCGACCCCAGTTGTTGCGCTGGTTTTCGAGGTAATCGCGAATATCCACAATCGCTCCCAATATTTTCAAAGTACCGCGAGTTGTCAGAGTCCTTCCGCACCATCGTCCGAACACAAAGTCGTCCGATTGTAGAAAACGACCACAGATCCTTGCGTGTCGCGGCATTGCGATCAATTCATATTAAGGTTTCGACAACGGCCCTCGCGCTGGTTATCGAGAAAATCGCGAATAACCCTAATCGCTCCCAAAATTTTCAAAGTCCCGCGAGTTTTCAGAGCCCTTCCGCACCATCGTCCGAACACAAAGTCGTCCGATTGTAGAAAACGACCACTGATCCTTCCGTGTCGCGGCATTGCGATCAATTCATATTAAGGTTTCGACCACGGCCCTCGTGCTGGTTTTCGAGATAATCGCGAATAACCCAAATCGCTCCCAAAATTTTCAAAGTACCGCGAGTTTTCAGAGTCCTTCCGCACCATCGTCCGAACACAAAGTCGTCCGATTGTAGAAAACGACCACTGATCCTTGCGTGTCGCGGCATTGCGATCAATTCATATTAAGGTTTCGACCACGGCCCTCGTGCTGGTTCTCGAGAAAATCGCGAATAACCCTAATCGCTCCCAAAATTTTCATAGTACCGCGAGTGTTCAGAGTCCTTCCGCACCATCGGCGAACACAAAGTCGTCCGATCTTCGAAAACGACAACTGACCCTTGCGTGTCGCGGCATTGCGATCAATTCATTTTAAAGTTTCGACCCCGGTTGACTCGCTGGTTTTCGAAGTAATCGCGAATATCCACAAAAGCTCCCAATATTTTCAAAGTACCGCGAGTTGTCAGAGTCTTTCCGCACCTTCGTCCGAACACAAAGACGCCCGATCGTCGAAAACGACCACAGATCCTTGCGTGTTGCGACATTGCGATCAATTCATATTAAGGTTTCGACCCCGGTCGTCGCGCTGGTTTTCGAGATAATCGCGAATAACCGCAATCGCTCCCAAAATTTTCAAAGTACCGCGAGTTTTCAGAGTCATTCTGCACCATCGGCGAACACAAAGTCGTCCGATCTTCGAAAACGACAACTGACCCTTGCGTGTCGCGGCATTGCGATCAATTCATTTTAAAGTTTCGACCCCAGTTGTTGCGCTGGTTTTCGAGGTAATCGCGAATATCCACAATCGCTCCCAATATTTTCAAAGTACCGCGAGTTGTCAGAGTCCTTCCGCACCATCGTCCGAACACAAAGTCGTCCGATCTTCGAAAACGACAACTGACCCTTGCGTGTTGCGGCATTGCGATCAATTCATTTTAAAGTTTCGACCCCGGTGGTCTCGCTGGTTTTCAAAGTAATCGCGAATATCCACAATCGCTCCCAATATTTTCAAAGTACCGCGAGTTGTCAGAGTCCTTCCGCACCTTCGTCCGAACACAAAGACGCCCGATCGTCGAAAACGACCACAGATCCTTGCGTGTTGCGACATTGCGATCAATTCATATTAAGGTTTCGACCCCGGTCGTCGCGCTGGTTTTCGAGATAATCGCGAATAACCGCAATCGCTCCCAAAATTTTCAAAGTACCGCGAGTTTTCAGAGTCATTCCGCACCATCGGCGAACACAAAGTCGTCCGATCTTCGAAAACGACCACTGATCCTTGCGTGTGCGACATTGCGATCAATTCATATTAAGGTTTCGACCAGGGCCCTCGCGCTGGTTTTCGAGATAATCGCGAATAACCGCAATCGCTCCCAAAATTTTCAAAGTACCGCGAGTTTTCAGAGTCATTCTGCACCATCGGCGAACACAAATTCGTCCAACTTCGAAAACGACAACTGACCCTTGCGTGTCGCGGCATTGCGATCAATTCATTTTAAAGTTTCGACCCCAGTTGTTGCGCTGGTTTTCGAGGTAATCGCGAATATCCACAATCGCTCCCAATATTTTCAAAGTACCGCGAGTTGTCAGAGTCCTTCCGCACCATCGTCCGAACACAAAGTCGTCCGATTGTAGAAAACGACCACAGATCCTTGCGTGTCGCGGCATTGCGATCAATTCATATTAAGGTTTCGACCACGGCCCTCGCGCTGGTTATCGAGAAAATCGCGAATAACCCTAATCGCTCCCAAAATTTTCAAAGTCCCGCGAGTTTTCAGAGCCCTTCCGCACCATCGTCCGAACACAAAGTCGTCCGATTGTAGAAAACGACCACTGATCCTTGCGTGTCGCGGCATTGCGATCAATTCATATTAAGGTTTCGACCACGGCCCTCGTGCTGGTTTTCGAGATAATCGCGAATAACCCAAATCGCTCCCAAAATTTTCAAAGTACCGCGAGTTTTCAGAGTCCTTCCGCACCATCGTCCGAACACAAAGTCGTCCGATTGTAGAAAACGACCACTGATCCTTGCGTGTCGCGGCATTGCGATCAATTCATATTAAGGTTTCGACCACGGCCCTCGTGCTGGTTCTCGAGAAAATCGCGAATAACCCTAATCGCTCCCAAAATTTTCATAGTACCGCGAGTGTTCAGAGTCCTTCCGCACCATCGGCGAACACAAAGTCGTCCGATCTTCGAAAACGACAACTGACCCTTGCGTGTCGCGGCATTGCGATCAATTCATTTTAAAGTTTCGACCCCGGTTGACTCGCTGGTTTTCGAAGTAATCGCGAATATCCACAAAAGCTCCCAATATTTTCAAAGTACCGCGAGTTGTCAGAGTCTTTCCGCACCTTCGTCCGAACACAAAGACGCCCGATCGTCGAAAACGACCACAGATCCTTGCGTGTTGCGACATTGCGATCAATTCATATTAAGGTTTCGACCCCGGTCGTCGCGCTGGTTTTCGAGATAATCGCGAATAACCGCAATCGCTCCCAAAATTTTCAAAGTACCGCGAGTTTTCAGAGTCATTCTGCACCATCGGCGAACACAAAGTCGTCCGATCTTCGAAAACGACAACTGACCCTTGCGTGTCGCGGCATTGCGATCAATTCATTTTAAAGTTTCGACCCCAGTTGTTGCGCTGGTTTTCGAGGTAATCGCGAATATCCACAATCGCTCCCAATATTTTCAAAGTACCGCGAGTTGTCAGAGTCCTTCCGCACCATCGTCCGAACACAAAGTCGTCCGATCTTCGAAAACGACAACTGACCCTTGCGTGTTGCGGCATTGCGATCAATTCATTTTAAAGTTTCGACCCCGGTGGTCTCGCTGGTTTTCAAAGTAATCGCGAATATCCACAATCGCTCCCAATATTTTCAAAGTACCGCGAGTTGTCAGAGTCCTTCCGCACCTTCGTCCGAACACAAAGACGCCCGATCGTCGAAAACGACCACAGATCCTTGCGTGTTGCGACATTGCGATCAATTCATATTAAGGTTTCGACCCCGGTCGTCGCGCTGGTTTTCGAGATAATCGCGAATAACCGCAATCGCTCCCAAAATTTTCAAAGTACCGCGAGTTTTCAGAGTCATTCCGCACCATCGGCGAACACAAAGTCGTCCGATCTTCGAAAACGACCACTGATCCTTGCGTGTGCGACATTGCGATCAATTAATATTAAGGTTTCGACCAGGGCCCTCGCGCTGGTTTTCGAGATAATCGCGAATAACCCAAATCGCTCCCAAAATTTTCAAAGTACCGCGAGTTTTCAGAGTCCTTCCGCACCATCGTCCGAACACAAAGTCGTCCGATTGTAGAAAACGACCACTGATCCTTGCGTGTCGCGGCATTGCGATCAATTCATATTAAGGTTTCGACCACGGCCCTCGTGCTGGTTCTCGAGAAAATCGCGAATAACCCTAATCGCTCCCAAAATTTTCATAGTACCGCGAGTGTTCAGAGTCCTTCCGCACCATCGGCGAACACAAAGTCGTCCGATCTTCGAAAACGACAACTGACCCTTGCGTGTCGCGGCATTGCGATCAATTCATTTTAAAGTTTCGACCCCGGTTGACTCGCTGGTTTTCGAAGTAATCGCGAATATCCACAAAAGCTCCCAATATTTTCAAAGTACCGCGAGTTGTCAGAGTCTTTCCGCACCTTCGTCCGAACACAAAGACGCCCGATCGTCCAAAACGACCACAGATCCTTGCGTGTTGCGACATTGCGATCAATTCATATTAAGGTTTCGACCCCGGTCGTCGCGCTGGTTTTCGAGATAATCGCGAATAACCGCAATCGCTCCCAAAATTTTCAAAGTACCGCGAGTTTTCAGAGTCATTCTGCACCATCGGCGAACACAAAGTCGTCCAACTTCGAAAACGACAACTGACCCTTGCGTGTCGCGGCATTGCGATCAATTCATTTTAAAGTTTCGACCCCAGTTGTTGCGCTGGTTTTCGAGGTAATCGCGAATATCCACAATCGCTCCCAATATTTTCAAAGTACCGCGAGTTGTCAGAGTCCTTCCGCACCATCGTCCGAACACAAAGTCGTCCGATTGTAGAAAACGACCACAGATCCTTGCGTGTCGCGGCATTGCGATCAATTCATATTAAGGTTTCGACAACGGCCCTCGCGCTGGTTATCGAGAAAATCGCGAATAACCCTAATCGCTCCCAAAATTTTCAAAGTCCCGCGAGTTTTCAGAGCCCTTCCGCACCATCGTCCGAACACAAAGTCGTCCGATTGTAGAAAACGACCACTGATCCTTACGTGTCGCGGCATTGCGATCAATTCATATTAAGGTTTCGACCACGGCCCTCGTGCTGGTTTTCGAGATAATCGCGAATAACCCAAATCGCTCCCAAAATTTTCAAAGTACCGCGAGTTTTCAGAGTCCTTCCGCACCATCGTCCGAACACAAAGTCGTCCGATTGTAGAAAACGACCACTGATCCTTGCGTGTCGCGGCATTGCGATCAATTCATATTAAGGTTTCGACCACGGCCCTCGTGCTGGTTCTCGAGAAAATCGCGAATAACCCTAATCGCTCCCAAAATTTTCATAGTACCGCGAGTGTTCAGAGTCCTTCCGCACCATCGGCGAACACAAAGTCGTCCGATCTTCGAAAACGACAACTGACCCTTGCGTGTCGCGGCATTGCGATCAAT
Organism: Andrena marginata; assembly: GCA_963932335.1. Lineage (NCBI taxonomy): Eukaryota > Metazoa > Arthropoda > Insecta > Hymenoptera > Andrenidae > Andrena > Andrena marginata. The sequence continues at coordinate 1,039,501 of CAWVQI010000172.1, read as the reverse complement.
TCATTTTAAAGTTTCGACCCCGGTTGACTCGCTGGTTTTCGAAGTAATCGCGAATATCCACAAAAGCTCCCAATATTTTCAAAGTACCGCGAGTTGTCAGAGTCTTTCCGCACCTTCGTCCGAACACAAAGACGCCCGATCGTCCAAAACGACCACAGATCCTAGCGTGTTGCGACATTGCGATCAATTCATATTAAGGTTTCGACCCCGGTCGTCGCGCTGGTTTTCGAGATAATCGCGAATAACCGCAATCGCTCCCAAAATTTTCAAAGTACCGCGAGTTTTCAGAGTCATTCTGCACCATCGGCGAACACAAATTCGTCCAACTTCGAAAACGACAACTGACCCTTGCGTGTCGCGGCATTGCGATCAATTCATTTTAAAGTTTCGACCCCAGTTGTTGCGCTGGTTTTCGAGGTAATCGCGAATATCCACAATCGCTCCCAATATTTTCAAAGTACCGCGAGTTGTCAGAGTCCTTCCGCACCATCGTCCGAACACAAAGTCGTCCGATTGTAGAAAACGACCACAGATCCTTGCGTGTCGCGGCATTGCGATCAATTCATATTAAGGTTTCGACCACGGCCCTCGCGCTGGTTATCGAGAAAATCGCGAATAACCCTAATCGCTCCCAAAATTTTCAAAGTCCCGCGAGTTTTCAGAGCCCTTCCGCACCATCGTCCGGACACAAAGTCGTCCGATTGTAGAAAACGACCACTGATCCTTGCGTGTCGCGGCATTGCGATCAATTCATATTAAGGTTTCGACCACGGCCCTCGTGCTGGTTTTCGAGATAATCGCGAATAACCCAAATCGCTCCCAAAATTTTCAAAGTACCGCGAGTTTTCAGAGTCCTTCCGCACCATCGTCCGAACACAAAGTCGTCCGATTGTAGAAAACGACCACTGATCCTTGCGTGTCGCGGCATTGCGATCAATTCATATTAAGGTTTCGACCACGGCCCTCGTGCTGGTTCTCGAGAAAATCGCGAATAACCCTAATCGCTCCCAAAATTTTCATAGTACCGCGAGTGTTCAGAGTCCTTCCGCACCATCGGCGAACACAAAGTCGTCCGATCTTCGAAAACGACAACTGACCCTTGCGTGTCGCGGCATTGCGATCAATTCATTTTAAAGTTTCGACCCCGGTTGACTCGCTGGTTTTCGAAGTAATCGCGAATATCCACAAAAGCTCCCAATATTTTCAAAGTACCGCGAGTTGTCAGAGTCTTTCCGCACCTTCGTCCGAACACAAAGACGCCCGATCGTCGAAAACGACCACAGATCCTTGCGTGTTGCGACATTGCGATCAATTCATATTAAGGTTTCGACCCCGGTCGTCGCGCTGGTTTTCGAGATAATCGCGAATAACCGCAATCGCTCCCAAAATTTTCAAAGTACCGCGAGTTTTCAGAGTCATTCTGCACCATCGGCGAACACAAAGTCGTCCGATCTTCGAAAACGACAACTGACCCTTGCGTGTCGCGGCATTGCGATCAATTCATTTTAAAGTTTCGACCCCAGTTGTTGCGCTGGTTTTCGAGGTAATCGCGAATATCCACAATCGCTCCCAATATTTTCAAAGTACCGCGAGTTGTCAGAGTCCTTCCGCACCATCGTCCGAACACAAAGTCGTCCGATCTTCGAAAACGACAACTGACCCTTGCGTGTTGCGGCATTGCGATCAATTCATTTTAAAGTTTCGACCCCGGTGGTCTCGCTGGTTTTCAAAGTAATCGCGAATATCCACAATCGCTCCCAATATTTTCAAAGTACCGCGAGTTGTCAGAGTCCTTCCGCACCTTCGTCCGAACACAAAGACGCCCGATCGTCGAAAACGACCACAGATCCTTGCGTGTTGCGACATTGCGATCAATTCATATTAAGGTTTCGACCCCGGTCGTCGCGCTGGTTTTCGAGATAATCGCGAATAACCGCAATCGCTCCCAAAATTTTCAAAGTACCGCGAGTTTTCAGAGTCATTCCGCACCATCGGCGAACACAAAGTCGTCCGATCTTCGAAAACGACCACTGATCCTTGCGTGTCGCGGCATTGCGATCAATTCATATTAAGGTTTCGACCACGGCCCTCGTGCTGGTTTTCGAGATAATCGCGAATAACCCAAATCGCTCCCAAAATTTTCAAAGTACCGCGAGTTTTCAGAGTCCTTCCGCACCATCGTCCGAACACAAAGTCGTCCGATTGTAGAAAACGACCACTGATCCTTGCGTGTCGCGGCATTGCGATCAATTCATATTAAGGTTTCGACCACGGCCCTCGTGCTGGTTCTCGAGAAAATCGCGAATAACCCTAATCGCTCCCAAAATTTTCATAGTACCGCGAGTGTTCAGAGTCCTTCCGCACCATCGGCGAACACAAAGTCGTCCGATCTTCGAAAACGACAACTGACCCTTGCGTGTCGCGGCATTGCGATCAATTCATTTTAAAGTTTCGACCCCGGTTGACTCGCTGGTTTTCGAAGTAATCGCGAATATCCACAAAAGCTCCCAATATTTTCAAAGTACCGCGAGTTGTCAGAGTCTTTCCGCACCTTCGTCCGAACACAAAGACGCCCGATCGTCGAAAACGACCACAGATCCTTGCGTGTTGCGACATTGCGATCAATTCATATTAAGGTTTCGACCCCGGTCGTCGCGCTGGTTTTCGAGATAATCGCGAATAACCGCAATCGCTCCCAAAATTTTCAAAGTACCGCGAGTTTTCAGAGTCATTCTGCACCATCGGCGAACACAAAGTCGTCCGATCTTCGAAAACGACAACTGACCCTTGCGTGTCGCGGCATTGCGATCAATTCATTTTAAAGCTTCGACCCCAGTTGTTGCGCTGGTTTTCGAGGTAATCGCGAATATCCACAATCGCTCCCAATATTTTCAAAGTACCGCGAGTTGTCAGAGTCCTTCCGCACCATCGTCCGAACACAAAGTCGTCCGATCTTCGAAAACGACAACTGACCCTTGCGTGTTGCGGCATTGCGATCAATTCATTTTAAAGTTTCGACCCCGGTGGTCTCGCTGGTTTTCAAAGTAATCGCGAATATCCACAATCGCTCCCAAAATTTTCAAAGTACCGCGAGTTGTCAGAGTCCTTCCGCACCTTCGTCCGAACACAAAGACGCCCGATCGTCGAAAACGACCACAGATCCTTGCGTGTTGCGACATTGCGATCAATTCATATTAAGGTTTCGACCCCGGTCGTCGCGCTGGTTTTCGAGATAATCGCGAATAACCGCAATCGCTCCCAAAATTTTCAAAGTACCGCGAGTTTTCAGAGTCATTCCGCACCATCGGCGAACACAAAGTCGTCCGATCTTCGAAAACGACCACTGATCCTTGCGTGTGCGACATTGCGATCAATTCATATTAAGGTTTCGACCAGGGCCCTCGCGCTGGTTTTCGAGATAATCGCGAATAACCCAAATCGCTCCCAAAATTTTCAAAGTACCGCGAGTTTTCAGAGTCCTTCCGCACCATCGTCCGAACACAAAGTCGTCCGATTGTAGAAAACGACCACTGATCCTTGCGTGTCGCGGCATTGCGATCAATTCATATTAAGGTTTCGACCACGGCCCTCGTGCTGGTTCTCGAGAAAATCGCGAATAACCCTAATCGCTCCCAAAATTTTCATAGTACCGCGAGTGTTCAGAGTCCTTCCGCACCATCGGCGAACACAAAGTCGTCCGATCTTCGAAAACGACAACTGACCCTTGCGTGTCGCGGCATTGCGATCAATTCATTTTAAAGTTTCGACCCCGGTTGACTCGCTGGTTTTCGAAGTAATCGCGAATATCCACAAAAGCTCCCAATATTTTCAAAGTACCGCGAGTTGTCAGAGTCTTTCCGCACCTTCGTCCGAACACAAAGACGCCCGATCGTCCAAAACGACCACAGATCCTTGCGTGTTGCGACATTGCGATCAATTCATATTAAGGTTTCGACCCCGGTCGTCGCGCTGGTTTTCGAGATAATCGCGAATAACCGCAATCGCTCCCAAAATTTTCAAAGTACCGCGAGTTTTCAGAGTCATTCTGCACCATCGGCGAACACAAAGTCGTCCAACTTCGAAAACGACAACTGACCCTTGCGTGTCGCGGCATTGCGATCAATTCATTTTAAAGTTTCGACCCCAGTTGTTGCGCTGGTTTTCGAGGTAATCGCGAATATCCACAATCGCTCCCAATATTTTCAAAGTACCGCGAGTTGTCAGAGTCCTTCCGCACCATCGTCCGAACACAAAGTCGTCCGATTGTAGAAAACGACCACAGATCCTTGCGTGTCGCGGCATTGCGATCAATTCATATTAAGGTTTCGACCACGGCCCTCGCGCTGGTTATCGAGAAAATCGCGAATAACCCTAATCGCTCCCAAAATTTTCAAAGTCCCGCGAGTTTTCAGAGCCCTTCCGCACCATCGTCCGAACACAAAGTCGTCCGATTGTAGAAAACGACCACTGATCCTTGCGTGTCGCGGCATTGCGATCAATTCATATTAAGGTTTCGACCACGGCCCTCGTGCTGGTTTTGGAGATAATCGCGAATAACCCAAATCGCTCCCAAAATTTTCAAAGTACCGCGAGTTTTCAGAGTCCTTCCGCACCATCGTCCGAACACAAAGTCGTCCGATTGTAGAAAACGACCACTGATCCTTGCGTGTCGCGGCATTGCGATCAATTCATATTAAGGTTTAGACCACGGCCCTCGTGCTGGTTCTCGAGAAAATCGCGAATAACCCTAATCGCTCCCAAAATTTTCATAGTACCGCGAGTGTTCAGAGTCCTTCCGCACCATCGGCGAACACAAAGTCGTCCGATCTTCGAAAACGACAACTGACCCTTGCGTGTCGCGGCATTGCGATCAATTCATTTTAAAGTTTCGACCCCGGTTGACTCGCTGGTTTTCGAAGTAATCGCGAATATCCACAAAAGCTCCCAATATTTTCAAAGTACCGCGAGTTGTCAGAGTCTTTCCGCACCTTCGTCTGAACACAAAGACGCCCGATCGTCGAAAACGACCACAGATCCTTGCGTGTTGCGACATTGCGATCAATTCATATTAAGGTTTCGACCCCGGTCGTCGCGCTGGTTTTCGAGATAATAGCGAATAACTTCAATCGCTCCCAAAATTTTCAAAGTACCGCGAGTTTTCAGAGTCATTCTGCACCATCGGCGAACACAAAGTCGTCCGAACTTCGAAAACGACAACTGACCCTTGCGTGTCGCGGCATTGCGATCAATTCATTTTAAAGTTTCGACCCCAGTTGTTGCGCTGGTTTTCGAGGTAATCGCGAATATCCACAATCGCTCCCAATATTTTCAAAGTACCGCGAGTTGTCAGAGTCCTTCCGCACCATCGTCCGAACACAAAGTCGTCCGATCTTCGAAAACGACAACTGACCCTTGCGTGTTGCGGCATTGCGATCAATTCATTTTAAAGTTTCGACCCCGGTGGTCTCGCTGGTTTTCAAAGTAATCGCGAATATCCACAATCGCTCCCAATATTTTCAAAGTACCGCGAGTTGTCAGAGTCCTTCCGCACCTTCGTCCGAACACAAAGACGCCCGATCGTCGAAAACGACCACAGATCCTTGCGTGTTGCGACATTGCGATCAATTCATATTAAGGTTTCGACCCCGGTCGTCGCGCTGGTTTTCGAGATAATCGCGAATAACCGCAATCGCTCCCAAAATTTTCAAAGTACCGCGAGTTTTCAAAGTCATTCCGCACCATCGGCGAACACAAAGTCGTCCGATCTTCGAAAACGACCACTGATCCTTGCGTGTGCGACATTGCGATCAATTCATATTAAGGTTTCGACCCCGGTTGACTCGCTGGTTTTCGAAGTAATCGCGAATATCCACAAAAGCTCCCAATATTTTCAAAGTACCGCGAGTTGTCAGAGTCTTTCCGCACCTTCGTCCGAACACAAAGACGCCCGATCGTCCAAAACGACCACAGATCCTTGCGTGTTGCGACATTGCGATCAATTCATATTAAGGTTTCGACCCCGGTCGTCGCGCTGGTTTTCGAGATAATCGCGAATAACCGCAATCGCTCCCAAAATTTTCAAAGTACCGCGAGTTTTCAGAGTCATTCTGCACCATCGGCGAACACAAAGTCGTCCAACTTCGAAAACGACAACTGACCCTTGCGTGTCGCGGCATTGCGATCAACTCATTTTAAAGTTTCGACCCCAGTTGTTGCGCTGGTTTTCGAGGTAATCGCGAATATCCACAATCGCTCCCAATATTTTCAAAGTACCGCGAGTTGTCAGAGTCCTTCCGCACCATCGTCCGAACACAAAGTCGTCCGATTGTAGAAAACGACCACAGATCCTTGCGTGTCGCGGCATTGCGATCAATTCATATTAAGGTTTCGACCACGGCCCTCGCGCTGGTTATCGAGAAAATCGCGAATAACCCTAATCGCTCCCAAAATTTTCAAAGTCCCGCGAGTTTTCAGAGCCCTTCCGCACCATCGTCCGAACACAAAGTCGTCCGATTGTAGAAAACGACCACTGATCCTTGCGTGTCGCGGCATTGCGATCAATTCATTTTAAAGTTTCGACCCCAGTTGTTGCGCTGGTTTTCGAGGTAATCGCGAATATCCACAATCGCTCCCAATATTTTCAAAGTACCGCGAGTTGTCAGAGTCCTTCCGCACCATCGTCCGAACACAAAGTCGTCCGATTGTAGAAAACGACCACAGATCCTTGCGTGTCGCGGCATTGCGATCAATTCATATTAAGGTTTCGACAACGGCCCTCGCGCTGGTTATCGAGAAAATCGCGAATAACCCTAATCGCTCCCAAAATTTTCAAAGTCCCGCGAGTTTTCAGAGCCCTTCCGCACCATCGTCCGAACACAAAGTCGTCCGATTGTAGAAAACGACCACTGATCCTTGCGTGTCGCGGCATTGCGATCAATTCATATTAAGGTTTCGACCACGGCCCTCGTGCTGGTTTTCGAGATAATCGCGAATAACCCAAATCGCTCCCAAAATTTTCAAAGTACCGCGAGTTTTCAGAGTCCTTCCGCACCATCGTCCGAACACAAAGTCGTCCGATTGTAGAAAACGACCACTGATCCTTGCGTGTCGCGGCATTGCGATCAATTCATATTAAGGTTTCGACCACGGCCCTCGTGCTGGTTCTCGAGAAAATCGCGAATAACCCTAATCGCTCCCAAAATTTTCATAGTACCGCGAGTGTTCAGAGTCCTTCCGCACCATCGGCGAACACAAAGTCGTCCGATCTTCGAAAACGACAACTGACCCTTGCGTGTCGCGGCATTGCGATCAATTCATTTTAAAGTTTCGACCCCGGTTGACTCGCTGGTTTTCGAAGTAATCGCGAATATCCACAAAAGCTCCCAATATTTTCAAAGTACCGCGAGTTGTCAGAGTCTTTCCGCACCTTCGTCCGAACACAAAGACGCCCGATCGTCGAAAACGACCACAGATCCTTGCGTGTTGCGACATTGCGATCAATTCATATTAAGGTTTCGACCCCGGTCGTCGCGCTGGTTTTCGAGATAATCGCGAATAACCGCAATCGCTCCCAAAATTTTCAAAGTACCGCGAGTTTTCAGAGTCATTCTGCACCATCGGCGAACACAAAGTCGTCCGATCTTCGAAAACGACAACTGACCCTTGCGTGTCGCGGCATTGCGATCAATTCATTTTAAAGTTTCGACCCCAGTTGTTGCGCTGGTTTTCGAGGTAATCGCGAATATCCACAATCGCTCCCAATATTTTCAAAGTACCGCGAGTTGTCAGAGTCCTTCCGCACCATCGTCCGAACACAAAGTCGTCCGATCTTCGAAAACGACAACTGACCCTTGCGTGTTGCGGCATTGCGATCAATTCATTTTAAAGTTTCGACCCCGGTGGTCTCGCTGGTTTTCAAAGTAATCGCGAATATCCACAAAAGCTCCCAATATTTTCAAAGTACCGCGAGTTGTCAGAGTCCTTCCGCACCTTCGTCCGAACACAAAGACGCCCGATCGTCGAAAACGACCACAGATCCTTGCGTGTTGCGACATTGCGATCAATTCATATTAAGGTTTCGACCCCGGTCGTCGCGCTGGTTTTCGAGATAATCGCGAATAACCGCAATCGCTCCCAAAATTTTCAAAGTACCGCGAGTTTTCAGAGTCATTCCGCACCATCGGCGAACACAAAGTCGTCCGATCTTCGAAAACGACCACTGATCCTTGCGTGTGCGACATTGCGATCAATTCATATTAAGGTTTCGACCAGGGCCCTCGCGCTGGTTTTCGAGATAATCGCGAATAACCCAAATCGCTCCCAAAATTTTCAAAGTACCGCGAGTTTTCAGAGTCCTTCCGCACCATCGTCCGAACACAAAGTCGTCCGATTGTAGAAAACGACCACTGATCCTTGCGTGTCGCGGCATTGCGATCAAATCATATTAAGGTTTCGACCACGGCCCTCGTGCTGGTTCTCGAGAAAATCGCGAATAACCCTAATCGCTCCCAAAATTTTCATAGTACCGCGAGTGTTCAGAGTCCTTCCGCACCATCGGCGAACACAAAGTCGTCCCATCTTCGAAAACGACAACTGACCCTTGCGTGTCGCGGCATTGCGATCAATTCATTTTAAAGTTTCGACCCCGGTTGACTCGCTGGTTTTCGAAGTAATCGCGAATATCCACAAAAGCTCCCAATATTTTCAAAGTACCGCGAGTTGTCAGAGTCTTTCCGCACCTTCGTCCGAACACAAAGACGCCCGATTGTCGAAAACGACCACAGATCCTTGCGTGTTGCGACATTGCGATCAATTCATATTAAGGTTTCGACCCCGGTCGTCGCGCTGGTTTTCGAGATAATCGCGAATAACCGCAATCGCTCCCAAAATTTTCAAAGTACCGCGAGTTTTCAGAGTCATTCTGCACCATCGGCGAACACAAAGTCGTCCAACTTCGAAAACGACAACTGACCCTTGCGTGTCGCGGCATTGCGATCAATTCATTTTAAAGTTTCGACCCCAGTTGTTGCGCTGGTTTTCGAGGTAATCGCGAATATCCACAATCGCTCCCAATATTTTCAAAGTACCGCGAGTTGTCAGAGTCCTTCCGCACCATCGTCCGAACACAAAGTCGTCCGATTGTAGAAAACGACCACAGATCCTTGCGTGTCGCGGCATTGCGATCAATTCATATTAAGGTTTCGACCACGGCCCTCGCGCTGGTTATCGAGAAAATCGCGAATAACCCTAATCGCTCCCAAAATTTTCAAAGTCCCGCGAGTTTTCAGAGCCCTTCCGCACCATCGTCCGAACACAAAGTCGTCCGATTGTAGAAAACGACCACTGATCCTTGCGTGTCGCGGCATTGCGATCAATTCATATTAAGGTTTCGACCACGGCCCTCGTGCTGGTTTTCGAGATAATCGCGAATAACCCAAATCGCTCCCAAAATTTTCAAAGTACCGCGAGTTTTCAGAGTCCTTCCGCACCATCGTCCGAACACAAAGTCGTCCGATTGTAGAAAACGACCACTGATCCTTGCGTGTCGCGGCATTGCGATCAATTCATATTAAGGTTTCGACCACGGCCCTCGTGCTGGTTCTCGAGAAAATCGCGAATAACCCTAATCGCTCCCAAAATTTTCATAGTACCGCGAGTGTTCAGAGTCCTTCCGCACCATCGGCGAACACAAAGTCGTCCGATCTTCGAAAACGACAACTGACCCTTGCGTGTCGCGGCATTGCGATCAATTCATTTTAAAGTTACGACCCCGGTTGACTCGCTGGTTTTCGAAGTAATCGCGAATATCCACAAAAGCTCCCAATATTTTCAAAGTACCGCGAGTTGTCAGAGTCTTTCCGCACCTTCGTCCGAACACAAAGACGCCCGATCGTCGAAAACGACCACAGATCCTCGCGTGTTGCGACATTGCGATCAATTCATATTAAGGTTTCGACCCCGGTCGTCGCGCTGGTTTTCGAGATAATCGCGAATAACCGCAATCGCTCCCAAAATTTTCAAAGTACCGCGAGTTTTCAGAGTCATTCTGCACCATCGGCGAACACAAAGTCGTCCGATCTTCGAAAACGACAACTGACCCTTGCGTGTCGCGGCATTGCGATCAATTCATTTTAAAGTTTCGACCCCAGTTGTTGCGCTGGTTTTCGAGGTAATCGCGAATATCCACAATCGCTCCCAATATTTTCAAAGTACCGCGAGTTGTCAGAGTCCTTCCGCACCATCGTCCGAACACAAAGTCGTCCGATCTTCGAAAACGACAACTGACCCTTGCGTGTTGCGGCATTGCGATCAATTCATTTTAAAGTTTCGACCCCGGTGGTCTCGCTGGTTTTCAAAGTAATCGCGAATATCCACAATCGCTCCCAATATTTTCAAAGTACCGCGAGTTGTCAGAGTCCTTCCGCACCTTCGTCCGAACACAAAGACGCCCGATCGTCGAAAACGACCACAGATCCTTGCGTGTTGCGACATTGCGATCAATTCATATTAAGGTTTCGACCCCGGTCGTCGCGCTGGTTTTCGAGATAATCGCGAATAACCGCAATCGCTCCCAAAATTTTCAAAGTACCGCGAGTTTTCAGAGTCATTCCGCAACATCGGCGAACACAAAGTCGTCCGATCTTCGAAAACGACCACTGATCCTTGCGTGTGCGACATTGCGATCAATTCATATTAAGGTTTCGACCAGGGCCCTCGCGCTGGTTTTCGAGATAATCGCGAATAACCCAAATCGCTCCCAAAATTTTCAAAGTACCGCGAGTTTTCAGAGTCCTTCCGCACCATCGTCCGAACACAAAGTCGTCCGATTGTAGAAAACGACCACTGATCCTTGCGTGTCGCGGCATTGCGATCAAATCATATTAAGGTTTCGACCACGGCCCTCGTGCTGGTTCTCGAGAAAATCGCGAATAACCCTAATCGCTCCCAAAATTTTCATAGTACCGCGAGTGTTCAGAGTCCTTCCGCACCATCGGCGAACACAATGTCGTCCCATCTTCGAAAACGACAACTGACCCTTGCGTGTCGCGGCATTGCGATCAATTCATTTTAAAGTTTCGACCCCGGTTGACTCGCTGGTTTTCGAAGTAATCGCGAATATCCACAAAAGCTCCCAATATTTTCAAAGTACCGCGAGTTGTCAGAGTCTTTCCGCACCTTCGTCCGAACACAAAGACGCCCGATCGTCGAAAACGACCACAGATCCTTGCGTGTTGCGACATTGCGATCAATTCATATTAAGGTTTCGACCCCGGTCGTCGCGCTGGTTTTCGAGATAATCGCGAATAACCGCAATCGCTCCCAATATTTTCAAAGTACCGCGAGTTTTCAGAGTCATTCTGCACCATCGGCGAACACAAAGTCGTCCGATCTTCGAAAACGACAACTGACCCTTGCGTGTCGCGGCATTGCGATCAATTCATTTTAAAGTTTCGACCCCAGTTGTTGCGCTGGTTTTCGAGGTAATCGCGAATATCCACAATCGCTCCCAATATTTTCAAAGTACAGCGAGTTGTCAGAGTCCTTCCGCACCATCGTCCGAACACAAAGTCGTCCGATCTTCGAAAACGACAACTGACCCTTGCGTGTTGCGGCATTGCGATCAATTCATTTTAAAGTTTCGACACCGGTGGTCTCGCTGGTTTTCAAAGTAATCGCGAATATCCACAATCGCTCCCAATATTTTCAAAGTACCGCGAGTTGTCAGAGTCCTTCCGCACCTTCGTCCGAACACAAAGACGCCCGATCGTCGAAAACGACCACAGATCCTTGCGTGTTGCGACATTGCGATCAATTCATATTAAGGTTTCGACCCCGGTCGTCGCGCTGGTTTTCGAGATAATCGCGAATAACCGCAATCGCTCCCAAAATTTTCAAAGTACCGCGAGTTTTCAGAGTCATTCCGCACCATCGGCGAACACAAAGTCGTCCGATCTTCGAAAACGACAACTGATCCTTGCGTGTGCGACATTGCGATCAATTCATATTAAGGTTTCGACCAGGGCCCTCGCGCTGGTTTTCGAGATAATCGCGAATAACCCAAATCGCTCCCAAAATTTTCAAAGTACCGCGAGTTTTCAGAGTCCTTCCGCACCATCGTCCGAACACAAAGTCGTCCGATTGTAGAAAACGACCACTGATCCTTGCGTGTCGCGGCATTGCGATCAATTCATATTAAGGTTTCGACCACGGCCCTCGTGCTGGTTCTCGAGAAAATCGCGAATAACCCTAATCGCTCCCAAAATTTTCATAGTACCGCGAGTGTTCAGAGTCCTTCCGCACCATCGGCGAACACAAAGTCGTCCGATCTTCGAAAACGACAACTGACCCTTGCGTGTCGCGGCATTGCGATCAATTCATTTTAAAGTTTCGACCCCGGTTGACTCGCTGGTTTTCGAAGTAATCGCGAATATCCACAAAAGCTCCCAATATTTTCAAAGTACCGCGAGTTGTCAGAGTCCTTCCGCACCATCGTCCGAACACAAAGTCGTCCGATTGTAGAAAACGACCACAGATCCTTGCGTGTCGCGGCATTGCGATCAATTCATATTAAGGTTTCGACCACGGCCCTCGCGTTGGTTATCGAGAAAATCGCGAATAACCCTAATCGCTCCCAAAATTTTCAAAGTCCCGCGAGTTTTCAGAGCCCTTCCGCACCATCGTCCGAACACAAAGTCGTCCGATTGTAGAAAACGACCACTGATCCTTGCGTGTCGCGGCATTGCGATCAATTCATATTAAGGTTTCGACCACGGCCCTCGTGCTGGTTTTCGAGATAATCGCGAATAACCCAAATCGCTCCCAAAATTTTCAAAGTACCGCGAGTTTTCAGAGTCCTTCCGCACCATCGTCCGAACACAAAGTCGTCCGATTGTAGAAAACGACCACTGATCCTTGCGTGTCGCGGCATTGCGATCAATTCATATTAAGGTTTCGACCACGGCCCTCGTGCTGGTTCTCGAGAAAATCGCGAATAACCCTAATCGCTCCCAAAATTTTCATAGTACCGCGAGTGTTCAGAGTCCTTCCGCACCATCGGCGAACACAAAGTCGTCCGATCTTCGAAAACGACAACTGACCCTTGCGTGTCGCGGCATTGCGATCAATTCATTTTAAAGTTTCGACCCCGGTTGACTCGCTGGTTTTCGAAGTAATCGCGAATATCCACAAAAGCTCCCAATATTTTCAAAGTACCGCGAGTTGTCAGAGTCTTTCCGCACCTTCGTCCGAACACAAAGACGCCCGATCGTCGAAAACGACCACAGATCCTTGCGTGTTGCGACATTGCGATCAATTCATATTAAGGTTTCGACCCCGGTCGTCGCGCTGGTTTTCGAGATAATCGCGAATAACCGCAATCGCTCCCAATATTTTCAAAGTACCGCGAGTTTTCAGAGTCATTCTGCACCATCGGCGAACACAAAGTCGTCCGATCTTCGAAAACGACAACTGACCCTTGCGTGTCGCGGCATTGCGATCAATTCATTTTAAAGTTTCGACCCCAGTTGTTGCGCTGGTTTTCGAGGTAATCGCGAATATCCACAATCGCTCCCAATATTTTCAAAGTACAGCGAGTTGTCAGAGTCCTTCCGCACCATCGTCCGAACACAAAGTCGTCCGATCTTCGAAAACGACAACTGACCCTTGCGTGTTGCGGCATTGCGATCAATTCATTTTGAAGTTTCGACACCGGTGGTCTCGCTGGTTTTCAAAGTAATCGCGAATATCCACAATCGCTCCCAATATTTTCAAAGTACCGCGAGTTGTCAGAGTCCTTCCGCACCTTCGTCCGAACACAAAGACGCCCGATCGTCGAAAACGACCACAGATCCTTGCGTGTTGCGACATTGCGATCAATTCATATTAAGGTTTCGACCCCGGTCGTCGCGCTGGTTTTCGAGATAATCGCGAATAACCGCAATCGCTCCCAAAATTTTCAAAGTACCGCGAGTTTTCAGAGTCATTCCGCACCATCGGCGAACACAAAGTCGTCCGATCTTCGAAAACGACCACTGATCCTTGCGTGTGCGACATTGCGATCAATTCATATTAAGGTTTCGACCAGGGCCCTCGCGCTGGTTTTCGAGATAATCGCGAATAACCCAAATCGCTCCCAAAATTTTCAAAGTACCGCGAGTTTTCAGAGTCCTTCCGCACCATCGTCCGAACACAAAGTCGTCCGATTGTAGAAAACGACCACTGATCCTTGCGTGTCGCGGCATTGCGATCAATTCATATTAAGGTTTCGACCACGGCCCTCGTGCTGGTTCTCGAGAAAATCGCGAATAACCCTAATCGCTCCCAAAATTTTCATAGTACCGCGCTTGTTCAGAGTCCTTCCGCACCATCGGCGAACACAAAGTCGTCCGATCTTCGAAAACGACAACTGACCCTTGCGTGTCGCGGCATTGCGATCAATTCATTTTAAAGTTTCGACCCCGGTTGACTCGCTGGTTTTCGAAGTAATCGCGAATATCCACAAAAGCTCCCAATATTTTCAAAGTACCGCGAGTTGTCAGAGTCCTTCCGCACCATCGTCCGAACACAAAGTCGTCCGATTGTAGAAAACGACCACAGATCCTTGCGTGTCGCGGCATTGCGATCAATTCATATTAAGGTTTCGACCACGGCCCTCGCGTTGGTTATCGAGAAAATCGCGAATAACCCTAATCGCTCCCAAAATTTTCAAAGTCCCGCGAGTTTTCAGAGCCCTTCCGCACCATCGTCCGAACACAAAGTCGTCCGATTGTAGAAAACGACCACTGATCCTTGCGTGTCGCGGCATTGCGATCAATTCATATTAAGGTTTCGACCACGGCCCTCGTGCTGGTTTTCGAGATAATCGCGAATAACCCAAATCGCTCCCAAAATTTTCAAAGTACCGCGAGTTTTCAGAGTCCTTCCGCACCATCGTCCGAACACAAAGTCGTCCGATTGTAGAAAACGACCACTGATCCTTGCGTGTCGCGGCATTGCGATCAATTCATATTAAGGTTTCGACCACGGCCCTCGTGCTGGTTCTCGAGAAAATCGCGAATAACCCTAATCGCTCCCAAAATTTTCATAGTACCGCGAGTGTTCAGAGTCCTTCCGCACCATCGGCGAACACAAAGTCGTCCGATCTTCGAAAACGACAACTGACCCTTGCGTGTCGCGGCATTGCGATCAATTCATTTTAAAGTTTCGACCCCGGTTGACTCGCTGGTTTTCGAAGTAATCGCGAATATCCACAAAAGCTCCCAATATTTTCAAAGTACCGCGAGTTGTCAGAGTCTTTCCGCACCTTCGTCCGAACACAAAGACGCCCGATCGTCCAAAACGACCACAGATCCTTGCGTGTTGCGACATTGCGATCAATTCATATTAAGGTTTCGACCCCGGTCGTCGCGCTGGTTTTCGAGATAATCGCGAATAACCGCAATCGCTCCCAAAATTTTCAAAGTACCGCGAGTTTTCAGAGTCATTCTGCACCATCGGCGAACACAAAGTCGTCCAACTTCGAAAACGACAACTGACCCTTGCGTGTCGCGGCATTGCGATCAATTCATTTTAAAGTTTCGACCCCAGTTGTTGCGCTGGTTTTCGAGGTAATCGCGAATATCCACAATCGCTCCCAATATTTTCAAAGTACCGCGAGTTGTCAGAGTCCTTCCGCACCATCGTCCGAACACAAAGTCGTCCGATTGTAGAAAACGACCACAGATCCTTGCGTGTCGCGGCATTGCGATCAATTCATATTAAGGTTTCGACCACGGCCCTCGCGCTGGTTATCGAGAAAATCGCGAATAACCCTAATCGCTCCCAAAATTTTCAAAGTCCCGCGAGTTTTCAGAGCCCTTCCGCACCATCGTCCGAACACAAAGTCGTCCGATTGTAGAAAACGACCACTGATCCTTGCGTGTCGCGGCATTGCGATCAATTCATATTAAGGTTTCGACCACGGCCCTCGTGCTGGTTTTCGAGATAATCGCGAATAACCCAAATCGCTCCCAAAATTTTCAAAGTACCGCGAGTTTTCAGAGTCCTTCCGCACCATCGTCCGAACACAAAGTCGTCCGATTGTAGAAAACGACCACTGATCCTTGCGTGTCGCGGCATTGCGATCAATTCATATTAAGGTTTCGACCACGGCCCTCGTGCTGGTTCTCGAGAAAATCGCGAATAACCCTAATCGCTCCCAAAATTTTCATAGTACCGCGAGTGTTCAGAGTCCTTCCGCACCATCGGCGAACACAAAGTCGTCCGATCTTCGAAAACGACAACTGACCCTTGCGTGTCGCGGCATTGCGATCAATTCATTTTAAAGTTTCGACCCCGGTTGACTCGCTGGTTTTCGAAGTAATCGCGAATATCCACAAAAGCTCCCAATATTTTCAAAGTACCGCGAGTTGTCAGAGTCTTTCCGCACCTTCGTCCGAACACAAAGACGCCCGATCGTCGAAAACGACCACAGATCCTTGCGTGTTGCGACATTGCGATCAATTCATATTAAGGTTTCGACCCCGGTCGTCGCGCTGGTTTTCGAGATAATCGCGAATAACCGCAATCGCTCCCAATATTTTCAAAGTACCGCGAGTTTTCAGAGTCATTCTGCACCATCGGCGAACACAAAGTCGTCCGATCTTCGAAAACGACAACTGACCCTTGCGTGTCGCGGCATTGCGATCAATTCATTTTAAAGTTTCGACCCCAGTTGTTGCGCTGGTTTTCGAGGTAATCGCGAATATCCACAATCGCTCCCAATATTTTCAAAGTACAGCGAGTTGTCAGAGTCCTTCCGCACCATCGTCCGAACACAAAGTCGTCCGATCTTCGAAAACGACAACTGACCCTTGCGTGTTGCGGCATTGCGATCAATTCATTTTGAAGTTTCGACACCGGTGGTCTCGCTGGTTTTCAAAGTAATCGCGAATATCCACAATCGCTCCCAATATTTTCAAAGTACCGCGAGTTGTCAGAGTCCTTCCGCACCTTCGTCCGAACACAAAGACGCCCGATCGTCGAAAACGACCACAGATCCTTGCGTGTTGCGACATTGCGATCAATTCATATTAAGGTTTCGACCCCGGTCGTCGCGCTGGTTTTCGAGATAATCGCGAATAACCGCAATCGCTCCCAAAATTTTCAAAGTACCGCGAGTTTTCAGAGTCATTCCGCACCATCGGCGAACACAAAGTCGTCCGATCTTCGAAAACGACCACTGATCCTTGCGTGTGCGACATTGCGATCAATTCATATTAAGGTTTCGACCAGGGCCCTCGCGCTGGTTTTCGAGATAATCGCGAATAACCCAAATCGCTCCCAAAATTTTCAAAGTACCGCGAGTTTTCAGAGTCCTTCCGCACCATCGTCCGAACACAAAGTCGTCCGATTGTAGAAAACGACCACTGATCCTTGCGTGTCGCGGCATTGCGATCAATTCATATTAAGGTTTCGACCACGGCCCTCGTGCTGGTTCTCGAGAAAATCGCGAATAACCCTAATCGCTCCCAAAATTTTCATAGTACCGCGCTTGTTCAGAGTCCTTCCGCACCATCGGCGAACACAAAGTCGTCCGATCTTCGAAAACGACAACTGACCCTTGCGTGTCGCGGCATTGCGATCAATTCATTTTAAAGTTTCGACCCCGGTTGACTCGCTGGTTTTCGAAGTAATCGCGAATATCCACAAAAGCTCCCAATATTTTCAAAGTACCGCGAGTTGTCAGAGTCCTTCCGCACCATCGTCCGAACACAAAGTCGTCCGATTGTAGAAAACGACCACAGATCCTTGCGTGTCGCGGCATTGCGATCAATTCATATTAAGGTTTCGACCACGGCCCTCGCGTTGGTTATCGAGAAAATCGCGAATAACCCTAATCGCTCCCAAAATTTTCAAAGTCCCGCGAGTTTTCAGAGCCCTTCCGCACCATCGTCCGAACACAAAGTCGTCCGATTGTAGAAAACGACCACTGATCCTTGCGTGTCGCGGCATTGCGATCAATTCATATTAAGGTTTCGACCACGGCCCTCGTGCTGGTTTTCGAGATAATCGCGAATAACCCAAATCGCTCCCAAAATTTTCAAAGTACCGCGAGTTTTCAGAGTCCTTCCGCACCATCGTCCGAACACAAAGTCGTCCGATTGTAGAAAACGACCACTGATCCTTGCGTGTCGCGGCATTGCGATCAATTCATATTAAGGTTTCGACCACGGCCCTCGTGCTGGTTCTCGAGAAAATCGCGAATAACCCTAATCGCTCCCAAAATTTTCATAGTACCGCGAGTGTTCAGAGTCCTTCCGCACCATCGGCGAACACAAAGTCGTCCGATCTTCGAAAACGACAACTGACCCTTGCGTGTCGCGGCATTGCGATCAATTCATTTTAAAGTTTCGACCCCGGTTGACTCGCTGGTTTTCGAAGTAATCGCGAATATCCACAAAAGCTCCCAATATTTTCAAAGTACCGCGAGTTGTCAGAGTCTTTCCGCACCTTCGTCCGAACACAAAGACGCCCGATCGTCCAAAACGACCACAGATCCTTGCGTGTTGCGACATTGCGATCAATTCATATTAAGGTTTCGACCCCGGTCGTCGCGCTGGTTTTCGAGATAATCGCGAATAACCGCAATCGCTCCCAAAATTTTCAAAGTACCGCGAGTTTTCAGAGTCATTCTGCACCATCGGCGAACACAAAGTCGTCCAACTTCGAAAACGACAACTGACCCTTGCGTGTCGCGGCATTGCGATCAATTCATTTTAAAGTTTCGACCCCAGTTGTTGCGCTGGTTTTCGAGGTAATCGCGAATATCCACAATCGCTCCCAATATTTTCAAAGTACCGCGAGTTGTCAGAGTCCTTCCGCACCATCGTCCGAACACAAAGTCGTCCGATTGTAGAAAACGACCACAGATCCTTGCGTGTCGCGGCATTGCGATCAATTCATATTAAGGTTTCGACCACGGCCCTCGCGCTGGTTATCGAGAAAATCGCGAATAACCCTAATCGCTCCCAAAATTTTCAAAGTCCCGCGAGTTTTCAGAGCCCTTCCGCACCATCGTCCGAACACAAAGTCGTCCGATTGTAGAAAACGACCACTGATCCTTGCGTGTCGCGGCATTGCGATCAATTCATATTAAGGTTTCGACCACGGCCCTCGTGCTGGTTTTCGAGATAATCGCGAATAACCCAAATCGCTCCCAAAATTTTCAAAGTACCGCGAGTTTTCAGAGTCCTTCCGCACCATCGTCCGAACACAAAGTCGTCCGATTGTAGAAAACGACCACTGATCCTTGCGTGTCGCGGCATTGCGATCAATTCATATTAAGGTTTCGACCACGGCCCTCGTGCTGGTTCTCGAGAAAATCGCGAATAACCCTAATCGCTCCCAAAATTTTCATAGTACCGCGAGTGTTCAGAGTCCTTCCGCACCATCGGCGAACACAAAGTCGTCCGATCTTCGAAAACGACAACTGACCCTTGCGTGTCGCGGCATTGCGATCAATTCATTTTAAAGTTTCGACCCCGGTTGACTCGCTGGTTTTCGAAGTAATCGCGAATATCCACAAAAGCTCCCAATATTTTCAAAGTACCGCGACTTGTCAGAGTCTTTCCGCACCTTCGTCCGAACACAAAGACGCCCGATCGTCGAAAACGACCACAGATCCTTGCGTGTTGCGACATTGCGATCAATTCATATTAAGGTTTCGACCCCGGTCGTCGCGCTGGTTTTCGAGATAATCGCGAATAACCGCAATCGCTCCCAAAATTTTCAAAGTACCGCGAGTTTTCAGAGTCATTCTGCACCATCGGCGAACACAAAGTCGTCCGATCTTCGAAAACGACAACTGACCCTTGCGTGTCGCGGCATTGCGATCAATTCATTTTAAAGTTTCGACCCCAGTTGTTGCGCTGGTTTTCGAGGTAATCGCGAATATCCACAATCGCTCCCAATATTTTCAAAGTACCGCGAGTTGTCAGAGTCCTTCCGCACCATCGTCCGAACACAAAGTCGTCCGATCTTCGAAAACGACAACTGACCCTTGCGTGTTGCGGCATTGCGATCAATTCATTTTAAAGTTTCGACCCCGGTGGTCTCGCTGGTTTTCAAAGTAATCGCGAATATCCACAATCGCTCCCAATATTTTCAAAGTACCGCGAGTTGTCAGAGTCCTTCCGCACCTTCGTCCGAACACAAAGACGCCCGATCGTCGAAAACGACCACAGATCCTTGCGTGTTGCGACATTGCGATCAATTCATATTAAGGTTTCGACCCCGGTCGTCGCGCTGGTTTTCGAGATAATCGCGAATAACCGCAATCGCTCCCAAAATTTTCAAAGTACCGCGAGTTTTCAGAGTCATTCCGCACCATCGGCGAACACAAAGTCGTCCGATCTTCGAAAACGACCACTGATCCTTGCGTGTGCGACATTGCGATCAATTCATATTAAGGTTTCGACCAGGGCCCTCGCGCTGGTTTTCGAGATAATCGCGAATAACCCAAATCGCTCCCAAAATTTTCAAAGTACCGCGAGTTTTCAGAGTCCTTCCGCACCATCGTCCGAACACAAAGTCGTCCGATTGTAGAAAACGACCACTGATCCTTGCGTGTCGCGGCATTGCGATCAAATCATATTAAGGTTTCGACCACGGCCCTCGTGCTGGTTCTCGAGAAAATCGCGAATAACCCTAATCGCTCCCAAAATTTTCATAGTACCGCGAGTGTTCAGAGTCCTTCCGCACCATCGGCGAACACAAAGTCGTCCCATCTTCGAAAACGACAACTGACCCTTGCGTGTCGCGGCATTGCGATCAATTCATTTTAAAGTTTCGACCCCGGTTGACTCGCTGGTTTTCGAAGTAATCGCGAATATCCACAATCGCTCCCAATATTTTCAAAGTACCGCGAGTTGTCAGAGTCTTTCCGCACCTTCGTCCGAACACAAAGACGCCCGATCGTCGAAAACGACCACAGATCCTTGCGTGTTGCGACATTGCGATCAATTCATATTAAGGTTTCGACCCCGGTCGTCGCGCTGGTTTTCGAGATAATCGCGAATAACCGCAATCGCTCCCAATATTTTCAAAGTACCGCGAGTTTTCAGAGTCATTCTGCACCATCGGCGAACACAAAGTCGTCCGATCTTCGAAAACGACAACTGACCCTTGCGTGTCGCGGCATTGCGATCAATTCATTTTAAAGTTTCGACCCCGGTTGACTCGCTGGTTTTCGAAGTAATCGCGAATATCCACAAAAGCTCCCAATATTTTCAAAGTACCGCGAGTTGTCAGAGTCTTTCCGCACCTTCGTCCGAACACAAAGACGCCCGATCGTCGAAAACGACCACAGATCCTTGCGTGTTGCGACATTGCGATCAATTCATATTAAGGTTTCGACCCTGGTCGTCGCGCTGGTTTTCGAGATAATCGCGAATAACCGCAATCGCTCCCAAAATTTTCAAAGTACCGCGAGTTTTCAGAGTCATTCTGCACCATCGGCGAACACAAAGTCGTCCGATCTTCGAAAACGACAACTGACCCTTGCGTGTCGCGGCATTGCGATCAATTCATTTTAAAGTTTCGACCCCAGTTGTTGCGCTGGTTTTCGAGGTAATCGCGAATATCCACAATCGCTCCCAATATTTTCAAAGTACCGCGAGTTGTCAGAGTCCTTCCGCACCATCGTCCGAACACAAAGTCGTCCGATCTTCGAAAACGACAACTGACCCTTGCGTGTTGCGGCATTGCGATCAATTCATTTTAAAGTTTCGACCCCGGTGGTCTCGCTGGTTTTCAAAGTAATCGCGAATATCCACAATCGCTCCCAATATTTTCAAAGTACCGCGAGTTGTCAGAGTCCTTCCGCACCATCGTCCGAACACAAAGTCGTCCGATTGTAGAAAACGACCACTGATCCTTGCGTGTCGCGGCATTGCGATCAATTCATATTAAGGTTTCGACCACGGCCCTCGTGCTGGTTCTCGAGAAAATCGCGAATAACCCTAATCGCTCCCAAAATTTTCAAAGTACCGCGAGTTTTCAGAGTCATTCTGCACCATCGGCGAACACAAAGTCGTCCGATCTTCGAAAACGACAACTGACCCTTGCGTGTCGCGGCATTGCGATCAATTCATTTTAAAGTTTCGACCCCAGTTGTTGCGCTGGTTTTCGAGGTAATCGCGAATATCCACAATCGCTCCCAATATTTTCAAAGTACCGCGAGTTGTCAGAGTCCTTCCGCACCATCGTCCGAACACAAAGTCGTCCGATCTTCGAAAACGACAACTGACCCTTGCGTGTTGCGGCATTGCGATCAATTCATTTTAAAGTTTCGACCCCGGTGGTCTCGCTGGTTTTCAAAGTAATCGCGAATATCCACAATCGCTCCCAATATTTTCAAAGTACCGCGAGTTGTCAGAGTCCTTCCGCACCATCGTCCGAACACAAAGTCGTCCGATTGTAGAAAACGACCACTGATCCTTGCGTGTCGCGGCATTGCGATCAATTCATATTAAGGTTTCGACCACGGCCCTCGTGCTGGTTCTCGAGAAAATCGCGAATAACCCTAATCGCTCCCAAAATTTTCATAGTACCGCGAGTGTTCAGAGTCCTTCCGCACCATCGGCGAACACAAAGTCGTCCGATCTTCGAAAACGACAACTGACCCTTGCGTGTCGCGGCATTGCGATCAATTCATTTTAAAGTTTCGACCCCGGTTGACTCGCTGGTTTTCGAAGTAATCGCGAATATCCACAAAAGCTCCCAATATTTTCAAAGTACCGCGAGTTGTCAGAGTCTTTCCGCACCTTCGTCCGAACACAAAGACGCCCGATCGTCCAAAACGACCACAGATCCTTGCGTGTTGCGACATTGCGGTCAATTCATATTAAGGTTTCGACCCCGGTCGTCGCGCTGGTTTTCGAGATAATCGCGAATAACCGCAATCGCTCCCAAAATTTTCAAAGTACCGCGAGTTTTCAGAGTCATTCTGCACCATCGGCGAACACAAAGTCGTCCAACTTCGAAAACGACAACTGACCCTTGCGTGTCGCGGCATTGCGATCAATTCATTTTAAAGTTTCGACCCCAGTTGTTGCGCTGGTTTTCGAGGTAATCGCGAATATCCACAATCGCTCCCAATATTTTCAAAGTACCGCGAGTTGTCAGAGTCCTTCCGCACCATCGTCCGAACACAAAGTCGTCCGATTGTAGAAAACGACCACAGATCCTTGCGTGTCGCGGCATTGCGATCAATTCATATTAAGGTTTCGACCACGGCCCTCGCGCTGGTTATCGAGAAAATCGCGAATAACCCTAATCGCTCCCAAAATTTTCAAAGTCCCGCGAGTTTTCAGAGCCCTTCCGCACCATCGTCCGAACACAAAGTCGTCCGATTGTAGAAAACGACCACTGATCCTTGCGTGTCGCGGCATTGCGATCAATTCATATTAAGGTTTCGACCACGGCCCTCGTGCTGGTTTTCGAGATAATCGCGAATAACCCAAATCGCTCCCAAAATTTTCAAAGTACCGCGAGTTTTCAGAGTCCTTCCGCACCATCGTCCGAACACAAAGTCGTCCGATTGTAGAAAACGACCACTGATCCTTGCGTGTCGCGGCATTGCGATCAATTCATATTAAGGTTTCGACCACGGCCCTCGTGCTGGTTCTCGAGAAAATCGCGAATAACCCTAATCGCTCCCAAAATTTTCATAGTACCGCGAGTGTTCAGAGTCCTTCCGCACCATCGGCGAACACAAAGTCGTCCGATCTTCGAAAACGACAACTGACCCTTGCGTGTCGCGGCATTGCGATCAATTCATTTTAAAGTTTCGACCCCGGTTGACTCGCTGGTTTTCGAAGTAATCGCGAATATCCACAAAAGCTCCCAATATTTTCAAAGTACCGCGAGTTGTCAGAGTCTTTCCGCACCTTCGTCCGAACACAAAGACGCCCGATCGTCGAAAACGACCACAGATCCTTGCGTGTTGCGACATTGCGATCAATTCATATTAAGGTTTCGACCCCGGTCGTCGCGCTGGTTTTCGAGATAATCGCGAATAACCGCAATCGCTCCCAAAATTTTCAAAGTACCGCGAGTTTTCAGAGTCATTCTGCACCATCGGCGAACACAAAGTCGTCCGATCTTCGAAAACGACAACTGACCCTTGCGTGTCGCGGCATTGCGATCAATTCATTTTAAAGTTTCGACCCCAGTTGTTGCGCTGGTTTTCGAGGTAATCGCGAATATCCACAATCGCTCCCAATATTTTCAAAGTACCGCGAGTTGTCAGAGTCCTTCCGCACCATCGTCCGAACACAAAGTCGTCCGATCTTCGAAAACGACAACTGACCCTTGCGTGTTGCGGCATTGCGATCAATTCATTTTAAAGTTTCGTCCCCGGTGGTCTCGCTGGTTTTCAAAGTAATCGCGAATATCCACAATCGCTCCCAATATTTTCAAAGTACCGCGAGTTGTCAGAGTCCTTTCGCACCTTCGTCCGAACACAAAGACGCCCGATCGTCGAAAACGACCACAGATCCTTGCGTGTTGCGACATTGCGATCAATTCATATTAAGGTTTCGACCCCGGTCGTCGCGCTGGTTTTCGAGATAATCGCGAATAACCGCAATCGCTCCCAAAATTTTCAAAGTACCGCGAGTTTTCAGAGTCATTCCGCACCATCGGCGAACACAAAGTCGTCCGATCTTCGAAAACGACCACTGATCCTTGCGTGTGCGACATTGCGATCAATTCATATTAAGGTTTCGACCAGGGCCCTCGCGCTGGTTTTCGAGATAATCGCGAATAACCCAAATCGCTCCCAAAATTTTCAAAGTACCGCGAGTTTTCAGAGTCCTTCCGCACCATCGTCCGAACACAAAGTCGTCCGATTGTAGAAAACGACCACTGATCCTTGCGTGTCGCGGCATTGCGATCAATTCATATTAAGGTTTCGACCACGGCCCTCGTGCTGGTTCTCGAGAAAATCGCGAATAACCCTAATCGCTCCCAAAATTTTCATAGTACCGCGAGTGTTCAGAGTCCTTCCGCACCATCGGCGAACACAAAGTCGTCCGATCTTCGAAAACGACAACTGACCCTTGCGTGTCGCGGCATTGCGATCAATTCATTTTAAAGTTTCGACCCCGGTTGACTCGCTGGTTTTCGAAGTAATCGCGAATATCCACAAAAGCTCCCAATATTTTCAAAGTACCGCGAGTTGTCAGAGTCTTTCCGCACCTTCGTCCGAACACAAAGACGCCCGATCGTCGAAAACGACCACAGATCCTTGCGTGTTGCGACATTGCGATCAATTCATATTAAGGTTTCGACCCCGGTCGTCGCGCTGGTTTTCGAGATAATCGCGAATAACCGCAATCGCTCCCAAAATTTTCAAAGTACCGCGAGTTTTCAGAGTCATTCTGCACCATCGGCGAACACAAAGTCGTCCAACTTCGAAAACGACAACTGACCCTTGCGTGTCGCGGCATTGCGATCAATTCATTTTAAAGTTTCGACCCCAGTTGTTGCGCTGGTTTTCGAGGTAATCGCGAATATCCACAATCGCTCCCAATATTTTCAAAGTACCGCGAGTTGTCAGAGTCCTTCCGCACCATCGTCCGAACACAAAGTCGTCCGATTGTAGAAAACGACCACAGATCCTTGCGTGTCGCGGCATTGCGATCAATTCATATTAAGGTTTCGACCACGGCCCTCGCGTTGGTTATCGAGAAAATCGCGAATAACCCTAATCGCTCCCAAAATTTTCAAAGTCCCGCGAGTTTTCAGAGCCCTTCCGCACCATCGTCCGAACACAAAGTCGTCCGATTGTAGAAAACGACCACTGATCCTTGCGTGTCGCGGCATTGCGATCAATTCATATTAAGGTTTCGACCACGGCCCTCGTGCTGGTTTTCGAGATAATCGCGAATAACCCAAATCGCTCCCAAAATTTTCAAAGTACCGCGAGTTTTCAGAGTCCTTCCGCACCATCGTCCGAACACAAAGTCGTCCGATTGTAGAAAACGACCACTGATCCTTGCGTGTCGCGGCATTGCGATCAATTCATATTAAGGTTTCGACCACGGCCCTCGTGCTGGTTCTCGAGAAAATCGCGAATAACCCTAATCGCTCCCAAAATTTTCATAGTACCGCGAGTGTTCAGAGTCCTTCCGCACCATCGGCGAACACAAAGTCGTCCGATCTTCGAAAACGACAACTGACCCTTGCGTGTCGCGGCATTGCGATCAATTCATTTTAAAGTTTCGACCCCGGTTGACTCGCTGGTTTTCGAAGTAATCGCGAATATCCACGAAAGCTCCCAATATTTTCAAAGTACCGCGAGTTGTCAGAGTCTTTCCGCACCTTCGTCCGAACACAAAGACGCCCGATCGTCCAAAACGACCACAGATCCTTGCGTGTTGCGACATTGCGATCAATTCATATTAAGGTTTCGACCCCGGTCGTCGCGCTGGTTTTCGAGATAATCGCGAATAACCGCAATCGCTCCCAAAATTTTCAAAGTACCGCGAGTTTTCAGAGTCATTCTGCACCATCGGCGAACACAAAGTCGTCCAACTTCGAAAACGACAACTGACCCTTGCGTGTCGCGGCATTGCGATCAATTCATTTTAAAGTTTCGACCCCAGTTGTTGCGCTGGTTTTCGAGGTAATCGCGAATATCCACAATCGCTCCCAATATTTTCAAAGTACCGCGAGTTGTCAGAGTCCTTCCGCACCATCGTCCGAACACAAAGTCGTCCGATTGTAGAAAACGACCACAGATCCTTGCGTGTCGCGGCATTGCGATCAATTCATATTAAGGTTTCGACCACGGCCCTCGCGCTGGTTATCGAGAAAATCGCGAATAACCCTAATCGCTCCCAAAATTTTCAAAGTCCCGCGAGTTTTCAGAGCCCTTCCGCACCATCGTCCGAACACAAAGTCGTCCGATTGTAGAAAACGACCACTGATCCTTGCGTGTCGCGGCATTGCGATCAATTCATATTAAGGTTTCGACCACGGCCCTCGTGCTGGTTTTCGAGATAATCGCGAATAACCCAAATCGCTCCCAAAATTTTCAAAGTACCGCGAGTTTTCAGAGTCCTTCCGCACCATCGTCCGAACACAAAGTCCTCCGATTGTAGAAAACGACCACTGATCCTTGCGTGTCGCGGCATTGCGATCAATTCATATTAAGGTTTCGACCACGGCCCTCGTGCTGGTTCTCGAGAAAATCGCGAATAACCCTAATCGCTCCCAAAATTTTCATAGTACCGCGAGTGTTCAGAGTCCTTCCGCACCATCGGCGAACACAAAGTCGTCCGATCTTCGAAAACGACAACTGACCCTTGCGTGTCGCGGCATTGCGATCAATTCATTTTAAAGTTTCGACCCCGGTTGACTCGCTGGTTTTCGAAGTAATCGCGAATATCCACAAAAGCTCCCAATATTTTCAAAGTACCGCGACTTGTCAGAGTCTTTCCGCACCTTCGTCCGAACACAAAGACGCCCGATCGTCGAAAACGACCACAGATCCTTGCGTGTTGCGACATTGCGATCAATTCATATTAAGGTTTCGACCCCGGTCGTCGCGCTGGTTTTCGAGATAATCGCGAATAACCGCAATCGCTCCCAAAATTTTCAAAGTACCGCGAGTTTTCAGAGTCATTCTGCACCATCGGCGAACACAAAGTCGTCCGATCTTCGAAAACGACAACTGACCCTTGCGTGTCGCGGCATTGCTATCAATTCATTTTAAAGTTTCGACCCCAGTTGTTGCGCTGGTTTTCGAGGTAATCGCGAATATCCACAATCGCTCCCAATATTTTCAAAGTACCGCGAGTTGTCAGAGTCCTTCCGCACCATCGTCCGAACACAAAGTCGTCCGATCTTCGAAAACGACAACTGACCCTTGCGTGTTGCGGCATTGCGATCAATTCATTTTAAAGTTTCGACCCCGGTGGTCTCGCTGGTTTTCAAAGTAATCGCGAATATCCACAATCGCTCCCAATATTTTCAAAGTACCGCGAGTTGTCAGAGTCCTTCCGCACCTTCGTCCGAACACAAAGACGCCCGATCGTCGAAAACGACCACAGATCCTTGCGTGTTGCGACATTGCGATCAATTCATATTAAGGTTTCGACCCCGGTCGTCGCGCTGGTTTTCGAGATAATCGCGAATAACCGCAATCGCTCCCAAAATTTTCAAAGTACCGCGAGTTTTCAGAGTCATTCCGCACCATCGGCGAACACAAAGTCGTCCGATCTTCGAAAACGACCACTGATCCTTGCGTG
Source organism: Andrena marginata (assembly GCA_963932335.1). Lineage (NCBI taxonomy): Eukaryota > Metazoa > Arthropoda > Insecta > Hymenoptera > Andrenidae > Andrena > Andrena marginata. The sequence continues at coordinate 1,011,206 of CAWVQI010000172.1, read as the reverse complement.
TGCGACATTGCGATCAATTCATATTAAGGTTTCGACCAGGGCCCTCGCGCTGGTTTTCGAGATAATCGCGAATAACCCAAATCGCTCCCAAAATTTTCAAAGTACCGCGAGTTTTCAGAGTCCTTCCGCACCATCGTCCGAACACAAAGTCGTCCGATTGTAGAAAACGACCACTGATCCTTGCGTGTCGCGGCATTGCGATCAATTCATATTAAGGTTTCGACCACGGCCCTCGTGCTGGTTCTCGAGAAAATCGCGAATAACCCTAATCGCTCCCAAAATTTTCATAGTACCGCGAGTGTTCGGAGTCCTTCCGCACCATCGGCGAACACAAAGTCGTCCGATCTTCGAAAACGACAACTGACCCTTGCGTGTCGCGGCATTGCGATCAATTCATTTTAAAGTTTCGACCCCGGTTGACTCGCTGGTTTTCGAAGTAATCGCGAATATCCACAAAAGCTCCCAATATTTTCAAAGTACCGCGAGTTGTCAGAGTCTTTCCGCACCTTCGTCCGAACACAAAGACGCCCGATCGTCCAAAACGACCACAGATCCTTGCGTGTTGCGACATTGCGATCAATTCATATTAAGGTTTCGACCCCGGTCGTCGCGCTGGTTTTCGAGATAATCGCGAATAACCGCAATCGCTCCCAAAATTTTCAAAGTACCGCGAGTTTTCAGAGTCATTCTGCACCATCGGCGAACACAAAGTCGTCCAACTTCGAAAACGACAACTGACCCTTGCGTGTCGCGGCATTGCGATCAATTCATTTTAAAGTTTCGACCCCGGTGGTCTCGCTGGTTTTCAAAGTAATCGCGAATATCCACAATCGCTCCCAATATTTTCAAAGTACCGCGAGTTGTCAGAGTCCTTCCGCACCATCGTCCGAACACAAAGTCGTCCGATTGTAGAAAACGACCACAGATCCTTGCGTGTCGCGGCATTGCGATCAATTCATATTAAGGTTTCGACCACGGCCCTCGCGCTGGTTATCGAGAAAATCGCGAATAACCCTAATCGCTCCCAAAATTTTCAAAGTCCCGCGAGTTTTCAGAGCCCTTCCGCACCATCGTCCGAACACAAAGTCGTCCGATTGTAGAAAACGACCACTGATCCTTGCGTGTCGCGGCATTGCGATCAATTCATATTAAGGTTTCGACCACGGCCCTCGTGCTGGTTTTCGAGATAATCGCGAATAACCCAAATCGCTCCCAAAATTTTCAAAGTACCGCGAGTTTTCAGAGTCCTTCCGCACCATCGTCCGAACACAAAGTCGTCCGATTGTAGAGAACGACCACTGATCCTTGCGTGTCGCGGCATTGCGATCAATTCATATTAAGGTTTCGACCACGGCCCTCGTGCTGGTTCTCGAGAAAATCGCGAATAACCCTAATCGCTCCCAAAATTTTCATAGTACCGCGAGTGTTCAGAGTCCTTCCGCACCATCGGCGAACACAAAGTCGTCCGATCTTCGAAAACGACAACTGACCCTTGCGTGTCGCGGCATTGCGATCAATTCATTTTAAAGTTTCGACCCCGGTTGACTCGCTGGTTTTCGAAGTAATCGCGAATATCCACAAAAGCTCCCAATATTTTCAAAGTACCGCGAGTTGTCAGAGTCTTTCCGCACCTTCGTCCGAACACAAAGACGCCCGATCGTCGAAAACGACCACAGATCCTTGCGTGTTGCGACATTGCGATCAATTCATATTAAGGTTTCGACCCCGGTCGTCGCGCTGGTTTTCGAGATAATCGCGAATAACCGCAATCGCTCCCAAAATTTTCAAAGTACCGCGAGTTTTCAGAGTCATTCTGCACCATCGGCGAACACAAAGTCGTCCGATCTTCGAAAACGACAACTGACCCTTGCGTGTCGCGGCATTGCGATCAATTCATTTTAAAGTTTCGACCCCAGTTGTTGCGCTGGTTTTCGAGGTAATCGCGAATATCCACAATCGCTCCCAATATTTTCAAAGTACCGCGAGTTGTCAGAGTCCTTCCGCACCATCGTCCGAACACAAAGTCGTCCGATCTTCGAAAACGACAACTGACCCTTGCGTGTTGCGGCATTGCGATCAATTCATTTTAAAGTTTCGACCCCGGTGGTCTCGCTGGTTTTCAAAGTAATCGCGAATATCCACAATCGCTCCCAATATTTTCAAAGTACCGCGAGTTGTCAGAGTCCTTCCGCACCATCGTCCGAACACAAAGACGCCCGATCGTCCAAAACGACCACAGATCCTTGCGTGTTGCGACATTGCGATCAATTCATATTGTTAGCAATAGTTTGTGAACAGCGCACGTCGCAGGCTGAGACTTTCGCGTGTCGAAGTGGTTTAATTCTTAGAGACTTTAATGACTACTCTAATGTTAAATTTACAATATTTACAGGTTATATAATAAAGGTCCGTTATGCACGTTACAATAGTTCTTTTACTGCTCTAATTTGCTGAGCGGCACTAATTCCTACGCAGTAGGCCCGTTTTACTAAGTAGCGTTAAGCACTGAGATTCGGCCCGAATCCAGCAAGAAGCGTAAAGCAGTAGCGTTAATAAGCAAAGCGGAGAGAGTTGTTACCTGGAGAACGGCTAGACGACAAGTAGATCGAGGAAATCTCGCTCTGTTTCCTCGAATCCGCTTGCTCTCCCCCTTCCATCGATCACCGGTCGATGGAAGGGAGATTCGATCGATGCTCCACATGAACAAGGGGGGGATAGGTACGAGGCGCGAAGCCTTTAGTTGACTCGATCTAGGGAGATGGCGTAATAGGTGTGATTTCTCGAACACATATTAAGGTTTCGACCCCGGTCGTCGCGCTGGTTTTCGAGATAATCGCGAATAACCGCAATCGCTCCCAAAATTTTCAAAGTACCGCGAGTTTTCAGAGTCATTCTGCACCATCGGCGAACACAAAGTCGTCCGATCTTCGAAAACGACAACTGACCCTTGCGTGTCGCGGCATTGCGATCAATTCATTTTAAAGTTTTGACCCCAGTTGTTGCGCTGGTTTTCGAGGTAATCGCGAATATCCACAATCGCTCCCAATATTTTCAAAGTACCGCGAGTTGTCAGAGTCCTTCCGCACCATCGTCCGAACACAAAGTCGTCCGATCTTCGAAAACGACAACTGACCCTTGCGTGTTGCGGCATTGCGATCAATTCATTTTAAAGTTTCGACCCCGGTGGTCTCGCTGGTTTTCAAAGTAATCGCGAATATCCACAATCGCTCCCAATATTTTCAAAGTACCGCGAGTTGTCAGAGTCCTTACGCACCTTCGTCCGAACACAAAGACGCCCGATCGTCGAAAACGACCACAGATCCTTGCGTGTTGCGACATTGCGATCAATTCATATTAAGGTTTCGACCCCGGTCGTCGCGCTGGTTTTCGAGATAATCGCGAATAACCGCAATCGCTCCCAAAATTTTCAAAGTACCGCGAGTTTTCAGAGTCATTCCGCACCATCGGCGAACACAAAGTCGTCCGATCTTCGAAAACGACCACTGATCCTTGCGTGTGCGACATTGCGATCAATTCATATTAAGGTTTCGACCAGGGCCCTCGCGCTGGTTTTCGAGATAATCGCGAATAACCCAAATCGCTCCCAAAATTTTCAAAGTACCGCGAGTTTTCAGAGTCCTTCCGCACCATCGTCCGAACACAAAGTCGTCCGATTGTAGAAAACGACCACAGATCCTTGCGTGTCGCGGCATTGCGATCAATTCATATTAAGGTTTCGACCACGGCCCTCGCGCTGGTTATCGAGAAAATCGCGAATAACCCTAATCGCTCCCAAAATTTTCAAGGTCCCGCGAGTTTTCAGAGCCCTTCCGCACCATCGTCCGAACACAAAGTCGTCCGATTGTAGAAAACGACCACTGATCCTTGCGTGTCGCGGCATTGCGATGAATTCATATTAAGGTTTCGACCACGGCCCTCGTGCTGGTTCTCGAGAAAATCGCGAATAACCCTAATCGCTCCCAAAATTTTCATAGTACCGCGAGTGTTCAGAGTCCTTCCGCACCATCGGCGAACACAAAGTCGTCCGATCTTCGAAAACGACAACTGACCATTGCGTGTCGCGGCATTGCGATCAATTCATTTTAAAGTTTCGACCCCGGTTGACTCGCTGGTTTTCGAAGTAATCGCGAATATCCACAAAAGCTCCCAATATTTTCAAAGTGCCGCGAGTTGTCAGAGTCTTTCCGCACCTTCGTCCGAACACAAAGACGCCCGATCGTCGAAAACGACCACAGATCCTTGCGTGTTGCGACATTGCGATCAATTCATATTAAGGTTTCGACCCAGGTCGTCGCGCTGGTTTTCGAGATAATCGCGAATAACCGCAATCGCTCCTAAAATTTTCAAAGTACCGCGAGTTTTCAGAGTCCTTCCGCACCATCGGCGAACACAAAGTCGTCCGATCTTCGAAAACGACAACTGATCCTTGCGTGTCGCGACATTGCGATCAATTCATTTTAAGGTTTCGACCCCGGTTGTCGCGCTGGTTTTCGAGATAATCGCGAATAACCGCAATCGCTCCCAAAATTTTCAAAGTACCGCGAGTTTTCAGAGTCCTTCCGCACCATCGGCGAACACAAAGTCGTCCGATTTTCGAAAACGACAACTGATCCATGCGTGTCGCGACATTGCGTTCAATTCATTTTAAGGTTTCGACCCCGGTTGTTGCGCTGGTTTTCGAGATAATCGCGAATAACCGCAATCGCTCCCAAAATTTTCAAAGTACCGCGAGATTTCAGAGTCCTTCCGCACCATCGGCGAACACAAAGTCGTCCGATCTTCGAAAACGACAACTGACCCTTGCGTGTCGCGGCATTGCGATCAATTCATTTTAAAGTTTCGACCCCGGTTGACTCGCTGGTTTTCGAAGTAATCGCGAATATCCACAATCGCTCCCAATATTTTCAAAGTACCGCGAGTTGTCAGAGTCTTTCCGCACCTTCGTCCGAACACATAGACGCCCGATCGTCGAAAACGACCACAGATCCTTGCGTGTTGCGACATTGCGATCAATTCATATTAAGGTTTCGACCCCGGTCGTCGCGCTGGTATTCGAGATAATCGCGAATAACCGCAATCGCTCCCAAAATTTTCTAAGTACCGCGAGTTTTCAGAGTCCTTCCGCACCATCGTCCGAACACAAAGTCGTCCGATTGTAGAAAACGACCACTGATCCTTGCGTGTCGCGGCATTGCGATCAATTCATATTAAGGTTTCGACCACGGCCCTCGCGCTGGTTATCGAGAAAATCGCGAATAACCCTAATCGCTCCCAAAATTTTCAAAGTCCCGCGAGTTTTCAGAGTCCTTCCGCACCATCGGCGAACACAAAGTCGTCCGATCTTCGAAAACGACAACTGATCCTTGCGTGTCGCGACATTGCGATCAATTTATATTAAGGTTTCGACCCCGGTCGTCGCGTTGGTTTTCGAGATAATCGCGAATAACCGCAATCGCTCCCAAAATTTTCAAAGTACCGCGAGTTTTCAGAGTCATTCCGCACCATCGTCCTAACACAAAGTTGCCTGATCGTCGAAAACGACCACTGATCCTTGCGTGTTGCGACATTGCAATCAATTCATATTAAGGTTTCGACCCCGGTCGTCGTGCTGTTTTTCGAGATAATCGCGAATAACCCTAATCGCTCCCCAAATTTTCATAGTACCGCGAGTTTTCAGAGTCCTTCCGCACCATCGGCGAACACAAAGTCGTCCGATCTTCGAAAACGACAACTGACCCTTGCGTGTTGCGGCATTGCGATCAATTCATTTTAAAGTTTCGGCCCCGGTGGTCTCGCTGGTTTTCAAAGTAATCGCGAATATCCACAATCGCTCCCAATATTTTCAAAGTACCGCGAGTTGTCAGAGTCCTTCCGCACCTTCGTCCGAACACAAAGACGCCCGATCGTCGAAAACGACCACAGATCCTTGCGTGTTGCGACATTGCGATCAATTCATATTAAGGTTTCGACCCCGGTCGTCGCGCTGGTTTTCGAGATAATCGCGAATAACCGCAATCGCTCCCAAAATTTTCAAAGTACCGCGAGTTTTCAGAGTCATTCCGCACCATCGGCGAACACAAAGTCGTCCGATCTTCGAAAACGACCACTGATCCTTGCGTGTCGCGGCATTGCGATCAATTCATATTAAGGTTTCGACCACGGCCCTCGCGCTGGTTATCGAGAAAATCGCGAATAACCCTAATCGCTCCCAAAATTTTCAAAGTCCCGCGAGTTTTCAGAGCCCTTCCGCACCATCGTCCGAACACAAAGTCGTCCGATTGTAGAAAACGACCACTGATCCTTGCGTGTCGCGGCATTGCGATCAATTCATATTAAGGTTTCGACCACGGCCCTCGTGCTGGTTTTCGAGATAATCGCGAATAACCCAAATCGCTCCCAAAATTTTCAAAGTACCGCGAGTTTTCAGAGTCCTTCCGCACCATCGTCCGAACACAAAGTCGTCCGATTGTAGAAAACGACCACTGATCCTTGCGTGTCGCGGCATTGCGATCAATTCATATTAAGGTTTCGACCACGGCCCTCGTGCTGGTTCTCGAGAAAATCGCGAATAACCCTAATCGCTCCCAAAATTTTCAAAGTCCCGCGAGTTTTCAGAGTCCTTCCGCACCATCGGCGAACACAAAGTCGTCCGATCTTCGAAAACGACAACTGATCCTTGCGTGTCGCGACATTGCGATCAATTTATATTAAGGTTTCGACCCCGGTCGTCGCGTTGGTTTTCGAGATAATCGCGAATAACCGCAATCGCTCCCAAAATTTTCAAAGTACCGCGAGTTTTCAGAGTCATTCCGCACCATCGTCCTAACACAAAGTTGCCTGATCGTCGAAAACGACCACTGATCCTTGCGTGTTGCGACATTGCAATCAATTCATATTAAGGTTTCGACCCCGGTCGTCGTGCTGTTTTTCGAGATAATCGCGAATAACCCTAATCGCTCCCCAAATTTTCATAGTACCGCGAGTTTTCAGAGTCCTTCCGCACCATCGGCGAACACAAAGTCGTCCGATCTTCGAAAACGACAACTGACCCTTGCGTGTTGCGGCATTGCGATCAATTCATTTTAAAGTTTCGGCCCCGGTGGTCTCGTTGGTTTTCAAAGTAATCGCGAATATCCACAATCGCTCCCAATATTTTCAAAGTACCGCGAGTTGTCAGAGTCCTTCCGCACCTTCGTCCGAACACAAAGACGCCCGATCGTCGAAAACGACCACAGATCCTTGCGTGTTGCGACATTGCGATCAATTCATATTAAGGTTTCGACCCCGGTCGTCGCGCTGGTTTTCGAGATAATCGCGAATAACCGCAATCGCTCCCAAAATTTTCAAAGTACCGCGAGTTTTCAGAGTCATTCCGCACCATCGGCGAACACAAAGTCGTCCGATCTTCGAAAACGACCACTGATCCTTGCGTGTCGCGGCATTGCGATCAATTCATATTAAGGTTTCGACCACGGCCCTCGCGCTGGTTATCGAGAAAATCGCGAATAACCCTAATCGCTCCCAAAATTTTCAAAGTCCCGCGAGTTTTCAGAGCCCTTCCGCACCATCGTCCGAACACAAAGTCGTCCGATTGTAGAAAACGACCACTGATCCTTGCGTGTCGCGGCATTGCGATCAATTCATATTAAGGTTTCGACCACGGCCCTCGTGCTGGTTTTCGAGATAATCGCGAATAACCCAAATCGCTCCCAAAATTTTCAAAGTACCGCGAGTTTTCAGAGTCCTTCCGCACCATCGTCCGAACACAAAGTCGTCCGATTGTAGAAAACGACCACTGATCCTTGCGTGTCGCGGCATTGCGATCAATTCATATTAAGGTTTCGACCACGGCCCTCGTGCTGGTTCTCGAGAAAATCGCGAATAACCCTAATCGCTCCCAAAATCTTCATAGTACCGCGAGTGTTCAGAGTCCTTCCGCACCATCGGCGAACACAAAGTCGTCCGATCTTCGAAAACGACAACTGACCCTTGCGTGTCGCGGCATTGCGATCAATTCATTTTAAAGTTTCGACCCCGGTTGACTCGCTGGTTTTCGAAGTAATCGCGAATATCCACAAAAGCTCCCAATATTTTCAAAGTACCGCGAGTTGTCAGAGTCTTTCCGCACCTTTGTCCGAACACAAAGACGCCCGATCGTCGAAAACGACCACAGATCCTTGCGTGTTGCGACATTGCGATCAATTCATATTAAGGTTTCGACCCCGGTCGTCGCGCTGGTTTTCGAGATAATCGCGAATAACCGCAATCGCTCCCAAAATTTTCAAAGTACCGCGAGTTTTCAGAGTCATTCTGCACCATCGGCGAACACAAAGTCGTCCGATCTTCGAAAACGACAACTGACCCTTGCGTGTCGCGGCATTGCGATCAATTCATTTTAAAGTTTCGACCCCAGTTGTTGCGCTGGTTTTCGAGGTAATCGCGAATATCCACAATCGCTCCCAATATTTTCAAAGTACCGCGAGTTGTCAGAGTCCTTCCGCACCATCGTCCGAACACAAAGTCGTCCGATCTTCGAAAACGACAACTGACCCTTGCGTGTCGCGGCATTGCGATCAATTCATTTTAAAGTTTCGACCCCGGTTGACTCGCTGGTTTTCGAAGTAATCGCGAATATCCACAAAAGCTCCCAATATTTTCAAAGTACCGCGAGTTGTCAGAGTCTTTCCGCACCTTCGTCCGAACACAAAGACGCCCGATCGTCGAAAACGACCACAGATCCTTGCGTGTTGCGACATTGCGATCAATTCATATTAAGGTTTCGACCCCGGTCGTCGCGCTGGTTTTCGAGATAATCGCGAATAACCGCAATCGCTCCCAAAATTTTCAAAGTACCGCGAGTTTTCAGAGTCATTCTGCACCATCGGCGAACACAAAGTCGTCCAACTTCGAAAACGACAACTGACCCTTGCGTGTCGCGGCATTGCGATCAATTCATTTTAAAGTTTCGACCCCAGTTGTTGCGCTGGTTTTCGAGGTAATCGCGAATATCCACAATCGCTCCCAATATTTTCAAAGTACCGCGAGTTGTCAGAGTCCTTCCGCACCATCGTCCGAACACAAAGTCGTCCGATTGTAGAAAACGACCACAAATCCTTGCGTGTCGCGGCATTGCGATCAATTCATATTAAGGTTTCGACCACGGCCCTCGCGCTGGTTATCGAGAAAATCGCGAATAACCCTAATCGCTCCCAAAATTTTCAAAGTACCGCGAGTTTTCAGAGTCATTCTGCACCATCGGCGAACACAAAGTCGTCCAACTTCGAAAACGACAACTGACCCTTGCGTGTCGCGGCATTGCGATCAATTCATTTTAAAGTTTCGACCCCAGTTGTTGCGCTGGTTTTCGAGGTAATCGCGAATATCCACAATCGCTCCCAATATTTTCAAAGTACCGCGAGTTGTCAGAGTCCTTCCGCACCATCGTCCGAACACAAAGTCGTCCGATTGTAGAAAACGACCACAAATCCTTGCGTGTCGCGGCATTGCGATCAATTCATATTAAGGTTTCGACCACGGCCCTCGCGCAGGTTATCGAGAAAATCGCGAATAACCCTAATCGCTCCCAAAATTTTCAAGGTCCCGCGAGTTTTCAGAGCCCTTCCGCACCATCGTCCGAACACAAAGTCGTCCGATTGTAGAAAACGACCACTGATCCTTGCGTGTCGCGGCATTGCGATCAATTCATATTAAGGTTTCGACCACGGCCCTCGTGCTGGTTCTCGAGAAAATCGCGAATAACCCTAATCGCTCCCAAAATTTTCATAGTACCGCGAGTGTTCAGAGTCCTTCCGCACCATCGGCGAACACAAAGTCGTCCGATCTTCGAAAACGACAACTGACCATTGCGTGTCGCGGCATTGGGATCAATTCATTTTAAAGTTTCGACCCCGGTTGACTCGCTGGTTTTCGAAGTAATCGCGAATATCCACAATCGCTCCCAATATTTTCAAAGTACCGCGAGTTGTCAGAGTCTTTCCGCACCTTCGTCCGAACACATAGACGCCCGATCGTCGAAAACGACCACAGATCCTTGCGTGTTGCGACATTGCAATCAATTCATATTAAGGTTTCGACCCCGGTCGTCGTGCTGTTTTTCGAGATAATCGCGAATAACCCTAATCGCTCCCCAAATTTTCATAGTACCGCGAGTTTTCAGAGTCCTTCCGCACCATCGGCGAACACAAAGTCGTCCGATCTTCGAAAACGACAACTGACCCTTGCGTGTTGCGGCATTGCGATCAATTCATTTTAAAGTTTCGGCCCCGGTGGTCTCGCTGGTTTTCAAAGTAATCGCGAATATCCACAATCGCTCCCAATATTTTCAAAGTACCGCGAGTTGTCAGAGTCCTTCCGCACCTTCGTCCGAACACAAAGACGCCCGATCGTCGAAAACGACCACAGATCCTTGCGTGTTGCGACATTGCGATCAATTCATATTAAGGTTTCGACCCCGGTCGTCGCGCTGGTTTTCGAGATAATCGCGAATAACCGCAATCGCTCCCAAAATTTTCAAAGTACCGCGAGTTTTCAGAGTCATTCCGCACCATCGGCGAACACAAAGTCGTCCGATCTTCGAAAACGACCACTGATCCTTGCGTGTCGCGGCATTGCGATCAATTCATATTAAGGTTTCGACCACGGCCCTCGCGCTGGTTATCGAGAAAATCGCGAATAACCCTAATCGCTCCCAAAATTTTCAAAGTCCCGCGAGTTTTCAGAGCCCTTCCGCACCATCGTCCGAACACAAAGTCGTCCGATTGTAGAAAACGACCACTGATCCTTGCGTGTCGCGGCATTGCGATCAATTCATATTAAGGTTTCGACCACGGCCCTCGTGCTGGTTTTCGAGATAATCGCGAATAACCCAAATCGCTCCCAAAATTTTCAAAGTACCGCGAGTTTTCATAGTCCTTCCGCACCATCGTCCGAACACAAAGTCGTCCGATTGTAGAAAACGACCACTGATCCTTGCGTGTCGCGGCATTGCGATCAATTCATATTAAGGTTTCGACCACGGCCCTCGTGCTGGTTCTCGAGAAAATCGCGAATAACCCTAATCGCTCCCAAAATTTTCAAAGTCCCGCGAGTTTTCAGAGTCCTTCCGCACCATCGGCGAACACAAAGTCGTCCGATCTTCGAAAACGACAACTGATCCTTGCGTGTCGCGACATTGCGATCAATTTATATTAAGGTTTCGACCCCGGTCGTCGCGTTGGTTTTCGAGATAATCGCGAATAACCGCAATCGCTCCCAAAATTTTCAAAGTACCGCGAGTTTTCAGAGTCATTCCGCACCATCGTCCTAACACAAAGTTGCCTGATCGTCGAAAACGACCACTGATCCTTGCGTGTTGCGACATTGCAATCAATTCATATTAAGGTTTCGACCCCGGTCGTCGTGCTGTTTTTCGAGATAATCGCGAATAACCCTAATCGCTCCCCAAATTTTCATAGTACCGCGAGTTTTCAGAGTCCTTCCGCACCATCGGCGAACACAAAGTCGTCCGATCTTCGAAAACGACAACTGACCCTTGCGTGTTGCGGCATTGCGATCAATTCATTTTAAAGTTTCGGCCCCGGTGGTCTCGCTGGTTTTCAAAGTAATCGCGAATATCCACAATCGCTCCCAATATTTTCAAAGTACCGCGAGTTGTCAGAGTCCTTCCGCACCTTCGTCCGAACACAAAGACGCCCGATCGTCGAAAACGACCACAGATCCTTGCGTGTTGCGACATTGCGATCAATTCATATTAAGGTTTCGACCCCGGTCGTCGCGCTGGTTTTCGAGATAATCGCGAATAACCGCAATCGCTCCCAAAATTTTCAAAGTACCGCGAGTTTTCAGAGTCATTCCGCACCATCGGCGAACACAAAGTCGTCCGATCTTCGAAAACGACCACTGATCCTTGCGTGTCGCGGCATTGCGATCAATTCATATTAAGGTTTCGACCACGGCCCTCGCGCTGGTTATCGAGAAAATCGCGAATAACCCTAATCGCTCCCAAAATTTTCAAAGTCCCGCGAGTTTTCAGAGCCCTTCCGCACCATCGTCCGAACACAAAGTCGTCCGATTGTAGAAAACGACCACTGATCCTTGCGTGTCGCGGCATTGCGATCAATTCATATTAAGGTTTCGACCACGGCCCTCGTGCTGGTTTTCGAGATAATCGCGAATAACCCAAATCGCTCCCAAAATTTTCAAAGTACCGCGAGTTTTCAGAGTCCTTCCGCACCATCGTCCGAACACAAAGTCGTCCGATTGTAGAAAACGACCACTGATCCTTGCGTGTCGCGGCATTGCGATCAATTCATATTAAGGTTTCGACCACGGCCCTCGTGCTGGTTCTCGAGAAAATCGCGAATAACCCTAATCGCTCCCAAAATCTTCATAGTACCGCGAGTGTTCAGAGTCCTTCCGCACCATCGGCGAACACAAAGTCGTCCGATCTTCGAAAACGACAACTGACCCTTGCGTGTCGCGGCATTGCGATCAATTCATTTTAAAGTTTCGACCCCGGTTGACTCGCTGGTTTTCGAAGTAATCGCGAATATCCACAAAAGCTCCCAATATTTTCAAAGTACCGCGAGTTGTCAGAGTCTTTCCGCACCTTTGTCCGAACACAAAGACGCCCGATCGTCGAAAACGACCACAGATCCTTGCGTGTTGCGACATTGCGATCAATTCATATTAAGGTTTCGACCCCGGTCGTCGCGCTGGTTTTCGAGATAATCGCGAATAACCGCAATCGCTCCCAAAATTTTCAAAGTACCGCGAGTTTTCAGAGTCATTCTGCACCATCGGCGAACACAAAGTCGTCCGATCTTCGAAAACGACAACTGACCCTTGCGTGTCGCGGCATTGCGATCAATTCATTTTAAAGTTTCGACCCCAGTTGTTGCGCTGGTTTTCGAGGTAATCGCGAATATCCACAATCGCTCCCAATATTTTCAAAGTACCGCGAGTTGTCAGAGTCCTTCCGCACCATCGTCCGAACACAAAGTCGTCCGATCTTCGAAAACGACAACTGACCCTTGCGTGTCGCGGCATTGCGATCAATTCATTTTAAAGTTTCGACCCCGGTTGACTCGCTGGTTTTCGAAGTAATCGCGAATATCCACAAAAGCTCCCAATATTTTCAAAGTACCGCGAGTTGTCAGAGTCTTTCCGCACCTTCGTCCGAACACAAAGACGCCCGATCGTCGAAAACGACCACAGATCCTTGCGTGTTGCGACATTGCGATCAATTCATATTAAGGTTTCGACCCCGGTCGTCGCGCTGGTTTTCGAGATAATCGCGAATAACCGCAATCGCTCCCAAAATTTTCAAAGTACCGCGAGTTTTCAGAGTCATTCTGCACCATCGGCGAACACAAAGTCGTCCAACTTCGAAAACGACAACTGACCCTTGCGTGTCGCGGCATTGCGATCAATTCATTTTAAAGTTTCGACCCCAGTTGTTGCGCTGGTTTTCGAGGTAATCGCGAATATCCACAATCGCTCCCAATATTTTCAAAGTACCGCGAGTTGTCAGAGTCCTTCCGCACCATCGTCCGAACACAAAGTCGTCCGATTGTAGAAAACGACCACAAATCCTTGCGTGTCGCGGCATTGCGATCAATTCATATTAAGGTTTCGACCACGGCCCTCGCGCTGGTTATCGAGAAAATCGCGAATAACCCTAATCGCTCCCAAAATTTTCAAAGTACCGCGAGTTTTCAGAGTCATTCTGCACCATCGGCGAACACAAAGTCGTCCAACTTCGAAAACGACAACTGACCCTTGCGTGTCGCGGCATTGCGATCAATTCATTTTAAAGTTTCGACCCCAGTTGTTGCGCTGGTTTTCGAGGTAATCGCGAATATCCACAATCGCTCCCAATATTTTCAAAGTACCGCGAGTTGTCAGAGTCCTTCCGCACCATCGTCCGAACACAAAGTCGTCCGATTGTAGAAAACGACCACAAATCCTTGCGTGTCGCGGCATTGCGATCAATTCATATTAAGGTTTCGACCACGGCCCTCGCGCAGGTTATCGAGAAAATCGCGAATAACCCTAATCGCTCCCAAAATTTTCAAGGTCCCGCGAGTTTTCAGAGCCCTTCCGCACCATCGTCCGAACACAAAGTCGTCCGATTGTAGAAAACGACCACTGATCCTTGCGTGTCGCGGCATTGCGATCAATTCATATTAAGGTTTCGACCACGGCCCTCGTGCTGGTTCTCGAGAAAATCGCGAATAACCCTAATCGCTCCCAAAATTTTCATAGTACCGCGAGTGTTCAGAGTCCTTCCGCACCATCGGCGAACACAAAGTCGTCCGATCTTCGAAAACGACAACTGACCATTGCGTGTCGCGGCATTGGGATCAATTCATTTTAAAGTTTCGACCCCGGTTGACTCGCTGGTTTTCGAAGTAATCGCGAATATCCACAATCGCTCCCAATATTTTCAAAGTACCGCGAGTTGTCAGAGTCTTTCCGCACCTTCGTCCGAACACATAGACGCCCGATCGTCGAAAACGACCACAGATCCTTGCGTGTTGCGACATTGCGATCAATTCATATTAAGGTTTCGACCCCGGTCGTCGCGCTGGTATTCGAGATAATCGCGAATAACCGCAATCGCTCCCAAAATTTTCTAAGTACCGCGAGTTTTCAGAGTCATTCTGCACCATCGGCGAACACAAAGTCGTCCGATCTTCGAAAACGACATCTGACCCTTGCGTGTCGCGGCATTGCGATCAATTCATTTTAAAGTTTCGACCCCGGTTGTCGCGCTGGTTTTCGAGGTAATCGCGAATATCCACAATCGCTCCCAATATTTTCAAAGCACCGCGAGTTGTCAGAGTCCTTCCGCACCATCGTCCGAACACAAAGTCGTCCGATTGTAGAAAACGACCACTGATCCTTGCGTGTCGCGGCATTGCGATCAATTCATATTAAGGTTTCGACCACGGCCCTCGCGCTGGTTATCGAGAAAATCGCGAATAACCCTAATCGCTCCCAAAATTTTCAAAGTCCCGCGAGTTTTCAGAGTCCTTCCGCACCATCGGCGAACACAAAGTCGTCCGATCTTCGAAAACGACAACTGATCCTTGCGTGTCGCGACATTGCGATCAATTCATATTAAGGTTTCGACCCCGGTCGTCGCGTTGGTTTTCGAGATAATCGCGAATAACCGCAATCGCTCCCAAAATTTTCAAAGTACCGCGAGTTTTCAGAGTCATTCCGCACCATCGTCCTAACACAAAGTTGCCTGATCGTCGAAAACGACCACTGATCCTTGCGTGTTGCGACATTGCAATCAATTCATATTAAGGTTTCGACCCCGGTCGTCGCGCTGTTTTTCGAGATAATCGCGAATAACCCTAATCGCTCCCCAAATTTTCATAGTACCGCGAGTTTTCAGAGTCCTTCCGCACCATCGGCGAACACAAAGTCGTCCGATCTTCGAAAACGACAACTGACCCTTGCGTGTTGCGGCATTGCGATCAATTCATTTTAAAGTTTCGACCCCGGTGGTCTCGCTGGTTTTCAAAGTAATCGCGAATATCCACAATCGCTCCCAATATTTTCAAAGTACCGCGAGTTGTCAGAGTCCTTCCGCACCTTCGTCCGAACACAAAGACGCCCGATCGTCGAAAACGACCACAGATCCTTGCGTGTTGCGACATTGCGATCAATTCATACTAAGGTTTCGACCCCGGTCGTCGCGCTGGTTTTCGAGATAATCGCGAATAACCGCAATCGCTCCCAAAATTTTCAAAGTACCGCGAGTTTTCAGAGTCATTCCGCACCATCGGCGAACACAAAGTCGTCCGATCTTCGAAAACGACCACTGATCCTTGCGTGTGCGACATTGCGATCAATTCATATTAAGGTTTCGACCCCGGTCGTCGCGTTGGTTTTCGAGATAATCGCGAATAAACGCAATCGCTCCCAAAATTTTCAAAGTACCGCGAGTTTTCAGAGTCATTCCGCACCATCGTCCTAACACAAAGTTGCCTGATCGTCGAAAACGACCACTGATCCTTGCGTGTTGCGACATTGCGATCAATTCATATTAAGGTTTCGACCCCGGTCGTCGCGCTGTTTTTCGAGATAATCGCGAATAACCGCAATCGCTCCGAAAATTTTCAAATTCCCGCGAGTTTTCAGAGCCCTTCCGCACCATCGTCCGAACACAAAGTCGTCCGATTGTAGAAAACGACCACTGATCCTTGCGTGTCGCGGCATTGCGATCAATTCATATTAAGGTTTCGACCACGGCCCTCGTGCTGGTTCTCGAGAAAATCGCGAATAACCCTAATCGCTCCCAAAATTTTCATAGTACCGCGAGTGTTCAGAGTCCTTCCGCACCATCGGCGAACACAAAGTCGTCCGATCTTCGAAAACGACAACTGACCCTTGCGTGTCGCGGCATTGCGATCAATTCATTTTAAAGTTTCGACCCCGGTTGACTCGCTGGTTTTCGAAGTAATCGCGAATATCCACAAAAGCTCCCAATATTTTCAAAGTGCCGCGAGTTGTCAGAGTCTTTCCGCACCTTCGTCCGAACACAAAGACGCCCGATCGTCGAAAACGACCACAGATCCTTGCGTGTTGCGACATTGCGATCAATTCATATTAAGGTTTCGACCCCGGTCGTCGCGCTGGTTTTCGAGATAATCGCGAATAACCGCAATCGCTCCCAAAATTTTCAAAGTACCGCGAGTTTTCAGAGTCATTCTGCACCATCGGCGAACACAAAGTCGTCCGATCTTCGAAAACGACAACTGACCCTTGCGTGTCGCGGCATTGCGATCAATTCATTTTAAAGTTTCGACCCCGGTTGTTGCGCTGGTTTTCGAGGTAATCGCGAATATCCACAATCGCTCCCAATATTTTCAAAGTACCGCGAGTTGTCAGAGTCCTTCCGCACCATCGTCCGAACACGAAGTCGTCCGATTGTAGAAAACGACCACAGATCCTTGCGTGCCGCGGCATTGCGATCAATTCATATTAAGGTTTCGACCACGGCCCTCGCGCTGGTTATCGAGAAAATCGCGAATAACCCTAATCGCTCCCAAAATTTTCAAAGTCCCGCGAGTTTTCAGAGCCCTTCCGCACCATCGGCGAACACAAAGTCGTCCGATCTTCGAAAACGACCACTGATCCTTGCGTTTGCGACATTGCGATCAATTCATATTAAGGTTTCGACCAGGGCCCTCGCGCTGGTTTTCGAGATAATCGCGAATAACCCAAATCGCTCCCAAAATTTTCAAAGTACCGCGAGTTTTCAGAGTCCTTCCGCACCATCGTCCGAACACAAAGTCGTCCGATTGTAGAAAACGACCACTGATCCTTGCGTGTCGCGGCATTGCGATCAATTCATATTAAGGTTTCGACCACGGCCCTCGTGCTGGTTCTCGAGAAAATCGCGAATAACCCTAATCGCTCCCAAAATTTTCATAGTACCGCGAGTGTTCAGAGTCCTTCCGCACCATCGGCGAACACAAAGTCGTCCGATCTTCGAAAACGACAACTGACCCTTGCGTGTCGCGGCATTGCGATCAATTCATTTTAAAGTTTCGACCCCGGTTGACTCGCTGGTTTTCGAAGTAATCGCGAATATCCACAAAAGCTCCCAATATTATCAAAGTACCGCGAGTTGTCAGAGTCTTTCCGCACCTTCGTCCGAACACAAAGACGCCCGATCGTCGAAAACGACCACAGATCCTTGCGTGTTGCGACATTGCGATCAATTCATATTAAGGTTTCGACCCCGGTCGTCGCGCTGGTTTTCGAGATAATCGCGAATAACCGCAATCGCTCCCAAAATTTTCAAAGTACCGCGAGTTTTCAGAGTCATTCTGCACCATCGGCGAACACAAAGTCGTCCAACTTCGAAAACGACAACTGACCCTTGCGTGTCGCGGCATTGCGATCAATTCATTTTAAAGTTTCGACCCCAGTTGTTGCGCTGGTTTTCGAGGTAATCGCGAATATCCACAATCGCTCCCAATATTTTCAAAGTACCGCGAGTTGTCAGAGTCCTTCCGCACCATCGTCCGAACACAAAGTCGTCCGATTGTAGAAAACGACCACAAATCCTTGCGTGTCGCGGCATTGCGATCAATTCATATTAAGGTTTCGACCACGGCCCTCGCGCTGGTTATCGAGAAAATCGCGAATAACCCTAATCGCTCCCAAAATTTTCAAAGTACCGCGAGTTTTCAGAGTCATTCTGCACCATCGGCGAACACAAAGTCGTCCAACTTCGAAAACGACAACTGACCCTTGCGTGTCGCGGCATTGCGATCAATTCATTTTAAAGTTTCGACCCCAGTTGTTGCGCTGGTTTTCGAGGTAATCGCGAATATCCACAATCGCTCCCAATATTTTCAAAGTACCGCGAGTTGTCAGAGTCCTTCCGCACCTTCGTCCGAACACAAAGACGCCCGATCGTCGAAAACGACCACAGATCCTTGCGTGTTGCGACATTGCGATCAATTCATACTAAGGTTTCGACCCCGGTCGTCGCGCTGGTTTTCGAGATAATCGCGAATAACCGCAATCGCTCCCAAAATTTTCAAAGTACCGCGAGTTTTCAGAGTCATTCCGCACCATCGGCGAACACAAAGTCGTCCGATCTTCGAAAACGACCACTGATCCTTGCGTGTGCGACATTGCGATCAATTCATATTAAGGTTTCGACCCCGGTCGTCGCGTTGGTTTTCGAGATAATCGCGAATAAACGCAATCGCTCCCAAAATTTTCAAAGTACCGCGAGTTTTCAGAGTCATTCCGCACCATCGTCCTAACACAAAGTTGCCTGATCGTCGAAAACGACCACTGATCCTTGCGTGTTGCGACATTGCGATCAATTCATATTAAGGTTTCGACCCCGGTCGTCGCGCTGTTTTTCGAGATAATCGCGAATAACCGCAATCGCTCCGAAAATTTTCAAATTCCCGCGAGTTTTCAGAGCCCTTCCGCACCATCGTCCGAACACAAAGTCGTCCGATTGTAGAAAACGACCACTGATCCTTGCGTGTCGCGGCATTGCGATCAATTCATATTAAGGTTTCGACCACGGCCCTCGTGCTGGTTCTCGAGAAAATCGCGAATAACCCTAATCGCTCCCAAAATTTTCATAGTACCGCGAGTGTTCAGAGTCCTTCTGCACCATCGGCGAACACAAAGTCGTCCGATCTTCGAAAACGACAACTGACCCTTGCGTGTCGCGGCATTGCGATCAATTCATTTTAAAGTTTCGACCCCGGTTGACTCGCTGGTTTTCGAAGTAATCGCGAATATCCACAAAAGCTCCCAATATTTTCAAAGTGCCGCGAGTTGTCAGAGTCTTTCCGCACCTTCGTCCGAACACAAAGACGCCCGATCGTCGAAAACGACCACAGATCCTTGCGTGTTGCGACATTGCGATCAATTCATATTAAGGTTTCGACCCCGGTCGTCGCGCTGGTTTTCGAGATAATCGCGAATAACCGCAATCGCTCCCAAAATTTTCAAAGTACCGCGAGTTTTCAGAGTCATTCTGCACCATCGGCGAACACAAAGTCGTCCGATCTTCGAAAACGACAACTGACCCTTGCGTGTCGCGGCATTGCGATCAATTCATTTTAAAGTTTCGACCCCGGTTGTTGCGCTGGTTTTCGAGGTAATCGCGAATATCCACAATCGCTCCCAATATTTTCAAAGTACCGCGAGTTGTCAGAGTCCTTCCGCACCATCGTCCGAACACGAAGTCGTCCGATTGTAGAAAACGACCACAGATCCTTGCGTGCCGCGGCATTGCGATCAATTCATATTAAGGTTTCGACCACGGCCCTCGCGCTGGTTATCGAGAAAATCGCGAATAACCCTAATCGCTCCCAAAATTTTCAAAGTCCCGCGAGTTTTCAGAGCCCTTCCGCACCATCGGCGAACACAAAGTCGTCCGATCTTCGAAAACGACCACTGATCCTTGCGTTTGCGACATTGCGATCAATTCATATTAAGGTTTCGACCAGGGCCCTCGCGCTGGTTTTCGAGATAATCGCGAATAACCCAAATCGCTCCCAAAATTTTCAAAGTACCGCGAGTTTTCAGAGTCCTTCCGCACCATCGTCCGAACACAAAGTCGTCCGATTGTAGAAAACGACCACTGATCCTTGCGTGTCGCGGCATTGCGATCAATTCATATTAAGGTTTCGACCACGGCCCTCGTGCTGGTTCTCGAGAAAATCGCGAATAACCCTAATCGCTCCCAAAATTTTCATAGTACCGCGAGTGTTCAGAGTCCTTCCGCACCATCGGCGAACACAAAGTCGTCCGATCTTCGAAAACGACAACTGACCCTTGCGTGTCGCGGCATTGCGATCAATTCATTTTAAAGTTTCGACCCCGGTTGACTCGCTGGTTTTCGAAGTAATCGCGAATATCCACAAAAGCTCCCAATATTATCAAAGTACCGCGAGTTGTCAGAGTCTTTCCGCACCTTCGTCCGAACACAAAGACGCCCGATCGTCGAAAACGACCACAGATCCTTGCGTGTTGCGACATTGCGATCAATTCATATTAAGGTTTCGACCCCGGTCGTCGCGCTGGTTTTCGAGATAATCGCGAATAACCGCAATCGCTCCCAAAATTTTCAAAGTACCGCGAGTTTTCAGAGTCATTCTGCACCATCGGCGAACACAAAGTCGTCCAACTTCGAAAACGACAACTGACCCTTGCGTGTCGCGGCATTGCGATCAATTCATTTTAAAGTTTCGACCCCAGTTGTTGCGCTGGTTTTCGAGGTAATCGCGAATATCCACAATCGCTCCCAATATTTTCAAAGTACCGCGAGTTGTCAGAGTCCTTCCGCACCATCGTCCGAACACAAAGTCGTCCGATTGTAGAAAACGACCACAAATCCTTGCGTGTCGCGGCATTGCGATCAATTCATATTAAGGTTTCGACCACGGCCCTCGCGCTGGTTATCGAGAAAATCGCGAATAACCCTAATCGCTCCCAAAATTTTCAAAGTCCCGCGAGTTTTCAGAGCCCTTCCGCACCATCGTCCGAACACAAAGTCGTCCGATTGTAGAAAACGACCACTGATCCTTGCGTGTCGCGGCATTGCGATCAATTCATATTAAGGTTTCGACCACGGCCCTCGTGCTGGTTTTCGAGATAATCGCGAATAACCCAAATCGCTCCCAAAATTTTCAAAGTACCGCGAGTTTTCAGAGTCCTTCCGCACCATCGTCCGAACACAAAGTCGTCCGATTGTAGAAAACGACCACTGATCCTTGCGTGTCGCGGCATTGCGATCAATTCATATTAAGGTTTCGACCACGGCCCTCGTGCTGGTTCTCGAGAAAATCGCGAATAACCCTAATCGCTCCCAAAATCTTCATAGTACCGCGAGTGTTCAGAGTCCTTCCGCACCATCGGCGAACACAAAGTCGTCCGATCTTCGAAAACGACAACTGACCCTTGCGTGTCGCGGCATTGCGATCAATTCATTTTAAAGTTTCGACCCCGGTTGACTCGCTGGTTTTCGAAGTAATCGCGAATATCCACAAAAGCTCCCAATATTTTCAAAGTACCGCGAGTTGTCAGAGTCTTTCCGCACCTTTGTCCGAACACAAAGACGCCCGATCGTCGAAAACGACCACAGATCCTTGCGTGTTGCGACATTGCGATCAATTCATATTAAGGTTTCGACCCCGGTCGTCGCGCTGGTTTTCGAGATAATCGCGAATAACCGCAATCGCTCCCAAAATTTTCAAAGTACCGCGAGTTTTCAGAGTCATTCTGCACCATCGGCGAACACAAAGTCGTCCGATCTTCGAAAACGACAACTGACCCTTGCGTGTCGCGGCATTGCGATCAATTCATTTTAAAGTTTCGACCCCAGTTGTTGCGCTGGTTTTCGAGGTAATCGCGAATATCCACAATCGCTCCCAATATTTTCAAAGTACCGCGAGTTGTCAGAGTCCTTCCGCACCATCGTCCGAACACAAAGTCGTCCGATCTTCGAAAACGACAACTGACCCTTGCGTGTCGCGGCATTGCGATCAATTCATTTTAAAGTTTCGACCCCGGTTGACTCGCTGGTTTTCGAAGTAATCGCGAATATCCACAAAAGCTCCCAATATTTTCAAAGTACCGCGAGTTGTCAGAGTCTTTCCGCACCTTCGTCCGAACACAAAGACGCCCGATCGTCGAAAACGACCACAGATCCTTGCGTGTTGCGACATTGCGATCAATTCATATTAAGGTTTCGACCCCGGTCGTCGCGCTGGTTTTCGAGATAATCGCGAATAACCGCAATCGCTCCCAAAATTTTCAAAGTACCGCGAGTTTTCAGAGTCATTCTGCACCATCGGCGAACACAAAGTCGTCCAACTTCGAAAACGACAACTGACCCTTGCGTGTCGCGGCATTGCGATCAATTCATTTTAAAGTTTCGACCCCAGTTGTTGCGCTGGTTTTCGAGGTAATCGCGAATATCCACAATCGCTCCCAATATTTTCAAAGTACCGCGAGTTGTCAGAGTCCTTCCGCACCATCGTCCGAACACAAAGTCGTCCGATTGTAGAAAACGACCACAAATCCTTGCGTGTCGCGGCATTGCGATCAATTCATATTAAGGTTTCGACCACGGCCCTCGCGCTGGTTATCGAGAAAATCGCGAATAACCCTAATCGCTCCCAAAATTTTCAAAGTACCGCGAGTTTTCAGAGTCATTCTGCACCATCGGCGAACACAAAGTCGTCCAACTTCGAAAACGACAACTGACCCTTGCGTGTCGCGGCATTGCGATCAATTCATTTTAAAGTTTCGACCCCAGTTGTTGCGCTGGTTTTCGAGGTAATCGCGAATATCCACAATCGCTCCCAATATTTTCAAAGTACCGCGAGTTGTCAGAGTCCTTCCGCACCATCGTCCGAACACAAAGTCGTCCGATTGTAGAAAACGACCACAAATCCTTGCGTGTCGCGGCATTGCGATCAATTCATATTAAGGTTTCGACCACGGCCCTCGCGCAGGTTATCGAGAAAATCGCGAATAACCCTAATCGCTCCCAAAATTTTCAAGGTCCCGCGAGTTTTCAGAGCCCTTCCGCACCATCGTCCGAACACAAAGTCGTCCGATTGTAGAAAACGACCACTGATCCTTGCGTGTCGCGGCATTGCGATCAATTCATATTAAGGTTTCGACCACGGCCCTCGTGCTGGTTCTCGAGAAAATCGCGAATAACCCTAATCGCTCCCAAAATTTTCATAGTACCGCGAGTGTTCAGAGTCCTTCCGCACCATCGGCGAACACAAAGTCGTCCGATCTTCGAAAACGACAACTGACCATTGCGTGTCGCGGCATTGGGATCAATTCATTTTAAAGTTTCGACCCCGGTTGACTCGCTGGTTTTCGAAGTAATCGCGAATATCCACAATCGCTCCCAATATTTTCAAAGTACCGCGAGTTGTCAGAGTCTTTCCGCACCTTCGTCCGAACACATAGACGCCCGATCGTCGAAAACGACCACAGATCCTTGCGTGTTGCGACATTGCGATCAATTCATATTAAGGTTTCGACCCCGGTCGTCGCGCTGGTATTCGAGATAATCGCGAATAACCGCAATCGCTCCCAAAATTTTCTAAGTACCGCGAGTTTTCAGAGTCATTCTGCACCATCGGCGAACACAAAGTCGTCCGATCTTCGAAAACGACATCTGACCCTTGCGTGTCGCGGCATTGCGATCAATTCATTTTAAAGTTTCGACCCCGGTTGTCGCGCTGGTTTTCGAGGTAATCGCGAATATCCACAATCGCTCCCAATATTTTCAAAGCACCGCGAGTTGTCAGAGTCCTTCCGCACCATCGTCCGAACACAAAGTCGTCCGATTGTAGAAAACGACCACTGATCCTTGCGTGTCGCGGCATTGCGATCAATTCATATTAAGGTTTCGACCACGGCCCTCGCGCTGGTTATCGAGAAAATCGCGAATAACCCTAATCGCTCCCAAAATTTTCAAAGTCCCGCGAGTTTTCAGAGTCCTTCCGCACCATCGGCGAACACAAAGTCGTCCGATCTTCGAAAACGACAACTGATCCTTGCGTGTCGCGACATTGCGATCAATTCATATTAAGGTTTCGACCCCGGTCGTCGCGTTGGTTTTCGAGATAATCGCGAATAACCGCAATCGCTCCCAAAATTTTCAAAGTACCGCGAGTTTTCAGAGTCATTCCGCACCATCGTCCTAACACAAAGTTGCCTGATCGTCGAAAACGACCACTGATCCTTGCGTGTTGCGACATTGCAATCAATTCATATTAAGGTTTCGACCCCGGTCGTCGCGCTGTTTTTCGAGATAATCGCGAATAACCCTAATCGCTCCCCAAATTTTCATAGTACCGCGAGTTTTCAGAGTCCTTCCGCACCATCGGCGAACACAAAGTCGTCCGATCTTCGAAAACGACAACTGACCCTTGCGTGTTGCGGCATTGCGATCAATTCATTTTAAAGTTTCGACCCCGGTGGTCTCGCTGGTTTTCAAAGTAATCGCGAATATCCACAATCGCTCCCAATATTTTCAAAGTACCGCGAGTTGTCAGAGTCCTTCCGCACCTTCGTCCGAACACAAAGACGCCCGATCGTCGAAAACGACCACAGATCCTTGCGTGTTGCGACATTGCGATCAATTCATACTAAGGTTTCGACCCCGGTCGTCGCGCTGGTTTTCGAGATAATCGCGAATAACCGCAATCGCTCCCAAAATTTTCAAAGTACCGCGAGTTTTCAGAGTCATTCCGCACCATCGGCGAACACAAAGTCGTCCGATCTTCGAAAACGACCACTGATCCTTGCGTGTGCGACATTGCGATCAATTCATATTAAGGTTTCGACCCCGGTCGTCGCGTTGGTTTTCGAGATAATCGCGAATAAACGCAATCGCTCCCAAAATTTTCAAAGTACCGCGAGTTTTCAGAGTCATTCCGCACCATCGTCCTAACACAAAGTTGCCTGATCGTCGAAAACGACCACTGATCCTTGCGTGTTGCGACATTGCGATCAATTCATATTAAGGTTTCGACCCCGGTCGTCGCGCTGTTTTTCGAGATAATCGCGAATAACCGCAATCGCTCCGAAAATTTTCAAATTCCCGCGAGTTTTCAGAGCCCTTCCGCACCATCGTCCGAACACAAAGTCGTCCGATTGTAGAAAACGACCACTGATCCTTGCGTGTCGCGGCATTGCGATCAATTCATATTAAGGTTTCGACCACGGCCCTCGTGCTGGTTCTCGAGAAAATCGCGAATAACCCTAATCGCTCCCAAAATTTTCATAGTACCGCGAGTGTTCAGAGTCCTTCCGCACCATCGGCGAACACAAAGTCGTCCGATCTTCGAAAACGACAACTGACCCTTGCGTGTCGCGGCATTGCGATCAATTCATTTTAAAGTTTCGACCCCGGTTGACTCGCTGGTTTTCGAAGTAATCGCGAATATCCACAAAAGCTCCCAATATTTTCAAAGTGCCGCGAGTTGTCAGAGTCTTTCCGCACCTTCGTCCGAACACAAAGACGCCCGATCGTCGAAAACGACCACAGATCCTTGCGTGTTGCGACATTGCGATCAATTCATATTAAGGTTTCGACCCCGGTCGTCGCGCTGGTTTTCGAGATAATCGCGAATAACCGCAATCGCTCCCAAAATTTTCAAAGTACCGCGAGTTTTCAGAGTCATTCTGCACCATCGGCGAACACAAAGTCGTCCGATCTTCGAAAACGACAACTGACCCTTGCGTGTCGCGGCATTGCGATCAATTCATTTTAAAGTTTCGACCCCGGTTGTTGCGCTGGTTTTCGAGGTAATCGCGAATATCCACAATCGCTCCCAATATTTTCAAAGTACCGCGAGTTGTCAGAGTCCTTCCGCACCATCGTCCGAACACGAAGTCGTCCGATTGTAGAAAACGACCACAGATCCTTGCGTGCCGCGGCATTGCGATCAATTCATATTAAGGTTTCGACCACGGCCCTCGCGCTGGTTATCGAGAAAATCGCGAATAACCCTAATCGCTCCCAAAATTTTCAAAGTCCCGCGAGTTTTCAGAGCCCTTCCGCACCATCGGCGAACACAAAGTCGTCCGATCTTCGAAAACGACCACTGATCCTTGCGTTTGCGACATTGCGATCAATTCATATTAAGGTTTCGACCAGGGCCCTCGCGCTGGTTTTCGAGATAATCGCGAATAACCCAAATCGCTCCCAAAATTTTCAAAGTACCGCGAGTTTTCAGAGTCCTTCCGCACCATCGTCCGAACACAAAGTCGTCCGATTGTAGAAAACGACCACTGATCCTTGCGTGTCGCGGCATTGCGATCAATTCATATTAAGGTTTCGACCACGGCCCTCGTGCTGGTTCTCGAGAAAATCGCGAATAACCCTAATCGCTCCCAAAATTTTCATAGTACCGCGAGTGTTCAGAGTCCTTCCGCACCATCGGCGAACACAAAGTCGTCCGATCTTCGAAAACGACAACTGACCCTTGCGTGTCGCGGCATTGCGATCAATTCATTTTAAAGTTTCGACCCCGGTTGACTCGCTGGTTTTCGAAGTAATCGCGAATATCCACAAAAGCTCCCAATATTATCAAAGTACCGCGAGTTGTCAGAGTCTTTCCGCACCTTCGTCCGAACACAAAGACGCCCGATCGTCGAAAACGACCACAGATCCTTGCGTGTTGCGACATTGCGATCAATTCATATTAAGGTTTCGACCCCGGTCGTCGCGCTGGTTTTCGAGATAATCGCGAATAACCGCAATCCCTCCCAAAATTTTCAAAGTACCGCGAGTTTTCAGAGTCATTCTGCACCATCGGCGAACACAAAGTCGTCCAACTTCGAAAACGACAACTGACCCTTGCGTGTCGCGGCATTGCGATCAATTCATTTTAAAGTTTCGACCCCAGTTGTTGCGCTGGTTTTCGAGGTAATCGCGAATATCCACAATCGCTCCCAATATTTTCAAAGTACCGCGAGTTGTCAGAGTCCTTCCGCACCATCGTCCGAACACAAAGTCGTCCGATTGTAGAAAACGACCACAAATCCTTGCGTGTCGCGGCATTGCGATCAATTCATATTAAGGTTTCGACCACGGCCCTCGCGCTGGTTATCGAGAAAATCGCGAATAACCCTAATCGCTCCCAAAATTTTCAAAGTACCGCGAGTTTTCAGAGTCATTCTGCACCATCGGCGAACACAAAGTCGTCCAACTTCGAAAACGACAACTGACCCTTGCGTGTCGCGGCATTGCGATCAATTCATTTTAAAGTTTCGACCCCAGTTGTTGCGCTGGTTTTCGAGGTAATCGCGAATATCCACAATCGCTCCCAATATTTTCAAAGTACCGCGAGTTGTCAGAGACCTTCCGCACCATCGTCCGAACACAAAGTCGTCCGATTGTAGAAAACGACCACAAATCCTTGCGTGTCGCGGCATTGCGATCAATTCATATTAAGGTTTCGACCACGGCCCTCGCGCAGGTTATCGAGAAAATCGCGAATAACACTAATCGCTCCCAAAATTTTCAAGGTCCCGCGAGTTTTCAGAGCCCTTCCGCACCATCGTCCGAACACAAAGTCGTCCGATTGTAGAAAACGACCACTGATCCTTGCGTGTCGCGGCATTGCGATCAATTCATATTAAGGTTTCGACCACGGCCCTCGTGCTGGTTCTCGAGAAAATCGCGAATAACCCTAATCGCTCCCAAAATTTTCATAGTACCGCGAGTGTTCAGAGTCCTTCCGCACCATCGGCGAACACAAAGTCGTCCGATTGTAGAAAACGACCACTGATCCTTGCGTGTCGCGGCATTGCGATCAATTCATATTAAGGTTTCGACCACGGCCCTCGCGCTGGTTATCGAGAAAATCGCGAATAACCCTAATCGCTCCCAAAATTTTCAAAGTCCCGCGAGTTTTCAGAGTCCTTCCGCACCATCGGCGAACACAAAGTCGTCCGATCTTCGAAAACGACAACTGATCCTTGCGTGTCGCGACATTGCGATCAATTCATATTAAGGTTTCGACCCCGGTCGTCGCGTTGGTTTTCGAGATAATCGCGAATAACCGCAATCGCTCCCAAAATTTTCAAAGTACCGCGAGTTTTCAGAGTCATTCCGCACCATCGTCCTAACACAAAGTTGCCTGATCGTCGAAAACGACCACTGATCCTTGCGTGTTGCGACATTGCAATCAATTCATATTAAGGTTTCGACCCCGGTCGTCGCGCTGTTTTTCGAGATAATCGCGAATAACCCTAATCGCTCCCCAAATTTTCATAGTACCGCGAGTTTTCAGAGTCCTTCCGCACCATCGGCGAACACAAAGTCGTCCGATCTTCGAAAACGACAACTGACCCTTGCGTGTTGCGGCATTGCGATCAATTCATTTTAAAGTTTCGACCCCGGTGGTCTCGCTGGTTTTCAAAGTAATCGCGAATATCCACAATCGCTCCCAATATTTTCAAAGTACCGCGAGTTGTCAGAGTCCTTCCGCACCTTCGTCCGAACACAAAGACGCCCGATCGTCGAAAACGACCACAGATCCTTGCGTGTTGCGACATTGCGATCAATTCATACTAAGGTTTCGACCCCGGTCGTCGCGCTGGTTTTCGAGATAATCGCGAATAACCGCAATCGCTCCCAAAATTTTCAAAGTACCGCGAGTTTTCAGAGTCATTCCGCACCATCGGCGAACACAAAGTCGTCCGATCTTCGAAAACGACAACTGACCCTTGCGTGTCGCGGCATTGCGATCAATTCATTTTAAAGTTTCGACCCCGGTTGACTCGCTGGTTTTCGAAGTAATCGCGAATATCCACAAAAGCTCCCAATATTTTCAAAGTGCCGCGAGTTGTCAGAGTCTTTCCGCACCTTCGTCCGAACACAAAGACGCCCGATCGTCGAAAACGACCACAGATCCTTGCGTGTTGCGACATTGCGATCAATTCATATTAAGGTTTCGACCCCGGTCGTCGCGCTGGTTTTCGAGATAATCGCGAATAACCGCAATCGCTCCCAAAATTTTCAAAGTACCGCGATTTTTCAGAGTCATTCTGCACCATCGGCGAACACAAAGTCGTCCGATCTTCGAAAACGACAACTGACCCTTGCGTGTCGCGGCATTGCGATCAATTCATTTTAAAGTTTCGACCCCGGTTGTTGCGCTGGTTTTCGAGGTAATCGCGAATATCCACAATCGCTCCCAATATTTTCAAAGTACCGCGAGTTGTCAGAGTCCTTCCGCACCATCGTCCGAACACGAAGTCGTCCGATTGTAGAAAACGATCACAGATCCTTGCGTGTCGCGGCATTGCGATCAATTCATATTAAGGTTTCGACCACGGCCCTCGCGCTGGTTATCGAGAAAATCGCGAATAACCCTAATCGCTCCCAAAATTTTCAAAGTCCCGCGAGTTTTCAGAGCCCTTCCGCACCATCGTCCGAACACAAAGTCGTCCGATTGTAGAAAACGACCACTGATCCTTGCGTGTCGCGGCATTGCGATCAATTCATATTAAGGTTTCGACCACGGCCCTCGTGCTGGTTCTCGAGAAAATCGCGAATAACCCTAATCGCTCCCAAAATTTTCATAGTACCGCGAGTGTTCAGAGTCCTTCCGCACCATCGGCGAACACAAAGTCGTCCGATCTTCGAAAACGACAACTGATCCTTGCGTGTCGCGACATTGCGATCAATTCATTTTAAGGTTTCGACCCCGGTTGTCGCGCTGGTTTTCGAGATAATCGCGAATAACCGCAATCGCTCCCAATATTTTCAAAGTACCGCGAGTTGTCAGAGTCTTTCCGCACCTTCGTCCGAACACATAGACGCCCGATCGTCGAAAACGACCACAGATCCTTGCGTGTTGCGACATTGCGATCAATTCATATTAAGGTTTCGACCCCGGTCGTCGCGCTGGTATTCGAGATAATCGCGAATAACCGCAATCGCTCCCAAAATTTTCTAAGTACCTCGAGTTTTCAGAGTCATTCTGCACCATCGGCGAACACAAAGTCGTCCGATCTTCGAAAACGACAACTGACCCTTGCGTGTCGCGGCATTGCGATCAATTCATTTTAAAGTTTCGACCCCGGTTGTCGCGCTGGTTTTCGAGGTAATCGCGAATATCCACAATCCCTCCCAATATTTTCAAAGCACCGCGAGTTGTCAGAGTCCTTCCGCACCATCGTCCGAACACAAAGTCGTCCGATTGTAGAAAACGACCACTGATCCTTGCGTGTCGCGGCATTGCGATCAATTCATATTAAGGTTTCGACCACGGCCCTCGCGCTGGTTATCGAGAAAATCGCGAATAACCCTAATCGCTCCCAAAATTTTCAAAGTCCCGCGAGTTTTCAGAGTGCTTCCGCACCATCGGCGAACACAAAGTCGTCCGATCTTCGAAAACGACAACTGATCCTTGCGTGTCGCGACATTGCGATCAATTCATATTAAGGTTTCGACCCCGGTCGTCGCGTTGGTTTTCGAGATAATCGCGAATAACCGCAATCGCTCCCAAAATTTTCAAAGTACCGCGAGTTTTCAGAGTCATTCCGCACCATCGTCCTAACACAAAGTTGCCTGATCGTCGAAAACGACCACTGATCCTTGCGTGTTGCGACATTGCAATCAATTCATATTAAGGTTTCGACCCCGGTCGTCGCGCTGTTTTTCGAGATAATCGCGAATAACCCTAATCGCTCCCCAAATTTTCATAGTACCGCGAGGTTTCAGAGTCCTTCCGCACCATCGGCGAACACAAAGTCGTCCGATCTTCGAAAACGACAACTGACCCTTGCGTGTTGCGGCATTGCGATCAATTCATTTTAAAGTTTCGACCCCGGTGGTCTCGCTGGTTTTCAAAGTAATCGCGAATATCCACAATCGCTCCCAATATTTTCAAAGTACCGCGAGTTGTCAGAGTCCTTCC
The DNA here is from genome assembly GCA_963932335.1 of Andrena marginata. Classification (NCBI taxonomy): domain Eukaryota; kingdom Metazoa; phylum Arthropoda; class Insecta; order Hymenoptera; family Andrenidae; genus Andrena; species Andrena marginata. The sequence goes on along the minus strand of CAWVQI010000172.1, from coordinate 980,196 downwards.
GCACCTTCGTCCGAACACAAAGACGCCCGATCGTCGAAAACGACCACAGATCCTTGCGTGTTGCGACATTGCGATCAATTCATATTAAGGTTTCGACCCCGGTCGTCGCGCTGGTTTTCGAGATAATCGCGAATAACCGCAATCGCTCCCAAAATTTTCAAAGTACCGCGAGTTTTCAGAGTCATTCCGCACCATCGGCGAACACAAAGTCGTCCGATCTTCGAAAACGACCACTGATCCTTGCGTGTGCGACATTGCGATCAATTCATATTAAGGTTTCGACCAGGGCCCTCGCGCTGGTTTTCGAGATAATCGCGAATAACCGCAATCGCTCCCAAAATTTTCAAAGTACCGCGAGTTTTCAGAGTCATTCCGCACCATCGTCCTAACACAAAGTTGCCTGATCGTCGAAAACGACCACTGATCCTTGCGTGTTGCGACATTGCAATCAATTCATATTAAGGTTTCGACCCCGGTCGTCGCGCTGTTTTTCGAGATAATCGCGAATAACCCTAATCGCTCCCCAAATTTTCATAGTACCGCGAGTTTTCAGAGTCCTTCCGCACCATCGGCGAACACAAAGTCGTCCGATCTTCGAAAACGACAACTGATCCTTGCGTGTCGCGACATTGCGATCAATTCATATTAAGGTTTCGACCCCGGTCGTCGCGTTGGTTTTCGAGATAATCGCGAATAACCGCAATCGCTCCCAAAATTTTCAAAGTACCGCGAGTTTTCAGAGTCATTCCGCACCATCGTCCTAACACAAAGTTGCCTGATCGTCGAAAACGACCACTGATCCTTGCGTGTTGCGACATTGCGATCAATTCATATTAAGGTTTCGACCCCGGTCGTCGCGCTGTTTTTCGAGATAATCGCGAATAACCGCAATCGCTCCGAAAATTTTCAAATTCCCGCGAGTTTTCAGAGCCCTTCCGCACCATCGTCCGAACACAAAGTCGTCCGATTGTAGAAAACGACCACTGATCCTTGCGTGTCGCGGCATTGCGATCAATTCATATTAAGGTTTCGACCACGGCCCTCGTGCTGGTTCTCGAGAAAATCGCGAATAACCCTAATCGCTCCCAAAATTTTCATAGTACCGCGAGTGTTCAGAGTCCTTCCGCACCATCGGCGAACACAAAGTCGTCCGATCTTCGAAAACGACAACTGACCCTTGCGTGTCGCGGCATTGCGATCAATTCATTTTAAAGTTTCGACCCCGGTTGACTCGCTGGTTTTCGAAGTAATCGCGAATATCCACAAAAGCTCCCAATATTTTCAAAGTGCCACGAGTTGTCAGAGTCTTTCCGCACCTTCGTCCGAACACAAAGACGCCCGATCGTCGAAAACGACCACAGATCCTTGCGTGTTGCGACATTGCGATCAATTCATATTCAGGTTTCGACCCCGGTCGTCGCGCTGGTTTTCGAGATAATCGCGAATAACCGCAATCGCTCCCAAAATTTTCAAAGTACCGCGAGTTTTCAGAGTCATTCTGCACCATCGGCGAACACAAAGTCGTCCGATCTTCGAAAACGACAACTGACCCTTGCGTGTCGCGGCATTGCGATCAATTCATTTTAAAGTTTCGACCCCGGTTGTTGCGCTGGTTTTCGAGGTAATCGCGAATATCCACAATCGCTCCCAATATTTTCAAAGTACCGCGAGTTGTCAGAGTCCTTCCGCACCATCGTCCGAACACGAAGTCGTCCGATTGTAGAAAACGACCACAGATCCTTGCGTGTCGCGGCATTGCGATCAATTCATATTAAGGTTTCGACCACGGCCCTCGCGCTGGTTATCGAGAAAATCGCGAATAACCCTAATCGCTCCCAAAATTTTCAAAGTCCCGCGAGTTTTCAGAGCCCTTCCGCACCATCGTCCGAACACAAAGTCGTCCGATTGTAGAAAACGACCACTGATCCTTGCGTGTCGCGGCATTGCGATCAATTCATATTAAGGTTTCGACCACGGCCCTCGTGCTGGTTCTCGAGAAAATCGCGAATAACCCTAATCGCTCCCAAAATTTTCATAGTACCGCGAGTGTTCAGAGTCCTTCCGCACCATCGGCGAACACAAAGTCGTCCGATCTTCGAAAACGACAACTGATCCTTGCGTGTCGCGACATTGCGATCAATTCATTTTAAGGTTTCGACCCCGGTTGTCGCGCTGGTTTTCGAGATAATCGCGAATAACCGCAATCGCTCCCAATATTTTCAAAGTACCGCGAGTTGTCAGAGTCTTTCCGCACCTTCGTCCGAACACATAGACGCCCGATCGTCGAAAACGACCACAGATCCTTGCGTGTTGCGACATTGCGATCAATTCATATTAAGGTTTCGACCCCGGTCGTCGCGCTGGTATTCGAGATAATCGCGAATAACCGCAATCGCTCCCAAAATTTTCTAAGTACCTCGAGTTTTCAGAGTCATTCTGCACCATCGGCGAACACAAAGTCGTCCGATCTTCGAAAACGACAACTGACCCTTGCGTGTCGCGGCATTGCGATCAATTCATTTTAAAGTTTCGACCCCGGTTGTCGCGCTGGTTTTCGAGGTAATCGCGAATATCCACAATCCCTCCCAATATTTTCAAAGCACCGCGAGTTGTCAGAGTCCTTCCGCACCATCGTCCGAACAAAAAAGTCGTCCGATTGTAGAAAACGACCACTGATCCTTGCGTGTCGCGGCATTGCGATCAATTCATCTTAAGGTTTCGACCACGGCCCTCGCGCTGGTTATCGAGAAAATCGCGAATAACCCTAATCGCTCCCAAAATTTTCAAAGTCCCGCGAGTTTTCAGAGTGCTTCCGCACCATCGGCGAACACAAAGTCGTCCGATCTTCGAAAACGACAACTGATCCTTGCGTGTCGCGACATTGCGATCAATTCATATTAAGGTTTCGACCCCGGTCGTCGCGTTGGTTTTCGAGATAATCGCGAATAACCGCAATCGCTCCCAAAATTTTCAAAGTACCGCGAGTTTTCAGAGTCATTCCGCACCATCGTCCTAACACAAAGTTGCCTGATCGTCGAAAACGACCACTGATCCTTGCGTGTTGCGACATTGCAATCAATTCATATTAAGGTTTCGACCCCGGTCGTCGCGCTGTTTTTCGAGATAATCGCGAATAACCCTAATCGCTCCCCAAATTTTCATAGTACCGCGAGTTTTCAGAGTCCTTCCGCACCATCGGCGAACACAAAGTCGTCCGATTTTCGAAAACGACAACTGATCCATGCGTGTCGCGACATTGCGTTCAATTCATTTTAAGGTTTCGACCCCGGTTGTTGCGCTGGTTTTCGAGATAATCGCGAATAACCGCAATCGCTCCCAAAATTTTCAAAGTACCGCGAGATTTCAGAGTCCTTCCGCACCATCGGCGAACACAAAGTCGTCCGATCTTCGAAAACGACAACTGACCCTTGCGTGTCGCGGCATTGCGATCAATTCATTTTAAAGTTTCGACCCCGGTTGACTCGCTGGTTTTCGAAGTAATCGCGAATATCCACAATCGCTCCCAATATTTTCAAAGTACCGCGAGTTGTCAGAGTCTTTCCGCACCTTCGTCCGAACACATAGACGCCCGATCGTCGAAAACGACCACAGATCCTTGCGTGTTGCGACATTGCGATCAATTCATATTAAGGTTTCGACCCCGGTCGTCGCGCTGGTATTCGAGATAATCGCGAATAACCGCAATCGCTCCCAAAATTTTCTAAGTACCGCGAGTTTTCAGAGTCATTCTGCACCATCGGCGAACACAAAGTCGTCCGATCTTCGAAAACGACATCTGACCCTTGCGTGTCGCGGCATTGCGATCAATTCATTTTAAAGTTTCGACCCCGGTTGTCGCGCTGGTTTTCGAGGTAATCGCGAATATCCACAATCGCTCCCAATATTTTCAAAACACCGCGAGTTGTCAGAGTCCTTCCGCACCATCGTCCGAACACAAAGTCGTCCGATTGTAGAAAACGACCACTGATCCTTGCGTGTCGCGGCATTGCGATCAATTCATATTAAGGTTTCGACCACGGCCCTCGCGCTGGTTATCGAGAAAATCGCGAATAACCCTAATCGCTCCCAAAATTTTCAAAGTCCCGCGAGTTTTCAGAGTCCTTCCGCACCATCGGCGAACACAAAGTCGTCCGATCTTCGAAAACGACAACTGATCCTTGCGTGTCGCGACATTGCGATCAATTTATATTAAGGTTTCGACCCCGGTCGTCGCGTTGGTTTTCGAGATAATCGCGAATAACCGCAATCGCTCCCAAAATTTTCAAAGTACCGCGAGTTTTCAGAGTCATTCCGCACCATCGTCCTAACACAAAGTTGCCTGATCGTCGAAAACGACCACTGATCCTTGCGTGTTGCGACATTGCAATCAATTCATATTAAGGTTTCGACCCCGGTCGTCGCGCTGTTTTTCGAGATAATCGCGAATAACCCTAATCGCTCCCCAAATTTTCATAGTACCGCGAGTTTTCAGAGTCCTTCCGCACCATCGGCGAACACAAAGTCGTCCGATCTTCGAAAACGACAACTGACCCTTGCGTGTTGCGGCATTGCGATCAATTCATTTTAAAGTTTCGACCCCGGTGGTCTCGCTGGTTTTCAAAGTAATCGCGAATATCCACAATCGCTCCCAATATTTTCAAAGTACCGCGAGTTGTCAGAGTCCTTCCGCACCTTCGTCCGAACACAAAGACGCCCGATCGTCGAAAACGACCACAGATCCTTGCGTGTTGCGACATTGCGATCAATTCATATTAAGGTTTCGACCCCGGTCGTCGCGCTGGTTTTCGAGATAATCGCGAATAACCGCAATCGCTCCCAAAATTTTCAAAGTACCGCGAGTTTTCAGAGTCATTCCGCACCATCGGCGAACACAAAGTCGTCCGATCTTCGAAAACGACCACTGATCCTTGCGTGTGCGACATTGCGATCAATTCATATTAAGGTTTCGACCAGGGCCCTCGCGCTGGTTTTCGAGATAATCGCGAATAACCCAAATCGCTCCCAAAATTTTCAAAGTCCCGCGAGTTTTCAGAGCCCTTCCGCACCATCGTCCGAACACAAAGTCGTCCGATTGTAGAAAACGACCACTGATCCTTGCGTGTCGCGGCATTGCGATCAATTCATATTAAGGTTTCGACCACGGCCCTCGTGCTGGTTTTCGAGATAATCGCGAATAACCCAAATCGCTCCCAAAATTTTCAAAGTACCGCGAGTTTTCAGAGTCCTTCCGCACCATCGTCCGAACACAAAGTCGTCCGATTGTAGAAAACGACCACTGATCCTTGCGTGTCGCGGCATTGCGATCAATTCATATTAAGGTTTCGACCACAGCCCTCGTGCTGGTTCTCGAGAAAATCGCGAATAACCCTAATCGCTCCCAAAATTTTCATAGTACCGCGAGTGTTCAGAGTCCTTCCGCACCATCGGCGAACACAAAGTCGTCCGATCTTCGAAAACGACAACTGACCCTTGCGTGTCGCGGCATTGCGATCAATTCATTTTAAAGTTTCGACCCCGGTTGACTCGCTGGTTTTCGAAGTAATCGCGAATATCCACAAAAGCTCCCAATATTTTCAAAGTACCGCGAGTTGTCAGAGTCTTTCCGCACCTTCGTCCGAACACAAAGACGCCCGATCGTCGAAAACGACCACAGATCCTTGCGTGTTGCGACATTGCGATCAATTCATATTAAGGTTTCGACCCCGGTCGTCGCGCTGGTTTTCGAGATAATCGCGAATAACCGCAATCGCTCCCAAAATTTTCAAAGTACCGCGAGTTTTCAGAGTCATTCCGCACCATCGGCGAACACAAAGTCGTCCGATCTTCGAAAACGACCACTGATCCTTGCGTGTGCGACATTGCGATCAATTCATATTAAGGTTTCGACCAGGGCCCTCGCGCTGGTTTTCGAGATAATCGCGAATAACCCAAATCGCTCCCAAAATTTTCAAAGTACCGCGAGTTTTCAGAGTCCTTCCGCACCATCGTCCGAACACAAAGTCGTCCGATTGTAGAAAACGACCACTGATCCTTGCGTGTCGCGGCATTGCTATCAATTCATATTAAGGTTTCGACCACGGCCCTCGTGCTGGTTCTCGAGAAAATCGCGAATAACCCTAATCGCTCCCAAAATTTTCATAGTACCGCGAGTGTTCAGAGTCCTTCCGCACCATCGGCGAACACAAAGTCGTCCGATCTTCGAAAACGACAACTGACCCTTGCGTGTCGCGGCATTGCGATCAATTCATTTTAAAGTTTCGACCCCGGTTGACTCGCTGGTTTTCGAAGTAATCGCGAATATCCACAAAAGCTCCCAATATTTTCAAAGTACCGCGAGTTGTCAGAGTCTTTCCGCACCTTCGTCCGAACACAAAGACGCCCGATCGTCCAAAACGACCACAGATCCTTGCGTGTTGCGACATTGCGATCAATTCATATTAAGGTTTCGACCCCGGTCGTCGCGCTGGTTTTCGAGATAATCGCGAATAACCGCAATCGCTCCCAAAATTTTCAAAGTACCGCGAGTTTTCAGAGTCATTCTGCACCATCGGCGAACACAAAGTCGTCCGATCTTCGAAAACGACAACTGACCCTTGCGTGTCGCGGCATTGCGATCAATTCATTTTAAAGTTTCGACCCCAGTTGTTGCGCTGGTTTTCGAGGTAATCGCGAATATCCACAATCGCTCCCAATATTTTCAAAGTACCGCGAGTTGTCAGAGTCCTTCCGCACCATCGTCCGAACACAAAGTCGTCCGATCTTCGAAAACGACAACTGACCCTTGCGTGTTGCGGCATTGCGATCAATTCATTTTAAAGTTTCGACCCCGGTGGTCTCGCTGGTTTTCAAAGTAATCGCGAATATCCACAATCGCTCCCAATATTTTCAAAGTACCGCGAGTTGTCAGAGTCCTTCCGCACCTTCGTCCGAACACAAAGACGCCCGATCGTCGAAAACGACCACAGATCCTTGCGTGTTGCGACATTGCGATCAATTCATATTAAGGTTTCGACCCCGGTCGTCGCGCTGGTTTTCGAGATAATCGCGAATAACCGCAATCGCTCCCAAAATTTTCAAAGTACCGCGAGTTTTCAGAGTCATTCCGCACCATCGGCGAACACAAAGTCGTCCGATCTTCGAAAACGACCACTGATCCTTGCGTGTGCGACATTGCGATCAATTCATATTAAGGTTTCGACCAGGGCCCTCGCGCTGGTTTTCGAGATAATCGCGAATAACCCAAATCGCTCCCAAAATTTTCAAAGTACCGCGAGTTTTCAGAGTCCTTCCGCACCATCGTCCGAACACAAAGTCGTCCGATTGTAGAAAACGACCACTGATCCTTGCGTGTCGCGGCATTGCGATCAATTCATATTAAGGTTTCGACCACGGCCCTCGTGCTGGTTCTCGAGAAAATCGCGAATAACCCTAATCGCTCCCAAAATTTTCATAGTACCGCGAGTGTTCAGAGTCCTTCCGCACCATCGGCGAACACAAAGTCGTCCGATCTTCGAAAACGACAACTGACCCTTGCGTGTCGCGGCATTGCGATCAATTCATTTTAAAGTTTCGACCCCGGTTGACTCGCTGGTTTTCGAAGTAATCGCGAATATCCACAAAAGCTCCCAATATTTTCAAAGTACCGCGAGTTGTCAGAGTCTTTCCGCACCTTCGTCCGAACACAAAGACGCCCGATCGTCCAAAACGACCACAGATCCTTGCGTGTTGCGACATTGCGATCAATTCATATTAAGGTTTCGACCCCGGTCGTCGCGCTGGTTTTCGAGATAATCGCGAATAACCGCAATCGCTCCCAAAATTTTCAAAGTACCGCGAGTTTTCAGAGTCATTCTGCACCATCGGCGAACACAAAGTCGTCCAACTTCGAAAACGACAACTGACCCTTGCGTGTCGCGGCATTGCGATCAATTCATTTTAAAGTTTCGACCCCAGTTGTTGCGCTGGTTTTCGAGGTAATCGCGAATATCCACAATCGCTCCCAATATTTTCAAAGTACCGCGAGTTGTCAGAGTCCTTCCGCACCATCGTCCGAACACAAAGTCGTCCGATTGTAGAAAACGACCACAGATCCTTGCGTGTCGCGGCATTGCGATCAATTCATATTAAGGTTTCGACCACGGCCCTCGCGCTGGTTATCGAGAAAATCGCGAATAACCCTAATCGCTCCCAAAATTTTCAAAGTCCCGCGAGTTTTCAGAGCCCTTCCGCACCATCGTCCGAACACAAAGTCGCCCGATCGTCGAAAACGACCACTGATCCTTGCGTGTCGCGGCATTGCGATCAATTCATATTAAGGTTTCGACCCCGGTCGTCGCGCTGGTTTTCGAGATAATCGCGAATAACCGCAATCGCTCCCAAAATTTTCAAAGTACCGCGAGTTTTCAGAGTCATTCTGCACCATCGGCGAACACAAAGTCGTCCGATCTTCGAAAACGACAACTGACCCTTGCGTGTCGCGGCATTGCGATCAATTCATTTTAAAGTTTCGACCCCAGTTGTTGCGCTGGTTTTCGAGGTAATCGCGAATATCCACAATCGCTCCCAATATTTTCAAAGTACTGCGAGTTGTCAGAGTCCTTCCGCACCATCGTCCGAACACAAAGTCGTCCGATCTTCGAAAACGACAACTGACCCTTGCGTGTTGCGGCATTGCGATCAATTCATTTTAAAGTTTCGACCCCGGTGGTCTCGCTGGTTTTCAAAGTAATCGCGAATATCCACAATCGCTCCCAATATTTTCAAAGTACCGCGAGTTGTCAGAGTCCTTCCGCACCTTCGTCCGAACACAAAGACGCCCGATCGTCGAAAACGACCACAGATCCTTGCGTGTTGCGACATTGCGATCAATTCATATTAAGGTTTCGACCCCGGTCGTCGCGCTGGTTTTCGAGATAATCGCGAATAACCGCAATCGCTCCCAAAATTTTCAAAGTACCGCGAGTTTTCAGAGTCATTCCGCACCATCGGCGAACACAAAGTCGTCCGATCTTCGAAAACGACCACTGATCCTTGCGTGTGCGACATTGCGATCAATTCATATTAAGGTTTCGACCAGGGCCCTCGCGCTGGTTTTCGAGATAATCGCGAATAACCCAAATCGCTCCCAAAATTTTCAAAGTACCGCGAGTTTTCAGAGTCCTTCCGCACCATCGTCCGAACACAAAGTCGTCCGATTGTAGAAAACGACCACTGATCCTTGCGTGTCGCGGCATTGCGATCAATTCATATTAAGGTTTCGACCACGGCCCTCGTGCTGGTTCTCGAGAAAATCGCGAATAACCCTAATCGCTCCCAAAATTTTCATAGTACCGCGAGTGTTCAGAGTCCTTCCGCACCATCGGCGAACACAAAGTTGTCCGATCTTCGAAAACGACAACTGACCCTTGCGTGTCGCGGCATTGCGATCAATTCATTTTAAAGTTTCGACCCCGGTTGACTCGCTGGTTTTCGAAGTAATCGCGAATATCCACAAAAGCTCCCAATATTTTCAAAGTACCGCGAGTTGTCAGAGTCTTTCCGCACCTTCGTCCGAACACAAAGACGCCCGATCGTCGAAAACGACCACAGATCCTTGCGTGTTGCGACATTGCGATCAATTCATATTAAGGTTTCGACCCCGGTCGTCGCGCTGGTTTTCGAGATAATCGCGAATAACCGCAATCGCTCCCAAAATTTTCAAAGTACCGCGAGTTTTCAGAGTCATTCTGCACCATCGGCGAACACAAAGTCGTCCAACTTCGAAAACGACAACTGACCCTTGCGTGTCGCGGCATTGCGATCAATTCATTTTAAAGTTTCGACCCCAGTTGTTGCGCTGGTTTTCGAGGTAATCGCGAATATCCACAATCGCTCCCAATATTTTCAAAGTACCGCGAGTTGTCAGAGTCCTTCCGCACCATCGTCCGAACACAAAGTCGTCCGATTGTAGAAAACGACCACAAATCCTTGCGTGTCGCGGCATTGCGATCAATTCATATTAAGGTTTCGACCACGGCCCTCGCGCTGGTTATCGAGAAAATCGCGAATAACCCTAATCGCTCCCAAAATTTTCAAAGTACCGCGAGTTTTCAGAGTCATTCTGCACCATCGGCGAACACAAAGTCGTCCAACTTCGAAAACGACAACTGACCCTTGCGTGTCGCGGCATTGCGATCAATTCATTTTAAAGTTTCGACCCCAGTTGTTGCGCTGGTTTTCGAGGTAATCGCGAATATCCACAATCGCTCCCAATATTTTCAAAGTACCGCGAGTTGTCAGAGTCCTTCCGCACCATCGTCCGAACACAAAGTCGTCCGATTGTAGAAAACGACCACAAATCCTTGCGTGTCGCGGCATTGCGATCAATTCATATTAAGGTTTCGACCACGGCCCTCGCGCTGGTTATCGAGAAAATCGCGAATAACCCTAATCGCTCCCAAAATTTTCAAGGTCCCGCGAGTTTTCAGAGCCCTTCCGCACCATCGTCCGAACACAAAGTCGTCCGATTGTAGAAAACGACCACTGATCCTTGCGTGTCGCGGCATTGCGATCAATTCATATTAAGGTTTCGACCACGGCCCTCGTGCTGGTTCTCGAGAAAATCGCGAATAACCCTAATCGCTCCCAAAATTTTCATAGTACCGCGAGTGTTCAGAGTCCTTCCGCACCATCGGCGAACACAAAGTCGTCCGATCTTCGAAAACGACAACTGACCATTGCGTGTCGCGGCATTGCGATCAATTCATTTTAAAGTTTCGACCCCGGTTGACTCGCTGGTTTTCGAAGTAATCGCGAATATCCACAAAAGCTCCCAATATTTTCAAAGTGCCGCGAGTTGTCAGAGTCTTTCCGCACCTTCGTCCGAACACAAAGACGCCCGATCGTCGAAAACGACCACAGATCCTTGCGTGTTGCGACATTGCGATCAATTCATATTAAGGTTTCGACCCAGGTCGTCGCGCTGGTTTTCGAGATAATCGCGAATAACCGCAATCGCTCCTAAAATTTTCAAAGTACCGCGAGTTTTCAGAGTCCTTCCGCACCATCGGCGAACACAAAGTCGTCCGATCTTCGAAAACGACAACTGATCCTTGCGTGTCGCGACATTGCGATCAATTCATTTTAAGGTTTCGACCCCGGTTGTCGCGCTGGTTTTCGAGATAATCGCGAATAACCGCAATCGCTCCCAAAATTTTCAAAGTACCGCGAGTTTTCAGAGTCCTTCCGCACCATCGGCGAACACAAAGTCGTCCGATTTTCGAAAACGACAACTGATCCATGCGTGTCGCGACATTGCGTTCAATTCATTTTAAGGTTTCGACCCCGGTTGTTGCGCTGGTTTTCGAGATAATCGCGAATAACCGCAATCGCTCCCAAAATTTTCAAAGTACCGCGAGTTTTCAGAGTCCTTCCGCACCATCGTCCTAACACAAAGTTGCCTGATCGTCGAAAACGACCACTGATCCTTGCGTGTTGCGACATTGCGATCAATTCATATTAACGTTTCGACCCCGGTCGTCGCGCTGGTTTTCGAGATAATCGCGAATAACCGCAATCGCTCCCAAAATTTTCAAAGTACCGCGAGATTTCAGAGTCCTTCCGCACCATCGGCGAACACAAAGTCGTCCGATCTTCGAAAACGACAACTGACCCTTGCGTGTCGCGGCATTGCGATCAATTCATTTTAAAGTTTCGACCCCGGTTGACTCGCTGGTTTTCGAAGTAATCGCGAATATCCACAATCGCTCCCAATATTTTCAAAGTACCGCGAGTTGTCAGAGTCTTTCCGCACCTTCGTCCGAACACATAGACGCCCGATCGTCGAAAACGACCACAGATCCTTGCGTGTTGCGACATTGCGATCAATTCATATTAAGGTTTCGACCCCGGTCGTCGCGCTGGTATTCGAGATAATCGCGAATAACCGCAATCGCTCCCAAAATTTTCTAAGTACCGCGAGTTTTCAGAGTCATTCTGCACCATCGGCGAACACAAAGTCGTCCGATCTTCGAAAACGACATCTGACCCTTGCGTGTCGCGGCATTGCGATCAATTCATTTTAAAGTTTCGACCCCGGTTGTCGCGCTGGTTTTCGAGGTAATCGCGAATATCCACAATCGCTCCCAATATTTTCAAAGCACCGCGAGTTGTCAGAGTCCTTCCGCACCATCGTCCGAACACAAAGTCGTCCGATTGTAGAAAACGACCACTGATCCTTGCGTGTCGCGGCATTGCGATCAATTCATATTAAGGTTTCGACCACGGCCCTCGCGCTGGTTATCGAGAAAATCGCGAATAACCCTAATCGCTCCCAAAATTTTCAAAGTCCCGCGAGTTTTCAGAGTCCTTCCGCACCATCGGCGAACACAAAGTCGTCCGATCTTCGAAAACGACAACTGATCCTTGCGTGTCGCGACATTACGATCAATTCATATTAAGGTTTCGACCCCGGTCGTCGCGTTGGTTTTCGAGATAATCGCGAATAACCGCAATCGCTCCCAAAATTTTCAAAGTACCGCGAGTTTTCAGAGTCATTCCGCACCATCGTCCTAACACAAAGTTGCCTGATCGTCGAAAACGACCACTGATCCTTGCGTGTTGCGACATTGCAATCAATTCATATTAAGGTTTCGACCCCGGTCGTCGCGCTGTTTTTCGAGATAATCGCGAATAACCCTAATCGCTCCCCAAATTTTCATAGTACCGCGAGTTTTCAGAGTCCTTCCGCACCATCGGCGAACACAAAGTCGTCCGATCTTCGAAAACGACAACTGACCCTTGCGTGTTGCGGCATTGCGATCAATTCATTTTAAAGTTTCGACCCCGGTGGTCTCGCTGGTTTTCAAAGTAATCGCGAATATCCACAATCGCTCCCAATATTTTCAAAGTACCGCGAGTTGTCAGAGTCCTTCCGCACCTTCGTCCGAACACAAAGACGCCCGATCGTCGAAAACGACCACAGATCCTTGCGTGTTGCGACATTGCGATCAATTCATATTAAGGTTTCGACCCCGGTCGTCGCGCTGGTTTTCGAGATAATCGCGAATAACCGCAATCGCTCCCAAAATTTTCAAAGTACCGCGAGTTTTCAGAGTCATTCCGCACCATCGGCGAACACAAAGTCGTCCGATCTTCGAAAACGACCACTGATCCTTGCGTGTGCGACATTGCGATCAATTCATATTAAGGTTTCGACCAGGGCCCTCGCGCTGGTTTTCGAGATAATCGCGAATAACCCAAATCGCTCCCAAAATTTTCAAAGCACCGCGAGTTGTCAGAGTCCTTCCGCACCATCGTCCGAACACAAAGTCGTCCGATTGTAGAAAACGACCACTGATCCTTGCGTGTCGCGGCATTGCGATCAATTCATATTAAGGTTTCGACCACGGCCCTCGCGCTGGTTATCGAGAAAATCGCGAATAACCCTAATCGCTCCCAAAATTTTCAAAGTCCCGCGAGATTTCAGAGTCCTTCCGCACCATCGGCGAACACAAAGTCGTCCGATCTTCGAAAACGACAACTGATCCTTGCGTGTCGCGACATTGCGATCAATTCATATTAAGGTTTCGACCCCGGTCGTCGCGTTGGTTTTCGAGATAATCGCGAATAACCGCAATCGCTCCAAAAATTTTCAAAGTACCGCGAGTTTTCAGAGTCATTCCGCACCATCGTCCTAACACAAAGTTGCCTGATCGTCGAAAACGACCACTGATCCTTGCGTGTTGCGACATTGCGATCAATTCATATTAAGGTTTCGACCCCGGTCGTCGCGCTGTTTTTCGAGATAATCGCGAATAACCGCAATCGCTCCGAAAATTTTCAAATTCCCGCGAGTTTTCAGAGCCCTTCCGCACCATCGTCCGAACACAAATTCGTCCGATTGTAGAAAACGACCACTGATCCTTGCGTGTCGCGGCATTGCGATCAATTCATATTAAGGTTTCGACCACGGCCCTCGTGCTGGTTCTCGAGAAAATCGCGAATAACCCTAATCGCTCCCAAAATTTTCATAGTACCGCGAGTGTTCAGAGTCCTTCCGCACCATCGGCGAACACAAAGTCGTCCGATCTTCGAAAACGACAACTGATCCTTGCGTGTCGCGACATTGCGATCAATTCATTTTAAGGTTTCGACCCCGGTTGTCGCGCTGGTTTTCGAGATAATCGCGAATAACCGCAATCGCTCCCAATATTTTCAAAGTACCGCGAGTTGTCAGAGTCTTTCCGCACCTTCGTCCGAACACATAGACGCCCGATCGTCGAAAACGACCACAGATCCTTGCGTGTTGCGACATTGCGATCAATTCATATTAAGGTTTCGACCCCGGTCGTCGCGCTGGTATTCGAGATAATCGCGAATAACCGCAATCGCTCCCAAAATTTTCTAAGTACTGCGAGTTTTCAGAGTCATTCTGCACCATCGGCGAACACAAAGTCGTCCGATCTTCGAAAACGACAACTGACCCTTGCGTGTCGCGGCATTGCGATCAATTCATTTTAAAGTTTCGACCCCGGTTGTCGCGCTGGTTTTCGAGGTAATCGCGAATATCCACAATCGCTCCCAATATTTTCAAAGTACCGCGAGTTGTCAGAATCTTTCCGCACCTTCGTCCGAACACATAGACGCCCGATCGTCGAAAACGACCACAGATCCTTGCGTGTTGCGACATTGCGATCAATTCATATTAAGGTTTCGACCCCGGTCGTCGCGCTGGTATTCGAGATAATCGCGAATAACCGCAATCGCTCCCAAAATTTTCTAAGTACCTCGAGTTTTCAGAGTCATTCTGCACCATCGGCGAACACAAAGTCGTCCGATCTTCGAAAACGACAACTGACCCTTGCGTGTCGCGGCATTGCGATCAATTCATTTTAAAGTTTCGACCCCGGTTGTCGCGCTGGTTTTCGAGGTAATCGCGAATATCCACAATCCCTCCCAATATTTTCAAAGCACCGCGAGTTGTCAGAGTCCTTCCGCACCATCGTCCGAACACAAAGTCGTCCGATTGTAGAAAACGACCACTGATCCTTGCGTGTCGCGGCATTGCGATCAATTCATATTAAGGTTTCGACCACGGCCCTCGCGCTGGTTATCGAGAAAATCGCGAATAACCCTAATCGCTCCCAAAATTTTCAAAGTCCCGCGAGTTTTCAGAGTCCTTCCGCACCATCGGCGAACACAAAGTCGTCCGATCTTCGCAAACGACAACTGATCCTTGCGTGTCGCGACATTGCGATCAATTCATATTAAGGTTTCGACCCCGGTCGTCGCGTTGGTTTTCGAGATAATCGCGAATAACCGCAATCGCTCCCAAAATTTTCAAAGTACCGCGAGTTTTCAGAGTCATTCTGCACCATCTGCGAACACAAAGTCGTCCGATTGTAGAAAACGACCACTGATCCTTGCGTGTCGCGGCATTGCGATCAATTCATATTAAGGTTTCGACCACGGCCCTCGCGCTGGTTATCGAGAAAATCGCGAATAACCCTAATCGCTCCCAAAATTTTCAAAGTCCCGCGAGTTTTCAGAGCCCTTCCGCACCATCGTCCGAACACAAAGTCGTCCGATTGTGGAAAACGACCACTGATCCTTGCGTGTCGCGGCATTGCGATCAATTCATATTAAGGTTTCGACCACGGCCCTCGTGCTGGTTCTCGAGAAAATCGCGAATAACCCTAATCGCTCCCAAAATTTTCATAGTACCGCGAGTGTTCAGAGTCCTTCCGCACCATCGGCGAACACAAAGTCGTCCGATCTTCGAAAACGACAACTGACCCTTGCGTGTCGCGGCATTGCGATCAATTCATATTAAGGTTTCGACCAGGGCCCTCGCGCTGGTTTTCGAGATAATCGCGAATAACCCAAATCGCTCCCAAAATTTTCTAAGTACCGCGAGTTTTCAGAGTCCTTCCGCACCATCGTCCGAACACAAAGTCGCCCGATCGTCGAAAACGACCACTGATCCTTGCGTGTTGCGACATTGCGATCAATTCATATTAAGGTTTCGACCACGGTCGTCGCGCTGGTTTTCGAGATAATCGCGAATAACCCTAATCGCTCCCAAAATTTTCATAGTACCGCGAGTGTTCAGAGTCCTTCCGCACCATCGGCGAACACAAAGTCGTCCGATCTTCGAAAACGACAACTGACCCTTGCGTGTCGCGGCATTGCGATCAATTCATTTTAAAGTTTCGACCCCGGTCGTCGCGCCGGTTTTCGAGATAATCGCGAATAACCCTAATCGCTCCCAAAATTTTCAAAGTACCGCGAGTTGTCAGAGTCTTTCCGCACCTTCGTCCGAACACATAGACGCCCGATCGTCGAAAACGACCACAGATCCTTGCGTGTTGCGACATTGCGATCAATTCATATTAAGGTTTCGACCCCGGTCGTCGCGCTGGTTTTCGAGATAATCGCGAATAACCGCAATCGCTCCCAAAATTTTCAAAGTACCGCGAGATTTCAGAGTCATTCCGCACCATCGGCGAACACAAAGTCGTCCGATTGTAGAAAACGACCACTGATCCTTGCGTGTCGCGACATTGCGATCAATTCATATTAACGTTTCGACCCCGGTCGTCGCGCTGGTTTTCGAGATAATCGCGAATAACCGCAATCGCTCCCAAAATTTTCAAAGTACCGCGAGATTTCAGAGTCATTCCGCACCATCGGCGAACACAAAGTCGTCCGATTGTAGAAAACGACCACTGATCCTTGCGTGTCGCGACATTGCGATCAATTCATATTAAGGTTTCGACCACGGCCCTCGCGCTGGTTATCGAGAAAATCGCGAATAACCCTAATCGCTCCCAAAATTTTCAAAGTCCCGCGAGTTTTCAGAGTCCTTCCGCACCATCGGCGAACACAAAGTCGTCCGATCTTCGAAAACGACAACTGATCCTTGCGTGTCGCGACATTGCGATCAATTCATATTAAGGTTTCGACCCCGGTCGACGCGCTGGTTTTCGAGATAATCGCGAATAACCGCAATCGCTCCCAAAATTTTCAAAGTACCGCGAGTTTTCAGAGTCATTCTGCACCATCGGCGAACACAAAGTCGTCCGATCTTCGAAAACGACAACTGATCCTTGCGTGTCGCGACATTGCGATCAATTCATTTTAAGGTTTCGACCCCGGTTGTCGCGCTGGTTTTCGAGATAATCGCGAATAACCCTAATCGCTCCCAAAATTTTCAAAGTCCCGCGAGTTTTCAGAGCCCTTCCGCACCATCGTCCGAACACAAAGTCGTCCGATTGTAGAAAACGACCACTGATCCTTGCGTGTCGCGGCATTGCGATCAATTCATATTAAGGTTTCGACCACGGCCCTCGTGCTGGTTCTCGAGAAAATCGCGAATAACCCTAATCGCTCCCAAAATTTTCATAGTACCGCGAGTGTTCAGAGTCCTTCCGCACCATCGGCGAACACAAAGTCGTCCGATCTTCGAAAACGACAACTGATCCTTGCGTGTCGCGACATTGCGATCAATTCATTTTGAGGTTTCGACCCCGGTTGTCGCGCTGGTTTTCGAGATAATCGCGAATAACCGCAATCGCTCCCAATATTTTCAAAGTACCGCGAGTTGTCAGAGTCTTTCCGCACCATCGTCCGAACACAAAGTCGTCCGATTGTAGAAAACGACCACTGATCCTTGCGTGTCGCGGCATTGCGATCAATTCATATTAAGGTTTCGACCAGGGCCTCGCGCTGGTTATCGAGAAAATCGCGAATAACCCTAATCGCTCCCAAAATTTTCAAAGTCCCGCGAGTTTTCAGAGTCCTTCCGCACCAACGGCGAACACAAAGTCGTCCGATCTTCGAAAACGACAACTGACCCTTGCGTGTTGCGGCATTGCGATCAATTCATTTTAAAGTTTCGACCCCGGTGGTCTCGCTGGTTTTCGAAGTAATCGCGAATATCCACAATCGCTCCCAATATTTTCAAAGTACCGCGAGTTGTCAGAGTCCTTCCGCACCTTCGTCCGAACACAAAGACGCCCGATCGTCGAAAACGACCACAGATCCTTGCGTGTGGCGACATTGCGATCAATTCATATTAAGGTTTCGACCCCGCTCGTCGCTCTGGTTTTCGAGACAATCGCGAATAACCGCAATCGCTCCGAAAATTTTCAAAGTACCGCGAGTTTTCAGAGTCATTCTGCACCATCGGCGAACACAAAGTCGTCCGATTTTCGAAAACGACAACTGATCCTTGCGTGTCGCGACATTGCGATCAATTCATTTTAAGGTTTCGACCCCGGTTGTCGCGCTGGTTTTCGAGATAATCGCGAATAACCGCAATCGCTCCCAAAATTTTCAAAGTACCGCGAGTTTTCAGAGTCCTTCCGCACCATCGTCCTAACACAAAGTTGCCTGTTCGTCGAAAACGACCACTGATCCTTGCGTGTTGCGACATTGCGATCAATTCATATTAACGTTTCGACCCCGGTCGTCGCGCTGGTTTTCGAGATAATCGCGAATAACCGCAATCGCTCCCAAAATTTTCAAAGTACCGCGAGATTTCAGAGTCATTCCGCACCATCGGCGAACACAAAGTCGTCCGATCTTCGAAAACGACCACTGATCCTTGCGTGTGCGACATTGCGATCAATTCATATTAAGGTTTCGACCAGGGCCCTCGCGCTGGTTTTCGAGATAATCGCAAATAACCCAAATCGCTCCCAAAATTTTCAAAGTACCGCGAGTTTTCAGAGACCTTCCGCACCATCGGCGAACACAAAGTCGTCCGATCTTCGAAAACGACAACTGACACTTTTGTGTCGCGGCATTGCGATCAATTCATTTTAAAGTTTCGACCCCGGTTGTCTCGCTAGTTTTCGAGATAATCGCGAATAACCGCAATCGCTCCCAAAATTTTCAAAGTACCGCGAGTTTTCAGAGTCATTCCGCACCATCGGCGAACACAAAGTCGTCCGATCTTCGAAAACGACCACTGATCCTTGCGTGTGCGGCATTGCGATCAATTCATATTAAGGTTTCGACCAGGGCCCTCGCGCTGGTTTTCGAGATAATCGCGAATAACCCAAATCGCTCCCAAAATTTTCAAAGTACCGCGAGTTTTCAGAGTCCTTCCGCACCATCGTCCTAACACAAAGTTGCCTGTTCGTCGAAAACGACCACTGATGCTTGCGTGTTGCGACATTGCGATCAATTCATATTAACGTTTCGACCCCGGTCGTCGCGCTGGTTTTCGAGATAATCGCGAATAACCGCAATCGCTCCCAAAATTTTCAAAGTACCGCGAGATTTCAGAGTCATTCCGCACCATCGGCGAACACAAAGTCGTCCGATCTTCGAAAACGACCACTGATCCTTGCGTGTGCGACATTGCGATCAATTCATATTAAGGTTTCGACCAGGGCCCTCGCGCTGGTTTTCGAGATAATCGCAAATAACCCAAATCGCTCCCAAAATTTTCAAAGTACCGCGAGTTTTCAGAGTCCTTCCGCACCATCGTCCGAACACAAAGTCGTCTGATTGTAGAAAACGACCACTGATCCTTGCGTGTCGCGGCATTGCGATCAATTCATATTAAGGTTTCGACCACGGCCCTCGTGCTGGTTCTCGAGAAAATCGCGAATAACCCTAATCGCTCCCAAAATTTTCATAGTACCGCGAGTGTTCAGAATCCTTCCGCACCATCGGCGAACACAAAGTCGTCCGATCTTCGAAAACGACAACTGACCCTTGCGTGTCGCGGCATTGCGATCAATTCATTTTAAAGTTTCGACCCCGGTTATCGCGCTAGTTTTCGAGATAATCGCGAATAACCGCAATCGCTCCCAAAATTTTCAAAGTACCGCGAGTTTTCAGAGTCATTCCGCACCATCGTCCTAACACAAAGTTGCCTGTTCGTCGAAAACGACCACTGATCCTTGCGTGTTGCGACATTGCGATCAATTCATATTAACGTTTCGACCCCGGTCGTCGCGCTGGTTTTCGAGATAATCGCGAATAACCGCAATCGCTCCCAAAATTTTCAAAGTACCGCGAGTTTTCAGAGTCATTCTGCACCATCGGCGAACACAAAGTCGTCCGATCTTCGAAAACGACAACTGACCCTTGCGTGTCGCGGCATTGCGATCAATTCATTTTAAAGTTTCGACCCCGGTGGTCTCGCTGGTTTTCGAAGTAATCGCGAATATCCACAATCGCTCCCAATATTTTCAAAGTACCGCGAGTTGTCAGAGTCCTTCCGCACCTTCGTCCGAAAACAAATACGCCCGATCGTCGAAAACGACCACAGATCCTTGCGTGTTGCGACATTGCGATCAATTCATATTAAGGTTTCGACCCCGGTCGTCGCGCTGGTTTTCGAGATAATCGCGAATAACCGCAATCGCTCCCAAAATTTTCAAAGTACCGCGAGATTTCAGAGTCATTCCGCACCATCGGCGAACACAAAGTCGTCCGATCTTCGAAAACGACCACTGATCCTTGCGTGTGCGACATTGCGATCAATTCATATTAAGGTTTCGACCAGGGCCCTCGCGCTGGTTTTCGAGATAATCGCAAATAACCCAAATCGCTCCCAAAATTTTCAAAGTACCGCGAGTTTTCAGAGTCCTTCCGCACCATCGTCCGAACACAAAGTCGTCTGATTGTAGAAAACGACCACTGATCCTTGCGTGTCGCGGCATTGCGATCAATTCATATTAAGGTTTCGACCACGGCCCTCGTGCTGGTTCTCGAGAAAATCGCGAATAACCCTAATCGCTCCCAAAATTTTCATAGTACCGCGAGTGTTCAGAATCCTTCCGCACCATCGGCGAACACAAAGTCGTCCGATCTTCGAAAACGACAACTGACCCTTGCGTGTCGCGGCATTGCGATCAATTCATTTTAAAGTTTCGACCCCGGTTATCGCGCTGGTTTTCGAGGTAATCGCGAATAACCCTAATCGCTCCCAAAATTTTCAAAGTACCGCGAGTTTTCAGAGACCTTCCGCACCATCGGCGAACACAAAGTCGTCCGATCTTCGAAAACGACAACTGACACTTGTGTGTCGCGGCATTGCGATCAATTCATTTTAAAGTTTCGACCCCGGTTGTCGCGCTGGTTTTCGAGATAATCGCGAATAACCGCAATCGCTCCCAAAATTTTCAAAGTACCGCGAGTTTTCAGAGTCCTTCCGCACCATCGTCCTAACACAAAGTTGCCTGTTCGTCGAAAACGACCACTGATCCTTGCGTGTTGCGACATTGCGATCAATTCATATTAACGTTTCGACCCCGGTCGTCGCGCTGGTTTTCGAGATAATCGCGAATAACCGCAATCGCTCCCAAAATTTTCAAAGTACCGCGAGATTTCAGAGTCATTCCGCACCATCGGCGAACACAAAGTCGTCCGATCTTCGAAAACGACCACTGATCCTTGCGTGTGCGACATTGCGATCAATTCATATTAAGGTTTCGACCAGGGCCCTCGCGCTGGTTTTCGAGATAATCGCAAATAACCCAAATCGCTCCCAAAATTTTCAAAGTACCGCGAGTTTTCAGAGTCCTTTCGCACCATCGTCCGAACACAAAGTCGTCTGATTGTAGAAAACGACCACTGATCCTTGCGTGTCGCGGCATTGCGATCAATTCATATTAAGGTTTCGACCACGGCCCTCGTGCTGGTTCTCGAGAAAATCGCGAATAACCCTAATCGCTCCCAAAATTTTCATAGTACCGCGAGTGTTCAGAATCCTTCCGCACCATCGGCGAACACAAAGTCGTCCGATCTTCGAAAACGACAACTGACCCTTGCGTGTCGCGGCATTGCGATCAATCCATTTTAAAGTTTCGACCCCGGTTATCGCGCTGGTTTTCGAGGTAATCGCGAATAACCCTAATCGCTCCCAAAATTTTCAAAGTACCGCGAGTTTTCAGAGACCTTCCGCACCATCGGCGAACACAAAGTCGTCCGATCTTCGAAAACGACAACTGACACTTTTGTGTCGCGGCATTGCGATCAATTCATTTTAAAGTTTCGACCCCGGTTGTCTCGCTAGTTTTCGAGATAATCGCGAATAACCGCAATCGCTCCCAAAATTTTCAAAGTACCGCGAGTTTTCAGAGTCATTCCGCACCATCGGCGAACACAAAGTCGTCCGATCTTCGAAAACGACCACTGATCCTTGCGTGTGCGGCATTGCGATCAATTCATATTAAGGTTTCGACCAGGGCCCTCGCGCTGGTTTTCGAGATAATCGCGAATAACCCAAATCGCTCCCAAAATTTTCAAAGTACCGCGAGTTTTCAGAGTCCTTCCGCACCATCGTCCTAACACAAAGTTGCCTGTTCGTCGAAAACGACCACTGATGCTTGCGTGTTGCGACATTGCGATCAATTCATATTAACGTTTCGACCCCGGTCGTCGCGCTGGTTTTCGAGATAATCGCGAATAACCGCAATCGCTCCCAAAATTTTCAAAGTACCGCGAGATTTCAGAGTCATTCCGCACCATCGGCGAACACAAAGTCGTCCGATCTTCGAAAACGACCACTGATCCTTGCGTGTGCGACATTGCGATCAATTCATATTAAGGTTTCGACCAGGGCCCTCGCGCTGGTTTTCGAGATAATCGCAAATAACCCAAATCGCTCCCAAAATTTTCAAAGTACCGCGAGTTTTCAGAGTCCTTCCGCACCATCGTCCGAACACAAAGTCGTCTGATTGTAGAAAACGACCACTGATCCTTGCGTGTCGCGGCATTGCGATCAATTCATATTAAGGTTTCGACCACGGCCCTCGTGCTGGTTCTCGAGAAAATCGCGAATAACCCTAATCGCTCCCAAAATTTTCATAGTACCGCGAGTGTTCAGAATCCTTCCGCACCATCGGCGAACACAAAGTCGTCCGATCTTCGAAAACGACAACTGACCCTTGCGTGTCGCGGCATTGCGATCAATTCATTTTAAAGTTTCGACCCCGGTTATCGCGCTAGTTTTCGAGATAATCGCGAATAACCGCAATCGCTCCCAAAATTTTCAAAGTACCGCGAGTTTTCAGAGTCATTCCGCACCATCGTCCTAACACAAAGTTGCCTGTTCGTCGAAAACGACCACTGATCCTTGCGTGTTGCGACATTGCGATCAATTCATATTAACGTTTCGACCCCGGTCGTCGCGCTGGTTTTCGAGATAATCGCGAATAACCGCAATCGCTCCCAAAATTTTCAAAGTACCGCGAGTTTTCAGAGTCATTCTGCACCATCGGCGAACACAAAGTCGTCCGATCTTCGAAAACGACAACTGACCCTTGCGTGTCGCGGCATTGCGATCAATTCATTTTAAAGTTTCGACCCCGGTGGTCTCGCTGGTTTTCGAAGTAATCGCGAATATCCACAATCGCTCCCAATATTTTCAAAGTACCGCGAGTTGTCAGAGTCCTTCCGCACCTTCGTCCGAAAACAAATACGCCCGATCGTCGAAAACGACCACAGATCCTTGCGTGTTGCGACATTGCGATCAATTCATATTAAGGTTTCGACCCCGGTCGTCGCGCTGGTTTTCGAGATAATCGCGAATAACCGCAATCGCTCCCAAAATTTTCAAAGTACCGCGAGATTTCAGAGTCATTCCGCACCATCGGCGAACACAAAGTCGTCCGATCTTCGAAAACGACCACTGATCCTTGCGTGTGCGACATTGCGATCAATTCATATTAAGGTTTCGACCAGGGCCCTCGCGCTGGTTTTCGAGATAATCGCAAATAACCCAAATCGCTCCCAAAATTTTCAAAGTACCGCGAGTTTTCAGAGTCCTTCCGCACCATCGTCCGAACACAAAGTCGTCTGATTGTAGAAAACGACCACTGATCCTTGCGTGTCGCGGCATTGCGATCAATTCATATTAAGGTTTCGACCACGGCCCTCGTGCTGGTTCTCGAGAAAATCGCGAATAACCCTAATCGCTCCCAAAATTTTCATAGTACCGCGAGTGTTCAGAATCCTTCCGCACCATCGGCGAACACAAAGTCGTCCGATCTTCGAAAACGACAACTGACCCTTGCGTGTCGCGGCATTGCGATCAATTCATTTTAAAGTTTCGACCCCGGTTATCGCGCTGGTTTTCGAGGTAATCGCGAATAACCCTAATCGCTCCCAAAATTTTCAAAGTACCGCGAGTTTTCAGAGACCTTCCGCACCATCGGCGAACACAAAGTCGCCCGATCTTCGAAAACGACAACTGACACTTGTGTGTCGCGGCATTGCGATCAATTCATTTTAAAGTTTCGACCCCGGTTGTCTCGCTAGTTTTCGAGATAATCGCGAATAACCGCAATCGCTCCCAAAATTTTCAAAGTACCGCGAGTTTTCAGAGTCATTCCGCACCATCGGCGAACACAAAGTCGTCCGATCTTCGAAAACGACCACTGATCCTTGCGTGTGCGGCATTGCGATCAATTCATATTAAGGTTTCGACCAGGGCCCTCGCGCTGGTTTTCGAGATAATCGCGAATAACCCAAATCGCTCCCAAAATTTTCAAAGTACCGCGAGTTTTCAGAGTCCTTCCGCACCATCGTCCTAACACAAAGTTGCCTGTTCGTCGAAAACGACCACTGATGCTTGCGTGTTGCGACATTGCGATCAATTCATATTAACGTTTCGACCCCGGTCGTCGCGCTGGTTTTCGAGATAATCGCGAATAACCGCAATCGCTCCCAAAATTTTCAAAGTACCGCGAGATTTTAGAGTCATTCCGCACCATCGGCGAACACAAAGTCGTCCGATCTTCGAAAACGACCACTGATCCTTGCGTGTGCGACATTGCGATCAATTCATATTAAGGTTTCGACCAGGGCCCTCGCGCTGGTTTTCGAGATAATCGCAAATAACCCAAATCGCTCCCAAAATTTTCAAAGTACCGCGAGTTTTCAGAGTCCTTCCGCACCATCGTCCGAACACAAAGTCGTCTGATTGTAGAAAACGACCACTGATCCTTGCGTGTCGCGGCATTGCGATCAATTCATATTAAGGTTTCGACCACGGCCCTCGTGCTGGTTCTCGAGAAAATCGCGAATAACCCTAATCGCTCCCAAAATTTTCATAGTACCGCGAGTGTTCAGAATCCTTCCGCACCATCGGCGAACACAAAGTCGTCCGATCTTCGAAAACGACAACTGACCCTTGCGTGTCGCGGCATTGCGATCAATTCATTTTAAAGTTTCGACCCCGGTTATCGCGCTGGTTTTCGAGGTAATCGCGAATAACCCTAATCGCTCCCAAAATTTTCAAAGTACCGCGAGTTTTCAGAGACCTTCCGCACCATCGGCGAACACAAAGTCGCCCGATCTTCGAAAACGACAACTGACACTTGTGTGTCGCGGCATTGCGATCAATTCATTTTAAAGTTTCGACCCCGGTTGTCTCGCTAGTTTTCGAGATAATCGCGAATAACCGCAATCGCTCCCAAAATTTTCAAAGTACCGCGAGTTTTCAGAGTCATTCCGCACCATCGGCGAACACAAAGTCGCCCGATCTTCGAAAACGACAACTGACACTTGTGTGTCGCGGCATTGCGATCAATTCATTTTAAAGTTTCGACCCCGGTTGTCTCGCTAGTTTTCGAGATAATCGCGAATAACCGCAATCGCTCCCAAAATTTTCAAAGTACCGCGAGTTTTCAGAGTCATTCCGCACCATCGGCGAACACAAAGTCGTCCGATCTTCGAAAACGACCACTGATCCTTGCGAGTCGCGGCATTGCGATCAATTCATATTAAGGTTTCGACCACGGCCCTCGTGCTGGTTTTCGAGAAAATCGCGAATAACCCTAATCGCTCCCAAAATTTTCATAGTACCGCGAGTGTTCAGAGTCCTTCCGCACCATCGGCGAACACAAAGTCGTCCGATCTTCGAAAACGACAACTGACCCTTGTGTGTCGCGGCATTGCGATCAATTCATTTTAAAGTTTCGACCCCGGTTGACTCGCTGGTTTTCGAAGTAATCGCGAATATCCACAAAAGCTCCCAATATTTTCAAAGTACCGCGAGTTGTCAGAGTCTTTCCGCACCTTCGTCCGAACACAAAGACGCCCGATCGTCGAAAACGACCACAGATCCTTGCGTGTTGCGACATTGCGAACAATTCATATTAAGGTTTCGACACCGGTCGTCGCGCTGGTTTTCGAGATAATCGCGAATAACCGCAATCGCCCCAAAATTCTCAAAGTACCGCGAGTTTTCAGAGTCATTCTACACCATCGGCGAACACAAAGTCGTCCGATCTTCGAAAACGACCACTGATCCTTGCGTGTCGCGACATTGCGATCAATTCATATTAAGGTTTCGACCACAACCCTCGCGCTTGTTTTCGAGAAACTCGCGAATAATCATAGTCGCTCCCAAAATTTTCAATGTACCGCGAGTTGTCAGAGTCCTTCCGCACCATCGTCCGAACACAAATTCGTCCGATCTTCGAAAACGACCACTGATCCTTGCGTGTTGCGACATTGCGATCAATTCATATTAAGGTTTCGACCTCGGCCCTCGCGCTGGTTTTCGAGAAAATCGCGAATAACCCTAATCGCTCCCAAAATTTTCATAGAACCGCGAGTGTTCAGTGTCCTTCCGCACCATCGGCGAACACAAAGTCGTCCGATCTTCGAAAACGACCACTGATCCTTGCGTGTTGCGACATTGCGATCAATTCATATTAAGGTTTCGACCTCGGCCCTCGCGCTGGTTTTCGAGATAATCGCGAATAACCCTAATCGCTCCCAACATTTTCAAAGTACCGCGAGTTTTCAGAGTCCTTCCGCACCATCGGCGAACACAATGTCGTCCGATCTTCGCAAACGACCACTGATCCTTGCGTGTTGCGACATTGCGATCAATTCATATTAAGGTTTCGACCTCGGCCCTCGCGCTGGTTTTCGAGAAAATCGCGAATAACCCTAATCGCTCCCAAAATTTTCATAGTACCGCGAGTGTTCAGAGTCCTTCCGCACCATCGGCGAACACAAAGTCGTCCGATCTTCGAAAACGACCACTGATCCTTGCGTGTCGCGACATTGCGATCAATTCATTTTAAGGTTTCGACCCCGGTTGTCGCGCTGGTTTTCGAGATAATCGCGAATAACCGCAATCGCTCCCAAAATTTTCAAAGTACCGCGAGTTTTCAGAGTCCTTCCGCACCATCGTCCGAACACAAAGTCGTCCGATCTTCGAAAACGACCACTGATCCTTGCGTGTTGCGACATTGCGATCAATTCATATTAAGGTTTCGACCTCGGCCCTCGCGCTGGTTTTCGAGATAATCGCGAATAACCCTAATCGCTCCCAACATTTTCAAAGTACCGCGAGTTTTCAGAGTCCTTCCGCTCCATCGTCCGAACACAAAGTCGTCCGATTTTCGAAAACGACCACTGATCCTTGCGTGTTGCGACATTGCGATCAATTCATATTAAGGTTTCGACCCCGGTTGTCGCGCTGGTTTTCGAGATAATCGCGAATAACCGCAATCGCTCCCAAAATTTTCAAAGTACCGCGAGTTTTCAGAGTACTTCCGCACCATCGGCGAACACAAAGTCGTCCGATCTTCGAAAACGACAACTGATCCTTGCGTGTCGCGACATTGCGATCAATTCATATTAAGGTTTCGACCCCAGTCGTCGCGCTGGTTTTCGAGGTAATCGCGAATGACCACAATCGCTCCCAAAATTTTCATAGTACCCCAAGTTTTCAGAGTGCTACCGCACCATCTTCCGAACACAAAGTCGTCCGAACGTCGAAAACGACCACTGATCCTTGCATGTCCCGACATTGCGATCAATTCATATTATGGTTTCGACCCCGGTCGTCGCGCTGGTTTTCGAGATAATCGCGAATAACCGCAATCGCTCCCAAAATTTTCAAAGTACCGCGAGTTTTCAGAGTACTTCCGCACCATCGGCGAACACAAAGTCGTCCGATCTTCGAAAACGACAACTGATCCTTGCGTGTCGCGACATTGCGATCAATTCATATTAAGGTTTCGACCCCAGTCGTCGCGCTGGTTTTCGAGGTAATCGCGAATGACCACAATCGCTCCCAAAATTTTCATAGTACCCCAAGTTTTCAGAGTGCTACCGCACCATCTTCCGAACACAAAGTCGTCCGAACGTCGAAAACGACCACTGATCCTTGCATGTCCCGACATTGCGATCAATTCATATTAAGGTTTCGACCCCGGTCGTCGCGCTGGTTAATGAGGTAATCGCGAATGTCCCCAATCGCTCCCAAAATTTTCATAGTACCCCAAGTTTTCAGAGTGCTACCGCACCATCTTCCGAACACAAAGTCGTCCGAACGTCGAAAACGACCACTGATCCTTGCATGTCCCGACATTGCGACCAATTCATATTAAGATTTCGAACCCGGTCGTCGCGCTGGTTTTCGAGATAATCGTGAATAACCACAATCGCTCCCAAAATTTTCACAGTACCGCGAGTTTTCTGAGTGCTTCCGCACAATCTTCCGAACACAAAGTCGTCCGATCTTCAACAACGACCGCTGATCCTTGCGTGTCGCGACATTGCGATCAATTCATATCAAGGTTTCGACCCCGGCCCTCGCGCTGGTATTCGAGATAATCGCGAATAACCACAAACGCTCCCAAAATTTTCAAAGTACCGCGAGTTTTCTGAGTGCTTCCGCTCCATCTTACGAACACAAAGTCGTCCGAACGTCGAAAACGACCACCGATCCTTGCGTGTCGCGACATTGCAATCAATTCATATTAAGGTTTCGACCCCGGCCCTCGCGCTGGTTTTCGAGATAATCGCGAATAACTCCAATCGCTCCCAAAATTTTCAAGGTACCGCGAGTTGTCAGAGTCCTTCCGCACCATCGTCCGAACACAAAGTCGTCCGATTATAGAAAACGACCACTGATCCTTTCGTGTCCCGACATTGCGATCAATTCATATTAAGATTTCGACCCCGGCACTCGCGCTGGTTTTCGAGATAATCGCGAATAACCCCAATCGGTCCGAAAAATTTTCAAAGTACCGCGTGTTTTCAGAGTGCTTCCGCTCCATCGTCCGAAAACAAAGTCGTCCGATCGTCGAAAACGACCACTGATCCTTGCGACTCGCGACATTGCGATCAATTCATATTAAGGTTTCGAACCCGGGCCTCGCGCTGGTTTTCGTGATAATCGCGAATAACCCCAATCGCTCCCTAAATTTTCAAAATACCGCGAGTTTTCTGAGTGCTTCCGCTCCATCTTACGAACACAAAGTCGTCCGAACGTCGAAAACGACCACTGATCCTTGCGTGTCGCGACATTGCGATCAATTCATATTAAGGTTTCGACCCCGGCCCTCGCGCTGGTTTTCGTGATAATCGCGAATAACCCCAATCGCTCCCTAAATTTTCAAAGTACCGCGAGCTTTCAGAGTCCTTCCGCACCATCGTCCGGACACAAAGTCGTCCGAACGTCCAAAACGACACTGATCCTTGCGTGTCGCGACATTGCGATTAATTCATATTAAGGTTTCGACCCCGGCCCTCGCGCTGGTTTTCGAGATAATCGCGAATAACCCCAATCGCTCCCAAAATTTTCAAGGTACCGCGAGTTGTCAGAGTCCTTCCGCACCATCGTCCGAACACAAAGTCGTCCGATTATAGAAAACGACCACTGATCCTTTCGTGTCCCGACATTGCGATCAATTCATATTAAGATTTCGAACCCGGTCGTCGCGCTGGTTTTCGAGATAATCGCAAATAACCCCAATCGGTCCGAAAAATTTTCAAAGTACCACGAGTTTTCAGAGTCCTTCCGCACAATCTTCCGAACACAAAGTCGTCCGAACGTCGAAAACGACCACTGATCCTTGCATGTCGCGACATTGCGATCAATTCATATTAAGGTTTCGACCCCAGTCGTCGCGCTGGTTTTCGAGGTAATCGCGAATGACCACAATCGCTCCCAAAATTTTCAAAGTACCCCAAGTTTTCAGAGTGCTTCCGCACCATCTTCCGAACACAAAGTCGTCCGAACGTCGAAAACGATCACTGATCCTTGCATGTCGCGACATTGCGATCAATTCATATTAAGGTTTCGACCCCGGCACTCGCGCTGGTTTTCGAGATAATCGCGAATAACCCCAATCGCTCCCAAAATTTTCAAAGTACCGCGTGTTTTCAGAGTGCTTCCGCTTCATCGTCCGAAAACAAAGTCGTCCGATCGTCGAAAACGACCACTGATCCTTGCGACTCGCGACATTGCGATCAATTCATATTAAGGTTTCGAACCCGGGCCTCGCGCTGGTTTTCGTGATAATCGCAAATAACCCCAATCGCTCCCTAAATTTTCAAAGTACCGCGAGTTTTCAGAGTGCTTCCGCACCATCTTCCGAACGCAAAGTCGTCCGAACGTCGAAAACGACCACTGATCCTTGCGACTCGCGACATTGCGATCAATTCATATTAAGGTTTCGACCCCGGCCCTCGCGCTGGTTTTCGTGATAATCGCGAATAACCCCAATCGCTCCCTAAATTTTCAAAGTACCGCGAGTTTTCAGAGTGCTTCCGCACCATCTTCCGAACACAAAGTCGTCCGAACGTCGAAAACGACCACTGATCCTTGCGTGTCGCGACATTGCGATCAATTCATATTAAGTTTTCGACACCGGTCGTCGCGCTGATTTTCGAGATAATCGCGAATAACCCCAATCACTCCCAAAATTTTCAAAGTCCCGCCAGTTTTCAGAGTCCTTCCGCACCATCGGCGAACACAAAGTCGTCCGATCTTCGAAAACGACAGCTGATCCTTGCGTGTCGCGACATTGCGATCAATTCATATTAAGGTTTCGACCCCGGTCGTCGCGTTGGTTTTCGAGATAATCGCGAATAACCGCAATCGCTCCGAAAATTTTCAAAGTCCCGCGAGTTTTCAGAGTCCTTCCGCACCATCGGCGAACACAAAGTCGTCCGATCTTCGAAAACGACAACTGACCCTTGCGTGTTGCGGCATTGCGATCAATTCATTTTAAAGTTTCGACCCCGGTGGTCTCGCTGGTTTTCGAAGTAATCGCGAATATCCACAATCGCTCCCAATATTTTCAAAGTACCGCGAGTTTTCAGAGTCCTTCCGCACCATCGTCCGAACACAAAGTCGTCTGATTGTAGAAAACGACCACTGATCCTTGCGTGTCGCGGCATTGCGATCAATTCATATTAAGGTTTCGACCACGGCCCTCGTGCTGGTTCTCGAGAAAATCGCGAATAACCCTAATCGCTCCCAAAATTTTCATAGTACCGCGAGTGTTCAGAATCCTTCCGCACCATCGGCGAACACAAAGTCGTCCGATCTTCGAAAACGACAACTGACCCTTGCGTGTCGCGGCATTGCGATCAATTCATTTTAAAGTTTCGACCCCGGTTATCGCGCTGGTTTTCGAGGTAATCGCGAATAACCCTAATCGCTCCCAAAATTTTCAAAGTACCGCGAGTTTTCAGAGACCTTCCGCACCATCGGCGAACACAAAGTCGTCCGATCTTCGAAAACGACAACTGACACTTGTGTGTCGCGGCATTGCGATCAATTCATTTTAAAGTTTCGACCCCGGTTGTCTCGCTAGTTTTCGAGATAATCGCGAATAACCGCAATCGCTCCCAAAATTTTCAAAGTACCGCGAGTTTTCAGAGTCATTCTGCACCATCGGCGAACACAAAGTCGTCCGATTTTCGAAAACGACAACTGATCCTTGCGTGTCGCGACATTGCGATCAATTCATTTTAAGGTTTCGACCCCGGTTGTCGCGCTGGTTTTCGAGATAATCGCGAATAACCGCAATCGCTCCCAAAATTTTCAAAGTACCGCGAGTTTTCAGAGACCTTCCGCACCATCGGCGAACACAAAGTCGTCCGATCTTCGAAAACGACAACTGACACTTGCGTGTCGCGGCATTGCGATCAATTCATTTTAAAGTTTCGACCCCGGTTGTCTCGCTGGTTTTCGAGATAATCGCGAATAACCGCAATCGCTCCCAAAATTTTCAAAGTACCGCGAGTTTTCAGAGTCATTCCGCACCATCGGCGAACACAAAGTCGTCCGATTTTCGTAAACGACCACTGATCCTTGCGTGTGCGACATTGCGATCAATTCATATTAAGGTTTCGACCAGGGCCCTCGCGCTGGTTTTCGAGATAATCGCGAATAACCCAAATCGCTCCCAAAATTTTCAAAGTACCGCGAGTTTTCAGAGTCCTTCCGCATCATCGTCCGAACACAAAGTCGTCCGATTGTAGAAAACGACCACTGATCCTTGCGAGTCGCGGCATTGCGATGAATTCATATTAAGGTTTCGACCACGGCACTCGTGCTGGTTCTCGAGAAAATCGCGAATAACCCTAATCGCTCCCAAAATTTTCATAGTACCGCGAGTGTTCAGAGTCCTTCCGCACCATCGACGAACACAAAGTCGTCCGATCTTCGAAAACGACAACTGACCCTTGTGTGTCGCGGCATTGCGATCAATTCATTTTAAAGTTTCGACCCCGGTTGACTCGCTGGTTTTCGAAGTAATCGCGAATATCCACAAAAGCTCCCAATATTTTCAAAGTACCGCGAGTTGTCAGAGTCTTTCCGCACCTTCGTCCGAACACAAAGACGCCCGATCGTCGAAAACGACCACAGATCCTTGCGTGTTGCGACATTGCGATCAATTCATATTAAGGTTTCGACCCCGGTCGTCGCGCTGGTTTTCGAGATAATCGCGAATAACCGCAATCGCTCCCAAAATTTTCAAAGTACCGCGAGTTTTCAGAGTCATTCCGCACCATCGGCGAACACAAAGTCGTCCGATCTTCGAAAACGACCACTGATCCTTGCGTGTGCGACATTGCGATCAATTCATTTTAAAGTTTCGACCCCGGTTGTCTCGCTGGTTTTCGAAGTAATCGCGAATATCCACAATCGCTCCCAATATTTTCAAAGTACCGCGAGTTGTCAGAGTCCTTCCGCACCTTCGTCCGAACACAAAGACGCCCGATCGTCGAAAACGACCACAGATCCTTGCGTGTTGCGACATTGCGATCAATTCATATTAAGGTTTCGACCCCGGTCGTCGCGCTGGTTTTCGAGATAATCGCGAATAACCGCAATCGCTCTCAAAATTTTCTAAGTACCGCGAGTTTTCAGAGTCATTCTGCACCATCGGCGAACACAAAGTCGTCCGATCTTCGAAAACGACAACTGACCCTTGCGTGTCGCGGCATTGCGATCAATTCATTTTAAAGTTTCGACCCCGGTTGTCGCGCTGGTTTTCGAGGTAATCGCGAATATCCACAATCGCTCCCAATATTTTCAAAGTACCGCGAGTTGTCAGAGTCCTTCCGCACCATCGTCCGAACACAAAGTCGTCCGATTGTAGAAAACGACCACTGATCCTTGCGTGTCGCGGCATTGCGATCAATTCATATTAAGGTTTCTACCACGGCCCTCGCGCTGGTTATCGAGAAAATCGCGAATAACCCTAATCGCTCCCAAAATTTTCAAAGTCCCGCGAGTTTTCAGAGTCCTTCCGCACCATCGGCGAACACAAAGTCGTCCGATCTTCGAAAACGACAACTGATCCTTGCGTGTCGCGACATTGCGATCAATTCATATTAAGGTTTCGACCCCGGTCGTCGCGTTGGTTTTCGAGATAATCGCGAATAACCGCAATCGCTCCGAAAATTTTCAAAGTCCCGCGAGTTTTCAGAGTCCTTCCGCACCATCGGCGAACACAAAGTCGTCCGATCTTCGAAAACGACAACTGACCCTTGCGTGTTGCGGCATTGCGATCAATTCATTTTAAAGTTTCGACCCCGGTGGTCTCGCTGGTTTTCGAAGTAATCGCGAATATCCACAATCGCTCCCAATATTTTCAAAGTCCCGCGAGTTTTCAGAGACCTTACGCACCATCGGCGAACACAAAGTCGTCCGATCTTCGAAAACGACAACTGACACTTGCGTGTCGCGGCATTGCGATCAATTCATTTTAAAGTTTCGACCCCGGTTGTCTCGCTGGTTTTCGAGATAATCGCGAATAACCGCAATCGCTCCCAAAATTTTCAAAGTACCGCGAGTTTTCAGAGTCCTTCCGCACCATCGGCGAACACAAAGTCGTCCGATCTTCGAAAACGACAACTGACCCTTGCGTGTTGCGGCATTGCGATCAATTCATTTTAAAGTTTCGACCCCGGTGGTCTCGCTGGTTTTCGAAGTAATCGCGAATATCCACAATCGCTCCCAATATTTTCAAAGTTCCGCGAGTTTTCAGAGTCCTTCCGCACTATCGGCGAACACAAAGTCGTCCGATCTTCGAAAACGACAACTGACCCTTGCGTGTTGCGGCATTGCGATCAATTCATTTTAAAGTTTCGACCCCGGTGGTCTCGCTGGTTTTCGAAGTAATCGCGAATATCCACAATCGCTCCCAATATTTTCAAAGTACCGCGAGTTGTCAGAGTCTTTCCGCACCTTCGTCCGAACACAAAGAAGCCCGATCGTCGAAAACGACCACAGATCCTTGCGTGTTGCGACATTGCGTTCAATTCATATTAAGGTTTCGACCCCGGTCGTCGCGCTGGTATTCGAGATAATCGCGAATAACCGCAATCGCTCCAAAAATTTTCTAAGTACCGCGAGTTTTCAGAGTCATTCTGCACCATCGGCGAACACAAAGTCGTCCGATCTTCGAAAACGACAACTGACCCTTGCGTGTCGCGGCATTGCGATCAATTCATTTTAAAGTTTCGACCCTGGTTGTCGCGCTGGTTTTCGAGGTAATCGCGAATATCCACAATCGCTCCCAATATTTTCAAAGTACCGCGAGTTGTCAGAGTCCTTCCGCACCATCGTCCGAACACAAAGTCGTCCGATTGTAGAAAACGACCACTGATCCTTGCGTGTCGCGGCATTGCGATCAATTCATATTAAGGTTTCTACCACGGCCCTCGCGCTGGTTATCGAGAAAATCGCGAATAACCCTAATCGCTCCCAAAATTTTCAAAGTCCCGCGAGTTTTCAGAGTCCTTCCGCACCATCGGCGAACACAAAGTCGTCCGATCTTCGAAAACGACAACTGATCCTTGCGTGTCGCGACATTGCGATCAATTCATATTAAGGTTTCGACCCCGGTCGTCGCGCTGGTATTCGAGATAATCGCGAATAACCGCAATCGCTCCCAAAATTTTCAAAGTACCGCGAGTTTTCAGAGTCATTCTGCACCATCGGCGAACACAATGTCGTCAGATCTTCGAAAACGACAACTGACCCTTGCGTGTCGCGGCATTGCGATCAATTCATTTTAAAGTTTCGACCCCGGTTGACTCGCTGGTTTTCGAAGTAATCGCGAATATCCACAATCGCTCCCAATATTTTCAAAGCACCGCGAGTTGTCAGAGTCTTTCCGCACCTTCGTCCGAACACAAAGACGCCCGATCGTCGAAAACGACCACAGATCCTTGCGTGTTGCGACATTGCGATCAATTCATATTAAGGTTTCGACCCCGGTCGTCGCGCTGGTATTCGAGATAATCGCGAATAACCGCAATCGCTCCCAAAATTTTCTAAGTACCGCGAGTTTTCAGAGTCATTCTGCACCATCGGCGAACACAAAGTCGTCCGATCTTCGAAAACGACAACTGACCCTTGCGTGTCGCGGCATTGCGATCAATTCATTTTAAAGTTTCGACCCCGGTTGTCGCGCTGGTTTTCGAGGTAATCGCGAATATCCACAATCGCTCCCAATATTTTCAAAGTACCGCGAGTTGTCAGAGTCCTTCCGCACCATCGTCCGAACACAAAGTCGTCCGATTTTCGAAAACGACCACTGATCCTTGCGTGTTGCGACATTGCGATCAATTCATACTAAGGTTTCGACCCCGGTCGTCGCGCTGGTTTTCGAGATAATCGCGAAAAACCGCAATCGCCCCCAAAATTTTCAAAGTCCCGCGAGTTTTCAGAGTCCTTCCGCACCATCGGCGAACACAAAGTCGTCCGATCTTCGAAAACGACAACTGACCCTTGCGTGTTGCGGCATTGCGATCAATTCATTTTAAAGTTTCGACCCCGGTGGTCTCGCTGGTTTTCGAAGTAATCGCGAATATCCACAATCGCTCCCAATATTTTCACAGTCCCGCGAGTTTTCAGAGACCTTACGCACCATCGGCGAGCACAAAGTCGTCCGATCTTCGAAAACGACAACTGACACTTGCGTGTCGCGGCATTGCGATCAATTCATTTTAAAGTTTCGACCCCGGTTGTCTCGCTGGTTTTCGAGATAATCGCGAATAACCGCAATCGCTCCGAAAATTTTCAAAGTCCCGCGAGTTTTCAGAGTCCTTCCGCACCATCGGCGAACACAAAGTCGTCCGATCTTCGAAAACGACAACTGACCCTTGCGTGTTGCGGCATTGCGATCAATTCATTTTAAAGTTTCGACCCCGGTGGTCTCGCTGGTTTTCGAAGTAATCGCGAATATCCACAATCGCTCCCAATATTTTCAAAGTACCGCGAGTTTTCAGAGTCATTCTGCACCATCGTCCGAACACAAAGTCGTCTGATTGTAGAAAACGACCACTGATCCTTGCGTGTCGCGGCATTGCGATCAATTCATATTAAGGTTTCGACCACGGCCCTCGTGCTGGTTCTCGAGAAAATCGCGAATAACCCTAATCGCTCCCAAAATTTTCATAGTACCGCGAGTGTTCAGAATCCTTCCGCACCATCGGCGAACACAAAGTCGTCCGATCTTCGAAAACGACAACTGACCCTTGCGTGTCGCGGCATTGCGATCAATTCATTTTAAAGTTTCGACCCCGGTTATCGCGCTGGTTTTCGAGGTAATCGCGAATAACCCTAATCGCTCCCAAAATTTTCAAAGTACCGCGAGTTTTCAGAGACCTTCCGCACCATCGGCGAACACAAAGTCGTCCGATCTTCGAAAACGACAACTGACACTTGTGTGTCGCGGCATTGCGATCAATTCATTTTAAAGTTTCGACCCCGGTTGTCTCGCTAGTTTTCGAGATAATCGCGAATAACCGCAATCGCTCCCAAAATTTTCAAAGTACCGCGAGTTTTCAGAGTCATTCTGCACCATCGGCGAACACAAAGTCGTCCGATTTTCGAAAACGACAACTGATCCTTGCGTGTCGCGACATTGCGATCAATTCATTTTAAGGTTTCGACCCCGGTTGTCGCGCTGGTTTTCGAGATAATCGCGAATAACCGCAATCGCTCCCAAAATTTTCAAAGTACCGCGAGTTTTCAGAGACCTTCCGCACCATCGGCGAACACAAAGTCGTCCGATCTTCGAAAACGACAACTGACACTTGCGTGTCGCGGCATTGCGATCAATTCATTTTAAAGTTTCGACCCCGGTTGTCTCGCTGGTTTTCGAGATAATCGCGAATAACCGCAATCGCTCCCAAAATTTTCAAAGTACCGCGAGTTTTCAGAGTCATTCCGCACCATCGGCGAACACAAAGTCGTCCGATTTTCGAAAACGACCACTGATCCTTGCGTGTGCGACATTGCGATCAATTCATATTAAGGTTTCGACCAGGGCCCTCGCGCTGGTTTTCGAGATAATCGCGAATAACCCAAATCGCTCCCAAAATTTTCAAAGTACCGCGAGTTTTCAGAGTCCTTCCGCATCATCGTCCGAACACAAAGTCGTCCGATTGTAGAAAACGACCACTGATCCTTGCGAGTCGCGGCATTGCGATGAATTCATATTAAGGTTTCGACCACGGCCCTCGTGCTGGTTCTCGAGAAAATCGCGAATAACCCTAATCGCTCCCAAAATTTTCATAGTACCGCGAGTGTTCAGAATCCTTCCGCACCATCGGCGAACACAAAGTCGTCCGATCTTCGAAAACGACAACTGACCCTTGCGTGTCGCGGCATTGCGATCAATTCATTTTAAAGTTTCGACCCCGGTTGTCTCGCTGGTTTTCGAGATAATCGCGAATAACCGCAATCGCTCCCAAAATTTTCAAAGTACCGCGAGTTTTCAGAGTCATTCCGCACCATCGGCGAACACAAAGTCGTCCGATTTTCGAAAACGACCACTGATCCTTGCGTGTGCGACATTGCGATCAATTCATATTAAGGTTTCGACCAGGGCCCTCGCGCTGGTTTTCGAGATAATCGCGAATAACCCAAATCGCTCCCAAAATTTTCAAAGTACCGCGAGTTTTCAGAGTCCTTCCGCATCATCGTCCGAACACAAAGTCGTCCGATTGTAGAAAACGACCACTGATCCTTGCGTGTCGCGGCATTGCGATCAATTCATATTAAGTTTTCTACCACGGCCCTCGCGCTGGTTATCGAGAAAATCGCGAATAACCCTAATCGCTCCCAAAATTTTCAAAGTACCGCGAGTTTTCAGAGTCCTTCCGCACCATCGTCCGAACACAAAGTCCTCCGATTGTAGAAAACGACCACTGATCCTTGCGAGTCGCGGCATTGCGATGAATTCATATTAAGGTTTCGACCACGGCCCTCGTGCTGGTTCTCGAGAAAATCGCGAATAACCCTAATCGCTCCCAAAATTTTCATAGTACCGCGAGTGTTCAGAGTCCTTCCGCACCATCGGCGAACACAAAGTCGTCCGATCTTCGAAAACGACCACTGATCCTTGCGTGTTGCGACATTGCGATCAATTCATATTAAAATTTCGACCACGGCCCTCGCGCTGGTTTTCGAGATAATCGCGAATAACCCTAATCGCTCCCAAAATTTTCATAGTACCGCGAGTGTTCAGAGTCCTTCCGCACCATCGGCGAACACAAAGTCTTCCGATCTTCGAAAACGACCACTGATCCTTGCGTGTTGCGACATCGCGATCAAATCATATTAAGGTTTCGACCTCGGCCCTCGCGCTGGTTTTCGAGAAAATCGCGAATAACCCTAATCGCTCCCAAAATTTTCATAGTACCGCAAGTGTTCAGAGTCCTTCCGCACCATCGGCGAACACAAAGTCGTCCGATCTTCGAAAATGACCACTGATCCTTGTGTGTCGCGGCATTGCGATCAATTCATTTTAAAGTTTCGACCCCGGTTGACTCGCTGGTTTTCGAAGTAATCGCGAATATCCACAAAAGCTCCCAATATTTTCAAAGTACCGCGAGTTGTCAGAGTCTTTCCGCACCTTCGTCCGAACACAAAGACGCCCGATCGTCGAAAACGACCACAGATCCTTGCGTGTTGCGACATTGCGATCAATTCATATTAAGGTTTCGACACCGGTCGTCGCGCTGGTTTTCGAGATAATCGCGAATAACCGCAATCGCCCCAAAATTCTCAAAGTACCGCGAGTTTTCAGAGTCATTCTACACCATCGGCGAACACAAAGTCGTCCGATCTTCGAAAACGACCACTGATCCTTGCGTGTCGCGACATTGCGATCAATTCATATTAAGGTTTCGACCACAACCCTCGCGCTTGTTTTCGAGAAACTCGCGAATAATCATAGTCGCTCCCAAAATTTTCAATGTACCGCGAGTTGTCAGAGTCCTTCCGCACCATCGTCCGAACACAAATTCGTCCGATCTTCGAAAACGACCACTGATCCTTGCGTGTTGCGACATTGCGATCAATTCATATTAAGGTTTCGACCTCGGCCCTCGCGCTGGTTTTCGAGAAAATCGCGAATAACCCTAATCGCTCCCAAAATTTTCATAGAACCGCGAGTGTTCAGTGTCCTTCCGCACCATCGGCGAACACAAAGTCGTCCGATCTTCGAAAACGACCACTGATCCTTGCGTGTTGCGACATTGCGATCAATTCATATTAAGGTTTCGACCTCGGCCCTCGCGCTGGTTTTCGAGATAATCGCGAATAACCCTAATCGCTCCCAACATTTTCAAAGTACCGCGAGTTTTCAGAGTCCTTCCGCACCATCGGCGAACACAAAGTCGTCCGATCTTCGCAAACGACCACTGATCCTTGCGTGTTGCGACATTGCGATCAATTCATATTAAGGTTTCGACCTCGGCCCTCGCGCTGGTTTTCGAGAAAATCGCGAATAACCCTAATCGCTCCCAAAATTTTCATAGTACCGCGAGTGTTCAGAGTCCTTCCGCACCATCGGCGAACACAAAGTCGTCCGATCTTCGAAAACGACCACTGATCCTTGCGTGTCGCGACATTGCGATCAATTCATTTTAAGGTTTCGACCCCGGTTGTCGCGCTGGTTTTCAAGATAATCGCGAATAACCGCAATCGCTCCCAAAATTTTCAAAGTACCGCGAGTTTTCAGAGTCCTTCCGCACCATCGTCCGAACACAAATTCGTCCGATCTTCGAAAACGACCACTGATCCTTGCGTGTTGCGACATTGCGATCAATTCATATTGAGGTTTCGACCTCGGCCCTCGCGCTGGTTTTCGAGATAATCGCGAATAACCCTAATCGCTCCCAACATTTTCAAAGTACCGCGAGTTTTCAGAGTTCTTCCGCATCATCGTCCGAACACAAAGTCGTCCGATTGTAGAAAACGACCACTGATCCTTGCGAGTCGCGGCATTGCGATGAATTCATATTAAGGTTTCGACCACGGCCCTCGTGCTGGTTCTCGAGAAAATCGCGAATAACCCTAATCGCTCCCAAAATTTTCATAGTACCGCGAGTGTTCAGAGTCCTTCCGCACCATCGACGAACACAAAGTCGTCCGATCTTCGAAAACGACAACTGACCCTTGTGTGTCGCGGCATTGCGATCAATTCATTTTAAAGTTTCGACCCCGGTTGACTCGCTGGTTTTCGAAGTAATCGCGAATATCCACAAAAGCTCCCAATATTTTCAAAGTACCGCGAGTTGTCAGAGTCTTTCCGCACCTTCGTCCGAACACAAAGACGCCCGATCGTCGAAAACGACCACAGATCCTTGCGTGTTGCGACATTGCGATCAATTCATATTAAGGTTTCGACCCCGGTCGTCGCGCTGGTTTTCGAGATAATCGTGAATAACCGCAATCGCTCCCAAAATTTTCAAAGTACCGCGAGTTTTCAGAGTCATTCCGCACCATCGGCGAACACAAAGTCGTCCGATCTTCGAAAACGACCACTGATCCTTGCGTGTGCGACATTGCGATCAATTCATTTTAAAGTTTCGACCCAGGTTGTCTCGCTGGTTTTCGAAGTAATCGCGAATATCCACAATCGCTCCCAATATTTTCAAAGTACCGCGAGTTGTCAGAGTCCTTCCGCACCTTCGTCCGAACACAAAGACGCCCGATCGTCGAAAACGACCACAGATCCTTGCGTGTTGCGACATTGCGATCAATTCATATTAAGGTTTCGACCCCGGTCGTCGCGCTGGTTTTCGAGATAATCGCGAATAACCGCAATCGCTCTCAAAATTTTCAAAGTACCGCGAGTTTTCAGAGTCATTCTGCACCATCGGCGAACACAAAGTCGTCAGATCTTCGAAAACGACAACTGACCCTTGCGTGTCGCGGCATTGCGATCAATTCATTTTAAAGTTTCGACCCCGGTTGACTCGCTGGTTTTCGAAGTAATCGCGAATATCCACAATCGCTCCCAATATTTTCAAAGTACCGCGAGTTGTCAGAGTCTTTCCGCACCTTCGTCCGAACACAAAGACGCCCGATCGTCGAAAACGACCACAGATCCTTGCGTGTTGCGACATTGCGATCAATTCATATTAAGGTTTCGACCCCGGTCGTCGCGCTGGTATTCGAGATAATC
Organism: Andrena marginata; assembly: GCA_963932335.1. Lineage (NCBI taxonomy): Eukaryota > Metazoa > Arthropoda > Insecta > Hymenoptera > Andrenidae > Andrena > Andrena marginata. The sequence continues at coordinate 938,476 of CAWVQI010000172.1, read as the reverse complement.
GCGAATAACCGCAATCGCTCCCAAAATTTTCTAAGTACCGCGAGTTTTCAGAGTCATTCTGCACCATCGGCGAACACAAAGTCGTCCGATCTTCGAAAACGACAACTGACCCTTGCGTGTCGCGGCATTGCGATCAATTCATTTTAAAGTTTCGACCCCGGTTGTCGCGCTGGTTTTCGAGGTAATCGCGAATATCCACAATCGCTCCCAATATTTTCAAAGTACCGCGAGTTGTCAGAGTCCTTCCGCACCATCGTCCGAACACAAAGTCGTCCGATTGTAGAAAACGACCACTGATCCTTGCGTGTCGCGGCATTGCGATCAATTCATATTAAGGTTTCTACCACGGCCCTCGCGCTGGTTATCGAGAAAATCGCGAATAACCCTAATCGCTCCCAAAATTTTCAAAGTCCCGCGAGTTTTCAGAGTCCTTCCGCACCATCGGCGAACACAAAGTCGTCCGATCTTCGAAAACGACAACTGATCCTTGCGTGTCGCGACATTGCGATCAATTCATATTAAGGTTTCGACCCCGGTCGTCGCGCTGGTATTCGAGATAATCGCGAATAACCGCAATCGCTCCCAAAATTTTCTAAGTACCGCGAGTTTTCAGAGTCATTCTGCACCATCGTCCGAACACAAAGTCGTCCGATTTTCGAAAACGACAACTGATCCTTGCGTGTCGCGACATTGCGATCAATTCATTTTAAGGTTTCGAACCCGGTTGTCGCGCTGGTTTGCGAGATAATCGCGAATAACCGCAATCGCTCTCAAAATTTTCAAAGTACCGCGAGTTTTCAGAGTCATTCTGCACCATCGGCGAACACAAAGTCGTCAGATCTTCGAAAACGACAACTGACCCTTGCGTGTCGCGGCATTGCGATCAATTCATTTTAAAGTTTCGACCCCGGTTGACTCGCTGGTTTTCGAAGTAATCGCGAATATCCACAATCGCTCCCAATATTTTCAAAGTACCGCGAGTTGTCAGAGTCTTTCCGCACCTTCGTCCGAACACAAAGACGCCCGATCGTCGAAAACGACCACAGATCCTTGCGTGTTGCGACATTGCGATCAATTCATATTAAGGTTTCGACCCCGGTCGTCGCGCTGGTATTCGAGATAATCGCGAATAACCGCAATCGCTCCCAAAATTTTCTAAGTACCGCGAGTTTTCAGAGTCATTCTGCACCATCGGCGAACACAAAGTCGTCCGATCTTCGAAAACGACAACTGACCCTTGCGTGTCGCGGCATTGCGATCAATTCATTTTAAAGTTTCGACCCCGGTTGTCGCGCTGGTTTTCGAGGTAATCGCGAATATCCACAATCGCTCCCAATATTTTCAAAGTACCGCGAGTTGTCAGAGTCCTTCCGCACCATCGTCCGAACACAAAGTCGTCCGATTGTAGAAAACGACCACTGATCCTTGCGTGTCGCGGCATTGCGATCAATTCATATTAAGGTTTCTACCACGGCCCTCGCGCTGGTTATCGAGAAAATCGCGAATAACCCTAATCGCTCCCAAAATTTTCAAAGTCCCGCGAGTTTTCAGAGTCCTTCCGCACCATCGGCGAACACAAAGTCGTCCGATCTTCGAAAACGACAACTGATCCTTGCGTGTCGCGACATTGCGATCAATTCATATTAAGGTTTCGACCCCGGTCGTCGCGTTGGTTTTCGAGATAATCGCGAATAACCGCAATCGCTCCGAAAATTTTCAAAGTCCCGCGAGTTTTCAGAGTCCTTCCGCACCATCGGCGAACACAAAGTCGTCCGATCTTCGAAAACGACAACTGACACTTGCGTGTCGCGGCATTGCGATCAATTCATTTTAAAGTTTCGACCCCGGTCGTCGCGCTGGTTTTCGAGATAATCGTGAATAACCACAATCGCTCCCAAAATTTTCAAAGTACCGCGAGTTTTCTGAGTGCTTCCGCACAATCTTCCGAACACAAAGTCGTCCGATCTTCAACAACGACCGCTGATCCTTGCGTGTCGCGACATTGCGATCAATTCATATCAAGGTTTCGACCCCGGCCCTCGCGCTGGTATTCGAGATAATCGCGAATAACCACAAACGCTCCCAAAATTTTCAAAGTACCGCGAGTTTTCTGAGTGCTTCCGCTCCATCTTACGAACACAAAGTCGTCCGAACGTCGAAAACGACCACCGATCCTTGCGTGTCGCGACATTGCAATCAATTCATATTAAGGTTTCGACCCCGGCCCTCGCGCTGGTTTTCGAGATAATCGCGAATAACTCCAATCGCTCCCAAAATTTTCAAGGTACCGCGAGTTGTCAGAGTCCTTCCGCACCATCGTCCGAACACAAAGTCGTCCGATTATAGAAAACGACCACTGATCCTTGCGTGTTGCGACATTGCGATCAATTCATACTAAGGTTTCGACCCCGGTCGTCGCGCTGGTTTTCGAGATAATCGCGAAAAACCGCAATCGCCCCCAAAATTTTCAAAGTCCCGCGAGTTTTCAGAGTCCTTCCGCACCATCGGCGAACACAAAGTCGTCCGATCTTCGAAAACGACAACTGACCCTTGCGTGTTGCGGCATTGCGATCAATTCATTTTAAAGTTTCGACCCCGGTGGTCTCGCTGGTTTTCGAAGTAATCGCGAATATCCACAATCGCTCCCAATATTTTCACAGTCCCGCGAGTTTTCAGAGACCTTACGCACCATCGGCGAACACAAAGTCGTCCGATCTTCGAAAACGACAACTGACACTTGCGTGTCGCGGCATTGCGATCAATTCATTTTAAAGTTTCGACCCCGGTTGTCTCGCTGGTTTTCGAGATAATCGCGAATAACCGCAATCGCTCCGAAAATTTTCAAAGTCCCGCGAGTTTTCAGAGTCCTTCCGCACCATCGGCGAACACAAAGTCGTCCGATCTTCGAAAACGACAACTGACCCTTGCGTGTTGCGGCATTGCGATCAATTCATTTTAAAGTTTCGACCCCGGTGGTCTCGCTGGTTTTCGAAGTAATCGCGAATATCCACAATCGCTCCCAATATTTTCAAAGTACCGCGAGTTTTCAGAGTCATTCTGCACCATCGTCCGAACACAAAGTCGTCTGATTGTAGAAAACGACCACTGATCCTTGCGTGTCGCGGCATTGCGATCAATTCATATTAAGGTTTCGACCACGGCCCTCGTGCTGGTTCTCGAGAAAATCGCGAATAACCCTAATCGCTCCCAAAATTTTCATAGTACCGCGAGTGTTCAGAATCCTTCCGCACCATCGGCGAACACAAAGTCGTCCGATCTTCGAAAACGACAACTGACCCTTGCGTGTCGCGGCATTGCGATCAATTCATTTTAAAGTTTCGACCCCGGTTATCGCGCTGGTTTTCGAGGTAATCGCGAATAACCCTAATCGCTCCCAAAATTTTCAAAGTACCGCGAGTTTTCAGAGACCTTCCGCACCATCGGCGAACACAAAGTCGTCCGATCTTCGAAAACGACAACTGACACTTGTGTGTCGCGGCATTGCGATCAATTCATTTTAAAGTTTCGACCCCGGTTGTCTCGCTAGTTTTCGAGATAATCGCGAATAACCGCAATCGCTCCCAAAATTTTCAAAGTACCGCGAGTTTTCAGAGTCATTCTGCACCATCGGCGAACACAAAGTCGTCCGATTTTCGAAAACGACAACTGATCCTTGCGTGTCGCGACATTGCGATCAATTCATTTTAAGGTTTCGACCCCGGTTGTCGCGCTGGTTTTCGAGATAATCGCGAATAACCGCAATCGCTCCCAAAATTTTCAAAGTACCGCGAGTTTTCAGAGACCTTCCGCACCATCGGCGAACACAAAGTCGTCCGATCTTCGAAAACGACAACTGACACTTGCGTGTCGCGGCATTGCGATCAATTCATTTTAAAGTTTCGACCCCGGTTGTCTCGCTGGTTTTCGAGATAATCGCGAATAACCGCAATCGCTCCCAAAATTTTCAAAGTACCGCGAGTTTTCAGAGTCATTCCGCACCATCGGCGAACACAAAGTCGTCCGATTTTCGAAAACGACCACTGATCCTTGCGTGTGCGACATTGCGATCAATTCATATTAAGGTTTCGACCAGGGCCCTCGCGCTGGTTTTCGAGATAATCGCGAATAACCCAAATCGCTCCCAAAATTTTCAAAGTACCGCGAGTTTTCAGAGTCCTTCCGCATCATCGTCCGAACACAAAGTCGTCCGATTGTAGAAAACGACCACTGATCCTTGCGAGTCGCGGCATTGCGATGAATTCATATTAAGGTTTCGACCACGGCCCTCGTGCTGGTTCTCGAGAAAATCGCGAATAACCCTAATCGCTCCCAAAATTTTCATAGTACCGCGAGTGTTCAGAGTCCTTCCGCACCATCGACGAACACAAAGTCGTCCGATCTTCGAAAACGACAACTGACCCTTGTGTGTCGCGGCATTGCGATCAATTCATTTTAAAGTTTCGACCCCGGTTGACTCGCTGGTTTTCGAAGTAATCGCGAATATCCACAAAAGCTCCCAATATTTTCAAAGTACCGCGAGTTGTCAGAGTCTTTCCGCACCTTCGTCCGAACACAAAGACGCCCGATCGTCGAAAACGACCACAGATCCTTGCGTGTTGCGACATTGCGATCAATTCATATTAAGGTTTCGACCCCGGTCGTCGCGCTGGTTTTCGAGATAATCGCGAATAACCGCAATCGCTCCCAATATTTTCAAAGTACCGCGAGTTTTCAGAGTCCTTCCGCACCATCGTCCGAACACAAAGTCGTCTGATTGTAGAAAACGACCACTGATCCTTGCGTGTCGCGGCATTGCGATCAATTCATATTAAGGTTTCGACCACGGCCCTCGTGCTGGTTCTCGAGAAAATCGCGAATAACCCTAATCGCTCCCAAAATTTTCATAGTACCGCGAGTGTTCAGAATCCTTCCGCACCATCGGCGAACACAAAGTCGTCCGATCTTCGAAAACGACAACTGACCCTTGCGTGTCGCGGCATTGCGATCAATTCATTTTAAAGTTTCGACCCCGGTTATCGCGCTGGTTTTCGAGGTAATCGCGAATAACCCTAATCGCTCCCAAAATTTTCAAAGTACCGCGAGTTTTCAGAGACCTTCCGCACCATCGGCGAACACAAAGTCGTCCGATCTTCGAAAACGACAACTGACACTTGTGTGTCGCGGCATTGCGATCAATTCATTTTAAAGTTTCGACCCCGGTTGTCTCGCTAGTTTTCGAGATAATCGCGAATAACCGCAATCGCTCCCAAAATTTTCAAAGTACCGCGAGTTTTCAGAGTCATTCTGCACCATCGGCGAACACAAAGTCGTCCGATTTTCGAAAACGACAACTGATCCTTGCGTGTCGCGACATTGCGATCAATTCATTTTAAGGTTTCGACCCCGGTTGTCGCGCTGGTTTTCGAGATAATCGCGAATAACCGCAATCGCTCCCAAAATTTTCAAAGTACCGCGAGTTTTCAGAGACCTTCCGCACCATCGGCGAAAACAAAGTCGTCCGATCTTCGAAAACGACAACTGACACTTGCGTGTCGCGGCATTGCGATCAATTCATTTTAAAGTTTCGACCCCGGTTGTCTCGCTGGTTTTCGAGATAATCGCGAATAACCGCAATCGCTCCCAAAATTTTCAAAGTACCGCGAGTTTTAAGAGTCATTCCGCACCATCGGCGAACACAAAGTCGTCCGATTTTCGAAAACGACCACTGATCCTTGCGTGTGCGACATTGCGATCAATTCATATTAAGGTTTCGACCAGGGCCCTCGCGCTGGTTTTCGAGATAATCGCGAATAACCCAAATCGCTCCCAAAATTTTCAAAGTACCGCGAGTTTTCAGAGTCCTTCCGCATCATCGGCCGAACACAAAGTCGTCCGATTGTAGAAAACGACCACTGATCCTTGCGAGTCGCGGCATTGCGATGAATTCATATTAAGGTTTCGACCACGGCCCTCGTGCTGGTTCTCGAGAAAATCGCGAATAACCCTAATCGCTCCCAAAATTTTCATAGTACCGCGAGTGTTCAGAGTCCTTCCGCACCATCGACGAACACAAAGTCGTCCGATCTTCGAAAACGACAACTGACCCTTGTGTGTCGCGGCATTGCGATCAATTCATTTTAAAGTTTCGACCCCTGTTGACTCGCTGGTTTTCGAAGTAATCGCGAATATCCACAAAAGCTCCCAATATTTTCAAAGTACCGCGAGTTGTCAGAGTCTTTCCGCACCTTCGTCCGAACACAAAGACGCCCGATCGTCGAAAACGACCACAGATCCTTGCGTGTTGCGACATTGCGATCAATTCATATTAAGGTTTCGACCCCGGTCGTCGCGCTGGTTTTCGAGATAATCGCGAATAACCGCAATCGCTCCCAAAATTTTCAAAGTACCGCGAGTTTTCAGAGTCATTCCGCACCATCGGCGAACACAAAGTCGTCCGATCTTCGAAAACGACCACTGATCCTTGCGTGTGCGACATTGCGATCAATTCATTTTAAAGTTTCGACCCCGGTTGTCTCGCTGGTTTTCGAAGTAATCGCGAATATCCACAATCGCTCCCAATATTTTCAAAGTACCGCGAGTTGTCAGAGTCCTTCCGCACCTTCGTCCGAACACAAAGACGCCCGATCGTCGAAAACGACCACAGATCCTTGCGTGTTGCGACATTGCGATCAATTCATATTAAGGTTTCGACCCCGGTCGTCGCGCTGGTTTTCGAGATAATCGCGAATAACCGCAATCGCTCTCAAAATTTTCAAAGTACCGCGAGTTTTCAGAGTCATTCTGCACCATCGGCGAACACAAAGTCGTCAGATCTTCGAAAACGACAACTGACCCTTGCGTGTCGCGGCATTGCGATCAATTCATTTTAAAGTTTCGACCCCGGTTGACTCGCTGGTTTTCGAAGTAATCGCGAATATCCACAATCGCTCCCAATATTTTCAAAGTACCGCGAGTTGTCAGAGTCTTTCCGCACCTTCGTCCGAACACAAAGACGCCCGATCGTCGAAAACGACCACAGATCCTTGCGTGTTGCGACATTGCGATCAATTCATATTAAGGTTTCGACCCCGGTCGTCGCGCTGGTATTCGAGATAATCGCGAATAACCGCAATCGCTCTCAAAATTTTCTAAGTACCGCGAGTTTTCAGAGTCATTCTGCACCATCGGCGAACACAAAGTCGTCCGATCTTCGAAAACGACAACTGACCCTTGCGTGTCGCGGCATTGCGATCAATTCATTTTAAAGTTTCGACCCCGGTTGTCGCGCTGGTTTTCGAGGTAATCGCGAATATCCACAATCGCTCCCAATATTTTCAAAGTACCGCGAGTTGTCAGAGTCCTTCCGCACCATCGTCCGAACACAAAGTCGTCCGATTGTAGAAAACGACCACTGATCCTTGCGTGTCGCGGCATTGCGATCAATTCATATTAAGGTTTCTACCACGGCCCTCGCGCTGGTTATCGAGAAAATCGCGAATAACCCTAATCGCTCCCAAAATTTTCAAAGTCCCGCGAGTTTTCAGAGTCCTTCCGCACCATCGGCGAACACAAAGTCGTCCGATCTTCGAAAACGACAACTGATCCTTGCGTGTCGCGACATTGCGATCAATTCATATTAAGGTTTCGACCCCGGTCGTCGCGTTGGTTTTCGAGATAATCGCGAATAACCGCAATCGCTCCGAAAATTTTCAAAGTCCCGCGAGTTTTCAGAGTCCTTCCGCACCATCGGCGAACACAAAGTCGTCCGATCTTCGAAAACGACAACTGACCCTTGCGTGTTGCGGCATTGCGATCAATTCATTTTAAAGTTTCGACCCCGGTGGTCTCGCTGGTTTTCGAAGTAATCGCGAATATCCACAATCGCTCCCAATATTTTCAAAGTCCCGCGAGTTTTCAGAGACCTTACGCACCATCGGCGAACACAAAGTCGTCCGATCTTCGAAAACGACAACTGACACTTGCGTGTCGCGGCATTGCGATCAATTCATTTTAAAGTTTCGACCCCGGTTGTCTCGCTGGTTTTCGAGGTAATCGCGAATAACCGCAATCGCTCCCAAAATTTTCAAAGTACCGCGAGTTTTCAGAGTCCTTCCGCACCATCGGCGAACACAAAGTCGTCCGATCTTCGAAAACGACAACTGACCCTTGCGTGTTGCGGCATTGCGATCAATTCATTTTAAAGTTTCGACCCCGGTGGTCTCGCTGGTTTTCGAAGTAATCGCGAATATCCACAATCGCTCCCAATATTTTCAAAGTTCCGCGAGTTTTCAGAGTCCTTCCGCACTATCGGCGAACACAAAGTCGTCCGATCTTCGAAAACGACAACTGACCCTTGCGTGTTGCGGCATTGCGATCAATTCATTTGAAAGTTTCGACCCCGGTGGTCTCGCTGGTTTTCGAAGTAATCGCGAATATCCACAATCGCTCCCAATATTTTCAAAGTACCGCGAGTTGTCAGAGTCTTTCCGCACCTTCGTCCGAACACAAAGACGCCCGATCGTCGAAAACGACCACAGATCCTTGCGTGTTGCGACATTGCGATCAATTCATATTAAGGTTTCGACCCCGGTCGTCGCGCTGGTATTCGAGATAATCGCGAATAACCGCAATCGCTCCCAAAATTTTCTAAGTACCGCGAGTTTTCAGAGTCATTCTGCACCATCGGCGAACACAAAGTCGTCCGATCTTCGAAAACGACAACTGACCCTTGCGTGTCGCGGCATTGCGATCAATTCATTTTAAAGTTTCGACCCTGGTTGTCGCGCTGGTTTTCGAGGTAATCGCGAATAACCGCAATCGCTCCCAAAATTTTCAAAGTACCGCGAGTTTTCAGAGTCATTCCGCACCATCGGCGAACACAAAGTCGTCCGATTTTCGAAAACGACCACTGATCCTTGCGTGTGCGACATTGCGATCAATTCATATTAAGGTTTCGACCAGGGCCCTCGCACTGGTTTTCGAGATAATCGCGAATAACCCAAATCGCTCCCAAAATTTTCAAAGTACCGCGAGTTTTCAGAGTCCCTCCGCATCATCGTCCGAACACAAAGTCGTCCGATTGTAGAAAACGACCACTGATCCTTGCGAGTCGCGGCATTGCGATGAATTCATATTAAGGTTTCGACCACGGCCCTCGTGCTGGTTCTCGAGAAAATCGCGAATAACCCTAATCGCTCCCAAAATTTTCATAGTACCGCGAGTGTTCAGAGTCCTTCCGCACCATCGACGAACACAAAGTCGTCCGATCTTCGAAAACGACAACTGACCCTTGTGTGTCGCGGCATTGCGATCAATTCATTTTAAAGTTTCGACCCCGGTTGACTCGCTGGTTTTCGAAGTAATCGCGAATATCCACAAAAGCTCCCAATATTTTCAAAGTACCGCGAGTTGTCAGAGTCTTTCCGCACCTTCGTCCGAACACAAAGACGCCCGATCGTCGAAAACGACCACAGATCCTTGCGTGTTGCGACATTGCGATCAATTCATATTAAGGTTTCGACCCCGGTCGTCGCGCTGGTTTTCGAGATAATCGCGAATAACCGCAATCGCTCCCAAAATTTTCAAAGTACCGCGAGTTTTCAGAGTCATTCCGCACCATCGGCGAACACAAAGTCGTCCGATCTTCGAAAACGACCACTGATCCTTGCGTGTGCGACATTGCGATCAATTCATTTTAAAGTTTCGACCCCGGTTGTCTCGCTGGTTTTCGAAGTAATCGCGAATATCCACAATCGCTCCCAATATTTTCAAAGTCCCGCGAGTTTTCAGAGACCTTACGCACCATCGGCGAACACAAAGTCGTCCGATCTTCGAAAACGACAACTGACACTTGCGTGTCGCGGCATTGCGATCAATTCATTTTAAAGTTTCGACCCCGGTTGTCTCGCTGGTTTTCGAGATAATCGCGAATAACCGCAATCGCTCCCAAAATTTTCAAAGTACCGCGAGTTTTCAGAGTCCTTCCGCACCATCGGCGAACACAAAGTCGTCCGATCTTCGAAAACGACAACTGACCCTTGCGTGTTGCGGCATTGCGATCAATTCATTTTAAAGTTTCGACCCCGGTGGTCTCGCTGGTTTTCGAAGTAATCGCGAATATCCACAATCGCTCCCAATATTTTCAAAGTTCCGCGAGTTTTCAGAGTTCTTCCGCACTATCGGCGAACACAAAGTCGTCCGATCTTCGAAAACGACAACTGACCCTTGCGTGTTGCGGCATTGCGATCAATTCATTTTAAAGTTTCGACCCCGGTGGTCTCGCTGGTTTTCGAAGTAATCGCGAATATCCACAATCGCTCCCAATATTTTCAAAGTACCGCGAGTTGTCAGAGTCTTTCCGCACCTTCGTCCGAACACAAAGACGCCCGATCGTCGAAAACGACCACAGATCCTTGCGTGTTGCGACATTGCGATCAATTCATATTAAGGTTTCGACCCCGGTCGTCGCGCTGGTATTCGAGATAATCGCGAATAACCGCAATCGCTCCCAAAATTTTCTAACTACCGCGAGTTTTCAGAGTCATTCTGCACCATCGGCGAACACAAAGTCGTCCGATCTTCGAAAACGACAACTGATCCTTGCGTGTCGCGACATTGCGATCAATTCATATTAAGGTTTCGACCCCGGTCGTCGCGTTGGTTTTCGAGATAATCGCGAATAACCGCAATCGCTCCGAAAATTTTCAAAGTCCCGCGAGTTTTCAGAGTCCTTCCGCACCATCGGCGAACACAAAGTCGTCCGATCTTCGAAAACGACAACTGACCCTTGCGTGTTGCGGCATTGCGATCAATTCATTTTAAAGTTTCGACCCCGGTGGTCTCGCTGGTTTTCGAAGTAATCGCGAATATCCACAATCGCTCCCAATATTTTCAAAGTCCCGCGAGTTTTCAGAGACCTTACGCACCATCGGCGAACACAAAGTCGTCCGATCTTCGAAAACGACAACTGACACTTGCGTGTCGCGGCATTGCGATCAATTCATTTTAAAGTTTCGACCCCGGTTGTCTCGCTGGTTTTCGAGGTAATCGCGAATAACCGCAATCGCTCCCAAAATTTTCAAAGTACCGCGAGTTTTCAGAGTCCTTCCGCACCATCGGCGAACACAAAGTCGTCCGATCTTCGAAAACGACAACTGACCCTTGCGTGTTGCGGCATTGCGATCAATTCATTTTAAAGTTTCGACCCCGGTGGTCTCGCTGGTTTTCGAAGTAATCGCGAATATCCACAATCGCTCCCAATATTTTCAAAGTTCCGCGAGTTTTCAGAGTCCTTCCGCACTATCGGCGAACACAAAGTCGTCCGATCTTCGAAAACGACAACTGACCCTTGCGTGTTGCGGCATTGCGATCAATTCATTTGAAAGTTTCGACCCCGGTGGTCTCGCTGGTTTTCGAAGTAATCGCGAATATCCACAATCGCTCCCAATATTTTCAAAGTACCGCGAGTTGTCAGAGTCTTTCCGCACCTTCGTCCGAACACAAAGACGCCCGATCGTCGAAAACGACCACAGATCCTTGCGTGTTGCGACATTGCGATCAATTCATATTAAGGTTTCGACCCCGGTCGTCGCGCTGGTATTCGAGATAATCGCGAATAACCGCAATCGCTCCCAAAATTTTCTAAGTACCGCGAGTTTTCAGAGTCATTCTGCACCATCGGCGAACACAAAGTCGTCCGATCTTCGAAAACGACAACTGACCCTTGCGTGTCGCGGCATTGCGATCAATTCATTTTAAAGTTTCGACCCTGGTTGTCGCGCTGGTTTTCGAGGTAATCGCGAATAACCGCAATCGCTCCCAAAATTTTCAAAGTACCGCGAGTTTTCAGAGTCATTCCGCACCATCGGCGAACACAAAGTCGTCCGATTTTCGAAAACGACCACTGATCCTTGCGTGTGCGACATTGCGATCAATTCATATTAAGGTTTCGACCAGGGCCCTCGCACTGGTTTTCGAGATAATCGCGAATAACCCAAATCGCTCCCAAAATTTTCAAAGTACCGCGAGTTTTCAGAGTCCTTCCGCATCATCGTCCGAACACAAAGTCGTCCGATTGTAGAAAACGACCACTGATCCTTGCGAGTCGCGGCATTGCGATGAATTCATATTAAGGTTTCGACCACGGCCCTCGTGCTGGTTCTCGAGAAAATCGCGAATAACCCTAATCGCTCCCAAAATTTTCATAGTACCGCGAGTGTTCAGAGTCCTTCCGCACCATCGACGAACACAAAGTCGTCCGATCTTCGAAAACGACAACTGACCCTTGTGTGTCGCGGCATTGCGATCAATTCATTTTAAAGTTTCGACCCCGGTTGACTCGCTGGTTTTCGAAGTAATCGCGAATATCCACAAAAGCTCCCAATATTTTCAAAGTACCGCGAGTTGTCAGAGTCTTTCCGCACCTTCGTCCGAACACAAAGACGCCCGATCGTCGAAAACGACCACAGATCCTTGCGTGTTGCGACATTGCGATCAATTCATATTAAGGTTTCGACCCCGGTCGTCGCGCTGGTTTTCGAGATAATCGCGAATAACCGCAATCGCTCCCAAAATTTTCAAAGTACCGCGAGTTTTCAGAGTCATTCCGCACCATCGGCGAACACAAAGTCGTCCGATCTTCGAAAACGACCACTGATCCTTGCGTGTGCGACATTGCGATCAATTCATTTTAAAGTTTCGACCCCGGTTGTCTCGCTGGTTTTCGAAGTAATCGCGAATATCCACAATCGCTCCCAATATTTTCAAAGTCCCGCGAGTTTTCAGAGACCTTACGCACCATCGGCGAACACAAAGTCGTCCGATCTTCGAAAACGACAACTGACACTTGCGTGTCGCGGCATTGCGATCAATTCATTTTAAAGTTTCGACCCCGGTTGTCTCGCTGGTTTTCGAGATAATCGCGAATAACCGCAATCGCTCCCAAAATTTTCAAAGTACCGCGAGTTTTCAGAGTCCTTCCGCACCATCGGCGAACACAAAGTCGTCCGATCTTCGAAAACGACAACTGACCCTTGCGTGTTGCGGCATTGCGATCAATTCATTTTAAAGTTTCGACCCCGGTGGTCTCGCTGGTTTTCGAAGTAATCGCGAATATCCACAATCGCTCCCAATATTTTCAAAGTTCCGCGAGTTTTCAGAGTCCTTCCGCACTATCGGCGAACACAAAGTCGTCCGATCTTCGAAAACGACAACTGACCCTTGCGTGTTGCGGCATTGCGATCAATTCATTTTAAAGTTTCGACCCCGGTGGTCTCGCTGGTTTTCGAAGTAATCGCGAATATCCACAATCGCTCCCAATATTTTCAAAGTACCGCGAGTTGTCAGAGTCTTTCCGCACCTTCGTCCGAACACAAAGACGCCCGATCGTCGAAAACGACCACAGATCCTTGCGTGTTGCGACATTGCGATCAATTCATATTAAGGTTTCGACCCCGGTCGTCGCGCTGGTATTCGAGATAATCGCGAATAACCGCAATCGCTCCCAAAATTTTCTAACTACCGCGAGTTTTCAGAGTCATTCTGCACCATCGGCGAACACAAAGTCGTCCGATCTTCGAAAACGACAACTGACCCTTACGTGTCGCGGCATTGCGATCAATTCATTTTAAAGTTTCGACCCTGGTTGTCGCGCTGGTTTTCGAGGTAATCGCGAATATCCACAATCGCTCCCAATATTTTCAAAGTACCGCGAGTTGTCAGAGTCCTTCCGCACCATCGTCCGAACACAAAGTCGTCCGATTGTAGAAAACGACCACTGATCCTTGCGTGTCGCGGCATTGCGATCAATTCATATTAAGGTTTCTACCACGGCCCTCGCGCTGGTTATCGAGAAAATCGCGAATAACCCTAATCGCTCCCAAAATTTTCAAAGTCCCGCGAGTTTTCAGAGTCCTTCCGCACCATCGGCGAACACAAAGTCGTCCGATCTTCGAAAACGACAACTGATCCTTGCGTGTCGCGACATTGCGATCAATTCATATTAAGGTTTCGACCCCGGTCGTCGCGCTGGTATTCGAGATAATCGCGAATAACCGCAATCGCTCCCAAAATTTTCTAAGTACCGCGAGTTTTCAGAGTCATTCTGCACCATCGTCCGAACACAAAGTCGTCCGATTTTCGAAAACGACAACTGATCCTTGCGTGTCGCGACATTGCGATCAATTCATTTTAAGGTTTCGAACCCGGTTGTCGCGCTGGTTTGCGAGATAATCGCGAATAACCGCAATCGCTCTCAAAATTTTCAAAGTACCGCGAGTTTTCAGAGTCATTCTGCACCATCGGCGAACACAAAGTCGTCAGATCTTCGAAAACGACAACTGACCCTTGCGTGTCGCGGCATTGCGATCAATTCATTTTAAAGTTTCGACCCCGGTTGACTCGCTGGTTTTCGAAGTAATCGCGAATATCCACAATCGCTCCCAATATTTTCAAAGCACCGCGAGTTGTCAGAGTCTTTCCGCACCTTCGTCCGAACACAAAGACGCCCGATCGTCGAAAACGACCACAGATCCTTGCGTGTTGCGACATTGCGATCAATTCATATTAAGGTTTCGACCCCGGTCGTCGCGCTGGTTTTCGAGATAATCGCGAATAACCGCAATCGCTCCCAAAATTTTCAAAGTACCGCGAGTTTTCAGAGTCATTCCGCACCATCGGCGAACACAAAGTCGTCCGATTTTCGAAAACGACCAATGATCCTTGCGTGTGCGACATTGCGATCAATTCATATTAAGGATTCGACCAGGGCCCTCGCGCTGGTTTTCGAGATAATCGCGAATAACCCAAATCGCTCCCAAAATTTTCAAAGTACCGCGAGTTTTCAGAGTCCTTCCGCACCATCGTCCGAACACAAAGTCCTCCGATTGTAGAAAACGACCACTGATCCTTGCGAGTCGCGGCATTGCGATGAATTCATATTAAGGTTTCGACCACGGCCCTCGTGCTGGTTCTCGAGAAAATCGCGAATAACCTTAATCGCTCCCAAAATTTTCATAGTACCGCGAGTGTTCAGAGTCCTTCCGCACCATCGGCGAACACAAAGTCGTCCGATCTTCGAAAACGACCACTGATCCTTGCGTGTTGCGACATTGCGATCAATTCATATTAAGGTTTCGACCACGGCCCTCGCGCTGGTGTTCGAGATAATCGCGAATAACCCTAATCGCTCCCAAAATTTTCATAGTACCGCGAGTGTTCAGAGTCCTTCCGCACCATCGGCGAACACAAAGTCGTCCGATCTTCGAAAATGACCACTGATCCTTGTGTGTCGCGGCATTGCGATCAATTCATTTTAAAGTTTCGACCCCGGTTGACTCGCTGGTTTTCGAAGTAATCGCGAATATCCACAAAAGCTCCCAATATTTTCAAAGTACCGCGAGTTGTCAGAGTCTTTCCGCACCTTCGTCCGAACACAAAGACGCCCGATCGTCGAAAACGACCACAGATCCTTGCGTGTTGCGACATTGCGATCAATTCATATTAAGGTTTCGACACCGGTCGTCGCGCTGGTTTTCGAGATAATCGCGAATAACCGCAATCGCCCCAAAATTCTCAAAGTACCGCGAGTTTTCAGAGTCATTCTACACCATCGGCGAACACAAAGTCGTCCGATCTTCGAAAACGACCACTGATCCTTGCGTGTCGCGACATTGCGATCAATTCATATTAAGGTTTCGACCACAACCCTCGCGCTTGTTTTCGAGAAACTCGCGAATAATCATAGTCGCTCCCAAAATTTTCAATGTACCGCGAGTTGTCAGAGTCCTTCCGCACCATCGTCCGAACACAAATTCGTCCGATCTTCGAAAACGACCACTGATCCTTGCGTGTTGCGACATTGCGATCAATTCATATTAAGGTTTCGACCTCGGCCCTCGCGCTGGTTTTCGAGAAAATCGCGAATAACCCTAATCGCTCCCAAAATTTTCATAGAACCGCGAGTGTTCAGTGTCCTTCCGCACCATAGGCGAACACAAAGTCGTCCGATCTTCGAAAACGACCACTGATCCTTGCGTGTTGCGACATTGCGATCAATTCATATTAAGGTTTCGACCTCGGCCCTCGCGCTGGTTTTCGAGATAATCGCGAATAACCCTAATCGCTCCCAACATTTTCAAAGTACCGCGAGTTTTCAGAGTCCTTCCGCACCATCGGCGAACACAAAGTCGTCCGATCTTCGCAAACGACCACTGATCCTTGCGTGTTGCGACATTGCGATCAATTCATATTAAGGTTTCGACCTCGGCCCTCGCGCTGGTTTTCGAGAAAATCGCGAATAACCCTAATCGCTCCCAAAATTTTCATAGTACCGCGAGTGTTCAGAGTCCTTCCGCACCATCGGCGAACACAAAGTCGTCCGATCTTCGAAAACGACCACTGATCCTTGCGTGTCGCGACATTGCGATCAATTAATTTTAAGGTTTCGACCCCGGTTGTCGCGCTGGTTTTCAAGATAATCGCGAATAACCGCAATCGCTCCCAAAATTTTCAAAGTACCGCGAGTTTTCAGAGTCCTTCCGCACCATCGTCCGAACACAAATTCGTCCGATCTTCGAAAACGACCACTGATCCTTGCGTGTTGCGACATTGCGATCAATTCATATTGAGGTTTCGACCTCGGCCCTCGCGCTGGTTTTCGAGATAATCGCGAATAACCCTAATCGCTCCCAACATTATCAAAGTACCGCGAGTTTTCAGAGTCCTTCCGCACCATCGTCCGAACACAAAGTCGTCCGATCTTCGAAAACGACAACTGATCCTTGCGTGTCGCGACATTGCGATCAATTCATATTAAGGTTTCGACCCCGGTTGTCGCGCTGGTTTTCGAGATAATCGCGAATAACCGCAATCGCTCCCAAAATTTTCAAAGTACCGCGAGTTTTCAGAGTCCTTCCGCACCATCGTCCGAACACAAAGTCGCCCGATCTTCGAAAACGACCACTGATCCTTGCGTGTTGCGACATTGCGATCAATTCATATTAAGGTTTCGACCTCGGCCCTCGCGCTGGTTTTCGAGATAATCGCGAATAACCCTAATCGCTCCCAACATTTTCAAAGTACCGCGAGTTTTCAGAGTCCTTCCGCATCATCGTCCGAACACAAAGTCGTCCGATTGTAGAAAACGACCACTGATCCTTGCGAGTCGCGGCATTGCGATGAATTCATATTAAGGTTTCGACCACGGCCCTCGTGCTGGTTCTCGAGAAAATCGCGAATAACCCTAATCGCTCCCAAAATTTTCATAGTACCGCGAGTGTTCAGAGTCCTTCCGCACCATCGACGAACACAAAGTCGTCCGATCTTCGAAAACGACAACTGACCCTTGTGTGTCGCGGCATTGCGATCAATTCATTTTAAAGTTTCGACCCCGGTTGACTCGCTGGTTTTCGAAGTAATCGCGAATATCCACAAAAGCTCCCAATATTTTCAAAGTACCGCGAGTTGTCAGAGTCTTTCCGCACCTTCGTCCGAACACAAAGACGCCCGATCGTCGAAAACGACCACAGATCCTTGCGTGTTGCGACATTGCGATCAATTCATATTAAGGTTTCGACCCCGGTCGTCGCGCTGGTTTTCGAGATAATCGCGAATAACCGCAATCGCTCCCAAAATTTTCAAAGTACCGCGAGTTTTCAGAGTCATTCCGCACCATCGGCGAACACAAAGTCGTCCGATCTTCGAAAACGACCACTGATCCTTGCGTGTGCGACATTGCGATCAATTCATTTTAAAGTTTCGACCCAGGTTGTCTCGCTGGTTTTCGAAGTAATCGCGAATATCCACAATCGCTCCCAATATTTTCAAAGTACCGCGAGTTGTCAGAGTCCTTCCGCACCTTCGTCCGAACACAAAGACGCCCGATCGTCGAAAACGACCACAGATCCTTGCGTGTTGCGACATTGCGATCAATTCATATTAAGGTTTCGACCCCGGTCGTCGCGCTGGTTTTCGAGATAATCGCGAATAACCGCAATCGCTCTCAAAATTTTCAAAGTACCGCGAGTTTTCAGAGTCATTCTGCACCATCGGCGAACACAAAGTCGTCAGATCTTCGAAAACGACAACTGACCCTTGCGTGTCGCGGCATTGCGATCAATTCATTTTAAAGTTTCGACCCCGGTTGACTCGCTGGTTTTCGAAGTAATCGCGAATATCCACAATCGCTCCCAATATTTTCAAAGTACCGCGAGTTGTCAGAGTCTTTCCGCACCTTTGTCCGAACACAAAGACGCCCGATCGTCGAAAACGACCACAGATCCTTGCGTGTTGCGACATTGCGATCAATTCATATTAAGGTTTCGACCCCGGTCGTCGCGCTGGTATTCGAGATAATCGCGAATAACCGCAATCGCTCCCAAAATTTTCTAAGTACCGCGAGTTTTCAGAGTCATTCTGCACCATCGGCGAACACAAAGTCGTCCGATCTTCGAAAACGACAACTGACCCTTGCGTGTCGCGGCATTGCGATCAATTCATTTTAAAGTTTCGACCCTGGTTGTCGCGCTGGTTTTCGAGGTAATCGCGAATAACCGCAATCGCTCCCAAAATTTTCAAAGTACCGCGAGTTTTCAGAGTCATTCCGCACCATCGGCGAACACAAAGTCGTCCGATTTTCGAAAACGACCACTGATCCTTGCGTGTGCGACATTGCGATCAATTCATATTAAGGTTTCGACCAGGGCCCTCGCGCTGGTTTTCGAGATAATCGCGAATAACCCAAATCGCTCCCAAAATTTTCAAAGTACCGCGAGTTTTCAGAGTCCTTCCGCATCATCGTCCGAACACAAAGTCGTCCGATTGTAGAAAACGACCACTGATCCTTGCGAGTCGCGGCATTGCGATGAATTCATATTAAGGTTTCGACCACGGCCCTCGTGCTGGTTCTCGAGAAAATCGCGAATAACCCTAATCGCTCCCAAAATTTTCATAGTACCGCGAGTGTTCAGAGTCCTTCCGCACCATCGACGAACACAAAGTCGTCCGATCTTCGAAAACGACAACTGACCCTTGTGTGTCGCGGCATTGCGATCAATTCATTTTAAAGTTTCGACCCCGGTTGACTCGCTGGTTTTCGAAGTAATCGCGAATATCCACAAAAGCTCCCAATA
Organism: Andrena marginata; assembly: GCA_963932335.1. Lineage (NCBI taxonomy): Eukaryota > Metazoa > Arthropoda > Insecta > Hymenoptera > Andrenidae > Andrena > Andrena marginata. The sequence continues at coordinate 919,349 of CAWVQI010000172.1, read as the reverse complement.
TTTTCAAAGTACCGCGAGTTGTCAGAGTCTTTCCGCACCTTCGTCCGAACACAAAGACGCCCGATCGTCGAAAACGACCACAGATCCTTGCGTGTTGCGACATTGCGATCAATTCATATTAAGGTTTCGACCCCGGTCGTCGCGCTGGTTTTCGAGATAATCGCGAATAACCGCAATCGCTCCCAAAATTTTCAAAGTACCGCGAGTTTTCAGAGTCATTCCGCACCATCGGCGAACACAAAGTCGTCCGATCTTCGAAAACGACCACTGATCCTTGCGTGTGCGACATTGCGATCAATTCATTTTAAAGTTTCGACCCCGGTTGTCTCGCTGGTTTTCGAAGTAATCGCGAATATCCACAATCGCTCCCAATATTTTCAAAGTCCCGCGAGTTTTCAGAGACCTTACGCACCATCGGCGAACACAAAGTCGTCCGATCTTCGAAAACGACAACTGACACTTGCGTGTCGCGGCATTGCGATCAATTCATTTTAAAGTTTCGACCCCGGTTGTCTCGCTGGTTTTCGAGATAATCGCGAATAACCGCAATCGCTCCCAAAATTTTCAAAGTACCGCGAGTTTTCAGAGTCCTTCCGCACCATCGGCGAACACAAAGTCGTCCGATCTTCGAAAACGACAACTGACCCTTGCGTGTTGCGGCATTGCGATCAATTCATTTTAAAGTTTCGACCCCGGTGGTCTCGCTGGTTTTCGAAGTAATCGCGAATATCCACAATCGCTCCCAATATTTTCAAAGTTCCGCGAGTTTTCAGAGTCCTTCCGCACTATCGGCGAACACAAAGTCGTCCGATCTTCGAAAACGACAACTGACCCTTGCGTGTTGCGGCATTGCGATCAATTCATTTTAAAGTTTCGACCCCGGTGGTCTCGCTGGTTTTCGAAGTAATCGCGAATATCCACAATCGCTCCCAATATTTTCAAAGTACCGCGAGTTGTCAGAGTCTTTCCGCACCTTCGTCCGAACACAAAGACGCCCGATCGTCGAAAACGACCACAGATCCTTGCGTGTTGCGACATTGCGATCAATTCATATTAAGGTTTCGACCCCGGTCGTCGCGCTGGTATTCGAGATAATCGCGAATAACCGCAATCGCTCCCAAAATTTTCTAACTACCGCGAGTTTTCAGAGTCATTCTGCACCATCGGCGAACACAAAGTCGTCCGATCTTCGAAAACGACAACTGACCCTTACGTGTCGCGGCATTGCGATCAATTCATTTTAAAGTTTCGACCCTGGTTGTCGCGCTGGTTTTCGAGGTAATCGCGAATATCCACAATCGCTCCCAATATTTTCAAAGTACCGCGAGTTGTCAGAGTCCTTCCGCACCATCGTCCGAACACAAAGTCGTCCGATTGTAGAAAACGACCACTGATCCTTGCGTGTCGCGGCATTGCGATCAATTCATATTAAGGTTTCTACCACGGCCCTCGCGCTGGTTGTCGAGAAAATCGCGAATAACCCTAATCGCTCCCAAAATTTTCAAAGTCCCGCGAGTTTTCAGAGTCCTTCCGCACCATCGGCGAACACAAAGTCGTCCGATCTTCGAAAACGACAACTGATCCTTGCGTGTCGCGACATTGCGATCAATTCATATTAAGGTTTCGACCCCGGTCGTCGCGCTGGTATTCGAGATAATCGCGAATAACCGCAATCGCTCCCAAAATTTTCTAAGTACCGCGAGTTTTCAGAGTCATTCTGCACCATCGTCCGAACACAAAGTCGTCCGATTTTCGAAAACGACAACTAATCCTTGCGTGTCGCGACATTGCGATCAATTCATTTTAAGGTTTCGAACCCGGTTGTCGCGCTGGTTTGCGAGATAATCGCGAATAACCGCAATCGCTCTCAAAATTTTCAAAGTACCGCGAGTTTTCAGAGTCATTCTGCACCATCGGCGAACACAAAGTCGTCAGATCTTCGAAAACGACAACTGACCCTTGCGTGTCGCGGCATTGCGATCAATTCATTTTAAAGTTTCGACCCCGGTTGACTCGCTGGTTTTCGAAGTAATCGCGAATATCCACAATCGCTCCCAATATTTTCAAAGCACCGCGAGTTGTCAGAGTCTTTCCGCACCTTCGTCCGAACACAAAGACGCCCGATCGTCGAAAACGACCACAGATCCTTGCGTGTTGCGACATTGCGATCAATTCATATTAAGGTTTCGACCCCGGTCGTCGCGCTGGTATTCGAGATAATCGCGAATAACCGCAATCGCTCCCAAAATTTTCTAAGTACCGCGAGTTTTCAGAGTCATTCTGCACCATCGGCGAACACAAAGTCGTCCGATCTTCGAAAACGACAACTGACCCTTGCGTGTCGCGGCATTGCGATCAATTCATTTTAAAGTTTCGACCCCGGTTGTCGCGCTGGTTTTCGAGGTAATCGCGAATATCCACAATCGCTCCCAATATTTTCAAAGTACCGCGAGTTGTCAGAGTCCTTCCGCACCATCGTCCGAACACAAAGTCGTCCGATTGTAGAAAACGACCACTGATCCTTGCGTGTCGCGGCATTGCGATCAATTCATATTAAGGTTTCTACCACGGCCCTCGCGCTGGTTATCGAGAAAATCGCGAATAACCCTTATCGCTCCCAAAATTTTCAAAGTCCCGCGAGTTTTCAGAGTCCTTCCGCACCATCGGCGAACACAAAGTCGTCCGATCTTCGAAAACGACAACTGACCCTTGCGTGTTGCGGCATTGCGATCAATTCATTTTAAAGTTTCGACCCCGGTGGTCTCGCTGGTTTTCGAAGTAATCGCGAATATCCACAATCGCTCCCAATATTTTCAAAGTACCGCGAGTTGTCAGAGTCTTTCCGCACCTTCGTCCGAACACAAAGACGCCCGATCGTCGAAAACGACCACAGATCCTTGCGTGTTGCGACATTGCGATCAATTCATATTAAGGTTTCGACCCCGGTCGTCGCGCTGGTATTCGAGATAATCGCGAATAACCGCAATCGCTCCCAAAATTTTCTAAGTACCGCGAGTTTTCAGAGTCATTCTGCACCATCGGCGAACACAAAGTCGTCAGATCTTCGAAAACGACAACTGACCCTTGCGTGTCGCGGCATTGCGATCAATTCATTTTAAAGTTTCGACCCCGGTTGACTCGCTGGTTTTCGAAGTAATCGCGAATATCCACAATCGCTCCCAATATTTTCAAAGCACCGCGAGTTGTCAGAGTCTTTCCGCACCTTCGTCCGAACACAAAGACGCCCGATCGTCGAAAACGACCACAGATCCTTGCGTGTTGCGACATTGCGATCAATTCATATTAAGGTTTCGACCCCGGTCGTCGCGCTGGTTTTCGAGATAATCGCGAATAACCGCAATCGCTCCCAAAATTTTCAAAGTACCGCGAGTTTTCAGAGTCATTCCGCACCATCGGCGAACACAAAGTCGTCCGATTTTCGAAAACGACCAATGATCCTTGCGTGTGCGACATTGCGATCAATTCATATTAAGGTTTCGACCAGGGCCCTCGCGCTGGTTTTCGAGATAATCGCGAATAACCCAAATCGCTCCCAAAATTTTCAAAGTACCGCGAGTTTTCAGAGTCCTTCCGCACCATCGTCCGAACACAAAGTCCTCCGATTGTAGAAAACGACCACTGATCCTTGCGAGTCGCGGCATTGCGATGAATTCATATTAAGGTTTCGACCACGGCCCTCGTGCTGGTTCTCGAGAAAATCGCGAATAACCTTAATCGCTCCCAAAATTTTCATAGTACCGCGAGTGTTCAGAGTCCTTCCGCACCATCGGCGAACACAAAGTCGTCCGATCTTCGAAAACGACCACTGATCCTTGCGTGTTGCGACATTGCGATCAATTCATATTAAGGTTTCGACCACGGCCCTCGCGCTGGTTTTCGAGATAATCGCGAATAACCCTAATCGCTCCCAAAATTTTCATAGTACCGCGAGTGTTCAGAGTCCTTCCGCACCATCGGCGAACACAAAGTCGTCCGATCTTCGAAAATGACCACTGATCCTTGTGTGTCGCGGCATTGCGATCAATTCATTTTAAAGTTTCGACCCCGGTTGACTCGCTGGTTTTCGAAGTAATCGCGAATATCCACAAAAGCTCCCAATATTTTCAAAGTACCGCGAGTTGTCAGAGTCTTTCCGCACCTTCGTCCGAACACAAAGACGCCCGATCGTCGAAAACGACCACAGATCCTTGCGTGTTGCGACATTGCGATCAATTCATATTAAGGTTTCGACACCGGTCGTCGCGCTGGTTTTCGAGATAATCGCGAATAACCGCAATCGCCCCAAAATTCTCAAAGTACCGCGAGTTTTCAGAGTCATTCTACACCATCGGCGAACACAAAGTCGTCCGATCTTCGAAAACGACCACTGATCCTTGCGTGTCGCGACATTGCGATCAATTCATATTAAGGTTTCGACCACAACCCTCGCGCTTGTTTTCGAGAAACTCGCGAATAATCATAGTCGCTCCCAAAATTTTCAATGTACCGCGAGTTGTCAGAGTCCTTCCGCACCATCGTCCGAACACAAATTCGTCCGATCTTCGAAAACGACCACTGATCCTTGCGTGTTGTGACATTGCGATCAATTCATATTAAGGTTTCGACCTCGGCCCTCGCGCTGGTTTTCGAGAAAATCGCGAATAACCCTAATCGCTCCCAAAATTTTCATAGAACCGCGAGTGTTCAGTGTCCTTCCGCACCATAGGCGAACACAAAGTCGTCCGATCTTCGAAAACGACCACTGATCCTTGCGTGTTGCGACATTGCGATCAATTCATATTAAGGTTTCGACCTCGGCCCTCGCGCTGGTTTTCGAGATAATCGCGAATAACCCTAATCGCTCCCAACATTTTCAAAGTACCGCGAGTTTTCAGAGTCCTTCCGCACCATCGGCGAACACAAAGTCGTCCGATCTTCGCAAACGACCACTGATCCTTGCGTGTTGCGACATTGCGATCAATTCATATTAAGGTTTCGACCTCGGCCCTCGCGCTGGTTTTCGAGAATATCGCGAATAACCCTAATCGCTCCCAAAATTTTCATAGTACCGCGAGTGTTCAGAGTCCTTCCGCACCATCGGCGAACACAAAGTCGTCCGATCTTCGAAAACGACCACTGATCCTTGCGTGTCGCGACATTGCGATCAATTCATTTTAAGGTTTCGACCCCGGTTGTCGCGCTGGTTTTCAAGATAATCGCGAATAACCGCAATCGCTCCCAAAATTTTCAAAGTACCGCGAGTTTTCAGAGTCCTTCCGCACCATCGTCCGAACACAAATTCGTCCGATCTTCGAAAACGACCACTGATCCTTGCGTGTTGCGACATTGCGATCAATTCATATTGAGGTTTCGACCTCGGCCCTCGCGCTGGTTTTCGAGATAATCGCGAATAACCCTAATCGCTCCCAACATTATCAAAGTACCGCGAGTTTTCAGAGTCCTTCCGCACCATCGTCCGAACACAAAGTCGTCCGATCTTCGAAAACGACAACTGATCCTTGCGTGTCGCGACATTGCGATCAATTCATATTAAGGTTTCGACCCCGGTTGTCGCGCTGGTTTTCGAGATAATCGCGAATAACCGCAATCGCTCCCAAAATTTTCAAAGTACCGCGAGTTTTCAGAGTCCTTCCGCACCATCGTCCGAACACAAAGTCGCCCGATCTTCGAAAACGACCACTGATCCTTGCGTGTTGCGACATTGCGATCAATTCATATTAAGGTTTCGACCTCGGCCCTCGCGCTGGTTTTCGAGATAATCGCGAATAATCCTAATCGCTCCCAACATTTTCAAAGTACCGCGAGTTTTCAGAGTCCTTCCGCATCATCGTCCGAACACAAAGTCGTCCGATTGTAGAAAACGACCACTGATCCTTGCGAGTCGCGGCATTGCGATGAATTCATATTAAGGTTTCGACCACGGCCCTCGTGCTGGTTCTCGAGAAAATCGCGAATAACCCTAATCGCTCCCAAAATTTTCATAGTACCGCGAGTGTTCAGAGTCCTTCCGCACCATCGACGAACACAAAGTCGTCCGATCTTCGAAAACGACAACTGACCCTTGTGTGTCGCGGCATTGCGATCAATTCATTTTAAAGTTTCGACCCCGGTTGACTCGCTGGTTTTCGAAGTAATCGCGAATATCCACAAAAGCTCCCAATATTTTCAAAGTACCGCGAGTTGTCAGAGTCTATCCGCACCTTCGTCCGAACACAAAGACGCCCGATCGTCGAAAACGACCACAGATCCTTGCGTGTTGCGACATTGCGATCAATTCATATTAAGGTTTCGACCCCGGTCGTCGCGCTGGTTTTCGAGATAATCGCGAATAACCGCAATCGCTCTCAAAATTTTCAAAGTACCGCGAGTTTTCAGAGTCATTCTGCACCATCGGCGAACACAAAGTCGTCAGATCTTCGAAAACGACAACTGACCCTTGCGTGTCGCGGCATTGCGATCAATTCATTTTAAAGTTTCGACCCCGGTTGACTCGCTGGTTTTCGAAGTAATCGCGAATATCCACAATCGCTCCCAATATTTTCAAAGTACCGCGAGTTGTCAGAGTCTTTCCGCACCTTCGTCCGAACACAAAGACGCCCGATCGTCGAAAACGACCACAGATCCTTGCGTGTTGCGACATTGCGATCAATTCATATTAAGGTTTCGACACCGGTCGTCGCGCTGGTTTTCGAGATAATCGCGAATAACCGCAATCGCCCCAAAATTCTCAAAGTACCGCGAGTTTTCAGAGTCATTCTACACCATCGGCGAACACAAAGTCGTCCGATCTTCGAAAACGACCACTGATCCTTGCGTGTCGCGACATTGCGATCAATTCATATTAAGGTTTCGACCACAACCCTCGCGCTTGTTTTCGAGAAACTCGCGAATAATCATAGTCGCTCCCAAAATTTTCAATGTACCGCGAGTTGTCAGAGTCCTTCCGCACCATCGTCCGAACACAAATTCGTCCGATCTTCGAAAACGACCACTGATCCTTGCGTGTTGTGACATTGCGATCAATTCATATTAAGGTTTCGACCTCGGCCCTCGCGCTGGTTTTCGAGAAAATCGCGAATAACCCTAATCGCTCCCAAAATTTTCATAGAACCGCGAGTGTTCAGTGTCCTTCCGCACCATAGGCGAACACAAAGTCGTCCGATCTTCGAAAACGACCACTGATCCTTGCGTGTTGCGACATTGCGATCAATTCATATTAAGGTTTCGACCTCGGCCCTCGCGCTGGTTTTCGAGATAATCGCGAATAACCCTAATCGCTCCCAACATTTTCAAAGTACCGCGAGTTTTCAGAGTCCTTCCGCACCATCGGCGAACACAAAGTCGTCCGATCTTCGCAAACGACCACTGATCCTTGCGTGTTGCGACATTGCGATCAATTCATATTAAGGTTTCGACCTCGGCCCTCGCGCTGGTTTTCGAGAAAATCGCGAATAACCCTAATCGCTCCCAAAATTTTCATAGTACCGCGAGTGTTCAGAGTCCTTCCGCACCATCGGCGAACACAAAGTCGTCCGATCTTCGAAAACGACCACTGATCCTTGCGTGTCGCGACATTGCGATCAATTCATTTTAAGGTTTCGACCCCGGTTGTCGCGCTGGTTTTCAAGATAATCGCGAATAACCGCAATCGCTCCCAAAATTTTCAAAGTACCGCGAGTTTTCAGAGTCCTTCCGCACCATCGTCCGAACACAAATTCGTCCGATCTTCGAAAACGACCACTGATCCTTGCGTGTTGCGACATTGCGATCAATTCATATTGAGGTTTCGACCTCGGCCCTCGCGCTGGTTTTCGAGATAATCGCGAATAACCCTAATCGCTCCCAACATTATCAAAGTACCGCGAGTTTTCAGAGTCCTTCCGCACCATCGTCCGAACACAAAGTCGTCCGATCTTCGAAAACGACAACTGATCCTTGCGTGTCGCGACATTGCGATCAATTCATATTAAGGTTTCGACCCCGGTTGTCGCGCTGGTTTTCGAGATAATCGCGAATAACCGCAATCGCTCCCAAAATTTTCAAAGTACCGCGAGTTTTCAGAGTCCTTCCGCACCATCGTCCGAACACAAAGTCGCCCGATCTTCGAAAACGACCACTGATCCTTGCGTGTTGCGACATTGCGATCAATTCATATTAAGGTTTCGACCTCGGCCCTCGCGCTGGTTTTCGAGATAATCGCGAATAACCCTAATCGCTCCCAACATTTTCAAAGTACCGCGAGTTTTCAGAGTCCTTCCGCATCATCGTCCGAACACAAAGTCGTCCGATTGTAGAAAACGACCACTGATCCTTGCGAGTCGCGGCATTGCGATGAATTCATATTAAGGTTTCGACCACGGCCCTCGTGCTGGTTCTCGAGAAAATCGCGAATAACCCTAATCGCTCCCAAAATTTTCATAGTACCGCGAGTGTTCAGAGTCCTTCCGCACCATCGACGAACACAAAGTCGTCCGATCTTCGAAAACGACAACTGACCCTTGTGTGTCGCGGCATTGCGATCAATTCATTTTAAAGTTTCGACCCCGGTTGACTCGCTGGTTTTCGAAGTAATCGCGAATATCCACAAAAGCTCCCAATATTTTCAAAGTACCGCGAGTTGTCAGAGTCTTTCCGCACCTTCGTCCGAACACAAAGACGCCCGATCGTCGAAAACGACCACAGATCCTTGCGTGTTGCGACATTGCGATCAATTCATATTAAGGTTTCGACCCCGGTCGTCGCGCTGGTTTTCGAGATAATCGCGAATAACCGCAATCGCTCTCAAAATTTTCAAAGTACCGCGAGTTTTCAGAGTCATTCTGCACCATCGGCGAACACAAAGTCGTCAGATCTTCGAAAACGACAACTGACCCTTGCGTGTCGCGGCATTGCGATCAATTCATTTTAAAGTTTCGACCCCGGTTGACTCGCTGGTTTTCGAAGTAATCGCGAATATCCACAATCGCTCCCAATATTTTCAAAGTACCGCGAGTTGTCAGAGTCTTTCCGCACCTTTGTCCGAACACAAAGACGCCCGATCGTCGAAAACGACCACAGATCCTTGCGTGTTGCGACATTGCGATCAATTCATATTAAGGTTTCGACCCCGGTCGTCGCGCTGGTATTCGAGATAATCGCGAATAACCGCAATCGCTCTCAAAATTTTCTAAGTACCGCGAGTTTTCAGAGTCATTCTGCACCATCGGCGAACACAAAGTCGTCCGATCTTCGAAAACGACAACTGACCCTTGCGTGTCGCGGCATTGCGATCAATTCATTTTAAAGTTTCGACCCCGGTTGTCGCGCTGGTTTTCGAGGTAATCGCGAATATCCACAATCGCTCCCAATATTTTCAAAGTACCGCGAGTTGTCAGAGTCCTTCCGCACCATCGTCCGAACACAAAGTCGTCCGATTGTAGAAAACGACCACTGATCCTTGCGTGTCGCGGCATTGCGATCAATTCATATTAAGGTTTCTACCACGGCCCTCGCGCTGGTTATCGAGAAAATCGCGAATAACCCTAATCGCTCCCAAAATTTTCAAAGTCCCGCGAGTTTTCAGAGTCCTTCCGCACCATCGGCGAACACAAAGTCGTCCGATCTTCGAAAACGACAACTGATCCTTGCGTGTCGCGACATTGCGATCAATTCATATTAAGGTTTCGACCCCGGTCGTCGCGTTGGTTTTCGAGATAATCGCGAATAACCGCAATCGCTCCGAAAATTTTCAAAGTCCCGCGAGTTTTCAGAGTCCTTCCGCACCATCGGCGAACACAAAGTCGTCCGATCTTCGAAAACGACAACTGACCCTTGCGTGTTGCGGCATTGCGATCAATTCATTTTAAAGTTTCGACCCCGGTGGTCTCGCTGGTTTTCGAAGTAATCGCGAATATCCACAATCGCTCCCAATATTTTCAAAGTCCCGCGAGTTTTCAGAGACCTTACGCACCATCGGCGAACACAAAGTCGTCCGATCTACGAAAACGACAACTGACACTTGCGTGTCGCGGCATTGCGATCAATTCATTTTAAAGTTTCGACCCCGGTTGTCTCGCTGGTTTTCGAGATAATCGCGAATAACCGCAATCGCTCCCAAAATTTTCAAAGTACCGCGAGTTTTCAGAGTCCTTCCGCACCATCGGCGAACACAAAGTCGTCCGATCTTCGAAAACGACAACTGACCCTTGCGTGTTGCGGCATTGCGATCAATTCATTTTAAAGTTTCGACCCCGGTGGTCTCGCTGGTTTTCGAAGTAATCGCGAATATCCACAATCGCTCCCAATATTTTCAAAGTACCGCGAGTTGTCAGAGTCCTTCCGCACCTTCGTCCGAACACAAAGACGCCCGATCGTCGAAAACGACCACAGATCCTTGCGTGTTGCGACATTGCGATCAATTCATATTAAGGTTTCGACCCCGGTCGTCGCGCTGGTTTTCGAGATAATCGCGAATAACCGCAATCGCTCTCAAAATTTTCAAAGTACCGCGAGTTTTCAGAGTCATTCTGCACCATCGGCGAACACAAAGTCGTCAGATCTTCGAAAACGACAACTGACCCTTGCGTGTCGCGGCATTGCGATCAATTCATTTTAAAGTTTCGACCCCGGTTGACTCGCTGGTTTTCGAAGTAATCGCGAATATCCACAATCGCTCCCAATATTTTCAAAGTACCGCGAGTTGTCAGAGTCTTTCCGCACCTTCGTCCGAACACAAAGACGCCCGATCGTCGAAAACGACCACAGATCCTTGCGTGTTGCGACATTGCGATCAATTCATATTAAGGTTTCGACCCCGGTCGTCGCGCTGGTATTCGAGATAATCGCGAATAACCGCAATCGCTCTCAAAATTTTCTAAGTACCGCGAGTTTTCAGAGTCATTCTGCACCATCGGCGAACACAAAGTCGTCCGATCTTCGAAAACGACAACTGACCCTTGCGTGTCGCGGCATTGCGATCAATTCATTTTAAAGTTTCGACCCCGGTTGTCGCGCTGGTTTTCGAGGTAATCGCGAATATCCACAATCGCTCCCAATATTTTCAAAGTACCGCGAGTTGTCAGAGTCCTTCCGCACCATCGTCCGAACACAAAGTCGTCCGATTGTAGAAAACGACCACTGATCCTTGCGTGTCGCGGCATTGCGATCAATTCATATTAAGGTTTCTACCACGGCCCTCGCGCTGGTTATCGAGAAAATCGCGAATAACCCTAATCGCTCCCAAAATTTTCAAAGTCCCGCGAGTTTTCAGAGTCCTTCCGCACCATCGGCGAACACAAAGTCGTCCGATCTTCGAAAACGACAACTGATCCTTGCGTGTCGCGACATTGCGATCAATTCATATTAAGGTTTCGACCCCGGTCGTCGCGTTGGTTTTCGAGATAATCGCGAATAACCGCAATCGCTCCGAAAATTTTCAAAGTCCCGCGAGTTTTCAGAGTCCTTCCGCACCATCGGCGAACACAAAGTCGTCCGATCTTCGAAAACGACAACTGACACTTGCGTGTCGCGGCATTGCGATCAATTCATTTTAAAGTTTCGACCCCGGTTGTCTCGCTGGTTTTCGAGATAATCGCGAATAACCGCAATCGCTCCCAAAATTTTCAAAGTACCGCGAGTTTTCAGAGTCCTTCCGCACCATCGGCGAACACAAAGTCGTCCGATCTTCGAAAACGACAACTGACCCTTGCGTGTTGCGGCATTGCGATCAATTCATTTTAAAGTTTCGACCCCGGTGGTCTCGCTGGTTTTCGAAGTAATCGCGAATATCCACAATCGCTCCCAATATTTTCAAAGTTCCGCGAGTTTTCAGAGTCCTTCCGCACTATCGGCGAACACAAAGTCGTCCGATCTTCGAAAACGACAACTGACCCTTGCGTGTTGCGGCATTGCGATCAATTCATTTTAAAGTTTCGACCCCGGTGGTCTCGCTGGTTTTCGAAGTAATCGCGAATATCCACAATCGCTCCCAATATTTTCAAAGTACCGCGAGTTGTCAGAGTCTTTCCGCACCTTCGTCCGAACACAAAGACGCCCGATCGTCGAAAACGACCACAGATCCTTGCGTGTTGCGACATTGCGATCAATTCATATTAAGGTTTCGACCCCGGTCGTCGCGCTGGTATTCGAGATAATCGCGAATAACCGCAATCGCTCCCAAAATTTTCTAAGTACCGCGAGTTTTCAGAGTCATTCTGCACCATCGGCGAACACAAAGTCGTCCGATCTTCGAAAACGACAACTGACCCTTGCGTGTCGCGGCATTGCGATCAATTCATTTTAAAGTTTCGACCCTGGTTGTCGCGCTGGTTTTCGAGGTAATCGCGAATATCCACAATCGCTCCCAATATTTTCAAAGTACCGCGAGTTGTCAGAGTCCTTCCGCACCATCGTCCGAACACAAAGTCGTCCGATTGTAGAAAACGACCACTGATCCTTGCGTGTCGCGGCATTGCGATCAATTCATATTAAGGTTTCTACCACGGCCCTCGCGCTGGTTATCGAGAAAATCGCGAATAACCCTAATCGCTCCCAAAATTTTCAAAGTCCCGCGAGTTTTCAGAGTCCTTCCGCACCATCGGCGAACACAAAGTCGTCCGATCTTCGAAAACGACAACTGATCCTTGCGTGTCGCGACATTGCGATCAATTCATATTAAGGTTTCGACCCCGGTCGTCGCGCTGGTATTCGAGATAATCGCGAATAACCGCAATCGCTCCCAAAATTTTCTAAGTACCGCGAGTTTTCAGAGTCATTCTGCACCATCGTCCGAACACAAAGTCGTCCGATTTTCGAAAACGACAACTGATCCTTGCGTGTCGCGACATTGCGATCAATTCATTTTAAGGTTTCGAACCCGGTTGTCGCGCTGGTTTGCGAGATAATCGCGAATAACCGCAATCGCTCTCAAAATTTTCAAAGTACCGCGAGTTTTCAGAGTCATTCTGCACCATCGGCGAACACAAAGTCGTCAGATCTTCGAAAACGACAACTGACCCTTGCGTGTCGCGGCATTGCGATCAATTCATTTTAAAGTTTCGACCCCGGTTGACTCGCTGGTTTTCGAAGTAATCGCGAATATCCACAATCGCTCCCAATATTTTCAAAGTACCGCGAGTTGTCAGAGTCTTTCCGCACCTTCGTCCGAACACAAAGACGCCCGATCGTCGAAAACGACCACAGATCCTTGCGTGTTGCGACATTGCGATCAATTCATATTAAGGTTTCGACCCCGGTCGTCGCGCTGGTATTCGAGATAATCGCGAATAACCGCAATCGCTCCCAAAATTTTCTAAGTACCGCGAGTTTTCAGAGTCATTCTGCACCATCGGCGAACACAAAGTCGTCCGATCTTCGAAAACGACAACTGACCCTTGCGTGTCGCGGCATTGCGATCAATTCATTTTAAAGTTTCGACCCCGGTTGTCGCGCTGGTTTTCGAGGTAATCGCGAATATCCACAATCGCTCCCAATATTTTCAAAGTACCGGAGTTGTCAGAGTCCTTCCGCACCATCGTCCGAACACAAAGTCGTCCGATTGTAGAAAACGACCACTGATCCTTGCGTGTCGCGGCATTGCGATCAATTCATATTAAGGTTTCTACCACGGCCCTCGCGCTGGTTATCGAGAAAATCGCGAATAACCCTAATCGCTCCCAAAATTTTCAAAGTCCCGCGAGTTTTCAGAGTCCTTCCGCACCATCGGCGAACACAAAGTCGTCCGATCTTCGAAAACGACAACTGATCCTTGCGTGTCGCGACATTGCGATCAATTCATATTAAGGTTTCGACCCCGGTCGTCGCGCTGGTATTCGAGATAATCGCGAATAACCGCAATCGCTCCCAAAATTTTCTAAGTACCGCGAGTTTTCAGAGTCATTCTGCACCATCGTCCGAACACAAAGTCGTCCGATTTTCGAAAACGACAACTGATCCTTGCGTGTCGCGACATCGCGATCAAATCATATTAAGGTTTCGACCTCGGCCCTCGCGCTGGTTTTGGAGAAAATCGCGAATAACCCTAATCGCTCCCAAAATTTTCATAGTACCGCGAGTTTTCAGAGACCTTCCGCACCATCGGCGAACACAAAGTCGTCCGATCTTCGCAAACGACAACTGATCCTTGCGTGTCGCGACATTGCGATCAATTCATTTTAAGGTTTCGACCCCGGTTGTCGCGCTGGTTTTCGAGATAATCGTGAATAACCGCAATCGCTCCCAAAATTTTCAAAGTACCGCGAGTTTTCAGAGTCCATCCGCACCATCGTCCTAACGCAAAGTTGAATGATCGTCGAAAACGAACACTGATCCTTGCGTGTTGCGACATTGCGATCAATTCATATTAAGGTTTCGACCCCGGTCATCGGGCTGGTTTTCGAGATAATCGCGAATAACCGCAATCGCTCCGAAAATTTTCAAAGTCCCGCGAGTTTTCAGAGTCCTTCCGCACCATCGTCCGAACACAAAGTCGTCCGATTGTAGAAAACGACCACTGATCCTTGCGAGTCGCGGCATTGCGATCAATTCATATTAAGGTTTCGACCACGGCCCTCGTGCTGGTTCTGGAGAAAATCGCGAATAACCCTAATCGCTCCCAAAATTTTCATAGTACCGCGAGTGTTCAGAGTCCTTCCGCACCATCGGCGAACACAAAGTCGTCCGATCTTCGAAAACGACAACTGACCCTTGTGTGTCGCGGCATTGCGATCAATTCATTTTAAAGTTTCGACCCCGGTTGACTCGCTGGTTTTCGAAGTAATCGCGAATATCCACAAAAGCTCCCAATATTTTCAAAGTACCGCGAGTTGTCAGAGTCTTTCCGCACCTTCGTCCGAACACAAAGACGCCCGATCGTTGAAAACGACCACAGATCCTTGCGTGTTGCGACATTGCGATCAATTCATATTAAGGTTTCGACACCGGTCGTCGCGCTGGTTTTCGAGATAATCGCGAATAACCGCAATCGCCCCAAAATTCTCAAAGTACCGCGAGTTTTCAGAGTCATTCTACACCATCGGCGAACACAAAGTCGTCCGATCTTCGAAAACGACCACTGATCCTTGCGTGTCGCGACATTGCGATCAATTCATATTAAGGTTTCGACCACAACCCTCGCGCTTGTTTTCGAGAAACTCGCGAATAATCATAGTCGCTCCCAAAATTTTCAATGTACCGCGAGTTGTCAGAGTCCTTCCGCACCATCGTCCGAACACAAATTCGTCCGATCTTCGAAAACGACCACTGATCCTTGCGTGTTGCGACATTGCGATCAATTCATATTAAGGTTTCGACCTCGGCCCTCGCGCTGGTTTTCGAGAAAATCGCGAATAACCCTAATCGCTCCCAAAATTTTCATAGAACCGCGAGTGTTCAGTGTCCTTCCGTACCATCGGCGAACACAAAGTCGTCCGATCTTCGAAAACGACCACTGATCCTTGCGTGTTGCGACATTGCGATCAATTCATATTAAGGTTTCGACCTCGGCCCTCGCGCTGGTTTTCGAGATAATCGCGAATAACCCTAATCGCTCCCAACATTTTCAAAGTACCGCGAGTTTTCAGAGTCCTTCCGCACCATCGGCGAACACAAAGTCGTCCGATCTTCGCAAACGACAACTGATCCTTGCGTGTTGCGACATTGCGATCAATTCATATTAAGGTTTCGACCTCGGCCCTCGCGCTGGTTTTCGAGAAAATCGCAAATAACCCTAATCGCTCCCAAAATTTTCATAGAACCGCGAGTGTTCAGTTTCCTTCCGCACCATCGGCGAACACAAAGTCGTCCGATCTTCGAAAACGACCACTGATCCTTGCGTGTCGCGACATTGCGATCAATTCATTTTAAGGTTTCGACCCCGGTTGTCGCGCTGGTTTTCAAGATAATCGCGAATAACCGCAATCGCTCCCAAAATTTTCAAAGTACCGCGAGTTTTCAGAGTCCTTCCGCACCATCGTCCGAACACAAATTCGTCCGATCTTCGAAAACGACCACTGATCCTTGCGTGTTGCGACATTGCGATCAATTCATATTGAGGTTTCGACCTCGGCCCTCGCGCTGGTTTTCGAGATAATCGCGAATAACCCTAATCGCTCCCAACATTTTCAAAGTACCGCGAGTTTTCAGAGTCCTTCCGCACCATCGTCCGAACACAAAGTCGTCCGATCTTCGAAAACGACAACTGATCCTTGCGTGTCGCGACATTGCGATCAATTCATATTAAGGTTTCGACCCCGGTTGTCGCGCTGGTTTTCGAGATAATCGCGAATAACCGCAATCGCTCCCAAAATTTTCAAAGTACCGCGAGTTTTCAGAGTCCTTCCGCACCATCGTCCGAACACAAAGTCGTCCGATCTTCGAAAACGACCACTGATCCTTGCGTGTTGCGACATTGCGATCAATTCATATTAAGGTTTCGACCTCGGCCCTCGCGCTGGTTTTCGAGATAATCGCGAATAACCCTAATCGCTCCCAACATTTTCAAAGTACCGCGAGTTTTCAGAGTCCTTCCGCTCCATCGTCCGAACACAAAGTCGTCCGATTTTCGAAAACGACCACTGATCCTTGCGTGTTGCGACATTGCGATCAATTCATATTAAGGTTTCGACCCCGGTTGTCGCGCTGGTTTTCGAGATAATCGCGAATAACCGCAATCGCTCCCAAAATTTTCAAAGTACCGCGAGTTTTCAGAGTACTTCCGCACCATCGGCGAACACAAAGTCGTCCGATCTTCGAAAACGACAACTGATCCTTGCGTGTCGCGACATTGCGATCAATTCATATTAAGGTTTCGACCCCAGTCGTCGCGCTGGTTTTCGAGGTAATCGCGAATGACCACAATCGCTCCCAAAATTTTCATAGTACCCCAAGTTTTCAGAGTGCTACCGCACCATCTTCCGAACACAAAGTCGTCCGAACGTCGAAAACGACCACTGATCCTTGCATGTCCCGACATTGCGATCAATTCATATTAAGGTTTCGACCCCGGTCGTCGCGCTGGTTTTCGAGATAATCGCGAATAACCGCAATCGCCCCAAAATTCTCAAAGTACCGCGAGTTTTCAGAGTCATTCTACACCATCGGCGAACACAAAGTCGTCCGATCTTCGAAAACGACCACTGATCCTTGCGTGTCGCGACATTGCGATCAATTCATATTAAGGTTTCGACCTCGGCCCTCGCGCTGGTTTTCGAGATAATCGCGAATAACCCTAATCGCTCCCAACATTTTCAAAGTACCGCGAGTTTTCAGAGTCCTTCCGCACCATCGTCCTAACGCAAAGTTGAATGATCGTCGAAAACGAACACTGATCCTTGCGTGTTGCGACATTGCGATCAATTCATATTAAGGTTTCGACCCCGGTCATCGGGCTGGTTTTCGAGATAATCGCGAATAACCGCAATCGCTCCGAAAATTTTCAAAGTCCCGCGAGTTTTCAGAGTCCTTCCGCACCATCGTCCGAACACAAAGTCGTCCGATTGTAGAAAACGACCACTGATCCTTGCGAGTCGCGGCATTGCGATCAATTCATATTAAGGTTTCGACCACGGCCCTCGTGCTGGTTCTCGAGAAAATCGCGAATAACCCTAATCGCTCCCAAAATTTTCATAGTACCGCGAGTGTTCAGAGTCCTTCCGCACCATCGGCGAACACAAAGTCGTCCGATCTTCGAAAACGACAACTGACCCTTGTGTGTCGCGGCATTGCGATCAATTCATTTTAAAGTTTCGACCCCGGTTGACTCGCTGGTTTTCGAAGTAATCGCGAATATCCACAAAAGCTCCCAATATTTTCAAAGTACCGCGAGTTGTCAGAGTCTTTCCGCACCTTCGTCCGAACACAAAGACGCCCGATCGTCGAAAACGACCACAGATCCTTGCGTGTTGCGACATTGCGATCAATTCATATTAAGGTTTCGACACCGGTCGTCGCGCTGGTTTTCGAGATAATCGCGAATAACCGCAATCGCCCCAAAATTCTCAAAGTACCGCGAGTTTTCAGAGTCATTCTACACCATCGGCGAACACAAAGTCGTCCGATCTTCGAAAACGACCACTGATCCTTGCGTGTCGCGACATTGCGATCAATTCATATTAAGGTTTCGACCACAACCCTCGCGCTTGTTTTCGAGAAACTCGCGAAAAATCATAGTCGCTTCCAAAATTTTCAATGTACCGCGAGTTGTCAGAGTCCTTCCGCACCATCGTCCGAACACAAATTCGTCCGATCTTCGAAAACGACCACTGATCCTTGCGTGTTGCGACATTGCGATCAATTCATATTAAGGTTTCGACCTCGGCCCTCGCGCTGGTTTTCGAGAAAATCGCGAATAACCCTAATCGCTCCCAAAATTTTCATAGAACCGCGAGTGTTCAGTGTCCTTCCGCACCATCGGCGAACACAAAGTCGTCCGATCTTCGAAAACGACCACTGATCCTTGCGTGTTGCGACATTGCGATCAATTCATATTAAGGTTTCGACCTCGGCCCTCGCGCTGGTTTTCGAGATAATCGCGAATAACCCTAATCGCTCCCAACATTTTCAAAGTACCGCGAGTTTTCAGAGTCCTTCCGCACCATCGGCGAACACAAAGTCGTCCGATCTTCGCAAACGACCACTGATCCTTGCGTGTTGCGACATTGCGATCAATTCATATTAAGGTTTCGACCTCGGCCCTCGCGCTGGTTTTCGAGAAAATCGCGAATAACCCTAATCGCTCCCAAAATTTTCATAGAACCGCGAGTGTTCAGTGTCCTTCCGCACCATCGGCGAACACAAAGTCGTCCGATCTTCGAAAACGACCACTGATCCTTGCGTGTCGCGACATTGCGATCAATTCATTTTAAGGTTTCGACCCCGGTTGTCGCGCTGGTTTTCAAGATAATCGCGAATAACCGCAATCGCTCCCAAAATTTTCAAAGTACCGCGAGTTTTCAGAGTCCTTCCGCACCATCGTCCGAACACAAATTCGTCCGATCTTCGAAAACGACCACTGATCCTTGCGTGTTGCGACATTGCGATCAATTCATATTGAGGTTTCGACCTCGGCCCTCGCGCTGGTTTTCGAGATAATCGCGAATAACCCTAATCGCTCCCAACATTTTCAAAGTACCGCGAGTTTTCAGAGTCCTTCCGCACCATCGTCCGAACACAAAGTCGTCCGATCTTCGAAAACGACAACTGATCCTTGCGTGTCGCGACATTGCGATCAATTCATATTAAGGTTTCGACCCCGGTTGTCGCGCTGGTTTTCGAGATAATCGCGAATAACCGCAATCGCTCCCAAAATTTTCAAAGTACCGCGAGTTTTCAGAGTCCTTCCGCACCATCGTCCGAACACAAAGTCGTCCGATCTTCGAAAACGACCACTGATCCTTGCGTGTTGCGACATTGCGATCAATTCATATTAAGGTTTCGACCTCGGCCCTCGCGCTGGTTTTCGAGATAATCGCGAATAACCCTAATCGCTCCCAACATTTTCAAAGTACCGCGAGTTTTCAGAGTCCTTCCGCTCCATCGTCCGAACACAAAGTCGTCCGATTTTCGAAAACGACCACTGATCCTTGCGTGTTGCGACATTGCGATCAATTCATATTAAGGTTTCGACCCCAGTCGTCGCGCTGGTTTTCGAGGTAATCGCGAATGACCACAATCGCTCCCAAAATTTTCATAGTACCCCAAGTTTTCAGAGTGCTACCGCACCATCTTCCGAACACAAAGTCGTCCGAACGTCGAAAACGACCACTGATCCTTGCATGTCCCGACATTGCGATCAATTCATATTAAGGTTTCGACCCCGGTCGTCGCGCTGGTTTTCGAGATAATCGCGAATAACCGCAATCGCCCCAAAATTCTCAAAGTACCGCGAGTTTTCAGAGTCATTCTACACCATCGGCGAACACAAAGTCGTCCGATCTTCGAAAACGACCACTGATCCTTGCGTGTCGCGACATTGCGATCAATTCATATTAAGGTTTCGACCACAACCCTCGCGCTTGTTTTCGAGAAACTCGCGAATAATCATAGTCGCTCCCAAAATTTTCAATGTACCGCGAGTTGTCAGAGTCCTTCCGCACCATCGGCGAACACAAAGTCGTCCGATCTTCGCAAACGACCACTGATCCTTGCGTGTTGCGACATTGCGATCAATTCATATTAAGGTTTCGACCTCGGCCCTCGCGCTGGTTTTCGAGAAAATCGCGAATAACCCTAATCGCTCCCAAAATTTTCATAGTACCGCGAGTGTTCAGAGTCCTTCCGCACCATCGTCCGAACACAAAGTCGTCCGATCTTCGAAAACGACCACTGATCCTTGCGTGTTGCGACATTGCGATAAATTCATATTAAGGTTTCGACCTCGGCCCTCGCGCTGGTTTTCGAGATAATCGCGAATAACCCTAATCGCTCCCAACATTTTCAAAGTACCGCGAGTTTTCAGAGTCCTTCCGCTCCATCGTCCGAACACAAAGTCGTCCGATTTTCGAAAACGACCACTGATCCTTGCGTGTTGCGACATTGCGATCAATTCATATTAAGGTTTCGACCCCGGTTGTCGCGCTGGTTTTCGAGATAATCGCGAATAACCGCAATCGCTCCCAAAATTTTCAAAGTACCGCGAGTTTTCAGAGTACTTCCGCACCATCGGCGAACACAAAGTCGTCCGATCTTCGAAAACGACAACTGACCCTTGCGTGTTGCGGCATTGCGATCAATTCATTTTAAAGTTTCGACCCCGGTGGTCTCGCTGGTTTTCGAAGTAATCGCGAATATCCACAATCGCTCCCAATATTTTCAAAGTACCGCGAGTTGTCAGAGTCCTTCCGCACCTTCGTCCGAACACAAAGACGCCCGATCGTCGAAAACGAACACAGATCCTTGCGTGTTGCGACATTGCGATCAATTCATATTAAGGTTTCGACCCCGGTCGTCGCGCTGGTTTTCGAGGTAATCGCGAATAACCCTAATCGCTCCCAAAATTTTCAAAGTACCGCGAGTTTTCAGAGACCTTCCGCACCATCGGCGAACACAAAGTCGTCCGATCTTCGAAAACGACAACTGACACTTGCGTGTCGCGGCATTGCGATCAATTCATTTTAAAGTTTCGACCCCGGTTGTCTCGCTGGTTTTCGAGATAATCGCGAATAACCGCAATCGCTCCCAAAATTTTCAAAGTACCGCGAGTTTTCAGAGTCCTTCCGCACCATCGGCGAACACAAAGTCGTCCGATCTTCGAAAACGACAACTGACCCTTGCGTGTTGCGGCATTGCGATCAATTCATTTTAAAGTTTCGACCCCGGTGGTCTCGCTGGTTTTCGAAGTAATCGCGAATATCCACAATCGCTCCCAATATTTTCAAAGTCCCGCGAGTTTTCAGAGTCCTTCCGCACCATCGGCGAACACAAAGTCGTCCGATTTTCGAAAACGACAACTGATCCTTGCGTGTCGCGACATTGCGATCAATTCATTTTAAGGTTTCGACCCCGGTTGTCGCGCTGGTTTTCGAGATAATCGCGAATAACCGCAATCGCTCCCAAAATTTTCAAAGTACCGCGAGTTTTCAGAGACCTTCCGCACCATCGGCGAACACAAAGTCGTCCGATCTTCGAAAACGACAACTGACACTTGCGTGTCGCGGCATTGCGATCAATTCATTTTAAAGTTTCGACCCCGGTTGTCTCGCTGGTTTTCGAGATAATCGCGAATAACCGCAATCGCTCCCAAAATTTTCAAAGTACCGCGAGTTTTCAGAGTCATTCCGCACCATCGGCGAACACAAAGTCGTCCGATTTTTGAAAACGACCACTGATCCTTGCGTGTCGCGACATTGCGATCAATTCATATTAAGGTTTCGACCACAACCCTCGCGCTTGTTTTCGAGAAACTCGCGAATAATCATAGTCGCTCCCAAAATTTTCAATGTACCGCGAGTTGTCAGAGTCCTTCCGCACCATCGGCGAACACAAAGTCGTCCGATCTTCGCAAACGACCACTGATCCTTGCGTGTTGCGACATTGCGATCAATTCATATTAAGGTTTCGACCTCGGCCCTCGCGCTGGTTTTCGAGAAAATCGCGAATAACCCTAATCGCTCCCAAAATTTTCATAGTACCGCGAGTGTTCAGAGTCCTTCCGCACCATCGTCCGAACACAAAGTCGTCCGATCTTCGAAAACGACCACTGATCCTTGCGTGTTGCGACATTGCGATCAATTCATATTAAGGTTTCGACCTCGGCCCTCGCGCTGGTTTTCGAGATAATCGCGAATAACCCTAATCGCTCCCAACATTTTCAAAGTACCGCGAGTTTTCAGAGTCCTTCCGCTCCATCGTCCGAACACAAAGTCGTCCGATTTTCGAAAACGACCACTGATCCTTGCGTGTTGCGACATTGCGATCAATTCATATTAAGGTTTCGACCCCGGTTGTCGCGCTGGTTTTCGAGATAATCGCGAATAACCGCAATCGCTCCCAAAATTTTCAAAGTACCGCGAGTTTTCAGAGTACTTCCGCACCATCGGCGAACACAAAGTCGTCCGATCTTCGAAAACGACAACTGATCCTTGCGTGTCGCGACATTGCGATCAATTCATATTAAGGTTTCGACCCCAGTCGTCGCGCTGGTTTTCGAGGTAATCGCGAATGACCACAATCGCTCCCAAAATTTTCAAAGTACCGCGAGTTTTCAGAGTACTTCCGCACCATCGGCGAACACAAAGTCGTCCGATCTTCGAAAACGACAACTGATCCTTGCGTGTCGCGACATTGCGATCAATTCATATTAAGGTTTCGACCCCAGTCGTCGCGCTGGTTTTCGAGGTAATCGCGAATGACCACAATCGCTCCCAAAATTTTCATAGTACCCCATGTTTTCAGAGTGCTACCGCACCATCTTCCGAACACAAAGTCGTCCGAACGTCGAAAACGACCACTGATCCTTGCATGTCCCGACATTGCGATCAATTCATATTAAGGTTTCGACCCCGGTCGTCGCGCTGGTTAATGAGGTAATCGCGAATGTCCCCAATCGCTCCCAAAATTTTCATAGTACCCCAAGTTTTCAGAGTGCTACCGCACCATCTTCCGAACACAATGTCGTCCGAACGTCGAAAACGACCACTGATCCTTGCATGTCCCGACATTGCGACCAATTCATATTAAGATTTCGAACCCGGTCGTCGCGCTGGTTTTCGAGATAATCGTGAATAACCACAATCGCTCCCAAAATTTTCAAAGTACCGCGAGTTTTCTGAGTGCTTCCGTACAATCTTCCGAACACAAAGTCGTCCGATCTTCAACAACGACCGCTGATCCTTGCGTGTCGCGACATTGCGATCAATTCATATCAAGGTTTCGACCCCGGCCCTCGCGCTGGTATTCGAGATAATCGCGAATAACCACAAACGCTCCCAAAATTTTCAAAGTACCGCGAGTTTTCTGAGTGCTTCCGCTCCATCTTACGAACACAAAGTCGTCCGAACGTCGAAAACGACCACTGATCCTTGCGTGTTGCGACATTGCGATCAATTCATACTAAGGTTTCGACCCCGGTCGTCGCGCTGGTTTTCGAGATAATCGCGAAAAACCGCAATCGCTCCCAAAATTTTCAAAGTCCCGCGAGTTTTCAGAGTCCTTCCGCACCATCGGCGAACACAAAGTCGTCCGATCTTCGAAAACGACAACTGACCCTTGCGTGTTGCGGCATTGCGATCAATTCATTTTAAAGTTTCGACCCCGGTGGTCTCGCTGGTTTTCGAAGTAATCGCGAATATCCACAATCGCTCCCAATATTTTCAAAGTACCGCGAGTTGTCAGAGTCCTTCCGCACCTTCGTCCGAACACAAAGACGCCCGATCGTCGAAAACGAACACAGATCCTTGCGTGTTGCGACATTGCGATCAATTCATATTAAGGTTTCGACCCCGGTCGTCGCGCTGGTTTTCGAGGTAATCGCGAATAACCCTAATCGCTCCCAAAATTTTCAAAGTACCGCGAGTTTTCAGAGACCTTCCGCACCATCGGCGAACACAAAGTCGTCCGATCTTCGAAAACGACAACTGACACTTGCGTGTCGCGGCATTGCGATCAATTCATTTTAAAGTTTCGACCCCGGTTGTCTCGCTGGTTTTCGAGATAATCGCGAATAACCGCAATCGCTCCCAAAATTTTCAAAGTACCGCGAGTTTTCAGAGTCCTTCCGCACCATCGGCGAACACAAAGTCGTCCGATCTTCGAAAACGACAACTGACCCTTGCGTGTTGCGGCATTGCGATCAATTCATTTTAAAGTTTCGACCCCGGTGGTCTCGCTGGTTTTCGAAGTAATCGCGAATATCCACAATCGCTCCCAATATTTTCAAAGTCCCTCGAGTTTTCAGAGTCCTTCCGCACCATCGGCGAACACAAAGTCGTCCGATTGTAGAAAACGACCACTGATCCTTGCGATTCGCGGCATTGCGATGAATTCATATTAAGGTTTCGACCACGGCCCTCGTGCTGGTTCTCGAGAAAATCGCGAATAACCCTAATCGCTCCCAAAATTTTCATAGTACCGCGAGTGTTCAGAGTCCTTCCGCACCATCGGCGAACACAAAGTCGTCCGATCTTCGAAAACGACAACTGACCCTTGTGTGTCGCGGCATTGCGATCAATTCATTTTAAAGTTTCGACCCCGGTTGACTCGCTGGTTTTCGAAGTAATCGCGAATATCCACAAAAGCTCCCAATATTTTCAAAGTACCGCGAGTTGTCAGAGTCTTTCCGCACCTTCGTCCGAACACAAAGACGCCCGATCGTCGAAAACGACCACAGATCCTTGCGTGTTGCGACATTGCGATCAATTCATATTAAGGTTTCGAGCCCGGTCGTCGCGCTGGTTTTCGAGATAATCGCGAATAACCGCAATCGCCCCAAAATTCTCAAAGTACCGCGAGTTTTCAGAGTCATTCCGCACCATCGGCGAACACAAAGTCGTCCGATCTTCGAAAACGACAACTGATCCTTGCGTGTCGCGACATTGCGATCAATTCATATTAAGGTTTCGAACCCAGTCGTCGCGCTGGTTTTCGAGGTAATCGCGAATGACCACAATCGCTCCCAAAATTTTCATAGTACCCCAAGTTTTCAGAGTGCTACCGCACCATCTTCCGAACACAAAGTCGTCCGAACGTCGAAAACGACCACTGATCCTTGCATGTCCCGACATTGCGATCAATTCATATTAAGGTTTCGACCCCGGTCGTCGCGCTGGTTTTCGAGATAATCGCGAATAACCGCAATCGCTCCCAAAATTTTCAAAGTACCGCGAGTTTTCAGAGTACTTCCGCACCATCGGCGAACACAAAGTCGTCCGATCTTCGAAAACGACAACTGATCCTTGCGTGTCGCGACATTGCGATCAATTCATATTAAGGTTTCGACCCCAGTCGTCGCGCTGGTTTTCGAGGTAATCGCGAATGACCACAATCGCTCCCAAAATTTTCATAGTACCCCAAGTTTTCAGAGTGCTACCGCACCATCTTCCGAACACAAAGTCGTCCGAACGTCGAAAACGACCACTGATCCTTGCATGTCCCGACATTGCGATCAATTCATATTAAGGTTTCGACCCCGGTCGTCGCGCTGGTTTTCGAGATAATCGCGAATAACCGCAATCGCTCCCAAAATTTTCAAAGTACCGCGAGTTTTCAGAGTACTTCCGCACCATCGGCGAACACAAAGTCGTCCGATCTTCGAAAACGACAACTGATCCTTGCGTGTCGCGACATTGCGATAAATTCATATTAAGGTTTCGACCCCAGTCGTCGCGCTGGTTTTCGAGGTAATCGCGAATGACCACAATCGCTCCCAAAATTTTCATAGTACCCCAAGTTTTCAGAGTGCTACCGCGCCATCTTCCGAACACAAAGTCGTCCGAACGTCGAAAACGACCACTGATCCTTGCATGTCCCGACATTGCGATCAATTCATATTAAGGTTTCGACCCCGGTCGTCGCGCTGGTTAATGAGGTAATCGCGAATGTCCCCAATCGCTCCCAAAATTTTCATAGTACCCCAAGTTTTCAGAGTGCTACCGCACCATCTTCCGAACACATAGTCGTCCGAACGTCGAAAACGACCACTGATCCTTGCATGTCCCGACATTGCGACCAATTCATATTAAGATTTCGAACCCGGTCGTCGCGCTGGTTTTCGAGATAATCGTGAATAACCACAATCGCTCCCAAAATTTTCAAAGTACCGCGAGTTTTCTGAGTGCTTCCGCACAATCTTCCGAACACAAAGTCGTCCGATCTTCAACAACGACCGCTGATCCTTGCGTGTCGCGACATTGCGATCAATTCATATCAAGGTTTCGACCCCGGCCCTCGCGCTGGTATTCGAGATAATCGCGAATAACCACAAACGCTCCCAAAATTTTCAAAGTACCGCGAGTTTTCTGAGTGCTTCCGCTCCATCTTACGAACACAAAGTCGTCCGAACGTCGAAAACGACCACTGATCCTTGCGTGTTGCGACATTGCGATCAATTCATACTAAGGTTTCGACCCCGGTCGTCGCGCTGGTTTTCGAGATAATCGCGAAAAACCGCAATCGCTCCCAAAATTTTCAAAGTCCCGCGAGTTTTCAGAGTCCTTCCGCACCATCGGCGAACACAAAGTCGTCCGATCTTCGAAAACGACAACTGACCCTTGCGTGTTGCGGCATTGCGATCAATTCATTTTAAAGTTTCGACCCCGGTGGTCTCGCTGGTTTTCGAAGTAATCGCGAATATCCACAATCGCTCCCAATATTTTCAAAGTACCGCGAGTTGTCAGAGTCCTTCCGCACCTTCGTCCGAACACAAAGACGCCCGATCGTCGAAAACGAACACAGATCCTTGCGTGTTGCGACATTGCGATCAATTCATATTAAGGTTTCGACCCCGGTCGTCGCGCTGGTTTTCGAGGTAATCGCGAATAACCCTAATCGCTCCCAAAATTTTCAAAGTACCGCGAGTTTTCAGAGACCTTCCGCACCATCGGCGAACACAAAGTCGTCCGATCTTCGAAAACGACAACTGACACTTGCGTGTCGCGGCATTGCGATCAATTCATTTTAAAGTTTCGACCCCGGTTGTCTCGCTGGTTTTCGAGATAATCGCGAATAACCGCAATCGCTCCCAAAATTTTCAAAGTACCGCGAGTTTTCAGAGTCCTTCCGCACCATCGGCGAACACAAAGTCGTCCGATCTTCGAAAACGACAACTGACCCTTGCGTGTTGCGGCATTGCGATCAATTCATTTTAAAGTTTCGACCCCGGTGGTCTCGCTGGTTTTCGAAGTAATCGCGAATATCCACAATCGCTCCCAATATTTTCAAAGTCCCGCGAGTTTTCAGAGTCCTTCCGCACCATCGGCGAACACAAAGTCGTCCGATTGTAGAAAACGACCACTGATCCTTGCGAGTCGCGGCATTGCGATGAATTCATATTAAGGTTTCGACCACGGCCCTCGTGCTGGTTCTCGAGAAAATCGCGAATAACCCTAATCGCTCCCAAAATTTTCATAGTACCGCGAGTGTTCAGAGTCCTTCCGCACCATCGGCGAACACAAAGTCGTCCGATCTTCGAAAACGACAACTGACCCTTGTGTGTCGCGGCATTGCGATCAATTCATTTTAAAGTTTCGACCCCGGTTGACTCGCTGGTTTTCGAAGTAATCGCGAATATCCACAAAAGCTCCCAATATTTTCAAAGTACCGCGAGTTGTCAGAGTCTTTCCGCACCTTCGTCCGAACACAAAGACGCCCGATCGTCGAAAACGACCACAGATCCTTGCGTGTTGCGACATTGCGATCAATTCATATTAAGGTTTCGAGCCCGGTCGTCGCGCTGGTTTTCGAGATAATCGCGAATAACCGCAATCGCCCCAAAATTCTCAAAGTACCGCGAGTTTTCTGAGTCATTCTACACCATCGGCGAACACAAAGTCGTCCGATCTTCGAAAACGACCACTGATCCTTGCGTGTCGCGACATTGCGATCAATTCATATTAAGGTTTCGACCACAACCCTCGCGCTTGTTTTCGAGAAACTCGCGAATAATCATAGTCGCTCCCAAAATTTTCAATGTACCGCGAGTTGTCAGAGTCCTTCCGCACCATCGCTGAACACAAAGTCGTCCGATCTTCGCAAACGACCACTGATCCTTGCGTGTTGCGACATTGCGATCAATTCATATTAAGGTTTCGACCTCGGCCCTCGCGCTGGTTTTCGAGAAAATCGCGAATAACCCTAATCGCTCCCAAAATTTTCATAATACCGCGAGTGTTCAGAGTCCTTCCGCACCATCGTCCGAACACAAAGTCGTCCGATCTTCGAAAACGACCACTGATCCTTGCGTGTTGCGACATTGCGATCAATTCATATTAAGGTTTCGACCTCGGCCCTCGCGCTGGTTTTCGAGATAATCGCGAATAACCCTAATCGCTCCCAACATTTTCAAAGTACCGCGAGTTTTCAGAGTCCTTCCGCTCCATCGTCCGAACACAAAGTCGTCCGATTTTCGAAAACGACCACTGATCCTTGCGTGTTGCGACATTGCGATCAATTCATATTAAGGTTTCGACCCCGGTTGTCGCGCTGGTTTTCGAGATAATCGCGAATAACCGCAATCGCTCCCAAAATTTTCAAAGTACCGCGAGTTTTCAGAGTACTTCCGCACCATCGGCGAACACAAAGTCGTCCGATCTTCGAAAACGACAACTGATCCTTGCGTGTCGCGACATTGCGATCAATTCATATTAAGGTTTCGACCCCAGTTGTCGCGCTGGTTTTCGAGGTAATCGCGAATGACCACAATCGCTCCCAAAATTTTCATAGTACCCCAAGTTTTCAGAGTGCTACCGCACCATCTTCCGAACACAAAGTCGTCCGAACGTCGAAAACGACCACTGATCCTTGCATGTCCCGACATTGCGATCAATTCATATTAAGGTTTCGACCCCGGTCGTCGCGCTGGTTTTCGAGATAATCGCGAATAACCGCAATCGCTCCCAAAATTTTCAAAGTACCGCGAGTTTTCAGAGTACTTCCGCACCATCGGCGAACACAAAGTCGTCCGATCTTCGAAAACGACAACTGATCCTTGCGTGTCGCGACATTGCGATCAATTCATATTAAGGTTTCGACCCCAGTCGTCGCGCTGGTTTTCGAGGTAATCGCGAATGACCACAATCGCTCCCAAAATTTTCATAGTACCTCAAGTTTTCAGAGTGCTACCGCACCATCTTCCGAACACAAAGTCGTCCGAACGTCGAAAACGACCACTGATCCTTGCATGTCCCGACATTGCGATCAATTCATATTAAGGTTTCGACCCCGGTCGTCGCGCTGGTTTTCGAGATAATCGCGAATAACCGCAATCGCTCCCAAAATTTTCAAAGTACCGCGAGTTTTCAGAGTACTTCCGCACCATCGGCGAACACAAAGTCGTCCGATCTTCGAAAACGACAACTGATCCTTGCGTGTCGCGACATTGCGATCAATTCATATTAAGGTTTCGACCCCAGTCGTCGCGCTGGTTTTCGAGGTAATCGCGAATGACCACAATCGCTCCCAAAATTTTCATAGTACCCCAAGTTTTCAGAGTGCTACCGCACCATCTTCCGAACACAAAGTCGTCCGAACGTCGAAAACGACCACTGATCCTTGCATGTCCCGACATTGCGATCAATTCATATTAAGGTTTCGACCCCGGTCGTCGCGCTGGTTAATGAGGTAATCGCGAATGTCCCCAATCGCTCCCAAAATTTTCATAGTACCCCAAGTTTTCAGAGTGCTACCGCACCATCTTCCGAACACAAAGTCGTCCGAACGTCGAAAACGACCACTGATCCTTGCATGTCCCGACATTGCGACCAATTCATATTAAGATTTCGAACCCGGTCGTCGCGCTGGTTTTCGAGATAATCGTGAATAACCACAATCGCTCCCAAAATTTTCAAAGTACCGCGAGTTTTCTGAGTGCTTCCGCACAATCTTCCGAACACAAAGTCGTCCGATCTTCAACAACGACCGCTGATCCTTGCGTGTCGCGACATTGCGATCAATTCATATCAAGGTTTCGACCCCGGCCCTCGCGCTGGTATTCGAGATAATCGCGAATAACCACAAACGCTCCCAAAATTTTCAAAGTCCCGCGAGTTTTCAGAGTCCTTCCGCACCATCGGCGAACACAAAGTCGTCCGATTGTAGAAAACGACCACTGATCCTTGCGAGTCGCGGCATTGCGATGAATTCATATTAAGGTTTCGACCACGGCCCTCGTGCTGGTTCTCGAGAAAATCGCGAATAACCCTAATCGCTCCCAAAATTTTCATAGTACCGCGAGTGTTCAGAGTCCTTCCGCACCATCGGCGAACACAAAGTCGTCCGATCTTCGAAAACGACAACTGACCCTTGTGTGTCGCGGCATTGCGATCAATTCATTTTAAAGTTTCGACCCCGGTTGACTCGCTGGTTTTCGAAGTATACGCGAATATCCACAAAAGCTCCCAATATTTTCAAAGTACCGCGAGTTGTCAGAGTCTTTCCGCACCTTCGTCCGAACACAAAGACGCCCGATCGTCGAAAACGACCACAGATCCTTGCGTGTTGCGACATTGCGATCAATTCATATTAAGGTTTCGAGCCCGGTCGTCGCGCTGGTTTTCGAGATAATCGCGAATAACCGCAATCGCCCCAAAATTCTCAAAGTACCGCGAGTTTTCAGAGTCATTCTACACCATCGGCGAACACAAAGTCGTCCGATCTTCGAAAACGACCACTGATCCTTGCGTGTCGCGACATTGCGATCAATTCATATTAAGGTTTCGACCACAACCCTCGCGCTTGTTTTCGAGAAACTCGCGAATAATCATAGTCGCTCCCAAAATTATCAAAGTACCGCGAGTTTTCAGAGTACTTCCGCACCATCGGCGAACACAAAGTCGTCCGATCTTCGAAAACGACAACTGATCCTTGCGTGTCGCGACATTGCGATCAATTCATATTAAGGTTTCGACCCCAGTCGTCGCGCTGGTTTTCGAGGTAATCGCGAATGACCACAATCGCTCCCAAAATTTTCATAGTACCCCAAGTTTTCAGAGTGCTACCGCACCATCTTCCGAACACAAAGTCGTCCGAACGTCGAAAACGACCACTGATCCTTGCATGTCCCGACATTGCGATCAATTCATATTAAGGTTTCGACCCCGGTCGTCGCGCTGGTTTTCGAGATAATCGCGAATAACCGCAATCGCTCCCAAAATTTTCAAAGTACCGCGAGTTTTCAGAGTACTTCCGCACCATCGGCGAACACAAAGTCGTCCGATCTTCGAAAACGACAACTGATCCTTGCGTGTCGCGACATTGCGATCAATTCATATTAAGGTTTCGACCCCAGTCGTCGCGCTGGTTTTCGAGGTAATCGCGAATGACCACAATCGCTCCCAAAATTTTCATAGTACCCCAAGTTTTCAGAGTGCTACCGCACCATCTTCCGAACACAAAGTCGTCCGAACGTCGAAAACGACCACTGATCCTTGCATGTCCCGACATTGCGATCAATTCATATTAAGGTTTCGACCCCGGTCGTCGCGCTGGTTAATGAGGTAATCGCGAATGTCCCCAATCGCTCCCAAAATTTTCATAGTACCCCAAGTTTTCAGAGTGCTACCGCACCATCTTCCGAACACAATGTCGTCCGAACGTCGAAAACGACCACTGATCCTTGCATGTCCCGACATTGCGACCAATTCATATTAAGATTTCGAACCCGGTCGTCGCGCTGGTTTTCGAGATAATCGTGAATAACCACAATCGCTCCCAAAATTTTCAAAGTACCGCGAGTTTTCTGAGTGCTTCCGCACAATCTTCCGAACACAAAGTCGTCCGATCTTCAACAACGACCGCTGATCCTTGCGTGTCGCGACATTGCGATCAATTCATATCAAGGTTTCGACCCCGGCCCTCGCGCTGGTATTCGAGATAATCGCGAATAACCACAAACGCTCCCAAAATTTTCAAAGTACCGCGAGTTTTCTGAGTGCTTCCGCTCCATCTTACGAACACAAAGTCGTCCGAACGTCGAAAACGACCACAGATCCTTGCGTGTTGCGACATTGCGATCAATTCATATCAAGGTTTCGACCCCGGCCCTCGCGCTGGTATTCGAGATAATCGCGAATAACCACAAACGCTCCCAAAATTTTCAAAGTACCGCGAGTTTTCAGAGACCTTCCGCACCATCGGCGAACACAAAGTCGTCCGATCTTCGAAAACGACAACTGACACTTGCGTGTCGCGGCATTGCGATCAATTCATTTTAAAGTTTCGACCCCGGTTGTCTCGCTGGTTTTCGAGATAATCGCGAATAACCGCAATCGCTCCCAAAATTTTCAAAGTACCGCGAGTTTTCAGAGTCCTTCCGCACCATCGGCGAACACAAAGTCGTCCGATCTTCGAAAACGACAACTGACCCTTGCGTGTTGCGGCATTGCGATCAATTCATTTTAAAGTTTCGACCCCGGTGGTCTCGCTGGTTTTCGAAGTAATCGCGAATATCCACAATCGCTCCCAATATTTTCAAAGTCCCGCGAGTTTTCAGAGTCCTTCCGCACCACCGGCGAACACAAAGTCGTCCGATTGTAGAAAACGACCACTGATCCTTGCGAGTCGCGGCATTGCGATGAATTCATATTAAGGTTTCGACCACGGCCCTCGTGCTGGTTCTCGAGAAAATCGCGAATAACCCTAATCGCTCCCAAAATTTTCATAGTACCGCGAGTGTTCAGAGTCCTTCCGCACCATCGGCGAACACAAAGTCGTCCGATCTTCGAAAACGACAACTGACCCTTGTGTGTCGCGGCATTGCGATCAATTCATTTTAAAGTTTCGACCCCGGTTGACTCGCTGGTTTTCGAAGTAATCGCGAATATCCACAAAAGCTCCCAATATTTTCAAAGTACCGCGAGTTGTCAGAGTCTTTCCGCACCTTCGTCCGAACACAAAGACGCCCGATCGTCGAAAACGACCACAGATCCTTGCGTGTTGCGACATTGCGATCAATTCATATTAAGGTTTCGAGCCCGGTCGTCGCGCTGGTTTTCGAGATAATCGCGAATAACCGCAATCGCCCCAAAATTCTCAAAGTACCGCGAGTTTTCAGAGTCATTCCGCACCATCGGCGAACACAAAGTCGTCCGATCTTCGAAAACGACAACTGATCCTTGCGTGTCGCGACATTGCGATCAATTCATATTAAGGTTTCGACCCCAGTCGTCGCGCTGGTTTTCGAGGTAATCGCGAATGACCACAATCGCTCCCAAAATTTTCATAGTACCCCAAGTTTTCAGAGTGCTACCGCACCATCTTCCGAACACAAAGTCGTCCGAACGTCGAAAACGACCACTGATCCTTGCATGTCCCGACATTGCGATCAATTCATATTAAGGTTTCGACCCCGGTCGTCGCGCTGGTTTTCGAGATAATCGCGAATAACCGCAATCGCTCCCAAAATTTTCAAAGTACCGCGAGTTTTCAGAGTACTTCCGCACCATCGGCGAACACAAAGTCGTCCGATCTTCGAAAACGACAACTGATCCTTGCGTGTCGCGACATTGCGATCAATTCATATTAAGGTTTCGACCCCAGTCGTCGCGCTGGTTTTCGAGGTAATCGCGAATGACCACAATCGCTCCCAAAATTTTCATAGTACCCCAAGTTTTCAGAGTGCTACCGCACCATCTTCCGAACACAAAGTCGTCCGAACGTCGAAAACGACCACTGATCCTTGCATGTCCCGACATTGCGATCAATTCATATTAAGGTTTCGACCCCGGTCGTCGCGCTGGTTTTCGAGATAATCGCGAATAACCGCAATCGCTCCCAAAATTTTCAAAGTACCGCGAGTTTTCAGAGTACTTCCGCACCATCGGCGAACACAAAGTCGTCCGATCTTCGAAAACGACAACTGATCCTTGCGTGTCGCGACATTGCGATCAATTCATATTAAGGTTTCGACCCCAGTCGTCGCGCTGGTTTTCGAGGTAATCGCGAATGACCACAATCGCTCCCAAAATTTTCATAGTACCCCAAGTTTTCAGAGTGCTACCGCGCCATCTTCCGAACACAAAGTCGTCCGAACGTCGAAAACGACCACTGATCCTTGCATGTCCCGACATTGCGATCAATTCATATTAAGGTTTCGACCCCGGTCGTCGCGCTGGTTAATGAGGTAATCGCGAATGTCCCCAATCGCTCCCAAAATTTTCATAGTACCCCAAGTTTTCAGAGTGCTACCGCACCATCTTCCGAACACATAGTCGTCCGAACGTCGAAAACGACCACTGATCCTTGCATGTCCCGACATTGCGACCAATTCATATTAAGATTTCGAACCCGGTCGTCGCGCTGGTTTTCGAGATAATCGTGAATAACCACAATCGCTCCCAAAATTTTCAAAGTACCGCGAGTTTTCTGAGTGTTTCCGCACAATCTTCCGAACACAAAGTCGTCCGATCTTCAACAACGACCGCTGATCCTTGCGTGTCGCGACATTGCGATCAATTCATATCAAGGTTTCGACCCCGGCCCTCGCGCTGGTATTCGAGATAATCGCGAATAACCACAAACGCTCCCAAAATTTTCAAAGTACCGCGAGTTTTCTGAGTGCTTCCGCTCCATCTTACGAACACAAAGTCGTCCGAACGTCGAAAACGACCACTGATCCTTGCGTGTTGCGACATTGCGATCAATTCATACTAAGGTTTCGACCCCGGTCGTCGCGCTGGTTTTCGAGATAATCGCGAAAAACCGCAATCGCTCCCAAAATTTTCAAAGTCCCGCGAGTTTTCAGAGTCCTTCCGCACCATCGGCGAACACAAAGTCGTCCGATCTTCGAAAACGACAACTGACCCTTGCGTGTTGCGGCATTGCGATCAATTCATTTTAAAGTTTCGACCCCGGTGGTCTCGCTGGTTTTCGAAGTAATCGCGAATATCCACAATCGCTCCCAATATTTTCAAAGTCCCGCGAGTTTTCAGAGTCCTTCCGCACAATCGGCGAACACAAAGTCGTCCGATTGTAGAAAACGACCACTGATCCTTGCGAGTCGCGGCATTGCGATGAATTCATATTAAGGTTTCGACCACGGCCCTCGTGCTGGTTCTCGAGAAAATCGCGAATAACCCTAATCGCTCCCAAAATTTTCATAGTACCGCGAGTGTTCAGAGTCCTTCCGCACCATCGGCGAACACAAAGTCGTCCGATCTTCGAAAACGACAACTGACCCTTGTGTGTCGCGGCATTGCGATCAATTCATTTTAAAGTTTCGACCCCGGTTGACTCGCTGGTTTTCGAAGTAATCGCGAATATCCACAAAAGCTCCCAATATTTTCAAAGTACCGCGAGTTGTCAGAGTCTTTCCGCACCTTCGTCCGAACACAAAGACGCCCGATCGTCGAAAACGACCACAGATCCTTGCGTGTTGCGACATTGCGATCAATTCATATTAAGGTTTCGAGCCCGGTCGTCGCGCTGGTTTTCGAGATAATCGCGAATAACCGCAATCGCCCCAAAATTCTCAAAGTACCGCGAGTTTTCTGAGTCATTCTACACCACCGGCGAACACAAAGTCGTCCGATCTTCGAAAACGACCACTGATCCTTGCGTGTCGCGACATTGCGATCAATTCATATTAAGGTTTCGACCACAACCCTCGCGCTTGTTTTCGAGAAACTCGCGAATAATCATAGTCGCTCCCAAAATTTTCAATGTACCGCGAGTTGTCAGAGTCCTTCCGCACCATCGGCGAACACAAAGTCGTCCGATCTTCGCAAACGACCACTGATCCTTGCGTGTTGCGACATTGCGATCAATTCATATTAAGGTTTCGACCTCGGCCCTCGCGCTGGTTTTCGAGAAAATCGCGAATAACCCTAATCGCTCCCAAAATTTTCATAATACCGCGAGTGTTCAGAGTCCTTCCGCACCATCGTCCGAACACAAAGTCGTCCGATCTTCGAAAACGACCACTGATCCTTGCGTGTTGCGACATTGCGATCAATTCATATTAAGGTTTCGACCTCGGCCCTCGCGCTGGTTTTCGAGATAATCGCGAATAACCCTAATCGCTCCCAACATTTTCAAAGTACCGCGAGTTTTCAGAGTCCTTCCGCTCCATCGTCCGAACACAAAGTCGTCCGATTTTCGAAAACGACCACTGATCCTTGCGTGTTGCGACATTGCGATCAATTCATATTAAGGTTTCGACCCCGGTTGTCGCGCTGGTTTTCGAGATAATCGCGAATAACCGCAATCGCTCCCAAAATTTTCAAAGTACCGCGAGTTTTCAGAGTACTTCCGCACCATCGGCGAACACAAAGTCGTCCGATCTTCGAAAACGACAACTGATCCTTGCGTGTCGCGACATTGCGATCAATTCATATTAAGGTTTCGACCCCAGTTGTCGCGCTGGTTTTCGAGGTAATCGCGAATGACCACAATCGCTCCCAAAATTTTCATAGTACCCCAAGTTTTCAGAGTGCTACCGCACCATCTTCCGAACACGAAGTCGTCCGAACGTCGAAAACGACCACTGATCCTTGCATGTCCCGACATTGCGATCAATTCATATTAAGGTTTCGACCCCGGTCGTCGCGCTGGTTTTCGAGATAATCGCGAATAACCGCAATCGCTCCCAAAATTTTCAAAGTACCGCGAGTTTTCAGAGTACTTCCGCACCATCGGCGAACACAAAGTCGTCCGATCTTCGAAAACGACAACTGATCCTTGCGTGTCGCGACATTGCGATCAATTCATATTAAGGTTTCGACCCCAGTCGTCGCGCTGGTTTTCGAGGTAATCGCGAATGACCACAATCGCTCCCAAAATTTTCATAGTACCTCAAGTTTTCAGAGTGCTACCGCACCATCTTCCGAACACAAAGTCGTCCGAACGTCGAAAACGACCACTGATCCTTGCATGTCCCGACATTGCGATCAATTCATATTAAGGTTTCGACCCCGGTCGTCGCGCTGGTTTTCGAGATAATCGCGAATAACCGCAATCGCTCCCAAAATTTTCAAAGTACCGCGAGTTTTCAGAGTACTTCCGCACCATCGGCGAACACAAAGTCGTCCGATCTTCGAAAACGACAACTGATCCTTGCGTGTCGCGACATTGCGATCAATTCATATTAAGGTTTCGACCCCAGTCGTCGCGCTGGTTTTCGAGGTAATCGCGAATGACCACAATCGCTCCCAAAATTTTCATAGTACCCCAAGTTTTCAGAGTGCTACCGCACCATCTTCCGAACACAAAGTCGTCCGAACGTCGAAAACGACCACTGATCCTTGCATGTCCCGACATTGCGATCAATTCATATTAAGGTTTCGACCCCGGTCGTCGCGCTGGTTAATGAGGTAATCGCGAATGTCCCCAATCGCTCCCAAAATTTTCATAGTACCCCAAGTTTTCAGAGTGCTACCGCACCATCTTCCGAACACAAAGTCGTCCGAACGTCGAAAACGACCACTGATCCTTGCATGTCCCGACATTGCGACCAATTCATATTAAGATTTCGAACCCGGTCGTCGCGCTGGTTTTCGAGATAATCGTGAATAACCACAATCGCTCCCAAAATTTTCAAAGTACCGCGAGTTTTCTGAGTGCTTCCGCACAATCTTCCGAACACAAAGTCGTCCGATCTTCAACAACGACCGCTGATCCTTGCGTGTCGCGACATTGCGATCAATTCATATCAAGGTTTCGACCCCGGCCCTCGCGCTGGTATTCGAGATAATCGCGAATAACCACAAACGCTCCCAAAATTTTCAAAGTCCCGCGAGTTTTCAGAGTCCTTCCGCACCATCGGCGAACACAAAGTCGTCCGATTGTAGAAAACGACCACTGATCCTTGCGAGTCGCGGCATTGCGATGAATTCATATTAAGGTTTCGACCACGGCCCTCGTGCTGGTTCTCGAGAAAATCGCGAATAACCCTAATCGCTCCCAAAATTTTCATAGTACCGCGAGTGTTCAGAGTCCTTCCGCACCATCGGCGAACACAAAGTCGTCCGATCTTCGAAAACGACAACTGACCCTTGTGTGTCGCGGCATTGCGATCAATTCATTTTAAAGTTTCGACCCCGGTTGACTCGCTGGTTTTCGAAGTAATCGCGAATATCCACAAAAGCTCCCAATATTTTCAAAGTACCGCGAGTTGTCAGAGTCTTTCCGCACCTTCGTCCGAACACAAAGACGCCCGATCGTCGAAAACGACCACAGATCCTTGCGTGTTGCGACATTGCGATCAATTCATATTAAGGTTTCGAGCCCGGTCGTCGCGCTGGTTTTCGAGATAATCGCGAATAACCGCAATCGCCCCAAAATTCTCAAAGTACCGCGAGTTTTCAGAGTCATTCTACACCATCGGCGAACACAAAGTCGTCCGATCTTCGAAAACGACCACTGATCCTTGCGTGTCGCGACATTGCGATCAATTCATATTAAGGTTTCGACCACAACCCTCGCGCTTGTTTTCGAGAAACTCGCGAATAATCATAGTCGCTCCCAAAATTATCAAAGTACCGCGAGTTTTCAGAGTACTTCCGCACCATCGGCGAACACAAAGTCGTCCGATCTTCGAAAACGACAACTGATCCTTGCGTGTCGCGACATTGCGATCAATTCATATTAAGGTTTCGACCCCAGTCGTCGCGCTGGTTTTCGAGGTAATCGCGAATGACCACAATCGCTCCCAAAATTTTCATAGTACCCCAAGTTTTCAGAGTGCTACCGCACCATCTTCCGAACACAAAGTCGTCCGAACGTCGAAAACGACCACTGATCCTTGCATGTCCCGACATTGCGATCAATTCATATTAAGGTTTCGACCCCGGTCGTCGCGCTGGTTTTCGAGATAATCGCGAATAACCGCAATCGCTCCCAAAATTTTCAAAGTACCGCGAGTTTTCAGAGTACTTCCGCACCATCGGCGAACACAAAGTCGTCCGATCTTCGAAAACGACAACTGATCCTTGCGTGTCGCGACATTGCGATCAATTCATATTAAGGTTTCGACCCCAGTCGTCGCGCTGGTTTTCGAGGTAATCGCGAATGACCACAATCGCTCCCAAAATTTTCATAGTACCCCAAGTTTTCAGAGTGCTACCGCACCATCTTCCGAACACAAAGTCGTCCGAACGTCGAAAACGACCACTGATCCTTGCATGTCCCGACATTGCGATCAATTCATATTAAGGTTTCGACCCCGGTCGTCGCGCTGGTTAATGAGGTAATCGCGAATGTCCCCAATCGCTCCCAAAATTTTCATAGTACCCCAAGTTTTCAGAGTGCTACCGCACCATCTTCCGAACACAATGTCGTCCGAACGTCGAAAACGACCACTGATCCTTGCATGTCCCGACATTGCGACCAATTCATATTAAGATTTCGAACCCGGTCGTCGCGCTGGTTTTCGAGATAATCGTGAATAACCACAATCGCTCCCAAAATTTTCAAAGTACCGCGAGTTTTCTGAGTGCTTCCGCACAATCTTACGAACACAAAGTCGTCCGATCTTCAACAACGACCGCTGATCCTTGCGTGTCGCGACATTGCGATCAATTCATATCAAGGTTTCGACCCCGGCCCTCGCGCTGGTATTCGAGATAATCGCGAATAACCACAAACGCTCCCAAAATTTTCAAAGTACCGCGAGTTTTCTGAGTGCTTCCGCTCCATCTTACGAACACAAAGTCGTCCGAACGTCGAAAACGACCACAGATCCTTGCGTGTTGCGACATTGCGATCAATTCATATTAAGGTTTCGACCCCGGTCGTCGCGCTGGTTTTCGAGGTAATCGCGAATAACCCTAATCGCTCCCAAAATTTTCAAAGTACCGCGAGTTTTCAGAGACCTTCCGCACCATCGGCGAACACAAAGTCGTCCGATCTTCGAAAACGACAACTGACACTTGCGTGTCGCGGCATTGCGATCAATTCATTTTAAAGTTTCGACCCCGGTTGTCTCGCTGGTTTTCGAGATAATCGCGAATAACCGCAATCGCTCCCAAAATTTTCAAAGTACCGCGAGTTTTCAGAGTCCTTCCGCACCATCGGCGAACACAAAGTCGTCCGATCTTCGAAAACGACAACTGACCCTTGCGTGTTGCGGCATTGCGATCAATTCATTTTAAAGTTTCGACCCCGGTGGTCTCGCTGGTTTTCGAAGTAATCGCGAATATCCACAATCGCTCCCAATATTTTCAAAGTCCCGCGAGTTTTCAGAGTCCTTCCGCACCATCGGCGAACACAAAGTCGTCCGATTGTAGAAAACGACCACTGATCCTTGCGAGTCGCGGCATTGCGATGAATTCATATTAAGGTTTCGACCACGGCCCTCGTGCTGGTTCTCGAGAAAATCGCGAATAACCCTAATCGCTCCCAAAATTTTCATAGTACCGCGAGTGTTCAGAGTCCTTCCGCACCATCGGCGAACACAAAGTCGTCCGATCTTCGAAAACGACAACTGACCCTTGTGTGTCGCGGCATTGCGATCAATTCATTTTAAAGTTTCGACCCCGGTTGACTCGCTGGTTTTCGAAGTAATCGCGAATATCCACAAAAGCTCCCAATATTTTCAAAGTACCGCGAGTTGTCAGAGTCTTTCCGCACCTTCGTCCGAACACAAAGACGCCCGATCGTCGAAAACGACCACAGATCCTTGCGTGTTGCGACATTGCGATCAATTCATATTAAGGTTTCGAGCCCGGTCGTCGCGCTGGTTTTCGAGATAATCGCGAATAACCGCAATCGCCCCAAAATTCTCAAAGTACCGCGAGTTTTCAGAGTCATTCCGCACCATCGGCGAACACAAAGTCGTCCGATCTTCGAAAACGGCAACTGATCCTTGCGTGTCGCGACATTGCGATCAATTCATATTAAGGTTTCGACCCCAGTCGTCGCGCTGGTTTTCGAGGTAATCGCGAATGACCACAATCGCTCCCAAAATTTTCATAGTACCCCAAGTTTTCAGAGTGCTACCGCACCATCTTCCGAACACAAAGTCGTCCGAACGTCGAAAACGACCACTGATCCTTGCATGTCCCGACATTGCGATCAATTCATATTAAGGTTTCGACCCCGGTCGTCGCGCTGGTTTTCGAGATAATCGCGAATAACCGCAATCGCTCCCAAAATTTTCAAAGCACCGCGAGTTTTCAGAGTACTTCCGCACCATCGGCGAACACAAAGTCGTCCGATCTTCGAAAACGACAACTGATCCTTGCGTGTCGCGACATTGCGATCAATTCATATTAAGGTTTCGACCCCAGTCGTCGCGCTGGTTTTCGAGGTAATCGCGAATGACCACAATCGCTCCCAAAATTTTCATAGTACCCCAAGTTTTCAGAGTGCTACCGCACCATCTTCCGAACACAAAGTCGTCCGAACGTCGAAAACGACCACTGATCCTTGCATGTCCCGACATTGCGATCAATTCATATTAAGGTTTCGACCCCGGTCGTCGCGCTGGTTTTCGAGATAATCGCGAATAACCGCAATCGCTCCCAAAATTTTCAAAGTACCGCGAGTTTTCAGAGTACTTCCGCACCATCGGCGAACACAAAGTCGTCCGATCTTCGAAAACGACAACTGATCCTTGCGTGTCGCGACATTGCGATCAATTCATATTAAGGTTTCGACCCCAGTCGTCGCGCTGGTTTTCGAGGTAATCGCGAATGACCACAATCGCTCCGAAATTTTCATAGTACCCCAAGTTTTCAGAGTGCTACCGCGCCATCTTCCGAACACAAAGTCGTCCGAACGTCGAAAACGACCACTGATCCTTGCATGTCCCGACATTGCGATCAATTCATATTAAGGTTTCGACCCCGGTCGTCGCGCTGGTTAATGAGGTAATCGCGAATGTCCCCAATCGCTCCCAAAATTTTCATAGTACCCCAAGTTTTCAGAGTGCTACCGCACCATCTTCCGAACACAAAGTCGTCCGAATGTCGAAAACGACCACTGATCCTTGCATGTCCCGACATTGCGACCAATTCATATTAAGATTTCGAACCCGGTCGTCGCGCTGGTTTTCGAGATAATCGTGAATAACCACAATCGCTCCCAAAATTTTCAAAGTACCGCGAGTTTTCTGAGTGCTTCCGCACAATCTTCCGAACACAAAGTCGTCCGATCTTCAACAACGACCGCTGATCCTTGCGTGTCGCGACATTGCGATCAATTCATATCAAGGTTTCGACCCCGGCCCTCGCGCTGGTATTCGAGATAATCGCGAATAACCACAAACGCTCCCAAAATTTTCAAAGTACCGCGAGTTTTCTGAGTGCTTCCGCTCCATCTTACGAACACAAAGTCGTCCGAACGTCGAAAACGACCACTGATCCTTGCGTGTTGCGACATTGCGATCAATTCATACTAAGGTTTCGACCCCGGTCGTCGCGCTGGTTTTCGAGATAATCGCGAAAAACCGCAATCGCTCCCAAAATTTTCAAAGTCCCGCGAGTTTTCAGAGTCCTTCCGCACCATCGTCCGAACACAAAGTCGTCCGATCTTCGAAAACGACCACTGATCCTTGCGTGTTGCGACATTGCGATCAATTCATATTAAGGTTTCGACCTCGGCCCTCGCGCTGGTTTTCGAGATAATCGCGAATAACCCTAATCGCTCCCAACATTTTCAAAGTACCGCGAGTTTTCAGAGTCCTTCCGCTCCATCGTCCGAACACAAAGTCGTCCGATTTTCGAAAACGACCACTGATCCTTGCGTGTTGCGACATTGCGATCAATTCATATTAAGGTTTCGACCCCGGTTGTCGCGCTGGTTTTCGAGATAATCGCGAATAACCGCAATCGCTCCCAAAATTTTCAAAGTACCGCGAGTTTTCAGAGTACTTCCGCACCATCGGCGAACACAAAGTCGTCCGATCTTCGAAAACGACAACTGATCCTTGCGTGTCGCGACATTGCGATCAATTCATATTAAGGTTTCGACCCCAGTCGTCGCGCTGGTTTTCGAGGTAATCGCGAATGACCACAATCGCTCCCAAAATTTTCATAGTACCCCAAGTTTTCAGAGTGCTACCGCACCATCTTCCGAACACAAAGTCGTCCGAACGTCGAAAACGACCACTGATCCTTGCATGTCCCGACATTGCGATCAATTCATATTAAGGTTTCGACCCCGGTCGTCGCGCTGGTTTTCGAGATAATCGCGAATAACCGCAATCGCCCCAAAATTCTCAAAGTACCGCGAGTT
Organism: Andrena marginata; assembly: GCA_963932335.1. Taxonomy (NCBI): domain Eukaryota; kingdom Metazoa; phylum Arthropoda; class Insecta; order Hymenoptera; family Andrenidae; genus Andrena; species Andrena marginata. The sequence continues at coordinate 876,035 of CAWVQI010000172.1, read as the reverse complement.
TTCAGAGTCATTCTACACCATCGGCGAACACAAAGTCGTCCGATCTTCGAAAACGACCACTGATCCTTGCGTGTCGCGACATTGCGATCAATTCATATTAAGGTTTCGACCACAACCCTCGCGCTTGTTTTCGAGAAACTCGCGAATAATCATAGTCGCTCCCAAAATTTTCAATGTACCGCGAGTTGTCAGAGTCCTTCCGCACCATCGGCGAACACAAAGTCGTCCGATCTTCGCAAACGACCACTGATCCTTGCGTGTTGCGACATTGCGATCAATTCATATTAAGGTTTCGACCTCGGCCCTCGCGCTGGTTTTCGAGAAAATCGCGAATAACCCTAATCGCTCCCAAAATTTTCATAGTACCGCGAGTGTTCAGAGTCCTTCCGCACCATCGTCCGAACACAAAGTCGTCCGATCTTCGAAAACGACCACTGATCCTTGCGTGTTGCGACATTGCGATCAATTCATATTAAGGTTTCGACCTCGGCCCTCGCGCTGGTTTTCGAGATAATCGCGAATAACCCTAATCGCTCCCAACATTTTCAAAGTACCGCGAGTTTTCAGAGTCCTTCCGCTCCATCGTCCGAACACAAAGTCGTCCGATTTTCGAAAACGACCACTGATCCTTGCGTGTTGCGACATTGCGATCAATTCATATTAAGGTTTCGACCCCGGTTGTCGCGCTGGTTTTCGAGATAATCGCGAATAACCGCAATCGCTCCCAAAATTTTCAAAGTACCGCGAGTTTTCAGAGTACTTCCGCACCATCGGCGAACACAAAGTCGTCCGATCTTCGAAAACGACAACTGACCCTTGCGTGTTGCGGCATTGCGATCAATTCATTTTAAAGTTTTGACCCCGGTGGTCTCGCTGGTTTTCGAAGTAATCGCGAATATCCACAATCGCTCCCAATATTTTCAAAGTCCCGCGAGTTTTCAGAGTCCTTCCGCACCATCGGCGAACACAAAGTCGTCCGATTGTAGAAAACGACCACTGATCCTTGCGAGTCGCGGCATTGCGATGAATTCATATTAAGGTTTCGACCACGGCCCTCGTGCTGGTTCTCGAGAAAATCGCGAATAACCCTAATCGCTCCCAAAATTTTCATAGTACCGCGAGTGTTCAGAGTCCTTCCGCACCATCGGCGAACACAAAATCGTCCGATCTTCGAAAACGACAACTGACCCTTGTGTGTCGCGGCATTGCGATCAATTCATTTTAAAGTTTCGACCCCGGTTGACTCGCTGGTTTTCGAAGTAATCGCGAATATCCACAAAAGCTCCCAATATTTTCAAAGTACCGCGAGTTGTCAGAGTCTTTCGGCACCTTCGTCCGAACACAAAGACGCCCGATCGTCGAAAACGACCACAGATCCTTGCGTGTTGCGACATTGCGATCAATTCATATTAAGGTTTCGAGCCCGGTCGTCGCGCTGGTTTTCGAGATAATCGCGAATAACCGCAATCGCCCCAAAATTCTCAAAGTACCGCGAGTTTTCAGAGTCATTCTACACCATCGGCGAACACAAAGTCGTCCGATCTTCGAAAACGACCACTGATCCTTGCGTGTCGCGACATTGCGATCAATTCATATTAAGGTTTCGACCCCGGTCGTCGCGCTGGTTTTCGAGATAATCGCGAATAACCGCAATCGCTCCCAAAATTTTCAAAGTACCGCGAGTTTTCAGAGTACTTCCGCACCATCGGCGAACACAAAGTCGTCCGATCTTCGAAAACGACAACTGATCCTTGCGTGTCGCGACATTGCGATCAATTCATATTAAGGTTTCGACCTCGGCCCTCGCGCTGGTTTTCGAGAAAATCGCGAATAACCCTAATCGCTCCCAAAATTTTCATAGTACCGCGAGTGTTCAGAGTCCTTCCGCACCATCGTCCGAACACAAAGTCGTCCGATCTTCGAAAACGACGACTGATCCTTGCGTGTTGCGACATTGCGATCAATTCATATTAAGGTTTCGACCTCGGCCCTCGCGCTGGTTTTCGAGATAATCGCGAATAACCCTAATCGCTCCCAACATTTTCAAAGTACCGCGAGTTTTCAGAGTCCTTCCGCTCCATCGTCCGAACACAAAGTCGTCCGATTTTCGAAAACGACCACTGATCCTTGCATGTCCCGACATTGCGATCAATTCATATTAAGGTTTCGACCCCGGTCGTCGCGCTGGTTTTCGAGATAATCGCGAATAACCGCAATCGCTCCCAAAATTTTCAAAGTACCGCGAGTTTTCAGAGTACTTCCGCACCATCGGCGAACACAAAGTCGTCCGATCTTCGAAAACGACAACTGATCCTTGCGTGTCGCGACATTGCGATCAATTCATATTAAGGTTTCGACCCCAGTCGTCGCGCTGGTTTTCGAGGTAATCGCGAATGACCACAATCGCTCCCAAAATTTTCATAGTACCTCAAGTTTTCAGAGTGCTACCGCACCATCTTCCGAACACAAAGTCGTCCGAACGTCGAAAACGACCACTGATCCTTGCATGTCCCGACATTGCGATCAATTCATATTAAGGTTTCGACCCCGGTCGTCGCGCTGGTTTTCGAGATAATCGCGAATAACCGCAATCGCTCCCAAAATTTTCAAAGTACCGCGAGTTTTCAGAGTACTTCCGCACCATCGGCGAACACAAAGTCGTCCGATCTTCGAAAACGACAACTGATCCTTGCGTGTCGCGACATTGCGATCAATTCATATTAAGGTTTCGACCCCAGTCGTCGCGCTGGTTTTCGAGGTAATCGCGAATGACCACAATCGCTCCCAAAATTTTCATAGTACCCCAAGTTTTCAGAGTGCTACCGCACCATCTTCCGAACACAAAGTCGTCCGAACGTCGAAAACGACCACTGATCCTTGCATGTCCCGACATTGCGATCAATTCATATTAAGGTTTCGACCCCGGTCGTCGCGCTGGTTAATGAGGTAATCGCGAATGTCCCCAATCGCTCCCAAAATTTTCATAGTACCCCAAGTTTTCAGAGTGCTACCGCACCATCTTCCGAACACAATGTCGTCCGAACGTCGAAAACGACCACTGATCCTTGCATGTCCCGACATTGCGACCAATTCATATTAAGATTTCGAACCCGGTCGTCGCGCTGGTTTTCGAGATAATCGTGAATAACCACAATCGCTCCCAAAATTTTCAAAGTACCGCGAGTTTTCTGAGTGCTTCCGCACAATCTTCCGAACACAAAGTCGTCCGATCTTCAACAACGACCGCTGATCCTTGCGTGTCGCGACATTGCGATCAATTCATATCAAGGTTTCGACCCCGGCCCTCGCGCTGGTATTCGAGATAATCGCGAATAACCACAAACGCTCCCAAAATTTTCAAAGTACCGCGAGTTTTCTGAGTGCTTCCGCTCCATCTTACGAACACAAAGTCGTCCGAACGTCGAAAACGACCACTGATCCTTGCGTGTTGCGACATTGCGATCAATTCATACTAAGGTTTCGACCCCGGTCGTCGCGCTGGTTTTCGAGATAATCGCGAAAAACCGCAATCGCTCCCAAAATTTTCAAAGTCCCGCGAGTTTTCAGAGTCCTTCCGCACCATCGGCGAACACAAAGTCGTCCGATCTTCGAAAACGACAACTGACCCTTGCGTGTTGCGGCATTGCGATCAATTCATTTTAAAGTTTCGACCCCGGTGGTCTCGCTGGTTTTCGAAGTAATCGCGAATATCCACAATCGCTCCCAATATTTTCAAAGTACCGCGAGTTGTCAGAGTCCTTCCGCACCTTCGTCCGAACACAAAGACGCCCGATCGTCGAAAACGAACACAGATCATAGCGTGTTGCGACATTGCGATCAATTCATATTAAGGTTTCGACCCCGGTCGTCGCGCTGGTTTTCGAGGTAATCGCGAATAACCCTAATCGCTCCCAAAATTTTCAAAGTACCGCGAGTTTTCAGAGACCTTCCGCACCATCGGCGAACACAAAGTCGTCCGATCTTCGAAAACGACAACTGACACTTGCGTGTCGCGGCATTGCGATCAATTCATTTTAAAGTTTCGACCCCGGTTGTCTCGCTGGTTTTCGAGATAATCGCGAATAACCGCAATCGCTCCCAAAATTTTCAAAGTACCGCGAGTTTTCAGAGTCCTTCCGCACCATCGGCGAACACAAAGTCGTCCGATCTTCGAAAACGACAACTGACCCTTGCGTGTTGCGGCATTGCGATCAATTCATTTTAAAGTTTCGACCCCGGTGGTCTCGCTGGTTTTCGAAGTAATCGCGAATATCCACAATCGCTCCCAATATTTTCAAAGTCCCGCGAGTTTTCAGAGTCCTTCCGCACCATCGGCGAACACAAAGTCGTCCGATTGTAGAAAACGACCACTGATCCTTGCGAGTCGCGGCATTGCGATGAATTCATATTAAGGTTTCGACCACGGCCCTCGTGCTGGTTCTCGAGAAAATCGCGAATAACCCTAATCGCTCCCAAAATTTTCATAGTACCGCGAGTGTTCAGAGTCCTTCCGCACCATCGGCGAACACAAAGTCGTCCGATCTTCGAAAACGACAACTGACCCTTGTGTGTCGCGGCATTGCGATCAATTCATTTTAAAGTTTCGACCCCGGTTGACTCGCTGGTTTTCGAAGTAATCGCGAATATCCACAAAAGCTCCCAATATTTTCAAAGTACCGCGAGTTGTCAGAGTCTTTCCGCACCTTCGTCCGAACACAAAGACGCCCGATCGTCGAAAACGACCACAGATCCTTGCGTGTTGCGACATTGCGATCAATTCATATTAAGGTTTCGAGCCCGGTCGTCGCGCTGGTTTTCGAGATAATCGCGAATAACCGCAATCGCCCCAAAATTCTCAAAGTACCGCGAGTTTTCAGAGTCATTCTACACCATCGGCGAACACAAAGTCGTCCGATCTTCGAAAACGACCACTGATCCTTGCGTGTCGCGACATTGCGATCAATTCATATTAAGGTTTCGACCACAACCCTCGCGCTTGTTTTCGAGAAACTCGCGAATAATCATAGTCGCTCCCAAAATTTTCAAAGTACCGCGAGTTTTCAGAGTACTTCCGCACCATCGGCGAACACAAAGTCGTCCGATCTTCGAAAACGACCACTGATCCTTGCGTGTTGCGACATTGCGATCAATTCATACTAAGGTTTCGACCCCGGTCGTCGCGCTGGTTTTCGAGATAATCGCGAATAACCGCAATCGCTCCCAAAATTTTCAAAGTACCGCGAGTTTTCAGAGTACTTCCGCACCATCGGCGAACACAAAGTCGTCCGATCTTCGAAAACGACAACTGATCCTTGCGTGTCGCGACATTGCGATCAATTCATATTAAGGTTTCGACCCCAGTCGTCGCGCTGGTTTTCGAGGTAATCGCGAATGACCACAATCGCTCCCAAAATTTTCATAGTACCCCAAGTTTTCAGAGTGCTACCGCACCATCTTCCGAACACAAAGTCGTCCGAACGTCGAAAACGACCACTGATCCTTGCATGTCCCGACATTGCGATCAATTCATATTAAGGTTTCGACCCCGGTCGTCGCGCTGGTTTTCGAGATAATCGCGAATAACCGCAATCGCTCCCAAAATTTTCAAAGTACCGCGAGTTTTCAGAGTACTTCCGCACCATCGGCGAACACAAAGTCGTCCGATCTTCGAAAACGACAACTGATCCTTGCGTGTCGCGACATTGCGATCAATTCATATTAAGGTTTCGACCCCAGTCGTCGCGCTGGTTTTCGAGGTAATCGCGAATGACCACAATCGCTCCCAAAATTTTCATAGTACCCCAAGTTTTCAGAGTGCTACCGCGCCATCTTCCGAACACAAAGTCGTCCGAACGTCGAAAACGACCACTGATCCTTGCATGTCCCGACATTGCGATCAATTCATATTAAGGTTTCGACCCCGGTCGTCGCGCTGGTTAATGAGGTAATCGCGAATGTCCCCAATCGCTCCCAAAATTTTCATAGTACCCCAAGTTTTCAGAGTGCTACCGCACCATCTTCCGAACACAAAGTCGTCCGAACGTCGAAAACGACCACTGATCCTTGCATGTCCCGACATTGCGACCAATTCATATTAAGATTTCGAACCCGGTCGTCGCGCTGGTTTTCGAGATAATCGTGAATAACCACAATCGCTCCCAAAATTTTCAAAGTACCGCGAGTTTTCTGAGTGCTTCCGCACAATCTTCCGAACACAAAGTCGTCCGATCTTCAACAACGACCGCTGATCCTTGCGTGTCGCGACATTGCGATCAATTCATATCAAGGTTTCGACCCCGGCCCTCGCGCTGGTATTCGAGATAATCGCGAATAACCACAAACGCTCCCAAAATTTTCAAAGTACCGCGAGTTTTCTGAGTGCTTCCGCTCCATCTTACGAACACAAAGTCGTCCGAACGTCGAAAACGACCACTGATCCTTGCGTGTTGCGACATTGCGATCAATTCATACTAAGGTTTCGACCCCGGTCGTCGCGCTGGTTTTCGAGATAATCGCGAAAAACCGCAATCGCTCCCAAAATTTTCAAAGTCCCGCGAGTTTTCAGAGTCCTTCCGCACCATCGGCGAACACAAAGTCGTCCGATCTTCGAAAACGACAACTGACCCTTGCGTGTTGCGGCATTGCGATCAATTCATTTTAAAGTTTCGACCCCGGTGGTCTCGCTGGTTTTCGAAGTAATCGCGAATATCCACAATCGCTCCCAATATTTTCAAAGTACCGCGAGTTGTCAGAGTCCTTCCGCACCTTCGTCCGAACACAAAGACGCCCGATCGTCGAAAACGAACACAGATCCTTGCGTGTTGCGACATTGCGATCAATTCATATTAAGGTTTCGACCCCGGTCGTCGAGCTGGTTTTCGAGGTAATCGCGAATAACACTAATCGCTCCCAAAATTTTCAAAGTACCGCGAGTTTTCAGAGACCTTCCGCACCATCGGCGAACACAAAGTCGTCCGATCTTCGAAAACGACAACTGACACTTGCGTGTCGCGGCATTGCGATCAATTCATTTTAAAGTTTCGACCCCGGTTGTCTCGCTGGTTTTCGAGATAATCGCGAATAACCGCAATCGCTCCCAAAATTTTCAAAGTACCGCGAGTTTTCAGAGTCCTTCCGCACCATCGGCGAACACAAAGTCGTCCGATCTTCGAAAACGACAACTGACCCTTGCGTGTTGCGGCATTGCGATCAATTCATTTTAAAGTTTCGACCCCGGTGGTCTCGCTGGTTTTCGAAGTAATCGCGAATATCCACAATCGCTCCCAATATTTTCAAAGTCCCGCGAGTTTTCAGAGTCCTTCCGCACCATCGGCGAACACAAAGTCGTCCGATTGTAGAAAACGACCACTGATCCTTGCGAGTCGCGGCATTGCGATGAATTCATATTAAGGTTTCGACCACGGCCCTCGTGCTGGTTCTCGAGAAAATCGCGAATAACCCTAATCGCTCCCAAAATTTTCATAGTACCGCGAGTGTTCAGAGTCCTTCCGCACCATCGGCGAACACAAAGTCGTCCGATCTTCGAAAACGACAACTGACCCTTGTGTGTCGCGGCATTGCGATCAATTCATTTTAAAGTTTCGACCCCGGTTGACTCGCTGGTTTTCGAAGTAATCGCGAATATCCACAAAAGCTCCCAATATTTTCAAAGTACCGCGAGTTGTCAGAGTCTTTCCGCACCTTCGTCCGAACACAAAGACGCCCGATCGTCGAAAACGACCACAGATCCTTGCGTGTTGCGACATTGCGATCAATTCATATTAAGGTTTCGAGCCCGGTCGTCGCGCTGGTTTTCGAGATAATCGCGAATAACCGCAATCGCCCCAAAATTCTCAAAGTACCGCGAGTTTTCTGAGTCATTCTACACCATCGGCGAACACAAAGTCGTCCGATCTTCGAAAACGACCACTGATCCTTGCGTGTCGCGACATTGCGATCAATTCATATTAAGGTTTCGACCACAACCCTCGCGCTTGTTTTCGAGAAACTCGCGAATAATCATAGTCGCTCCCAAAATTTTCAATGTACCGCGAGTTGTCAGAGTCCTTCCGCACCATCGGCGAACACAAAGTCGTCCGATCTTCGCAAACGACCACTGATCCTTGCGTGTTGCGACATTGCGATCAATTCATATTAAGGTTTCGACCTCGGCCCTCGCGCTGGTTTTCGAGAAAATCGCGAATAACCCTAATCGCTCCCAAAATTTTCATAGTACCGCGAGTGTTCAGAGTCCTTCCGCACCATCGTCCGAACACAAAGTCGTCCGATCTTCGAAAACGACCACTGATCCTTGCGTGTTGCGACATTGCGATCAATTCATATTAAGGTTTCGACCTCGGCCCTCGCGCTGGTTTTCGAGATAATCGCGAATAACCCTAATCGCTCCCAACATTTTCAAAGTACCGCGAGTTTTCAGAGTCCTTCCGCTCCATCGTCCGAACACAAAGTCGTCCGATTTTCGAAAACGACCACTGATCCTTGCGTGTTGCGACATTGCGATCAATTCATATTAAGGTTTCGACCCCGGTTGTCGCGCTGGTTTTCGAGATAATCGCGAATAACCGCAATCGCTCCCAAAATTTTCAAAGTACCGCGAGTTTTCAGAGTACTTCCGCACCATCGGCGAACACAAAGTCGTCCGATCTTCGAAAACGACAACTGATCCTTGCGTGTCGCGACATTGCGATCAATTCATATTAAGGTTTCGACCCCAGTCGTCGCGCTGGTTTTCGAGGTAATCGCGAATGACCACAATCGCTCCCAAAATTTTCAAAGTACCGCGAGTTTTCAGAGTACTTCCGCACCATCGGCGAACACAAAGTCGTCCGATCTTCGAAAACGACAACTGATCCTTGCGTGTCGCGACATTGCGATCAATTCATATTAAGGTTTCGACCCCAGTCGTCGCGCTGGTTTTCGAGGTAATCGCGAATGACCACAATCGCTCCCAAAATTTTCATAGTACCCCAAGTTTTCAGAGTGCTACCGCACCATCTTCCGAACACAAAGTCGTCCGAACGTCGAAAACGACCACTGATCCTTGCATGTCCCGACATTGCGATCAATTCATATTAAGGTTTCGACCCCGGTCGTCGCGCTGGTTAATGAGGTAATCGCGAATGTCCCCAATCGCTCCCAAAATTTTCATAGTACCCCAAGTTTTCAGAGTGCTACCGCACCATCTTCCGAACACAATGTCGTCCGAACGTCGAAAACGACCACTGATCCTTGCATGTCCCGACATTGCGACCAATTCATATTAAGATTTCGAACCCGGTCGTCGCGCTGGTTTTCGAGATAATCGTGAATAACCACAATCGCTCCCAAAATTTTCAAAGTACCGCGAGTTTTCTGAGTGCTTCCGCACAATCTTCCGAACACAAAGTCGTCCGATCTTCAACAACGACCGCTGATCCTTGCGTGTCGCGACATTGCGATCAATTCATATCAAGGTTTCGACCCCGGCCCTCGCGCTGGTATTCGAGATAATCGCGAATAACCACAAACGCTCCCAAAATTTTCAAAGTACCGCGAGTTTTCTGAGTGCTTCCGCTCCATCTTACGAACACAAAGTCGTCCGAACGTCGAAAACGACCACTGATCCTTGCGTGTTGCGACATTGCGATCAATTCATACTAAGGTTTCGACCCCGGTCGTCGCGCTGGTTTTCGAGATAATCGCGAAAAACCGCAATCGCTCCCAAAATTTTCAAAGTCCCGCGAGTTTTCAGAGTCCTTCCGCACCATCGGCGAACACAAAGTCGTCCGATCTTCGAAAACGACAACTGACCCTTGCGTGTTGCGGCATTGCGATCAATTCATTTTAAAGTTTCGACCCCGGTGGTCTCGCTGGTTTTCGAAGTAATCGCGAATATCCACAATCGCTCCCAATATTTTCAAAGTACCGCGAGTTGTCAGAGTCCTTCCGCACCTTCGTCCGAACACAAAGACGCCCGATCGTCGAAAACGAACACAGATCCTTGCGTGTTGCGACATTGCGATCAATTCATATTAAGGTTTCGACCCCGGTCGTCGCGCTGGTTTTCGAGGTAATCGCGAATAACCCTAATCGCTCCCAAAATTTTCAAAGTACCGCGAGTTTTCAGAGACCTTCCGCACCATCGGCGAACACAAAGTCGTCCGATCTTCGAAAACGACAACTGACACTTGCGTGTCGCGGCATTGCGATCAATTCATTTTAAAGTTTCGACCCCGGTTGTCTCGCTGGTTTTCGAGATAATCGCGAATAACCGCAATCGCTCCCAAAATTTTCAAAGTACCGCGAGTTTTCAGAGTCCTTCCGCACCATCGGCGAACACAAAGTCGTCCGATCTTCGAAAACGACAACTGACCCTTGCGTGTTGCGGCATTGCGATCAATTCATTTTAAAGTTTCGACCCCGGTGGTCTCGCTGGTTTTCGAAGTAATCGCGAATATCCACAATCGCTCCCAATATTTTCAAAGTCCCGCGAGTTTTCAGAGTCCTTCCGCACCATCGGCGAACACAAAGTCGTCCGATTGTAGAAAACGACCACTGATCCTTGCGAGTCGCGGCATTGCGATGAATTCATATTAAGGTTTCGACCACGGCCCTCGTGCTGGTTCTCGAGAAAATCGCGAATAACCCTAATCGCTCCCAAAATTTTCATAGTACCGCGAGTGTTCAGAGTCCTTCCGCACCATCGGCGAACACAAAGTCGTCCGATCTTCGAAAACGACAACTGACCCTTGTGTGTCGCGGCATTGCGATCAATTCATTTTAAAGTTTCGACCCCGGTTGACTCGCTGGTTTTCGAAGTAATCGCGAATATCCACAAAAGCTCCCAATATTTTCAAAGTACCGCGAGTTGTCAGAGTCTTTCCGCACCTTCGTCCGAACACAAAGACGCCCGATCGTCGAAAACGACCACAGATCCTTGCGTGTTGCGACATTGCGATCAATTCATATTAAGGTTTCGAGCCCGGTCGTCGCGCTGGTTTTCGAGATAATCGCGAATAACCGCAATCGCCCCAAAATTCTCAAAGTACCGCGAGTTTTCAGAGTCATTCTACACCATCGGCGAACACAAAGTCGTCCGATCTTCGAAAACGACCACTGATCCTTGCGTGTCGCGACATTGCGATCAATTCATATTAAGGTTTCGACCACAACCCTCGCGCTTGTTTTCGAGAAACTCGCGAATAATCATAGTCGCTCCCAAAATTTTCAAAGTACCGCGAGTTTTCAGAGTACTTCCGCACCATCGGCGAACACAAAGTCGTCCGATCTTCGAAAACGACCACTGATCCTTGCGTGTTGCGACATTGCGATCAATTCATACTAAGGTTTCGACCCCGGTCGTCGCGCTGGTTTTCGAGATAATCGCGAAAAACCGCAATCGCTCCCAAAATTTTCAAAGTCCCGCGAGTTTTCAGAGTCCTTCCGCACCATCGGCGAACACAAAGTCGTCCGATCTTCGAAAACGACAACTGACCCTTGCGTGTTGCGGCATTGCGATCAATTCATTTTAAAGTTTCGACCCCGGTGGTCTCGCTGGTTTTCGAAGTAATCGCGAATATCCACAATCGCTCCCAATATTTTCAAAGTACCGCGAGTTGTCAGAGTCCTTCCGCACCTTCGTCCGAACACAAAGACGCCCGATCGTCGAAAACGAACACAGATCCTTGCGTGTTGCGACATTGCGATCAATTCATATTAAGGTTTCGACCCCGGTCGTCGCGCTGGTTTTCGAGGTAATCGCGAATAACCCTAATCGCTCCCAAAATTTTCAAAGTACCGCGAGTTTTCAGAGACCTTCCGCACCATCGGCGAACACAAAGTCGTCCGATCTTCGAAAACGACAACTGATCCTTGCGTGTCGCGACATTGCGATCAATTCATATTAAGGTTTCGACCCCAGTTGTCGCGCTGGTTTTCGAGGTAATCGCGAATGACCACAATCGCTCCCAAAATTTTCATAGTACCCCAAGTTTTCAGAGTGCTACCGCACCATCTTCCGAACACAAAGTCGTCCGAACGTCGAAAACGATCACTGATCCTTGCATGTCCCGACATTGCGATCAATTCATATTAAGGTTTCGACCCCGGTCGTCGCGCTGGTTTTCGAGATAATCGCGAATAACCGCAATCGCTCCCAAAATTTTCAAAGTACCGCGAGTTTTCAGAGTACTTCCGCACCATCGGCGAACACAAAGTCGTCCGATTTTCGAAAACGACAACTGATCCTTGCGTGTCGCGACATTGCGATCAATTCATATTAAGGTTTCGACCCCAGTCGTCGCGCTGGTTTTCGAGGTAATCGCGAATGACCACAATCGCTCCCAAAATTTTCATAGTACCCCAAGTTTTCAGAGTGCTACCGCACCATCTTCCGAACACAAAGTCGTCCGAACGTCGAAAACGACCACTGATCCTTGCATGTCCCGACATTGCGATCAATTCATATTAAGGTTTCGACCCCGGTCGTCGCGCTGGTTTTCGAGATAATCGCGAATAACCGCAATCGCTCCCAAAATTTTCAAAGTACCGCGAGTTTTCAGAGTACTTCCGCACCATCGGCGAACACAAAGTCGTCCGATCTTCGAAAACGACAACTGATCCTTGCGTGTCGCGACATTGCGATCAATTCATATTAAGGTTTCGACCCCAGTCGTCGCGCTGGTTTTCGAGGTAATCGCGAATGACCACAATCGCTCCCAAAATTTTCATAGTACCTCAAGTTTTCAGAGTGCTACCGCACCATCTTCCGAACACAAAGTCGTCCGAACGTCGAAAACGACCACTGATCCTTGCATGTCCCGACATTGCGATCAATTCATATTAAGGTTTCGACCCCGGTCGTCGCGCTGGTTTTCGAGATAATCGCGAATAACCGCAATCGCTCCCAAAATTTTCAAAGTACCGCGAGTTTTCAGAGTACTTCCGCACCATCGGCGAACACAAAGTCGTCCGATCTTCGAAAACGACAACTGATCCTTGCGTGTCGCGACATTGCGATCAATTCATATTAAGGTTTCGACCCCAGTCGTCGCGCTGGTTTTCGAGGTAATCGCGAATGACCACAATCGCTCCCAAAATTTTCATAGTACCCCAAGTTTTCGGAGTGCTACCGCACCATCTTCCGAACACAAAGTCGTCCGAACGTCGAAAACGACCACTGATCCTTGCATGTCCCGACATTGCGATCAATTCATATTAAGGTTTCGACCCCGGTCGTCGCGCTGGTTAATGAGGTAATCGCGAATGTCCCCAATCGCTCCCAAAATTTTCATAGTACCCCAAGTTTTCAGAGTGCTACCGCACCATCTTCCGAACACAAAGTCGTCCGAACGTCGAAAACGACCACTGATCCTTGCATGTCCCGACATTGCGACCAATTCATATTAAGATTTCGAACCCGGTCGTCGCGCTGGTTTTCGAGATAATCGTGAATAACCACAATCGCTCCCAAAATTTTCAAAGTACCGCGAGTTTTCTGAGTGCTTCCGCACAATCTTCCGAACACAAAGTCGTCCGATCTTCAACAACGACCGCTGATCCTTGCGTGTCGCGACATTGCGATCAATTCATATCAAGGTTTCGACCCCGGCCCTCGCGCTGGTATTCGAGATAATCGCGAATAACCACAAACGCTCCCAAAATTTTCAAAGTCCCGCGAGTTTTCAGAGTCCTTCCGCACCATCGGCGAACACAAAGTCGTCCGATTGTAGAAAACGACCACTGATCCTTGCGAGTCGCGGCATTGCGATGAATTCATATTAAGGTTTCGACCACGGCCCTCGTGCTGGTTCTCGAGAAAATCGCGAATAACCCTAATCGCTCCCAAAATTTTCATAGTACCGCGAGTGTTCAGAGTCCTTCCGCACCATCGGCGAACACAAAGTCGTCCGATCTTCGAAAACGACAACTGACCCTTGTGTGTCGCGGCATTGCGATCAATTCATTTTAAAGTTTCGACCCCGGTTGACTCGCTGGTTTTCGAAGTAATCGCGAATATCCACAAAAGCTCCCAATATTTTCAAAGTACCGCGAGTTGTCAGAGTCTTTCCGCACCTTCGTCCGAACACAAAGACGCCCGATCGTCGAAAACGACCACAGATCCTTGCGTGTTGCGACATTGCGATCAATTCATATTAAGGTTTCGAGCCCGGTCGTCGCGCTGGTTTTCGAGATAATCGCGAATAACCGCAATCGCCCCAAAATTCTCAAAGTACCGCGAGTTTTCAGAGTCATTCTACACCATCGGCGAACACAAAGTCGTCCGATCTTCGAAAACGACCACTGATCCTTGCGTGTCGCGACATTGCGATCAATTCATATTAAGGTTTCGACCACAACCCTCGCGCTTGTTTTCGAGAAACTCGCGAATAATCATAGTCGCTCCCAAAATTTTCAAAGTACCGCGAGTTTTCAGAGTACTTCCGCACCATCGGCGAACACAAAGTCGTCCGATCTTCGAAAACGACAACTGATCCTTGCGTGTCGCGACATTGCGATCAATTCATATTAAGGTTTCGACCCCAGTCGTCGCGCTGGTTTTCGAGGTAATCGCGAATGACCACAATCGCTCCCAAAATTTTCATAGTACCCCAAGTTTTCAGAGTGCTACCGCACCATCTTCCGAACACAAAGTCGTCCGAACGTCGAAAACGACCACTGATCCTTGCATGTCCCGACATTGCGATCAATTCATATTAAGGTTTCGACCCCGGTCGTCGCGCTGGTTTTCGAGATAATCGCGAATAACCGCAATCGCTCCAAAATTTTCAAAGTACCGCGAGTTTTCAGAGTACTTCCGCACCATCGGCGAACACAAAGTCGTCCGATCTTCGAAAACGACAACTGATCCTTGCGTGTCGCGACATTGCGATCAATTCATATTAAGGTTTCGACCCCAGTCGTCGCGCTGGTTTTCGAGGTAATCGCGAATGACCACAATCGCTCCCAAAATTTTCATAGTACCCCAAGTTTTCAGAGTGCTACCGCACCATCTTCCGAACACAAAGTCGTCCGAACGTCGAAAACGACCACTGATCCTTGCATGTCCCGACATTGCGATCAATTCATATTAAGGTTTCGACCCCGGTCGTCGCGCTGGTTAATGAGGTAATCGCGAATGTCCCCAATCGCTCCCAAAATTTTCATAGTACCCCAAGTTTTCAGAGTGCTACCGCACCATCTTCCGAACACAATGTCGTCCGAACGTCGAAAACGACCACTGATCCTTGCATGTCCCGACATTGCGACCAATTCATATTAAGATTTCGAACCCGGTCGTCGGGCTGGTTTTCGAGATAATCGTGAATAACCACAATCGCTCCCAAAATTTTCAAAGTACCGCGAGTTTTCTGAGTGCTTCCGCACAATCTTCCGAACACAAAGTCGTCCGATCTTCAACAACGACCGCTGATCCTTGCGTGTCGCGACATTGCGATCAATTCATATCAAGGTTTCGACCCCGGCCCTCGCGCTGGTATTCGAGATAATCGCGAATAACCACAAACGCTCCCAAAATTTTCAAAGTACCGCGAGTTTTCTGAGTGCTTCCGCTCCATCTTACGAACACAAAGTCGTCCGAACGTCGAAAACGACCACTGATCCTTGCGTGTTGCGACATTGCGATCAATTCATATTAAGGTTTCGACCCCGGTCGTCGCGCTGGTTTTCGAGGTAATCGCGAATAACCCTAATCGCTCCCAAAATTTTCAAAGTACCGCGAGTTTTCAGAGACCTTCCGCACCATCGGCGAACACAAAGTCGTCCGATCTTCGAAAACGACAACTGACACTTGCGTGTCGCGGCATTGCGATCAATTCATTTTAAGGTTTCGACCCCGGTCGTCGCGCTGGTTTTCGAGATAATCGCGAAAAACCGCAATCGCTCCCAAAATTTTCAAAGTCCCGCGAGTTTTCAGAGTCCTTCCGCACCATCGGCGAACACAAAGTCGTCCGATCTTCGAAAACGACAACTGACCCTTGCGTGTTGCGGCATTGCGATCAATTCATTTTAAAGTTTCGACCCCGGTGGTCTCGCTGGTTTTCGAAGTAATCGCGAATATCCACAATCGCTCCCAATATTTTCAAAGTACCGCGAGTTGTCAGAGTCCTTCCGCACCTTCGTCCGAACACAAAGACGCCCGATCGTCGAAAACGAACACAGATCCTTGCGTGTTGCGACATTGCGATCAATTCATATTAAGGTTTCGACCCCGGTCGTCGCGCTGGTTTTCGAGGTAATCGCGAATAACCCTAATCGCTCCCAAAATTTTCAAAGTACCGCGAGTTTTCAGAGACCTTCCGCACCATCGGCGAACACAAAGTCGTCCGATCTTCGAAAACGACAACTGACACTTGCGTGTCGCGGCATTGCGATCAATTCATTTTAAAGTTTCGACCCCGGTTGTCTCGCTGGTTTTCGAGATAATCGCGAATAACCGCAATCGCTCCCAAAATTTTCAAAGTACCGCGAGGTTTCAGAGTCCTTCCGCACCATCGGCGAACACAAAGTCGTCCGATCTTCGAAAACGACAACTGACCCTTGCGTGTTGCGGCATTGCGATCAATTCATTTTAAAGTTTCGACCCCGGTGGTCTCGCTGGTTTTCGAAGTAATCGCGAATATCCACAATCGCTCCCAATATTTTCAAAGTCCCGCGAGTTTTCAGAGTCCTTCCGCACCATCGGCGAACACAAAGTCGTCCGATTGTAGAAAACGACCACTGATCCTTGCGAGTCGCGGCATTGCGATGAATTCATATTAAGGTTTCGACCACGGCCCTCGTGCTGGTTCTCGAGAAAATCGCGAATAACCCTAATCGCTCCCAAAATTTTCATAGTACCGCGAGTGTTCAGAGTCCTTCCGCACCATCGGCGAACACAAAGTCGTCCGATCTTCGAAAACGACAACTGACCCTTGTGTGTCGCGGCATTGCGATCAATTCATTTTAAAGTTTCGACCCCGGTTGACTCGCTGGTTTTCGAAGTAATCGCGAATATCCACAAAAGCTCCCAATATTTTCAAAGTACCGCGAGTTGTCAGAGTCTTTCCGCACCTTCGTCCGAACACAAAGACGCCCGATCGTCGAAAACGACCACAGATCCTTGCGTGTTGCGACATTGCGATCAATTCATATTAAGGTTTCGAGCCCGGTCGTCGCGCTGGTTTTCGAGATAATCGCGAATAACCGCAATCGCCCCAAAATTCTCAAAGTACCGCGAGTTTTCTGAGTCATTCTACACCATCGGCGAACACAAAGTCGTCCGATCTTCGAAAACGACCACTGATCCTTGCGTGTCGCGACATTGCGATCAATTCATATTAAGGTTTCGACCACAACCCTCGCGCTTGTTTTCGAGAAACTCGCGAATAATCATAGTCGCTCCCAAAATTTTCAATGTACCGCGAGTTGTCAGAGTCCTTCCGCACCATCGGCGAACACAAAGTCGTCCGATCTTCGCAAACGACCACTGATCCTTGCGTGTTGCGACATTGCGATCAATTCATATTAAGGTTTCGACCTCGGCCCTCGCGCTGGTTTTCGAGAAAATCGCGAATAACCCTAATCGCTCCCAAAATTTTCATAGTACCGCGAGTGTTCAGAGTCCTTCCGCACCATCGTCCGAACACAGAGTCGTCCGATCTTCGAAAACGACCACTGATCCTTGCGTGTTGCGACATTGCGATCAATTCATATTAAGGTTTCGACCCCGGTTGTCGCGCTGGTTTTCGAGATAATCGCGAATAACCGCAATCGCTCCCAAAATTTTCAAAGTACCGCGAGTTTTCAGAGTACTTCCGCACCATCGGCGAACACAAAGTCGTCCGATCTTCGAAAACGACAACTGATCCTTGCGTGTCGCGACATTGCGATCAATTCATATTAAGGTTTCGACCCCAGTTGTCGCGCTGGTTTTCGAGGTAATCGCGAATGACCACAATCGCTCCCAAAATTTTCATAGTACCCCAAGTTTTCAGAGTGCTACCGCACCATCTTCCGAACACAAAGTCGTCCGAACGTCGAAAACGACCACTGATCCTTGCATGTCCCGACATTGCGATCAATTCATATTAAGGTTTCGACCCCGGTCGTAGCGCTGGTTTTCGAGATAATCGCGAATAACCGCAATCGCTCCCAAAATTTTCAAAGTACCGCGAGTTTTCAGAGTACTTCCGCACCATCGGCGAACACAAAGTCGTCCGATCTTCGAAAACGACAACTGATCCTTGCGTGTCGCGACATTGCGATCAATTCATATTAAGGTTTCGACCCCAGCCGTCGCGCTGGTTTTCGAGGTAATCGCGAATGACCACAATCGCTCCCAAAATTTTCATAGTACCTCAAGTTTTCAGAGTGCTACCGCACCATCTTCCGAACACAAAGTCGTCCGAACGTCGAAAACGACCACTGATCCTTGCATGTCCCGACATTGCGATCAATTCATATTAAGGTTTCGACCCCGGTCGTCGCGCTGGTTTTCGAGATAATCGCGAATAACCGCAATCGCTCCCAAAATTTTCAAAGTACCGCGAGTTTTCAGAGTACTTCCGCACCATCGGCGAACACAAAGTCGTCCGATCTTCGAAAACGACAACTGATCCTTGCGTGTCGCGACATTGCGATCAATTCATATTAAGGTTTCGACCCCAGTCGTCGCGCTGGTTTTCGAGGTAATCGCGAATGACCACAATCGCTCCCAAAATTTTCATAGTACCCCAAGTTTTCAGAGTGCTACCGCACCATCTTCCGAACACAAAGTCGTCCGAACGTCGAAAACGACCACTGATCCTTGCATGTCCCGACATTGCGATCAATTCATATTAAGGTTTCGACCCCGGTCGTCGCGCTGGTTAATGAGGTAATCGCGAATGTCCCCAATCGCTCCCAAAATTTTCATAGTACCCCAAGTTTTCAGAGTGCTACCGCACCATCTTCCGAACACAAAGTCGTCCGAACGTCGAAAACGACCACTGATCCTTGCATGTCCCGACATTGCGACCAATTCATATTAAGATTTCGAACCCGGTCGTCGCGCTGGTTTTCGAGATAATCGTGAATAACCACAATCGCTCCCAAAATTTTCAAAGTACCGCGAGTTTTCCGAGTGCTTCCGCACAATCTTCCGAACACAAAGTCGTCCGATCTTCAACAACGACCGCTGATCCTTGCGTGTCGCGACATTGCGATCAATTCATATCAAGGTTTCGACCGCGGCCCTCGCGCTGGTATTCGAGATAATCGCGAATAACCACAAACGCTCCCAAAATTTTCAAAGTACCGCGAGTTTTCTGAGTGCTTCCGCTCCATCTTACGAACACAAAGTCGTCCGAACGTCGAAAACGACCACCGATCCTTGCGTGTCGCGACATTGCAATCAATTCATATTAAGGTTTCGACCCCGGCCCTCGCGCTGGTTTTCGAGATAATCGCGAATAACTCCAATCGCTCCCAAAATTTTCAAGGTACCGCGAGTTGTCAGAGTCCTTCCGCACCATCGTCCGAACACAAAGTCGTCCGATTATAGAAAACGACCACTGATCCTTTCGTGTCCCGACATTGCGATCAATTCATATTAAGATTTCGACCCCGGCACTCGCGCTGGTTTTCGAGATAATCGCGAATAACCCCAATCGGTCCGAAAAATTTTCAAAGTACCGCGTGTTTTCAGAGTGCTTCCGCTCCATCGTCCGAAAACAAAGTCGTCCGATCGTCGAAAACGACCACTGATCCTTGCGACTCGCGACATTGCGATCAATTCATATTAAGGTTTCGAACCCGGGCCTCGCGCTGGTTTTCGTGATAATCGCGAATAACCCCAATCGCTCCCTAAATTTTCAAAATACCGCGAGTTTTCTGAGTGCTTCCGCTCCATCTTACGAACACAAAGTCGTCCGAACGTCGAAAACGACCACTGATCCTTGCGTGTCGCGACATTGCGATCAATTCATATTAAGGTTTCGACCCCGGCCCTCGCGCTGGTTTTCGTGATAATCGCGAATAACCCCAATCGCTCCCTAAATTTTCAAAGTACCGCGAGCTTTCAGAGTCCTTCCGCACCATCGTCCGAACACAAAGTCGTCCGAACGTCCAAAACGACCACTGATCCTTGCGTGTCGCGACATTGCGATTAATTCATATTAAGGTTTCGACCCCGGCCCTCGCGCTGGTTTTCGAGATAATCGCGAATAACCCAAATCGCTCCCAAAATTTTCAAGGTACCGCGAGTTGTCAGAGTCCTTCCGCACCATCGTCCGAACACAAAGTCGTCCGATTAAAGAAAACGACCACTGATCCTTTCGTGTCCCGACATTGCGATCAATTCATATCAAGATTTCGAACCCGGTCGTCGCGCTGGTTTTCGAGATAATCGCAAATAACCCCAATCGGTCCGAAAAATTTTCAAAGTACCACGAGTTTTCAGAGTCCTTCCGCACAATCTTCCGAACACAAAGTCGTCCGAACGTCGAAAACGACCACTGATCCTTGCATGTCGCGACATTGCGATCAATTCATATTAAGGTTTCGACCCCAGTCGTCGCGCTGGTTTTCGAGGTAATCGCGAATGACCACAATCGCTCCCAAAATTTTCAAAGTACCCCAAGTTTTCAGAGTGCTTCCGCACCATCTTCCGAACACAAAGTCGTCCGAACGTCGAAAACGATCACTGATCCTTGCATGTCGCGACATTGCGATCAATTCATATTAAGGTTTCGACCCCGGCACTCGCGCTGGTTTTCGAGATAATCGCGAATAACCCCAATCGCTCCCAAAATTTTCAAAGTACCGCGTGTTTTCAGAGTGCTTCCGCTTCATCGTCCGAAAACAAAGTCGTCCGATCGTCGAAAACGACCACTGATCCTTGCGACTCGCGACATTGCGATCAATTCATATTAAGGTTTCGAACCCGGGCCTCGCGCTGGTTTTCGTGATAATCGCAAATAACCCCAATCGCTCCCTAAATTTTCAAAGTACCGCGAGTTTTCAGAGTGCTTCCGCACCATCTTCCGAACGCAAAGTCGTCCGAACGTCGAAAACGACCACTGATCCTTGCGACTCGCGACATTGCGATCAATTCATATTAAGGTTTCGACCCCGGCCCTCGCGCTGGTTTTCGTGATAATCGCGAATAACCCCAATCGCTCCCTAAATTTTCAAAGTACCGCGAGTTGTCAGAGTCTTTCCGCACCTTCGTCCGAACACAAAGACGCCCGATCGTCGAAAACGACCACAGATCCTTGCGTGTTGCGACATTGCGATCAATTCATATTAAGGTTTCGAGCCCGGTCGTCGCGCTGGTTTTCGAGATAATCGCGAATAACCGCAATCGCCCCAAAATTCTCAAAGTACCGCGAGTTTTCAGAGTCATTCTACACCATCGGCGAACACAAAGTCGTCCGATCTTCGAAAACGACCACTGATCCTTGCGTGTCGCGACATTGCGATCAATTCATATTAAGGTTTCGACCACAACCCTCGCGCTTGTTTTCGAGAAACTCGCGAATAATCATAGTCGCTCCCAAAATTTTCAATGTACCGCGAGTTGTCAGAGTCCTTCCGCACCATCGGCGAACACAAAGTCGTCCGATCTTCGCAAACGACCACTGATCCTTGCGTGTTGCGACATTGCGATCAATTCATATTAAGGTTTCGACCTCGGCCCTCGCGCTGGTTTTCGAGAAAATCGCGAATAACCCTAATCGCTCCCAAAATTTTCATAGTACCGCGAGTGTTCAGAGTCCTTCCGCACCATCGTCCGAACACAAAGTCGTCCGATCTTCGAAAACGACCACTGATCCTTGCGTGTTGCGACATTGCGATCAATTCATATTAAGGTTTCGACCTCGGCCCTCGCGCTGGTTTTCGAGATAATCGCGAATAACCCTAATCGCTCCCAACATTTTCAAAGTACCGCGAGTTTTCAGAGTCCTTCCGCTCCATCGTCCGAACACAAAGTCGTCCGATTTTCGAAAACGACCACTGATCCTTGCGTGTTGCGACATTGCGATCAATTCATATTAAGGTTTCGACCCCGGTTGTCGCGCTGGTTTTCGAGATAATCGCGAATAACCGCAATCGCTCCCAAAATTTTCAAAGTACCGCGAGTTTTCAGAGTACTTCCGCACCATCGGCGAACACAAAGTCGTCCGATCTTCGAAAACGACAACTGATCCTTGCGTGTCGCGACATTGCGATCAATTCATATTAAGGTTTCGACCCCAGTCGTCGCGCTGGTTTTCGAGGTAATCGCGAATGACTACAATCGCTCCCAAAATTTTCATAGTACCCCAAGTTTTCAGAGTGCTACCGCACCATCTTCCGAACACAAAGTCGTCCGAACGTCGAAAACGACCACTGATCCTTGCATGTCCCGACATTGCGATCAATTCATATTAAGGTTTCGACCCCGGTCGTCGCGCTGGTTTTCGAGATAATCGCGAATAACCGCAATCGCTCCCAAAATTTTCAAAGTACCGCGAGTTTTCAGAGTACTTCCGCACCATCGGCGAACACAAAGTCGTCCGATCTTCGAAAACGACAACTGATCCTTGCGTGTCGCGACATTGCGATCAATTCATATTAAGGTTTCGACCCCAGTCGTCGCGCTGGTTTTCGAGGTAATCGCGAATGACCACAATCGCTCCCAAAATTTTCATAGTACCCCAAGTTTTCAGAGTGCTACCGCACCATCTTCCGAACACAAAGTCGTCCGAACGTCGAAAACGACCACTGATCCTTGCATGTCCCGACATTGCGATCAATTCATATTAAGGTTTCGACCCCGGTCGTCGCGCTGGTTAATGAGGTAATCGCGAATGTCCCCAATCGCTCCCAAAATTTTCATAGTACCCCAAGTTTTCAGAGTGCTACCGCACCATCTTCCGAACACAAAGTCGTCCGAACGTCGAAAACGACCACTGATCCTTGCATGTCCCGACATTGCGACCAATTCATATTAAGATTTCGAACCCGGTCGTCGCGCTGGTTTTCGAGATAATCGTGAATAACCACAATCGCTCCCAAAATTTTCAAAGTACCGCGAGTTTTCTGAGTGCTTCCGCACAATCTTCCGAACACAAAGTCGTCCGATCTTCAACAACGACCGCTGATCCTTGCGTGTCGCGACATTGCGATCAATTCATATCAAGGTTTCGACCCCGGCCCTCGCGCTGGTATTCGAGATAATCGCGAATAACCACAAACGCTCCCAAAATTTTCAAAGTACCGCGAGTTTTCTGAGTGCTTCCGCTCCATCTTACGAACACAAAGTCGTCCGAACGTCGAAAACGACCACCGATCCTTGCGTGTCGCGACAATGCGATCAATTCATATTAAGGTTTCGACCCCGGCCCTCGCGCTGGTTTTCGAGATAATCGCGAATAACTCCAATCGCTCCCAAAATTTTCAAGTTACCGCGAGTTGTCAGAGTCCTATCCCACCATCGTCCGAACACAAAGTCGTCCGATTATAGAAAACGACCACTGATCCTTTCGTGTCCCGACATTGCGATCAATTCATATTAAGATTTCGACCCCGGCACTCGCGCTGGTTTTCGAGATAATCGCGAATAACCCCAATCGGTCCGAAAAATTTTCAAAGTACCGCGTGTTTTCAGAGTGCTTCCGCTCCATCGTCCGAAAACAAAGTCGTCCGATCGTCGAAAACGACCACTGATCCTTGCGACTCGCGACATTGCGATCAATTCATATTAAGGTTTCGAACCCGGGCCTCGCGCTGGTTTTCGTGATAATCGCGAATAACCCCAATCGCTCCCTAAATTTTCAAAATACCGCGAGTTTTCTGAGTGCTTCCGCTCCATCTTACGAACACAAAGTCGTCCGAACGTCGAAAACGACCACTGATCCTTGCGTGTCGCGACATTGCGATCAATTCATATTAAGGTTTCGACCCCGGCCCTCGCGCTGGTTTTCGTGATAATCGCGAATAACCCCAATCGCTCCCTAAATTTTCAAAGTACCGCGAGCTTTCAGAGTCCTTCCGCACCATCGTCCGAACACAAAGTCGTCCGAACGTCCAAAACGACCACTGATCCTTGCGTGTCGCGACATTGTGATTAATTCATATTAAGGTTTCGACCCCGGCCCTCGCGCTGGTTTTCGAGATAATCGCGAATAACCCCAATCGCTCCCAAAATTTTCAAAGTACCACGAGTTTTCAGAGTCCTTCCGCACCATCGGCGAACACAAAGTCGTCCGATCTTCGAAAACGACAACTGACCGTTGCGTGTTGCGGCATTGCGATCAATTCATTTTAAAGTTTCGACCCCGGTGGTCTCGCTGGTTTTCGAAGTAATCGCGAATATCCACAATCGCTCCCAATATTTTCAAAGTACCGCGAGTTGTCAGAGTCCTTCCGCACCTTCGTCCGAACACAAAGACGCCCGATCGTCGAAAACGAACACAGATCCTTGCGTGTTGCGACATTGCGATCAATTCATATTAAGGTTTCGACCCCGGTCGTCGCGCTGGTTTTCGAGGTAATCGCGAATAACCCTAATCGCTCCCAAAATTTTCAAAGTACCGCGAGTTTTCAGAGACCTTCCGCACCATCGGCGAACACAAAGTCGTCCGATCTTCGAAAACGACAACTGACACTTGCGTGTCGCGGCATTGCGATCAATTCATTTTAAAGTTTCGACCCCGGTTGTCTCGCTGGTTTTCGAGATAATCGCGAATAACCGCAATCGCTCCCAAAATTTTCAAAGTACCGCGAGTTTTCAGAGTCCTTCCGCACCATCGGCGAACACAAAGTCGTCCGATCTTCGAAAACGACAACTGACCCTTGCGTGTTGCGGCATTGCGATCAATTCATTTTAAAGTTTCGACCCCGGTGGTCTCGCTGGTTTTCGAAGTAATCGCGAATATCCACAATCGCTCCCAATATTTTCAAAGTCCCGCGAGTTTTCAGAGTCCTTCCGCACCATCGGCGAACACAAAGTCGTCCGATTGTAGAAAACGACCACTGATCCTTGCGAGTCGCGGCATTGCGATGAATTCATATTAAGGTTTCGACCACGGCCCTCGTGCTGGTTCTCGAGAAAATCGCGAATAACCCTAATCGCTCCCAAAATTTTCATAGTACCGCGAGTGTTCAGAGTCCTTCCGCACCATCGGCGAACACAAAGTCGTCCGATCTTCGAAAACGACAACTGACCCTTGTGTGTCGCGGCATTGCGATCAATTCATTTGAAAGTTTCGACCCCGGTTGACTCGCTGGTTTTCGAAGTAATCGCGAATATCCACAAAAGCTCCCAATATTTTCAAAGTACCGCGAGTTGTCAGAGTCTTTCCGCACCTTCGTCCGAACACAAAGACGCCCGATCGTCGAAAACGACCACAGATCCTTGCGTGTTGCGACATTGCGATCAATTCATATTAAGGTTTCGAGCCCGGTCGTCGCGCTGGTTTTCGAGATAATCGCGAATAACCGCAATCGCCCCAAAATTCTCAAAGTACCGCGAGTTTTCTGAGTCATTCTACACCATCGGCGAACACAAAGTCGTCCGATCTTCGAAAACGACCACTGATCCTTGCGTGTCGCGACATTGCGATCAATTCATATTAAGGTTTCGACCACAACCCTCGCGCTTGTTTTCGAGAAACTCGCGAATAATCATAGTCGCTCCCAAAATTTTCAATGTACCGCGAGTTGTCAGAGTCCTTCCGCACCATCGGCGAACACAAAGTCGTCCGATCTTCGCAAACGACCACTGATCCTTGCGTGTTGCGACATTGCGATCAATTCATATTAAGGTTTCGACCTCGGCCCTCGCGCTGGTTTTCGAGAAAATCGCGAATAACCCTAATCGCTCCCAAAATTTTCATAGTACCGCGAGTGTTCAGAGTCCTTCCGCACCATCGTCCGAACACAAAGTCGTCCGATCTTCGAAAACGACCACTGATCCTTGCGTGTTGCGACATTGCGATCAATTCATATTAAGGTTTCGACCTCGGCCCTCGCGCTGGTTTTCGAGATAATCGCGAATAACCCTAATCGCTCCCAACATTTTCAAAGTACCGCGAGTTTTCAGAGTACTTCCGCACCATCGGCGAACACAAAGTCGTCCGATCTTCGAAAACGACAACTGATCCTTGCGTGTCGCGACATTGCGATCAATTCATATTAAGGTTTCGACCCCAGTTGTCGCGCTGGTTTTCGAGGTAATCGCGAATGACCACAATCGCTCCCAAAATTTTCATAGTACCCCAAGTTTTCAGAGTGCTACCGCACCATCTTCCGAACACAAAGTCGTCCGAACGTCGAAAACGACCACTGATCCTTGCATGTCCCGACATTGCGATCAATTCATATTAAGGTTTCGACCCCGGTCGTCGCGCTGGTTTTCGAGATAATCTCGAATAACCGCAATCGCTCCCAAAATTTTCAAAGTACCGCGAGTTTTCAGAGTACTTCCGCACCATCGGCGAACACAAAGTCGTCCGATCTTCGAAAACGACAACTGATCCTTGCGTGTCGCGACATTGCGATCAATTCATATTAAGGTTTCCACCCCAGTCGTCGCGCTGGTTTTCGAGGTAATCGCGAATGACCACAATCGCTCCCAAAATTTTCATAGTACCCCAAGTTTTCAGAGTGCTACCGCACCATCTTCCGAACACAAAGTCGTCCGAACGTCGAAAACGACCACTGATCCTTGCATGTCCCGACATTGCGACCAATTCATATTAAGATTTCGAACCCGGTCGTCGCGCTGGTTTTCGAGATAATCGTGAATAACCACAATCGCTCCCAAAATTTTCAAAGTACCGCGAGTTTTCTGAGTGCTTCCGCACAATCTTCCGAACACAAAGTCGTCCGATCTTCAACAACGACCGCTGATCCTTGCGTGTCGCGACATTGCGATCAATTCATATCAAGGTTTCGACCCCGGCCCTCGCGCTGGTATTCGAGATAATCGCGAATAACCACAAACGCTCCCAAAATTTTCAAAGTACCGCGAGTTTTCTGAGTGCTTCCGCTCCATCTTACGAACACAAAGTCGTCCGAACGTCGAAAACGACCACCGATCCTTGCGTGTCGCGACATTGCAATCAATTCATATTAAGGTT
This sequence comes from Andrena marginata, assembly GCA_963932335.1. Taxonomy (NCBI): domain Eukaryota; kingdom Metazoa; phylum Arthropoda; class Insecta; order Hymenoptera; family Andrenidae; genus Andrena; species Andrena marginata. The sequence goes on along the minus strand of CAWVQI010000172.1, from coordinate 848,931 downwards.
TCGACCCCGGCCCTCGCGCTGGTTTTCGAGATAATCGCGAATAACTCCAATCGCTCCCAAAATTTTCAAGGTACCGCGAGTTGTCAGAGTCCTTCCGCACCATCGGCGAACACAAAGTCGTCCGATTGTAGAAAACGACCACTGATCCTTGCGAGTCGCGGCATTGCGATGAATTCATATTAAGGTTTCGACCACGGCCCTCGTGCTGGTTCTCGAGAAAATCGCGAATAACCCTAATCGCTCCCAAAATTTTCATAGTACCGCGAGTGTTCAGAGTCCTTCCGCACCATCGGCGAACACAAAGTCGTCCGATCTTCGAAAACGACAACTGACCCTTGTGTGTCGCGGCATTGCGATCAATTCATTTGAAAGTTTCGACCCCGGTTGACTCGCTGGTTTTCGAAGTAATCGCGAATATCCACAAAAGCTCCCAATATTTTCAAAGTACCGCGAGTTGTCAGAGTCTTTCCGCACCTTCGTCCGAACACAAAGACGCCCGATCGTCGAAAACGACCACAGATCCTTGCGTGTTGCGACATTGCGATCAATTCATATTAAGGTTTCGAGCCCGGTCGTCGCGCTGGTTTTCGAGATAATCGCGAATAACCGCAATCGCCCCAAAATTCTCAAAGTACCGCGAGTTTTCTGAGTCATTCTACACCATCGGCGAACACAAAGTCGTCCGATCTTCGAAAACGACCACTGATCCTTGCGTGTCGCGACATTGCGATCAATTCATATTAAGGTTTCGACCACAACCCTCGCGCTTGTTTTCGAGAAACTCGCGAATAATCATAGTCGCTCCCAAAATTTTCAATGTACCGCGAGTTGTCAGAGTCCTTCCGCACCATCGGCGAACACAAAGTCGTCCGATCTTCGCAAACGACCACTGATCCTTGCGTGTTGCGACATTGCGATCAATTCATATTAAGGTTTCGACCTCGGCCCTCGCGCTGGTTTTCGAGAAAATCGCGAATAACCCTAATCGCTCCCAAAATTTTCATAGTACCGCGAGTGTTCAGAGTCCTTCCGCACCATCGTCCGAACACAAAGTCGTCCGATCTTCGAAAACGACCACTGATCCTTGCGTGTTGCGACATTGCGATCAATTCATATTAAGGTTTCGACCTCGGCCCTCGCGCTGGTTTTCGAGATAATCGCGAATAACCCTAATCGCTCCCAACATTTTCAAAGTACCGCGAGTTTTCAGAGTACTTCCGCACCATCGGCGAACACAAAGTCGTCCGATCTTCGAAAACGACAACTGATCCTTGCGTGTCGCGACATTGCGATCAATTCATATTAAGGTTTCGACCCCAGTTGTCGCGCTGGTTTTCGAGGTAATCGCGAATGACCACAATCGCTCCCAAAATTTTCATAGTACCCCAAGTTTTCAGAGTGCTACCGCACCATCTTCCGAACACAAAGTCGTCCGAACGTCGAAAACGACCACTGATCCTTGCATGTCCCGACATTGCGATCAATTCATATTAAGGTTTCGACCCCGGTCGTCGCCCTGGTTTTCGAGATAATCTCGAATAACCGCAATCGCTCCCAAAATTTTCAAAGTACCGCGAGTTTTCAGAGTACTTCCGCACCATCGGCGAACACAAAGTCGTCCGATCTTCGAAAACGACAACTGATCCTTGCGTGTCGCGACATTGCGATCAATTCATATTAAGGTTTCGACCCCAGTCGTCGCGCTGGTTTTCGAGGTAATCGCGAATGACCACAATCGCTCCCAAAATTTTCATAGTACCCCAAGTTTTCAGAGTGCTACCGCACCATCTTCCGAACACAAAGTCGTCCGAACGTCGAAAACGACCACTGATCCTTGCATGTCCCGACATTGCGACCAATTCATATTAAGATTTCGAACCCGGTCGTCGCGCTGGTTTTCGAGATAATCGTGAATAACCACAATCGCTCCCAAAATTTTCAAAGTACCGCGAGTTTTCTGAGTGCTTCCGCACAATCTTCCGAACACAAAGTCGTCCGATCTTCAACAACGACCGCTGATCCTTGCGTGTCGCGACATTGCGATCAATTCATATCAAGGTTTCGACCCCGGCCCTCGCGCTGGTATTCGAGATAATCGCGAATAACCACAAACGCTCCCAAAATTTTCAAAGTACCGCGAGTTTTCTGAGTGCTTCCGCTCCATCTTACGAACACAAAGTCGTCCGAACGTCGAAAACGACCACCGATCCTTGCGTGTCGCGACATTGCAATCAATTCATATTAAGGTTTCGACCCCGGCCCTCGCGCTGGTTTTCGAGATAATCGCGAATAACTCCAATCGCTCCCAAAATTTTCAAGGTACCGCGAGTTGTCAGAGTCCTTCCGCACCATCGTCCGAACACAAAGTCGTCCGATTATAGAAAACGACCACTGATCCTTTCGTGTCCCGACATTGCGATCAATTCATATTAAGATTTCGACCCCGGCACTCGCGCTGGTTTTCGAGATAATCGCGAATAACCCCAATCGGTCCGAAAAATTTTCAAAGTACCGCGTGTTTTCAGAGTGCTTCCGCTCCATCGTCCGAAAACAAAGTCGTCCGATCGTCGAAAACGACCACTGATCCTTGCGACTCACGACATTGCGATCAATTCATATTAAGGTTTCGAACCCGGGCCTCGCGCTGGTTTTCGTGATAATCGCGAATAACCCCAATCGCTCCCTAAATTTTCAAAATACCGCGAGTTTTCTGAGTGCTTCCGCTCCATCTTACGAACACAAAGTCGTCCGAACGTCGAAAACGACCACTGATCCTTGCGTGTCGCGACATTGCGATCAATTCATATTAAGGTTTCGACCCCGGCCCTCGCGCTGGTTTTCGTGATAATCGCGAATAACCCCAATCGCTCCCTAAATTTTCAAAGTACCGCGAGCTTTCAGAGTCCTTCCGCACCATCGTCCGAACACAAAGTCGTCCGAACGTCCAAAACGACCACTGATCCTTGCGTGTCGCGACATTGCGATTAATTCATATTAAGGTTTCGACCCCGGCCCTCGCGCTGGTTTTCGAGATAATCGCGAATAACCCCAATCGCTCCCAAAATTTTCAAGGTACCGCGAGTTGTCAGAGTCCTTCCGCACCATCGTCCGAACACAAAGTCGTCCGATTAAAGAAAACGACCACTGATCCTTTCGTGTCCCGACATTGCGATCAATTCATATTAAGATTTCGAACCCGGTCGTCGCGCTGGTTTTCGAGATAATCGCAAATAACCCCAATCGGTCCGAAAAATTTTCAAAGTACCACGAGTTTTCAGAGTCCTTCCGCACAATCTTCCGAACACAAAGTCGTCCGAACGTCGAAAACGACCACTGATCCTTGCATGTCGCGACATTGCGATCAATTCATATTAAGGTTTCGACCCCAGTCGTCGCGCTGGTTTTCGAGGTAATCGCGAATGACCACAATCGCTCCCAACATTTTCAAAGTACCGCGAGTTTTCAGAGTACTTCCGCACCATCGGCGAACACAAAGTCGTCCGATCTTCGAAAACGACAACTGATCCTTGCGTGTCGCGACATTGCGATCAATTCATATTAAGGTTTCGACCCCAGTTGTCGCGCTGGTTTTCGAGGTAATCGCGAATGACCACAATCGCTCCCAAAATTTTCATAGTACCCCAAGTTTTCAGAGTGCTACCGCACCATCTTCCGAACACAAAGTCGTCCGAACGTCGAAAACGACCACTGATCCTTGCATGTCCCGACATTGCGATCAATTCATATTAAGGTTTCGACCCCGGTCGTCGCGCTGGTTTTCGAGATAATCGCGAATAACCGCAATCGCTCCCAAAATTTTCAAAGTACCGCGAGTTTTCAGAGTACTTCCGCACCATCGGCGAACACAAAGTCGTCCGATCTTCGAAAACGACAACTGATCCTTGCGTGTCGCGACATTGCGATCAATTCATATTAAGGTTTCGACCCCAGTCGTCGCGCTGGTTTTCGAGGTAATCGCGAATGACCACAATCGCTCCCAAAATTTTCATAGTACCCCAAGTTTTCAGAGTGCTACCGCACCATCTTCCGAACACAAAGTCGTCCGAACGTCGAAAACGACCACTGATCCTTGCATGTCCCGACATTGCGACCAATTCATATTAAGATTTCGAACCCGGTCGTCGCGCTGGTTTTCGAGATAATCGTGAATAACCACAATCGCTCCCAAAATTTTCAAAGTACCGCGAGTTTTCTGAGTGCTTCCGCACAATCTTCCGAACACAAAGTCGTCCGATCTTCAACAACGACCGCTGATCCTTGCGTGTCGCGACATTGCGATCAATTCATATCAAGGTTTCGACCCCGGCCCTCGCGCTGGTATTCGAGATAATCGCGAATAACCACAAACGCTCCCAAAATTTTCAAAGTACCGCGAGTTTTCTGAGTGCTTCCGCTCCATCTTACGAACACAAAGTCGTCCGAACGTCGAAAACGACCACCGATCCTTGCGTGTCGCGACATTGCAATCAATTCATATTAAGGTTTCGACCCCGGCCCTCGCGCTGGTTTTCGAGATAATCGCGAATAACTCCAATCGCTCCCAAAATTTTCAAGGTACCGCGAGTTGTCAGAGTCCTTCCGCACCATCGTCCGAACACAAAGTCGTCCGATTATAGAAAACGACCACTGATCCTTTCGTGTCCCGACATTGCGATCAATTCATATTAAGATTTCGACCCCGGCACTCGCGCTGGTTTTCGAGATAATCGCGAATAACCCCAATCGGTCCGAAAAATTTTCAAAGTACCGCGTGTTTTCAGAGTGCTTCCGCTCCATCGTCCGAAAACAAAGTCGTCCGATCGTCGAAAACGACCACTGATCCTTGCGACTCGCGACATTGCGATCAATTCATATTAAGGTTTCGAACCCGGGCCTCGCGCTGGTTTTCGTGATAATCGCGAATAACCCCAATCGCTCCCTAAATTTTCAAAATACCGCGAGTTTTCTGAGTGCTTCCGCTCCATCTTACGAACACAAAGTCGTCCGAACGTCGAAAACGACCACTGATCCTTGCGTGTCGCGACATTGCGATCAATTCATATTAAGGTTTCGACCCCGGCCCTCGCGCTGGTTTTCGTGATAATCGCGAATAACCCCAATCGCTCCCTAAATTTTCAAAGTACCGCGAGTTGTCAGAGTCTTTCCGCACCTTCGTCCGAACACAAAGACGCCCGATCGTCGAAAACGACCACAGATCCTTGCGTGTTGCGACATTGCGATCAATTCATATTAAGGTTTCGAGCCCGGTCGTCGCGCTGGTTTTCGAGATAATCGCGAATAACCGCAATCGCTCCCTAAATTTTCAAAGTACCGCGAGTTTTCAGAGTGCTTCCGCACCATCTTCCGAACGCAAAGTCGTCCGAACGACGAAAACGACCACTGATCCTTGCATGTCGCGACATTGCGATCAAATCATATTAAGGTTTCGACCCCGGCCCTCGCGCTGGTTTTCGAGATAATCGCGAATAACCCCAATCGCTCCCAAAATTTTCAAGGTACCGCGAGTTGTCAGAGTCCTTCCGCACCATCGTCCGAACACAAAGTCGTCCGATTAAAGAAAACGACCACTGATCCTTTCGTGTCCCGACATTGCGATCAATTCATATTAAGATTTCGAACCCGGTCGTCGCGCTGGTTTTCGAGATAATCGCAAATAACCCCAATCGGTCCGAAAAATTTTCAAAGTACCACGAGTTTTCAGAGTCCTTCCGCACAATCTTCCGAACACAAAGTCGTCCGAACGTCGAAAACGACCACTGATCCTTGCATGTCGCGACATTGCGATCAATTCATATTAAGGTTTCGACCCCAGTCGTCGCGCTGGTTTTCGAGGTAATCGCGAATGACCACAATCGCTCCCAAAATTTTCAAATTACCCCAAGTTTTCAGAGTGCTTCCGCACCATCTTCCGAACACAAAGTCGTCCGAACGTCGAAAACGATCACTGATCCTTGCATGTCGCGACATTGCGATCAATTCATATTAAGGTTTCGACCCCGGCACTCGCGCTGGTTTTCGAGATAATCGCGAATAACCCCAATCGCTCCCAAAATTTTCAAAGTACCGCGTGTTTTCAGAGTGCTTCCGCTTCATCGTCCGAAAACAAAGTCGTCCGATCGTCGAAAACGACCACTGATCCTTGCGACTCGCGACATTGCGATCAATTCATATTAAGGTTTCGAACCCGGGCCTCGCGCTGGTTTTCGTGATAATCGCAAATAACCCCAATCGCTCCCTAAATTTTCAAAGTACCGCGAGTTTTCAGAGTGCTTCCGCACCATCTTCCGAACGCAAAGTCGTCCGAACGTCGAAAACGACCACTGATCCTTGCGACTCGCGACATTGCGATCAATTCATATTAAGGTTTCGACCCCGGCACTCGCGCTGGTTTTCGTGATAATCGCGAATAACCCCAATCGCTCCCTAAATTTTCAAAGTACCGCGAGTTGTCAGAGTCTTTCCGCACCTTCGTCCGAACACAAAGACGCCCGATCGTCGAAAACGACCACAGATCCTTGCGTGTTGCGACATTGCGATCAATTCATATTAAGGTTTCGAGCCCGGTCGTCGCGCTGGTTTTCGAGATAATCGCGAATAACCGCAATCGCCCCAAAATTCTCAAAGTACCGCGAGTTTTCAGAGTCATTCTACACCATCGGCGAACACAAAGTCGTCCGATCTTCGAAAACGACCACTGATCCTTGCGTGTCGCGACATTGCGATCAATTCATATTAAGGTTTCGACCACAACCCTCGCGCTTGTTTTCGAGAAACTCGCGAATAATCATAGTCGCTCCCAAAATTTTCAATGTACCGCGAGTTGTCAGAGTCCTTCCGCACCATCGGCGAACACAAAGTCGTCCGATCTTCGCAAACGACCACTGATCCTTGCGTGTTGCGACATTGCGATCAATTCATATTAAGGTTTCGACCTCGGCCCTCGCGCTGGTTTTCGAGAAAATCGCGAATAACCCTAATCGCTCCCAAAATTTTCATAGTACCGCGAGTGTTCAGAGTCCTTCCGCACCATCGTCCGAACACAAAGTCGTCCGATCTTCGAAAACGACCACTGATCCTTGCGTGTTGCGACATTGCGATCAATTCATATTAAGGTTTCGACCTCGGCCCTCGCGCTGGTTTTCGAGATAATCGCGAATAACCCTAATCGCTCCCAACATTTTCAAAGTACCGCGAGTTTTCACAGTCCTTCCGCTCCATCGTCCGAACACAAAGTCGTCCGATTTTCGAAAACGACCACTGATCCTTGCGTGTTGCGACATTGCGATCAATTCATATTAAGGTTTCGACCCCGGTTGTCGCGCTGGTTTTCGAGATAATCGCGAATAACCGCAATCGCTCCCAAAATTTTCAAAGTACCGCGAGTTTTCAGAGTACTTCCGCACCATCGGCGAACACAAAGTCGTCCGATCTTCGAAAACGACAACTGATCCTTGCGTGTCGCGACATTGCGATCAATTCATATTAAGGTTTCGACCCCAGTCGTCGCGCTGGTTTTCGAGGTAATCGCGAATGACTACAATCGCTCCCAAAATTTTCATAGTACCCCAAGTTTTCAGAGTGCTACCGCACCATCTTCCGAACACAAAGTCGTCCGAACGTCGAAAACGACCACTGATCCTTGCATGTCCCGACATTGCGATCAATTCATATTAAGGTTTCGACCCCGGTCGTCGCGCTGGTTTTCGAGATAATCGCGAATAACCGCAATCGCTCCCAAAATTTTCAAAGTACCGCGAGTTTTCAGAGTACTTCCGCACCATCAGCGAACACAAAGTCGTCCGATCTTCGAAAACGACAACTGATCCTTGCGTGTCGCGACATTGCGATCAATTCATATTAAGGTTTCGACCCCAGTCGTCGCGCTGGTTTTCGAGGTAATCGCGAATGACCACAATCGCTCCCAAAATTTTCATAGTACCCCAAGTTTTCAGAGTGCTACCGCACCATCTTCCGAACACAAAGTCGTCCGAACGTCGAAAACGACCACTGATCCTTGCGTGTCGCGACATTGCGATCAATTCATATTAAGTTTTCGACCCCGGTCGTCGCGCTGATTTTCGAGATAATCGCGAATAACCCCAATCACTCCCAAAATTTTCAAAGTCCCGCGAGTTTTCAGAGTCCTTCCGCACCATCGGCGAACACAAAGTCGTCCGATCTTCGAAAACGACAACTGATCCTTGCGTGTCGCGACATTGCGATCAATTCATTTTAAAGTTTCGACCCCGGTTGTCTCGCTGGTTTTCGAGATAATCGCGAATAACCGCAATCGCTCCCAAAATTTTCAAAGTACCGCGAGTTTTCTGAGTGCTTCCGCTCCATCTTACGAACACAAAGTCGTCCGAACGTCGAAAACGACCACCGATCCTTGCGTGTCGCGACATTGCAATCAATTCATATTAAGGTTTCGACCCCGGCCCTCGCGCTGGTTTTCGAGATAATCGCGAATAACTCCAATCGCTCCCAAAATTTTCAAGGTACCGCGAGTTGTCAGAGTCCTTCCGCACCATCGTCCGAACACAAAGTCGTCCGATTATAGAAAACGACCACTGATCCTTTCGTGTCCCGACATTGCGATCAATTCATATTAAGATTTCGAACCCGGTCGTCGCGCTGGTTTTCGAGATAATCGCAAATAACCCCAATCGGTCCGAAAAATTTTCAAAGTACCACGAGTTTTCAGAGTCCTTCCGCACAATCTTCCGAACACAAAGTCGTCCGAACGTCGAAAACGACCACTGATCCTTGCATGTCGCGACATTGCGATCAATTCATATTAAGGTTTCGACCCCAGTCGTCGCGCTGGTTTTCGAGGTAATCGCGAATGACCACAATCGCTCCCAACATTTTCAAAGTACCGCGAGTTTTCAGAGTACTTCCGCACCATCGGCGAACACAAAGTCGTCCGATCTTCGAAAACGACAACTGATCCTTGCGTGTCGCGACATTGCGATCAATTCATATTAAGGTTTCGACCCCAGTTGTCGCGCTGGTTTTCGAGGTAATCGCGAATGACCACAATCGCTCCCAAAATTTTCATAGTACCCCAAGTTTTCAGAGTGCTACCGCACCATCTTCCGAACACAAAGTCGTCCGAACGTCGAAAACGACCACTGATCCTTGCATGTCCCGACATTGCGATCAATTCATATTAAGGTTTCGACCCCGGTCGTCGCGCTGGTTTTCGAGATAATCGCGAATAACCGCAATCGCTCCCAAAATTTTCAAAGTACCGCGAGTTTTCAGAGTACTTCCGCACCATCGGCGAACACAAAGTCGTCCGATCTTCGAAAACGACAACTGATCCTTGCGTGTCGCGACATTGCGATCAATTCATATTAAGGTTTCGACCCCAGTCGTCGCGCTGGTTTTCGAGGTAATCGCGAATGACCACAATCGCTCCCAAAATTTTCATAGTACCCCAAGTTTTCAGAGTGCTACCGCACCATCTTCCGAACACAAAGTCGTCCGAACGTCGAAAACGACCACTGATCCTTGCATGTCCCGACATTGCGACCAATTCATATTAAGATTTCGAACCCGGTCGTCGCGCTGGTTTTCGAGATAATCGTGAATAACCACAATCGCTCCCAAAATTTTCAAAGTACCGCGAGTTTTCTGAGTGCTTCCGCACAATCTTCCGAACACAAAGTCGTCCGATCTTCAACAACGACCGCTGATCCTTGCGTGTCGCGACATTGCGATCAATTCATATCAAGGTTTCGACCCCGGCCCTCGCGCTGGTATTCGAGATAATCGCGAATAACCACAAACGCTCCCAAAATTTTCAAAGTACCGCGAGTTTTCTGAGTGCTTCCGCTCCATCTTACGAACACAAAGTCGTCCGAACGTCGAAAACGACCACCGATCCTTGCGTGTCGCGACATTGCAATCAATTCATATTAAGGTTTCGACCCCGGCCCTCGCGCTGGTTTTCGAGATAATCGCGAATAACTCCAATCGCTCCCAAAATTTTCAAGGTACCGCGAGTTGTCAGAGTCCTTCCGCACCATCGTCCGAACACAAAGTCGTCCGATTATAGAAAACGACCACTGATCCTTTCGTGTCCCGACATTGCGATCAATTCATATTAAGATTTCGACCCCGGCACTCGCGCTGGTTTTCGAGATAATCGCGAATAACCCCAATCGGTCCGAAAAATTTTCAAAGTACCGCGTGTTTTCAGAGTGCTTCCGCTCCATCGTCCGAAAACAAAGTCGTCCGATCGTCGAAAACGACCACTGATCCTTGCGACTCGCGACATTGCGATCAATTCATATTAAGGTTTCGAACCCGGGCCTCGCGCTGGTTTTCGTGATAATCGCGAATAACCCCAATCGCTCCCTAAATTTTCAAAATACCGCGAGTTTTCTGAGTGCTTCCGCTCCATCTTACGAACACAAAGTCGTCCGAACGTCGAAAACGACCACTGATCCTTGCGTGTCGCGACATTGCGATCAATTCATATTAAGGTTTCGACCCCGGCCCTCGCGCTGGTTTTCGTGATAATCGCGAATAACCCCAATCGCTCCCTAAATTTTCAAAGTACCGCGAGTTGTCAGAGTCTTTCCGCACCTTCGTCCGAACACAAAGACGCCCGATCGTCGAAAACGACCACAGATCCTTGCGTGTTGCGACATTGCGATCAATTCATATTAAGGTTTCGAGCCCGGTCGTCGCGCTGGTTTTCGAGATAATCGCGAATAACCGCAATCGCTCCCTAAATTTTCAAAGTACCGCGAGTTTTCAGAGTGCTTCCGCACCATCTTCCGAACGCAAAGTCGTCCGAACGACGAAAACGACCACTGATCCTTGCATGTCGCGACATTGCGATCAAATCATATTAAGGTTTCGACCCCGGCCCTCGCGCTGGTTTTCGAGATAATCGCGAATAACCCCAATCGCTCCCAAAATTTTCAAGGTACCGCGAGTTGTCAGAGTCCTTCCGCACCATCGTCCGAACACAAAGTCGTCCGATTAAAGAAAACGACCACTGATCCTTTCGTGTCCCGACATTGCGATCAATTCATATTAAGATTTCGAACCCGGTCGTCGCGCTGGTTTTCGAGATAATCGCAAATAACCCCAATCGGTCCGAAAAATTTTCAAAGTACCACGAGTTTTCAGAGTCCTTCCGCACAATCTTCCGAACACAAAGTCGTCCGAACGTCGAAAACGACCACTGATCCTTGCATGTCGCGACATTGCGATCAATTCATATTAAGGTTTCGACCCCAGTCGTCGCGCTGGTTTTCGAGGTAATCGCGAATGACCACAATCGCTCCCAAAATTTTCAAATTACCCCAAGTTTTCAGAGTGCTTCCGCACCATCTTCCGAACACAAAGTCGTCCGAACGTCGAAAACGATCACTGATCCTTGCATGTCGCGACATTGCGATCAATTCATATTAAGGTTTCGACCCCGGCACTCGCGCTGGTTTTCGAGATAATCGCGAATAACCCCAATCGCTCCCAAAATTTTCAAAGTACCGCGTGTTTTCAGAGTGCTTCCGCTTCATCGTCCGAAAACAAAGTCGTCCGATCGTCGAAAACGACCACTGATCCTTGCGACTCGCGACATTGCGATCAATTCATATTAAGGTTTCGAACCCGGGCCTCGCGCTGGTTTTCGTGATAATCGCAAATAACCCCAATCGCTCCCTAAATTTTCAAAGTACCGCGAGTTTTCAGAGTGCTTCCGCACCATCTTCCGAACGCAAAGTCGTCCGAACGTCGAAAACGACCACTGATCCTTGCGACTCGCGACATTGCGATCAATTCATATTAAGGTTTCGACCCCGGCACTCGCGCTGGTTTTCGTGATAATCGCGAATAACCCCAATCGCTCCCTAAATTTTCAAAGTACCGCGAGTTGTCAGAGTCTTTCCGCACCTTCGTCCGAACACAAAGACGCCCGATCGTCGAAAACGACCACAGATCCTTGCGTGTTGCGACATTGCGATCAATTCATATTAAGGTTTCGAGCCCGGTCGTCGCGCTGGTTTTCGAGATAATCGCGAATAACCGCAATCGCCCCAAAATTCTCAAAGTACCGCGAGTTTTCAGAGTCATTCTACACCATCGGCGAACACAAAGTCGTCCGATCTTCGAAAACGACCACTGATCCTTGCGTGTCGCGACATTGCGATCAATTCATATTAAGGTTTCGACCACAACCCTCGCGCTTGTTTTCGAGAAACTCGCGAATAATCATAGTCGCTCCCAAAATTTTCAATGTACCGCGAGTTGTCAGAGTCCTTCCGCACCATCGGCGAACACAAAGTCGTCCGATCTTCGCAAACGACCACTGATCCTTGCGTGTTGCGACATTGCGATCAATTCATATTAAGGTTTCGACCTCGGCCCTCGCGCTGGTTTTCGAGAAAATCGCGAATAACCCTAATCGCTCCCAAAATTTTCATAGTACCGCGAGTGTTCAGAGTCCTTCCGCACCATCGTCCGAACACAAAGTCGTCCGATCTTCGAAAACGACCACTGATCCTTGCGTGTTGCGACATTGCGATCAATTCATATTAAGGTTTCGACCTCGGCCCTCGCGCTGGTTTTCGAGATAATCGCGAATAACCCTAATCGCTCCCAACATTTTCAAAGTACCGCGAGTTTTCACAGTCCTTCCGCTCCATCGTCCGAACACAAAGTCGTCCGATTTTCGAAAACGACCACTGATCCTTGCGTGTTGCGACATTGCGATCAATTCATATTAAGGTTTCGACCCCGGTTGTCGCGCTGGTTTTCGAGATAATCGCGAATAACCGCAATCGCTCCCAAAATTTTCAAAGTACCGCGAGTTTTCAGAGTACTTCCGCACCATCGGCGAACACAAAGTCGTCCGATCTTCGAAAACGACAACTGATCCTTGCGTGTCGCGACATTGCGATCAATTCATATTAAGGTTTCGACCCCAGTCGTCGCGCTGGTTTTCGAGGTAATCGCGAATGACTACAATCGCTCCCAAAATTTTCATAGTACCCCAAGTTTTCAGAGTGCTACCGCACCATCTTCCGAACACAAAGTCGTCCGAACGTCGAAAACGACCACTGATCCTTGCATGTCCCGACATTGCGATCAATTCATATTAAGGTTTCGACCCCGGTCGTCGCGCTGGTTTTCGAGATAATCGCGAATAACCGCAATCGCTCCCAAAATTTTCAAAGTACCGCGAGTTTTCAGAGTACTTCCGCACCATCAGCGAACACAAAGTCGTCCGATCTTCGAAAACGACAACTGATCCTTGCGTGTCGCGACATTGCGATCAATTCATATTAAGGTTTCGACCCCAGTCGTCGCGCTGGTTTTCGAGGTAATCGCGAATGACCACAATCGCTCCCAAAATTTTCATAGTACCCCAAGTTTTCAGAGTGCTACCGCACCATCTTCCGAACACAAAGTCGTCCGAACGTCGAAAACGACCACTGATCCTTGCGTGTCGCGACATTGCGATCAATTCATATTAAGTTTTCGACCCCGGTCGTCGCGCTGATTTTCGAGATAATCGCGAATAACCCCAATCACTCCCAAAATTTTCAAAGTCCCGCGAGTTTTCAGAGTCCTTCCGCACCATCGGCGAACACAAAGTCGTCCGATCTTCGAAAACGACAACTGATCCTTGCGTGTCGCGACATTGCGATCAATTCATTTTAAAGTTTCGACCCCGGTTGTCTCGCTGGTTTTCGAGATAATCGCGAATAACCGCAATCGCTCCCAAAATTTTCAAAGTACCGCGAGTTTTCTGAGTGCTTCCGCTCCATCTTACGAACACAAAGTCGTCCGAACGTCGAAAACGACCACCGATCCTTGCGTGTCGCGACATTGCAATCAATTCATATTAAGGTTTCGACCCCGGCCCTCGCGCTGGTTTTCGAGATAATCGCGAATAACTCCAATCGCTCCCAAAATTTTCAAGGTACCGCGAGTTGTCAGAGTCCTTCCGCACCATCGTCCGAATACAAAGTCGTCCGATTATAGAAAACGACCACTGATCCTTTCGTGTCCCGACATTGCGATCAATTCATATTAAGATTTCGACCCCGGCACTCGCGCTGGTTTTCGAGATAATCGCGAATAACCCCAATCGGTCCGAAAAATTTTCAAAGTACCGCGTGTTTTCAGAGTGCTTCCGCTCCATCGTCCGAAAACAAAGTCGTCCGATCGTCGAAAACGACCACTGATCCTTGCGACTCGCGACATTGCGATCAATTCATATTAAGGTTTCGAACCCGGGCCTCGCGCTGGTTTTCGTGATAATCGCGAATAACCCCAATCGCTCCCTAAATTTTCAAAATACCGCGAGTTTTCTGAGTGCTTCCGCTCCATCTTACGAACACAAAGTCGTCCGAACGTCGAAAACGACCACTGATCCTTGCGTGTCGCGACATTGCGATCGATTCATATTAAGGTTTCGACCCCGGCCCTCGCGCTGGTTTTCGTGATAATCGCGAATAACCCCAATCGCTCCCTAAATTTTCAAAGTACCGCGAGCTTTCAGAGTCCTTCCGCACCATCGTCCGAACACAAAGTCGTCCGAACGTCCAAAACGACCACTGATCCTTGCGTGTCGCGACATTGCGATTAATTCATATTAAGGTTTCGACCCCGGCCCTCGCGCTGGTTTTCGAGATAATCGCGAATAACCCCAATCGCTCCCAAAATTTTCAAGGTACCGCGAGTTGTCAGAGTCCTTCCGCACCATCGTCCGAACACAAAGTCGTCCGATTAAAGAAAACGACCACTGATCCTTTCGTGTCCCGACATTGCGATCAATTCATATTAAGATTTCGAACCCGGTCGTCGCGCTGGTTTTCGAGATAATCGCAAATAACCCCAATCGGTCCGAAAAATTTTCAAAGTACCACGAGTTTTCAGAGTCCTTCCGCACAATCTTCCGAACACAAGGTCGTCCGAACGTCGAAAACGACCACTGATCCTTGCATGTCGCGACATTGCGATCAATTCATATTAAGGTTTCGACCCCAGTCGTCGCGCTGGTTTTCGAGGTAATCGCGAATGACCACAATCGCTCCCAAAATTTTCAAAGTACCCCAAGTTTTCAGAGTGCTTCCGCACCATCTTCCGAACACAAAGTCGTCCGAACGTCGAAAACGATCACTGATCCTTGCATGTCGCGACATTGCGATCAATTCATATTAAGGTTTCGACCCCGGCACTCGCGCTGGTTTTCGAGATAATCGCGAATAACCCCAATCGCTCCCAAAATTTTCAAAGTACCGCGTGTTTTCAGAGTGCTTCCGCTTCATCGTCCGAAAACAAAGTCGTCCGATCGTCGAAAACGACCACTGATCCTTGCGACTCGCGACATTGCGATCAATTCATATTAAGGTTTCGAACCCGGGCCTCGCGCTGGTTTTCGTGATAATCGCAAATAACCCCAATCGCTCCCTAAATTTTCAAAGTACCGCGAGTTTTCAGAGTGCTTCCGCACCATCTTCCGAACGCAAAGTCGTCCGAACGTCGAAAACGACCACTGATCCCTGCGACTCGCGACATTGCGATCAATTCATATTAAGGTTTCGACCCCGGCCCTCGCGCTGGTTTTCGTGATAATCGCGAATAACCCCAATCGCTCCCTAAATTTTCAAAGTACCGCGAGTTGTCAGAGTCTTTCCGCACCTTCGTCCGAACACAAAGACGCCCGATCGTCGAAAACGACCACAGATCCTTGCGTGTTGCGACATTGCGATCAATTCATATTAAGGTTTCGAGCCCGGTCGTCGCGCTGGTTTTCGAGATAATCGCGAATAACCGCAATCGCCCCAAAATTCTCAAAGTACCGCGAGTTTTCAGAGTCATTCTACACCATCGGCGAACACAAAGTCGTCCGATCTTCGAAAACGACCACTGATCCTTGCGTGTCGCGACATTGCGATCAATTCATATTAAGGTTTCGACCACAACCCTCGCGCTTGTTTTCGAGAAACTCGCGAATAATCATAGTCGCTCCCAAAATTTTCAATGTACCGCGAGTTGTCAGAGTCCTTCCGCACCATCGGCGAACACAAAGTCGTCCGATCTTCGCAAACGACCACTGATCCTTGCGTGTTGCGACATTGCGATCAATTCATATTAAGGTTTCGACCTCGGCCCTCGCGCTGGTTTTCGAGAAAATCGCGAATAACCCTAATCGCTCCCAAAATTTTCATAGTACCGCGAGTGTTCAGAGTCCTTCCGCACCATCGTCCGAACACAAAGTCGTCCGATCTTCGAAAACGACCACTGATCCTTGCGTGTTGCGACATTGCGATCAATTCATATTAAGGTTTCGACCTCGGCCCTCGCGCTGGTTTTCGAGATAATCGCGAATAACCCTAATCGCTCCCAACATTTTCAAAGTACCGCGAGTTTTCAGAGTCCTTCCGCTCCATCGTCCGAACACAAAGTCGTCCGATTTTCGAAAACGACCACTGATCCTTGCGTGTTGCGACATTGCGATCAATTCATATTAAGGTTTCGACCCCGGTTGTCGCGCTGGTTTTCGAGATAATCGCGAATAACCGCAATCGCTCCCAAAATTTTCAAAGTACCGCGAGTTTTCAGAGTACTTCCGCACCATCGGCGAACACAAAGTCGTCCGATCTTCGAAAACGACAACTGATCCTTGCGTGTCGCGACATTGCGATCAATTCATATTAAGGTTTCGACCCCAGTTGTCGCGCTGGTTTTCGAGGTAATCGCGAATGACCACAATCGCTCCCAAAATTTTCATAGTACCCCAAGTTTTCAGAGTGCTACCGCACCATCTTCCGAACACAAAGTCGTCCGAACGTCGAAAACGACCACTGATCCTTGCATGTCCCGACATTGCGATCAATTCATATTAAGGTTTCGACCCCGGTCGTCGCGCTGGTTTTCGAGATAATCGCGAATAACCGCAATCGCTCCCAAAATTTTCAAAGTACCGCGAGTTTTCAGAGTACTTCCGCACCATCGGCGAACACAAAGTCGTCCGATCTTCGAAAACGACAACTGATCCTTGCGTGTCGCGACATTGCGATCAATTCATATTAAGGTTTCGACCCCAGTCGTCGCGCTGGTTTTCGAGGTAATCGCGAATGACCACAATCGCTCCCAAAATTTTCATAGTACCTCAAGTTTTCAGAGTGCTACCGCACCATCTTCCGAACACAAAGTCGTCCGAACGTCGAAAACGACCACTGATCCTTGCATGTCCCGACATTGCGATCAATTCATATTAAGGTTTCGACCCCGGTCGTCGCGCTGGTTTTCGAGATAATCGCGAATAACCGCAATCGCTCCCAAAATTTTCAAAGTACCGCGAGTTTTCAGAGTACTTCCGCACCATCGGCGAACACAAAGTCGTCCGATCTTCGAAAACGACAACTGATCCTTGCGTGTCGCGACATTGCGATCAATTCATATTAAGGTTTCGACCCCAGTCGTCGCGCTGGTTTTCGAGGTAATCGCGAATGACCACAATCGCTCCCAAAATTTTCATAGTACCCCAAGTTTTCAGAGTGCTACCGCACCATCTTCCGAACACAAAGTCGTCCGAACGTCGAAAACGACCACTGATCCTTGCATGTCCCGACATTGCGATCAATTCATATTAAGGTTTCGACCCCGGTCGTCGCGCTGGTTAATGAGGTAATCGCGAATGTCCCCAATCGCTCCCAAAATTTTCATAGTACCCCAAGTTTTCAGAGTGCTACCGCACCATCTTCCGAACACAAAGTCGTCCGAACGTCGAAAACGACCACTGATCCTTGCATGTCCCGACATTGCGACCAATTCATATTAAGATTTCGAACCCGGTCGTCGCGCTGGTTTTCGAGATAATCGTGAATAACCACAATCGCTCCCAAAATTTTCAAAGTACCGCGAGTTTTCTGAGTGCTTCCGCACAATCTTCCGAACACAAAGTCGTCCGATCTTCAACAACGACCGCTGATCCTTGCGTGTCGCGACATTGCGATCAATTCATATCAAGGTTTCGACCCCGGCCCTCGCGCTGGTATTCGAGATAATCGCGAATAACCACAAACGCTCCCAAAATTTTCAAAGTACCGCGAGTTTTCTGAGTGCTTCCGCTCCATCTTACGAACACAAAGTCGTCCGAACGTCGAAAACGACCACCGATCCTTGCGTGTCGCGACATTGCAATCAATTCATATTAAGGTTTCGACCCCGGCCCTCGCGCTGGTTTTCGAGATAATCACGAATAACTCCAATCGCTCCCAAAATTTTCAAGGTACCGCGAGTTGTCAGAGTCCTTCCGCACCATCGTCCGAACACAAAGTCGTCCGATTATAGAAAACGACCACTGATCCTTTCGTGTCCCGACATTGCGATCAATTCATATTAAGATTTCGACCCCGGCACTCGCGCTGGTTTTCGAGATAATCGCGAATAACCCCAATCGGTCCGAAAAATTTTCAAAGTACCGCGTGTTTTCAGAGTGCTTCCGCTCCATCGTCCGAAAACAAAGTCGTCCGATCGTCGAAAACGACCACTGATCCTTGCGACTCGCGACATTGCGATCAATTCATATTAAGGTTTCGAACCCGGGCCTCGCGCTGGTTTTCGTGATAATCGCGAATAACCCCAATCGCTCCCTAAATTTTCAAAATACCGCGAGTTTTCTGAGTGCTTCCGCTCCATCTTACGAACACAAAGTCGTCCGAACGTCGAAAACGACCACTGATCCTTGCGTGTCGCGACATTGCGATCAATTCATATTAAGGTTTCGACCCCGGCCCTCGCGCTGGTTTTCGTGATAATCGCGAATAACCCCAATCGCTCCCTAAATTTTCAAAGTACCGCGAGCTTTCAGAGTCCTTCCGCACCATCGTCCGAACACAAAGTCGTCCGAACGTCCAAAACGACCACTGATCCTTGCGTGTCGCGACATTGCGATTAATTCATATTAAGGTTTCGACCCCGGCCCTCGCGCTGGTTTTCGAGATAATCGCGAATAACCCCAATCGCTCCCAAAATTTTCAAGGTACCGCACGTTGTCAGAGTCCTTCCGCACCATCGTCCGAACACAAAGTCGTCCGATTAAAGAAAACGACCACTGATCCTTTCGTGTCCCGACATTGCGATCAATTCATATTAAGATTTCGAACCCGGTCGTCGCGCTGGTTTTCGAGATAATCGCAAATAACCCCAATCGGTCCGAAAAATTTTCAAAGTACCACGAGTTTTCAGAGTCCTTCCGCACAATCTTCCGAACACAAAGTCGTCCGAACGTCGAAAACGACCACTGATCCTTGCATGTCGCGACATTGCGATCAATTCATATTAAGGTTTCGACCCCAGTCGTCGCGCTGGTTTTCGAGGTAATCGCGAATGACCACAATCGCTCCCAAAATTTTCAAAGTACCCCAAGTTTTCAGAGTGCTTCCGCACCATCTTCCGAACACAAAGTCGTCCGAACGTCGAAAACGATCACTGATCCTTGCATGTCGCGACATTGCGATCAATTCATATTAAGGTTTCGACCCCGGCACTCGCGCTGGTTTTCGAGATAATCGCGAATAACCCCAATCGCTCCCAAAATTTTCAAAGTACCGCGTGTTTTCAGAGTGCTTCCGCTTCATCGTCCGAAAACAAAGTCGTCCGATCGTCGAAAACGACCACTGATCCTTGCGACTCGCGACATTGCGATCAATTCATATTAAGGTTTCGAACCCGGGCCTCGCGCTGGTTTTCGTGATAATCGCAAATAACCCCAATCGCTCCCTAAATTTTCAAAGTACCGCGAGTTTTCAGAGTGCTTCCGCACCATCTTCCGAACGCAAAGTCGTCCGAACGTCGAAAACGACCACTGATCCTTGCGACTCGCGACATTGCGATCAATTCATATTAAGGTTTCGACCCCGGCCCTCGCGCTGGTTTTCGTGATAATCGCGAATAACCCCAATCGCTCCCTAAATTTTCAAAGTACCGCGAGTTGTCAGAGTCTTTCCGCACCTTCGTCCGAACACAAAGACGCCCGATCGTCGAAAACGACCACAGATCCTTGCGTGTTGCGACATTGCGATCAATTCATATTAAGGTTTCGAGCCCGGTCGTCGCGCTGGTTTTCGAGATAATCGCGAATAACCGCAATCGCCCCAAAATTCTCAAAGTACCGCGAGTTTTCAGAGTCATTCTACACCATCGGCGAACACAAAGTCGTCCGATCTTCGAAAACGACCACTGATCCTTGCGTGTCGCGACATTGCGATCAATTCATATTAAGGTTTCGACCACAACCCTCGCGCTTGTTTTCGAGAAACTCGCGAATAATCATAGTCGCTCCCAAAATTTTCAATGTACCGCGAGTTGTCAGAGTCCTTCCGCACCATCGGCGAACACAAAGTCGTCCGATCTTCGCAAACGACCACTGATCCTTGCGTGTTGCGACATTGCGATCAATTCATATTAAGGTTTCGACCTCGGCCCTCGCGCTGGTTTTCGAGAAAATCGCGAATAACCCTAATCGCTCCCAAAATTTTCATAGTACCGCGAGTGTTCAGAGTCCTTCCGCACCATCGTCCGAACACAAAGTCGTCCGATCTTCGAAAACGACCACTGATCCTTGCGTGTTGCGACATTGCGATCAATTCATATTAAGGTTTCGACCCCGGTCGTCGCGCTGGTTTTCGAGATAATCGCGAATAACCGCAATCGCTCCCAAAATTTTCAAAGTACCGCGAGTTTTCAGAGTACTTCCGCACCATCAGCGAACACAAAGTCGTCCGATCTTCGAAAACGACAACTGATCCTTGCGTGTCGCGACATTGCGATCAATTCATATTAAGGTTTCGACCCCAGTCGTCGCGCTGGTTTTCGAGGTAATCGCGAATGACCACAATCGCTCCCAAAATTTTCATAGTACCCCAAGTTTTCAGAGTGCTACCGCACCATCTTCCGAACACAAAGTCGTCCGAACGTCGAAAACGACCACTGATCCTTGCGTGTCGCGACATTGCGATCAATTCATATTAAGTTTTCGACCCCGGTCGTCGCGCTGATTTTCGAGATAATCGCGAATAACCCCAACCACTCCCAAAATTTTCAAAGTCCCGCGAGTTTTCAGAGTCCTTCCGCACCATCGGCGAACACAAAGTCGTCCGATCTTCGAAAACGACAACTGATCCTTGCGTGTCGCGACATTGCGATCAATTCATTTTAAAGTTTCGACCCCGGTTGTCTCGCTGGTTTTCGAGATAATCGCGAATAACCGCAATCGCTCCCAAAATTTTCAAAGTACCGCGAGTTTTCAGAGTCCTTCCGCACCTTCGTCCGAACACAAAGACGCCCGATCGTCGAAAACGAACACAGATCCTTGCGTGTTGCGACATTGCGATCAATTCATATTAAGGTTTCGAACCCGGTCGTCGCGCTGGTTTTCGAGATAATCGCGAATAACCGCAATCGCCCCAAAATTCTCAAAGTACCGCGAGTTTTCAGAGTCATTCTACACCATCGGCGAACACAAAGTCGTCCGATCTTCGAAAACGACCACTGATCCTTGCGTGTCGCGACATTGCGATCAATTCATATTAAGGTTTCGACCACAACCCTCGCGCTTGTTTTCGAGAAACTCGCGAATAATCATAGTCGCTCCCAAAATTTTCAATGTACCGCGAGTTGTCAGAGTCCTTCCGCACCATCGACGAACACAAAGTCGTCCGATCTTCGCAAACGACCACTGATCCTTGCGTGTTGCGACATTGCGATCAATTCATATTAAGGTTTCGACCTCGGCCCTCGCGCTGGTTTTCGAGAAAATCGCGAATAACCCTAATCGCTCCCAAAATTTTCATAGTACCGCGAGTGTTCAGAGTCCTTCCGCACCATCGTCCGAACACAAAGTCGTCCGATCTTCGAAAACGACCACTGATCCTTGCGTGTTGCGACATTGCGATCAATTCATATTAAGGTTTCGACCTCGGCCCTCGCGCTGGTTTTCGAGATAATCGCGAATAACCTTAATCGCTCCCAACATTTTCAAAGTACCGCGAGTTTTCAGAGTCCTTCCGCTCCATCGTCCGAACACAAAGTCGTCCGATTTTCGAAAACGACCACTGATCCTTGCGTGTTGCGACATTGCGATCAATTCATATTAAGGTTTCGACCCCGGTTGTCGCGCTGGTTTTCGAGATAATCGCGAATAACCGCAATCGCTCCCAAAATTTTCAAAGTACCGCGAGTTTTCAGAGTACTTCCGCACCATCGGCGAACACAAAGTCGTCCGATCTTCGAAAACGACAACTGATCCTTGCGTGTCGCGACATTGCGATCAATTCATATTAAGGTTTCGACCCCAGTCGTCGCGCTGGTTTTCGAGGTAATCGCGAATGACTACAATCGCTCCCAAAATTTTCATAGTACCCCAAGTTTTCAGAGTGCTACCGCACCATCTTCCGAACACAAAGTCGTCCGAACGTCGAAAACGACCACTGATCCTTGCATGTCCCGACATTGCGATCAATTCATATTAAGGTTTCGACCCCGGTCGTCGCGCTGGTTTTCGAGATAATCGCGAATAACCGCAATCGCTCCCAAAATTTTCAAAGTACCGCGAGTTTTCAGAGTACTTCCGCACCATCGGCGAACACAAAGTCGTCCGATCTTCGAAAACGACAACTGATCCTTGCGTGTCGCGACATTGCGATCAATTCATATTAAGGTTTCGACCCCAGTCGTCGCGCTGGTTTTCGAGGTAATCGCGAATGACCACAATCGCTCCCAAAATTTTCATAGTACCCCAAGTTTTCAGAGTGCTACCGCACCATCTTCCGAACACAAAGTCGTCCGAACGTCGAAAACGACCACTGATCCTTGCATGTCCCGACATTGCGATCAATTCATATTAAGGTTTCGACCCCGGTCGTCGCGCTGGTTAATGAGGTAATCGCGAATGTCCCCAATCGCTCCCAAAATTTTCATAGTACCCCAAGTTTTCAGAGTGCTACCGCACCATCTTCCGAACACAAAGTCGTCCGAACGTCGAAAACGACCACTGATTCTTGCATGTCCCGACATTGCGACCAATTCATATTAAGATTTCGAACCCGGTCGTCGCGCTGGTTTTCGAGATAATCGTGAATAACCACAATCGCTCCCAAAATTTTCAAAGTACCGCGAGTTTTCTGAGTGCTTCCGCACAATCTTCCGAACACAAAGTCGTCCGATCGTCGAAAACGACCACTGATCCTTGCGACTCGCGACATTGCGATCAATTCATATTAAGGTTTCGAACCCGGGCCTCGCGCTGGTTTTCGTGATAATCGCGAATAACCCCAATCGCTCCCTAAATTTTCAAAATACCGCGAGTTTTCTGAGTGCTTCCGCTCCATCTTACGAACACAAAGTCGTCCGAACGTCGAAAACGACCACTGATCCTTGCGTGTCGCGACATTGCGATCAATTCATATTAAGGTTTCGACCCCGGCCCTCGCGCTGGTTTTCGTGATAATCGCGAATAACCCCAATCGCTCCCTAAATTTTCAAAGTACCGCGAGCTTTCAGAGTCCTTCCGCACCATCGTCCGAACACAAAGTCGTCCGAACGTCCAAAACGACCACTGATCCTTGCGTGTCGCGACATTGCGATTAATTCATATTAAGGTTTCGACCCCGGCCCTCGCGCTGGTTTTCGAGATAATCGCGAATAACCCCAATCGCTCCCAAAATTGTCAAGGTACCGCGAGTTGTCAGAGTCCTTCCGCACCATCGTCCGAACACAAAGTCGTCCGATTAAAGAAAACGACCACTGATCCTTTCGTGTCCCGACATTGCGATCAATTCATATTAAGATTTCGAACCCGGTCGTCGCGCTGGTTTTCGAGATAATCGCAAATAACCCCAATCGGTCCGAAAAATTTTCAAAGTACCACGAGTTTTCAGAGTCCTTCCGCACAATCTTCCGAACACAAAGTCGTCCGAACGTCGAAAACGACCACTGATCCTTGCATGTCGCGACATTGCGATCAATTCATATTAAGGTTTCGACCCCAGTCGTCGCGCTGGTTTTCGAGGTAATCGCGAATGACCACAATCGCTCCCAAAATTTTCAAAGTACCCCAAGTTTTCAGAGTGCTTCCGCACCATCTTCCGAACACAAAGTCGTCCGAACGTCGAAAACGATCACTGATCCTTGCATGTCGCGACATTGCGATCAATTCATATTAAGGTTTCGACCCCGGCACTCGCGCTGGTTTTCGAGATAATCGCGAATAACCCCAATCGCTCCCAAAATTTTCAAAGTACCGCGTGTTTTCAGAGTGCTTCCGCTTCATCGTCCGAAAACAAAGTCGTCCGATCGTCGAAAACGACCACTGATCCTTGCGACTCGCGACATTGCGATCAATTCATATTAAGGTTTCGAACCCGGGCCTCGCGCTGGTTTTCGTGATAATCGCAAATAACCCCAATCGCTCCCTAAATTTTCAAAGTACCGCGAGTTTTCAGAGTGCTTCCGCACCATCTTCCGAACGCAAAGTCGTCCGAACGTCGAAAACGACCACTGATCCTTGCGACTCGCGACATTGCGATCAATTCATATTAAGGTTTCGACCCCGGCCCTCGCGCTGGTTTTCGTGATAATCGCGAATAACCCCAATCGCTCCCAAAATTTTCATAGTACCCCAAGTTTTCAGAGTGCTACCGCACCATCTTCCGAACACAAAGTCGTCCGAACGTCGAAAACGACCACTGATCCTTGCATGTCCCGACATTGCGATCAATTCATATTAAGGTTTCGACCCCGGTCGTCGCGCTGGTTTTCGAGATAATCGCGAATAACCGCAATCGCTCCCAAAATTTTCAAAGTACCGCGAGTTTTCAGAGTACTTCCGCACCATCGGCGAACACAAAGTCGTCCGATCTTCGAAAACGACAACTGATCCTTGCGTGTCGCGACATTGCGATCAATTCATATTAAGGTTTCGACCCCAGTCGTCGCGCTGGTTTTCGAGGTAATCGCGAATGACCACAATCGCTCCCAAAATTTTCATAGTACCCCAAGTTTTCAGAGTGCTACCGCACCATCTTCCGAACACAAAGTCGTCCGAACGTCGAAAACGACCACTGATCCTTGCATGTCCCGACATTGCGATCAATTCATATTAAGGTTTCGACCCCGGTCGTCGCGCTGGTTTTCGAGATAATCGCGAATAACCGCAATCGCTCCCAAAATTTTCAAAGTACCGCGAGTTTTCAGAGTACTTCCGCACCATCGGCGAACACAAAGTCGTCCGATCTTCGAAAACGACAACTGATCCTTGCGTGTCGCGACATTGCGATCAATTCATATTAAGGTTTCGACCCCAGTCGTCGCGCTGGTTTTCGAGGTAATCGCGAATGACCACAATCGCTCCCAAAATTTTCATAGTACCCCAAGTTTTCAGAGTGCTACCGCTCCATCGTCCGAACACAAAGTCGTCCGATTTTCGAAAACGACCACTGATCCTTGCGTGTTGCGACATTGCGATCAATTCATATTAAGGTTTCGACCCCGGTCGTCGCGCTGGTTTTCGAGATAATCGCGAATAACCGCAATCGCTCCCAAAATTTTCAAAGTACCGCGAGTTTTCAGAGTACTTCCGCACCATCGGCGAACACAAAGTCGTCCGATCTTCGAAAACGACAACTGATCCTTGCGTGTCGCGACATTGCGATCAATTCATATTAAGGTTTCGACCCCAGTCGTCGCGCTGGTTTTCGAGGTAATCGCGAATGACCACAATCGCTCCCAAAATTTTCATAGTACCCCAAGTTTTCAGAGTGCTACCGCGCCATCTTCCGAACACAAAGTCGTCCGAACGTCGAAAACGACCACTGATCCTTGCATGTCCCGACATTGCGATCAATTCATATTAAGGTTTCGACCCCGGTCGTCGCGCTGGTTAATGAGGTAATCGCGAATGTCCCCAATCGCTCCCAAAATTTTCATAGTACCCCAAGTTTTCAGAGTGCTACCGCACCATCTTCCGAACACAAAGTCGTCCGAACGTCGAAAACGACCACTGATCCTTGCATGTCCCGACATTGCGACCAATTCATATTAAGATTTCGAACCCGGTCGTCGCGCTGGTTTTCGAGATAATCGTGAATAACCACAATCGCTCCCAAAATTTTCAAAGTACCGCGAGTTTTCTGAGTGCTTCCGCACAATCTTCCGAACACAAAGTCGTCCGATCTTCAACAACGACCGCTGATCCTTGCGTGTCGCGACATTGCGATCAATTCATATCAAGGTTTCGACCCCGGCCCTCGCGCTGGTTTTCGAGATAATCGCGAATAACTCCAATCGCTCCCAAAATTTTCAAGTTACCGCGAGTTGTCAGAGTCCTTCCCCACCATCGTCCGAACACAAAGTCGTCCGATTATAGAAAACGACCACTGATCCTTTCGTGTCCCGACATTGCGATCAATTCATATTAAGATTTCGACCCCGGCACTCGCGCTGGTTTTCGAGATAATCGCGAATAACCCCAATCGGTCCGAAAAATTTTCAAAGTACCGCGTGTTTTCAGAGTGCTTCCGCTCCATCGTCCGAAAACAAAGTCGTCCGATCGTCGAAAACGACCACTGATCCTTGCGACTCGCGACATTGCGATCAATTCATATTAAGGTTTCGACCCCGGCCCTCGCGCTGGTTTTCGTGATAATCGCGAATAACCCCAATCGCTCCCTAAATTTTCAAAGTACCGCGAGCTTTCAGAGTCCTTCCGCACCATCGTCCGAACACAAAGTCGTCCGAACGTCCAAAACGACCACTGATCCTTGCGTGTCGCGACATTGCGATTAATTCATATTAAGGTTTCGACCCCGGCCCTCGCGCTGGTTTTCGAGATAATCGCGAATAACCCCAATCGCTCCCAAAATTTTCAAGGTACCGCGAGTTGTCAGAGTCCTTCCGCACCATCGTCCGAACACAAAGTCGTCCGATTAAAGAAAACGACCACTGATACTTTCGTGTCCCGACATTGCGATCAATTCATATTAAGATTTCGAACCCGGTCGTCGCGCTGGTTTTCGAGATAATCGCAAATAACCCCAATCGGTCCGAAAAATTTTCAAAGTACCACGAGTTTTCAGAGTCCTTCCGCACAATCTTCCGAACACAAAGTCGTCCGAACGTCGAAAACGACCACTGATCCTTGCATGTCGCGACATTGCGATCAATTCATATTAAGGTTTCGACCCCAGTCGTCGCGCTGGTTTTCGAGGTAATCGCGAATGACCACAATCGCTCCCAAAATTTTCAAAGTACCCCAAGTTTTCAGAGTGCTTCCGCACCATCTTCCGAACACAAAGTCGTCCGAACGTCGAAAACGATCACTGATCCTTGCATGTCGCGACATTGCGATCAATTCATATTAAGGTTTCGACCCCGGCACTCGCGCTGGTTTTCGAGATAATCGCGAATAACCCCAATCGCTCCCAAAATTTTCAAAGTACCGCGTGTTTTCAGAGTGCTTCCGCTTCATCGTCCGAAAACAAAGTCGTCCGATCGTCGAAAACGACCACTGATCCTTGCGACTCGCGACATTGCGATCAATTCATATTAAGGTTTCGAACCCGGGCCTCGCGCTGGTTTTCGTGATAATCGCAAATAACCCCAATCGCTCCCTAAATTTTCAAAGTACCTCGAGTTTTCAGAGTGCTTCCGCACCATCTTCCGAACGCAAAGTCGTCCGAACGTCGAAAACGACCACTGATCCTTGCGACTCGCGACATTGCGATCAATTCATATTAAGGTTTCGAGCCCGGTCGTCGCGCTGGTTTTCGAGATAATCGCGAATAACCGCAATCGCCCCAAAATTCTCAAAGTACCGCGAGTTTTCAGAGTCATTCCGCACCATCGGCGAACACAAAGTCGTCCGATCTTCGAAAACGACAACTGATCCTTGCGTGTCGCGACATTGCGATCAATTCATATTAAGGTTTCGACCCCAGTCGTCGCGCTGGTTTTCGAGGTAATCGCGAATGACCACAATCGCTCCCAAAATTTTCATAGTACCCCAAGTTTTCAGAGTGCTACCGCACCATCTTCCGAACACAAAGTCGTCCGAACGTCGAAAACGACCACTGATCCTTGCATGTCCCGACATTGCGATCAATTCATATTAAGGTTTCGACCCCGGTCGTCGCGCTGGTTTTCGAGATAATCGCGAATAACCGCAATCGCTCCCAAAATTTTCAAAGTACCGCGAGTTTTCAGAGTACTTCCGCACCATCGGCGAACACAAAGTCGTCCGATCTTCGAAAACGACAACTGATCCTTGCGTGTCGCGACATTGCGATCAATTCATATTAAGGTTTCGACCCCAGTCGTCGCGCTGGTTTTCGAGGTAATCGCGAATGACCACAATCGCTCCCAAAATTTTCATAGTACCCCAAGTTTTCAGAGTGCTACCGCACCATCTTCCGAACACAAAGTCGTCCGAACGTCGAAAACGACCACTGATCCTTGCATGTCCCGACATTGCGATCAATTCATATTAAGGTTTCGACCCCGGTCGTCGCGCTGGTTTTCGAGATAATCGCGAATAACCGCAATCGCTCCCAAAATTTTCAAAGTACCGCGAGTTTTCAGAGTACTTCCGCACCATCGGCGAACACAAAGTCGTCCGATCTTCGAAAACGACAACTGATCCTTGCGTGTCGCGACATTGCGATCAATTCATATTAAGGTTTCGACCCCAGTCGTCGCGCTGGTTTTCGAGGTAATCGCGAATGACCACAATCGCTCCCAAAATTTTCATAGTACCCCAAGTTTTCAGAGTGCTACCGCGCCATCTTCCGAACACAAAGTCGTCCGAACGTCGAAAACGACCACTGATCCTTGCATGTCCCGACATTGCGATCAATTCATATTAAGGTTTCGACCCCGGTCGTCGCGCTGGTTAATGAGGTAATCGCGAATGTCCCCAATCGCTCCCAAAATTTTCATAGTACCCCAAGTTTTCAGAGTGCTACCGCACCATCTTCCGAACACAAAGTCGTCCGAACGTCGAAAACGACCACTGATCCTTGCATGTCCCGACATTGCGACCAATTCATATTAAGATTTCGAACCCGGTCGTCGCGCTGGTTTTCGAGATAATCGTGAATAACCACAATCGCTCCCAAAATTTTCAAAGTACCGCGAGTTTTCTGAGTGCTTCCGCACAATCTTCCGAACACAAAGTCGTCCGATCTTCAACAACGACCGCTGATCCTTGCGTGTCGCGACATTGCGATCAATTCATATCAAGGTTTCGACCCCGGCCCTCGCGCTGGTTTTCGAGATAATCGCGAATAACTCCAATCGCTCCCAAAATTTTCAAGTTACCGCGAGTTGTCAGAGTCCTTCCCCACCATCGTCCGAACACAAAGTCGTCCGATTATAGAAAACGACCACTGATCCTTTCGTGTCCCGACATTGCGATCAATTCATATTAAGATTTCGACCCCGGCACTCGCGCTGGTTTTCGAGATAATCGCGAATAACCCCAATCGGTCCGAAAAATTTTCAAAGTACCGCGTGTTTTCAGAGTGCTTCCGCTCCATCGTCCGAAAACAAAGTCGTCCGATCGTCGAAAACGACCACTGATCCTTGCGACTCGCGACATTGCGATCAATTCATATTAAGGTTTCGAACCCGGGCCTCGCGCTGGTTTTCGTGATAATCGCGAATAACCCCAATCGCTCCCTAAATTTTCAAAGTACCGCGAGCTTTCAGAGTCCTTCCGCACCATCGTCCGAACACAAAGTCGTCCGAACGTCCAAAACGACCACTGATCCTTGCGTGTCGCGACATTGCGATTAATTCATATTAAGGTTTCGACCCCGGCCCTCGCGCTGGTTTTCGAGATAATCGCGAATAACCCCAATCGCTCCCAAAATTTTCAAGGTACCGCGAGTTGTCAGAGTCCTTCCGCACCATCGTCCGAACACAAAGTCGTCCGATTAAAGAAAACGACCACTGATCCTTTCGTGTCCCGACATTGCGATCAATTCATATTAAGATTTCGAACCCGGTCGTCGCGCTGGTTTTCGAGATAATCGCAAATAACCCCAATCGGTCCGAAAAATTTTCAAAGTACCACGAGTTTTCAGAGTCCTTCCGCACAATCTTCCGAACACAAAGTCGTCCGAACGTCGAAAACGACCACTGATCCTTGCATGTCGCGACATTGCGATCAATTCATATTAAGGTTTCGACCCCAGTCGTCGCGCTGGTTTTCGAGGTAATCGCGAATGACCACAATCGCTCCCAAAATTTTCAAAGTACCCCAAGTTTTCAGAGTGCTTCCGCACCATCTTCCGAACACAAAGTCGTCCGAACGTCGAAAACGATCACTGATCCTTGCATGTCGCGACATTGCGATCAATTCATATTAAGGTTTCGACCCCGGCACTCGCGCTGGTTTTCGAGATAATCGCGAATAACCCCAATCGCTCCCAAAATTTTCAAAGTACCGCGTGTTTTCAGAGTGCTTCCGCTTCATCGTCCGAAAACAAAGTCGTCCGATCGTCGAAAACGACCACTGATCCTTGCGACTCGCGACATTGCGATCAATTCATATTAAGGTTTCGAACCCGGGCCTCGCGCTGGTTTTCGTGATAATCGCAAATAACCCCAATCGCTCCCTAAATTTTCAAAGTACCGCGAGTTTTCAGAGTGCTTCCGCACCATCTTCCGAACGCAAAGTCGTCCGAACGTCGAAAACGACCACTGATCCTTGCGACTCGCGACATTGCGATCAATTCATATTAAGGTTTCGACCCCGGCCCTCGCGCTGGTTTTCGTGATAATCGCGAATAACCCCAATCGCTCCCTAAATTTTCAAAGTACCGCGAGTTGTCAGAGTCTTTCCGCACCTTCGTCCGAACACAAAGACGCCCGATCGTCGAAAACGACCACAGATCCTTGCGTGTTGCGACATTGCGATCAATTCATATTAAGGTTTCGAGCCCGGTCGTCGCGCTGGTTTTCGAGATAATCGCGAATAACCGCAATCGCCCCAAAATTCTCAAAGTACCGCGAGTTTTCAGAGTCATTCCGCACCATCGGCGAACACAAAGTCGTCCGATCTTCGAAAACGACAACTGATCCTTGCGTGTCGCGACATTGCGATCAATTCATATTAAGGTTTCGACCCCAGTCGTCGCGCTGGTTTTCGAGGTAATCGCGAATGACCACAATCGCTCCCAAAATTTTCATAGTACCCCAAGTTTTCAGAGTGCTACCGCACCATCTTCCGAACACAAAGTCGTCCGAACGTCGAAAACGACCACTGATCCTTGCATGTCCCGACATTGCGATCAATTCATATTAAGGTTTCGACCCCGGTCGTCGCGCTGGTTTTCGAGATAATCGCGAATAACCGCAATCGCTCCCAAAATTTTCAAAGTACCGCGAGTTTTCAGAGTCCTTCCGCACCTTCGTCCGAACACAAAGACGCCCGATCGTCGAAAACGAACACAGATCCTTGCGTGTTGCGACATTGCGATCAATTCATATTAAGGTTTCGAACCCGGTCGTCGCGCTGGTTTTCGAGATAATCGCGAATAACCGCAATCGCCCCAAAATTCTCAAAGTACCGCGAGTTTTCAGAGTCATTCTACACCATCGGCGAACACAAAGTCGTCCGATCTTCGAAAACGACCACTGATCCTTGCGTGTCGCGACATTGCGATCAATTCATATTAAGGTTTCGACCACAACCCTCGCGCTTGTTTTCGAGAAACTCGCGAATAATCATAGTCGCTCCCAAAATTTTCAATGTACCGCGAGTTGTCAGAGTCCTTCCGCACCATCGACGAACACAAAGTCGTCCGATCTTCGCAAACGACCACTGATCCTTGCGTGTTGCGACATTGCGATCAATTCATATTAAGGTTTCGACCTCGGCCCTCGCGCTGGTTTTCGAGAAAATCGCGAATAACCCTAATCGCTCCCAAAATTTTCATAGTACCGCGAGTGTTCAGAGTCCTTCCGCACCATCGTCCGAACACAAAGTCGTCCGATCTTCGAAAACGACCACTGATCCTTGCGTGTTGCGACATTGCGATCAATTCATATTAAGGTTTCGACCTCGGCCCTCGCGCTGGTTTTCGAGATAATCGCGAATAACCTTAATCGCTCCCAACATTTTCAAAGTACCGCGAGTTTTCAGAGTCCTTCCGCTCCATCGTCCGAACACAAAGTCGTCCGATTTTCGAAAACGACCACTGATCCTTGCGTGTTGCGACATTGCGATCAATTCATATTAAGGTTTCGACCCCGGTTGTCGCGCTGGTTTTCGAGATAATCGCGAATAACCGCAATCGCTCCCAAAATTTTCAAAGTACCGCGAGTTTTCAGAGTACTTCCGCACCATCGGCGAACACAAAGTCGTCCGATCTTCGAAAACGACAACTGATCCTTGCGTGTCGCGACATTGCGATCAATTCATATTAAGGTTTCGACCCCAGTCGTCGCGCTGGTTTTCGAGGTAATCGCGAATGACTACAATCGCTCCCAAAATTTTCATAGTACCCCAAGTTTTCAGAGTGCTACCGCACCATCTTCCGAACACAAAGTCGTCCGAACGTCGAAAACGACCACTGATCCTTGCATGTCCCGACATTGCGATCAATTCATATTAAGGTTTCGACCCCGGTCGTCGCGCTGGTTTTCGAGATAATCGCGAATAACCGCAATCGCTCCCAAAATTTTCAAAGTACCGCGAGTTTTCAGAGTACTTCCGCACCATCGGCGAACACAAAGTCGTCGGATCTTCGAAAACGACAACTGATCCTTGCGTGTCGCGACATTGCGATCAATTCATATTAAGGTTTCGACCCCAGTCGTCGCGCTGGTTTTCGAGGTAATCGCGAATGACCACAATCGCTCCCAAAATTTTCATAGTACCCCAAGTTTTCAGAGTGCTACCGCACCATCTTCCGAACACAAAGTCGTCCGAACGTCGAAAACGACCACTGATCCTTGCATGTCCCGACATTGCGATCAATTCATATTAAGGTTTCGACCCCGGTCGTCGCGCTGGTTAATGAGGTAATCGCGAATGTCCCCAATCGCTCCCAAAATTTTCATAGTACCCCAAGTTTTCAGAGTGCTACCGCACCATCTTCCGAACACAAAGTCGTCCGAACGTCGAAAACGACCACTGATCCTTGCATGTCCCGACATTGCGACCAATTCATATTAAGATTTCGAACCCGGTCGTCGCGCTGGTTTTCGAGATAATCGTGAATAACCACAATCGCTCCCAAAATTTTCAAAGTACCGCGAGTTTTCTGAGTGCTTCCGCACAATCTTCCGAACACAAAGTCGTCCGATCTTCAACAACGACCGCTGATCCTTGCGTGTCGCGACATTGCGATCAATTCATATCAAGGTTTCGACCCCGGCCCTCGCGCTGGTATTCGAGATAATCGCGAATAACCACAAACGCTCCCAAAATTTTCAAAGTACCGCGAGTTTTCTGAGTGCTTCCGCTCCATCTTACGAACACAAAGTCGTCCGAACGTCGAAAACGACCACCGATCCTTGCGTGTCGCGACATTGCGATCAATTCATATTAAGGTTTCGACCCCGGCCCTCGCGCTGGTTTTCGAGATAATCGCGAATAACTCCAATCGCTCCCAAAATTTTCAAGTTACCGCGAGTTGTCAGAGTCCTTCCCCACCATCGTCCGAACACAAAGTCGTCCGATTATAGAAAACGACCACTGATCCTTTCGTGTCCCGACATTGCGATCAATTCATATTAAGATTTCGACCCCGGCACTCGCGCTGGTTTTCGAGATAATCGCGAATAACCCCAATCGGTCCGAAAAATTTTCAAAGTACCGCGTGTTTTCAGAGTGCTTCCGCTCCATCGTCCGAAAACAAAGTCGTCCGATCGTCGAAAACGACCACTGATCCTTGCGACTCGCGACATTGCGATCAATTCATATTAAGGTTTCGAACCCGGGCCTCGCGCTGGTTTTCGTGATAATCGCGAATAACCCCAATCGCTCCCTAAATTTTCAAAATACCGCGAGTTTTCTGAGTGCTTCCGCTCCATCTTACGAACACAAAGTCGTCCGAACGTCGAAAACGACCACTGATCCTTGCGTGTCGCGACATTGCGATCAATTCATATTAAGGTTTCGACCCCGGCCCTCGCGCTGGTTTTCGTGATAATCGCGAATAACCCCAATCGCTCCCTAAATTTTCAAAGTACCGCGAGCTTTCAGAGTCCTTCCGCACCATCGTCCGAACACAAAGTCGTCCGAACGTCCAAAACGACCACTGATCCTTGCGTGTCGCGACATTGCGATTAATTCATATTAAGGTTTCGACCCCGGCCCTCGCGCTGGTTTTCGAGATAATCGCGAATAACCCCAATCGCTCCCAAAATTTTCAAGGTACCGCGAGTTGTCAGAGTCCTTCCGCACCATCGTCCGAACACAAAGTCGTCCGATTAAAGAAAACGACCACTGATCCTTTCGTGTCCCGACATTGCGATCAATTCATATTAAGATTTCGAACCCGGTCGTCGCGCTGGTTTTCGAGATAATCGCAAATAACCCCAATCGGTCCGAAAAATTTTCAAAGTACCACGAGTTTTCAGAGTCCTTCCGCACAATCTTCCGAACACAAAGTCGTCCGAACGTCGAAAACGACCACTGATCCTTGCATGTCGCGACATTGCGATCAATTCATATTAAGGTTTCGACCCCAGTCGTCGCGCTGGTTTTCGAGGTAATCGCGAATGACCACAATCGCTCCCAAAATTTTCAAAGTACCCCAAGTTTTCAGAGTGCTTCCGCACCATCTTCCGAACACAAAGTCGTCCGAACGTCGAAAACGATCACTGATCCTTGCATGTCGCGACATTGCGATCAATTCATATTAAGGTTTCGACCCCGGCACTCGCGCTGGTTTTCGAGATAATCGCGAATAACCCCAATCGCTCCCAAAATTTTCAAAGTACCGCGTGTTTTCAGAGTGCTTCCGCTTCATCGTCCGAAAACAAAGTCGTCCGATCGTCGAAAACGACCACTGATCCTTGCGACTCGCGACATTGCGATCAATTCATATTAAGGTTTCGAACCCGGGCCTCGCGCTGGTTTTCGTGATAATCGCAAATAACCCCAATCGCTCCCTAAATTTTCAAAGTACCGCGAGTTTTCAGAGTGCTTCCGCACCATCTTCCGAACGTAAAGTCGTCCGAACGTCGAAAACGACCACTGATCCTTGCGACTCGCGACATTGCGATCAATTCATATTAAGGTTTCGACCCCGGCCCTCGCGCTGGTTTTCGTGATAATCGCGAATAACCCCAATCGCTCCCTAAATTTTCAAAGTACCGCGAGTTGTCAGAGTCTTTCCGCACCTTCGTCCGAACACAAAGACGCCCGATCGTCGAAAACGACCACAGATCCTTGCGTGTTGCGACATTGCGATCAATTCATATTAAGGTTTCGAGCCCGGTCGTCGCGCTGGTTTTCGAGATAATCGCGAATAACCGCAATCGCCCCAAAATTCTCAAAGTACCGCGAGTTTTCAGAGTCATTCCGCACCATCGGCGAACACAAAGTCGTCCGATCTTCGAAAACGACAACTGATCCTTGCGTGTCGCGACATTGCGATCAATTCATATTAAGGTTTCGACCCCAGTCGTCGCGCTGGTTTTCGAGGTAATCGCGAATGACCACAATCGCTCCCAAAATTTTCATAGTACCCCAAGTTTTCAGAGTGCTACCGCACCATCTTCCGAACACAAAGTCGTCCGAACGTCGAAAACGACCACTGATCCTTGCATGTCCCGACATTGCGATCAATTCATATTAAGGTTTCGACCCCGGTCGTCGCGCTGGTTTTCGAGATAATCGCGAATAACCGCAATCGCTCCCAAAATTTTCAAAGTACCGCGAGTTTTCAGAGTACTTCCGCACCATCGGCGAACACAAAGTCGTCCGATCTTCGAAAACGACAACTGATCCTTGCGTGTCGCGACATTGCGATCAATTCATATTAAGGTTTCGACCCCAGTCGTCGCGCTGGTTTTCGAGGTAATCGCGAATGACCACAATCGCTCCCAAAATTTTCATAGTACCCCAAGTTTTCAGAGTGCTACCGCACCATCTTCCGAACACAAAGTCGTCCGAACGTCGAAAACGACCACTGATCCTTGCATGTCCCGACATTGCGATCAATTCATATTAAGGTTTCGACCCCGGTCGTCGCGCTGGTTTTCGAGATAATCGCGAATAACCGCAATCGCTCCCAAAATTTTCAAAGTACCGCGAGTTTTCAGAGTACTTCCGCACCATCGGCGAACACAAAGTCGTCCGATCTTCGAAAACGACAACTGATCCTTGCGTGTCGCGACATTGCGATCAATTCATATTAAGGTTTCGACCCCAGTCGTCGCGCTGGTTTTCGAGGTAATCGCGAATGACCACAATCGCTCCCAAAATTTTCATAGCACCCCAAGTTTTCAGAGTGCTACCGCGCCATCTTCCGAACACAAAGTCGTCCGAACGTCGAAAACGACCACTGATCCTTGCATGTCCCGACATTGCGATCAATTCATATTAAGGTTTCGACCCCGGTCGTCGCGCTGGTTAATGAGGTAATCGCGAATGTCCCCAATCGCTCCCAAAATTTTCATAGTACCCCAAGTTTTCAGAGTGCTACCGCACCATCTTCCGAACACAAAGTCGTCCGAACGTCGAAAACGACCACTGATCCTTGCATGTCCCGACATTGCGACCAATTCATATTAAGATTTCGAACCCGATCGTCGCGCTGGTTTTCGAGATAATCGTGAATAACCACAATCGCTCCCAAAATTTTCAAAGTACCGCGAGTTTTCTGAGTGCTTCCGCACAATCTTCCGAACACAAAGTCGTCCGATCTTCAACAACGACCGCTGATCCTTGCGTGTCGCGACATTGCGATCAATTCATATCAAGGTTTCGACCCCGGCCCTCGCGCTGGTTTTCGAGATAATCGCGAATAACTCCAATCGCTCCCAAAATTTTCAAGTTACCGCGAGTTGTCAGAGTCCTTCCGCACCATCGTCCGAACACAAAGTCGTCCGATTATAGAAAACGACCACTGATCCTTTCGTGTCCCGACATTGCGATCAATTCATATTAAGATTTCGACCCCGGCACTCGCGCTGGTTTTCGAGATAATCGCGAATAACCCCAATCGGTCCGAAAAATTTTCAAAGTACCGCGTGTTTTCAGAGTGCTTCCGCTCCATCGTCCGAAAACAAAGTCGTCCGATCGTCGAAAACGACCACTGATCCTTGCGACTCGCGACATTGCGATCAATTCATATTAAGGTTTCGAACCCGGGCCTCGCGCTGGTTTTCGTGATAATCGCGAATAACCCCAATCGCTCCCTAAATTTTCAAAATACCGCGAGTTTTCTGAGTGCTTCCGCTCCATCTTACGAACACAAAGTCGTCCGGACGTCGAAAACGACCACTGATCCTTGCGTGTCGCGACATTGCGATCAATTCATATTAAGGTTTCGACCCCGGCCCTCGCGCTGGTTTTCGTGATAATCGCGAATAACCCCAATCGCTCCCTAAATTTTCAAAGTACCGCGAGCTTTCAGAGTCCTTCCGCACCATCGTCCGAACACAAAGTCGTCCGAACGTCCAAAACGACCACTGATCCTTGCGTGTCGCGACATTGCGATTAATTCATATTAAGGTTTCGACCCCGGCCCTCGCGCTGGTTTTCGAGATAATCGCGAATAACCCCAATCGCTCCCAAAATTTTCAAGGTACCGCGAGTTGTCAGAGTCCTTCCGCACCATCGTCCGAACACAAAGTCGTCCGATTAAAGAAAACGACCACTGATCCTTTCGTGTCCCGACATTGCGATCAATTCATATTAAGATTTCGAACCCGGTCGTCGCGCTGGTTTTCGAGATAATCGCAAATAACCCCAATCGGTCCGAAAAATTTTCAAAGTACCACGAGTTTTCAGAGTCCTTCCGCACAATCTTCCGAACACAAAGTCGTCCGAACGTCGAAAACGACCACTGATCCTTGCATGTCGCGACATTGCGATCAATTCATATTAAGGTTTCGACCCCAGTCGTCGCGCTGGTTTTCGAGGTAATCGCGAATGACCACAATCGCTCCCAAAATTTTCAAAGTACCCCAAGTTTTCAGAGTGCTTCCGCACCATCTTCCGAACACAAAGTCGTCCGAACGTCGAAAACGATCACTGATCCTTGCATGTCGCGACATTGCGATCAATTCATATTAAGGTTTCGACCCCGGCACTCGCGCTGGTTTTCGAGATAATCGCGAATAACCCCAATCGCTCCCAAAATTTTCAAAGTACCGCGTGTTTTCAGAGTGCTTCCGCTTCATCGTCCGAAAACAAAGTCGTCGGATCGTCGAAAACGACCACTGATCCTTGCGACTCGCGACATTGCGATCAATTCATATTAAGGTTTCGAACCCGGGCCTCGCGCTGGTTTTCGTGATAATCGCAAATAACCCCAATCGCTCCCTAAATTTTCAAAGTACCGCGAGTTTTCAGAGTGCTTCCGCACCATCTTCCGAACGCAAAGTCGTCCGAACGTCGAAAACGACCACTGATCCTTGCGACTCGCGACATTGCGATCAATTCATATTAAGGTTTCGACCCCGGCACTCGCGCTGGTTTTCGTGATAATCGCGAATAACCCCAATCGCTCCCTAAATTTTCAAAGTACCGCGAGTTGTCAGAGTCTTTCCGCACCTTCGTCCGAACACAAAGACGCCCGATCGTCGAAAACGACCACAGATCCTTGCGTGTTGCGACATTGCGATCAATTCATATTAAGGTTTCGAGCCCGGTCGTCGCGCTGGTTTTCGAGATAATCGCGAATAACCGCAATCGCCCCAAAATTCTCAAAGTACCGCGAGTTTTCAGAGTCATTCTACACCATCGGCGAACACAAAGTCGTCCGATCTTCGAAAACGACCACTGATCCTTGCGTGTCGCGACATTGCGATCAATTCATATTAAGGTTTCGACCACAACCCTCGCGCTTGTTTTCGAGAAACTCGCGAATAATCATAGTCGCTCCCAAAATTTTCAATGTACCGCGAGTTGTCAGAGTCCTTCCGCACCATCGGCGAACACAAAGTCGTCCGATCTTCGCAAACGACCACTGATCCTTGCGTGTTGCGACATTGCGATCAATTCATATTAAGGTTTCGACCTCGGCCATCGCGCTGGTTTTCGAGAAAATCGCGAATAACCCTAATCGCTCCCAAAATTTTCATAGTACCGCGAGTGTTCAGAGTCCTTCCGCACCATCGTCCGAACACAAAGTCGTCCGATCTTCGAAAACGACCACTGATCCTTGCGTGTTGCGACATTGCGATCAATTCATATTAAGGTTTCGACCTCGGCCCTCGCGCTGGTTTTCGAGATAATCGCGAATAACCCTAATCGCTCCCAACATTTTCAAAGTACCGCGAGTTTTCAGAGTCCTTCCGCTCCATCGTCCGAACACAAAGTCGTCCGATTTTCGAAAACGACCACTGATCCTTGCGTGTTGCGACATTGCGATCAATTCATATTAAGGTTTCGACCCCGGTTGTCGCGCTGGTTTTCGAGATAATCGCGAATAACCGCAATCGCTCCCAAAATTTTCAAAGTACCGCGAGTTTTCAGAGTACTTCCGCACCATCGGCGAACACAAAGTCGTCCGATCTTCGAAAACGACAACTGATCCTTGCGTGTCGCGACATTGCGATCAATTCATATTAAGGTTTCGACCCCAGTCGTCGCGCTGGTTTTCGAGGTAATCGCGAATGACTACAATCGCTCCCAAAATTTTCATAGTACCCCAAGTTTTCAGAGTGCTACCGCACCATCTTCCGAACACAAAGTCGTCCGAACGTCGAAAACGACCACTGATCCTTGCATGTCCCGACATTGCGATCAATTCATATTAAGGTTTCGACCCCGGTCGTCGCGCTGGTTTTCGAGATAATCGCGAATAACCGCAATCGCTCCCAAAATTTTCAAAGTACCGCGAGTTTTCAGAGTACTTCCGCACCATCAGCGAACACAAAGTCGTCCGATCTTCGAAAACGACAACTGATCCTTGCGTGTCGCGACATTGCGATCAATTCATATTAAGGTTTCGACCCCAGTCGTCGCGCTGGTTTTCGAGGTAATCGCGAATGACCACAATCGCTCCCAAAATTTTCATAGTACCCCAAGTTTTCAGAGTGCTACCGCACCATCTTCCGAACACAAAGTCGTCCGAACGTCGAAAACGACCACTGATCCTTGCGTGTAGCGACATTGCGATCAATTCATATTAAGTTTTCGACCCCGGTCGTCGCGCTGATTTTCGAGATAATCGCGAATAACCCCAATCACTCCCAAAATTTTCAAAGTCCCGCGAGTTTTCAGAGACCTTCCGCACCATCGGCGAACACAAAGTCGTCCGATCTTCGAAAACGACAACTGATCCTTGCGTGTCGCGACATTGCGATCAATTCATTTTAAAGTTTCGACCACGGTTGTCTCGCTGGTTTTCGAGATAATCGCGAATAACCGCAATCGCTCCCAAAATTTTCAAAGTACCGCGAGTTTTCTGAGTGCTTCCGCTCCATCTTACGAACACAAAGTCGTCCGAACGTCGAAAACGACCACCGATCCTTGCGTGTCGCGACATTGCAATCAATTCATATTAAGGTTTCGACCCCGGCCCTCGCGCTGGTTTTCGAGATAATCGCGAATAACTCCAATCGCTCCCAAAATTTTCAAGGTACCGCGAGTTGTCAGAGTCCTTCCGCACCATCGTCCGAACACAAAGTCGTCCGATTATAGAAAACGACCACTGATCCTTTCGTGTCCCGACATTGCGATCAATTCATATTAAGATTTCGACCCCGGCACTCGCGCTGGTTTTCGTGATAATCGCGAATAACCCCAATCGCTCCCTAAATTTTCAAAATACCGCGAGTTTTCTGAGTGCTTCCGCTCCATCTTACGAACACAAAGTCGTCCGAACGTCGAAAACGACCACTGATCCTTGCGTGTCGCGACATTGCGATCGATTCATATTAAGGTTTCGACCCCGGCCCTCGCGCTGGTTTTCCTGATAATCGCGAATAACCCCAATCGCTCCCTAAATTTTCAAAGTACCGCGAGCTTTCAGAGTCCTTCCGCACCATCGTCCGAACACAAAGTCGTCCGAACGTCCAAAACGACCACTGATCCTTGCGTGTCGCGACATTGCGATTAATTCATATTAAGGTTTCGACCCCGGCCCTCGCGCTGGTTTTCGAGATAATCGCGAATAACCCCAATCGCTCCCAAAATTTTCAAGGTACCGCGAGTTGTCAGAGTCCTTCCGCACCATCGTCCGAACACAAAGTCGTCCGATTAAAGAAAACGACCACTGATCCTTTCGTGTCCCGACATTGCGATCAATTCATATTAAGATTTCGAACCCGGTCGTCGCGCTGGTTTTCGAGATAATCGCAAATAACCCCAATCGGTCCGAAAAATTTTCAAAGTACCACGAGTTTTCAGAGTCCTTCCGCACAATCATCCGAACACAAAGTCGTCCGAACGTCGAAAACGACCACTGATCCTTGCATGTCGCGACATTGCGATCAATTCATATTAAGGTTTCGACCCCAGTCGTCGCGCTGGTTTTCGAGGTAATCGCGAATGACCACAATCGCTCCCAAAATTTTCAAAGTACCCCAAGTTTTCAGAGTGCTTCCGCACCATCTTCCGAACACAAAGTCGTCCGAACGTCGAAAACGATCACTGATCCTTGCATGTCGCGACATTGCGATCAATTCATATTAAGGTTTCGACCCCGGCACTCGCGCTGGTTTTCGAGATAATCGCGAATAACCCCAATCGCTCCCAAAATTTTCAAAGTACCGCGTGTTTTCAGAGTGCTTCCGCTTCATCGTCCGAAAACAAAGTCGTCCGATCGTCGAAAACGACCACTGATCCTTGCGACTCGCGACATTGCGATCAATTCATATTAAGGTTTCGAACCCGGGCCTCGCGCTGGTTTTCGTGATAATCGCAAATAACCCCAATCGCTCCCTAAATTTTCAAAGTACCGCGAGTTTTCAGAGTGCTTCCGCACCATCTTCCGAACGCAAAGTCGTCCGAACGTCGAAAACGACCACTGATCCTTGCGACTCGCGACATTGCGATCAATTCATATTAAGGTTTCGACCCCGGCCCTCGCGCTGGTTTTCGTGATAATCGCGAATAACCCCAATCGCTCCCTAAATTTTCAAAGTACCGCGAGTTGTCAGAGTCTTTCCGCACCTTCGTCCGAACACAAAGACGCCCGATCGTCGAAAACGACCACAGATCCTTGCGTGTTGCGACATTGCGATCAATTCATATTAAGGTTTCGAGCCCGGTCGTCGCGCTGGTTTTCGAGATAATCGCGAATAACCGCAATCGCCCCAAAATTCTCAAAGTACCGCGAGTTTTCAGAGTCATTCTACACCATCGGCGAACACAAAGTCGTCCGATCTTCGAAAACGACCACTGATCCTTGCGTGTCGCGACATTGCGATCAATTCATATTAAGGTTTCGACCACAACCCTCGCGCTTGTTTTCGAGAAACTCGCGAATAATCATAGTCGCTCCCAAAATTTTCAATGTACCGCGAGTTGTCAGAGTCCTTCCGCACCATCGGCGAACACAAAGTCGTCCGATCTTCGCAAACGACCACTGATCCTTGCGTGTTGCGACATTGCGATCAATTCATATTAAGGTTTCGACCTCGGCCCTCGCGCTGGTTTTCGAGAAAATCGCGAATAACCCTAATCGCTCCCAAAATTTTCATAGTACCGCGAGTGTTCAGAGTCCTTCCGCACCATCGTCCGAACACAAAGTCGTCCGATCTTCGAAAACGACCACTGATCCTTGCGTGTTGCGACATTGCGATCAATTCATATTAAGGTTTCGACCTCGGCCCTCGCGCTGGTTTTCGAGATAATCGCGAATAACCCTAATCGCTCCCAACATTTTCAAAGTACCGCGAGTTTTCAGAGTCCTTCCGCTCCATCGTCCGAACACAAAGTCGTCCGATTTTCGAAAACGACCACTGATCCTTGCGTGTTGCGACATTGCGATCAATTCATATTAAGGTTTCGACCCCGGTTGTCGCGCTGGTTTTCGAGATAATCGCGAATAACCGCAATCGCTCCCAAAATTTTCAAAGTACCGCGAGTTTTCAGAGTACTTCCGCACCATCGGCGAACACAAAGTCGTCCGATCTTCGAAAACGACAACTGATCCTTGC
This sequence comes from Andrena marginata, assembly GCA_963932335.1. NCBI lineage: Eukaryota > Metazoa > Arthropoda > Insecta > Hymenoptera > Andrenidae > Andrena > Andrena marginata. The sequence goes on along the minus strand of CAWVQI010000172.1, from coordinate 805,584 downwards.
GTGTCGCGACATTGCGATCAATTCATATTAAGGTTTCGACCCCAGTCGTCGCGCTGGTTTTCGAGGTAATCGCGAATGACTACAATCGCTCCCAAAATTTTCATAGTACCCCAAGTTTTCAGAGTGCTACCGCACCATCTTCCGAACACAAAGTCGTCCGAACGTCGAAAACGACCACTGATCCTTGCATGTCCCGACATTGCGATCAATTCATATTAAGGTTTCGACCCCGGTCGTCGCGCTGGTTTTCGAGATAATCGCGAATAACCGCAATCGCTCCCAAAATTTTCAAAGTACCGCGAGTTTTCAGAGTACTTCCGCACCATCAGCGAACACAAAGTCGTCCGATCTTCGAAAACGACAACTGATCCTTGCGTGTCGCGACATTGCGATCAATTCATATTAAGGTTTCGACCCCAGTCGTCGCGCTGGTTTTCGAGGTAATCGCGAATGACCACAATCGCTCCCAAAATTTTCATAGTACCCCAAGTTTTCAGAGTGCTACCGCACCATCTTCCGAACACAAAGTCGTCCGAACGTCGAAAACGACCACTGATCCTTGCGTGTCGCGACATTGCGATCAATTCATATTAAGTTTTCGACCCCGGTCGTCGCGCTGATTTTCGAGATAATCGCGAATAACCCCAATCACTCCCAAAATTTTCAAAGTCCCGCGAGTTTTCAGAGTCCTTCCGCACCATCGGCGAACACAAAGTCGTCCGATCTTCGAAAACGACAACTGATCCTTGCGTGTCGCGACATTGCGATCAATTCATTTTAAAGTTTCGACCCCGGTTGTCTCGCTGGTTTTCGAGATAATCGCGAATAACCGCAATCGCTCCCAAAATTTTCAAAGTACCGCGAGTTTTCAGAGTCCTTCCGCACCTTCGTCCGAACACAAAGACGCCCGATCGTCGAAAACGAACACAGATCCTTGCGTGTTGCGACATTGCGATCAATTCATATTAAGGTTTCGAACCCGGTCGTCGCGCTGGTTTTCGAGATAATCGCGAATAACCGCAATCGCCCCAAAATTCTCAAAGTACCGCGAGTTTTCAGAGTCATTCTACACCATCGGCGAACACAAAGTCGTCCGATCTTCGAAAACGACCACTGATCCTTGCGTGTCGCGACATTGCGATCAATTCATATTAAGGTTTCGACCACAACCCTCGCGCTTGTTTTCGAGAAACTCGCGAATAATCATAGTCGCTCCCAAAATTTTCAATGTACCGCGAGTTGTCAGAGTCCTTCCGCACCATCGGCGAACACAAAGTCGTCCGATCTTCGCAAACGACCACTGATCCTTGCGTGTTGCGACATTGCGATCAATTCATATTAAGGTTTCGACCTCGGCCCTCGCGCTGGTTTTCGAGAAAATCGCGAATAACCCTAATCGCTCCCAAAATTTTCATAGTACCGCGAGTGTTCAGAGTCCTTCCGCACCATCGTCCGAACACAAAGTCGTCCGATCTTCGAAAACGACCACTGATCCTTGCGTGTTGCGACATTGCGATCAATTCATATTAAGGTTTCGAACCCGGGCCTCGCGCTGGTTTTCGTGATAATCGCGAATAACCCCAATCGCTCCCTAAATTTTCAAAATACCGCGAGTTTTCTGAGTGCTTCCGCTCCATCTTACGAACACAAAGTCGTCCGAACGTCGAAAACGACCACTGATCCTTGCGTGTCGCGACATTGCGATCAAATCATATTAAGGTTTCGACCCCGGCCCTCGCGCTGGTTTTCGTGATAATCGCGAATAACCCCAATCGCTCCCTAAATTTTCAAAGTACCGCGAGCTTTCAGAGTCCTTCCGCACCATCGTCCGAACACAAAGTCGTCCGAACGTCCAAAACGACCACTGATCCTTGCGTGTCGCGACATTGCGATTAATTCATATTAAGGTTTCGACCCCGGCCCTCGCGCTGGTTTTCGAGATAATCGCGAATAACCCCAATCGCTCCCAAAATTTTCAAGGTACCGCGAGTTGTCAGAGTCTTTCCGCACCATCGTCCGAACACAAAGTCGTCCGATTATAGAAAACGACCACTGATCCTTTCGTGTCCCGACATTGCGATCAATTCATATTAAGGTTTCGACCCCGGTCGTCGCGCTGGTTTTCGAGATAATCGCGAATAACCGCAATCGCTCCCAAAATTTTCAAAGTACCGCGAGTTTTCAGAGTACTTCCGCACCATCGGCGAACACAAAGTCGTCCGATCTTCGAAAACGACAACTGATCCTTGCGTGTCGCGACATTGCGATCAATTCATATTAAGGTTTCGACCCCAGTCGTCGCGCTGGTTTTCGAGGTAATCGCGAATGACCACAATCGCTCCCAAAATTTTCATAGTACCCCAAGTTTTCAGAGTGCTACCGCACCATCTTCCGAACACAAAGTCGTCCGAACGTCGAAAACGACCACTGATCCTTGCATGTCCCGACATTGCGATCAATTCATATTAAGGTTTCGACCCCGGTGGTCGCGCTGGTTAATGAGGTAATCGCGAATGTCCCCAATCGCTCCCAAAATTTTCATAGTACCCCAAGTTTTCAGAGTGCTACCGCACCATCTTCCGAACACAAAGTCGTCCGAACGTCGAAAACGACCACTGATCCTTGCATGTCCCGACATTGCGACCAATTCATATTAAGATTTCGAACCCGGTCGTCGCGCTGGTTTTCGAGATAATCGTGAATAACCACAATCGCTCCCAAAATTTTCAAAGTACCGCGAGTTTTCTGAGTGCTTCCGCACAATCTTCCGAACACAAAGTCGTCCGATCTTCAACAACGACCGCTGATCCTTGCGTGTCGCGACATTGCGATCAATTCATATCAAGGTTTCGACCCCGGCCCTCGCGCTGGTATTCGAGATAATCGCGAATAACCACAAACGCTCCCAAAATTTTCAAAGTACCGCGAGTTTTCTGAGTGCTTCCGCTCCATCTTACGAACACAAAGTCGTCCGAACGTCGAAAACGACCACCGATCCTTGCGTGTCGCGACATTGCAATCAATTCATATTAAGGTTTCGACCCCGGCCCTCGCGCTGGTTTTCGAGATAATCGCGAATAACCCTAATCGCTCCCAACATTTTCAAAGTACCGCGAGTTTTCAGAGTCCTTCCGCTCCATCGTCCGAACACAAAGTCGTCCGATTTTCGAAAACGACCACTGATCCTTGCGTGTTGCGACATTGCGATCAATTCATATTAAGGTTTCGACCCCGGTTGTCGCGCTGGTTTTCGAGATAATCGCGAATAACCGCAATCGCTCCCAAAATTTTCAAAGTACCGCGAGTTTTCAGAGTACTTCCGCACCATCGGCGAACACAAAGTCGTCCGATCTTCGAAAACGACAACTGATCCTTGCGTGTCGCGACATTGCGATCAATTCATATTAAGGTTTCGACCCCAGTCGTCGCGCTGGTTTTCGAGGTAATCGCGAATGACTACAATCGCTCCCAAAATTTTCATAGTACCCCAAGTTTTCAGAGTGCTACCGCACCATCTTCCGAACACAAAGTCGTCCGAACGTCGAAAACGACCACTGATCCTTGCATGTCCCGACATTGCGATCAATTCATATTAAGGTTTCGACCCCGGTCGTCGCGCTGGTTTTCGAGATAATCGCGAATAACCGCAATCGCTCCCAAAATTTTCAAAGTACCGCGAGTTTTCAGAGTACTTCCGCACCATCAGCGAACACAAAGTCGTCCGATCTTCGAAAACGACAACTGATCCTTGCGTGTCGCGACATTGCGATCAATTCATATTAAGGTTTCGACCCCAGTCGTCGCGCTGGTTTTCGAGGTAATCGCGAATGACCACAATCGCTCCCAAAATTTTCATAGTACCCCAAGTTTTCAGAGTGCTACCGCACCATCTTCCGAACACAAAGTCGTCCGAACGTCGAAAACGACCACTGATCCTTGCGTGTCGCGACATTGCGATCAATTCATATTAAGTTTTCGACCCCGGTCGTCGCGCTGATTTTCGAGATAATCGCGAATAACCCCAATCACTCCCAAAATTTTCAAAGTCCCGCGAGTTTTCAGAGTCCTTCCGCACCATCGGCGAACACAAAGTCGTCCGATCTTCGAAAACGACAACTGATCCTTGCGTGTCGCGACATTGCGATCAATTCATTTTAAAGTTTCGACCCCGGTTGTCTCGCTGGTTTTCGAGATAATCGCGAATAACCGCAATCGCTCCCAAAATTTTCAAAGTACCGCGAGTTTTCAGAGTCCTTCCGCACCTTCGTCCGAACACAAAGACGCCCGATCGTCGAAAACGAACACAGATCCTTGCGTGTTGCGACATTGCGATCAATTCATATTAAGGTTTCGAACCCGGTCGTCGCGCTGGTTTTCGAGATAATCGCGAATAACCGCAATCGCCCCAAAATTCTCAAAGTACCGCGAGTTTTCAGAGTCATTCTACACCATCGGCGAACACAAAGTCGTCCGATCTTCGAAAACGACCACTGATCCTTGCGTGTCGCGACATTGCGATCAATTCATATTAAGGTTTCGACCACAACCCTCGCGCTTGTTTTCGAGAAACTCGCGAATAATCATAGTCGCTCCCAAAATTTTCAATGTACCGCGAGTTGTCAGAGTCCTTCCGCACCATCGGCGAACACAAAGTCGTCCGATCTTCGCAAACGACCACTGATCCTTGCGTGTTGCGACATTGCGATCAATTCATATTAAGGTTTCGACCTCGGCCCTCGCGCTGGTTTTCGAGAAAATCGCGAATAACCCTAATCGCTCCCAAAATTTTCATAGTACCGCGAGTGTTCAGAGTCCTTCCGCACCATCGTCCGAACACAAAGTCGTCCGATCTTCGAAAACGACCACTGATCCTTGCGTGTTGCGACATTGCGATCAATTCATATTAAGGTTTCGAACCCGGGCCTCGCGCTGGTTTTCGTGATAATCGCGAATAACCCCAATCGCTCCCTAAATTTTCAAAATACCGCGAGTTTTCTGAGTGCTTCCGCTCCATCTTACGAACACAAAGTCGTCCGAACGTCGAAAACGACCACTGATCCTTGCGTGTCGCGACATTGCGATCAAATCATATTAAGGTTTCGACCCCGGCCCTCGCGCTGGTTTTCGTGATAATCGCGAATAACCCCAATCGCTCCCTAAATTTTCAAAGTACCGCGAGCTTTCAGAGTCCTTCCGCACCATCGTCCGAACACAAAGTCGTCCGAACGTCCAAAACGACCACTGATCCTTGCGTGTCGCGACATTGCGATTAATTCATATTAAGGTTTCGACCCCGGCCCTCGCGCTGGTTTTCGAGATAATCGCGAATAACCCCAATCGCTCCCAAAATTTTCAAGGTACCGCGAGTTGTCAGAGTCCTTCCGCACCATCGTCCGAACACAAAGTCGTCCGATTATAGAAAACGACCACTGATCCTTTCGTGTCCCGACATTGCGATCAATTCATATTAAGGTTTCGACCCCGGTCGTCGCGCTGGTTTTCGAGATAATCGCGAATAACCGCAATCGCTCCCAAAATTTTCAAAGTACCGCGAGTTTTCAGAGTACTTCCGCACCATCGGCGAACACAAAGTCGTCCGATCTTCGAAAACGACAACTGATCCTTGCGTGTCGCGACATTGCGATCAATTCATATTAAGGTTTCGACCCCAGTCGTCGCGCTGGTTTTCGAGGTAATCGCGAATGACCACAATCGCTCCCAAAATTTTCATAGTACCCCAAGTTTTCAGAGTGCTACCGCACCATCTTCCGAACACAAAGTCGTCCGAACGTCGAAAACGACCACTGATCCTTGCATGTCCCGACATTGCGATCAATTCATATTAAGGTTTCGACCCCGGTCGTCGCGCTGGTTAATGAGGTAATCGCGAATGTCCCCAATCGCTCCCAAAATTTTCATAGTACCCCAAGTTTTCAGAGTGCTACCGCACCATCTTCCGAAAACAAAGTCGTCCGAACGTCGAAAACGACCACTGATCCTTGCATGTCCCGACATTGCGACCAATTCATATTAAGATTTCGAACCCGGTCGTCGCGCTGGTTTTCGAAATAATCGTGAATAACCACAATCGCTCCCAAAATTTTCAAAGTACCGCGAGTTTTCTGAGTGCTTCCGCACAATCTTCCGAACACAAAGTCGTCCGATCTTCAACAACGACCGCTGATCCTTGCGTGTCGCGACATTGCGATCAATTCATATCAAGGTTTCGACCCCGGCCCTCGCGCTGGTATTCGAGATAATCGCGAATAACCACAAACGCTCCCAAAATTTTCAAAGTACCGCGAGTTTTCTGAGTGCTTCCGCTCCATCTTACGAACACAAAGTCGTCCGAACGTCGAAAACGACCACCGATCCTTGCGTGTCGCGACATTGCAATCAATTCATATTAAGGTTTCGACCCCGGCCCTCGCGCTGGTTTTCGAGATAATCGCGAATAACTCCAATCGCTCCCAAAATTTTCAAGGTACCGCGAGTTGTCAGAGTCCTTCCGCACCATCGTCCGAACACAAAGTCGTCCGATTATAGAAAACGACCACTGATCCTTTCGTGTCCCGACATTGCGATCAATTCATATTAAGATTTCGACCCCGGCACTCGCGCTGGTTTTCGAGATAATCGCGAATAACCCCAATCGGTCCGAAAAATTTTCAAAGTACCGCGTGTTTTCAGAGTGCTTCCGCTCCATCGTCCGAAAACAAAGTCGTCCGATCGTCGAAAACGACCACTGATCCTTGCGACTCGCGACATTGCGATCAATTCATATTAAGGTTTCGAACCCGGGCCTCGCGCTGGTTTTCGTGATAATCGCGAATAACCCCAATCGCTCCCTAAATTTTCAAAATACCGCGAGTTTTCTGAGTGCTTCCGCTCCATCTTACGAACACAAAGTCGTCCGAACGTCGAAAACGACCACTGATCCTTGCGTGTCGCGACATTGCGATCAATTCATATTAAGGTTTCGACCCTGGCCCTCGCGCTGGTTTTCGTGATAATCGCGAATAACCCCAATCGCTCCCTAAATTTTCAAAGTACCGCGAGCTTTCAGAGTCCTTCCGCACCATCGTCCGAACACAAAGTCGTCCGAACGTCCAAAACGACCACTGATCCTTGCGTGTCGCGACATTGCGATTAATTCATATTAAGGTTTCGACCCCGGCCCTCGCGCTGGTTTTCGAGATAATCGCGAATAACCCCAATCGCTCCCAAAATTTTCAAGGTACCGCGAGTTGTCAGAGTCCTTCCGCACCATCGTCCGAACACAAAGTCGTCCGATTAAAGAAAACGACCACTGATCCTTTCGTGTCCCGACATTGCGATCAATTCATATTAAGATTTCGAACCCGGTCGTCGCGCTGGTTTTCGAGATAATCGCAAATAACCCCAATCGGTCCGAAAAATTTTCAAAGTACCACGAGTTTTCAGAGTCCTTCCGCACAATCTTCCGAACACAAAGTCGTCCGAACGTCGAAAACGACCACTGATCCTTGCATGTCGCGACATTGCGATCAATTCATATTAAGGTTTCGACCCCAGTCGTCGCGCTGGTTTTCGAGGTAATCGCGAATGACCACAATCGCTCCCAAAATTTTCAAAGTACCCCAAGTTTTCAGAGTGCTTCCGCACCATCTTCCGAACACAAAGTCGTCCGAACGTCGAAAACGATCACTGATCCTTGCATGTCGCGACATTGCGATCAATTCATATTAAGGTTTCGACCCCGGCACTCGCGCTGGTTTTCGAGATAATCGCGAATAACCCCAATCGCTCCCAAAATTTTCAAAGTACCGCGTGTTTTCAGAGTGCTTCCGCTTCATCGTCCGAAAACAAAGTCGTCCGATCGTCGAAAACGACCACTGATCCTTGCGACTCGCGACATTGCGATCAATTCATATTAAGGTTTCGAACCCGGGCCTCGCGCTGGTTTTCGTGATAATCGCAAATAACCCCAATCGCTCCCTAAATTTTCAAAGTACCGCGAGTTTTCAGAGTGCTTCCGCACCATCTTCCGAACGCAAAGTCGTCCGAACGTCGAAAACGACCACTGATCCTTGCGACTCGCGACATTGCGATCAATTCATATTAAGGTTTCGACCCCGGCCCTCGCGCTGGTTTTCGTGATAATCGCGAATAACCCCAATCGCTCCCTAAATTTTCAAAGTACCGCGAGTTGTCAGAGTCTTTCCGCACCTTCGTCCGAACACAAAGACGCCCGATCGTCGAAAACGACCACAGATCCTTGCGTGTTGCGACATTGCGATCAATTCATATTAAGGTTTCGAGCCCGGTCGTCGCGCTGGTTTTCGAGATAATCGCGAATAACCGCAATCGCCCCAAAATTCTCAAAGTACCGCGAGTTTTCAGAGTCATTCTACACCATCGGCGAACACAAAGTCGTCCGATCTTCGAAAACGACCACTGATCCTTGCGTGTCGCGACATTGCGATCAATTCATATTAAGGTTTCGACCACAACCCTCGCGCTTGTTTTCGAGAAACTCGCGAATAATCATAGTCGCTCCCAAAATTTTCAATGTACCGCGAGTTGTCAGAGTCCTTCCGCACCATCGGCGAACACAAAGTCGTCCGATCTTCGCAAACGACCACTGATCCTTGCGTGTTGCGACATTGCGATCAATTCATATTAAGGTTTCGACCTCGGCCCTCGCGCTGGTTTTCGAGAAAATCGCGAATAACCCTAATCGCTCCCAAAATTTTCATAGTACCGCGAGTGTTCAGAGTCCTTCCGCACCATCGTCCGAACACAAAGTCGTCCGATCTTCGAAAACGACCACTGATCCTTGCGTGTTGCGACATTGCGATCAATTCATATTAAGGTTTCGACCTCGGCCCTCGCGCTGGTTTTCGAGATAATCGCGAATAACCCTAATCGCTCCCAACATTTTCAAAGTACCGCGAGTTTTCAGAGTCCTTCCGCTCCATCGTCCGAACACAAAGTCGTCCGATTTTCGAAAACGACCACTGATCCTTGCGTGTTGCGACATTGCGATCAATTCATATTAAGGTTTCGACCCCGGTTGTCGCGCTGGTTTTCGAGATAATCGCGAATAACCGCAATCGCTCCCAAAATTTTCAAAGTACCGCGAGTTTTCAGAGTACTTCCGCACCATCGGCGAACACAAAGTCGTCCGATCTTCGAAAACGACAACTGATCCTTGCGTGTCGCGACATTGCGATCAATTCATATTAAGGTTTCGACCCCAGTCGTCGCGCTGGTTTTCGAGGTAATCGCGAATGACTACAATCGCTCCCAAAATTTTCATAGTACCCCAAGTTTTCAGAGTGCTACCGCACCATCTTCCGAACACAAAGTCGTCCGAACGTCGAAAACGACCACTGATCCTTGCATGTCCCGACATTGCGATCAATTCATATTAAGGTTTCGACCCCGGTCGTCGCGCTGGTTTTCGAGATAATCGCGAATAACCGCAATCGCTCCCAAAATTTTCAAAGTACCGCGAGTTTTCAGAGTACTTCCGCACCATCAGCGAACACAAAGTCGTCCGATCTTCGAAAACGACAACTGATCCTTGCGTGTCGCGACATTGCGATCAATTCATATTAAGGTTTCGACCCCAGTCGTCGCGCTGGTTTTCGAGGTAATCGCGAATGACCACAATCGCTCCCAAAATTTTCATAGTACCCCAAGTTTTCAGAGTGCTACCGCACCATCTTCCGAACACAAAGTCGTCCGAACGTCGAAAACGACCACTGATCCTTGCGTGTCGCGACATTGCGATCAATTCATATTAAGTTTTCGACCCCGGTCGTCGCGCTGATTTTCGAGATAATCGCGAATAACCCCAATCACTCCCAAAATTTTCAAAGTCCCGCGAGTTTTCAGAGTCCTTCCGCACCATCGGCGAACACAAAGTCGTCCGATCTTCGAAAACGACAACTGATCCTTGCGTGTCGCGACATTGCGATCAATTCATTTTAAAGTTTCGACCCCGGTTGTCTCGCTGGTTTTCGAGATAATCGCGAATAACCGCAATCGCTCCCAAAATTTTCAAAGTACCGCGAGTTTTCAGAGTCCTTCCGCACCTTCGTCCGAACACAAAGACGCCCGATCGTCGAAAACGAACACAGATCCTTGCGTGTTGCGACATTGCGATCAATTCATATTAAGGTTTCGAACCCGGTCGTCGCGCTGGTTTTCGAGATAATCGCGAATAACCGCAATCGCCCCAAAATTCTCAAAGTACCGCGAGTTTTCAGAGTCATTCTACACCATCGGCGAACACAAAGTCGTCCGATCTTCGAAAACGACCACTGATCCTTGCGTGTCGCGACATTGCGATCAATTCATATTAAGGTTTCGACCACAACCCTCGCGCTTGTTTTCGAGAAACTCGCGAATAATCATAGTCGCTCCCAAAATTTTCAATGTACCGCGAGTTGTCAGAGTCCTTCCGCACCATCGGCGAACACAAAGTCGTCCGATCTTCGCAAACGACCACTGATCCTTGCGTGTTGCGACATTGCGATCAATTCATATTAAGGTTTCGACCTCGGCCCTCGCGCTGGTTTTCGAGAAAATCGCGAATAACCCTAATCGCTCCCAAAATTTTCATAGTACCGCGAGTGTTCAGAGTCCTTCCGCACCATCGTCCGAACACAAAGTCGTCCGATCTTCGAAAACGACCACTGATCCTTGCGTGTTGCGACATTGCGATCAATTCATATTAAGGTTTCGAACCCGGGCCTCGCGCTGGTTTTCGTGATAATCGCGAATAACCCCAATCGCTCCCTAAATTTTCAAAATACCGCGAGTTTTCTGAGTGCTTCCGCTCCATCTTACGAACACAAAGTCGTCCGAACGTCGAAAACGACCACTGATCCTTGCGTGTCGCGACATTGCGATCAAATCATATTAAGGTTTCGACCCCGGCCCTCGCGCTGGTTTTCGTGATAATCGCGAATAACCCCAATCGCTCCCTAAATTTTCAAAGTACCGCGAGCTTTCAGAGTCCTTCCGCACCATCGTCCGAACACAAAGTCGTCCGAACGTCCAAAACGACCACTGATCCTTGCGTGTCGCGACATTGCGATTAATTCATATTAAGGTTTCGACCCCGGCCCTCGCGCTGGTTTTCGAGATAATCGCGAATAACCCCAATCGCTCCCAAAATTTTCAAGGTACCGCGAGTTGTCAGAGTCCTTCCGCACCATCGTCCGAACACAAAGTCGTCCGATTATAGAAAACGACCACTGATCCTTTCGTGTCCCGACATTGCGATCAATTCATATTAAGGTTTCGACCCCGGTCGTCGCGCTGGTTTTCGAGATAATCGCGAATAACCGCAATCGCTCCCAAAATTTTCAAAGTACCGCGAGTTTTCAGAGTACTTCCGCACCATCGGCGAACACAAAGTCGTCCGATCTTCGAAAACGACAACTGATCCTTGCGTGTCGCGACATTGCGATCAATTCATATTAAGGTTTCGACCCCAGTCGTCGCGCTGGTTTTCGAGGTAATCGCGAATGACCACAATCGCTCCCAAAATTTTCATAGTACCCCAAGTTTTCAGAGTGCTACCGCACCATCTTCCGAACACAAAGTCGTCCGAACGTCGAAAACGACCACTGATCCTTGCATGTCCCGACATTGCGATCAATTCATATTAAGGTTTCGACCCCGGTCGTCGCGCTGGTTAATGAGGTAATCGCGAATGTCCCCAATCGCTCCCAAAATTTTCATAGTACCCCAAGTTTTCAGAGTGCTACCGCACCATCTTCCGAACACAAAGTCGTCCGAACGTCGAAAACGACCACTGATCCTTGCATGTCCCGACATTGCGACCAATTCATATTAAGATTTCGAACCCGGTCGTCGCGCTGGTTTTCGAGATAATCGTGAATAACCACAATCGCTCCCAAAATTTTCAAAGTACCGCGAGTTTTCTGAGTGCTTCCGCACAATCTTCCGAACACAAAGTCGTCCGATCTTCAACAACGACCGCTGATCCTTGCGTGTCGCGACATTGCGATCAATTCATATCAAGGTTTCGACCCCGGCCCTCGCGCTGGTATTCGAGATAATCGCGAATAACCACAAACGCTCCCTAAATTTTCAAAGTACCGCGAGCTTTCAGAGTCCTTCCGCACCATCGTCCGAACACAAAGTCGTCCGAACGTCCAAAACGACCACTGATCCTTGCGTGTCGCGACATTGCGATTAATTCATATTAAGGTTTCGACCCCGGCCCTCGCGCTGGTTTTCGAGATAATCGCGAATAACCCCAATCGCTCCCAAAATTTTCAAGGTACCGCGAGTTGTCAGAGTCCTTCCGCACCATCGTCCGAACACAAAGTCGTCCGATTATAGAAAACGACCACTGATCCTTTCGTGTCCCGACATTGCGATCAATTCATATTAAGATTTCGAACCCGGTCGTCGCGCTGGTTTTCGAGATAATCGCAAATAACCCCAATCGGTCCGAAAAATTTTCAAAGTACCACGAGTTTTCAGAGTCCTTCCGCACAATCTTCCGAACACAAAGTCGTCCGAACGTCGAAAACGACCACTGATCCTTGCATGTCGCGACATTGCGATCAATTCATATTAAGGTTTCGACCCCAGTCGTCGCGCTGGTTTTCGAGGTAATCGCGAATGACCACAATCGCTCCCAAAATTTTCAAAGTACCCCAAGTTTTCAGAGTGCTTCCGCACCATCTTCCGAACACAAAGTCGTCCGAACGTCGAAAACGATCACTGATCCTTGCATGTCGCGACATTGCGATCAATTCATATTAAGGTTTCGACCCCGGCACTCGCGCTGGTTTTCGAGATAATCGCGAATAACCCCAATCGCTCGCAAAATTTTCAAAGTACCGCGTGTTTTCAGAGTGCTTCCGCTTCATCGTCCGAAAACAAAGTCGTCCGATCGTCGAAAACGACCACTGATCCTTGCGACTCGCGACATTGCGATCAATTCATATTAAGGTTTCGAACCCGGGCCTCGCGCTGGTTTTCGTGATAATCGCAAATAACCCCAATCGCTCCCTAAATTTTCAAAGTACCGCGAGTTTTCAGAGTGCTTCCGCACCATCTTCCGAACGCAAAGTCGTCCGAACGTCGAAAACGACCACTGATCCTTGCGACTCGCGACATTGCGATCAATTCATATTAAGGTTTCGACCCCGGCCCTCGCGCTGGTTTTCGTGATAATCGCGAATAACCCCAATCGCTCCCTAAATTTTCAAAGTACCGCGAGTTTTCAGAGTGCTTCCGCACCATCTTCCGAACACAAAGTCGTCCGAACGTCGAAAACGACCACTGATCCTTGCGTGCCGCGACATTGCGATCAATTCATATTAAGTTTTCGACCCCGGTCGTCGCGCTGATTTTCGAGATAATCGCGAATAACCCCAATCACTCCCAAAATTTTCAAAGTCCCGCGAGTTTTCAGAGTCCTTCCGCACCATCGGCGAACACAAAGTCGTCCGATCTTCGAAAACGACAACTGATCCTTGCGTGTCGCGACATTGCGATCAATTCATATTAAGGTTTCGACCCCGGTCGTCGCGTTGGTTTTCGAGATAATCGCGAATAACCGCAATCGCTCCGAAAATTTTCAAAGTCCCGCGAGTTTTCAGAGTCCTTCCGCACCATCGTCCGAACACAAAGTCGTCCGATTTTCGAAAACGACCACTGATCCTTGCGTGTTGCGACATTGCGATCAATTCATACTAAGGTTTCGACCCCGGTCGTCGCGCTGGTTTTCGAGATAATCGCGAAAAACCGCAATCGCTCCCAAAATTTTCAAAGTCCCGCGAGTTTTCAGAGTCCTTCCGCACCATCGGCGAACACAAAGTCGTCCGATCTTCGAAAACGACAACTGACCCTTGCGTGTTGCGGCATTGCGATCAATTCATTTTAAAGTTTCGACCCCGGTGGTCTCGCTGGTTTTCGAAGTAATCGCGAATATCCACAATCGCTCCCAATATTTTCAAAGTACCGCGAGTTGTCAGAGTCCTTCCGCACCTTCGTCCGAACACAAAGACGCCCGATCGTCGAAAACGAACACAGATCCTTGCGTGTTGCGACATTGCGATCAATTCATATTAAGGTTTCGACCCCGGTCGTCGCGCTGGTTTTCGAGGTAATCGCGAATAACCCTAATCGCTCCCAAAATTTTCAAAGTACCGCGAGTTTTCAGAGACCTTCCGCACCATCGGCGAACACAAAGTCGTCCGATCTTCGAAAACGACAACTGACACTTGCGTGTCGCGGCATTGCGATCAATTCATTTTAAAGTTTCGACCCCGGTTGTCTCGCTGGTTTTCGAGATAATCGCGAATAACCGCAATCGCTCCCAAAATTTTCAAAGTACCGCGAGTTTTCAGAGTCCTTCCGCACCATCGGCGAACACAAAGTCGTCCGATCTTCGAAAACGACAACTGACCCTTGCGTGTTGCGGCATTGCGATCAATTCATTTTAAAGTTTCGACCTCGGTGGTCTCGCTGGTTTTCGAAGTAATCGCGAATATCCACAATCGCTCCCAATATTTTCAAAGTCCCGCGAGTTTTCAGAGTCCTTCCGCAGCATCGGCGAACACAAAGTCGTCCGATCTTCGAAAACGACAACTGATCCTTGCGTGTCGCGACATTGCGATCAATTCATATTAAGGTTTCGACCCCGGTCGTCGCGCTGGTATTCGAGATAATCGCGAATAACCGCAATCGCTCCCAAAATTTTCTAAGTACCGCGAGTTTTCAGAGTCATTCTGCACCATCGGCGAACACAAAGTCGTCCGATCTTCGAAAACGACAACTGACCCTTGCGTGTTGCGGCATTGCGATCAATTCATTTTAAAGTTTCGACCCCGGTGGTCTCGCTGGTTTTCGAAGTAATCGCGAATATCCACAATCGCTCCCAATATTTTCAAAGTACCGCGAGTTGTCAGAGTCTTTCCGCACCTTCGTCCGAACACAAAGACGCCCGATCGTCGAAAACGACCACAGATCCTTGCGTGTTGCGACATTGCGATCAATTCATATTAAGGTTTCGACCCCGGTCGTCGCGCTGGTATTCGAGATAATCGCGAATAACCGCAATCGCTCCCAAAATTTTCTAAATACCGCGAGTTTTCAGAGTCATTCTGCACCATCGGCGAACACAAAGTCGTCCGATCTTCGAAAACGACAACTGACCCTTGCGTGCCGCGGCATTGCGATCAATTCATTTTAAAGTTTCGACCCCGGTTGTCGCGCTGGTTTTCGAGGTAATCGCGAATATCCACAATCGCTCCCAATATTTTCAAAGTACCGCGAGTTGTCAGAGTCCTTCCGCACCATCGTCCGAACACAAAGTCGTCCGATTGTAGAAAACGACCACTGATCCTTGCGTGTCGCGGCATTGCGATCAATTCATATTAAGGTTTCTACCACGGCCCTCGCGCTGGTTATCGAGAAAATCGCGAATAACCCTAATCGCTCCCAAAATTTTCAAAGTCCCGCGAGTTTTCAGAGTCCTTCCGCACCATCGGCGAACACAAAGTCGTCCGATCTTCGAAAACGACAACTGATCCTTGCGTGTCGCGACATTGCGATCAATTCATATTAAGGTTTCGACCCCGGTCGTCGCGCTGGTATTCGAGATAATCGCGAATAACCGCAATCGCTCCCAAAATTTTCTAAGTACCGCGAGTTTTCAGAGTCATTCTGCAACATCGTCCGAACACAAAGTCGTCCGATTTTCGAAAACGACAACTGATCCTTGCGTGTCGCGACATTGCGATCAATTCATATTAAGGTTTCGACCCCGGTCGTCGCGCTGGTATTCGAGATAATCGCGAATAACCGCAATCGCTCCCAAAATTTTCAAAGTACCGCGAGTTTTCAGAGACCTTCCGCACCATCGGCGAACACAAAGTCGTCCGATCTTCGAAAACGACAACTGACACTTGCGTGTCGCGGCATTGCGATCAATTCATTTTAAAGTTTCGACCCCGGTTGTCTCGCTGGTTTTCGAGATAATCGCGAATAACCGCAATCGCTCCCAAAATTTTCAAAGTACCGCGAGTTTTCAGAGTCATTCCGCACCATCGGCGAACACAAAGTCGTCCGATTTTCGAAAACGACCACTGATCCTTGCGTGTGCGACATTGCGATCAATTCATATTAAGGTTTCGACCAGGGCCCTCGCGCTGGTTTTCGAGATAATCGCGAATAACCCCAATCGGTCCGAAAAATTTTCAAAGTACCACGAGTTTTCAGAGTCCTTCCGCACAATCTTCCGAACACAAAGTCGTCCGAACGTCGAGAACGACCACTGATCCTTGCATGTCGCGACATTGCGATCAATTCATATTAAGGTTTCGACCCCAGTCGTCGCGCTGGTTTTCGAGGTAATCGCGAATGACCACAATCGCTCCCAAAATTTTCAAAGTACCCCAAGTTTTCAGAGTGCTTCCGCACCATCTTCCGAACACAAAGTCGTCCGAACGTCGAAAACGATCACTGATCCTTGCATGTCGCGACATTGCGATCAATTCATATTAAGGTTTCGACCCCAGTCGTCGCGCTGATTTTCGAGATAATCGCGAATAACCCCAATCACTCCCAAAATTTTCAAAGTCCCGCGAGTTTTCAGAGTCCTTCCGCACCATCGGCGAACACAAAGTCGTCCGATCTTCGAAAACGACAACTGATCCTTGCGTGTCGCGACATTGCGATCAATTCATACTAAGGTTTCGACCCCGGTCGTCGCGCTGGTTTTCGAGATAATCGCGAAAAACCGCAATCGCTCCCAAAATTTTCAAAGTCCCGCGAGTTTTCAGAGTCCTTCCGCACCATCGGCGAACACAAAGTCGTCCGATCTTCGAAAACGACAACTGACCCTTGCGTGTTGCGGCATTGCGATCAATTCATTTTAAAGTTTCGACCCCGGTGGTCTCGCTGGTTTTCGAAGTAATCGCGAATATCCACAATCGCTCCCAATATTTTCAAAGTACCGCGAGTTGTCAGAGTCCTTCCGCACCTTCGTCCGAACACAAAGACGCCCGATCGTCGAAAACGAACACAGATCCTTGCGTGTTGCGACATTGCGATCAATTCATATTAAGGTTTCGACCCCGGTCGTCGCGCTGGTTTTCGAGGTAATCGCGAATAACCCTAATCGCTCCCAAAATTTTCAAAGTACCGCGAGTTTTCAGAGACCTTCCGCACCATCGGCGAACACAAAGTCGTCCGATCTTCGAAAACGACAACTGACACTTGCGTGTCGCGGCATTGCGATCAATTCATTTTAAAGTTTCGACCCCGGTTGTCTCGCTGGTTTTCGAGATAATCGCGAATAACCGCAATCGCTCCCAAAATTTTCAAAGTACCGCGAGTTTTCAGAGTCCTTCCGCACCATCGGCGAACACAAAGTCGTCCGATCTTCGAAAACGACAACTGACCCTTGCGTGTTGCGGCATTGCGATCAATTCATTTTAAAGTTTCGACCTCGGTGGTCTCGCTGGTTTTCGAAGTAATCGCGAATATCCACAATCGCTCCCAATATTTTCAAAGTCCCGCGAGTTTTCAGAGTCCTTCCGCAGCATCGGCGAACACAAAGTCGTCCGATCTTCGAAAACGACAACTGATCCTTGCGTGTCGCGACATTGCGATCAATTCATATTAAGGTTTCGACCCCGGTCGTCGCGCTGGTATTCGAGATAATCGCGAATAACCGCAATCGCTCCCAAAATTTTCTAAGTACCGCGAGTTTTCAGAGTCATTCTGCACCATCGGCGAACACAAAGTCGTCCGATCTTCGAAAACGACAACTGACCCTTGCGTGTTGCGGCATTGCGATCAATTCATTTTAAAGTTTCGACCCCGGTGGTCTCGCTGGTTTTCGAAGTAATCGCGAATATCCACAATCGCTCCCAATATTTTCAAAGTACCGCGAGTTGTCAGAGTCTTTCCGCACCTTCGTCCGAACACAAAGACGCCCGATCGTCGAAAACGACCACAGATCCTTGCGTGTTGCGACATTGCGATCAATTCATATTAAGGTTTCGACCCCGGTCGTCGCGCTGGTATTCGAGATAATCGCGAATAACCGCAATCGCTCCCAAAATTTTCTAAGTACCGCGAGTTTTCAGAGTCATTCTGCACCATCGGCGAACACAAAGTCGTCCGATCTTCGAAAACGACAACTGACCCTTGCGTGTCGCGGCATTGCGATGAATTCATTTTAAAGTTTCGACCCCGGTTGTCGCGCTGGTTTTCGAGGTAATCGCGAATATCCACAATCGCTCCCAATATTTTCAAAGTACCGCGAGTTGTCAGAGTCCTTCCGCACCATCGTCCGAACACAAAGTCGTCCGATTGTAGAAAACGACCACTGATCCTTGCGTGTCGCGGCATTGCGATCAATTCATATTAAGGTTTCTACCACGGCCCTCGCGCTGGTTATCGAGAAAATCGCGAATAACCCTAATCGCTCCCAAAATTTTTAAAGTCCCGCGAGTTTTCAGAGTCCTTCCGCACCATCGGCGAACACAAAGTCGTCCGATCTTCGAAAACGACAACTGATCCTTGCGTGTCGCGACATTGCGATCAATTCATATTAAGGTTTCGACCCCGGTCGTCGCGCTGGTATTCGAGATAATCGCGAATAACCGCAATCGCTCCCAAAATTTTCTAAGTACCGCGAGTTTTCAGAGTCATTCTGCAACATCGTCCGAACACAAAGTCGTCCGATTTTCGAAAACGACAACTGATCCTTGCGTGTCGCGACATTGCGATCAATTCATATTAAGGTTTCGACCCCGGTCGTCGCGCTGGTATTCGAGATAATCGCGAATAACCGCAATCGCTCCCAAAATTTTCAAAGTACCGCGAGTTTTCAGAGACCTTCCGCACCATCGGCGAACACAAAGTCGTCCGATCTTCGAAAACGACAACTGACACTTGCGTGTCGCGGCATTGCGATCAATTCATTTTAAAGTTTCGACCCCGGTTGTCTCGCTGGTTTTCGAGATAATCGCGAATAACCGCAATCGCTCCCAAAATTTTCAAAGTACCGCGAGTTTTCAGAGTCATTCCGCACCATCGGCGAACACAAAGTCGTCCGATTTTCGAAAACGACCACTGATCCTTGCGTGTGCGACATTGCGATCAATTCATATTAAGGTTTCGACCCCGGTTGTCGCGCTGGTTTTCGAGATAATCGCGAATAACCGCAATCGCTCCCAAAATTTTCAAAGTACCACGAGTTTTCAGAGTCCTTCCGCACAATCTTCCGAACACAAAGTCGTCCGAACGTCGAAAACGACCACTGATCCTTGCATGTCGCGACATTGCGATCAATTCATATTAAGGTTTCGACCCCAGTCGTCGCGCTGGTTTTCGAGGTAATCGCGAATGACCACAATCGCTCCCAAAATTTTCAAAGTACCCCAAGTTTTCAGAGTGCTTCCGCACCATCTTCCGAACACAAAGTCGTCCGAACGTCGAAAACGATCACTGATCCTTGCATGTCGCGACATTGCGATCAATTCATATTAAGGTTTCGACCCCGGCACTCGCGCTGGTTTTCGAGATAATCGCGAATAACCCCAATCGCTCCCAAAATTTTCAAAGTACCGCGTGTTTTCAGAGTGCTTCCGCTTCATCGTCCGAAAACAAAGTCGTCCGATCGTCGAAAACGACCACTGATCCTTGCGACTCGCGACATTGCGATCAATTCATATTAAGGTTTCGAACCCGGGCCTCGCGCTGGTATTCGAGATAATCGCGAATAACCGCAATCGCTCCCAAAATTTTCTAAGTACCGCGAGTTTTCAGAGTCATTCTGCAACATCGTCCGAACACAAAGTCGTCCGATTTTCGAAAACGACAACTGATCCTTGCGTGTCGCGACATTGCGATCAATTCATATTAAGGTTTCGACCCCGGTCGTCGCGCTGGTATTCGAGATAATCGCGAATAACCGCAATCGCTCCCAAAATTTTCAAAGTACCGCGAGTTTTCAGAGACCTTCCGCACCATCGGCGAACACAAAGTCGTCCGATCTTCGAAAACGACAACTGACACTTGCGTGTCGCGGCATTGCGATCAATTCATTTTAAAGTTTCGACCCCGGTTGTCTCGCTGGTTTTCGAGATAATCGCGAATAACCGCAATCGCTCCCAAAATTTTCAAAGTACCGCGAGTTTTCAGAGTCATTCCGCACCATCGGCGAACACAAAGTCGTCCGATTTTCGAAAACGACCACTGATCCTTGCGTGTGCGACATTGCGATCAATTCATATTAAGGTTTCGACCCCGGTTGTCGCGCTGGTTTTCGAGATAATCGCGAATAACCGCAATCGCTCCCAAAATTTTCAAAGTACCACGAGTTTTCAGAGTCCTTCCGCACAATCTTCCGAACACAAAGTCGTCCGAACGTCGAAAACGACCACTGATCCTTGCATGTCGCGACATTGCGATCAATTCATATTAAGGTTTCGACCCCAGTCGTCGCGCTGGTTTTCGAGGTAATCGCGAATGACCACAATCGCTCCCAAAATTTTCAAAGTACCCCAAGTTTTCAGAGTGCTTCCGCACCATCTTCCGAACACAAAGTCGTCCGAACGTCGAAAACGATCACTGATCCTTGCATGTCGCGACATTGCGATCAATTCATATTAAGGTTTCGACCCCGGCACTCGCGCTGGTTTTCGAGATAATCGCGAATAACCCCAATCGCTCCCAAAATTTTCAAAGTACCGCGTGTTTTCAGAGTGCTTCCGCTTCATCGTCCGAAAACAAAGTCGTCCGATCGTCGAAAACGACCACTGATCCTTGCGACTCGCGACATTGCGATCAATTCATATTAAGGTTTCGAACCCGGGCCTCGCGCTGGTTTTCGTGATAATCGCAAATAACCCCAATCGCTCCCTAAATTTTCAAAGTACCGCGAGTTTTCAGAGTGCTTCCGCACCATCTTCCGAACGCATAGTCGTCCGAACGTCGAAAACGACCACTGATCCTTGCGACTCGCGACATTGCGATCAATTCATATTAAGGTTTCGACCTCGGCCCTCGCGCTGGTTTTCGAGAAAATCGCGAATAACCCTAATCGCTCCCAAAATTTTCATAGTACCGCGAGTGTTCAGAGTCCTTCCGCACCATCGTCCGAACACAAAGTCGTCCGATTTTCGAAAACGACCACTGATCCTTGCGTGTTGCGACATTGCGATCAATTCATATTAAGGTTTCGACCTCGGCCCTTGCGCTGGTTTTCGAGATAATCGCGAATAACCCTAATCGCTCCCAACATTTTCAAAGTACCGCGAGTTTTCAGAGTCCTTCCGCTCCATCGTCCGAACACAAAGTCGTCCGATTTTCGAAAACGACCACTGATCCTTGCGTGTTGCGACATTGCGATCAATTCATATTAAGGTTTCGACCCCGGTTGTCGCGCTGGTTTTCGAGATAATCGCGAATAACCGCAATCGCTCCCAAAATTTTCAAAGTACCGCGAGTTTTCAGAGTACTTCCGCACCATCGGCGAACACAAAGTCGTCCGATCTTCGAAAACGACAACTGATCCTTGCGTGTCGCGACATTGCGATCAATTCATATTAAGGTTTCGACCCCAGTCGTCGCGCTGGTTTTCGAGGTAATCGCGAATGACCACAATCGCTCCCAAAATTTTCATAGTACCCCAAGTTTTCAGAGTGCTACCGCACCATCTTCCGAACACAAAGTCGTCCGAACGTCGAAAACGACCACTGATCCTTGCGTGTCGCGACATTGCGATCAATTCATATTAAGTTTTCGACCCCGGTCGTCGCGCTGATTTTCGAGATAATCGCGAATAACCCCAATCACTCCCAAAATTTTCAAAGTCCCGCGAGTTTTCAGAGTCCTTCCGCACCATCGGCGAACACAAAGTCGTCCGATCTTCGAAAACGACAACTGATCCTTGCGTGTCGCGACATTGCGATCAATTCATTTTAAAGTTTCGACCCCGGTTGTCTCGCTGGTTTTCGAGATAATCGCGAATAACCGCAATCGCTCCCAAAATTTTCAAAGTACCGCGAGTTTTCAGAGTCCTTCCGCACCTTCGTCCGAACACAAAGACGCCCGATCGTCGAAAACGAACACAGATCCTTGCGTGTTGCGACATTGCGATCAATTCATATTAAGGTTTCGAACCCGGTCGTCGCGCTGGTTTTCGAGATAATCGCGAATAACCGCAATCGCCCCAAAATTCTCAAAGTACCGCGAGTTTTCAGAGTCATTCTACACCATCGGCGAACACAAAGTCGTCCGATCTTCGAAAACGACCACTGATCCTTGCGTGTCGCGACATTGCGATCAATTCATATTAAGGTTTCGACCACAACCCTCGCGCTTGTTTTCGAGAAACTCGCGAATAATCATAGTCGCTCCCAAAATTTTCAATGTACCGCGAGTTGTCAGAGTCCTTCCGCACCATCGGCGAACACAAAGTCGTCCGATCTTCGCAAACGACCACTGATCCTTGCGTGTTGCGACATTGCGATCAATTCATATTAAGGTTTCGACCTCGGCCCTCGCGCTGGTTTTCGAGAAAATCGCGAATAACCCTAATCGCTCCCAAAATTTTCATAGTACCGCGAGTGTTCAGAGTCCTTCCGCACCATCGTCCGAACACAAAGTCGTCCGAACGTCGAAAACGACCACTGATCCTTGCATGTCCCGACATTGCGACCAATTCATATTAAGATTTCGAACCCGGTCGTCGCGCTGGTTTTCGAGATAATCGTGAATAACCACAATCGCTCCCAAAATTTTCAAAGTACCGCGAGTTTTCTGAGTCCTTCCCCACCATCGTCCGAACACAAAGTCGTCCGATTATAGAAAACGACCACTGATCCTTTCGTGTCCCGACATTGCGATCAATTCATATTAAGATTTCGACCCCGGCACTCCCGCTGGTTTTCGAGATAATCGCGAATAACCCCAATCGGTCCGAAAAATTTTCAAAGTACCGCGTGTTTTCAGAGTGCTTCCGCTCCATCGTCCGAAAACAAAGTCGTCCGATCGTCGAAAACGACCACTGATCCTTGCGACTCGCGACATTGCGATCAATTCATATTAAGGTTTCGAACCCGGGCCTCGCGCTGGTTTTCGTGATAATCGCGAATAACCCCAATCGCTCCCTAAATTTTCAAAATACCGCGAGTTTTCTGAGTGCTTCCGCTCCATCTTACGAACACAAAGTCGTCCGAACGTCGAAAACGACCACTGATCCTTGCGTGTCGCGACATTGCGATCAATTCATATTAAGGTTTCGACCCCGGCCCTCGCGCTGGTTTTCGTGATAATCGCGAATAACCCCAATCGCTCCCTAAATTTTTAAAGTACCGCGAGCTTTCAGAGTCCTTCCGCACCATCGTCCGAACACAAAGTCGTCCGAACGTCCAAAACGACCACTGATCCTTGCGTGTCGCGACATTGCGATTAATTCATATTAAGGTTTCGACCCCGGCCCTCGCGCTGGTTTTCGAGATAATCGCGAATAACCCCAATCGCTCCCAAAATTTTCAAAGTACCGCGTGTTTTCAGAGTGCTTCCGCTTCATCGTCCGAAAACAAAGTCGTCCGATCGTCGAAAACGACCACTGATCCTTGCGACTCGCGACATTGCGATCAATTCATATTAAGGTTTCGAACCCGGGCCTCGCGCTGGTTTTCGTGATAATCGCAAATAACCCCAATCGCTCCCTAAATTTTCAAAGTACCGCGAGTTTTCAGAGTGCTTCCGCACCATCTTCCGAACGCAAAGTCGTCCGAACGTCGAAAACGACCACTGATCCTTGCGACTCGCGACATTGCGATCAATTCATATTAAGGTTTCGACCCCGGCCCTCGCGCTGGTTTTCGTGATAATCGCGAATAACCCCAATCGCTCCCTAAATTTTCAAAGTACCGCGAGTTTTCAGAGTGCTTCCGCACCATCTTCCGAACACAAAGTCGTCCGAACGTCGAAAACGACCACTGATCCTTGCGTGTCGCGACATTGCGATCAATTCATATTAAGTTTTCGACCCCGGTCGTCGCGCTGATTTTCGAGATAATCGCGAATAACCCCAATCACTCCCAAAATTTTCAAAGTCCCGCGAGTTGTCAGAGTCCTTCCGCACCATCGGCGAACACAAAGTCGTCCGATCTTCGCAAACGACCACTGATCCTTGCGTGTTGCGACATTGCGATCAATTCATATTAAGGTTTCGACCTCGGCCCTCGCGCTGGTTTTCGAGAAAATCGCGAATAACCCTAATCGCTCCCAAAATTTTCATAGTACCGCGAGTGTTCAGAGTCCTTCCGCACCATCGTCCGAACACAAAGTCGTCCGATCTTCGAAAACGACCACTGATCCTTGCGTGTTGCGACATTGCGATCAATTCATATTAAGGTTTCGAACCCGGGCCTCGCGCTGGTTTTCGTGATAATCGCGAATAACCCCAATCGCTCCCTAAATTTTCAAAATACCGCGAGTTTTCTGAGTGCTTCCGCTCCATCTTACGAACACAAAGTCGTCCGAACGTCGAAAACGACCACTGATCCTTGCGTGTCGCGACATTGCGATCAATTCATATTAAGGTTTCGACCCCGGCCCTCGCGCTGGTTTTCGTGATAATCGCGAATAACCCCAATCGCTCCCTAAATTTTCAAAGTACCGCGAGCTTTCAGAGTCCTTCCGCACCATCGTCCGAACACAAAGTCGTCCGAACGTCCAAAACGACCACTGATCCTTGCGTGTCGCGACATTGCGATTAATTCATATTAAGGTTTCGACCCCGGCCCTCGCGCTGGTTTTCGAGATAATCGCGAATAACCCCAATCGCTCCCAAAATTTTCAAGGTACCGCGAGTTGTCAGAGTCCTTCCGCACCATCGTCCGAACACAAAGTCGTCCGATTATAGAAAACGACCACTGATCCTTTCGTGTCCCGACATTGCGATCAATTCATATTAAGGTTTCGACCCCGGTCGTCGCGCTGGTTTTCGAGATAATCGCGAATAACCGCAATCGCTCCCAAAATTTTCAAAGTACCGCGAGTTTTCAGAGTACTTCCGCACCATCGGCGAACACAAAGTCGTCCGATCTTCGAAAACGACAACTGATCCTTGCGTGTCGCGACATTGCGATCAATTCATATTAAGGTTTCGACCCCAGTCGTCGCGCTGGTTTTCGAGGTAATCGCGAATGACCACAATCGCTCCCAAAATTTTCATAGTACCCCAAGTTTTCAGAGTGCTACCGCACCATCTTCCGAACACAAAGTCGTCCGAACGTCGAAAACGACCACTGATCCTTGCATGTCCCGACATTGCGATCAATTCATATTAAGGTTTCGACCCCGGTCGTCGCGCTGGTTAATGAGGTAATCGCGAATGTCCCCAATCGCTCCCAAAATTTTCATAGTACCCCAAGTTTTCAGAGTGCTACCGCACCATCTTCCGAACACAAAGTCGTCCGAACGTCGAAAACGACCACTGATCCTTGCATGTCCCGACATTGCGACCAATTCATATTAAGATTTCGAACCCGGTCGTCGCGCTGGTTTTCGAGATAATCGTGAATAACCACAATCGCTCCCAAAATTTTCAAAGTACCGCGAGTTTTCTGAGTGCTTCCGCACAATCTTCCGAACACAAAGTCGTCCGATCTTCAACAACGACCGCTGATCCTTGCGTGTCGCGACATTGCGATCAATTCATATCAAGGTTTCGACCCCGGCCCTCGCGCTGGTATTCGAGATAATCGCGAATAACCACAAACGCTCCCAAAATTTTCAAAGTACCGCGAGTTTTCTGAGTGCTTCCGCTCCATCTTACGAACACAAAGTCGTCCGAACGTCGAAAACGACCACCGATCCTTGCGTGTCGCGACATTGCAATCAATTCATATTAAGGTTTCGACCCCGGCCCTCGCGCTGGTTTTCGAGATAATCGCGAATAACTCCAATCGCTCCCAAAATTTTCAAGGTACCGCGAGTTGTCAGAGTCCTTCCGCACCATCGTCCGAACACAAAGTCGTCCGATTATAGAAAACGACCACTGATCCTTTCGTGTCCCGACATTGCGATCAATTCATATTAAGATTTCGACCCCGGCACTCGCGCTGGTTTTCGAGATAATCGCGAATAACCCCAATCGGTCCGAAAAATTTTCAAAGTACCGCGTGTTTTCAGAGTGCTTCCGCTCCATCGTCCGAAAACAAAGTCGTCCGATCGTCGAAAACGACCACTGATCCTTGCGACTCGCGACATTGCGATCAATTCATATTAAGGTTTCGAACCCGGGCCTCGCGCTGGTTTTCGTGATAATCGCGAATAACCCCAATCGCTCCCTAAATTTTCAAAATACCGCGAGTTTTCTGAGTGCTTCCGCTCCATCTTACGAACACAAAGTCGTCCGAACGTCGAAAACGACCACTGATCCTTGCGTGTCGCGACATTGCGATCAATTCATATTAAGGTTTCGACCCCGGCCCTCGCGCTGGTTTTCGTGATAATCGCGAATAACCCCAATCGCTCCCTAAATTTTCAAAGTACCGCGAGCTTTCAGAGTCCTTCCGCACCATCGTCCGAACACAAAGTCGTCCGAACGTCCAAAACGACCACTGATCCTTGCGTGTCGCGACATTGCGATTAATTCATATTAAGGTTTCGACCCCGGCCCTCGCGCTGGTTTTCGAGATAATCGCGAATAACCCCAATCGCTCCCAAAATTTTCAAGGTACCGCGAGTTGTCAGAGTCCTTCCGCACCATCGTCCGAACACAAAGTCGTCCGATTAAAGAAAACGACCACTGATCCTTTCGTGTCCCGACATTGCGATCAATTCATATTAAGATTTCGAACCCGGTCGTCGCGCTGGTTTTCGAGATAATCGCAAATAACCCCAATCGGTCCGAAAAATTTTCAAAGTACCACGAGTTTTCAGAGTCCTTCCGCACAATCTTCCGAACACAAAGTCGTCCGAACGTCGAAAACGACCACTGATCCTTGCATGTCGCGACATTGCGATCAATTCATATTAAGGTTTCGACCCCAGTCGTCGCGCTGGTTTTCGAGGTAATCGCGAATGACCACAATCCCTCCCAAAATTTTCAAAGTACCCCAAGTTTTCAGAGTGCTTCCGCACCATCTTCCGAACACAAAGTCGTCCGAACGTCGAAAACGATCACTGATCCTTGCATGTCGCGACATTGCGATCAATTCATATTAAGGTTTCGACCCCGGCACTCGCGCTGGTTTTCGAGATAATCGCGAATAACCCCAATCGCTCCCAAAATTTTCAAAGTACCGCGTGTTTTCAGAGTGCTTCCGCTTCATCGTCCGAAAACAAAGTCGTCCGATCGTCGAAAACGACCACTGATCCTTGCGACTCGCGACATTGCGATCAATTCATATTAAGGTTTCGAACCCGGGCCTCGCGCTGGTTTTCGTGATAATCGCAAATAACCCCAATCGCTCCCTAAATTTTCAAAGTACCGCGAGTTTTCAGAGTGCTTCCGCACCATCTTCCGAACGCAAAGTCGTCCGAACGTCGAAAACGACCACTGATCCTTGCGACTCGCGACATTGCGATCAATTCATATTAAGGTTTCGACCCCGGCCCTCGCGCTGGTTTTTGTGATAATCGCGAATAACCCCAATCGCTCCCTAAATTTTCAAAGTACCGCGAGTTGTCAGAGTCTTTCCGCACCTTCGTCCGAACACAAAGACGCCCGATCGTCGAAAACGACCACAGATCCTTGCGTGTTGCGACATTGCGATCAATTCATATTAAGGTTTCGAGCCCGGTCGTCGCGCTGGTTTTCGAGATAATCGCGAATAACCGCAATCGCCCCAAAATTCTCAAAGTACAGCGAGTTTTCAGAGTCATTCTACACCATCGGCGAACACAAAGTCGTCCGATCTTCGAAAACGACCACTGATCCTTGCGTGTTGCGACATTGCGATCAATTCATATTAAGGTTTCGACCTCGGCCCTCGCGCTGGTTTTCGAGAAAATCGCGAATAACCCTAATCGCTCCCAAAATTTTCATAGTACCGCGAGTGTTCTGAGTCCTTCCGCACCATCGTCCGAACACAAAGTCGTCCGATCTTCGAAAACGACCACTGATCCTTGCGTGTTGCGACATTGCGATCAATTCATATTAAGGTTTCGACCTCGGCCCTCGCGCTGGTTTTCGAGATAATCGCGAATAACCCTAATCGCTCCCAACATTTTCAAAGTACCGCGAGTTTTCAGAGTCCTTCCGCTCCATCGTCCGAACACAAAGTCGTCCGATTTTCGAAAACGACCACTGATCCTTGCGTGTTGCGACATTGCGATCAATTCATATTAAGGTTTCGACCCCGGTTGTCGCGCTGGTTTTCGAGATAATCGCGAATAACCGCAATCGCTCCCAAAATTTTCAAAGTACCGCGAGTTTTCAGAGTACTTCCGCACCATCGGCGAACACAAAGTCGTCCGATCTTCGAAAACGACAACTGATCCTTGCGTGTCGCGACATTGCGATCAATTCATATTAAGGTTTCGACCCCAGTCGTCGCGCTGGTTTTCGAGGTAATCGCGAATGACTACAATCGCTCCCAAAATTTTCATAGTACCCCAAGTTTTCAGAGTGCTACCGCACCATCTTCCGAACACAAAGTCGTCCGAACGTCGAAAACGACCACTGATCCTTGCATGTCCCGACATTGCGATCAATTCATATTAAGGTTTCGACCCCGGTCGTCGCGCTGGTTTTCGAGATAATCGCGAATAACCGCAATCGCTCCCAAAATTTTCAAAGTACCGCGAGTTTTCAGAGTACTTCCGCACCATCGGCGAACACAAAGTCGTCCGATCTTCGAAAACGACAACTGATCCTTGCGTGTCGCGACATTGCGATCAATTCATATTAAGGTTTCGACCCCAGTCGTCGCGCTGGTTTTCGAGGTAATCGCGAATGACTACAATCGCTCCCAAAATTTTCATAGTACCCCAAGTTTTCAGAGTGCTACCGCACCATCTTCCGAACACAAAGTCGTCCGAACGTCGAAAACGACCACTGATCCTTGCGTGTCGCGACATTGCGATCAATTCATATTAAGGTTTCGACCACAACCCTCGCGCTTGTTTTCGAGAAACTCGCGAATAATCATAGTCGCTCCCAAAATTTTCAATGTACCGCGAGTTGTCAGAGTCCTTCCGCACCATCGGCGAACACAAAGTCGTCCGATCTTCGCAAACGACCACTGATCCTTGCGTGTTGCGACATTGCGATCAATTCATATTAAGGTTTCGACCTCGGCCCTCGCGCTGGTTTTCGAGAAAATCGCGAATAACCCTAATCGCTCCCAAAATTTTCATAGTACCGCGAGTGTTCAGAGTCCTTCCGCACCATCGTCCGAACACAAAGTCGTCCGATCTTCGAAAACGACCACTGATCCTTGCGTGTTGCGACATTGCGATCAATTCATATTAAGGTTTCGAACCCGGGCCTCGCGCTGGTTTTCGTGATAATCGCGAATAACCCCAATCGCTCCCTAAATTTTCAAAATACCGCGAGTTTTCTGAGTGCTTCCGCTCCATCTTACGAACACAAAGTCGTCCGAACGTCGAAAACGACCACTGATCCTTGCGTGTCGCGACATTGCGATCAAATCATATTAAGGTTTCGACCCCGGCCCTCGCGCTGGTTTTCGTGATAATCGCGAATAACCCCAATCGCTCCCTAAATTTTCAAAGTACCGCGAGCTTTCAGAGTCCTTCCGCACCATCGTCCGAACACAAAGTCGTCCGAACGTCCAAAACGACCACTGATCCTTGCGTGTCGCGACATTGCGATTAATTCATATTAAGGTTTCGACCCCGGCCCTCGCGCTGGTTTTCGAGATAATCGCGAATAACCCCAATCGCTCCCAAAATTTTCAAGGTACCGCGAGTTGTCAGAGTCCTTCCGCACCATCGTCCGAACACAAAGTCGTCCGATTATAGAAAACGACCACTGATCCTTTCGTGTCCCGACATTGCGATCAATTCATATTAAGGTTTCGACCCCGGTCGTCGCGCTGGTTTTCGAGATAATCGCGAATAACCGCAATCGCTCCCAAAATTTTCAAAGTACCGCGAGTTTTCAGAGTACTTCCGCACCATCGGCGAACACAAAGTCGTCCGATCTTCGAAAACGACAACTGATCCTTGCGTGTCGCGACATTGCGATCAATTCATATTAAGGTTTCGACCCCAGTCGTCGCGCTGGTTTTCGAGGTAATCGCGAATGACCACAATCGCTCCCAAAATTTTCATAGTACCCCAAGTTTTCAGAGTGCTACCGCACCATCTTCCGAACACAAAGTCGTCCGAACGTCGAAAACGACCACTGATCCTTGCATGTCCCGACATTGCGATCAATTCATATTAAGGTTTCGACCCCGGTCGTCGCGCTGGTTAATGAGGTAATCGCGAATGTCCCCAATCGCTCCCAAAATTTTCATAGTACCCCAAGTTTTCAGAGTGCTACCGCACCATCTTCCGAACACAAAGTCGTCCGAACGTCGAAAACGACCACTGATCCTTGCATGTCCCGACATTGCGACCAATTCATATTAAGATTTCGAACCCGGTCGTCGCGCTGGTTTTCGAGATAATCGTGAATAACCACAATCGCTCCCAAAATTTTCAAAGTACCGCGAGTTTTCTGAGTGCTTCCGCACAATCTTCCGAACACAAAGTCGTCCGATCTTCAACAACGACCGCTGATCCTTGCGTGTCGCGACATTGCGATCAATTCATATCAAGGTTTCGACCCCGGCCCTCGCGCTGGTATTCGAGATAATCGCGAATAACCACAAACGCTCCCTAAATTTTCAAAGTACCGCGAGCTTTCAGAGTCCTTCCGCACCTTCGTCCGAACACAAAGACGCCCGATCGTCGAAAACGACCACAGATCCTTGCGTGTTGCGACATTGCGATCAATTCATATTAAGGTTTCGACCCCGGTCGTCGCGCTGGTATTCGAGATAATCGCGAATAACCGCAATCGCTCCCAAAATTTTCTAAGTACCGCGAGTTTTCAGAGTCATTCTGCACCATCGGCGAACACAAAGTCGTCCGATCTTCGAAAACGACAACTGACCCTTGCGTGTCGCGGCATTGCGATCAATTCATTTTAAAGTTTCGACCCCGGTTGTCTCGCTGGTTTTCGAGATAATCGCGAATAACCCCAATCACTCCCAAAATTTTCAAAGTCCCGCGAGTTGTCAGAGTCCTTCCGCACCATCGGCGAACACAAAGTCGTCCGATATTCGCAAACGACCACTGATCCTTGCGTGTTGCGACATTGCGATCAATTCATATTAAGGTTTCGACCTCGGCCCTCGCGCTGGTTTTCGAGAAAATCGCGAATAACCCTAATCGCTCCCAAAATTTTCATAGTACCGCGAGTGTTCAGAGTCCTTCCGCACCATCGTCCGAACACAAAGTCGTCCGATCTTCGAAAACGACCACTGATCCTTGCGTGTTGCGACATTGCGATCAATTCATATTAAGGTTTCGAACCCGGGCCTCGCGCTGGTTTTCGTGATAATCGCGAATAACCCCAATCGCTCCCTAAATTTTCAAAATACCGCGAGTTTTCTGAGTGCTTCCGCTCCATCTTACGAACACAAAGTCGTCCGAACGTCGAAAACGACCACTGATCCTTGCGTGTCGCGACATTGCGATCAAATCATATTAAGGTTTCGACCCCGGCCCTCGCGCTGGTTTTCGTGATAATCGCGAATAACCCCAATCGCTCCCTAAATTTTCAAAGTACCGCGAGCTTTCAGAGTCCTTCCGCACCATCGTCCGAACACAAAGTCGTCCGAACGTCCAAAACGACCACTGATCCTTGCGTGTCGCGACATTGCGATTAATTCATATTAAGGTTTCGACCCCGGCCCTCGCGCTGGTTTTCGAGATAATCGCGAATAACCCCAATCGCTCCCAAAATTTTCAAGGTACCGCGAGTTGTCAGAGTCCTTCCGCACCATCGTCCGAACACAAAGTCGTCCGATTATAGAAAACGACCACTGATCCTTTCGTGTCCCGACATTGCGATCAATTCATATTAAGGTTTCGACCCCGGTCGTCGCGCTGGTTTTCGAGATAATCGCGAATAACCGCAATCGCTCCCAAAATTTTCAAAGTACCGCGAGTTTTCAGAGTACTTCCGCACCAT
This sequence comes from Andrena marginata, assembly GCA_963932335.1. NCBI lineage: Eukaryota > Metazoa > Arthropoda > Insecta > Hymenoptera > Andrenidae > Andrena > Andrena marginata. The sequence goes on along the minus strand of CAWVQI010000172.1, from coordinate 773,354 downwards.
CGGCGAACACAAAGTCGTCCGATCTTCGAAAACGACAACTGATCCTTGCGTGTCGCGACATTGCGATCAATTCATATTAAGGTTTCGACCCCAGTCGTCGCGCTGGTTTTCGAGGTAATCGCGAATGACCACAATCGCTCCCAAAATTTTCATAGTACCCCAAGTTTTCAGAGTGCTACCGCACCATCTTCCGAACACAAAGTCGTCCGAACGTCGAAAACGACCACTGATCCTTGCATGTCCCGACATTGCGATCAATTCATATTAAGGTTTCGACCCCGGTCGTCGCGCTGGTTAATGAGGTAATCGCGAATGTCCCCAATCGCTCCCAAAATTTTCATAGTACCCCAAGTTTTCAGAGTGCTACCGCACCATCTTCCGAACACAAAGTCGTCCGAACGTCGAAAACGACCACTGATCCTTGCATGTCCCGACATTGCGACCAATTCATATTAAGATTTCGAACCCGGTCGTCGCGCTGGTTTTCGAGATAATCGTGAATAACCACAATCGCTCCCAAAATTTTCAAAGTACCGCGAGTTTTCTGAGTGCTTCCGCACAATCTTCCGAACACAAAGTCGTCCGATCTTCAACAACGACCGCTGATCCTTGCGTGTCGCGACATTGCGATCAATTCATATCAAGGTTTCGACCCCGGCCCTCGCGCTGGTATTCGAGATAATCGCGAATAACCACAAACGCTCCCAAAATTTTCAAAGTACCGCGAGTTTTCTGAGTGCTTCCGCTCCATCTTACGAACACAAAGTCGTCCGAACGTCGAAAACGACCACCGATCCTTGCGTGTCGCGACATTGCAATCAATTCATATTAAGGTTTCGACCCCGGCCCTCGCGCTGGTTTTCGAGATAATCGCGAATAACTCCAATCGCTCCCAAAATTTTCAAGGTACCGCGAGTTGTCAGAGTCCTTCCGCACCATCGTCCGAACACAAAGTCGTCCGATTATAGAAAACGACCACTGATCCTTTCGTGTCCCGACATTGCGATCAATTCATATTAAGATTTCGACCCCGGCACTCGCGCTGGTTTTCGAGATAATCGCGAATAACCCCAATCGGTCCGAAAAATTTTCAAAGTACCGCGTGTTTTCAGAGTGCTTCCGCTCCATCGTCCGAAAACAAAGTCGTCCGATCGTCGAAAACGACCACTGATCCTTGCGACTCGCGACATTGCGATCAATTCATATTAAGGTTTCGACCCCGGCACTCGCGCTGGTTTTCGAGATAATCGCGAATAACCCCAATCGCTCCCAAAATTTTCAAAGTACCGCGTGTTTTCAGAGTGCTTCCGCTTCATCGTCCGAAAACAAAGTCGTCCGATCGTCGAAAACGACCACTGATCCTTGCGACTCGCGACATTGCGATCAATTCATATTAAGGTTTCGAACCCGGGCCTCGCGCTGGTTTTCGTGATAATCGCAAATAACCCCAATCGCTCCCTAAATTTTCAAAGTACCGCGAGTTTTCAGAGTGCTTCCGCACCATCTTCCGAACGCAAAGTCGTCCGAACGTCGAAAACGACCACTGATCCTTGCGACTCGCGACATTGCGATCAATTCATATTAAGGTTTCGACCCCGGCCCTCGCGCTGGTTTTCGTGATAATCGCGAATAACCCCAATCGCTCCCTAAATTTTCAAAGTACCGCGAGTTGTCAGAGTCTTTCCGCACCTTCGTCCGAACACAAAGACGCCCGATCGTCGAAAACGACCACAGATCCTTGCGTGTTGCGACATTGCGATCAATTCATATTAAGGTTTCGAGCCCGGTCGTCGCGCTGGTTTTCGAGATAATCGCGAATAACCGCAATCGCCCCAAAATTCTCAAAGTACAGCGAGTTTTCAGAGTCATTCTACACCATCGGCGAACACAAAGTCGTCCGATCTTCGAAAACGACCACTGATCCTTGCGTGTCGCGACATTGCGATCAATTCATATTAAGGTTTCGACCACAACCCTCGCGCTTGTTTTCGAGAAACTCGCGAATAATCATAGTCGCTCCCAAAATTTTCAATGTACCGCGAGTTGTCAGAGTCCTTCCGCACCATCGGCGAACACAAAGTCGTCCGATCTTCGCAAACGACCACTGATCCTTGCGTGTTGCGACATTGCGATCAATTCATATTAAGGTTTCGACCTCGGCCCTCGCGCTGGTTTTCGAGAAAATCGCGAATAACCCTAATCGCTCCCAAAATTTTCATAGTACCGCGAGTGTTCTGAGTCCTTCCGCACCATCGTCCGAACACAAAGTCGTCCGATCTTCGAAAACGACCACTGATCCTTGCGTGTTGCGACATTGCGATCAATTCATATTAAGGTTTCGACCTCGGCCCTCGCGCTGGTTTTCGAGATAATCGCGAATAACCCTAATCGCTCCCAACATTTTCAAAGTACCGCGAGTTTTCAGAGTCCTTCCGCTCCATCGTCCGAACACAAAGTCGTCCGATTTTCGAAAACGACCACTGATCCTTGCGTGTTGCGACATTGCGATCAATTCATATTAAGGTTTCGACCCCGGTTGTCGCGCTGGTTTTCGAGATAATCGCGAATAACCGCAATCGCTCCCAAAATTTTCAAAGTACCGCGAGTTTTCAGAGTACTTCCGCACCATCGGCGAACACAAAGTCGTCCGATCTTCGAAAACGACAACTGATCCTTGCGTGTCGCGACATTGCGATCAATTCATATTAAGGTTTCGACCCCAGTCGTCGCGCTGGTTTTCGAGGTAATCGCGAATGACTACAATCGCTCCCAAAATTTTCATAGTACCCCAAGTTTTCAGAGTGCTACCGCACCATCTTCCGAACACAAAGTCGTCCGAACGTCGAAAACGACCACTGATCCTTGCATGTCCCGACATTGCGATCAATTCATATTAAGGTTTCGACCCCGGTCGTCGCGCTGGTTTTCGAGATAATCGCGAATAACCGCAATCGCTCCCAAAATTTTCAAAGTACCGCGAGTTTTCAGAGTACTTCCGCACCATCGGCGAACACAAAGTCGTCCGATCTTCGAAAACGACAACTGATCCTTGCGTGTCGCGACATTGCGATCAATTCATATTAAGGTTTCGACCCCAGTCGTTGCGCTGGTTTTCGAGGTAATCGCGAATGACTACAATCGCTCCCAAAATTTTCATAGTACCCCAAGTTTTCAGAGTGCTACCGCACCATATTCCGAACACAAAGTCGTCCGAACGTCGAAAACGACCACTGATCCTTGCATGTCCCGACATTGCGATCAATTCATATTAAGGTTTCGACCCCGGTCGTCGCGCTGGTTTTCGAGATAATCGCGAATAACCGCAATCGCTCCCAAAATTTTCAAAGTACCGCGAGTTTTCAGAGTACTTCCGCACCATCGGCGAACACAAAGTCGTCCGATCTTCGAAAACGACCACTGATCCTTGCGTGTCGCGACATTGCGATCAATTCATATTAAGGTTTCGACCACAACCCTCGCGCTTGTTTTCGAGAAACTCGCGAATAATCATAGTCGCTCCCAAAATTTTCAATGTACCGCGAGTTGTCAGAGTCCTTCCGCACCATCGGCGAACACAAAGTCGTCCGATCTTCGCAAACGACCACTGATCCTTGCGTGTTGCGACATTGCGATCAATTCATATTAAGGTTTCGACCTCGGCCCTCGCGCTGGTTTTCGAGAAAATCGCGAATAACCCTAATCGCTCCCAAAATTTTCATAGTACCGCGAGTGTTCAGAGTCCTTCCGCACCATCGTCCGAACACAAAGTCGTCCGATCTTCGAAAACGACCACTGATCCTTGCGTGTTGCGACATTGCGATCAATTCATATTAAGGTTTCGAACCCGGGCCTCGCGCTGGTTTTCGTGATAATCGCGAATAACCCCAATCGCTCCCTAAATTTTCAAAATACCGCGAGTTTTCTGAGTGCTTCCGCTCCATCTTACGAACACAAAGTCGTCCGAACGTCGAAAACGACCACTGATCCTTGCGTGTCGCGACATTGCGATCAAATCATATTAAGGTTTCGACCCCGGCCCTCGCGCTGGTTTTCGTGATAATCGCGAATAACCCCAATCGCTCCCTAAATTTTCAAAGTACCGCGAGCTTTCAGAGTCCTTCCGCACCATCGTCCGAACACAAAGTCGTCCGAACGTCCAAAACGACCACTGATCCTTGCGTGTCGCGACATTGCGATTAATTCATATTAAGGTTTCGACCCCGGCCCTCGCGCTGGTTTTCGAGATAATCGCGAATAACCCCAATCGCTCCCAAAATTTTCAAGGTACCGCGAGTTGTCAGAGTCCTTCCGCACCATCGTCCGAACACAAAGTCGTCCGATTATAGAAAACGACCACTGATCCTTTCGTGTCCCGACATTGCGATCAATTCATATTAAGGTTTCGACCCCGGTCGTCGCGCTGGTTTTCGAGATAATCGCGAATAACCGCAATCGCTCCCAAAATTTTCAAAGTACCGCGAGTTTTCAGAGTACTTCCGCACCATCGGCGAACACAAAGTCGTCCGATCTTCGAAAACGACAACTGATCCTTGCGTGTCGCGACATTGCGATCAATTCATATTAAGGTTTCGACCCCAGTCGTCGCGCTGGTTTTCGAGGTAATCGCGAATGACCACAATCGCTCCCAAAATTTTCATAGTACCCCAAGTTTTCAGAGTGCTACCGCACCATCTTCCGAACACAAAGTCGTCCGAACGTCGAAAACGACCACTGATCCTTGCGTGTCGCGACATTGCGATCAATTCATATTAAGGTTTCGACCACAACCCTCGCGCTTGTTTTCGAGAAACTCGCGAATAATCATAGTCGCTCCCAAAATTTTCAATGTACCGCGAGTTGTCAGAGTCCTTCCGCACCATCGGCGAACACAAAGTCGTCCGATCTTCGCAAACGACCACTGATCCTTGCGTGTTGCGACATTGCGATCAATTCATATTAAGGTTTCGACCTCGGCCCTCGCGCTGGTTTTCGAGAAAATCGCGAATAACCCTAATCGCTCCCAAAATTTTCATAGTACCGCGAGTGTTCAGAGTCCTTCCGCACCATCGTCCGAACACAAAGTCGTCCGATCTTCGAAAACGACCACTGATCCTTGCGTGTTGCGACATTGCGATCAATTCATATTAAGGTTTCGAACCCGGGCCTCGCGCTGGTTTTCGTGATAATCGCGAATAACCCCAATCGCTCCCTAAATTTTCAAAATACCGCGAGTTTTCTGAGTGCTTCCGCTCCATCTTACGAACACAAAGTCGTCCGAACGTCGAAAACGACCACTGATCCTTGCGTGTCGCGACATTGCGATCAAATCATATTAAGGTTTCGACCCCGGCCCTCGCGCTGGTTTTCGTGATAATCGCGAATAACCCCAATCGCTCCCTAAATTTTCAAAGTACCGCGAGCTTTCAGAGTCCTTCCGCACCATCGTCCGAACACAAAGTCGTCCGAACGTCCAAAACGACCACTGATCCTTGCGTGTCGCGACATTGCGATTAATTCATATTAAGGTTTCGACCCCGGCCCTCGCGCTGGTTTTCGAGATAATCGCGAATAACCCCAATCGCTCCCAAAATTTTCAAGGTACCGCGAGTTGTCAGAGTCCTTCCGCACCATCGTCCGAACACAAAGTCGTCCGATTATAGAAAACGACCACTGATCCTTTCGTGTCCCGACATTGCGATCAATTCATATTAAGGTTTCGACCCCGGTCGTCGCGCTGGTTTTCGAGATAATCGCGAATAACCGCAATCGCTCCCAAAATTTTCAAAGTACCGCGAGTTTTCAGAGTACTTCCGCACCATCGGCGAACACAAAGTCGTCCGATCTTCGAAAACGACAACTGATCCTTGCGTGTCGCGACATTGCGATCAATTCATATTAAGGTTTCGACCCCAGTCGTCGCGCTGGTTTTCGAGGTAATCGCGAATGACCACAATCGCTCCCAAAATTTTCATAGTACCCCAAGTTTTCAGAGTGCTACCGCACCATCTTCCGAACACAAAGTCGTCCGAACGTCGAAAACGACCACTGATCCTTGCATGTCCCGACATTGCGATCAATTCATATTAAGGTTTCGACCCCGGTCGTCGCGCTGGTTAATGAGGTAATCGCGAATGTCCCCAATCGCTCCCAAAATTTTCATAGTACCCCAAGTTTTCAGAGTGCTACCGCACCATCTTCCGAACACAAAGTCGTCCGAACGTCGAAAACGACCACTGATCCTTGCATGTCCCGACATTGCGACCAATTCATATTAAGATTTCGAACCCGGTCGTCGCGCTGGTTTTCGAGATAATCGTGAATAACCACAATCGCTCCCAAAATTTTCAAAGTACCGCGAGTTTTCTGAGTGCTTCCGCACAATCTTCCGAACACAAAGTCGTCCGATCTTCAACAACGACCGCTGATCCTTGCGTGTCGCGACATTGCGATCAATTCATATCAAGGTTTCGACCCCGGCCCTCGCGCTGGTATTCGAGATAATCGCGAATAACCACAAACGCTCCCTAAATTTTCAAAGTACCGCGAGCTTTCAGAGTCCTTCCGCACCATCGTCCGAACACAAAGTCGTCCGAACGTCCAAAACGACCACTGATCCTTGCGTGTCGCGACATTGCGATTAATTCATATTAAGGTTTCGACCCCGGCCCTCGCGCTGGTTTTCGAGATAATCGCGAATAACCCCAATCGCTCCCAAAATTTTCAAGGTACCGCGAGTTGTCAGAGTCCTTCCGCACCATCGTCCGAACACAAAGTCGTCCGATTATAGAAAACGACCACTGATCCTTTCGTGTCCCGACATTGCGATCAATTCATATTAAGATTTCGAACCCGGTCGTCGCGCTGGTTTTCGAGATAATCGCAAATAACCCCAATCGGTCCGAAAAATTTTCAAAGTACCACGAGTTTTCAGAGTCCTTCCGCACAATCTTCCGAACACAAAGTCGTCCGAACGTCGAAAACGACCACTGATCCTTGCATGTCGCGACATTGCGATCAATTCATATTAAGGTTTCGACCCCAGTCGTCGCGCTGGTTTTCGAGGTAATCGCGAATGACCACAATCGCTCCCAAAATTTTCAAAGTACCCCAAGTTTTCAGAGTGCTTCCGCACCATCTTCCGAACACAAAGTCGTCCGAACGTCGAAAACGATCACTGATCCTTGCATGTCGCGACATTGCGATCAATTCATATTAAGGTTTCGACCCCGGCACTCGCGCTGGTTTTCGAGATAATCGCGAATAACCCCAATCGCTCCCAAAATTTTCAAAGTACCGCGTGTTTTCAGAGTGCTTCCGCTTCATCGTCCGAAAACAAAGTCGTCCGATCGTCGAAAACGACCACTGATCCTTGCGACTCGCGACATTGCGATCAATTCATATTAAGGTTTCGAACCCGGGCCTCGCGCTGGTTTTCGTGATAATCGCAAATAACCCCAATCGCTCCCTAAACTTTCAAAGTACCGCGAGTTTTCAGAGTGCTTCCGCACCATCTTCCGAACGCAAAGTCGTCCGAACGTCGAAAACGACCACTGATCCTTGCGACTCGCGACATTGCGATCAATTCATATTAAGGTTTCGACCCCGGCCCTCGCGCTGGTTTTCGTGATAATCGCGAATAACCCCAATCGCTCCCTAAATTTTCAAAGTACCGCGAGTTTTCAGAGTGCTTCCGCACCATCTTCCGAACACAAAGTCGTCCGAACGTCGAAAACGACCACTGATCCTTGCGTGCCGCGACATTGCGATCAATTCATATTAAGTTTTCGACCCCGGTCGTCGCGCTGATTTTCGAGATAATCGCGAATAACCCCAATCACTCCCAAAATTTTCAAAGTCCCGCGAGTTTTCAGAGTCCTTCCGCACCATCGGCGAACACAAAGTCGTCCGATCTTCGAAAACGACAACTGATCCTTGCGTGTCGCGACATTGCGATCAATTCATATTAAGGTTTCGACCCCGGTCGTCGCGTTGGTTTTCGAGATAATCGCGAATAACCGCAATCGCTCCGAAAATTTTCAAAGTCCCGCGAGTTTTCAGAGTCCTTCCGCACCATCGTCCGAACACAAAGTCGTCCGATTTTCGAAAACGACCACTGATCCTTGCGTGTTGCGACATTGCGATCAATTCATACTAAGGTTTCGACCCCGGTCGTCGCGCTGGTTTTCGAGATAATCGCGAAAAACCGCAATCGCTCCCAAAATTTTCAAAGTCCCGCGAGTTTTCAGAGGCCTTCCGCACCATCGGCGAACACAAAGTCGTCCGATCTTCGAAAACGACAACTGACCCTTGCGTGTTGCGGCATTGCGATCAATTCATTTTAAAGTTTCGACCCCGGTGGTCTCGCTGGTTTTCGAAGTAATCGCGAATATCCACAATCGCTCCCAATATTTTCAAAGTACCGCGAGTTGTCAGAGTCCTTCCGCACCTTCGTCCGAACACAAAGACGCCCGATCGTCGAAAACGAACACAGATCCTTGCGTGTTGCGACATTGCGATCAATTCATATTAAGGTTTCGACCCCGGTCGTCGCGCTGGTTTTCGAGGTAATCGCGAATAACCCTAATCGCTCCCAAAATTTTCAAAGTACCGCGAGTTTTCAGAGACCTTCCGCACCATCGGCGAACACAAAGTCGTCCGATCTTCGAAAACGACAACTGACACTTGCGTGTCGCGGCATTGCGATCAATTCATTTTAAAGTTTCGACCCCGGTTGTCTCGCTGGTTTTCGAGATAATCGCGAATAACCGCAATCGCTCCCAAAATTTTCAAAGTACCGCGAGTTTTCAGAGTCCTTCCGCACCATCGGCGAACACAAAGTCGTCCGATCTTCGAAAACGACAACTGACCCTTGCGTGTTGCGGCATTGCGATCAATTCATTTTAAAGTTTCGACCTCGGTGGTCTCGCTGGTTTTCGAAGTAATCGCGAATATCCACAATCGCTCCCAATATTTTCAAAGTCCCGCGAGTTTTCAGAGTCCTTCCGCAGCATCGGCGAACACAAAGTCGTCCGATCTTCGAAAACGACAACTGATCCTTGCGTGTCGCGACATTGCGATCAATTCATATTAAGGTTTCGACCCCGGTCGTCGCGCTGGTATTCGAGATAATCGCGAATAACCGCAATCGCTCCCAAAATTTTCTAAGTACCGCGAGTTTTCAGAGTCATTCTGCACCATCGGCGAACACAAAGTCGTCCGATCTTCGAAAACGACAACTGACCCTTGCGTGTTGCGGCATTGCGATCAATTCATTTTAAAGTTTCGACCCCGGTGGTCTCGCTGGTTTTCGAAGTAATCGCGAATATCCACAATCGCTCCCAATATTTTCAAAGTACCGCGAGTTGTCAGAGTCTTTCCGCACCTTCGTCCGAACACAAAGACGCCCGATCGTCGAAAACGACCACAGATCCTTGCGTGTTGCGACATTGCGATCAATTCATATTAAGGTTTCGACCCCGGTCGTCGCGCTGGTATTCGAGATAATCGCGAATAACCGCAATCGCTCCCAAAATTTTCTAAGTACCGCGAGTTTTCAGAGTCATTCTGCACCATCGGCGAACACAAAGTCGTCCGATCTTCGAAAACGACAACTGACCCTTGCGTGTCGCGGCATTGCGATCAATTCATTTTAAAGTTTCGACCCCGGTTGTCTCGCTGGTTTTCGAGATAATCGCGAATAACCCCAATCACTCCCAAAATTTTCAAAGTCCCGCGAGTTGTCAGAGTCCTTCCGCACCATCGGCGAACACAAAGTCGTCCGATATTCGCAAACGACCACTGATCCTTGCGTGTTGCGACATTGCGATCAATTCATATTAAGGTTTCGACCTCGGCCCTCGCGCTGGTTTTCGAGAAAATCGCGAATAACCCTAATCGCTCCCAAAATTTTCATAGTACCGCGAGTGTTCAGAGTCCTTCCGCACCATCGTCCGAACACAAAGTCGTCCGATCTTCGAAAACGACCACTGATCCTTGCGTGTTGCGACATTGCGATCAATTCATATTAAGGTTTCGAACCCGGGCCTCGCGCTGGTTTTCGTGATAATCGCGAATAACCCCAATCGCTCCCTAAATTTTCAAAATACCGCGAGTTTTCTGAGTGCTTCCGCTCCATCTTACGAACACAAAGTCGTCCGAACGTCGAAAACGACCACTGATCCTTGCGTGTCGCGACATTGCGATCAAATCATATTAAGGTTTCGACCCCGGCCCTCGCGCTGGTTTTCGTGATAATCGCGAATAACCCCAATCGCTCCCTAAATTTTCAAAGTACCGCGAGCTTTCAGAGTCCTTCCGCACCATCGTCCGAACACAAAGTCGTCCGAACGTCCAAAACGACCACTGATCCTTGCGTGTCGCGACATTGCGATTAATTCATATTAAGGTTTCGACCCCGGCCCTCGCGCTGGTTTTCGAGATAATCGCGAATAACCCCAATCGCTCCCAAAATTTTCAAGGTACCGCGAGTTGTCAGAGTCCTTCCGCACCATCGTCCGAACACAAAGTCGTCCGATTATAGAAAACGACCACTGATCCTTTCGTGTCCCGACATTGCGATCAATTCATATTAAGGTTTCGACCCCGGTCGTCGCGCTGGTTTTCGAGATAATCGCGAATAACCGCAATCGCTCCCAAAATTTTCAAAGTACCGCGAGTTTTCAGAGTACTTCCGCACCATCGGCGAACACAAAGTCGTCCGATCTTCGAAAACGACAACTGATCCTTGCGTGTCGCGACATTGCGATCAATTCATATTAAGGTTTCGACCCCAGTCGTCGCGCTGGTTTTCGAGGTAATCGCGAATGACCACAATCGCTCCCAAAATTTTCATAGTACCCCAAGTTTTCAGAGTGCTACCGCACCATCTTCCGAACACAAAGTCGTCCGAACGTCGAAAACGACCACTGATCCTTGCATGTCCCGACATTGCGATCAATTCATATTAAGGTTTCGACCCCGGTCGTCGCGCTGGTTAATGAGGTAATCGCGAATGTCCCCAATCGCTCCCAAAATTTTCATAGTACCCCAAGTTTTCAGAGTGCTACCGCACCATCTTCCGAACACAAAGTCGTCCGAACGTCGAAAACGACCACTGATCCTTGCATGTCCCGACATTGCGACCAATTCATATTAAGATTTCGAACCCGGTCGTCGCGCTGGTTTTCGAGATAATCGTGAATAACCACAATCGCTCCCAAAATTTTCAAAGTACCGCGAGTTTTCTGAGTGCTTCCGCACAATCTTCCGAACACAAAGTCGTCCGATCTTCAACAACGACCGCTGATCCTTGCGTGTCGCGACATTGCGATCAATTCATATCAAGGTTTCGACCCCGGCCCTCGCGCTGGTATTCGAGATAATCGCGAATAACCACAAACGCTCCCAAAATTTTCAAAGTACCGCGAGTTTTCTGAGTGCTTCCGCTCCATCTTACGAACACAAAGTCGTCCGAACGTCGAAAACGACCACCGATCCTTGCGTGTCGCGACATTGCAATCAATTCATATTAAGGTTTCGACCCCGGCCCTCGCGCTGGTTTTCGAGATAATCGCGAATAACTCCAATCGCTCCCAAAATTTTCAAGGTACCGCGAGTTGTCAGAGTCCTTCCGCACCATCGTCCGAACACAAAGTCGTCCGATTATAGAAAACGACCACTGATCCTTTCGTGTCCCGACATTGCGATCAATTCATATTAAGATTTCGACCCCGGCACTCGCGCTGGTTTTCGAGATAATCGCGAATAACCCCAATCGGTCCGAAAAATTTTCAAAGTACCGCGTGTTTTCAGAGTGCTTCCGCTCCATCGTCCGAAAACAAAGTCGTCCGATCGTCGAAAACGACCACTGATCCTTGCGACTCGCGACATTGCGATCAATTCATATTAAGGTTTCGACCCCGGCACTCGCGCTGGTTTTCGAGATAATCGCGAATAACCCCAATCGCTCCCAAAATTTTCAAAGTACCGCGTGTTTTCAGAGTGCTTCCGCTTCATCGTCCGAAAACAAAGTCGTCCGATCGTCGAAAACGACCACTGATCCTTGCGACTCGCGACATTGCGATCAATTCATATTAAGGTTTCGAACCCGGGCCTCGCGCTGGTTTTCGTGATAATCGCAAATAACCCCAATCGCTCCCTAAATTTTCAAAGTACCGCGAGTTTTCAGAGTGCTTCCGCACCATCTTCCGAACGCAAAGTCGTCCGAACGTCGAAAACGACCACTGATCCTTGCGACTCGCGACATTGCGATCAATTCATATTAAGGTTTCGACCCCGGCCCTCGCGCTGGTTTTCGTGATAATCGCGAATAACCCCAATCGCTCCCTAAATTTTCAAAGTACCGCGAGTTGTCAGAGTCTTTCCGCACCTTCGTCCGAACACAAAGACGCCCGATCGTCGAAAACGACCACAGATCCTTGCGTGTTGCGACATTGCGATCAATTCATATTAAGGTTTCGAGCCCGGTCGTCGCGCTGGTTTTCGAGATAATCGCGAATAACCGCAATCGCCCCAAAATTCTCAAAGTACAGCGAGTTTTCAGAGTCATTCTACACCATCGGCGAACACAAAGTCGTCCGATCTTCGAAAACGACCACTGATCCTTGCGTGTCGCGACATTGCGATCAATTCATATTAAGGTTTCGACCACAACCCTCGCGCTTGTTTTCGAGAAACTCGCGAATAATCATAGTCGCTCCCAAAATTTTCAATGTACCGCGAGTTGTCAGAGTCCTTCCGCACCATCGGCGAACACAAAGTCGTCCGATCTTCGCAAACGACCACTGATCCTTGCGTGTTGCGACATTGCGATCAATTCATATTAAGGTTTCGACCTCGGCCCTCGCGCTGGTTTTCGAGAAAATCGCGAATAACCCTAATCGCTCCCAAAATTTTCATAGTACCGCGAGTGTTCTGAGTCCTTCCGCACCATCGTCCGAACACAAAGTCGTCCGATCTTCGAAAACGACCACTGATCCTTGCGTGTTGCGACATTGCGATCAATTCATATTAAGGTTTCGACCTCGGCCCTCGCGCTGGTTTTCGAGATAATCGCGAATAACCCTAATCGCTCCCAACATTTTCAAAGTACCGCGAGTTTTCAGAGTCCTTCCGCTCCATCGTCCGAACACAAAGTCGTCCGATTTTCGAAAACGACCACTGATCCTTGCGTGTTGCGACATTGCGATCAATTCATATTAAGGTTTCGACCCCGGTTGTCGCGCTGGTTTTCGAGATAATCGCGAATAACCGCAATCGCTCCCAAAATTTTCAAAGTACCGCGAGTTTTCAGAGTACTTCCGCACCATCGGCGAACACAAAGTCGTCCGATCTTCGAAAACGACAACTGATCCTTGCGTGTCGCGACATTGCGATCAATTCATATTAAGGTTTCGACCCCAGTCGTCGCGCTGGTTTTCGAGGTAATCGCGAATGACTACAATCGCTCCCAAAATTTTCATAGTACCCCAAGTTTTCAGAGTGCTACCGCACCATCTTCCGAACACAAAGTCGTCCGAACGTCGAAAACGACCACTGATCCTTGCATGTCCCGACATTGCGATCAATTCATATTAAGGTTTCGACCCCGGTCGTCGCGCTGGTTTTCGAGATAATCGCGAATAACCGCAATCGCTCCCAAAATTTTCAAAGTACCGCGAGTTTTCAGAGTACTTCCGCACCATCGGCGAACACAAAGTCGTCCGATCTTCGAAAACGACAACTGATCCTTGCGTGTCGCGACATTGCGATCAATTCATATTAAGGTTTCGACCCCAGTCGTTGCGCTGGTTTTCGAGGTAATCGCGAATGACTACAATCGCTCCCAAAATTTTCATAGTACCCCAAGTTTTCAGAGTGCTACCGCACCATATTCCGAACACAAAGTCGTCCGAACGTCGAAAACGACCACTGATCCTTGCATGTCCCGACATTGCGATCAATTCATATTAAGGTTTCGACCCCGGTCGTCGCGCTGGTTTTCGAGATAATCGCGAATAACCGCAATCGCTCCCAAAATTTTCAAAGTACCGCGAGTTTTCAGAGTACTTCCGCACCATCGGCGAACACAAAGTCGTCCGATCTTCGAAAACGACCACTGATCCTTGCGTGTCGCGACATTGCGATCAATTCATATTAAGGTTTCGACCACAACCCTCGCGCTTGTTTTCGAGAAACTCGCGAATAATCATAGTCGCTCCCAAAATTTTCAATGTACCGCGAGTTGTCAGAGTCCTTCCGCACCATCGGCGAACACAAAGTCGTCCGATCTTCGCAAACGACCACTGATCCTTGCGTGTTGCGACATTGCGATCAATTCATATTAAGGTTTCGACCTCGGCCCTCGCGCTGGTTTTCGAGAAAATCGCGAATAACCCTAATCGCTCCCAAAATTTTCATAGTACCGCGAGTGTTCAGAGTCCTTCCGCACCATCGTCCGAACACAAAGTCGTCCGATCTTCGAAAACGACCACTGATCCTTGCGTGTTGCGACATTGCGATCAATTCATATTAAGGTTTCGAACCCGGGCCTCGCGCTGGTTTTCGTGATAATCGCGAATAACCCCAATCGCTCCCTAAATTTTCAAAATACCGCGAGTTTTCTGAGTGCTTCCGCTCCATCTTACGAACACAAAGTCGTCCGAACGTCGAAAACGACCACTGATCCTTGCGTGTCGCGACATTGCGATCAAATCATATTAAGGTTTCGACCCCGGCCCTCGCGCTGGTTTTCGTGATAATCGCGAATAACCCCAATCGCTCCCTAAATTTTCAAAGTACCGCGAGCTTTCAGAGTCCTTCCGCACCATCGTCCGAACACAAAGTCGTCCGAACGTCCAAAACGACCACTGATCCTTGCGTGTCGCGACATTGCGATTAATTCATATTAAGGTTTCGACCCCGGCCCTCGCGCTGGTTTTCGAGATAATCGCGAATAACCCCAATCGCTCCCAAAATTTTCAAGGTACCGCGAGTTGTCAGAGTCCTTCCGCACCATCGTCCGAACACAAAGTCGTCCGATTATAGAAAACGACCACTGATCCTTTCGTGTCCCGACATTGCGATCAATTCATATTAAGGTTTCGACCCCGGTCGTCGCGCTGGTTTTCGAGATAATCGCGAATAACCGCAATCGCTCCCAAAATTTTCAAAGTACCGCGAGTTTTCAGAGTACTTCCGCACCATCGGCGAACACAAAGTCGTCCGATCTTCGAAAACGACAACTGATCCTTGCGTGTCGCGACATTGCGATCAATTCATATTAAGGTTTCGACCCCAGTCGTCGCGCTGGTTTTCGAGGTAATCGCGAATGACCACAATCGCTCCCAAAATTTTCATAGTACCCCAAGTTTTCAGAGTGCTACCGCACCATCTTCCGAACACAAAGTCGTCCGAACGTCGAAAACGACCACTGATCCTTGCATGTCCCGACATTGCGATCAATTCATATTAAGGTTTCGACCCCGGTCGTCGCGCTGGTTAATGAGGTAATCGCGAATGTCCCCAATCGCTCCCAAAATTTTCATAGTACCCCAAGTTTTCAGAGTGCTACCGCACCATCTTCCGAACACAAAGTCGTCCGAACGTCGAAAACGACCACTGATCCTTGCGTGTCGCGACATTGCAATCAATTCATATTAAGGTTTCGACCCCGGCCCTCGCGCTGGTTTTCGAGATAATCGCGAATAACTCCAATCGCTCCCAAAATTTTCAAGGTACCGCGAGTTGTCAGAGTCCTTCCGCACCATCGTCCGAACACAAAGTCGTCCGATTATAGAAAACGACCACTGATCCTTTCGTGTCCCGACATTGCGATCAATTCATATTAAGATTTCGACCCCGGCACTCGCGCTGGTTTTCGAGATAATCGCGAATAACCCCAATCGGTCCGAAAAATTTTCAAAGTACCGCGTGTTTTCAGAGTGCTTCCGCTCCATCGTCCGAAAACAAAGTCGTCCGATCGTCGAAAACGACCACTGATCCTTGCGACTCGCGACATTGCGATCAATTCATATTAAGGTTTCGAACCCGGGCCTCGCGCTGGTTTTCGTGATAATCGCGAATAACCCCAATCGCTCCCTAAATTTTCAAAATACCGCGAGTTTTCTGAGTGCTTCCGCTCCATCTTACGAACACAAAGTCGTCCGAACGTCGAAAACGACCACTGATCCTTGCGTGTCGCGACATTGCGATCAATTCATATTAAGGTTTCGACCCCGGCCCTCGCGCTGGTTTTCGTGATAATCGCGAATAACCCCAATCGCTCCCTAAATTTTCAAAGTACCGCGAGCTTTCAGAGTCCTTCCGCACCATCGTCCGAACACAAAGTCGTCCGAACGTCCAAAACGACCACTGATCCTTGCGTGTCGCGACATTGCGATTAATTCATATTAAGGTTTCGACCCCGGCCCTCGCGCTGGTTTTCGAGATAATCGCGAATAACCCCAATCGCTCCCAAAATTTTCAAGGTACCGCGAGTTGTCAGAGTCCTTCCGCACCATCGTCCGAACACAAAGTCGTCCGATTAAAGAAAACGACCACTGATCCTTTCGTGTCCCGACATTGCGATCAATTCATATTAAGATTTCGAACCCGGTCGTCGCGCTGGTTTTCGAGATAATCGCAAATAACCCCAATCGGTCCGAAAAATTTTCAAAGTACCACGAGTTTTCAGAGTCCTTCCGCACAATCTTCCGAACACAAAGTCGTCCGAACGTCGAAAACGACCACTGATCCTTGCATGTCGCGACATTGCGATCAATTCATATTAAGGTTTCGACCCCAGTCGTCGCGCTGGTTTTCGAGGTAATCGCGAATGACCACAATCGCTCCCAAAATTTTCAAAGTACCCCAAGTTTTCAGAGTGCTTCCGCACCATCTTCCGAACACAAAGTCGTCCGAACGTCGAAAACGATCACTGATCCTTGCATGTCGCGACATTGCGATCAATTCATATTAAGGTTTCGACCCCGGCACTCGCGCTGGTTTTCGAGATAATCGCGAATAACCCCAATCGCTCCCAAAATTTTCAAAGTACCGCGTGTTTTCAGAGTGCTTCCGCTTCATCGTCCGAAAACAAAGTCGTCCGATCGTCGAAAACGACCACTGATCCTTGCGACTCGCGACATTGCGATCAATTCATATTAAGGTTTCGAACCCGGGCCTCGCGCTGGTTTTCGTGATAATCGCAAATAACCCCAATCGCTCCCTAAATTTTCAAAGTACCGCGAGTTTTCAGAGTGCTTCCGCACCATCTTCCGAACGCAAAGTCGTCCGAACGTCGAAAACGACCACTGATCCTTGCGACTCGCGACATTGCGATCAATTCATATTAAGGTTTCGACCCCGGCCCTCGCGCTGGTTTTCGTGATAATCGCGAATAACCCCAATCGCTCCCTAAATTTTCAAAGTACCGCGAGTTGTCAGAGTCTTTCCGCACCTTCGTCCGAACACAAAGACGCCCGATCGTCGAAAACGACCACAGATCCTTGCGTGTTGCGACATTGCGATCAATTCATATTAAGGTTTCGAGCCCGGTCGTCGCGCTGGTTTTCGAGATAATCGCGAATAACCGCAATCGCCCCAAAATTCTCAAAGTACAGCGAGTTTTCAGAGTCATTCTACACCATCGGCGAACACAAAGTCGTCCGATCTTCGAAAACGACCACTGATCCTTGCGTGTCGCGACATTGCGATCAATTCATATTAAGGTTTCGACCACAACCCTCGCGCTTGTTTTCGAGAAACTCGCGAATAATCATAGTCGCTCCCAAAATTTTCAATGTACCGCGAGTTGTCAGAGTCCTTCCGCACCATCGGCGAACACAAAGTCGTCCGATCTTCGCAAACGACCACTGATCCTTGCGTGTTGCGACATTGCGATCAATTCATATTAAGGTTTCGACCTCGGCCCTCGCGCTGGTTTTCGAGAAAATCGCGAATAACCCTAATCGCTCCCAAAATTTTCATAGTACCGCGAGTGTTCTGAGTCCTTCCGCACCATCGTCCGAACACAAAGTCGTCCGATCTTCGAAAACGACCACTGATCCTTGCGTGTTGCGACATTGCGATCAATTCATATTAAGGTTTCGACCTCGGCCCTCGCGCTGGTTTTCGAGATAATCGCGAATAACCCTAATCGCTCCCAACATTTTCAAAGTACCGCGAGTTTTCAGAGTCCTTCCGCTCCATCGTCCGAACACAAAGTCGTCCGATTTTCGAAAACGACCACTGATCCTTGCGTGTTGCGACATTGCGATCAATTCATATTAAGGTTTCGACCCCGGTTGTCGCGCTGGTTTTCGAGATAATCGCGAATAACCGCAATCGCTCCCAAAATTTTCAAAGTACCGCGAGTTTTCAGAGTACTTCCGCACCATCGGCGAACACAAAGTCGTCCGATCTTCGAAAACGACAACTGATCCTTGCGTGTCGCGACATTGCGATCAATTCATATTAAGGTTTCGACCCCAGTCGTCGCGCTGGTTTTCGAGGTAATCGCGAATGACTACAATCGCTCCCAAAATTTTCATAGTACCCCAAGTTTTCAGAGTGCTACCGCACCATCTTCCGAACACAAAGTCGTCCGAACGTCGAAAACGACCACTGATCCTTGCATGTCCCGACATTGCGATCAATTCATATTAAGGTTTCGACCCCGGTCGTCGCGCTGGTTTTCGAGATAATCGCGAATAACCGCAATCGCTCCCAAAATTTTCAAAGTACCGCGAGTTTTCAGAGTACTTCCGCACCATCGGCGAACACAAAGTCGTCCGATCTTCGAAAACGACAACTGATCCTTGCGTGTCGCGACATTGCGATCAATTCATATTAAGGTTTCGACCCCAGTCGTTGCGCTGGTTTTCGAGGTAATCGCGAATGACTACAATCGCTCCCAAAATTTTCATAGTACCCCAAGTTTTCAGAGTGCTACCGCACCATCTTCCGAACACAAAGTCGTCCGAACGTCGAAAACGACCACTGATCCTTGCATGTCCCGACATTGCGATCAATTCATATTAAGGTTTCGACCCCGGTCGTCGCGCTGGTTTTCGAGATAATCGCGAATAACCGCAATCGCTCCCAAAATTTTCAAAGTACCGCGAGTTTTCAGAGTACTTCCGCACCATCGGCGAACACAAAGTCGTCCGATCTTCGAAAACGACCACTGATCCTTGCGTGTCGCGACATTGCGATCAATTCATATTAAGGTTTCGACCACAACCCTCGCGCTTGTTTTCGAGAAACTCGCGAATAATCATAGTCGCTCCCAAAATTTTCAATGTACCGCGAGTTGTCAGAGTCCTTCCGCACCATCGGCGAACACAAAGTCGTCCGATCTTCGCAAACGACCACTGATCCTTGCGTGTTGCGACATTGCGATCAATTCATATTAAGGTTTCGACCTCGGCCCTCGCGCTGGTTTTCGAGAAAATCGCGAATAACCCTAATCGCTCCCAAAATTTTCATAGTACCGCGAGTGTTCAGAGTCCTTCCGCACCATCGTCCGAACACAAAGTCGTCCGATCTTCGAAAACGACCACTGATCCTTGCGTGTTGCGACATTGCGATCAATTCATATTAAGGTTTCGAACCCGGGCCTCGCGCTGGTTTTCGTGATAATCGCGAATAACCCCAATCGCTCCCTAAATTTTCAAAATACCGCGAGTTTTCTGAGTGCTTCCGCTCCATCTTACGAACACAAAGTCGTCCGAACGTCGAAAACGACCACTGATCCTTGCGTGTCGCGACATTGCGATCAAATCATATTAAGGTTTCGACCCCGGCCCTCGCGCTGGTTTTCGTGATAATCGCGAATAACCCCAATCGCTCCCTAAATTTTCAAAGTACCGCGAGCTTTCAGAGTCCTTCCGCACCATCGTCCGAACACAAAGTCGTCCGAACGTCCAAAACGACCACTGATCCTTGCGTGTCGCGACATTGCGATTAATTCATATTAAGGTTTCGACCCCGGCCCTCGCGCTGGTTTTCGAGATAATCGCGAATAACCCCAATCGCTCCCAAAATTTTCAAGGTACCGCGAGTTGTCAGAGTCCTTCCGCACCATCGTCCGAACACAAAGTCGTCCGATTATAGAAAACGACCACTGATCCTTTCGTGTCCCGACATTGCGATCAATTCATATTAAGGTTTCGACCCCGGTCGTCGCGCTGGTTTTCGAGATAATCGCGAATAACCGCAATCGCTCCCAAAATTTTCAAAGTACCGCGAGTTTTCAGAGTACTTCCGCACCATCGGCGAACACAAAGTCGTCCGATCTTCGAAAACGACAACTGATCCTTGCGTGTCGCGACATTGCGATCAATTCATATTAAGGTTTCGACCCCAGTCGTCGCGCTGGTTTTCGAGGTAATCGCGAATGACCACAATCGCTCCCAAAATTTTCATAGTACCCCAAGTTTTCAGAGTGCTACCGCACCATCTTCCGAACACAAAGTCGTCCGAACGTCGAAAACGACCACTGATCCTTGCATGTCCCGACATTGCGATCAATTCATATTAAGGTTTCGACCCCGGTCGTCGCGCTGGTTAATGAGGTAATCGCGAATGTCCCCAATCGCTCCCAAAATTTTCATAGTACCCCAAGTTTTCAGAGTGCTACCGCACCATCTTCCGAACACAAAGTCGTCCGAACGTCGAAAACGACCACTGATCCTTGCATGTCCCGACATTGCGACCAATTCATATTAAGATTTCGAACCCGGTCGTCGCGCTGGTTTTCGAGATAATCGTGAATAACCACAATCGCTCCCAAAATTTTCAAAGTACCGCGAGTTTTCTGAGTGCTTCCGCACAATCTTCCGAACACAAAGTCGTCCGATCTTCAACAACGACCGCTGATCCTTGCGTGTCGCGACATTGCGATCAATTCATATCAAGGTTTCGACCCCGGCCCTCGCGCTGGTATTCGAGATAATCGCGAATAACCACAAACGCTCCCTAAATTTTCAAAGTACCGCGAGCTTTCAGAGTCCTTCCGCACCATCGTCCGAACACAAAGTCGTCCGAACGTCCAAAACGACCACTGATCCTTGCGTGTCGCGACATTGCGATTAATTCATATTAAGGTTTCGACCCCGGCCCTCGCGCTGGTTTTCGAGATAATCGCGAATAACCCCAATCGCTCCCAAAATTTTCAAGGTACCGCGAGTTGTCAGAGTCCTTCCGCACCATCGTCCGAACACAAAGTCGTCCGATTATAGAAAACGACCACTGATCCTTTCGTGTCCCGACATTGCGATCAATTCATATTAAGATTTCGAACCCGGTCGTCGCGCTGGTTTTCGAGATAATCGCAAATAACCCCAATCGGTCCGAAAAATTTTCAAAGTACCACGAGTTTTCAGAGTCCTTCCGCACAATCTTCCGAACACAAAGTCGTCCGAACGTCGAAAACGACCACTGATCCTTGCATGTCGCGACATTGCGATCAATTCATATTAAGGTTTCGACCCCAGTCGTCGCGCTGGTTTTCGAGGTAATCGCGAATGACCACAATCGCTCCCAAAATTTTCAAAGTACCCCAAGTTTTCAGAGTGCTTCCGCACCATCTTCCGAACACAAAGTCGTCCGAACGTCGAAAACGATCACTGATCCTTGCATGTCGCGACATTGCGATCAATTCATATTAAGGTTTCGACCCCGGCACTCGCGCTGGTTTTCGAGATAATCGCGAATAACCCCAATCGCTCCCAAAATTTTCAAAGTACCGCGTGTTTTCAGAGTGCTTCCGCTTCATCGTCCGAAAACAAAGTCGTCCGATCGTCGAAAACGACCACTGATCCTTGCGACTCGCGACATTGCGATCAATTCATATTAAGGTTTCGAACCCGGGCCTCGCGCTGGTTTTCGTGATAATCGCAAATAACCCCAATCGCTCCCTAAATTTTCAAAGTACCGCGAGTTTTCAGAGTGCTTCCGCACCATCTTCCGAACGCAAAGTCGTCCGAACGTCGAAAACGACCACTGATCCTTGCGACTCGCGACATTGCGATCAATTCATATTAAGGTTTCGACCCCGGCCCTCGCGCTGGTTTTCGTGATAATCGCGAATAACCCCAATCGCTCCCTAAATTTTCAAAGTACCGCGAGTTTTCAGAGTGCTTCCGCACCATCTTCCGAACACAAAGTCGTCCGAACGTCGAAAACGACCACTGATCCTTGCGTGCCGCGACATTGCGATCAATTCATATTAAGTTTTCGACCCCGGTCGTCGCGCTGATTTTCGAGATAATCGCGAATAACCCCAATCACTCCCAAAATTTTCAAAGTCCCGCGAGTTTTCAGAGTCCTTCCGCACCATCGGCGAACACAAAGTCGTCCGATCTTCGAAAACGACAACTGATCCTTGCGTGTCGCGACATTGCGATCAATTCATATTAAGGTTTCGACCCCGGTCGTCGCGTTGGTTTTCGAGATAATCGCGAATAACCGCAATCGCTCCGAAAATTTTCAAAGTCCCGCGAGTTTTCAGAGTCCTTCCGCACCATCGTCCGAACACAAAGTCGTCCGATTTTCGAAAACGACCACTGATCCTTGCGTGTTGCGACATTGCGATCAATTCATACTAAGGTTTCGACCCCGGTCGTCGCGCTGGTTTTCGAGATAATCGCGAAAAACCGCAATCGCTCCCAAAATTTTCAAAGTCCCGCGAGTTTTCAGAGTCCTTCCGCACCATCGGCGAACACAAAGTCGTCCGATCTTCGAAAACGACAACTGACCCTTGCGTGTTGCGGCATTGCGATCAATTCATTTTAAAGTTTCGACCCCGGTGGTCTCGCTGGTTTTCGAAGTAATCGCGAATATCCACAATCGCTCCCAATATTTTCAAAGTACCGCGAGTTGTCAGAGTCCTTCCGCACCTTCGTCCGAACACAAAGACGCCCGATCGTCGAAAACGAACACAGATCCTTGCGTGTGGCGACATTGCGATCAATTCATATTAAGGTTTCGACCCCGGTCGTCGCGCTGGTTTTCGAGGTAATCGCGAATAACCCTAATCGCTCCCAAAATTTTCAAAGTACCGCGAGTTTTCAGAGACCTTCCGCACCATCGGCGAACACAAAGTCGTCCGATCTTCGAAAACGACAACTGACACTTGCGTGTCGCGGCATTGCGATCAATTCATTTTAAAGTTTCGACCCCGGTTGTCTCGCTGGTTTTCGAGATAATCGCGAATAACCGCAATCGCTCCCAAAATTTTCAAAGTACCGCGAGTTTTCAGAGTCCTTCCGCACCATCGGCGAACACAAAGTCGTCCGATCTTCGAAAACGACAACTGACCCTTGCGTGTTGCGGCATTGCGATCAATTCATTTTAAAGTTTCGACCTCGGTGGTCTCGCTGGTTTTCGAAGTAATCGCGAATATCCACAATCGCTCCCAATATTTTCAAAGTCCCGCGAGTTTTCAGAGTCCTTCCGCAGCATCGGCGAACACAAAGTCGTCCGATCTTCGAAAACGACAACTGATCCTTGCGTGTCGCGACATTGCGATCAATTCATATTAAGGTTTCGACCCCGGTCGTCGCGCTGGTATTCGAGATAATCGCGAATAACCGCAATCGCTCCCAAAATTTTCTAAGTACCGCGAGTTTTCAGAGTCATTCTGCACCATCGGCGAACACAAAGTCGTCCGATCTTCGAAAACGACAACTGACCCTTGCGTGTTGCGGCATTGCGATCAATTCATTTTAAAGTTTCGACCCCGGTGGTCTCGCTGGTTTTCGAAGTAATCGCGAATATCCACAATCGCTCCCAATATTTTCAAAGTACCGCGAGTTGTCAGAGTCTTTCCGCACCTTCGTCCGAACACAAAGACGCCCGATCGTCGAAAACGACCACAGATCCTTGCGTGTTGCGACATTGCGATCAATTCATATTAAGGTTTCGACCCCGGTCGTCGCGCTGGTATTCGAGATAATCGCGAATAACCGCAATCGCTCCCAAAATTTTCTAAGTACCGCGAGTTTTCAGAGTCATTCTGCACCATCGGCGAACACAAAGTCGTCCGATCTTCGAAAACGACAACTGACCCTTGCGTGTCGCGGCATTGCGATCAATTCATTTTAAAGTTTCGACCCCGGTTGTCGCGCTGGTTTTCGAGATAATCGCGAATAACCCCAATCGCTCCCAAAATTTTCAAAGTACCGCGTGTTTTCAGAGTGCTTCCGCTTCATCGTCCGAAAACAAAGTCGTCCGATCGTCGAAAACGACCACTGATCCTTGCGACTCGCGACATTGCGATCAATTCATATTAAGGTTTCGAACCCGGGCCTCGCGCTGGTTTTCGTGATAATCGCAAATAACCCCAATCGCTCCCTAAATTTTCAAAGTACCGCGAGTTTTCAGAGTGCTTCCGCACCATCTTCCGAACGCAAAGTCGTCCGAACGTCGAAAACGACCACTGATCCTTGCGACTCGCGACATTGCGATCAATTCATATTAAGGTTTCGACCCCGGCCCTCGCGCTGGTTTTCGTGATAATCGCGAATAACCCCAATCGCTCCCTAAATTTTCAAAGTACCGCGAGTTTTCAGAGTGCTTCCGCACCATCTTCCGAACACAAAGTCGTCCGAACGTCGAAAACGACCACTGATCCTTGCGTGCCGCGACATTGCGATCAATTCATATTAAGTTTTCGACCCCGGTCGTCGCGCTGATTTTCGAGATAATCGCGAATAACCCCAATCACTCCCAAAATTTTCAAAGTCCCGCGAGTTTTCAGAGTCCTTCCGCACCATCGGCGAACACAAAGTCGTCCGATCTTCGAAAACGACAACTGATCCTTGCGTGTCGCGACATTGCGATCAATTCATATTAAGGTTTCGACCCCGGTCGTCGCGTTGGTTTTCGAGATAATCGCGAATAACCGCAATCGCTCCGAAAATTTTCAAAGTCCCGCGAGTTTTCAGAGTCCTTCCGCACCATCGTCCGAACACAAAGTCGTCCGATTTTCGAAAACGACCACTGATCCTTGCGTGTTGCGACATTGCGATCAATTCATACTAAGGTTTCGACCCCGGTCGTCGCGCTGGTTTTCGAGATAATCGCGAAAAACCGCAATCGCTCCCAAAATTTTCAAAGTCCCGCGAGTTTTCAGAGTCCTTCCGCACCATCGGCGAACACAAAGTCGTCCGATCTTCGAAAACGACAACTGACCCTTGCGTGTTGCGGCATTGCGATCAATTCATTTTAAAGTTTCGACCCCGGTGGTCTCGCTGGTTTTCGAAGTAATCGCGAATATCCACAATCGCTCCCAATATTTTCAAAGTACCGCGAGTTGTCAGAGTCCTTCCGCACCTTCGTCCGAACACAAAGACGCCCGATCGTCGAAAACGAACACAGATCCTTGCGTGTGGCGACATTGCGATCAATTCATATTAAGGTTTCGACCCCGGTCGTCGCGCTGGTTTTCGAGGTAATCGCGAATAACCCTAATCGCTCCCAAAATTTTCAAAGTACCGCGAGTTTTCAGAGACCTTCCGCACCATCGGCGAACACAAAGTCGTCCGATCTTCGAAAACGACAACTGACACTTGCGTGTCGCGGCATTGCGATCAATTCATTTTAAAGTTTCGACCCCGGTTGTCTCGCTGGTTTTCGAGATAATCGCGAATAACCGCAATCGCTCCCAAAATTTTCAAAGTACCGCGAGTTTTCAGAGTCCTTCCGCACCATCGGCGAACACAAAGTCGTCCGATCTTCGAAAACGACAACTGACCCTTGCGTGTTGCGGCATTGCGATCAATTCATTTTAAAGTTTCGACCTCGGTGGTCTCGCTGGTTTTCGAAGTAATCGCGAATATCCACAATCGCTCCCAATATTTTCAAAGTCCCGCGAGTTTTCAGAGTCCTTCCGCAGCATCGGCGAACACAAAGTCGTCCGATCTTCGAAAACGACAACTGATCCTTGCGTGTCGCGACATTGCGATCAATTCATATTAAGGTTTCGACCCCGGTCGTCGCGCTGGTATTCGAGATAATCGCGAATAACCGCAATCGCTCCCAAAATTTTCTAAGTACCGCGAGTTTTCAGAGTCATTCTGCACCATCGGCGAACACAAAGTCGTCCGATCTTCGAAAACGACAACTGACCCTTGCGTGTTGCGGCATTGCGATCAATTCATTTTAAAGTTTCGACCCCGGTGGTCTCGCTGGTTTTCGAAGTAATCGCGAATATCCACAATCGCTCCCAATATTTTCAAAGTACCGCGAGTTGTCAGAGTCTTTCCGCACCTTCGTCCGAACACAAAGACGCCCGATCGTCGAAAACGACCACAGATCCTTGCGTGTTGCGACATTGCGATCAATTCATATTAAGGTTTCGACCCCGGTCGTCGCGCTGGTATTCGAGATAATCGCGAATAACCGCAATCGCTCCCAAAATTTTCTAAGTACCGCGAGTTTTCAGAGTCATTCTGCACCATCGGCGAACACAAAGTCGTCCGATCTTCGAAAACGACAACTGACCCTTGCGTGTCGCGGCATTGCGATCAATTCATTTTAAAGTTTCGACCCCGGTTGTCGCGCTGGTTTTCGAGGTAATCGCGAATATCCACAATCGCTCCCAATATTTTCAAAGTACCGCGAGTTGTCAGAGTCCTTCCGCACCATCGTCCGAACACAAAGTCGTCCGATTGTAGAAAACGACCACTGATCCTTGCGTGTCGCGGCATTGCGATCAATTCATATTAAGGTTTCTACCACGGCCCTCGCGCTGGTTATCGAGAAAATCGCGAATAACCCTAATCGCTCCCAAAATTTTCAAAGTCCCGCGAGTTTTCAGAGTCCTTCCGCACCATCGGCGAACACAAAGTCGTCCGATCTTCGAAAACGACAACTGATCCTTGCGTGTCGCGACATTGCGATCAATTCATATTAAGGTTTCGACCCCGGTCGTCGCGCTGGTATTCGAGATAATCGCGAATAACCGCAATCGCTCCCAAAATTTTCTAAGTACCGCGAGTTTTCAGAGTCATTCTGCAACATCGTCCGAACACAAAGTCGTCCGATTTTCGAAAACGACAACTGATCCTTGCGTGTCGCGACATTGCGATCAATTCATATTAAGGTTTCGACCCCGGTCGTCGCGCTGGTATTCGAGATAATCGCGAATAACCGCAATCGCTCCCAAAATTTTCAAAGTACCGCGAGTTTTCAGAGACCTTCCGCACCATCGGCGAACACAAAGTCGTCCGATCTTCGAAAACGACAACTGACACTTGCGTGTCGCGGCATTGCGATCAATTCATTTTAAAGTTTCGACCCCGGTTGTCTCGCTGGTTTTCGAGATAATCGCGAATAACCGCAATCGCTCCCAAAATTTTCAAAGTACCGCGAGTTTTCAGAGTCATTCCGCACCATCGGCGAACACAAAGTCGTCCGATTTTCGAAAACGACCACTGATCCTTGCGTGTGCGACATTGCGATCAATTCATATTAAGGTTTCGACCAGGGCCCTCGCGCTGGTTTTCGAGATAATCGCGAATAACCCCAATCGGTCCGAAAAATTTTCAAAGTACCACGAGTTTTCAGAGTCCTTCCGCACAATCTTCCGAACACAAAGTCGTCCGAACGTCGAAAACGACCACTGATCCTTGCATGTCGCGACATTGCGATCAATTCATATTAAGGTTTCGACCCCAGTCGTCGCGCTGGTTTTCGAGGTAATCGCGAATGACCACAATCGCTCCCAAAATTTTCAAAGTACCCCAAGTTTTCAGAGTGCTTCCGCACCATCTTCCGAACACAAAGTCGTCCGAACGTCGAAAACGATCACTGATCCTTGCATGTCAAGACATTGCGATCAATTCATATTAAGGTTTCGACCCCAGTCGTCGCGCTGATTTTCGAGATAATCGCGAATAACCCCAATCACTCCCAAAATTTTCAAAGTCCCGCGAGTTTTCAGAGTCCTTCCGCACCATCGGCGAACACAAAGTCGTCCGATCTTCGAAAACGACAACTGATCCTTGCGTGTCGCGACATTGCGATCAATTCATATTAAGGTTTCGACCCCGGTCGTCGCGTTGGTTTTCGAGATAATCGCGAATAACCGCAATCGCTCCGAAAATTTTCAAAGTCCCGCGAGTTTTCAGAGTCCTTCCGCACCATCGTCCGAACACAAAGTCGTCCGATTTTCGAAAACGACCACTGATCCTTGCGTGTTGCGACATTGCGATCAATTCATACTAAGGTTTCGACCCCGGTCGTCGCGCTGGTTTTCGAGATAATCGCGAAAAACCGCAATCGCTCCCAAAATTTTCAAAGTCCCGCGAGTTTTCAGAGTCCTTCCGCACCATCGGCGAACACAAAGTCGTCCGATCTTCGAAAACGACAACTGACCCTTGCGTGTTGCGGCATTGCGATCAATTCATTTTAAAGTTTCGACCCCGGTGGTCTCGCTGGTTTTCGAAGTAATCGCGAATATCCACAATCGCTCCCAATATTTTCAAAGTACCGCGAGTTGTCAGAGTCCTTCCGCACCTTCGTCCGAACACAAAGACGCCCGATCGTCGAAAACGAACACAGATCCTTGCGTGTGGCGACATTGCGATCAATTCATATTAAGGTTTCGACCCCGGTCGTCGCGCTGGTTTTCGAGGTAATCGCGAATAACCCTAATCGCTCCCAAAATTTTCAAAGTACCGCGAGTTTTCCGAGACCTTCCGCACCATCGGCGAACACAAAGTCGTCCGATCTTCGAAAACGACAACTGACACTTGCGTGTCGCGGCATTGCGATCAATTCATTTTAAAGTTTCGACCCCGGTTGTCTCGCTGGTTTTCGAGATAATCGCGAATAACCGCAATCGCTCCCAAAATTTTCAAAGTACCGCGAGTTTTCAGAGTCCTTCCGCACCATCGGCGAACACAAAGTCGTCCGATCTTCGAAAACGACAACTGACCCTTGCGTGTTGCGGCATTGCGATCAATTCATTTTAAAGTTTCGACCTCGGTGGTCTCGCTGGTTTTCGAAGTAATCGCGAATATCCACAATCGCTCCCAATATTTTCAAAGTCCCGCGAGTTTTCAGAGTCCTTCCGCAGCATCGGCGAACACAAAGTCGTCCGATCTTCGAAAACGACAACTGATCCTTGCGTGTGCGACATTGCGATCAATTCATATTAAGGTTTCGACCAGGGCCCTCGCGCTGGTTTTCGAGATAATCGCGAATAACCCCAATCGGTCCGAAAAATTTTCAAAGTACCACGAGTTTTCAGAGTCCTTCCGCACAATCTTCCGAACACAAAGTCGTCCGAACGTCGAAAACGACCACTGATCCTTGCATGTCGCGACATTGCGATCAATTCATATTAAGGTTTCGACCCCAGTCGTCGCGCTGGTTTTCGAGGTAATCGCGAATGACCACAATCGCTCCCAAAATTTTCATAGTACCCCAAGTTTTCAGAGTGCTACCGCACCATCTTCCGAACACAAAGTCGTCCGAACGTCGAAAACGACCACTGATCCTTGCATGTCCCGACATTGCGATCAATTCATATTAAGGTTTCGACCCCGGTCGTCGCGCTGGTTAATGAGGTAATCGCGAATGTCCCCAATCGCTCCCAAAATTTTCATAGTACCCCAAGTTTTCAGAGTGCTACCGCACCATCTTCCGAACACAAAGTCGTCCGAACGTCGAAAACGACCACTGATCCTTGCATGTCCCGACATTGCGACCAATTCATATTAAGATTTCGAACCCGGTCGTCGCGCTGGTTTTCGAGATAATCGTGAATAACCACAATCGCTCCCAAAATTTTCAAAGTACCGCGAGTTTTCTGAGTGCTTCCGCACAATCTTCCGAACACAAAGTCGTCCGATCTTCAACAACGACCGCTGATCCTTGCGTGTCGCGACATTGCGATCAATTCATATCAAGGTTTCGACCCCGGCCCTCGCGCTGGTATTCGAGATAATCGCGAATAACCACAAACGCTCCCTAAATTTTCAAAGTACCGCGAGCTTTCAGAGTCCTTCCGCACCATCGTCCGAACACAAAGTCGTCCGAACGTCCAAAACGACCACTGATCCTTGCGTGTCGCGACATTGCGATTAATTCATATTAAGGTTTCGACCCCGGCCCTCGCGCTGGTTTTCGAGATAATCGCGAATAACCCCAATCGCTCCCAAAATTTTCAAGGTACCGCGAGTTGTCAGAGTCCTTCCGCACCATCGTCCGAACACAAAGTCGTCCGATTATAGAAAACGACCACTGATCCTTTCGTGTCCCGACATTGCGATCAATTCATATTAAGATTTCGAACCCGGTCGTCGCGCTGGTTTTCGAGATAATCGCAAATAACCCCAATCGGTCCGAAAAATTTTCAAAGTACCACGAGTTTTCAGAGTCCTTCCGCACAATCTTCCGAACACAAAGTCGTCCGAACGTCGAAAACGACCACTGATCCTTGCATGTCGCGACATTGCGATCAATTCATATTAAGGTTTCGACCCCAGTCGTCGCGCTGGTTTTCGAGGTAATCGCGAATGACCACAATCGCTCCCAAAATTTTCAAAGTACCCCAAGTTTTCAGAGTGCTTCCGCACCATCTTCCGAACACAAAGTCGTCCGAACGTCGAAAACGATCACTGATCCTTGCATGTCGCGACATTGCGATCAATTCATATTAAGGTTTCGACCCCGGCACTCGCGCTGGTTTTCGAGATAATCGCGAATAACCCCAATCGCTCCCAAAATTTTCAAAGTACCGCGTGTTTTCAGAGTGCTTCCGCTTCATCGTCCGAAAACAAAGTCGTCCGATCGTCGAAAACGACCACTGATCCTTGCGACTCGCGACATTGCGATCAATTCATATTAAGGTTTCGAACCCGGGCCTCGCGCTGGTTTTCGTGATAATCGCAAATAACCCCAATCGCTCCCTAAATTTTCAAAGTACCGCGAGTTTTCAGAGTGCTTCCGCACCATCTTCCGAACGCAAAGTCGTCCGAACGTCGAAAACGACCACTGATCCTTGCGACTCGCGACATTGCGATCAATTCATATTAAGGTTTCGACCCCGGCCCTCGCGCTGGTTTTCGTGATAATCGCGAATAACCCCAATCGCTCCCTAAATTTTCAAAGTACCGCGAGTTTTCAGAGTGCTTCCGCACCATCTTCCGAACACAAAGTCGTCCGAACGTCGAAAACGACCACTGATCCTTGCGTGCCGCGACATTGCGATCAATTCATATTAAGTTTTCGACCCCGGTCGTCGCGCTGATTTTCGAGATAATCGCGAATAACCCCAATCACTCCCAAAATTTTCAAAGTCCCGCGAGTTTTCAGAGTCCTTCCGCACCATCGGCGAACACAAAGTCGTCCGATCTTCGAAAACGACAACTGATCCTTGCGTGTCGCGACATTGCGATCAATTCATATTAAGGTTTCGACCCCGGTCGTCGCGTTGGTTTTCGAGATAATCGCGAATAACCGCAATCGCTCCGAAAATTTTCAAAGTCCCGCGAGTTTTCAGAGTCCTTCCGCACCATCGTCCGAACACAAAGTCGTCCGATTTTCGAAAACGACCACTGATCCTTGCGTGTTGC
Source organism: Andrena marginata (assembly GCA_963932335.1). Classification (NCBI taxonomy): domain Eukaryota; kingdom Metazoa; phylum Arthropoda; class Insecta; order Hymenoptera; family Andrenidae; genus Andrena; species Andrena marginata. The sequence continues at coordinate 741,765 of CAWVQI010000172.1, read as the reverse complement.
GACATTGCGATCAATTCATACTAAGGTTTCGACCCCGGTCGTCGCGCTGGTTTTCGAGATAATCGCGAAAAACCGCAATCGCTCCCAAAATTTTCAAAGTCCCGCGAGTTTTCAGAGTCCTTCCGCACCATCGGCGAACACAAAGTCGTCCGATCTTCGAAAACGACAACTGACCCTTGCGTGTTGCGGCATTGCGATCAATTCATTTTAAAGTTTCGACCCCGGTGGTCTCGCTGGTTTTCGAAGTAATCGCGAATATCCACAATCGCTCCCAATATTTTCAAAGTACCGCGAGTTGTCAGAGTCCTTCCGCACCTTCGTCCGAACACAAAGACGCCCGATCGTCGAAAACGAACACAGATCCTTGCGTGTGGCGACATTGCGATCAATTCATATTAAGGTTTCGACCCCGGTCGTCGCGCTGGTTTTCGAGGTAATCGCGAATAACCCTAATCGCTCCCAAAATTTTCAAAGTACCGCGAGTTTTCAGAGACCTTCCGCACCATCGGCGAACACAAAGTCGTCCGATCTTCGAAAACGACAACTGACACTTGCGTGTCGCGGCATTGCGATCAATTCATTTTAAAGTTTCGACCCCGGTTGTCTCGCTGGTTTTCGAGATAATCGCGAATAACCGCAATCGCTCCCAAAATTTTCAAAGTACCGCGAGTTTTCAGAGTCCTTCCGCACCATCGGCGAACACAAAGTCGTCCGATCTTCGAAAACGACAACTGACCCTTGCGTGTTGCGGCATTGCGATCAATTCATTTTAAAGTTTCGACCTCGGTGGTCTCGCTGGTTTTCGAAGTAATCGCGAATATCCACAATCGCTCCCAATATTTTCAAAGTCCCGCGAGTTTTCAGAGTCCTTCCGCAGCATCGGCGAACACAAAGTCGTCCGATCTTCGAAAACGACAACTGATCCTTGCGTGTCGCGACATTGCGATCAATTCATATTAAGGTTTCGACCCCGGTCGTCGCGCTGGTATTCGAGATAATCGCGAATAACCGCAATCGCTCCCAAAATTTTCTAAGTACCGCGAGTTTTCAGAGTCATTCTGCACCATCGGCGAACACAAAGTCGTCCGATCTTCGAAAACGACAACTGACCCTTGCGTGTTGCGGCATTGCGATCAATTCATTTTAAAGTTTCGACCCCGGTGGTCTCGCTGGTTTTCGAAGTAATCGCGAATATCCACAATCGCTCCCAATATTTTCAAAGTACCGCGAGTTGTCAGAGTCTTTCCGCACCTTCGTCCGAACACAAAGACGCCCGATCGTCGAAAACGACCACAGATCCTTGCGTGTTGCGACATTGCGATCAATTCATATTAAGGTTTCGACCCCGGTCGTCGCGCTGGTATTCGAGATAATCGCGAATAACCGCAATCGCTCCCAAAATTTTCTAAGTACCGCGAGTTTTCAGAGTCATTCTGCACCATCGGCGAACACAAAGTCGTCCGATCTTCGAAAACGACAACTGACCCTTGCGTGTCGCGGCATTGCGATCAATTCATTTTAAAGTTTCGACCCCGGTTGTCGCGCTGGTTTTCGAGGTAATCGCGAATATCCACAATCGCTCCCAATATTTTCAAAGTACCGCGAGTTGTCAGAGTCCTTCCGCACCATCGTCCGAACACAAAGTCGTCCGATTGTAGAAAACGACCACTGATCCTTGCGTGTCGCGGCATTGCGATCAATTCATATTAAGGTTTCTACCACGGCCCTCGCGCTGGTTATCGAGAAAATCGCGAATAACCCTAATCGCTCCCAAAATTTTCAAAGTCCCGCGAGTTTTCAGAGTCCTTCCGCACCATCGGCGAACACAAAGTCGTCCGATCTTCGAAAACGACAACTGATCCTTGCGTGTCGCGACATTGCGATCAATTCATATTAAGGTTTCGACCCCGGTCGTCGCGCTGGTATTCGAGATAATCGCGAATAACCGCAATCGCTCCCAAAATTTTCTAAGTACCGCGAGTTTTCAGAGTCATTCTGCAACATCGTCCGAACACAAAGTCGTCCGATTTTCGAAAACGACAACTGATCCTTGCGTGTCGCGACATTGCGATCAATTCATATTAAGGTTTCGACCCCGGTCGTCGCGCTGGTATTCGAGATAATCGCGAATAACCGCAATCGCTCCCAAAATTTTCAAAGTACCGCGAGTTTTCAGAGACCTTCCGCACCATCGGCGAACACAAAGTCGTCCGATCTTCGAAAACGACAACTGACACTTGCGTGTCGCGGCATTGCGATCAATTCATTTTAAAGTTTCGACCCCGGTTGTCTCGCTGGTTTTCGAGATAATCGCGAATAACCGCAATCGCTCCCAAAATTTTCAAAGTACCGCGAGTTTTCAGAGTCATTCCGCACCATCGGCGAACACAAAGTCGTCCGATTTTCGAAAACGACCACTGATCCTTGCGTGTGCGACATTGCGATCAATTCATATTAAGGTTTCGACCAGGGCCCTCGCGCTGGTTTTCGAGATAATCGCGAATAACCCCAATCGGTCCGAAAAATTTTCAAAGTACCACGAGTTTTCAGAGTCCTTCCGCACAATCTTCCGAACACAAAGTCGTCCGAACGTCGAAAACGACCACTGATCCTTGCATGTCGCGACATTGCGATCAATTCATATTAAGGTTTCGACCCCAGTCGTCGCGCTGGTTTTCGAGGTAATCGCGAATGACCACAATCGCTCCCAAAATTTTCAAAGTACCCCAAGTTTTCAGAGTGCTTCCGCACCATCTTCCGAACACAAAGTCGTCCGAACGTCGAAAACGATCACTGATCCTTGCATGTCGCGACATTGCGATCAATTCATATTAAGGTTTCGACCCCAGTCGTCGCGCTGATTTTCGAGATAATCGCGAATAACCCCAATCACTCCCAAAATTTTCAAAGTCCCGCGAGTTTTCAGAGTCCTTCCGCACCATCGGCGAACACAAAGTCGTCCGATCTTCGAAAACGACAACTGATCCTTGCGTGTCGCGACATTGCGATCAATTCATATTAAGGTTTCGACCCCGGTCGTCGCGTTGGTTTTCGAGATAATCGCGAATAACCGCAATCGCTCCGAAAATTTTCAAAGTCCCGCGAGTTTTCAGAGTCCTTCCGCACCATCGTCCGAACACAAAGTCGTCCGATTTTCGAAAACGACCACTGATCCTTGCGTGTTGCGACATTGCGATCAATTCATACTAAGGTTTCGACCCCGGTCGTCGCGCTGGTTTTCGAGATAATCGCGAAAAACCGCAATCGCTCCCAAAATTTTCAAAGTCCCGCGAGTTTTCAGAGTCCTTCCGCACCATCGGCGAACACAAAGTCGTCCGATCTTCGAAAACGACAACTGACCCTTGCGTGTTGCGGCATTGCGATCAATTCATTTTAAAGTTTCGACCCCGGTGGTCTCGCTGGTTTTCGAAGTAATCGCGAATATCCACAATCGCTCCCAATATTTTCAAAGTACCGCGAGTTGTCAGAGTCCTTCCGCACCTTCGTCCGAACACAAAGACGCCCGATCGTCGAAAACGAACACAGATCCTTGCGTGTGGCGACATTGCGATCAATTCATATTAAGGTTTCGACCCCGGTCGTCGCGCTGGTTTTCGAGGTAATCGCGAATAACCCTAATCGCTCCCAAAATTTTCAAAGTACCGCGAGTTTTCAGAGACCTTCCGCACCATCGGCGAACACAAAGTCGTCCGATCTTCGAAAACGACAACTGACACTTGCGTGTCGCGGCATTGCGATCAATTCATTTTAAAGTTTCGACCCCGGTTGTCTCGCTGGTTTTCGAGATAATCGCGAATAACCGCAATCGCTCCCAAAATTTTCAAAGTACCGCGAGTTTTCAGAGTCCTTCCGCACCATCGGCGAACACAAAGTCGTCCGATCTTCGAAAACGACAACTGACCCTTGCGTGTTGCGGCATTGCGATCAATTCATTTTAAAGTTTCGACCTCGGTGGTCTCGCTGGTTTTCGAAGTAATCGCGAATATCCACAATCGCTCCCAATATTTTCAAAGTCCCGCGAGTTTTCAGAGTCCTTCCGCAGCATCGGCGAACACAAAGTCGTCCGATCTTCGAAAACGACAACTGATCCTTGCGTGTCGCGACATTGCGATCAATTCATATTAAGGTTTCGACCCCGGTCGTCGCGCTGGTATTCGAGATAATCGCGAATAACCGCAATCGCTCCCAAAATTTTCTAAGTACCGCGAGTTTTCAGAGTCATTCTGCACCATCGGCGAACACAAAGTCGTCCGATCTTCGAAAACGACAACTGACCCTTGCGTGTTGCGGCATTGCGATCAATTCATTTTAAAGTTTCGACCCCGGTGGTCTCGCTGGTTTTCGAAGTAATCGCGAATATCCACAATCGCTCCCAATATTTTCAAAGTACCGCGAGTTGTCAGAGTCTTTCCGCACCTTCGTCCGAACACAAAGACGCCCGATCGTCGAAAACGACCACAGATCCTTGCGTGTTGCGACATTGCGATCAATTCATATTAAGGTTTCGACCCCGGTCGTCGCGCTGGTATTCGAGATAATCGCGAATAACCGCAATCGCTCCCAAAATTTTCTAAGTACCGCGAGTTTTCAGAGTCATTCTGCACCATCGGCGAACACAAAGTCGTCCGATCTTCGAAAACGACAACTGACCCTTGCGTGTCGCGGCATTGCGATCAATTCATTTTAAAGTTTCGACCCCGGTTGTCGCGCTGGTTTTCGAGGTAATCGCGAATATCCACAATCGCTCCCAATATTTTCAAAGTACCGCGAGTTGTCAGAGTCCTTCCGCACCATCGTCCGAACACAAAGTCGTCCGATTGTAGAAAACGACCACTGATCCTTGCGTGTCGCGGCATTGCGATCAATTCATATTAAGGTTTCTACCACGGCCCTCGCGCTGGTTATCGAGAAAATCGCGAATAACCCTAATCGCTCCCAAAATTTTCAAAGTCCCGCGAGTTTTCAGAGTCCTTCCGCACCATCGGCGAACACAAAGTCGTCCGATCTTCGAAAACGACAACTGATCCTTGCGTGTCGCGACATTGCGATCAATTCATATTAAGGTTTCGACCCCGGTCGTCGCGCTGGTATTCGAGATAATCGCGAATAACCGCAATCGCTCCCAAAATTTTCTAAGTACCGCGAGTTTTCAGAGTCATTCTGCAACATCGTCCGAACACAAAGTCGTCCGATTTTCGAAAACGACAACTGATCCTTGCGTGTCGCGACATTGCGATCAATTCATATTAAGGTTTCGACCCCGGTCGTCGCGCTGGTATTCGAGATAATCGCGAATAACCGCAATCGCTCCCAAAATTTTCAAAGTACCGCGAGTTTTCAGAGACCTTCCGCACCATCGGCGAACACAAAGTCGTCCGATCTTCGAAAACGACAACTGACACTTGCGTGTCGCGGCATTGCGATCAATTCATTTTAAAGTTTCGACCCCGGTTGTCTCGCTGGTTTTCGAGATAATCGCGAATAACCGCAATCGCTCCCAAAATTTTCAAAGTACCGCGAGTTTTCAGAGTCATTCCGCACCATCGGCGAACACAAAGTCGTCCGATTTTCGAAAACGACCACTGATCCTTGCGTGTGCGACATTGCGATCAATTCATATTAAGGTTTCGACCAGGGCCCTCGCGCTGGTTTTCGAGATAATCGCGAATAACCCCAATCGGTCCGAAAAATTTTCAAAGTACCACGAGTTTTCAGAGTCCTTCCGCACAATCTTCCGAACACAAAGTCGTCCGAACGTCGAAAACGACCACTGATCCTTGCATGTCGCGACATTGCGATCAATTCATATTAAGGTTTCGACCCCAGTCGTCGCGCTGGTTTTCGAGGTAATCGCGAATGACCACAATCGCTCCCAAAATTTTCAAAGTACCCCAAGTTTTCAGAGTGCTTCCGCACCATCTTCCGAACACAAAGTCGTCCGAACGTCGAAAACGATCACTGATCCTTGCATGTCGCGACATTGCGATCAATTCATATTAAGGTTTCGACCCCAGTCGTCGCGCTGATTTTCGAGATAATCGCGAATAACCCCAATCACTCCCAAAATTTTCAAAGTCCCGCGAGTTTTCAGAGTCCTTCCGCACCATCGGCGAACACAAAGTCGTCCGATCTTCGAAAACGACAACTGATCCTTGCGTGTCGCGACATTGCGATCAATTCATATTAAGGTTTCGACCCCGGTCGTCGCGTTGGTTTTCGAGATAATCGCGAATAACCGCAATCGCTCCGAAAATTTTCAAAGTCCCGCGAGTTTTCAGAGTCCTTCCGCACCATCGTCCGAACACAAAGTCGTCCGATTTTCGAAAACGACCACTGATCCTTGCGTGTTGCGACATTGCGATCAATTCATACTAAGGTTTCGACCCCGGTCGTCGCGCTGGTTTTCGAGATAATCGCGAAAAACCGCAATCGCTCCCAAAATTTTCAAAGTCCCGCGAGTTTTCAGAGTCCTTCCGCACCATCGGCGAACACAAAGTCGTCCGATCTTCGAAAACGACAACTGACCCTTGCGTGTTGCGGCATTGCGATCAATTCATTTTAAAGTTTCGACCCCGGTGGTCTCGCTGGTTTTCGAAGTAATCGCGAATATCCACAATCGCTCCCAATATTTTCAAAGTACCGCGAGTTGTCAGAGTCCTTCCGCACCTTCGTCCGAACACAAAGACGCCCGATCGTCGAAAACGAACACAGATCCTTGCGTGTTGCGACATTGCGATCAATTCATATTAAGGTTTCGACCCCGGTCGTCGCGCTGGTTTTCGAGGTAATCGCGAATAACCCTAATCGCTCCCAAAATTTTCAAAGTACCGCGAGTTTTCAGAGACCTTCCGCACCATCGGCGAACACAAAGTCGTCCGATCTTCGAAAACGACAACTGACACTTGCGTGTCGCGGCATTGCGATCAATTCATTTTAAAGTTTCGACCCCGGTTGTCTCGCTGGTTTTCGAGATAATCGCGAATAACCGCAATCGCTCCCAAAATTTTCAAAGTACCGCGAGTTTTCAGAGTCCTTCCGCACCATCGGCGAACACAAAGTCGTCCGATCTTCGAAAACGACAACTGACCCTTGCGTGTTGCGGCATTGCGATCAATTCATTTTAAAGTTTCGACCTCGGTGGTCTCGCTGGTTTTCGAAGTAATCGCGAATATCCACAATCGCTCCCAATATTTTCAAAGTCCCGCGAGTTTTCAGAGTCCTTCCGCAGCATCGGCGAACACAAAGTCGTCCGATCTTCGAAAACGACAACTGATCCTTGCGTGTCGCGACATTGCGATCAATTCATATTAAGGTTTCGACCCCGGTCGTCGCGCTGGTATTCGAGATAATCGCGAATAACCGCAATCGCTCCCAAAATTTTCAAAGTACCGCGAGTTTTCAGAGACCTTCCGCACCATCGGCGAACACAAAGTCGTCCGATCTTCGAAAACGACAACTGACACTTGCGTGTCGCGGCATTGCGATCAATTCATTTTAAAGTTTCGACCCCGGTTGTCTCGCTGGTTTTCGAGATAATCGCGAATAACCGCAATCGCTCCCAAAATTTTCAAAGTACCGCGAGTTTTCAGAGTCATTCCGCACCATCGGCGAACACAAAGTCGTCCGATTTTCGAAAACGACCACTGATCCTTGCGTGTGCGACATTGCGATCAATTCATATTAAGGTTTCGACCAGGGCCCTCGCGCTGGTTTTCGAGATAATCGCGAATAACCACAATCGGTCCGAAAAATTTTCAAAGTACCACGAGTTTTCAGAGTCCTTCCGCACAATCTTCCGAACACAAAGTCGTCCGAACGTCGAAAACGACCACTGATCCTTGCATGTCGCGACATTGCGATCAATTCATATTAAGGTTTCGACCCCAGTCGTCGCGCTGGTTTTCGAGGTACTCGCGAATGACCACAATCGCTCCCAAAATTTTCAAAGTACCCCAAGTTTTCAGAGTGCTTCCGCACCATCTTCCGAACACAAAGTCGTCCGAACGTCGAAAACGATCACTGATCCTTGCATGTCGCGACATTGCGATCAATTCATATTAAGGTTTCGACCCCGGCACTCGCGCTGGTTTTCGAGATAATCGCGAATAACCCCAATCGCTCCCAAAATTTTCAAAGTACCGCGTGTTTTCAGAGTGCTTCCGCTTCATCGTCCGAAAACAAAGTCGTCCGATCTTCGAAAACGACAACTGATCCTTGCGTGTCGCGACATTGCGATCAATTCATATTAAGGTTTCGACCCCAGTCGTCGCGCTGGTTTTCGAGGTAATCGCGAATGACTACAATCGCTCCCAAAATTTTCATAGTACCCCAAGTTTTCAGAGTGCTACCGCACCATCTTCCGAACACAAAGTCGTCCGAACGTCGAAAACGACCACTGATCCTTGCATGTCCCGACATTGCGATCAATTCATATTAAGGTTTCGACCCCGGTCGTCGCGCTGGTTTTCGAGATAATCGCGAATAACCGCAATCGCTCCCAAAATTTTCAAAGTACCGCGAGTTTTCAGAGTACTTCCGCACCATCGGCGAACACAAAGTCGTCCGATCTTCGAAAACGACAACTGATCCTTGCGTGTCGCGACATTGCGATCAATTCATATTAAGGTTTCGACCCCAGTCGTCGCGCTGGTTTTCGAGGTAATCGCGAATGACCACAATCGCTCCCAAAATTTTCATAGTACCCCAAGTTTTCAGAGTGCTACCGCACCATCTTCCGAACACAAAGTCGTCCGAACGTCGAAAACGACCACTGATCCTTGCGTGTCGCGACATTGCGATCAATTCATATTAAGTTTTCGACCCCGGTCGTCGCGCTGATTTTCGAGATAATCGCGAAAAACCCCAATCACTCCCAAAATTTTCAAAGTCCCGCGAGTTTTCAGAGTCCTTCCGCACCATCGGCGAACACAAAGTCGTCCGATCTTCGAAAACGACAACTGATCCTTGCGTGTCGCGACATTGCGATCAATTCATTTTAAAGTTTCGACCCCGGTTGTCTCGCTGGTTTTCGAGATAATCGCGAATAACCGCAATCGCTCCCAAAATTTTCAAAGTACCGCGAGTTTTCAGAGTCCTTCCGCACCTTCGTCCGAACACAAAGACGCCCGATCGTCGAAAACGAACACAGATCCTTGCGTGTTGCGACATTGCGATCAATTCATATTAAGGTTTCGAACCCGGTCGTCGCGCTGGTTTTCGAGATAATCGCGAATAACCGCAATCGCCCCAAAATTCTCAAAGTACCGCGAGTTTTCAGAGTGCTTCCGCTCCATCTTACGAACACAAAGTCGTCCGAACGTCGAAAACGACCACTGATCCTTGCGTGTCGCGACATTGCGATCAATTCATATTAAGGTTTCGACCCCGGCCCTCGCGCTGGTTTTCGTGATAATCGCGAATAACCCCAATCGCTCCCTAAATTTTCAAAGTACCGCGAGCTTTCAGAGTCCTTCCGCACCATCGTCCGAACACAAAGTCGTCCGAACGTCCAAAACGACCACTGATCCTTGCGTGTCGCGACATTGCGATTAATTCATATTAAGGTTTCGACCCCGGCCCTCGCGCTGGTTTTCGAGATAATCGCGAATAACCCCAATCGCTCCCAAAATTTTCAAAGTACCGCGTGTTTTCAGAGTGCTTCCGCTTCATCGTCCGAAAACAAAGTCGTCCGATCGTCGAAAACGACCACTGATCCTTGCGACTCGCGACATTGCGATCAATTCATATTAAGGTTTCGAACCCGGGCCTCGCGCTGGTTTTCGTGATAATCGCAAATAACCCCAATCGCTCCCTAAATTTTCAAAGTACCGCGAGTTTTCAGAGTGCTTCCGCACCATCTTCCGAACGCAAAGTCGTCCGAACGTCGAAAACGACCACTGATCCTTGCGACTCGCGACATTGCGATCAATTCATATTAAGGTTTCGACCCCGGCCCTCGCGCTGGTTTTCGTGATAATCGCGAATAACCCCAATCGCTCCCTAAATTTTCAAAGTACCGCGAGTTTTCAGAGTGCTTCCGCACCATCTTCCGAACACAAAGTCGTCCGAACGTCGAAAACGACCACTGATCCTTGCGTGTCGCGACATTGCGATCAATTCATATTAAGGTTTCGACCCCGGCCCTCGCGCTGGTTTTCGTGATAATCGCGAATAACCCCAATCGCTCCCTAAATTTTCAAAGTACCGCGAGTTTTCAGAGTGCTTCCGCACCATCTTCCGAACACAAAGTCGTCCGATTTTCGAAAACGACCACTGATCCTTGCGTGTTGCGACATTGCGATCAATTCATACTAAGGTTTCGACCCCGGTCGTCGCGCTGGTTTTCGAGATAATCGCGAAAAACCGCAATCGCTCCCAAAATTTTCAAAGTCCCGCGAGTTTTCAGAGTCCTTCCGCACCATCGGCGAACACAAAGTCGTCCGATCTTCGAAAACGACAACTGACCCTTGCGTGTTGCGGCATTGCGATCAATTCATTTTAAAGTTTCGACCCCGCTGGTCTCGCTGGTTTTCGAAGTAATCGCGAATATCCACAATCGCTCCCAATATTTTCAAAGTACCGCGAGTTGTCAGAGTCCTTCCGCACCTTCGTCCGAACACAAAGACGCCCGATCGTCGAAAACGAACACAGATCCTTGCGTGTTGCGACATTGCGATCAATTCATATTAAGGTTTCGACCCCGGTCGTCGCGCTGGTTTTCGAGGTAATCGCGAATAACCCTAATCGCTCCCAAAATTTTCAAAGTACCGCGAGTTTTCAGAGACCTTCCGCACCATCGGCGAACACAAAGTCGTCCGATCTTCGAAAACGACAACTGACACTTGCGTGTCGCGGCATTGCGATCAATTCATTTTAAAGTTTCGACCCCGGTTGTCTCGCTGGTTTTCGAGATAATCGCGAATAACCGCAATCGCTCCCAAAATTTTCAAAGTACCGCGAGTTTTCAGAGTCCTTCCGCACCATCGGCGAACACAAAGTCGTCCGATCTTCGAAAACGACAACTGACCCTTGCGTGTTGCGGCATTGCGATCAATTCATTTTAAAGTTTCGACCTCGGTGGTCTCGCTGGTTTTCGAAGTAATCGCGAATATCCACAATCGCTCCCAATATTTTCAAAGTCCCGCGAGTTTTCAGAGTCCTTCCGCAGCATCGGCGAACACAAAGTCGTCCGATCTTCGAAAACGACAACTGATCCTTGCGTGTCGCGACATTGCGATCAATTCATATTAAGGTTTCGACCCCGGTCGTCGCGCTGGTATTCGAGATAATCGCGAATAACCGCAATCGCTCCCAAAATTTTCTAAGTACCGCGAGTTTTCAGAGTCATTCTGCAACATCGTCCGAACACAAAGTCGTCCGATTTTCGAAAACGACAACTGATCCTTGCGTGTCGCGACATTGCGATCAATTCATTTTGAGGTTTCGACCCCGGTTGTCGCGCTGGTTTTCGAGATAATCGCAAATAACCGCAATCGCTCCCAAAATTTTCAAAGTACCGCGAGTTTTCAGAGACCTTCCGCACCATCGGCGAACACAAAGTCGTCCGATCTTCGAAAACGACAACTGACACTTGCGTGTCGCGGCATTGCGATCAATTCATTTTAAAGTTTCGACCCCGGTTGTCTCGCTGGTTTTCGAGATAATCGCGAATAACCGCAATCGCTCCCAAAATTTTCAAAGTACCGCGAGTTTTCAGAGTCATTCCGCACCATCGGCGAACACAAAGTCGTCCGATTTTCGAAAACGACCACTGATCCTTGCGTGTGCGACATTGCGATCAATTCATATTAAGGTTTCGACCAGGGCCCTCGCGCTGGTTTTCGAGATAATCGCGAATAACCCAAATCGCTCCCAAAATTTTCAAAGTACCGCGAGTTTTCAGAGTCCTTCCGCACCATCGTCCGAACACAAAGTCGTCCGATTGTAGAAAACGACCACTGATCCTTGCGAGTCGCGGCATTGCGATGAATTCATATTAAGGTTTCGACCACGGCCCTCGTGCTGGTTCTCGAGAAAATCGCGAATAACCCTAATCGCTCCCAAAATTTTCATAGTACCGCGAGTGTTCAGAGTCCTTCCGCACCATCGGCGAACACAAAGTCGTCCGATCTTCGAAAACGACAACTGACCCTTGTGTGTCGCGGCATTGCGATCAATTCATTTTAAAGTTACGACCCCGGTTGACTCGCTGGTTTTCGAAGTAATCGCGAATATCCACAAAAGCTCCCAATATTTTCAAAGTACCGCGAGTTGTCAGAGTCTTTCCGCACCTTCGTCCGAACACAAAGACGCCCGATCGTCGAAAACGACCACAGATCCTTGCGTGTTGCGACATTGCGATCAATTCATATTAAGGTTTCGAGCCCGGTCGTCGCGCTGGTTTTCGAGATAATCGCGAATAACCCTAATCGCTCCCAACATTTTCAAAGTACCGCGAGTTTTCAGAGTCCTTCCGCACCATCGGCGAACACAAAGTCGTCCGATCTTCGAAAACGACAACTGACCCTTGTGTGTCGCGGCATTGCGATCAATTCATTTTAAAGTTACGACCCCGGTTGACTCGCTGGTTTTCGAAGTAATCGCGAATATCCACAAAAGCTCCCAATATTTTCAAAGTACCGCGAGTTGTCAGAGTCTTTCCGCACCTTCGTCCGAACACAAAGACGCCCGATCGTCGAAAACGACCACAGATCCTTGCGTGTCGCGACATTGCGATCAATTCATATTAAGGTTTCGACCCCAGTCGTCGCGCTGGTTTTCGAGTTAATCGCGAATGACTACAATCGCTCCCAAAATTTTCATAGTACCCCAAGTTTTCAGAGTGCTACCGCACCATCTTCCGAACACAAAGTCGTCCGAACGTCGAAAACGACCACTGATCCTTGCATGTCCCGACATTGCGATCAATTCATATTAAGGTTTCGACCCAGGTCGTCGCGCTGGTTTTCGAGATAATCGCGAATAACCGCAATCGCTCCCAAAATTTTCAAAGTACCGCGAGTTTTCAGAGTACTTCCGCACCATCGGCGAACACAAAGTCGTCCGATCTTCGAAAACGACAACTGATCCTTGCGTGTCGCGACATTGCGATCAATTCATATTAAGGTTTCGACCCCAGTCGTCGCGCTGGTTTTCGAGGTAATCGCGAATGACCACAATCGCTCCCAAAATTTTCATAGTACCCCAAGTTTTCAGAGTGCTACCGCACCATCTTCCGAACACAAAGTCGTCCGAACGTCGAAAACGACCACTGATCCTTGCGTGTCGCGACATTGCGGTCAATTCATATTAAGTTTTCGACCCCGGTCGTCGCGCTGATTTTCGAGATAATCGCGAATAACCCCAATCACTCCCAAAATTTTCAAAGTCCCGCGAGTTTTCAGAGTCCTTCCGCACCATCGGCGAACACAAAGTCGTCCGATCTTCGAAAACGACAACTGATCCTTGCGTGTCGCGACATTGCGATCAATTCATTTTAAAGTTTCGACCCCGGTTGTCTCGCTGGTTTTCGAGATAATCGCGAATAACCGCAATCGCTCCCAAAATTTTCAAAGTACCGCGAGTTTTCAGAGTCCTTCCGCACCTTCGTCCGAACACAAAGACGCCCGATCGTCGAAAACGAACACAGATCCTTGCGTGTTGCGACATTGCGATCAATTCATATTAAGGTTTCGAACCCGGTCGTCGCGCTGGTTTTCGAGATAATCGCGAATAACCGCAATCGCCCCAAAATTCTCAAAGTACCGCGAGTTTTCAGAATCATTCTACACCATCGGCGAACACAAAGTCGTCCGATCTTCGAAAACGACCACTGATCCTTGCGTGTCGCGACATTGCGATCAATTCATATTAAGGTTTCGACCACAACCCTCGCGCTTGTTTTCGAGAAACTCGCGAATAATCATAGTCGCTCCCAAAATTTTCAATGTACCGCGAGTTGTCAGAGTCCTTCCGCACCATCGGCGAACACAAAGTCGTCCGATCTTCGCAAACGACCACTGATCCTTGCGTGTTGCGACATTGCGATCAATTCATATTAAGGTTTCGACCTCGGCCCTCGCGCTGGTTTTCGAGAAAATCGCGAATAACCCTAATCGCTCCCAAAATTTTCATAGTACCGCGAGTGTTCAGAGTCCTTCCGCACCATCGTCCGAACACAAAGTCGTCCGATCTTCGAAAACGACCACTGATCCTTGCGTGTTGCGACATTGCGATCAATTCATATTAAGGTTTCGACCTCGGCCCTCGCGCTGGTTTTCGAGATAATCGCGAATAACCCTAATCGCTCCCAACATTTTCAAAGTACCGCGAGTTTTCAGAGTCCTTCCGCTCCATCGTCCGAACACAAAGTCGTCCGATTTTCGAAAACGACCACTGATCCTTGCGTGTTGCGACATTGCGATCAATTCATATTAAGGTTTCGACCCCGGTTGTCGCGCTGGTTTTCGAGATAATCGCGAATAACCGCAATCGCTCCCAAAATTTTCAAAGTACCGCGAGTTTTCAGAGTACTTCCGCACCATCGGCGAACACAAAGTCGTCCGATCTTCGAAAACGACAACTGATCCTTGCGTGTCGCGACATTGCGATCAATTCATATTAAGGTTTCGACCCCGGTCGTCGCGCTGGTTTTCGAGGTAATCGCGAATGACTACAATCGCTCCCAAAATTTTCATAGTACCCCAAGTTTTCAGAGTGCTACCGCACCATCTTCCGAACACAAAGTCGTCCGAACGTCGAAAACGACCACTGATCCTTGCATGTCCCGACATTGCGATCAATTCATATTAAGGTTTCGACCCCGGTCGTCGCGCTGGTTTTCGAGATAATCGCGAATAACCGCAATCGCTCCCAAAATTTTCAAAGTACCGCGAGTTTTCAGAGTACTTCCGCACCATCGGCGAACACAAAGTCGTCCGATCTTCGAAAACGACAACTGACCCTTGCGTGTTGCGGCATTGCGATCAATTCATTTTAAAGTTTCGACCTCGGTGGTCTCGCTGGTTTTCGAAGTAATCGCGAATATCCACAATCGCTCCCAATATTTTCAAAGTCCCGCGAGTTTTCAGAGTCCTTCCGCAGCATCGGCGAACACAAAGTCGTCCGATCTTCGAAAACGACAACTGATCCTTGCGTGTCGCGACATTGCGATCAATTCATATTAAGGTTTCGACCCCGGTCGTCGCGCTGGTATTCGAGATAATCGCGAATAACCGCAATCGCTCCCAAAATTTTCTAAGTACCGCGAGTTTTCAGAGTCATTCTGCAACATCGTCCGAACACAAAGTCGTCCGATTTTCGAAAACGACAACTGATCCTTGCGTGTCGCGACATTGCGATCAATTCATTTTGAGGTTTCGACCCCGGTTGTCGCGCTGGTTTTCGAGATAATCGCAAATAACCGCAATCGCTCCCAAAATTTTCAAAGTACCGCGAGTTTTCAGAGACCTTCCGCACCATCGGCGAACACAAAGTCGTCCGATCTTCGAAAACGACAACTGACACTTGCGTGTCGCGGCATTGCGATCAATTCATTTTAAAGTTTCGACCCCGGTTGTCTCGCTGGTTTTCGAGATAATCGCGAATAACCGCAATCGCTCCCAAAATTTTCAAAGTACCGCGAGTTTTCAGAGTCATTCCGCACCATCGGCGAACACAAAGTCGTCCGATTTTCGAAAACGACCACTGATCCTTGCGTGTGCGACATTGCGATCAATTCATATTAAGGTTTCGACCAGGGCCCTCGCGCTGGTTTTCGAGATAATCGCGAATAACCCAAATCGCTCCCAAAATTTTCAAAGTACCGCGAGTTTTCAGAGTCCTTCCGCACCATCGTCCGAACACAAAGTCGTCCGATTGTAGAAAACGACCACTGATCCTTGCGAGTCGCGGCATTGCGATGAATTCATATTAAGGTTTCGACCACGGCCCTCGTGCTGGTTCTCGAGAAAATCGCGAATAACCCTAATCGCTCCCAAAATTTTCATAGTACCGCGAGTGTTCAGAGTCCTTCCGCACCATCGGCGAACACAAAGTCGTCCGATCTTCGAAAACGACAACTGACCCTTGTGTGTCGCGGCATTGCGATCAATTCATTTTAAAGTTACGACCCCGGTTGACTCGCTGGTTTTCGAAGTAATCGCGAATATCCACAAAAGCTCCCAATATTTTCAAAGTACCGCGAGTTGTCAGAGTCTTTCCGCACCTTCGTCCGAACACAAAGACGCCCGATCGTCGAAAACGACCACAGATCCTTGCGTGTTGCGACATTGCGATCAATTCATATTAAGGTTTCGAGCCCGGTCGTCGCGCTGGTTTTCGAGATAATCGCGAATAACCCTAATCGCTCCCAACATTTTCAAAGTACCGCGAGTTTTCAGAGTCCTTCCGCACCATCGGCGAACACAAAGTCGTCCGATCTTCGAAAACGACAACTGACCCTTGTGTGTCGCGGCATTGCGATCAATTCATTTTAAAGTTACGACCCCGGTTGACTCGCTGGTTTTCGAAGTAATCGCGAATATCCACAAAAGCTCCCAATATTTTCAAAGTACCGCGAGTTGTCAGAGTCTTTCCGCACCTTCGTCCGAACACAAAGACGCCCGATCGTCGAAAACGACCACAGATCCTTGCGTGTCGCGACATTGCGATCAATTCATATTAAGGTTTCGACCCCAGTCGTCGCGCTGGTTTTCGAGTTAATCGCGAATGACTACAATCGCTCCCAAAATTTTCATAGTACCCCAAGTCTTCAGAGTGCTACCGCACCATCTTCCGAACACAAAGTCGTCCGAACGTCGAAAACGACCACTGATCCTTGCATGTCCCGACATTGCGATCAATTCATATTAAGGTTTCGACCCAGGTCGTCGCGCTGGTTTTCGAGATAATCGCGAATAACCGCAATCGCTCCCAAAATTTTCAAAGTACCGCGAGTTTTCAGAGTACTTCCGCACCATCGGCGAACACAAAGTCGTCCGATCTTCGAAAACGACAACTGATCCTTGCGTGTCGCGACATTGCGATCAATTCATATTAAGGTTTCGACCCCAGTCGTCGCGCTGGTTTTCGAGGTAATCGCGAATGACCACAATCGCTCCCAAAATTTTCATAGTACCCCAAGTTTTCAGAGTGCTACCGCACCATCTTCCGAACACAAAGTCGTCCGAACGTCGAAAACGACCACTGATCCTTGCGTGTCGCGACATTGCGGTCAATTCATATTAAGTTTTCGACCCCGGTCGTCGCGCTGATTTTCGAGATAATCGCGAATAACCCCAATCACTCCCAAAATTTTCAAAGTCCCGCGAGTTTTCAGAGTCCTTCCGCACCATCGGCGAACACAAAGTCGTCCGATCTTCGAAAACGACAACTGATCCTTGCGTGTCGCGACATTGCGATCAATTCATTTTAAAGTTTCGACCCCGGTTGTCTCGCTGGTTTTCGAGATAATCGCGAATAACCGCAATCGCTCCCAAAATTTTCAAAGTACCGCGAGTTTTCAGAGTCCTTCCGCACCTTCGTCCGAACACAAAGACGCCCGATCGTCGAAAACGAACACAGATCCTTGCGTGTTGCGACATTGCGATCAATTCATATTAAGGTTTCGAACCCGGTCGTCGCGCTGGTTTTCGAGATAATCGCGAATAACCGCAATCGCCCCAAAATTCTCAAAGTACCGCGAGTTTTCAGAATCATTCTACACCATCGGCGAACACAAAGTCGTCCGATCTTCGAAAACGACCACTGATCCTTGCGTGTCGCGACATTGCGATCAATTCATATTAAGGTTTCGACCACAACCCTCGCGCTTGTTTTCGAGAAACTCGCGAATAATCATAGTCGCTCCCAAAATTTTCAATGTACCGCGAGTTGTCAGAGTCCTTCCGCACCATCGGCGAACACAAAGTCGTCCGATCTTCGCAAACGACCACTGATCCTTGCGTGTTGCGACATTGCGATCAATTCATATTAAGGTTTCGACCTCGGCCCTCGCGCTGGTTTTCGAGAAAATCGCGAATAACCCTAATCGCTCCCAAAATTTTCATAGTACCGCGAGTGTTCAGAGTCCTTCCGCACCATCGTCCGAACACAAAGTCGTCCGATCTTCGAAAACGACCACTGATCCTTGCGTGTTGCGACATTGCGATCAATTCATATTAAGGTTTCGACCTCGGCCCTCGCGCTGGTTTTCGAGATAATCGCGAATAACCCTAATCGCTCCCAACATTTTCAAAGTACCGCGAGTTTTCAGAGTCCTTCCGCTCCATCGTCCGAACACAAAGTCGTCCGATTTTCGAAAACGACCACTGATCCTTGCGTGTTGCGACATTGCGATCAATTCATATTAAGGTTTCGACCCCGGTTGTCGCGCTGGTTTTCGAGATAATCGCGAATAACCGCAATCGCTCCCAAAATTTTCAAAGTACCGCGAGTTTTCAGAGTACTTCCGCACCATCGGCGAACACAAAGTCGTCCGATCTTCGAAAACGACAACTGATCCTTGCGTGTCGCGACATTGCGATCAATTCATATTAAGGTTTCGACCCCGGTCGTCGCGCTGGTTTTCGAGGTAATCGCGAATGACTACAATCGCTCCCAAAATTTTCATAGTACCCCAAGTTTTCAGAGTGCTACCGCACCATCTTCCGAACACAAAGTCGTCCGAACGTCGAAAACGACCACTGATCCTTGCATGTCCCGACATTGCGATCAATTCATATTAAGGTTTCGACCCCGGTCGTCGCGCTGGTTTTCGAGATAATCGCGAATAACCGCAATCGCTCCCAAAATTTTCAAAGTACCGCGAGTTTTCAGAGTACTTCCGCACCATCGGCGAACACAAAGTCGTCCGATCTTCGAAAACGACAACTGATCCTTGCGTGTCGCGACATTGCGATCAATTCATATTAAGGTTTCGACCCCAGTCGTCGCGCTGGTTTTCGAGGTAATCGCGAATGACCACAATCGCTCCCAAAATTTTCATAGTACCCCAAGTTTTCAGAGTGCTACCGCACCATCTTCCGAACACAAAGTCGTCCGAACGTCGAAAACGACCACTGATCCTTGCATGTCCCGACATTGCGATCAATTCATATTAAGGTTTCGACCCCGGTCGTCGCGCTGGTTAATGAGGTAATCGCGAATGTCCCCAATCGCTCCCAAAATTTTCATAGTACCCCAAGTTTTCAGAGTGCTACCGCACCATCTTCCGAACACAAAGTCGTCCGAACGTCGAAAACGACCACTGATCCTTGCATGTCCCGACATTGCGACCAATTCATATTAAGATTTCGAACCCGGTCGTCGCGCTGGTTTTCGAGATAATCGTGAATAACCACAATCGCTCCCAAAATTTTCAAAGTACCGCGAGTTTTCTGAGTGCTTCCGCACAATCTTCCGAACACAAAGTCGTCCGATCTTCAACAACGACCGCTGATCCTTGCGTGTCGCGACATTGCGATCAATTCATATCAAGGTTTCGACCCCGGCCCTCGCGCTGGTATTCGAGATAATCGCGAATAACCACAAACGCTCCCAAAATTTTCAAAGTACCGCGAGTTTTCTGAGTGCTTCCGCTCCATCTTACGAACACAAAGTCGTCCGAACGTCGAAAACGACCACCGATCCTTGCGTGTCGCGACATTGCGATCAATTCATATTAAGGTTTCGACCCCGGCCCTCGCGCTGGTTTTCGAGATAATCGCGAATAACTCCAATCGCTCCCAAAATTTTCAAGTTACCGCGAGTTGTCAGAGTCCTTCCCCACCATCGTCCGAACACAAAGTCGTCCGATTATAGAAAACGACCACTGATCCTTTCGTGTCCCGACATTGCGATCAATTCATATTAAGATTTCGACCCCGGCACTCCCGCTGGTTTTCGAGATAATCGCGAATAACCCCAATCGGTCCGAAAAATTTTCAAAGTACCGCGTGTTTTCAGAGTGCTTCCGCTCCATCGTCCGAAAACAAAGTCGTCCGATCGTCGAAAACGACCACTGATCCTTGCGACTCGCGACATTGCGATCAATTCATATTAAGGTTTCGAACCCGGGCCTCGCGCTGGTTTTCGTGATAATCGCGAATAACCCCAATCGCTCCCTAAATTTTCAAAATACCGCGAGTTTTCTGAGTGCTTCCGCTCCATCTTACGAACACAAAGTCGTCCGAACGTCGAAAACGACCACTGATCCTTGCGTGTCGCGACATTGCGATCAATTCATATTAAGGTTTCGACCCCGGCCCTCGCGCTGGTTTTCGTGATAATCGCGAATAACCCCAATCGCTCCCTAAATTTTCAAAGTACCGCGAGCTTTCAGAGTCCTTCCGCACCATCGTCCGAACACAAAGTCGTCCGAACGTCCAAAACGACCACTGATCCTTGCGTGTCGCGACATTGCGATTAATTCATATTAAGGTTTCGACCCCGGCCCTCGCGCTGGTTTTCGAGATAATCGCGAATAACCCCAATCGCTCCCAAAATTTTCAAGGTACCGCGAGTTGTCAGAGTCCTTCCGCACCATCGTCCGAACACAAAGTCGTCCGATTATAGAAAACGACCACTGATCCTTTCGTGTCCCGACATTGCGATCAATTCATATTAAGATTTCGAACCCGGTCGTCGCGCTGGTTTTCGAGATAATCGCAAATAACCCCAATCGGTCCGAAAAATTTTCAAAGTACCACGAGTTTTCAGAGTCCTTCCGCACAATCTTCCGAACACAAAGTCGTCCGAACGTCGAAAACGACCACTGATCCTTGCATGTCGCGACATTGCGATCAATTCATATTAAGGTTTCGACCCCAGTCGTCGCGCTGGTTTTCGAGGTAATCGCGAATGACCACAATCGCTCCCAAAATTTTCAAAGTACCCCAAGTTTTCAGAGTGCTTCCGCACCATCTTCCGAACACAAAGTCGTCCGAACGTCGAAAACGATCACTGATCCTTGCATGTCGCGACATTGCGATCAATTCATATTAAGGTTTCGACCCCGGCACTCGCGCTGGTTTTCGAGATAATCGCGAATAACCCCAATCGCTCCCAAAATTTTCAAAGTACCGCGTGTTTTCAGAGTGCTTCCGCTTCATCGTCCGAAAACAAAGTCGTCCGATCGTCGAAAACGACCACTGATCCTTGCGACTCGCGACATTGCGATCAATTCATATTAAGGTTTCGAACCCGGGCCTCGCGCTGGTTTTCGTGATAATCGCAAATAACCCCAATCGCTCCCTAAATTTTCAAAGTACCGCGAGTTTTCAGAGTGCTTCCGCACCATCTTCCGAACGCAAAGTCGTCCGAACGTCGAAAACGACCACTGATCCTTGCGACTCGCGACATTGCGATCAATTCATATTAAGGTTTCGACCCCGGCCCTCGCGCTGGTTTTCGTGATAATCGCGAATAACCCCAATCGCTCCCTAAATTTTCAAAGTACCGCGAGTTTTCAGAGTGCTTCCGCACCATCTTCCGAACACAAAGTCGTCCGAACGTCGAAAACGACCACTGATCCTTGCGTGTCGCGACATTGCGATCAATTCATATTAAGTTTTCGACCCCGGTCGTCGCGCTGATTTTCGAGATAATCGCGAATAACCCCAATCACTCCCAAAATTTTCAAAGTCCCGCGAGTTTTCAGAGTCCTTCCGCACCATCGGCGAACACAAAGTCGTCCGATCTTCGAAAACGACAACTGATCCTTGCGTGTCGCGACATTGCGATCAATTCATATTAAGGTTTCGACCCCGGTCGTCGCGTTGGTTTTCGAGATAATCGCGAATAACCGCAATCGCTCCGAAAATTTTCAAAGTCCCGCGAGTTTTCAGAGTCCTTCCGCACCATCGTCCGAACACAAAGTCGTCCGATTTTCGAAAACGACCACTGATCCTTGCGTGTTGCGACATTGCGATCAATTCATACTAAGGTTTCGACCCCGGTCGTCGCGCTGGTTTTCGAGATAATCGCGAAAAACCGCAATCGCTCCCAAAATTTTCAAAGTCCCGCGAGTTTTCAGAGTCCTTCCGCACCATCGGCGAACACAAAGTCGTCCGATCTTCGAAAACGACAACTGACCCTTGCGTGTTGCGGCATTGCGATCAATTCATTTTAAAGTTTCGACCCCGCTGGTCTCGCTGGTTTTCGAAGTAATCGCGAATATCCACAATCGCTCCCAATATTTTCAAAGTACCGCGAGTTGTCAGAGTCCTTCCGCACCTTCGTCCGAACACAAAGACGCCCGATCGTCGAAAACGAACACAGATCCTTGCGTGTTGCGACATTGCGATCAATTCATATTAAGGTTTCGACCCCGGTCGTCGCGCTGGTTTTCGAGGTAATCGCGAATAACCCTAATCGCTCCCAAAATTTTCAAAGTACCGCGAGTTTTCAGAGACCTTCCGCACCATCGGCGAACACAAAGTCGTCCGATCTTCGAAAACGACAACTGACACTTGCGTGTCGCGGCATTGCGATCAATTCATTTTAAAGTTTCGACACCGGCTGTCTCGCTGGTTTTCGAGATAATCGCGAATAACCGCAATCGCTCCCAAAATTTTCAAAGTACCGCGAGTTTTCAGAGTCCTTCCGCACCATCGGCGAACACAAAGTCGTCCGATCTTCGAAAACGACAACTGACCCTTGCGTGTTGCGGCATTGCGATCAATTCATTTTAAAGTTTCGACCTCGGTGGTCTCGCTGGTTTTCGAAGTAATCGCGAATATCCACAATCGCTCCCAATATTTTCAAAGTCCCGAGAGTTTTCAGAGTCCTTCCGCAGCATCGGCGAACACAAAGTCGTCCGATCTTCGAAAACGACAACTGATCCTTGCGTGTCGCGACATTGCGATCAATTCATATTAAGGTTTCGACCCCGGTCGTCGCGCTGGTATTCGAGATAATCGCGAATAACCGCAATCGCTCCCAAAATTTTCTAAGTACCGCGAGTTTTCAGAGTCATTCTGCACCATCGGCGAACACAAAGTCGTCCGATCTTCGAAAACGACAACTGACCCTTGCGTGTTGCGGCATTGCGATCAATTCATTTTAAAGTTTCGACCCCGGTGGTCTCGCTGGTTTTCGAAGTAATCGCGAATATCCACAATCGCTCCCAATATTTTCAAAGTACCGCGAGTTGTCAGAGTCTTTCCGCACCTTCGTCCGAACACAAAGACGCCCGATCGTCGAAAACGACCACAGATCCTTGCGTGTTGCGACATTGCGATCAATTCATATTAAGGTTTCGACCCCGGTCGTCGCGCTGGTATTCGAGATAATCGCGAATAACCGCAATCGCTCCCAAAATTTTCTAAGTACCGCGAGTTTTCAGAGTCATTCTGCACCATCGGCGAACACAAAGTCGTCCGATCTTCGAAAACGACAACTGACCCTTGCGTGTCGCGGCATTGCGATCAATTCATTTTAAAGTTTCGACCCCGGTTGTCGCGCTGGTTTTCGAGGTAATCGCGAATATCCACAATCGCTCCCAATATTTTCAAAGTACCGCGAGTTGTCAGAGTCCTTCCGCACCATCGTCCGAACACAAAGTCGTCCGATTGTAGAAAACGACCACTGATCCTTGCGTGTCGCGGCATTGCGATCAATTCATATTAAGGTTTCTACCACGGCCCTCGCGCTGGTTATCGAGAAAATCGCGAATAACCCTAATCGCTCCCAAAATTTTCAAAGTCCCGCGAGTTTTCAGAGTCCTTCCGCACCATCGGCGAACACAAAGTCGTCCGATCTTCGAAAACGACAACTGATCCTTGCGTGTCGCGACATTGCGATCAATTCATATTAAGGTTTCGACCCCGGTCGTCGCGCTGGTATTCGAGATAATCGCGAATAACCGCAATCGCTCCCAAAATTTTCTAAGTACCGCGAGTTTTCAGAGTCATTCTGCAACATCGTCCGAACACAAAGTCGTCCGATTTTCGAAAACGACAACTGATCCTTGCGTGTCGCGACATTGCGATCAATTCATTTTGAGGTTTCGACCCCGGTTGTCGCGCTGGTTTTCGAGATAATCGCGAATAACCGCAATCGCTCCCAAAATTTTCAAAGTACCGCGAGTTTTCAGAGACCTTCCGCACCATCGGCGAACACAAAGTCGTCCGATCTTCGAAAACGACAACTGACACTTGCGTGTCGCGGCATTGCGATCAATTCATTTTAAAGTTTCGACCCCGGTTGTCTCGCTGGTTTTCGAGATAATCGCGAATAACCGCAATCGCTCCCAAAATTTTCAAAGTACCGCGAGTTTTCAGAGTCATTCCGCACCATCGGCGAACACAAAGTCGTCCGATTTTCGAAAACGACCACTGATCCTTGCGTGTGCGACATTGCGATCAATTCATATTAAGGTTTCGACCAGGGCCCTCGCGCTGGTTTTCGAGATAATCGCGAATAACCCAAATCGCTCCCAAAATTTTCAAAGTACCGCGAGTTTTCAGAGTCCTTCCGCACCATCGTCCGAACACAAAGTCGTCCGATTGTAGAAAACGACCACTGATCCTTGCGAGTCGCGGCATTGCGATCAATTCATATTAAGGTTTCGACCACGGCCCTCGTGCTGGTTCTCGAGAAAATCGCGAATAACCCTAATCGCTCCCAAAATTTTCATAGTACCGCGAGTGTTCAGAGTCCTTCCGCACCATCGGCGAACACAAAGTCGTCCGATCTTCGAAAACGACAACTGACCCTTGTGTGTCGCGGCATTGCGATCAATTCATTTTAAAGTTACGACCCCGGTTGACTCGCTGGTTTTCGAAGTAATCGCGAATATCCACAAAAGCTCCCAATATTTTCAAAGTACCGCGAGTTGTCAGAGTCTTTCCGCACCTTCGTCCGAACACAAAGACGCCCGATCGTCGAAAACGACCACAGATCCTTGCGTGTTGCGACATTGCGATCAATTCATATTAAGGTTTCGAGCCCGGTCGTCGCGCTGGTTTTCGAGATAATCGCGAATAACCGCAATCGCCCCAAAATTCTCAAAGTACCGCGAGTTTTCAGAGTCATTCTACACCATCGGCGAACACAAAGTCGTCCGATCTTCGAAAACGACCACTGATCCTTGCGTGTCGCGACATTGCGATCAATTCATATTAAGGTTTCGACCACAACCCTCGCGCTTGTTTTCGAGAAACTCGCGAATAATCATAGTCGCTCCCAAAATTTTCAATGTACCGCGAGTTGTCAGAGTCCTTCCGCACCATCGGCGAACACAAAGTCGTCCGATCTTCGAAAACGACCACTGATCCTTGCGTGTTGCGACATTGCGATCAATTCATATTAAGGTTTCGACCTCGGCCCTCGCGCTGGTTTTCGAGAAAATCGCGAATAACCCTAATCGCTCCCAAAATTTTCATAGAACCGCGAGTGTTCAGTGTCCTTCCGCACCATCGGCGAACACAAAGTCGTCCGATCTTCGAAAACGACCACTGATCCTTGCGTGTTGCGACATTGCGATCAATTCATATTAAGGTTTCGACCTCGGCCCTCGCGCTGGTTTTCGAGATAATCGCGAATAACCCTAATCGCTCCCAACATTTTCAAAGTACCGCGAGTTTTCAGAGTCCTTCCGCACCATCGGCGAACACAAAGTCGTCCGATCTTCGCAAACGACCACTGATCCTTGCGTGTTGCGACATTGCGATCAATTCATATTAAGGTTTCGACCTCGGCCCTCGCGCTGGTTTTCGAGAAAATCGCGAATAACCCTAATCGCTCCCAAAATTTTCATAGTACCGCGAGTGTTCAGAGTCCTTCCGCACCATCGGCGAACACAAAGTCGTCCGATCTTCGAAAACGACCACTGATCCTTGCGTGTCGCGACATTGCGATCAATTCATATTAAGGTTTCGACCTCGGCCCTCGCGCTGGTTTTCGAGATAATCGCGAATAACCCTAATCGCTCCCAACATTTTCAAAGTACCGCGAGTTTTCAGAGTCCTTCCGCACCATCGTCCGAACACAAAGTCGTCCGATCTTCGAAAACGACAACTGATCCTTGCGTATCGCGACATTGCGATCAATTCATATTAAGGTTTCGACCCCGGTTGTCGCGCTGGTTTTCGAGATAATCGCGAATAACCGCAATCGCTCCCAAAATTTTCAAAGTACCGCGAGTTTTCAGAGTACTTCCGCACCATCGGCGAACACAAAGTCGTCCGATCTTCGAAAACGACAACTGATCCTTGCGTGTCGCGACATTGCGATCAATTCATATTAAGGTTTCGACCCCAGTCGTCGCGCTGGTTTTCGAGGTAATCGCGAATGACCACAATCGCTCCCAAAATTTTCATAGTACCCCAAGTTTTCAGAGTGCTACCGCACCATCTTCCGAACACAAAGTCGTCCGAACGTCGAAAACGACCACTGATCCTTGCATGTCCCGACATTGCGATCAATTCATATTAAGATTTCGATCCCGGTCGTCGCGCTGGTTTTCGAGATAATCGTGAATAACCACAATCGCTCCCAAAATTTTCAAAGTACCGCGAGTTTTCTGAGTGCTTCCGCACAATCTTCCGAACACAAAGTCGTCCGATCTTCAACAACGACCGCTGATCCTTGCGTGTCGCGACATTGCGATCAATTCATATCAAGGTTTCGACCCCGGCCCTCGCGCTGGTATTCGAGATAATCGCGAATAACCACAAACGCTCCCAAAATTTTCAAAGTACCGCGAGTTTTCTGAGTGCTTCCGCTCCATCTTACGAACACAAAGTCGTCCGAACGTCGAAAACGACCACCGATCCTTGCGTGTCGCGACATTGCGATCAATTCATATTAAGGTTTCGACCCCGGCCCTCGCGCTGGTTTTCGAGATAATCGCGAATAACTCCAATCGCTCCCAAAATTTTCAAGGTACCGCGAGTTGTCAGAGTCCTTCCGCACCATCGTCCGAACACAAAGTCGTCCGATTATAGAAAACGACCACTGATCCTTTCGTGTCCCGACATTGCGATCAATTCATATTAAGATTTCGACCCCGGCACTCGCGCTGGTTTTCGAGATAATCGCGAATAACCCCAATCGGTCCGAACAATTTTCAAAGTACCGCGTGTTTTCAGAGTGCTTCCGCTCCATCGTCCGAAAACAAAGTCGTCCGATCGTCGAAAACGACCACTGATCCTTGCGTGTCGCGACATTGCGATCAATTCATATTAAGGTTTCGACCCCGGCCCTCGCGCTGGTTTTCGTGATAATCGCGAATAACCCCAATCGCTCCCTAAATTTTCAAAGTACCGAGAGCTTTCAGAGTCCTTCCGCACCAGCGTCCGAACACAAAGTCGTCCGAACGTCCAAAACGACCACTGATCCTTGCGTGTCGCGACATTGCGATTAATTCATATTAAGGTTTCGACCCCGGCCCTCGCGCTGGTTTTCGAGATAATCGCAAATAACCCCAATCGGTCCGAAAAATTTTCAAAGTACCACGAGTTTTCAGAGTCCTTCCGCACAATCTTCCGAACACAAAGTCGTCCGAACGTCGAAAACGACCACTGATCCTTGCATGTCGCGACATTGCGATCAATTCATATTAAGGTTTCGACCCCAGTCGTCGCGCTGGTTTTCGAGGTAATCGCGAATGACCACAATCGCTCCCAAAATTTTCAAAGTACCCCAAGTTTTCAGAGTGCTTCCGCACCATCTTCCGAACACAAAGTCGTCCGAACGTCGAAAACGATCACTGATCCTTGCATGTCGCGACATTGCGATCAATTCATATTAAGGTTTCGACCCCGGCACTCGCGCTGGTTTTCGAGATAATCGCGAATAACCCCAATCGCTCCCAAAATTTTCAAAGTACCGCGTGTTTTCAGAGTGCTTCCGCTCCATCGTCCGAAAACAAAGTCGTCCGATCGTCGAAAACGACCACTGATCCTTGCGACTCGTGACATTGCGATCAATTAATATTAAGGTTTCGAACCCGGGCCTCGCGCTGGTTTTCGTGATAATCGCAAATAACCCCAATAGCTCCCTAAATTTTCAAAGTACCGCGAGTTTTCAGAGTGCTTCCGCACCATCTTCCGAACGCAAAGTCGTCCGAACGTCGAAAACGACCACTGATCCTTGCGACTCGCGACATTGCGATCAATTCATATTAAGGTTTCGACCACGGCCCTCGCGCTGGTTTTCGAGATAATCGCGAATAACCCCAATCACTCCCAAAATTTTCAAAGTACCGCGAGCTTTCAGAGTCCTTCCGCTCCATCGTCCGAACACAAAGTCGTCCGATTTTCGAAAACGACCACTGATCCTTGCGTGTTGCGACATTGCGATCAATTCATATTAAGGTATCGACCCCGGTTGTCGCGCTGGTTTTCGAGATAATCGCGAATAACCGCAATCGCTCCCAAAATTTTCAAAGTACCGCGAGTTTTCAGAGTACTTCCGCACCATCGGCGAACACAAAGTCGTCCGATCTTCGAAAACGACAACTGATCCTTGCGTGTCGCGACATTGCGATCAATTCATATTAAGGTTTCGACCCCAGTCGTGGCGCTGGTTTTCGAGGTAATCGCGAATGACCACAATCGCTCCCAAAATTTTCATAGTACCCCAAGTTTTCAGAGTGCTACCGCACCATCTTCCGAACAGAAAGTCGTCCGAACGTCGAAAACGACCACTGATCCTTGCATGTCCCGACATTGCGATCAATTCATATTAAGGTTTCGACCCCGGTCGTCGCGCTGGTTTTCGAGATAATCGCGAATAACCGCAATCGCCCCCAAAATTTTCAAAGTACCGCGAGTTTTCAGACTACTTCCGCACCATCGGCGAACACAAAGTCGTCCGATCTTCGAAAACGACAACTGATCCTTGCGTGTCGCGACATTGCGATCAATTCATATTAAGGTTTCGACCCCAGTCGTCGCGCTGGTTTTCGAGGTAATCGCGAATGACCACAATCGCTCCCAAAATTTTCATAGTACCCCAAGTTTTCAGAGTGCTACCGCACCATCTTCCGAACACAAAGTCGTCCAAACGTCGAAAACGACCACTGATCCTTGCATGTCCCGACATTGCGATCAATTCATATTAAGGTTTCGACCCCGGTCGTCGCGCTGGTTAATGAGGTAATCGCGAATGTCCCCAATCGCTCCCAAAATTTTCATAGTACCCCAAGTTTTCAGAGTGCTACCGCACCATCTTCCGAACACAAAGTCGTCCGAACGTCGAAAACGACCACTGATCCTTGCATGTCCCGACATTGCGATCAATTCATATTAAGATTTCGAACCCGGTCGTCGCGCTGGTTTTCGAGATAATCGTGAATAACCACAATCGCTCCCAAAATTTTCAAAGTACCGCGAGTTTTCTGAGTGCTTCCGCACAATCTTCCGAACACAAAGTCGTCCGATCTTCAACAACGACCGCTGATCCTTGCGTGTCGCGACATTGCGATCAATTCATATCAAGGTTTCGACCCCGGCCCTCGCGCTGGTATTCGAGATAATCGCGAATAACCACAAACGCTCCCAAAATTTTCAAAGTACCGCGAGTTTTCTGAGTGCTTCCGCTCCATCTTACGAACACAAAGTCGTCCGAACGTCGAAAACGACCACCGATCCTTGCGTGTCGCGACATTGCGATCAATTCATATTAAGGTTTCGACCCCGGCCCTCGCGCTGGTTTTCGAGATAATCGCGAATAACTCCAATCGCTCCCAAAATTTTCAAGGTACCGCGAGTTGTCAGAGTCCTTCCGCACCATCGTCCGAACACAAAGTCGTCCGATTATAGAAAACGACCACTGATCCTTTCGTGTCCCGACATTGCGATCAATTCATATTAAGATTTCGACCCCGGCACTCGCGCTGGTTTTCGAGATAATCGCGAATAACCCCAATCGGTCCGAAAAATTTTCAAAGTACCGCGTGTTTTCAGAGTGCTTCCGCTCCATCGTCCGAAAACAAAGTCGTCCGATCGTCGAAAACGACCACTGATCCTTGCGACTCGCGACATTGCGATCAATTCATATTAAGGTTTCGAACCCGGGCCTCGCGCTGGTTTTCGTGATAATCGCGAATAACCCCAATCGCTCCCTAAATTTTCAAAGTACCGCGAGTTTTCAGAGTGCTTCCGCATCATCTTCCGAACGCAAAGTCGTCCGAACGTCGAAAACGACCACTGATCCTTGCGACTCGCGACATTGCGATCAATTCATATTAAGGTTTCGACCCCGGCCCTCGCGCTGGTTTTCGTGATAATCGCGAATAACCCCAATCGCTCCCTAAATTTTCAAAGTACCGCGAGTTTTCAGAGTGCTTCCGCACCATCTTCCGAACACAAAGTCGTCCGAACGTCGAAAACGACCACTGATCCTTGCGTGTCGCGACATTGCGATCAATTCATATTAAGTTTTCGACCCCGGTCGTCGCGCTGATTTTCGAGATAATCGCGAATAACCCCAATCACTCCCAAAATTTTCAAAGTACCGCGAGCTTTCAGAGTCCTTCCGCACCATCGTCCGAACACAAAGTCGTCCGAACGTCGAAAACGACCACTGATCATTGCGTGTCGCGACATTGCGATCAATTCATATTAAGGTTTCGACCCCGGTCATCGCGCTAGTTTCAAAATAATCGCGAATAACCCCAATCGCGCCGAAAATTTTCAAAGTACCGCGAGTTGTCAGAGTCCTTCCGCACCATCGTCCGAACACAAAGTCGTCCGAACGTCGAAAACGACCACTGATCCTTGCGTGTCGCGACATTGCGATCAATTCATATTAAGGTTTCGACCCCAGTCGTCGCGCTGGTTTTCGAGGTAATCGCGAATGACCACAATCGCTCCCAAAATTTTCATAGTACCCCAAGTTTTCAGAGTGCTACCGCACCATCTTCCGAACACAAAGTCGTCCAAACGTCGAAAACGACCACTGATCCTTGCATGTCCCGACATTGCGATCAATTCATATTAAGGTTTCAACCCCGGTCGTCGCGCTGGTTAATGAGGTAATCGCGAATGTCCCCAATCGCTCCCAAAATTTTCAGGGTACCGCGAGTTGTCAGAGTCCTTCCGCACCATCGTCCGAACACAAAGTCGTCCGATTATAGAAAACGACCACTGATCCTTTCGTGTCCCGACATTGCGATCAATTCATATTAAGATTTCGACCCCGGCACTCGCGCTGGTTTTCGAGATAATCGCGAATAACCCCAATCGGTCCGAACAATTTTCAAAGTACCGCGTGTTTTCAGAGTGCTTCCGCTCCATCGTCCGAAAACAAAGTCGTCCGATCGTCGAAAACGACCACTGATCCTTGCGTGTCGCGACATTGCGATCAATTCATATTAAGGTTTCGACCCCGGCCCTCGCGCTGGTTTTCGTGATAATCGCGAATAACCCCAATCGCTCCCTAAATTTTCAAAGTACCGCGAGCTTTCAGAGTCCTTCCGCACCATCGTCCGAACACAAAGTCGTCCGAACGTCCAAAACGACCACTGATCCTTGCGTGTCGCGACATTGCGATTAATTCATATTAAGGTTTCGACCCCGGCCCTCGCGCTGGTTTTCGAGATAATCGCAAATAACCCCAATCGGTCCGAAAAATTTTCAAAGTACCACGAGTTTTCAGAGTCCTTCCGCACAATCTTCCGAACACAAAGTCGTCCGAACGTCGAAAACGACCACTGATCCTTGCATGTCGCGACATAGCGATCAATTCATATTAAGGTTTCGACCCCAGTCGTCGCGCTGGTTTTCGAGGTAATCGCGAATGACCACAATCGCTCCCAAAATTTTCAAAGTACCCCAAGTTTTCAGAGTGCTTCCGCACCATCTTCCGAACACAAAGTCGTCCGAACGTCGAAAACGATCACTGATCCTTGCATGTCGCGACATTGCGATCAATTCATATTAAGGTTTCGACCCCGGCACTCGCGCTGGTTTTCGAGATAATCGCGAATAACCCCAATCGCTCCCAAAATTTTCAAAGTACCGCGTGTTTTCAGAGTGCTTCCGCTCCATCGTCCGAAAACAAAGTCGTCCGATCGTCGAAAACGACCACTGATCCTTGCGACTCGTGACATTGCGATCAATTCATATTAAGGTTTCGAACCCGGGCCTCGCGCTGGTTTTCGTGATAATCGCAAATAACCCCAATAGCTCCCTAAATTTTCAAAGTACCGCGAGTTTTCAGAGTGCTTCCGCACCATCTTCCGAACGCAAAGTCGTCCGAACGTCGAAAACGACCACTGATCCTTGCGACTCGCGACATTGCGATCAATTCATATTAAGGTTTCGACCACGGCCCTCGCGCTGGTTTTCGAGATAATCGCGAATAACCCCAATCACTCCCAAAATTTTCAAAGTACCGCGAGCTTTCAGAGTCCTTCCGCACCATCGTCCGAACACAAAGTCGTCCGAACGTCGAAAACGACCACTGATCATTGCGTGTCGCGACATTGCGATCAATTCATATTAAGGTTTCGACCCCGGTCATCGCGCTAGTTTCAAAATAATCGCGAATAACCCCAATCGCGCCGAAAATTTTCAAAGTACCGCGAGTTGTCAGAGTCCTTCCGCACCATCGTCCGAACACAAAGTCGTCCGAACGTCGAAAACGACCACTGATCCTTGCGTGTCGCGACATTGCGATCAATTCATATTAAGGTTTCGACCCCAGTCGTCGCGCTGGTTTTCGAGGTAATCGCGAATGACCACAATCGCTCCCAAAATTTTCAAAGTACCGCGAGTTTTCAGAGTGCTACCGCACCATCTTCCGAACACAAAGTCGTCAGAACGTCGAAAACGACCACTGATACTTTCATGTCGCGACATTGCGATCAATTTTATATTAAGGTTTCGACCCCGGCCCTCGCGCTGGTTTTCGAGATAATCGCGAATAACCCCAATCGCTCCCAAAATTTTCAAAGTACCGCGAGTTTTCAGAGTGCTTCCGCTCCATCGTCCGAAAACAAAGTCGTCCGATCGTCGAAAACGACCACTGATCCTTGCGACTCGCGACATTGCGATCAATTCATATTAAGGTTTCGACCCCGGCCCTCGCGCTGGTTTTCGTGATAATCGCGAATAACCCCAATCGCTCCCTAAATTTTCAAAGTACCGCGAGCTTTCAGAGTCCTTCCGCACCATCGTCCGAACACAAAGTCGTCCGAACGTCCAAAACGACCACTGATCCTTGCGTGTCGCGACATTGCGATTAATTCATATTAAGGTTTCGACCCCAGTCGTCGCGCTGGTTTTCGAGGTAATCGCGAATGACCACAATCGCTCCCAAAATTTTCAAAGTACCCCAAGTTTTCAGAGTGCCTCCGCACCATCTTCCGAACACAAAGTCGTCCGAACGTCCAAAACGATCACTGATCCTTGCATGTCGCGACATTGCGATCAATTCATATTAAGGTTTCGACCCCGGCACTCGCGCTGGTTTTCGAGATAATCGCGAATAACCCCAATCGCTCCCAAAATTTTCAAAGTACCGCGTGTTTTCAGAGTGCTTCCGCTCCATCGTCCGAAAACAAAGTCGTTCGATCGTCGAAAACGACCACTGATCCTTGCGACTCGCGACATTGCGATCAATTCATATTAAGGTTTCGAACCCGGGCCTCGCGCTGGTTTTCGAGATAATCGCGAATAACCGCAATCCCTCCCAAAATTTTCAAAGTACCGCGAGTTTTCAGAGTCATTCCGCACCATCGGCGAACACAAAGTCGTCCGATCTTCGAAAACGACCACTGATCCTTGCGTGTGCGACATTGCGATCAATTCATATTAAGGTTTCGACCAGGGCCCTCGCGCTGGTTTTCGAGATAATCGCGAATAACCCAAATCGCTCCCAAAATTTTCTAAGTACCGCGAGTTTTCAGAGTCCTTCCGCACCATCGGCGAGCACAAAGTCGTCCGATCTTCTAAAACGACAACTGACCCTTGCGTGTCGTGGCATTGCGATCAATTCATTTTAAAGTTTCGACCCCGGTGGTCTCGCTGGTTTTCGAAGTAATCGCGAATATCCACAATCGCTCCCAATATTTTCAAAGTACCGCGAGTTGTCAGAGTCCTTCCGCTCCATCGTCCGAACACAAAGTCGTCCGATTTTCGAAAACGACCACTGATCCTTGCGTGTTGCGACATTGCGATCAATTCATATTAAGGTTTCGACCCCAGTCGTCGCGCTGGTTTTCGAGGTAATCGCGAATGACCACAATCGCTCCCAAAATTTTCATTGTACCCCAAGTTTTCAAAGTGCTACCGCACCATCTTCCGAACACAAAGTCGTCCGAACGTCGAAAACGACCACTGATCCTTGCATGTCCCGACATTGCGATCAATTCATATTAAGATTTCGATCCCGGTCGTCGCGCTGGTTTTCGAGATAATCGTGAATAACCACAATCGCTCCCAAAATTTTCAAAGTACCGCGAGTTTTCTGAGTGCTTCCGCACAATCTTCCGAACACAAAGTCGTCCGATCTTCAACAACGACCGCTGATCCTTGCGTGTCGCGACATTGCGATCAATTCATATCAAGGTTTCGACCCCGGCCCTCGCGCTGGTATTCGAGATAATCGCGAATAACCACAAACGCTCCCAAAATTTTCAAAGTACCGCGAGTTTTCTGAGTGCTTCCGCTCCATCTTACGAACACAAAGTCGTCCGAACGTCGAAAACGACCACCGATCCTTGCGTGTCGCGACATTGCGATCAATTCATATTAAGGTTTCGACCCCGGCCCTCGCGCTGGTTTTCGAGATAATCGCGAATAACTCCAATCGCTCCCAAAATTTTCAACGTTCCGCGAGTTGTCAGAGTCCTTCCGCACCATCGTCCGAACACAAAGTCGTCCGATTATAGAAAACGACCACTGATCCTTTCGTGTCCCGACATTGCGATCAATTCATATTAAGATTTCGACCCCGGGCCTCGCGCTGGTTTTCGTGATAATCGCGAATAACCCCAATCGCTCCCTAAATTTTCAAAGTACCGCGTGTTTTCAGAGTGCTTCCGCTCCATCGTCCGAAAACAAAGTCGTCCGATCGTCGAAAACGACCACTGATCCTTGCGACTCGCGACATTGCGATCAATTCATATTAAGGTTTCGACCCCGGCCCTCGCGCTGGTTTTCGTGATAATCGCGAATAACCCCAATCGCTCCCTAAATTTTCAAAGTACCGCGAGTTTTCAGAGTGCTTCCGCACCATCTTCCGAACACAAAGTCGTCCGAACGTCGAAAACGACCACTGATCCTTGCGTGTCGCGACATTGCGATCAATTCATATTAAGTTTTCATATTAAATTTTCGAGATAATCGCGAATAACCCCAATCGCTCCCAAAATTTTCAAAGTACCGCGAGTTTTCAGAGTGCTTCCGCTCCATCGTCCGAAAACAAAGTCGTCCGATCGTCGAAAACGACCACTGAACCTTGCGACTCGCGACATTGCGATCAATTCATATTAAGGTTTCGACCCCGGCCCTCGCACTGATTTTCGAGATAATCGCGAATAATCCCAATCACTCCCAAAATTTTCAAAGTACCGCGAGCTTTCAGAGTCCTTCCGCACCATCGTCCGAACACAAAGTCGTCCGAACGTCGAAAACGACCACTGATCATTGCGTGTCGCGACATTGCGATCAATTCATATTAAGGTTTCGACCCCGGTCGTCGCGCTAGTTTCAAAATAATCGCGAATAACCCCAATCGCGCCGAAAATTTTCAAAGTACCGCGAGTTGTCAGAGTCCTTCCGCACCATCGTCCGAACACAAAGTCGTCCGAACGTCGAAAACGACCACTGATCCTTGCGTGTCGCGACATTGCGATCAATTCATATTAAGGTTTCGACCCCAGTCGTCGCGCTGGTTTTCGAGGTAATCGCGAATGACCACAATCGCTCCCAAAATTTTCAAAGTACCGCGAGTTTTCAGAGTCCTTCCGCACCATCGGCGAACACAAAGTCGTCCGATTGTAGAAAACGACCACTGATCCTTGCGTGTCGCGGCATTGCGATCAATTCATATTAAGGTTTCGACCACGGCCCTCGCGCTGGTTATCGTGAAAATCGCGAATAACCCTAATCGCTCCCAAAATTTTCAAAGTCCCGCGAGTTTTCAGAGTCCTTCCGCACCATCGGCGAACACAAAGTCGTCAGATCTTCGAAAACGACAACTGACCCTTGCGTGTCGCGGCATTGCGATCAATTCATTTTAAAGTTTCGACCCCGGTTGACTCGCTGGTTTTCGAAGTAATCGCGAATATCCACAATCGCTCCCAATATTTTCAAAGTACCGCGAGTTGTCAGAGTCTTTCCGCACCTTCGTCCGAACACAAAGACGCCCGATCGTCGAAAACGACCACAGATCCTTGCGTGTTGCGACATTGCGATCAATTCATATTAAGGTTTCGACCCCGGTCGTCGCGCTGGTATTCGAGATAATCGCGAATAACCGCAATCGCTCCCAAAATTTTCTAAGTACCGCGAGTTTTCAGAGTCATTCTGCACCATCGGCGAACACAAAGTCGTCCGATCTTCGAAAACGACAACTGACCCTTGCGTGTCGCGGCATTGCGATCAATTCATTTTAAAGTTTCGACCCCGGTTGTCGCGCTGGTTTTCGAGGTAATCGCGAATATCCACAATCGCTCCCAATATTTTCAAAGTACCGCGAGTTGTCAGAGTCCTTCCGCACCATCGTCCGAACACAAAGTCGTCCGATTGTAGAAAACGACCACTGATCCTTGCGTGTCGCGGCATTGCGATCAATTCATATTAAGGTTTCGACCCCGGTCGTCGCGCTGGTTTTCGAGATAATCGCGAAAAACCGCAATCGTTCCCAAAATTTTCAAAGTCCCGCGAGTTTTCAGAGTCCATCCGCACCATCGGCGAACACAAAGTCGTCCGATCTTCGAAAACGACAACTGACCCTTGCGTGTTGCGGCATTGCGATCAATTCATTTTAAAGTTTCGACACCGGTGGTCTCGCTGGTTTTCGAAGTAATCGCGACTATCCACAATCGCTCCCAATATTTTCAAAGTACCGCGAGTTGTCAGAGTCCTTCCGCACCTTCGTCCGAACACAAAGACGCCCGATCGTCGAAAACGGCCACAGATCCTTGCGTGTTGCGACATTGCGATCAATTCATATTAAGGTTTCGACCCCGGTCGTCGCGCTGGTTTTCGAGATAATCGCGAATAACCGCAATCGCTCCCAAAATTTTCAAAGTACCGCGAGTTTTCAGAGTCATTCCGCACCATCGGCGAACACAAAGTCGTCCGATCTTCGAAAACGACCACTGATCCTTGCGTGTGCGACATTGCGATCAATTCATATTAAGGTTTCGACCAGGGCCCTCGCGCTGGTTTTCGAGATAATCGCGAATAACCCAAATCGCTCCCAAAATTTTCTAAGTACCGCGAGTTTTCAGAGTCCTTCCGCACCATCGGCGAGCACAAAGTCGTCCGATCTTCGAAAACGACAACTGACCCTTGCGTGTCGCGGCATTGCGATCAATTCATTTTAAAGTTTCGACCCCGGTGGTCTCGCTGGTTTTCGAAGTAATCGCGAATATCCACAATCGCTCCCAATATTTTCAAAGTACCGCGAGTTGTCAGAGTCCTTCCGCACCTTCGTCCGAACACAAAGACGCCCGATCGTCGAAAACGACCACAGATCCTTGCGTGTTGCGACATTGCGATCAATTCATATTAAGGTTTCGACCCCGGTCGTCGCGCTGGTTTTCGAGATAATCGCGAATAACCGCAATCGCTCCCAAAATTTTCAAAGTACCGCGAGTTTTCAGAGTCATTCAGCACCATCGGCGAACACAAAGTCGTCAGATCTTCGAAAACGACAACTGACCCTTGCGTGTCGCGGCATTGCGATCAATTCATTTTAAAGTTTCGACCCCGGTTGACTCGCTGGTTTTCGAAGTAATCGCGAATATCCACAATCGCTCCCAATATTTTCAAAGTACCGCGAGTTGTCAGAGTCTTTCCGCACCTTCGTCCGAACACAAAGACGCCCGATCGTCGAAAACGACCACAGATCCTTGCGTGATGCGACATTGCGATCAATTCATATTAAGGTTTCGACCCCGGTCGTCGCGCTGGTATTCGAGATAATCGCGAATAACCGCAATCGCTCCCAAAATTTTCTAAGTACCGCGAGTTTTCAGAGTCATTCTGCACCATCGGCGAACACAAAGTCGTCCGATCTTCGAAAACGACAACTGACCCTTGCGTGTCGCGGCATTGCGATCAATTCATTTTAAAGTTTCGACCCCGGTTGTCGCGCTGGTTTTCGAGGTAATCGCGAATATCCACAATCGCTCCCAATATTTTCAAAGTACCGCGAGTTGTCAGAGTCCTTCCGCACCTTCGTCCGAACACAAAGACGCCCGATCGTCGAAAACGGCCACAGATCCTTGCGTGTTGCGACATTGCGATCAATTCATATTAAGGTTTCGACCCCGGTCGTCGCGCTGGTATTCGAGATAATCGCGAATAACCGCAATCGCTCCCAAAATTTTCTAAGTCCCGCGAGTTTTCAGAGTCCATCCGCACCATCGGCGAACACAAAGTCGTCCGATCTTCGAAAACGACAACTGACCCTTGCGTGTTGCGGCATTGCGATCAATTCATTTTAAAGTTTCGACCCCGGTGGTCTCGCTGGTTTTCGAAGTAATCGCGACTATCCACAATCGCTCCCAATATTTTCAAAGTACCGCGAGTTGTCAGAGTCCTTCCGCACCTTCGTCCGAACACAAAGACGCCCGATCGTCGAAAACGGCCACAGATCCTTGCGTGTTGCGACATTGCGATCAATTCATATTAAGGTTTCGACCCCGGTCGTCGCGCTGGTTTTCGAGATAATCGCGAATAAACGCAATCGCTCCCAAAATTTTCAAAGTACCGCGAGTTTTCAGAGTCATTCCGCACCATCGGCGAACACAAAGTCGTCCGATCTTCGAAAACGACCACTGATACTTGCGTGTGCGACATTGCGATCAATTCATATTAAGGTTTCGACCAGGGCCCTCGCGCTGGTTTTCGAGATAATCGCGAATAACCCAAATCGCTCCCAAAATTTTCAAAGTCCCGCGAGTTTTCAGAGTCCTTCCGCACCATCGGCGAACACAAAGTCGTCCGATCTTCGAAAACGACAACTGATCCTTGCGTGTCGCGACATTGCGATCAATTCATATTAAGGTTTCGACCCCGGTCGTCGCGTTGGTTTTCGAGATAATCGCGAATAACTGCAATCGCTCCCAAAATTTTCAAAGTACCGCGAGTTTTCAGAGTCATTCCGCACCATCGTCCGAACACAAAGTCGTCCGATTGTAAAAAACGACCACTGATCCTTGCGTGTCGCGGCATTGCGATCAATTCATATTAAGGTTTCGACCACGGCCCTCGTGCTGGTTCTCGAGAAAATCGCGAATAACCCTAATCGCTCCCAAAATTTTCATAGTACCGCGAGTGTTCAGAGTCCTTCCGCACCATCGGCGAACACAAAGTCGTCCGATCTTCGAAAACGACAACTGACCCTTGCGTGTCGCTGCATTGCGATCAATTCATTTTAAAGTTTCGACCCCGGTTGACTCGCTGGTTTTCGAAGTAATCGCGAATATCCACAATCGCTCCCAATATTTTCAAAGTACCGCGAGTTGTCAGAGTCTTTCCGCACCTTCGTCCGAACACAAAGACGCCCGATCGTCGAAAACGACAACTGACCCTTGCGTGTCGCGGCATTGCGATCAATTCATTTTAAAGTTTCGACCCCGGTTGTCTCGCTGGTTTTCG
Source organism: Andrena marginata (assembly GCA_963932335.1). Taxonomy (NCBI): domain Eukaryota; kingdom Metazoa; phylum Arthropoda; class Insecta; order Hymenoptera; family Andrenidae; genus Andrena; species Andrena marginata. Next base: position 701,956 of record CAWVQI010000172.1, on the reverse strand, counting down.
AGATAATCGCGAATAACCGCCATCGCTCCCAAAATTTTCAAAGTACCGCGAGTTTTCAGAGTCATTCTGCACCATCGGCGAACACAAAGTCGTCCGATTTTCGAAAACGATAACTGATCCTTGCGTGTCGCGACATTGCGATCAATTCATTTTAAGGTTTCGACACCGGTTGTCGCGCTGGTTTTCGAGATAATCGCGAATAACCGCAATCGCTCCCAAAATTTTCAAAGTACCGCGAGTTTTCAGAGTCCTTCCGCACCATCGTCCTAACACAAAGTTGCCTGATCGTCGAAAACGACCACTGATCCTTGCGTGTTGCGACATTGCGATCAATTCATATTAAGGTTTCGACCCCGGTCGTCGCGCTGGTATTCGAGATAATCGCGAATAACCGCAATCGCTCCCAAAATTTTCTAAGTCCCGCGAGTTTTCAGAGTCCATCCGCACCATCGGCGAACACAAAGTCGTCCGATCTTCGAAAACGACAACTGACCCTTGCGTGTTGCGGCATTGCGATCAATTCATTTTAAAGTTTCGACCCCGGTGGTCTCGCTGGTTTTCGAAGTAATCGCGACTATCCACAATCGCTCCCAATATTTTCAAAGTACCGCGAGTTGTCAGAGTCCTTCCGCACCTTCGTCCGAACACAAAGACGCCCGATCGTCGAAAACGGCCACAGATCCTTGCGTGTTGCGACATTGCGATCAATTCATATTAAGGTTTCGACCCCGGTCGTCGCGCTGGTTTTCGAGATAATCGCGAATAAACGCAATCGCTCCCAAAATTTTCAAAGTACCGCGAGTTTTCAGAGTCATTCCGCACCATCGGCGAACACAAAGTCGTCCGATCTTCGAAAACGACCACTGATCCTTGCGTGTGCGACATTGCGATCAATTCATATTAAGGTTTCGACCAGGGCCCTCGCGCTGGTTTTCGAGATAATCGCGAATAACCCAAATCGCTCCCAAAATTTTCTAAGTACCGCGAGTTTTCAGAGTCCTTCCGCACCATCGGCGAGCACAAAGTCGTCCGATCTTCGAAAACGACAACTGACCCTTGCGTGTCGCGGCATTGCGATCAATTCATTTTAAAGTTTCGACCCCGGTTGACTCGCTGGTTTTCGAAGTAATCGCGAATATCCACAATCGCTCCCAATATTTTCAAAGTACCGCGAGTTGTCAGAGTCTTTCCGCACCTTCGTCCGAACACAAAGACGCCCGATCGTCGAAAACGACCACAGATCCTTGCGTGTTGCGACATTGCGATCAATTCATATTAAGGTTTCGACCCCGGTCGTCGCGCTGGTATTCGAGATAATCGCGAATAACCGCAATCGCTCCCAATATTTTCAAAGTCCCGCGAGTTTTCAGAGTCCTTCCGCACCATCGGCGAACACAAAGTCGTCCGATCTTCGAAAACGACAACTGATCCTTGCGTGTCGCGACATTGCGATCAATTCATATTAAGGTTTCGACCCCGGTCGTCGCGTTGGTTTTCGAGATAATCGCGAATAACTGCAATCGCTCCCAAAATTTTCAAAGTACCGCGAGTTTTCAGAGTCATTCCGCACCATCGTCCGAACACAAAGTCGTCCGATTGTAAAAAACGACCACTGATCCTTGCGTGTCGCGGCATTGCGATCAATTCATATTAAGGTTTCGACCACGGCCCTCGTGCTGGTTCTCGAGAAAATCGCGAATAACCCTAATCGCTCCCAAAATTTTCATAGTACCGCGAGTGTTCAGAGTCCTTCCGCACCATCGGCGAACACAAAGTCGTCCGATCTTCGAAAACGACAACTGACCCTTGCGTGTCGCGGCATTGCGATCAATTCATTTTAAAGTTTCGACCCCAGTTGACTCGCTGGTTTTCGAAGTAATCGCGAATATCCACAATCGCTCCCAATATTTTCAAAGTACCGCGAATTGTCAGAGTCTTTCCGCACCTTCGTCCGAACACAAAGACGCCCGATCGTCGAAAACGACAACTGACCCTTGCGTGTCGCGGCATTGCGATCAATTCATTTTAAAGTTTCGACCCCGGTTGTCTCGCTGGTTTTCGAGATAATCGCGAATAACCGCCATCGCTCCCAAAATTTTCAAAGTACCGCGAGTTTTCAGAGTCATTCTGCACCATCGGCGAACACAAAGTCGTCCGATTTTCGAAAACGATAACTGATCCTTGCGTGTCGCGACATTGCGATCAATTCATTTTAAGGTTTCGACACCGGTTGTCGCGCTGGTTTTCGAGATAATCGCGAATAACCGCAATCGCTCCCAAAATTTTCAAAGTACCGCGAGTTTTCAGAGTCCTTCCGCACCATCGTCCTAACACAAAGTTGCCTGATCGTCGAAAACGACCACTGATCCTTGCGTGTTGCGACATTGCGATCAATTCATATTAAGGTTTCGACCAGGGCCCTCGCGCTGGTATTCGAGATAATCGCGAATAACCGCAATCGCTCCCAAAATTTTCTAAGTCCCGCGAGTTTTCAGAGTCCATCCGCACCATCGGCGAACACAAAGTCGTCCGATCTTCGAAAACGACAACTGACCCTTGCGTGTTGCGGCATTGCGATCAATTCATATTAAGGTTTCGACCCCGGTCGTCGCGTTGGTTTTCGAGATAATCGCGAATAACTGCAATCGCTCCCAAAATTTTCAAAGTACCGCGAGTTTTCAGAGTCATTCCGCACCATCGTCCGAACACAAAGTCGTCCGATTGTAAAAAACGACCACTGATCCTTGCGTGTCGCGGCATTGCGATCAATTCATATTAAGGTTTCGACCACGGCCCTCGTGCTGGTTCTCGAGAAAATCGCGAATAACCCTAATCGCTCCCAAAATTTTCATAGTACCGCGAGTGTTCAGAGTCCTTCCGCACCATCGGCGAACACAAAGTCGTCCGATCTTCGAAAACGACAACTGACCCTTGCGTGTCGCTGCATTGCGATCAATTCATTTTAAAGTTTCGACCCCGGTTGACTCGCTGGTTTTCGAAGTAATCGCGAATATCCACAATCGCTCCCAATATTTTCAAAGTACCGCGAGTTGTCAGAGTCTTTCCGCACCTTCGTCCGAACACAAAGACGCCCGATCGTCGAAAACGACAACTGACCCTTGCGTGTCGCGGCATTGCGATCAATTCATTTTAAAGTTTCGACCCCGGTTGTCTCGCTGGTTTTCGAGATAATCGCGAATAACCGCCATCGCTCCCAAAATTTTCAAAGTACCGCGAGTTTTCAGAGTCATTCTGCACCATCGGCGAACACAAAGTCGTCCGATTTTCGAAAACGATAACTGATCCTTGCGTGTCGCGACATTGCGATCAATTCATTTTAAGGTTTCGACACCGGTTGTCGCGCTGGTTTTCGAGATAATCGCGAATAACCGCAATCGCTCCCAAAATTTTCAAAGTACCGCGAGTTTTCAGAGTCCTTCCGCACCATCGTCCTAACACAAAGTTGCCTGATCGTCGAAAACGACCACTGATCCTTGCGTGTTGCGACATTGCGATCAATTCATATTAAGGTTTCGACCCCGGTCGTCGCGCTGGTATTCGAGATAATCGCGAATAACCGCAATCGCTCCCAAAATTTTCTAAGTCCCGCGAGTTTTCAGAGTCCATCCGCACCATCGGCGAACACAAAGTCGTCCGATCTTCGAAAACGACAACTGACCCTTGCGTGTTGCGGCATTGCGATCAATTCATTTTAAAGTTTCGACCCCGGTGGTCTCGCTGGTTTTCGAAGTAATCGCGACTATCCACAATCGCTCCCAATATTTTCAAAGTACCGCGAGTTGTCAGAGTCCTTCCGCACCTTCGTCCGAACACAAAGACGCCCGATCGTCGAAAACGGCCACAGATCCTTGCGTGTTGCGACATTGCGATCAATTCATATTAAGGTTTCGACCCCGGTCGTCGCGCTGGTTTTCGAGATAATCGCGAATAAACGCAATCGCTCCCAAAATTTTCAAAGTACCGCGAGTTTTCAGAGTCATTCCGCACCATCGGCGAACACAAAGTCGTCCGATCTTCGAAAACGACCACTGATCCTTGCGTGTGCGACATTGCGATCAATTCATATTAAGGTTTCGACCAGGGCCCTCGCGCTGGTTTTCGAGATAATCGCGAATAACCCAAATCGCTCCCAAAATTTTCTAAGTACCGCGAGTTTTCAGAGTCCTTACGCACCATCGGCGAGCACAAAGTCGTCCGATCTTCGAAAACGACAACTGACCCTTGCGTGTCGCGGCATTGCGATCAATTCATTTTAAAGTTTCGACCCCGGTTGACTCGCTGGTTTTCGAAGTAATCGCGAATATCCACAATCGCTCCCAATATTTTCAAAGTACCGCGAGTTGTCAGAGTCTTTCCGCACCTTCGTCCGAACACAAAGACGCCCGATCGTCGAAAACGACCACAGATCCTTGCGTGTTGCGACATTGCGATCAATTCATATTAAGGTTTCGACCCCGGTCGTCGCGCTGGTATTCGAGATAATCGCGAATAACCGCAATCGCTCCCAAAATTTTCTAAGTACCGCGAGTTTTCAGAGTCATTCTGCACCATCGGCGAACACAAAGTCGTCCGATCTTCGAAAACGACCACTGATCCTTGCGTGTGCGACATTGCGATCAATTCATATTAAGGTTTCGACCAGGGCCCTCGCGCTGGTTTTCGAGATAATCGCGAATAACCCAAATCGCTCCCAAAATTTTCTAAGTACCGCGAGTTTTCAGAGTCCTTCCGCACCATCGGCGAGCACAAAGTCGTCCGATCTTCGAAAACGACAACTGACCCTTGCGTGTCGCGGCATTGCGATCAATTCATTTTAAAGTTTCGACCCCGGTTGACTCGCTGGTTTTCGAAGTAATCGCGAATATCCACAATCGCTCCCAATATTTTCAAAGTACCGCGAGTTGTCAGAGTCTTTCCGCACCTTCGTCCGAACACAAAGACGCCCGATCGTCGAAAACGACCACAGATCCTTGCGTGTTGCGACATTGCGATCAATTCATATTAAGGTTTCGACCCCGGTCGTCGCGCTGGTATTCGAGATAATCGCGAATAACCGCAATCGCTCCCAAAATTTTCTAAGTACCGCGAGTTTTCAGAGTCATTCTGCACCATCGGCGAACACAAAGTCGTCCGATCTTCGAAAACGACAACTGACCCTTGCGTGTCGCTGCATTGCGATCAATTCATTTTAAAGTTTCGACCCCGGTTGACTCGCTGGTTTTCGAAGTAATCGCGAATATCCACAATCGCTCCCAATATTTTCAAAGTACCGCGAGTTGTCAGAGTCTTTCCGCACCTTCGTCCGAACACAAAGACGCCCGATCGTCGAAAACGACAACTGACCCTTGCGTGTCGCGGCATTGCGATCAATTCATTTTAAAGTTTCGACCCCGGTTGTCTCGCTGGTTTTCGAGATAATCGCGAATAACCGCCATCGCTCCCAAAATTTTCAAAGTACCGCGAGTTTTCAGAGTCATTCTGCACCATCGGCGAACACAAAGTCGTCCGATTTTCGAAAACGATAACTGATCCTTGCGTGTCGCGACATTGCGATCAATTCATTTTAAGGTTTCGACACCGGTTGTCGCGCTGGTTTTCGAGATAATCGCGAATAACCGCAATCGCTCCCAAAATTTTCAAAGTACCGCGAGTTTTCAGAGTCCTTCCGCACCATCGTCCTAACACAAAGTTGCCTGATCGTCGAAAACGACCACTGATCCTTGCGTGTTGCGACATTGCGATCAATTCATATTAAGGTTTCGACCCCGGTCGTCGCGCTGGTATTCGAGATAATCGCGAATAACCGCAATCGCTCCCAAAATTTTCTAAGTCCCGCGAGTTTTCAGAGTCCATCCGCACCATCGGCGAACACAAAGTCGTCCGATCTTCGAAAACGACAACTGACCCTTGCGTGTTGCGGCATTGCGATCAATTCATTTTAAAGTTTCGACCCCGGTGGTCTCGCTGGTTTTCGAAGTAATCGCGACTATCCACAATCGCTCCCAATATTTTCAAAGTACCGCGAGTTGTCAGAGTCCTTCCGCACCTTCGTCCGAACACAAAGACGCCCGATCGTCGAAAACGGCCACAGATCCTTGCGTGTTGCGACATTGCGATCAATTCATATTAAGGTTTCGACCCCGGTCGTCGCGCTGGTTTTCGAGATAATCGCGAATAAACGCAATCGCTCCCAAAATTTTCAAAGTACCGCGAGTTTTCAGAGTCATTCCGCACCATCGGCGAACACAAAGTCGTCCGATCTTCGAAAACGACCACTGATCCTTGCGTGTGCGACATTGCGATCAATTCATATTAAGGTTTCGACCAGGGCCCTCGCGCTGGTTTTCGAGATAATCGCGAATAACCCAAATCGCTCCCAAAATTTTCTAAGTACCGCGAGTTTTCAGAGTCCTTCCGCACCATCGGCGAGCACAAAGTCGTCCGATCTTCGAAAACGACAACTGACCCTTGCGTGTCGCGGCATTGCGATCAATTCATTTTAAAGTTTCGACCCCGGTTGACTCGCTGGTTTTCGAAGTAATCGCGAATATCCACAATCGCTCCCAATATTTTCAAAGTACCGCGAGTTGTCAGAGTCTTTCCGCACCTTCGTCCGAACACAAAGACGCCCGATCGTCGAAAACGACCACAGATCCTTGCGTGTTGCGACATTGCGATCAATTCATATTAAGGTTTCGACCCCGGTCGTCGCGCTGGTATTCGAGATAATCGCGAATAACCGCAATCGCTCCCAAAATTTTCTAAGTACCGCGAGTTTTCAGAGTCATTCTGCACCATCGGCGAACACAAAGTCGTCCGATCTTCGAAAACGACAACTGACCCTTGCGTGTCGCGGCATTGCGATCAATTCATTTTAAAGTTTCGACCCCGGTTGTCGCGCTGGTTTTCGAGGTAATCGCGAATATCCACAATCGCTCCCAATATTTTCAAAGTACCGCGAGTTGTCAGAGTCCTTCCGCACCATCGTCCGAACACAAAGTCGTCCGATTGTAGAAAACGACCACTGATCCTTGCGTGTCGCGGCATTGCGATCAATTCATATTAAGGTTTCGACCACGGCCCTCGCGCTGGTTATCGTGAAAATCGCGAATAACCCTAATCGCTCCCAAAATTTTCAAAGTCCCGCGAGTTTTCAGAGTCCTTCCGCACCATCGGCGAACACAAAGTCGTCCGATCTTCGAAAACGACAACTGATCCTTGCGTGACGCGACATTGCGATCAATTCATATTAAGGTTTCGACCCCGGTCGTCGCGTTGGTTTTCGAGATAATCGCGAATAACTGCAATCGCTCCCAAAATTTTCAAAGTACCGCGAGTTTTCAGAGTCATTCCGCACCATCGTCCGAACACAAAGTCGTCCGATTGTAAAAAACGACCACTGATCCTTGCGTGTCGCGGCATTGCGATCAATTCATATTAAGGTTTCGACCACGGCCCTCGTGCTGGTTCTCGAGAAAATCGCGAATAACCCTAATCGCTCCCAAAATTTTCATAGTACCGCGAGTGTTTAGAATCCTTCCGCACCATCGGCGAACACAAAGTCGTCCGATCTTCGAAAACGACAACTGACCCTTGCGTGTCGCGGCATTGCGATCAATTCATTTTAAAGTTTCGACCCCGGTTGACTCGCTGGTTTTCGAAGTAATCGCGAATATCCACAATCGCTCCCAATATTTTCAAAGTACCGCGAGTTGTCAGAGTCTTTCCGCACCTTCGTCCGAACACAAAGACGCCCGATCGTCGAAAACGACAACTGACCCTTGCGTGTCGCGGCATTGCGATCAATTCATTTTAAAGTTTCGACCCCGGTTGTCTCGCTGGTTTTCGAGATAATCGCGAATAACCGCCATCGCTCCCAAAATTTTCAAAGTACCGCGAGTTTTCAGAGTCATTCTGCACCATCGGCGAACACAAAGTCGTCCGATTTTCGAAAACGATAACTGATCCTTGCGTGTCGCGACATTGCGATCAATTCATTTTAAGGTTTCGACACCGGTTGTCGCGCTGGTTTTCGAGATAATCGCGAATAACCGCAATCGCTCCCAAAATTTTCAAAGTACCGCGAGTTTTCAGAGTCCTTCCGCACCATCGTCCTAACACAAAGTTGCCTGATCGTCGAAAACGACCACTGATCCTTGCGTGTTGCGACATTGCGATCAATTCATATTAAGGTTTCGACCCTGGTCGTCGCGCTGGTATTCGAGATAATCGCGAATAACCGCAATCGCTCCCAAAATTTTCTAAGTCCCGCGAGTTTTCAGAGTCCATCCGCACCATCGGCGAACACAAAGTCGTCCGATCTTCGAAAACGACAACTGACCCTTGCGTGTTGCGGCATTGCGATCAATTCATTTTAAAGTTTCGACCCCGGTGGTCTCGCTGGTTTTCGAAGTAATCGCGACTATCCACAATCGCTCCCAATATTTTCAAAGTACCGCGAGTTGTCAGAGTCCTTCCGCACCTTCGTCCGAACACAAAGACGCCCGATCGTCGAAAACGGCCACAGATCCTTGCGTGTTGCGACATTGCGATCAATTCATATTAAGGTTTCGACCCCGGTCGTCGCGCTGGTTTTCGAGATAATCGCGAATAAACGCAATCGCTCCCAAAATTTTCAAAGTACCGCGAGTTTTCAGAGTCATTCCGCACCATCGGCGAACACAAAGTCGTCCGATCTTCGAAAACGACCACTGATCCTTGCGTGTGCGACATTGCGATCAATTCATATTAAGGTTTCGACCAGGGCCCTCGCGCTGGTTTTCGAGATAATCGCGAATAACCCAAATCGCTCCCAAAATTTTCAAAGTCCCGCGAGTTTTCAGAGTCCTTCCGCACCATCGGCGAACACAAAGTCGTCCGATCTTCGAAAACGACAACTGATCCTTGCGTGTCGCGACATTGCGATCAATTCATATTAAGGTTTCGACCCCGGTCGTCGCGTTGGTTTTCGAGATAATCGCGAATAACTGCAATCGCTCCCAAAATTTTCAAAGTACCGCGAGTTTTCAGAGTCATTCCGCACCATCGTCCGAACACAAAGTCGTCCGATTGTAAAAAACGACCACTGATCCTTGCGTGTCGCGGCATTGCGATCAATTCATATTAAGGTTTCGACCACGGCCCTCGTGCTGGTTCTCGAGAAAATCGCGAATAACCCTAATCGCTCCCAAAATTTTCATAGTACCGCGAGTGTTCAGAGTCCTTCCGCACCATCGGCGAACACAAAGTCGTCCGATCTGCGAAAACGACAACTGACCCTTGCGTGTCGCTGCATTGCGATCAATTCATTTTAAAGTTTCGACCCCGGTTGACTCGCTGGTTTTCGAAGTAATCGCGAATATCCACAATCGCTCCCAATATTTTCAAAGTACCGCGAGTTGTCAGAGTCTTTCCGCACCTTCGTCCGAACACAAAGACGCCCGATCGTCGAAAACGACAACTGACCCTTGCGTGTCGCGGCATTGCGATCAATTCATTTTAAAGTTTCGACCCCGGTTGTCTCGCTGGTTTTCGAGATAATCGCGAATAACCGCCATCGCTCCCAAAATTTTCCAAGTACCGCGAGTTTTCAGAGTCATTCTGCACCATCGGCGAACACAAAGTCGTCCGATTTTCGAAAACGATAACTGATCCTTGCGTGTCGCGACATTGCGATCAATTCATTTTAAGGTTTCGACACCGGTTGTCGCGCTGGTTTTCGAGATAATCGCGAATAACCGCAATCGCTCCCAAAATTTTCAAAGTACCGCGAGTTTTCAGAGTCCTTCCGCACCATCGTCCTAACACAAAGTTGCCTGATCGTCGAAAACGACCACTGATCCTTGCGTGTTGCGACATTGCGATCAATTCATATTAAGGTTTCGACCCCGGTCGTCGCGCTGGTATTCGAGATAATCGCGAATAACCGCAATCGCTCCCAAAATTTTCTAAGTCCCGCGAGTTTTCAGAGTCCATCCGCACCATCGGCGAACACAAAGTCGTCCGATCTTCGAAAACGACAACTGACCCTTGCGTGTTGCGGCATTGCGATCAATTCATTTTAAAGTTTCGACCCCGGTGGTCTCGCTGGTTTTCGAAGTAATCGCGACTATCCACAATCGCTCCCAATATTTTCAAAGTACCGCGAGTTGTCAGAGTCCTTCCGCACCTTCGTCCGAACACAAAGACGCCCGATCGTCGAAAACGGCCACAGATCCTTGCGTGTTGCGACATTGCGATCAATTCATATTAAGGTTTCGACCCCGGTCGTCGCGCTGGTTTTCGAGATAATCGCGAATAAACGCAATCGCTCCCAAAATTTTCAAAGTACCGCGAGTTTTCAGAGTCATTCCGCACCATCGGCGAACACAAAGTCGTCCGATCTTCGAAAACGACCACTGATCCTTGCGTGTGCGACATTGCGATCAATTCATATTAAGGTTTCGACCAGGGCCCTCGCGCTGGTTTTCGAGATAATCGCGAATAACCCAAATCGCTCCCAAAATTTTCTAAGTACCGCGAGTTTTCAGAGTCCTTCCGCACCATCGGCGAGCACAAAGTCGTCCGATCTTCGAAAACGACAACTGACCCTTGCGTGTCGCGGCATTGCGATCAATTCATTTTAAAGTTTCGACCCCGGTTGACTCGCTGGTTTTCGAAGTAATCGCGAATATCCACAATCGCTCCCAATATTTTCAAAGTACCGCGAGTTGTCAGAGTCTTTCCGCACCTTCGTCCGAACACAAAGACGCCCGATCGTCGAAAACGACCACAGATCCTTGCGTGTTGCGACATTGCGATCAATTCATATTAAGGTTTCGACCCCGGTCGTCGCGCTGGTATTCGAGATAATCGCGAATAACCGCAATCGCTCCCAAAATTTTCTAAGTACCGCGAGTTTTCAGAGTCATTCTGCACCATCGGCGAACACAAAGTCGTCCGATCTTCGAAAACGACAACTGACCCTTGCGTGTCGCGGCATTGCGATCAATTCATTTTAAAGTTTCGACCCCGGTTGTCGCGCTGGTTTTCGAGGTAATCGCGAATATCCACAATCGCTCCCAATATTTTCAAAGTACCGCGAGTTGTCAGAGTCCTTCCGCACCATCGTCCGAACACAAAGTCGTCCGATTGTAGAAAACGACCACTGATCCTTGCGTGTCGCGGCATTGCGATCAATTCATATTAAGGTTTCGACCACGGCCCTCGCGCTGGTTATCGTGAAAATCGCGAATAACCCTAATCGCTCCCAAAATTTTCAAAGTCCCGCGAGTTTTCAGAGTCCTTCCGCACCATCGGCGAACACAAAGTCGTCCGATCTTCGAAAACGACAACTGATCCTTGCGTGTCGCGACATTGCGATCAATTCATATTAAGGTTTCGACCCCGGTCGTCGCGTTGGTTTTCGAGATAATCGCGAATAACTGCAATCGCTCCCAAAATTTTCAAAGTACCGCGAGTTTTCAGAGTCATTCCGCACCATCGTCCGAACACAAAGTCGTCCGATTGTAAAAAACGACCACTGATCCTTGCGTGTCGCGGCATTGCGATCAATTCATATTAAGGTTTCGACCACGGCCCTCGTGCTGGTTCTCGAGAAAATCGCGAATAACCCTAATCGCTCCCAAAATTTTCATAGTACCGCGAGTGTTCAGAGTCCTTCCGCACCACCGGCGAACACAAAGTCGTCCGATCTTCGAAAACGACAACTGACCCTTGCGTGTCGCGGCATTGCGATCAATTCATTTTAAAGTTTCGACCCCGGTTGACTCGCTGGTTTTCGAAGTAATCGCGAATATCCACAATCGCTCCCAATATTTTCAAAGTACCGCGAGTTGTCAGAGTCTTTCCGCACCTTCGTCCGAACACAAAGACGCCCGATCGTCGAAAACGACCACAGATCCTTGCGTGTTGCGACATTGCGATCAATTCATATTAAGGTTTCGACCCCGGTCGTCGCGCTGGTATTCGAGATAATCGCGAATAACCGCAATCGCTCCCAAAATTTTCTAAGTCCCGCGAGTTTTCAGAGTCCATCCGCACCATCGGCGAACACAAAGTCGTCCGATCTTCGAAAACGACAACTGACCCTTGCGTGTTGCGGCATTGCGATCAATTCATTTTAAAGTTTCGACCCCGGTGGTCTCGCTGGTTTTCGAAGTAATCGCGACTATCCACAATCGCTCCCAATATTTTCAAAGTACCGCGAGTTGTCAGAGTCCTTCCGCACCTTCGTCCGAACACAAAGACGCCCGATCGTCGAAAACGGCCACAGATCCTTGCGTGTTGCGACATTGCGATCAATTCATATTAAGGTTTCGACCACGGCCCTCGTGCTGGTTCTCGAGAAAATCGCGAATAACCCTAATCGCTCCCAAAATTTTCATAGTACCGCGAGTGTTCAGAGTCCTTCCGCACCATCGGCGAACACAAAGTCGTCCGATCTTCGAAAACGACAACTGACCCTTGCGTGTCGCTGCATTGCGATCAATTCATTTTAAAGTTTCGACCCCGGTTGACTCGCTGGTTTTCGAAGTAATCGCGAATATCCACAATCGCTCCCAATATTTTCAAAGTACCGCGAGTTGTCAGAGTCTTTCCGCACCTTCGTCCGAACACAAAGACGCCCGATCGTCGAAAACGACAACTGACCCTTGCGTGTCGCGGCATTGCGATCAATTCATTTTAAAGTTTCGACCCCGGTTGTCTCGCTGGTTTTCGAGATAATCGCGAATAACCGCCATCGCTCCCAAAATTTTCAAAGTACCGCGAGTTTTCAGAGTCATTCTGCACCATCGGCGAACACAAAGTCGTCCGATTTTCGAAAACGATAACTGATCCTTGCGTGTCGCGACATTGCGATCAATTCATTTTAAGGTTTCGACACCGGTTGTCGCGCTGGTTTTCGAGATAATCGCGAATAACCGCAATCGCTCCCAAAATTTTCAAAGTACCGCGAGTTTTCAGAGTCCTTCCGCACCATCGTCCTAACACAAAGTTGCCTGATCGTCGAAAACGACCACTGATCCTTGCGTGTTGCGACATTGCGATCAATTCATATTAAGGTTTCGACCCCGGTCGTCGCGCTGGTATTCGAGATAATCGCGAATAACCGCAATCGCTCCCAAAATTTTCTAAGTCCCGCGAGTTTTCAGAGTCCATCCGCACCATCGGCGAACACAAAGTCGTCCGATCTTCGAAAACGACAACTGACCCTTGCGTGTTGCGGCATTGCGATCAATTCATTTTAAAGTTTCGACCCCGGTGGTCTCGCTGGTTTTCGAAGTAATCGCGACTATCCACAATCGCTCCCAATATTTTCAAAGTACCGCGAGTTGTCAGAGTCCTTCCGCACCTTCGTCCGAACACAAAGACGCCCGATCGTCGAAAACGGCCACAGATCCTTGCGTGTTGCGACATTGCGATCAATTCATATTAAGGTTTCGACCCCGGTCGTCGCGCTGGTTTTCGAGATAATCGCGAATAAACGCAATCGCTCCCAAAATTTTCAAAGTACCGCGAGTTTTCAGAGTCATTCCGCACCATCGGCGAACACAAAGTCGTCCGATCTTCGAAAACGACCACTGATCCTTGCGTGTGCGACATTGCGATCAATTCATATTAAGGTTTCGACCAGGGCCCTCGCGCTGGTTTTCGAGATAATCGCGAATAACCCAAATCGCTCCCAAAATTTTCTAAGTACCGCGAGTTTTCAGAGTCCTTCCGCACCATCGGCGAGCACAAAGTCGTCCGATCTTCGAAAACGACAACTGACCCTTGCGTGTCGCGGCATTGCGATCAATTCATTTTAAAGTTTCGACCCCGGTTGACTCGCTGGTTTTCGAAGTAATCGCGAATATCCACAATCGCTCCCAATATTTTCAAAGTACCGCGAGTTGTCAGAGTCCTTCCGCACCATCGTCCGAACACAAAGTCGTCCGATTGTAGAAAACGACCACTGATCCTTGCGTGTCGCGGCATTGCGATCAATTCATATTAAGGTTTCGACCACGGCCCTCGCGCTGGTTATCGTGAAAATCGCGAATAACCCTAATCGCTCCCAAAATTTTCAAAGTCCCGCGAGTTTTCAGAGTCCTTCCGCACCATCGGCGAACACAAAGTCGTCCGATCTTCGAAAACGACAACTGATCCTTGCGTGTCGCGACATTGCGATCAATTCATATTAAGGTTTCGACCCCGGTCGTCGCGTTGGTTTTCGAGATAATCGCGAATAACTGCAATCGCTCCCAAAATTTTCAAAGTACCGCGAGTTTTCAGAGTCATTCCGCACCATCGTCCGAACACAAAGTCGTCCGATTGTAAAAAACGACCACTGATCCTTGCGTGTCGCGGCATTGCGATCAATTCATATTAAGGTTTCGACCACGGCCCTCGTGCTGGTTCTCGAGAAAATCGCGAATAACCCTAATCGCTCCCAAAATTTTCATAGTACCGCGAGTGTTCAGAGTCCTTCCGCACCACCGGCGAACACAAAGTCGTCCGATCTTCGAAAACGACAACTGACCCTTGCGTGTCGCGGCATTGCGATCAATTCATTTTAAAGTTTCGACCCCGGTTGACTCGCTGGTTTTCGAAGTAATCGCGAATATCCACAATCGCTCCCAATATTTTCAAAGTACCGCGAGTTGTCAGAGTCTTTCCGCACCTTCGTCCGAACACAAAGACGCCCGATCGTCGAAAACGACCACAGATCCTTGCGTGTTGCGACATTGCGATCAATTCATATTAAGGTTTCGACCCCGGTCGTCGCGCTGGTATTCGAGATAATCGCGAATAACCGCAATCGCTCCCAAAATTTTCTAAGTACCGCGAGTTTTCAGAGTCATTCTGCACCATCGGCGAACACAAAGTCGTCCGATCTTCGAAAACGACAACTGACCCTTGCGTGTCGCGGCATTGCGATCAATTCATTTTAAAGTTTCGACCCCGGTTGTCGCGCTGGTTTTCGAGGTAATCGCGAATATCCACAATCGCTCCCAATATTTTCAAAGTACCGCGAGTTGTCAGAGTCCTTCCGCACCATCGTCCGAACACAAAGTCGTCCGATTGTAGAAAACGACCACTGATCCTTGCGTGTCGCGGCATTGCGATCAATTCATATTAAGGTTTCGACCACGGCCCTCGCGCTGGTTATCGTGAAAATCGCGAATAACCCTAATCGCTCCCAAAATTTTCAAAGTCCCGCGAGTTTTCAGAGTCCTTCCGCACCATCGGCGAACACAAAGTCGTCCGATCTTCGAAAACGACAACTGATCCTTGCGTGTCGCGACATTGCGATCAATTCATATTAAGGTTTCGACCCCGGTCGTCGCGTTGGTTTTCGAGATAATCGCGAATAACTGCAATCGCTCCCAAAATTTTCAAAGTACCGCGAGTTTTCAGAGTCATTCCGCACCATCGTCCGAACACAAAGTCGTCCGATTGTAAAAAACGACCACTGATCCTTGCGTGTCGCGGCATTGCGATCAATTCATATTAAGGTTTCGACCACGGCCCTCGTGCTGGTTCTCGAGAAAATCGCGAATAACCCTAATCGCTCCCAAAATTTTCATAGTACCGCGAGTGTTCAGAGTCCTTCCGCACCATCGGCGAACACAAAGTCGTCCGATCTTCGAAAACGACAACTGACCCTTGCGTGTCGCGGCATTGCGATCAATTCATTTTAAAGTTTCGACCCCGGTTGACTCGCTGGTTTTCGAAGTAATCGCGAATATCCACAATCGCTCCCAATATTTTCAAAGTACCGCGAGTTGTCAGAGTCTTTCCGCACCTTCGTCCGAACACAAAGACGCCCGATCGTCGAAAACGACAACTGACCCTTGCGTGTCGCGGCATTGCGATCAATTCATTTTAAAGTTTCGACCCCGGTTGTCTCGCTGGTTTTCGAGATAATCGCGAATAACCGCCATCGCTCCCAAAATTTTCAAAGTACCGCGAGTTTTCAGAGTCATTCTGCACCATCGGCGAACACAAAGTCGTCCGATTTTCGAAAACGATAACTGATCCTTGCGTGTCGCGACATTGCGATCAATTCATTTTAAGGTTTCGACACCGGTTGTCGCGCTGGTTTTCGAGATAATCGCGAATAACCGCAATCGCTCCCAAAATTTTCAAAGTACCGCGAGTTTTCAGAGTCCTTCCGCACCATCGTCCTAACACAAAGTTGCCTGATCGTCGAAAACGACCACTGATCCTTGCGTGTTGCGACATTGCGATCAATTCATATTAAGGTTTCGACCCCGGTCGTCGCGCTGGTATTCGAGATAATCGCGAATAACCGCAATCGCTCCCAAAATTTTCTAAGTCCCGCGAGTTTTCAGAGTCCATCCGCACCATCGGCGAACACAAAGTCGTCCGATCTTCGAAAACGACAACTGACCCTTGCGTGTTGCGGCATTGCGATCAATTCATTTTAAAGTTTCGACCCCGGTGGTCTCGCTGGTTTTCGAAGTAATCGCGACTATCCACAATCGCTCCCAATATTTTCAAAGTACCGCGAGTTGTCAGAGTCCTTCCGCACCTTCGTCCGAACACAAAGACGCCCGATCGTCGAAAACGGCCACAGATCCTTGCGTGTTGCGACATTGCGATCAATTCATATTAAGGTTTCGACCACGGCCCTCGTGCTGGTTCTCGAGAAAATCGCGAATAACCCTAATCGCTCCCAAAATTTTCATAGTACCGCGAGTGTTCAGAGTCCTTCCGCACCATCGGCGAACACAAAGTCGTCCGATCTTCGAAAACGACAACTGACCCTTGCGTGTCGCTGCATTGCGATCAATTCATTTTAAAGTTTCGACCCCGGTTGACTCGCTGGTTTTCGAAGTAATCGCGAATATCCACAATCGCTCCCAATATTTTCAAAGTACCGCGAGTTGTCAGAGTCTTTCCGCACCTTCGTCCGAACACAAAGACGCCCGATCGTCGAAAACGACAACTGACCCTTGCGTGTCGCGGCATTGCGATCAATTCATTTTAAAGTTTCGACCCCGGTTGTCTCGCTGGTTTTCGAGATAATCGCGAATAACCGCCATCGCTCCCAAAATTTTCAAAGTACCGCGAGTTTTCAGAGTCATTCTGCACCATCGGCGAACACAAAGTCGTCCGATTTTCGAAAACGATAACTGATCCTTGCGTGTCGCGACATTGCGATCAATTCATTTTAAGGTTTCGACACCGGTTGTCGCGCTGGTTTTCGAGATAATCGCGAATAACCGCAATCGCTCCCAAAATTTTCAAAGTACCGCGAGTTTTCAGAGTCCTTCCGCACCATCGTCCTAACACAAAGTTGCCTGATCGTCGAAAACGACCACTGATCCTTGCGTGTTGCGACATTGCGATCAATTCATATTAAGGTTTCGACCCCGGTCGTCGCGCTGGTATTCGAGATAATCGCGAATAACCGCAATCGCTCCCAAAATTTTCTAAGTCCCGCGAGTTTTCAGAGTCCATCCGCACCATCGGCGAACACAAAGTCGTCCGATCTTCGAAAACGACAACTGACCCTTGCGTGTTGCGGCATTGCGATCAATTCATTTTAAAGTTTCGACCCCGGTGGTCTCGCTGGTTTTCGAAGTAATCGCGACTATCCACAATCGCTCCCAATATTTTCAAAGTACCGCGAGTTGTCAGAGTCCTTCCGCACCTTCGTCCGAACACAAAGACGCCCGATCGTCGAAAACGGCCACAGATCCTTGCGTGTTGCGACATTGCGATCAATTCATATTAAGGTTTCGACCCCGGTCGTCGCGCTGGTTTTCGAGATAATCGCGAATAAACGCAATCGCTCCCAAAATTTTCAAAGTACCGCGAGTTTTCAGAGTCATTCCGCACCATCGGCGAACACAAAGTCGTCCGATCTTCGAAAACGACCACTGATCCTTGCGTGTGCGACATTGCGATCAATTCATATTAAGGTTTCGACCAGGGCCCTCGCGCTGGTTTTCGAGATAATCGCGAATAACCCAAATCGCTCCCAAAATTTTCTAAGTACCGCGAGTTTTCAGAGTCCTTCCGCACCATCGGCGAGCACAAAGTCGTCCGATCTTCGAAAACGACAACTGACCCTTGCGTGTCGCGGCATTGCGATCAATTCATTTTAAAGTTTCGACCCCGGTTGACTCGCTGGTTTTCGAAGTAATCGCGAATATCCACAATCGCTCCCAATATTTTCAAAGTACCGCGAGTTGTCAGAGTCCTTCCGCACCATCGTCCGAACACAAAGTCGTCCGATTGTAGAAAACGACCACTGATCCTTGCGTGTCGCGGCATTGCGATCAATTCATATTAAGGTTTCGACCACGGCCCTCGCGCTGGTTATCGTGAAAATCGCGAATAACCCTAATCGCTCCCAAAATTTTCAAAGTCCCGCGAGTTTTCAGAGTCCTTCCGCACCATCGGCGAACACAAAGTCGTCCGATCTTCGAAAACGACAACTGATCCTTGCGTGTCGCGACATTGCGATCAATTCATATTAAGGTTTCGACCCCGGTCGTCGCGTTGGTTTTCGAGATAATCGCGAATAACTGCAATCGCTCCCAAAATTTTCAAAGTACCGCGAGTTTTCAGAGTCATTCCGCACCATCGTCCGAACACAAAGTCGTCCGATTGTAAAAAACGACCACTGATCCTTGCGTGTCGCGGCATTGCGATCAATTCATATTAAGGTTTCGACCACGGCCCTCGTGCTGGTTCTCGAGAAAATCGCGAATAACCCTAATCGCTCCCAAAATTTTCATAGTACCGCGAGTGTTCAGAGTCCTTCCGCACCACCGGCGAACACAAAGTCGTCCGATCTTCGAAAACGACAACTGACCCTTGCGTGTCGCGGCATTGCGATCAATTCATTTTAAAGTTTCGACCCCGGTTGACTCGCTGGTTTTCGAAGTAATCGCGAATATCCACAATCGCTCCCAATATTTTCAAAGTACCGCGAGTTGTCAGAGTCTTTCCGCACCTTCGTCCGAACACAAAGACGCCCGATCGTCGAAAACGACCACAGATCCTTGCGTGTTGCGACATTGCGATCAATTCATATTAAGGTTTCGACCCCGGTCGTCGCGCTGGTATTCGAGATAATCGCGAATAACCGCAATCGCTCCCAAAATTTTCTAAGTACCGCGAGTTTTCAGAGTCATTCTGCACCATCGGCGAACACAAAGTCGTCCGATCTTCGAAAACGACAACTGACCCTTGCGTGTCGCGGCATTGCGATCAATTCATTTTAAAGTTTCGACCCCGGTTGTCGCGCTGGTTTTCGAGGTAATCGCGAATATCCACAATCGCTCCCAATATTTTCAAAGTACCGCGAGTTGTCAGAGTCCTTCCGCACCATCGTCCGAACACAAAGTCGTCCGATTGTAGAAAACGACCACTGATCCTTGCGTGTCGCGGCATTGCGATCAATTCATATTAAGGTTTCGACCACGGCCCTCGCGCTGGTTATCGTGAAAATCGCGAATAACCCTAATCGCTCCCAAAATTTTCAAAGTCCCGCGAGTTTTCAGAGTCCTTCCGCACCATCGGCGAACACAAAGTCGTCCGATCTTCGAAAACGACAACTGATCCTTGCGTGTCGCGACATTGCGATCAATTCATATTAAGGTTTCGACCCCGGTCGTCGCGTTGGTTTTCGAGATAATCGCGAATAACTGCAATCGCTCCCAAAATTTTCAAAGTACCGCGAGTTTTCAGAGTCATTCCGCACCATCGTCCGAACACAAAGTCGTCCGATTGTAAAAAACGACCACTGATCCTTGCGTGTCGCGGCATTGCGATCAATTCATATTAAGGTTTCGACCACGGCCCTCGTGCTGGTTCTCGAGAAAATCGCGAATAACCCTAATCGCTCCCAAAATTTTCATAGTACCGCGAGTGTTCAGAGTCCTTCCGCACCATCGGCGAACACAAAGTCGTCCGATCTTCGAAAACGACAACTGACCCTTGCGTGTCGCGGCATTGCGATCAATTCATTTTAAAGTTTCGACCCCGGTTGACTCGCTGGTTTTCGAAGTAATCGCGAATATCCACAATCGCTCCCAATATTTTCAAAGTACCGCGAGTTGTCAGAGTCTTTCCGCACCTTCGTCCGAACACAAAGACGCCCGATCGTCGAAAACGACAACTGACCCTTGCGTGTCGCGGCATTGCGATCAATTCATTTTAAAGTTTCGACCCCGGTTGTCTCGCTGGTTTTCGAGATAATCGCGAATAACCGCCATCGCTCCCAAAATTTTCAAAGTACCGCGAGTTTTCAGAGTCATTCTGCACCATCGGCGAACACAAAGTCGTCCGATTTTCGAAAACGATAACTGATCCTTGCGTGTCGCGACATTGCGATCAATTCATTTTAAGGTTTCGACACCGGTTGTCGCGCTGGTTTTCGAGATAATCGCGAATAACCGCAATCGCTCCCAAAATTTTCAAAGTACCGCGAGTTTTCAGAGTCCTTCCGCACCATCGTCCTAACACAAAGTTGCCTGATCGTCGAAAACGACCACTGATCCTTGCGTGTTGCGACATTGCGATCAATTCATATTAAGGTTTCGACCCCGGTCGTCGCGCTGGTATTCGAGATAATCGCGAATAACCGCAATCGCTCCCAAAATTTTCTAAGTCCCGCGAGTTTTCAGAGTCCATCCGCACCATCGGCGAACACAAAGTCGTCCGATCTTCGAAAACGACAACTGACCCTTGCGTGTTGCGGCATTGCGATCAATTCATTTTAAAGTTTCGACCCCGGTGGTCTCGCTGGTTTTCGAAGTAATCGCGACTATCCACAATCGCTCCCAATATTTTCAAAGTACCGCGAGTTGTCAGAGTCCTTCCGCACCTTCGTCCGAACACAAAGACGCCCGATCGTCGAAAACGGCCACAGATCCTTGCGTGTTGCGACATTGCGATCAATTCATATTAAGGTTTCGACCCCGGTCGTCGCGCTGGTTTTCGAGATAATCGCGAATAAACGCAATCGCTCCCAAAATTTTCAAAGTACCGCGAGTTTTCAGAGTCATTCCGCACCATCGGCGAACACAAAGTCGTCCGATCTTCGAAAACGACCACTGATCCTTGCGTGTGCGACATTGCGATCAATTCATATTAAGGTTTCGACCAGGGCCCTCGCGCTGGTTTTCGAGATAATCGCGAATAACCCAAATCGCTCCCAAAATTTTCAAAGTCCCGCGAGTTTTCAGAGTCCTTCCGCACCATCGGCGAACACAAAGTCGTCCGGTCTTCGAAAACGACAACTGATCCTTGCGTGTCGCGACATTGCGATCAATTCATATTAAGGTTTCGACCCCGGTCGTCGCGTTGGTTTTCGAGATAATCGCGAATAACTGCAATCGCTCTCAAAATTTTCAAAGTACCGCGAGTTTTCAGAGTCATTCCGCACCATCGTCCGAACACAAAGTCGTCCGATTGTAAAAAACGACCACTGATCCTTGCGTGTCGCGGCATTGCGATCAATTCATATTAAGGTTTCGACCACGGCCCTCGTGCTGGTTCTCGAGAAAATCGCGAATAACCCTAATCGCTCCCAAAATTTTCATAGTACCGCGAGTTGTCAGAGTCTTTCCGCACCTTCGTCCGAACACAAAGACGCCCGATCGTCGAAAACGACAACTGACCCTTGCGTGTCGCGGCATTGCGATCAATTCATTTTAAAGTTTCGACCCCGGTTGTCTCGCTGGTTTTCGAGATAATCGCGAATAACCGCCATCGCTCCCAAAATTTTCAAAGTACCGCGAGTTTTCAGAGTCATTCTGCACCATCGGCGAACACAAAGTCGTCCGATTTTCGAAAACGATAACTGATCCTTGCGTGTCGCGACATTGCGATCAATTCATTTTAAGGTTTCGACACCGGTTGTCGCGCTGGTTTTCGAGATAATCGCGAATAACCGCAATCGCTCCCAAAATTTTCAAAGTACCGCGAGTTTTCAGAGTCCTTCCGCACCATCGTCCTAACACAAAGTTGCCTGATCGTCGAAAACGACCACTGATCCTTGCGTGTTGCGACATTGCGATCAATTCATATTAAGGTTTCGACCCCGGTCGTCGCGCTGGTATTCGAGATAATCGCGAATAACCGCAATCGCTCCCAAAATTTTCTAAGTCCCGCGAGTTTTCAGAGTCCATCCGCACCATCGGCGAACACAAAGTCGTCCGATCTTCGAAAACGACAACTGACCCTTGCGTGTTGCGGCATTGCGATCAATTCATTTTAAAGTTTCGACCCCGGTGGTCTCGCTGGTTTTCGAAGTAATCGCGACTATCCACAATCGCTCCCAATATTTTCAAAGTACCGCGAGTTGTCAGAGTCCTTCCGCACCTTCGTCCGAACACAAAGACGCCCGATCGTCGAAAACGGCCACAGATCCTTGCGTGTTGCGACATTGCGATCAATTCATATTAAGGTTTCGACCCCGGTCGTCGCGCTGGTTTTCGAGATAATCGCGAATAAACGCAATCGCTCCCAAAATTTTCAAAGTACCGCGAGTTTTCAGAGTCATTCCGCACCATCGGCGAACACAAAGTCGTCCGATCTTCGAAAACGACCACTGATCCTTGCGTGTGCGACATTGCGATCAATTCATATTAAGGTTTCGACCAGGGCCCTCGCGCTGGTTTTCGAGATAATCGCGAATAACCCAAATCGCTCCCAAAATTTTGAAAGTCCCGCGAGTTTTCAGAGTCCTTCCGCACCATCGGCGAACACAAAGTCGTCCGATCTTCGAAAACGACAACTGATCCTTGCGTGTCGCGACATTGCGATCAATTCATATTAAGGTTTCGACCCCGGTCGTCGCGTTGGTTTTCGAGATAATCGCGAATAACTGCAATCGCTCCCAAAATTTTCAAAGTACCGCGAGTTTTCAGAGTCATTCCGCACCATCGTCCGAACACAAAGTCGTCCGATTGTAAAAAACGACCACTGATCCTTGCGTGTCGCGGCATTGCGATCAATTCATATTAAGGTTTCGACCACGGCCCTCGTGCTGGTTCTCGAGAAAATCGCGAATAACCCTAATCGCTCCCAAAATTTTCATAGTACCGCGAGTTGTCAGAGTCTTTCCGCACCTTCGTCCGAACACAAAGACGCCCGATCGTCGAAAACGACAACTGACCCTTGCGTGTCGCGGCATTGCGATCAATTCATTTTAAAGTTTCGACCCCGGTTGTCTCGCTGGTTTTCGAGATAATCGCGAATAACCGCCATCGCTCCCAAAATTTTCAAAGTACCGCGAGTTTTCAGAGTCATTCTGCACCATCGGCGAACACAAAGTCGTCCGATTTTCGAAAACGATAACTGATCCTTGCGTGTCGCGACATTGCGATCAATTCATTTTAAGGTTTCGACACCGGTTGTCGCGCTGGTTTTCGAGATAATCGCGAATAACCGCAATCGCTCCCAAAATTTTCAAAGTACCGCGAGTTTTCAGAGTCCTTCCGCACCATCGTCCTAACACAAAGTTGCCTGATCGTCGAAAACGACCACTGATCCTTGCGTGTTGCGACATTGCGATCAATTCATATTAAGGTTTCGACCCCGGTCGTCGCGCTGGTATTCGAGATAATCGCGAATAACCGCAATCGCTCCCAAAATTTTCTAAGTCCCGCGAGTTTTCAGAGTCCATCCGCACCATCGGCGAACACAAAGTCGTCCGATCTTCGAAAACGACAACTGACCCTTGCGTGTTGCGGCATTGCGATCAATTCATTTTAAAGTTTCGACCCCGGTGGTCTCGCTGGTTTTCGAAGTAATCGCGACTATCCACAATCGCTCCCAATATTTTCAAAGTACCGCGAGTTGTCAGAGTCCTTCCGCACCTTCGTCCGAACACAAAGACGCCCGATCGTCGAAAACGGCCACAGATCCTTGCGTGTTGCGACATTGCGATCAATTCATATTAAGGTTTCGACCCCGGTCGTCGCGCTGGTTTTCGAGATAATCGCGAATAAACGCAATCGCTCCCAAAATTTTCAAAGTACCGCGAGTTTTCAGAGTCATTCCGCACCATCGGCGAACACAAAGTCGTCCGATCTTCGAAAACGACCACTGATCCTTGCGTGTGCGACATTGCGATCAATTCATATTAAGGTTTCGACCAGGGCCCTCGCGCTGGTTTTCGAGATAATCGCGAATAACCCAAATCGCTCCCAAAATTTTCTAAGTACCGCGAGTTTTCAGAGTCCTTCCGCACCATCGGCGAGCACAAAGTCGTCCGATCTTCGAAAACGACAACTGACCCTTGCGTGTCGCGGCATTGCGATCAATTCATTTTAAAGTTTCGACCCCGGTTGACTCGCTGGTTTTCGAAGTAATCGCGAATATCCACAATCGCTCCCAATATTTTCAAAGTACCGCGAGTTGTCAGAGTCTTTCCGCACCTTCGTCCGAACACAAAGACGCCCGATCGTCGAAAACGACCACAGATCCTTGCGTGTTGCGACATTGCGATCAATTCATATTAAGGTTTCGACCCCGGTCGTCGCGCTGGTATTCGAGATAATCGCGAATAACCGCAATCGCTCCCAAAATTTTCTAAGTACCGCGAGTTTTCAGAGTCATTCTGCACCATCGGCGAACACAAAGTCGTCCGATCTTCGAAAACGACAACTGACCCTTGCGTGTCGCGGCATTGCGATCAATTCATTTTAAAGTTTCGACCCCGGTTGTCGCGCTGGTTTTCGAGGTAATCGCGAATATCCACAATCGCTCCCAATATTTTCAAAGTACCGCGAGTTGTCAGAGTCTTTCCGCACCTTCGTCCGAACACAAAGACGCCCGATCGTCGAAAACGACCACAGATCCTTGCGTGTTGCGACATTGCGATCAATTCATATTAAGGTTTCGACCCCGGTCGTCGCGCTGGTATTCGAGATAATCGCGAATAACCGCAATCGCTCCCAAAATTTTCTAAGTACCGCGAGTTTTCAGAGTCATTCCGCACCATCGTCCGAACACAAAGTCGTCCGATTGTAAAAAACGACCACTGATCCTTGCGTGTCGCGGCATTGCGATCAATTCATATTAAGGTTTCGACCACGGCCCTCGTGCTGGTTCTCGAGAAAATCGCGAATAAACCTAATCGCTCCCAAAATTTTCATAGTACCGCGAGTGTTCAGAGTCCTTCCGCACCATCGGCGAACACAAAGTCGTCCGATCTTCGAAAATGACAACTGACCCTTGCGTGTCGCGGCATTGCGATCAATTCATTTTAAAGTTTCGACCCCGGTTGACTCGCTGGTTTTCGAAGTAATCGCGAATATCCACAATCGCTCCCAATATTTTCAAAGTACCGCGAGTTGTCAGAGTCTTTCCGCACCTTCGTCCGAACACAAAGACGCCCGATCGTCGAAAACGACCACAGATCCTTGCGTGTTGCGACATTGCGATCAATTCATATTAAGGTTTCGACCCCGGTCGTCGCGCTGGTATTCGAGATAATCGCGAATAACCGCAATCGCTCCCAAAATTTTCTAAGTACCGCGAGTTTTCAGAGTCATTCTGCACCATCGGCGAACACAAAGTCGTCCGATCTTCGAAAACGTCAACTGACACTTGCGTGTCGCGGCATTGCGATCAATTCATTTTAAAGTTTCGACCCCGGTTGTCTCGCTGGTTTTCGAGATAATCGCGAATAACCGCAATCGCTCCCAAAATTTTCAAAGTACCGCGAGTTTTCAGAGTCATTCTGCACCATCGGCGAACACAAAGTCGTCCGATTTTCGAAAACGACAACTGATCCTTGCGTGTCGCGACATTGCGATCAATTCATTTTAAGGTTTCGACACCGGTTGTCGCGCTGGTTTTCGAGATAATCGCGAATAACCGCAATCGCTCCCAAAATTTTCAAAGTACCGCGAGTTTTCAGAGTCCTTCCGCACCATCGTCCTAACACAAAGTTGCCTGATCGTCGAAAACGACCACTGATCCTTGCGTGTCGCGGCATTGCGATCAATTCATATTAAGGTTTCTACCACGGCCCTCGCGCTGGTTATCGAGAAAATCGCGAAAAACCCTAATCGCTCCCAAAATTTTCAAAGTCCCGCGAGTTTTCAGAGTCCTTCCGCACCATCGGCGAACACAAAGTCGTCCGATCTTCGAAAACGACAACTGACCCTTGCGTGTCGCGACATTGCGATCAATTCATATTAAGGTTTCGACCCCGGTCGTAGCGTTGGTTTTCGAGATAATCGCGAATAACCGCAATCGCTCCGAAAATTTTCAATGTCCCGCGAGTTTTCAGAGTCCTTCCGCACCATCGTCCGAACACAAAGTCGTCCGATTTTCGAAAACGACCACTGATCCTTGCGTGTTGCGACATTGCGATCAATTCATACTAAGGTTTCGACCCCGGTCGTCGCGCTGGTTTTCGAGATAATCGCGAAAAACCGCAATCGCTCCCAAAATTTTCAAAGTCCCGCGAGTTTTCAGAGTCCATCCGCACCATCGGCGAACACAAAGTCGTCCGATCTTCGAAAACGACAACTGACCCTTGCGTGTCGCGGCATTGCGATCAATTCATTTTAAAGTTTCGACCCCGGTGGTCTCGCTGGTTTTCGAAGTAATCGCGAATATCCACAATCGCTCCCAATATTTTCAAAGTACCGCGAGTTGTCAGAGTCCTTCCGCACCTACGTCCGAACACAAAGACGCCCGATCGTCGAAAACGAACACAGATCCTTGCGTGTTGCGACATTGCGATCAATTCATATTAAGGTTTCGACCCCGGTCGTCGCGCTGGTTTTCGAGGTAATCGCGAATAACCCTAATCGCTCCCAAAATTTTCAAAGTACCGCGAGTTTTCAGAGACCTTCCGCACCATCGGCGAACACAAAGTCGTCCGATCTTCGAAAACGACAACTGACACTTGCGTGTCGCGGCATTGCGATCAATTCATTTTAAAGTTTCGACCCCGGTTGTCTCGCTGGTTTTCGAGATAATCGCGAATAACCGCAATCGCTCCCAAAATTTTCAAAGTACCGCGAGTTTTCAGAGTCATTCTGCACCATCGGCGAACACAAAGTCGTCCGATTTTCGAAAACGACAACTGATACTTGCGTGTCTCGACATTGCGATCAATTCATTTTAAGGTTTCGACCCCGGTTGTCGCGCTGGTTTTCGAGATAATCGCGAATAACCGCAATCGCTCCCAAAATTTTCAAAGTACCGCGAGTTTTCAGAGACCTTCCGCACCATCGGCGAACACAAAGTCGTCCGATCTTCGAAAACGACAACTGACACTTGCGTGTCGCGGCATTGCGATCAATTCATTTTAAAGTTCCGACCCCGGTTGTCTCGCTGGTTTTCGAGATAATCGCGAATAACCGCAATCGCTCCCAAAATTTTCAAAGTACCGCGAGTTTTCAGAGTCATTCCGCACCATCGGCGAACACAAAGTCGTCCGATTTTCGAAAACGACCACTGATCCTTGCGTGTGCGACATTGCGATCAATTCATATTAAGGTTTCGACCAGGGCCCTCGCGCTGGTTTTCGAGATAATCGCGAATAACCCAAATCGCTCCCAAAATTTTCAAAGTACCGCGAGTTTTCAGAGTCCTTCCGCATCATCGTCCGAACACAAAGTCGTCCGATTGTAGAAAACGACCACTGATCCTTGCGAGCCGCGGCATTGCGATGAATTCATATTAAGGTTTCGACCACGGCCCTCGTGCTGGTTCTCGAGAAAGTCGCGAATAACCCTAATCGCTCCCAAAATTTTCATAGTACCGCGAGTGTTCAGAGTCCTTCCGCACCATCGGCGAACACAAAGTCGTCCGATCTTCGAAAACGACAACTGACCCTTGTGTGTCGCGGCATTGCGATCAATTCATTTTAAAGTTTCGACTTCGGTTGACTCGCTGGTTTTCGAAGTAATCGCGAATATCCACAAAAGCTCCCAATATTTTCAAAGTACCGCGAGTTGTCAGAGTCTTTCCGCACCTTCGTCCGAACACAAAGACGCCCGATCGTCGAAAACGACCACAGATCCTTGCGTGTTGCGACATTGCGATCAATTCATATTAAGGTTTCGACCCCGGTCGTGGCGCTGGTTTTCGAGATAATCGCGAATAACCGCAATCGCTCCCAAAATTTTCAAAGTACCGCGAGTTTTCAGAGACATTCCGCACCATCGGCGAACACAAAGTCGTCCGATCTTCGAAAACGACCACTGATCCTTGCGTGTGCGACATTGCGATCAATTCATATTAAGGTTTCGACCAGGGCCCTCGCGCTGGTTTTCGAGATAATCGCGAATAACCGAAATCGCTCCCAAAATTTTCTAAGTACCGCGAGTTTTCAGAGTCCTTCCGCACCATCGGCGAGCACAAAGTCGTCCGATCTTCGAAAACGACAACTGACCCTTGCGTGTCGCGGCATTGAGATCAATTCATTTTAAAGTTTCGACCCCGGTTGTCTCGCTGGTTTTCGAAGTAATCGCGAATATCCACAATCGCTCCCAATATTTTCAAAGTACCGCGAGTTGTCAGAGTCCTTCCGCACCTTCGTCCGAACACAAAGAGGCCCGATCGTCGAAAACGAACACAGATCCTTGCGTGTTGCGACATTGCGATCAATTCATATTAAGGTTTCGACCCCGGTCGTCGCGCTGGTTTTCGAGGTAATCGCGAATAACCCTAATCGCTCCCAAAATTTTCAAAGTACCGCGAGTTTTCAGAGACCTTCCGCACCATCGGCGAACACAAAGTCGTCCGATCTTCGAAAACGACAACTGACACTTGCGTGTCGCGGCATTGCGATCAATTCATTTTAAAGTTTCGACCCCGGTTGTCTCGCTGGTTTTCGAGATAATCGTGAATAACCGCAATCGCTCCCAAAATTTTCAAAGTACCGCGAGTTTTCAGAGTCATTCTGCACCATCGGCGAACACAAAGTCGTCCGATTTTCGAAAACGACAACTGATCCTTGCGTGTCGCGACATTGCGATCAATTCATTTTAAGGTTTCGACCCCGGTTGTCGCGCTGGTTTTCGAGATAATCGCGAATAACCGCAATCGCTCCCAAAATTTTCAAAGTCCCGCGAGTTTTCAGAGTCCTTCCGCACCATCGGCGAACACAAAGTCGTCCGATCTTCGAAAACGACAACTGACCCTTGCGTGTCGCGACATTGCGATCAATTCATATTAAGGTTTCGACCCCGGTCGTAGCGTTGGTTTTCGAGATAATCGCGAATAACCGCAATCGCTCCGAAAATTTTCAATGTCCCGCGAGTTTTCAGAGTCCTTCCGCACCATCGTCCGAACACAAAGTCGTCCGATTTTCGAAAACGACCACTGATCCTTGCGTGTTGCGACATTGCGATCAATTCATACTAAGGTTTCGACCCCGGTCGTCGCGCTGGTTTTCGAGATAATCGCGAAAAACCGCAATCGCTCCCAAAATTTTCAAAGTCCCGCGAGTTTTCAGAGTCCATCCGCACCATCGGCGAACACAAAGTCGTCCGATCTTCGAAAACGACAACTGACCCTTGCGTGTCGCGGCATTGCGATCAATTCATTTTAAAGTTTCGACCCCGGTGGTCTCGCTGGTTTTCGAAGTAATCGCGAATATCCACAATCGCTCCCAATATTTTCAAAGTACCGCGAGTTGTCAGAGTCCTTCCGCACCTACGTCCGAACACAAAGACGCCCGATCGTCGAAAACGAACACAGATCCTTGCGTGTTGCGACATTGCGATCAATTCATATTAAGGTTTCGACCCCGGTCGTCGCGCTGGTTTTCGAGGTAATCGCGAATAACCCTAATCGCTCCCAAAATTTTCAAAGTACCGCGAGTTTTCAGAGACCTTCCGCACCATCGGCGAACACAAAGTCGTCCGATCTTCGAAAACGACAACTGACACTTGCGTGTCGCGGCATTGCGATCAATTCATTTTAAAGTTTCGACCCCGGTTGTCTCGCTGGTTTTCGAGATAATCGCGAATAACCGCAATCGCTCCCAAAATTTTCAAAGTACCGCGAGTTTTCAGAGTCATTCTGCACCATCGGCGAACACAAAGTCGTCCGATTTTCGAAAACGACAACTGATACTTGCGTGTCGCGACATTGCGATCAATTCATTTTAAGGTTTCGACCCCGGTTGTCGCGCTGGTTTTCGAGATAATCGCGAATAACCGCAATCGCTCCCAAAATTTTCAAAGTACCGCGAGTTTTCAGAGACCTTCCGCACCATCGGCGAACACAAAGTCGTCCGATCTTCGAAAACGACAACTGACACTTGCGTGTCGCGGCATTGCGATCAATTCATTTTAAAGTTCCGACCCCGGTTGTCTCGCTGGTTTTCGAGATAATCGCGAATAACCGCAATCGCTCCCAAAATTTTCAAAGTACCGCGAGTTTTCAGAGTCATTCCGCACCATCGGCGAACACAAAGTCGTCCGATTTTCGAAAACGACCACTGATCCTTGCGTGTGCGACATTGCGATCAATTCATATTAAGGTTTCGACCAGGGCCCTCGCGCTGGTTTTCGAGATAATCGCGAATAACCCAAATCGCTCCCAAAATTTTCAAAGTACCGCGAGTTTTCAGAGTCCTTCCGCATCATCGTCCGAACACAAAGTCGTCCGATTGTAGAAAACGACCACTGATCCTTGCGAGCCGCGGCATTGCGATGAATTCATATTAAGGTTTCGACCACGGCCCTCGTGCTGGTTCTCGAGAAAGTCGCGAATAACCCTAATCGCTCCCAAAATTTTCATAGTACCGCGAGTGTTCAGAGTCCTTCCGCACCATCGGCGAACACAAAGTCGTCCGATCTTCGAAAACGACAACTGACCCTTGCGTGTCGCGGCATTGCGATCAATTCATTTTAAAGTTTCGACCCCGGTGGTCTCGCTGGTTTTCGAAGTAATCGCGAATATCCACAATCGCTCCCAATATTTTCAAAGTACCGCGAGTTGTCAGAGTCCTTCCGCACCTACGTCCGAACACAAAGACGCCCGATCGTCGAAAACGAACACAGATCCTTGCGTGTTGCGACATTGCGATCAATTCATATTAAGGTTTCGACCCCGGTCGTCGCGCTGGTTTTCGAGGTAATCGCGAATAACCCTAATCGCTCCCAAAATTTTCAAAGTACCGCGAGTTTTCAGAGACCTTCCGCACCATCGGCGAACACAAAGTCGTCCGATCTTCGAAAACGACAACTGACACTTGCGTGTCGCGGCATTGCGATCAATTCATTTTAAAGTTTCGACCCCGGTTGTCTCGCTGGTTTTCGAGATAATCGCGAATAACCGCAATCGCTCCCAAAATTTTCAAAGTACCGCGAGTTTTCAGAGTCATTCTGCACCATCGGCGAACACAAAGTCGTCCGATTTTCGAAAACGACAACTGATCCTTGCGTGTCGCGACATTGCGATCAATTCATTTTAAGGTTTCGACCCCGGTTGTCGCGCTGGTTTTCGAGATAATCGCGAATAACCGCAATCGCTCCCAAAATTTTCAAAGTCCCGCGAGTTTTCAGAGTCCTTCCGCACCATCGGCGAACACAAAGTCGTCCGATCTTCGAAAACGACAACTGACCCTTGCGTGTCGCGACATTGCGATCAATTCATATTAAGGTTTCGACCCCGGTCGTAGCGTTGGTTTTCGAGATAATCGCGAATAACCGCAATCGCTCCGAAAATTTTCAATGTCCCGCGAGTTTTCAGAGTCCTTCCGCACCATCGTCCGAACACAAAGTCGTCCGATTTTCGAAAACGACCACTGATCCTTGCGTGTTGCGACATTGCGATCAATTCATACTAAGGTTTCGACCCCGGTCGTCGCGCTGGTTTTCGAGATAATCGCGAAAAACCGCAATCGCTCCCAAAATTTTCAAAGTCCCGCGAGTTTTCAGAGTCCATCCGCACCATCGGCGAACACAAAGTCGTCCGATCTTCGAAAACGACAACTGACCCTTGCGTGTCGCGGCATTGCGATCAATTCATTTTAAAGTTTCGACCCCGGTGGTCTCGCTGGTTTTCGAAGTAATCGCGAATATCCACAATCGCTCCCAATATTTTCAAAGTACCGCGAGTTGTCAGAGTCCTTCCGCACCTACGTCCGAACACAAAGACGCCCGATCGTCGAAAACGAACACAGATCCTTGCGTGTTGCGACATTGCGATCAATTCATATTAAGGTTTCGACCCCGGTCGTCGCGCTGGTTTTCGAGGTAATCGCGAATAACCCTAATCGCTCCCAAAATTTTCAAAGTACCGCGAGTTTTCAGAGACCTTCCGCACCATCGGCGAACACAAAGTCGTCCGATCTTCGAAAACGACAACTGACACTTGCGTGTCGCGGCATTGCGATCAATTCATTTTAAAGTTTCGACCCCGGTTGTCTCGCTGGTTTTCGAGATAATCGCGAATAACCGCAATCGCTCCCAAAATTTTCAAAGTACCGCGAGTTTTCAGAGTCATTCTGCACCATCGGCGAACACAAAGTCGTCCGATTTTCGAAAACGACAACTGATACTTGCGTGTCGCGACATTGCGATCAATTCATTTTAAGGTTTCGACCCCGGTTGTCGCGCTGGTTTTCGAGATAATCGCGAATAACCGCAATCGCTCCCAAAATTTTCAAAGTACCGCGAGTTTTCAGAGACCTTCCGCACCATCGGCGAACACAAAGTCGTCCGATCTTCGAAAACGACAACTGACACTTGCGTGTCGCGGCATTGCGATCAATTCATTTTAAAGTTCCGACCCCGGTTGTCTCGCTGGTTTTCGAGATAATCGCGAATAACCGCAATCGCTCCCAAAATTTTCAAAGTACCGCGAGTTTTCAGAGTCATTCCGCACCATCGGCGAACACAAAGTCGTCCGATTTTCGAAAACGACCACTGATCCTTGCGTGTGCGACATTGCGATCAATTCATATTAAGGTTTCGACCAGGGCCCTCGCGCTGGTTTTCGAGATAATCGCGAATAACCCAAATCGCTCCCAAAATTTTCAAAGTACCGCGAGTTTTCAGAGTCCTTCCGCATCATCGTCCGAACACAAAGTCGTCCGATTGTAGAAAACGACCACTGATCCTTGCGAGCCGCGGCATTGCGATGAATTCATATTAAGGTTTCGACCACGGCCCTCGTGCTGGTTCTCGAGAAAGTCGCGAATAACCCTAATCGCTCCCAAAATTTTCATAGTACCGCGAGTGTTCAGAGTCCTTCCGCACCATCGGCGAACACAAAGTCGTCCGATCTTCGAAAACGACAACTGACCCTTGTGTGTCGCGGCATTGCGATCAATTCATTTTAAAGTTTCGACTTCGGTTGACTCGCTGGTTTTCGAAGTAATCGCGAATATCCACAAAAGCTCCCAATATTTTCAAAGTACCGCGAGTTGTCAGAGTCTTTCCGCACCTTCGTCCGAACACAAAGACGCCCGATCGTCGAAAACGACCACAGATCCTTGCGTGTTGCGACATTGCGATCAATTCATATTAAGGTTTCGACCCCGGTCGTGGCGCTGGTTTTCGAGATAATCGCGAATAACCGCAATCGCTCCCAAAATTTTCAAAGTACCGCGAGTTTTCAGAGACATTCCGCACCATCGGCGAACACAAAGTCGTCCGATCTTCGAAAACGACCACTGATCCTTGCGTGTGCGACATTGCGATCAATTCATATTAAGGTTTCGACCAGGGCCCTCGCGCTGGTTTTCGAGATAATCGCGAATAACCGAAATCGCTCCCAAAATTTTCTAAGTACCGCGAGTTTTCAGAGTCCTTCCGCACCATCGGCGAGCACAAAGTCGTCCGATCTTCGAAAACGACAACTGACCCTTGCGTGTCGCGGCATTGAGATCAATTCATTTTAAAGTTTCGACCCCGGTTGTCTCGCTGGTTTTCGAAGTAATCGCGAATATCCACAATCGCTCCCAATATTTTCAAAGTACCGCGAGTTGTCAGAGTCCTTCCGCACCTTCGTCCGAACACAAAGAGGCCCGATCGTCGAAAACGAACACAGATCCTTGCGTGTTGCGACATTGCGATCAATTCATATTAAGGTTTCGACCCCGGTCGTCGCGCTGGTTTTCGAGGTAATCGCGAATAACCCTAATCGCTCCCAAAATTTTCAAAGTACCGCGAGTTTTCAGAGACCTTCCGCACCATCGGCGAACACAAAGTCGTCCGATCTTCGAAAACGACAACTGACACTTGCGTGTCGCGGCATTGCGATCAATTCATTTTAAAGTTTCGACCCCGGTTGTCTCGCTGGTTTTCGAGATAATCGCGAATAACCGCAATCGCTCCCAAAATTTTCAAAGTACCGCGAGTTTTCAGAGTCATTCTGCACCATCGGCGAACACAAAGTCGTCCGATTTTCGAAAACGACAACTGATCCTTGCGTGTCGCGACATTGCGATCAATTCATTTTAAGGTTTCGACCCCGGTTGTCGCGCTGGTTTTCGAGATAATCGCGAATAACCGCAATCGCTCCCAAAATTTTCAAAGTACCGCGAGTTTTCAGAGACCTTCCGCACCATCGGCGAACACAAAGTCGTCCGATCTTCGAAAACGACAACTGACACTTGCGTGTCGCGGCATTGCGATCAATTCATTTTAAAGTTCCGACCCCGGTTGTCTCGCTGGTTTTCGAGATAATCGCGAATAACCGCAATCGCTCCCAAAATTTTCAAAGTACCGCGAGTTTTCAGAGTCATTCCGCACCATCGGCGAACACAAAGTCGTCCGATTTTCGAAAACGACCACTGATCCTTGCGTGTGCGACATTGCGATCAATTCATATTAAGGTTTCGACCAGGGCCCTCGCGCTGGTTTTCGAGATAATCGCGAATAACCCAAATCGCTCCCAAAATTTTCAAAGTACCGCGAGTTTTCAGAGTCCTTCCGCATCATCGTCCGAACACAAAGTCGTCCGATTGTAGAAAACGACCACTGATCCTTGCGAGCCGCGGCATTGCGATGAATTCATATTAAGGTTTCGACCACGGCCCTCGTCCTGGTTCTCGAGAAAGTCGCGAATAACCCTAATCGCTCCCAAAATTTTCATAGTACCGCGAGTGTTCAGAGTCCTTCCGCACCATCGGCGAACACAAAGTCGTCCGATCTTCGAAAACGACAACTGACCCTTGTGTGTCGCGGCATTGCGATCAATTCATTTTAAAGTTTCGACTTCGGTTGACTCGCTGGTTTTCGAAGTAATCGCGAATATCCACAAAAGCTCCCAATATTTTCAAAGTACCGCGAGTTGTCAGAGTCTTTCCGCACCTTCGTCCGAACACAAAGACGCCCGATCGTCGAAAACGACCACAGATCCTTGCGTGTTGCGACATTGCGATCAATTCATATTAAGGTTTCGACCCCGGTCGTGGCGCTGGTTTTCGAGATAATCGCGAATAACCGCAATCGCTCCCAAAATTTTCAAAGTACCGCGAGTTTTCAGAGACATTCCGCACCATCGGCGAACACAAAGTCGTCCGATCTTCGAAAACGACCACTGATCCTTGCGTGTGCGACATTGCGATCAATT
This sequence comes from Andrena marginata, assembly GCA_963932335.1. Taxonomy (NCBI): domain Eukaryota; kingdom Metazoa; phylum Arthropoda; class Insecta; order Hymenoptera; family Andrenidae; genus Andrena; species Andrena marginata. The sequence goes on along the minus strand of CAWVQI010000172.1, from coordinate 666,403 downwards.
CATATTAAGGTTTCGACCAGGGCCCTCGCGCTGGTTTTCGAGATAATCGCGAATAACCGAAATCGCTCCCAAAATTTTCTAAGTACCGCGAGTTTTCAGAGTCCTTCCGCACCATCGGCGAGCACAAAGTCGTCCGATCTTCGAAAACGACAACTGACCCTTGCGTGTCGCGGCATTGAGATCAATTCATTTTAAAGTTTCGACCCCGGTTGTCTCGCTGGTTTTCGAAGTAATCGCGAATATCCACAATCGCTCCCAATATTTTCAAAGTACCGCGAGTTGTCAGAGTCCTTCCGCACCTTCGTCCGAACACAAAGAGGCCCGATCGTCGAAAACGAACACAGATCCTTGCGTGTTGCGACATTGCGATCAATTCATATTAAGGTTTCGACCCCGGTCGTCGCGCTGGTTTTCGAGGTAATCGCGAATAACCCTAATCGCTCCCAAAATTTTCAAAGTACCGCGAGTTTTCAGAGACCTTCCGCACCATCGGCGAACACAAAGTCGTCCGATCTTCGAAAACGACAACTGACACTTGCGTGTCGCGGCATTGCGATCAATTCATTTTAAAGTTTCGACCCCGGTCGTCGCGCTGGTTTTCGAGATAATCGCGAATAACCCTAATCGCTCCCAAAATTTTCAAAGTACCGCGAGTTTTCAGAGTCCTTCCGCACCATCGGCGAGCACAAAGTCGTCCGATCTTCGAAAACGACAACTGACCCTTGCGTGTCGCGGCATTGCGATCAATTCATTTTAAAGTTTCGACCCCGGTTGTCTCGCTGGTTTTCGAAGTAATCGCGAATATCCACAATCGCTCCCAATATTTTCAAAGTACCGCGAGTTGTCAGAGTCCTTCCGCACCTTCGTCCGAACACAAAGACGCCCGATCGTCGAAAACGACCACAGATCCTTGCGTGTTGCGACATTGCGATCAATTCATATTAAGGTTTCGACCCCGGTCGTCGCGCTGGTATTCGAGATAATCGCGAATAACCGCAATCGCTCCCAAAATTTTCTAAGTACCGCGAGTTTTCAGAGTCATTCTGCACCATCGGCGAACACAAAGTCGTCCGATCTTCGAAAACGACAAATGACCCTTGCGTGTCGCGGCATTGCGATCAATTCATTTTAAAGTTTCGACCCCGGTTGTCGCGCTGGTTTTCGAGGTAATCGCGAATATCCACAATCGCTCCCAATATTTTCAAAGTACCGCGAGTTGTCAGAGTCCTTCCGCTCCATCGTCCGAACACAAAGTCGTCCGATTGTAGAAAACGACCACTGATCCTTGCGTGTCGCGGCATTGCGATCAATTCATATTAAGGTTTCGACCACGGCCCTGGCGCTGGTTATCGAGAAAATCGCGAATAACCCTAATCGCTCCCAAAATTTTCAAAGTCCCGCGAGTTTTCAGAGTCCTTCCGCACCATCGGCGAACACAAAGTCGTCCGATTTTCGAAAACGACCACTGATCCTTGCGTGTTGCGACATTGCGATCAATTCATACCAAGGTTTCGACCCCGGTCGTCGCGCTGATTTTCGAGATAATCGCGAAAAACCGCAATCGCTCCCAAAATTTTCAAAGTCCCGCGAGTTTTCAGAGTCCATCCGCACCATCGGCGAACACAAAGTCGTCCGATCTTCGAAAACGACAACTGACCCTTGCGTGTTGCGGCATTGCGATCAATTCATTTTAAAGTTTCGACCCCGGTGGTCTCGCTGGTTTTCGAAGTAATCGCGACTATCCACAATCGCTCCCAATATTTTCAAAGTACCGCGAGTTGTCAGAGTCCTTCCGCACCTTCGTCCGAACACAAAGACGCCCGATCGTCGAAAACGACCACAGATCCTTGCGTGTTGCGACATTGCGATCAATTCATATTAAGGTTTCGACCCCGGTCGTCGCGCTGGTTTTCGAGATAATCGCGAATAACCGCAATCGCTCCCAAAATTTTCAAAGTACCGCGAGTTTTCAGAGTCATTCCGCACCATCGGCGAACACAAAGTCATCCGATCTTCGAAAACGACCACTGATCCTTGCGTGTGCGACATTGCGATCAATTCATATTAAGGTTTCGACCAGGGCCCTCGCGCTGGTTTTCGAGATAATCACGAATAACCCAAATCGCTCCCAAAATTTTCTAAGTACCGCGAGTTTTCAGAGTCCTTCCGCACCATCGGCGAGCACAAAGTCGTCCGATCTTCGAAAACGACAACTGACCCTTGCGTGTCGCGGCATTGCGATCAATTCATTTTAAAGTTTCGACCCCGGTTGACTCGCTGGTTTTCGAAGTAATCGCGAATATCCACAATCGCTCCCAATATTTTCAAAGTACCGCGAGTTGTCAGAGTCTTTCCGCACCTTCGTCCGAACACAAAGACGCCCGATCGTCGAAAACGACCACAGATCCTTGCGTGTTGCGACATTGCGATCAATTCATATTAAGGTTTCGACCCCGGTCGTCGCGCTGGTATTCGAGATAATCGCGAATAACCGCAATCGCTCCCAAAATTTTCTAAGTACCGCGAGTTTTCAGAGTCATTCTGCACCATCGGCGAACACAAAGTCGTCCGATCTTCGAAAACGACAACTGACCCTTGCGTGTCGCGGCATTGCGATCAATTCATTTTAAAGTTTCGACCCCGGTTGTCGCGCTGGTTTTCGAGGTATTCGCGAATATCCACAATCGCTCCCAATATTTTCAAAGTACCGCGAGTTGTCAGAGTCCTTCCGCACCATCGTCCGAACACAAAGTCGTCCGATTGTAGAAAACGACCACTGATCCTTGCGTGTCGCGGCATTGCGATCAATTCATATTAAGGTTTCTACCACGGCCCTCGCGCTGGTTATCGAGAAAATCGCGAATAACCCTAATCGCTCCCAAAATTTTCAAAGTCCCGCGAGTTTTCAGAGTCCTTCCGCACCATCGGCGAACACAAAGTCGTCCGATCTTCGAAAACGACAACTGACCCTTGCGTGTCGCGGCATTGCGATCAATTCATTTTAAAGTTCCGACCCCGGTTGTCTCGCTGGTTTTCGAGATAATCGCGAATAACCGCAATCGCTCCCAAAATTTTCAAAGTACCGCGAGTTTTCAGAGTCCTTCCGCATCATCGTCCGAACACAAAGTCGTCCGATTGTAGAAAACGACCACTGATCCTTGCGAGCCGCGGCATTGCGATGAATTCATATTAAGGTTTCGACCACGGCCCTCGTGCTGGTTCTCGAGAAAGTCGCGAATAACCCTAATCGCTCCCAAAATTTTCATAGTACCGCGAGTGTTCAGAGTCCTTCCGCACCATCGGCGAACACAAAGTCGTCCGATCTTCGAAAACGACAACTGACCCTTGTGTGTCGCGGCATTGCGATCAATTCATTTTAAAGTTTCGACTTCGGTTGACTCGCTGGTTTTCGAAGTAATCGCGAATATCCACAAAAGCTCCCAATATTTTCAAAGTACCGCGAGTTGTCAGAGTCCTTCCGCACCTTCGTCCGAACACAAAGAGGCCCGATCGTCGAAAACGAACACAGATCCTTGCGTGTTGCGACATTGCGATCAATTCATATTAAGGTTTCGACCCCGGTCGTGGCGCTGGTTTTCGAGATAATCGCGAATAACCGCAATCGCTCCCAAAATTTTCAAAGTACCGCGAGTTTTCAGAGACATTCCGCACCATCGGCGAACACAAAGTCGTCCGATCTTCGAAAACGACCACTGATCCTTGCGTGTGCGACATTGCGATCAATTCATATTAAGGTTTCGACCAGGGCCCTCGCGCTGGTTTTCGAGATAATCGCGAATAACCGAAATCGCTCCCAAAATTTTCTAAGTACCGCGAGTTTTCAGAGTCCTTCCGCACCATCGGCGAGCACAAAGTCGTCCGATCTTCGAAAACGACAACTGACCCTTGCGTGTCGCGGCATTGAGATCAATTCATTTTAAAGTTTCGACCCCGGTTGTCTCGCTGGTTTTCGAAGTAATCGCGAATATCCACAATCGCTCCCAATATTTTCAAAGTACCGCGAGTTGTCAGAGTCCTTCCGCACCTTCGTCCGAACACAAAGAGGCCCGATCGTCGAAAACGAACACAGATCCTTGCGTGTTGCGACATTGCGATCAATTCATATTAAGGTTTCGACCCCGGTCGTCGCGCTGGTTTTCGAGGTAATCGCGAATAACCCTAATCGCTCCCAAAATTTTCAAAGTACCGCGAGTTGTCAGAGTCCTTCCGCACCATCGTCCGAACACAAAGTCGTCCGATTGTAGAAAACGACCACTGATCCTTGCGTGTCGCGGCATTGCGATCAATTCATATTAAGGTTTCGACCACGGCCCTGGCGCTGGTTATCGAGAAAATCGCGAATAACCCTAATCGCTCCCAAAATTTTCAAAGTCCCGCGAGTTTTCAGAGTCCTTCCGCACCATCGGCGAACACAAAGTCGTCCGATTTTCGAAAACGACCACTGATCCTTGCGTGTTGCGACATTGCGATCAATTCATACCAAGGTTTCGACCCCGGTCGTCGCGCTGATTTTCGAGATAATCGCGAAAAACCGCAATCGCTCCCAAAATTTTCAAAGTCCCGCGAGTTTTCAGAGTCCATCCGCACCATCGGCGAACACAAAGTCGTCCGATCTTCGAAAACGACAACTGACCCTTGCGTGTTGCGGCATTGCGATCAATTCATTTTAAAGTTTCGACCCCGGTGGTCTCGCTGGTTTTCGAAGTAATCGCGAATATCCACAATCGCTCCCAATATTTTCAAAGTACCGCGAGTTGTCAGAGTCCTTCCGCACCTACGTCCGAACACAAAGACGCCCGATCGTCGAAAACGAACACAGATCCTTGCGTGTTGCGACATTGCGATCAATTCATATTAAGGTTTCGACCCCGGTCGTCGCGCTGGTTTTCGAGGTAATCGCGAATAACCCTAATCGCTCCCAAAATTTTCAAAGTACCGCGAGTTTTCAGAGACCTTCCGCACCATCGGCGAACACAAAGTCGTCCGATCTTCGAAAACGACAACTGACACTTGCGTGTCGCGGCATTGCGATCAATTCATTTTAAAGTTTCGACCCCGGTTGTCTCGCTGGTTTTCGAGATAATCGCGAATAACCGCAATCGCTCCCAAAATTTTCAAAGTACCGCGAGTTTTCAGAGTCATTCTGCACCATCGGCGAACACAAAGTCGTCCGATTTTCGAAAACGACAACTGATCCTTGCGTGTCGCGACATTGCGATCAATTCATTTTAAGGTTTCGACCCCGGTTGTCGCGCTGGTTTTCGAGATAATCGCGAATAACCGCAATCGCTCCCAAAATTTTCAAAGTACCGCGAGTTTTCAGAGACCTTCCGCACCATCGGCGAACACAAAGTCGTCCGATCTTCGAAAACGACAACTGACACTTGCGTGTCGCGGCATTGCGATCAATTCATTTTAAAGTTCCGACCCCGGTTGTCTCGCTGGTTTTCGAGATAATCGCGAATAACCGCAATCGCTCCCAAAATTTTCAAAGTACCGCGAGTTTTCAGAGTCATTCCGCACCATCGGCGAACACAAAGTCGTCCGATTTTCGAAAACGACCACTGATCCTTGCGTGTGCGACATTGCGATCAATTCATATTAAGGTTTCGACCAGGGCCCTCGCGCTGGTTTTCGAGATAATCGCGAATAACCCAAATCGCTCCCAAAATTTTCAAAGTACCGCGAGTTTTCAGAGTCCTTCCGCATCATCGTCCGAACACAAAGTCGTCCGATTGTAGAAAACGACCACTGATCCTTGCGAGCCGCGGCATTGCGATGAATTCATATTAAGGTTTCGACCACGGCCCTCGTGCTGGTTCTCGAGAAAGTCGCGAATAACCCTAATCGCTCCCAAAATTTTCATAGTACCGCGAGTGTTCAGAGTCCTTCCGCACCATCGGCGAACACAAAGTCGTCCGATCTTCGAAAACGACAACTGACCCTTGTGTGTCGCGGCATTGCGATCAATTCATTTTAAAGTTTCGACTTCGGTTGACTCGCTGGTTTTCGAAGTAATCGCGAATATCCACAAAAGCTCCCAATATTTTCAAAGTACCGCGAGTTGTCAGAGTCTTTCCGCACCTTCGTCCGAACACAAAGACGCCCGATCGTCGAAAACGACCACAGATCCTTGCGTCTTGCGACATTGCGATCAATTCATATTAAGGTTTCGACCCCGGTCGTGGCGCTGGTTTTCGAGATAATCGCGAATAACCGCAATCGCTCCCAAAATTTTCAAAGTACCGCGAGTTTTCAGAGACATTCCGCACCATCGGCGAACACAAAGTCGTCCGATCTTCGAAAACGACCACTGATCCTTGCGTGTGCGACATTGCGATCAATTCATATTAAGGTTTCGACCAGGGCCCTCGCGCTGGTTTTCGAGATAATCGCGAATAACCGAAATCGCTCCCAAAATTTTCTAAGTACCGCGAGTTTTCAGAGTCCTTCCGCACCATCGGCGAGCACAAAGTCGTCCGAACTTCGAAAACGACAACTGACCCTTGCGTGTCGCGGCATTGAGATCAATTCATTTTAAAGTTTCGACCCCGGTTGTCTCGCTGGTTTTCGAAGTAATCGCGAATATCCACAATCGCTCCCAATATTTTCAAAGTACCGCGAGTTGTCAGAGTCCTTCCGCACCTTCGTCCGAACACAAAGAGGCCCGATCGTCGAAAACGAACACAGATCCTTGCGTGTTGCGACATTGCGATCAATTCATATTAAGGTTTCGACCCCGGTCGTCGCGCTGGTTTTCGAGGTAATCGCGAATAACCCTAATCGCTCCCAAAATTTTCAAAGTACCGCGAGTTTTCAGAGACCTTCCGCACCATCGGCGAACACAAAGTCGTCCGATCTTCGAAAACGACAACTGATACTTGCGTGTCGCGGCATTGCGATCAATTCATTTTAAAGTTTCGACCCCGGTCGTCGCGCTGGTTTTCGAGATAATCGCGAATAACCCTAATCGCTCCCAAAATTTTCAAAGTACCGCGAGTTTTCAGAGTCCTTCCGCACCATCGGCGAGCACAAAGTCGTCCGATCTTCGAAAACGACAACTGACCCTTGCGTGTCGCGGCATTGCGATCAATTCATTTTAAAGTTTCGACCCCGGTTGTCTCGCTGGTTTTCGAAGTAATCGCGAATATCCACAATCGCTCCCAATATTTTCAAAGTACCGCGAGTTGTCAGAGTCCTTCCGCACCTTCGTCCGAACACAAAGACGCCCGATCGTCGAAAACGACCACAGATCCTTGCGTGTTGCGACATTGCGATCAATTCATATTAAGGTTTCGACCCCGGTCGTCGCGCTGGTATTCGAGATAATCGCGAATAACCGCAATCGCTCCCAAAATTTTCTAAGTACCGCGAGTTTTCAGAGTCATTCTGCACCATCGGCGAACACAAAGTCGTCCGATCTTCGAAAACGACAAATGACCCTTGCGTGTCGCGGCATTGCGATCAATTCATTTTAAAGTTTCGACCCCGGTTGTCGCGCTGGTTTTCGAGGTAATCGCGAATATCCACAATCGCTCCCAATATTTTCAAAGTACCGCGAGTTGTCAGAGTCCTTCCGCTCCATCGTCCGAACACAAAGTCGTCCGATTGTAGAAAACGACCACTGATCCTTGCGTGTCGCGGCATTGCGATCAATTCATATTAAGGTTTCGACCACGGCCCTGGCGCTGGTTATCGAGAAAATCGCGAATAACCCTAATCGCTCCCAAAATTTTCAAAGTCCCGCGAGTTTTCAGAGTCCTTCCGCACCATCGGCGAACACAAAGTCGTCCGATTTTCGAAAACGACCACTGATCCTTGCGTGTTGCGACATTGCGATCAATTCATACCAAGGTTTCGACCCCGGTCGTCGCGCTGATTTTCGAGATAATCGCGAAAAACCGCAATCGCTCCCAAAATTTTCAAAGTCCCGCTTGTTTTCAGAGTCCATCCGCACCATCGGCGAACACAAAGTCGTCCGATCTTCGAAAACGACAACTGACCCTTGCGTGTTGCGGCATTGCGATCAATTCATTTTAAAGTTTCGACCCCGGTGGTCTCGCTGGTTTTCGAAGTAATCGCGACTATCCACAATCGCTCCCAATATTTTCAAAGTACCGCGAGTTGTCAGAGTCCTTCCGCACCTTCGTCCGAACACAAAGACGCCCGATCGTCGAAAACGACCACAGATCCTTGCGTGTTGCGACATTGCGATCAATTCATATTAAGGTTTCGACCCCGGTCGTCGCGCTGGTTTTCGAGATAATCGCGAATAACCGCAATCGCTCCCAAAATTTTCAAAGTACCGCGAGTTTTCAGAGTCATTCCGCACCATCGGCGAACACAAAGTCATCCGATCTTCGAAAACGACCACTGATCCTTGCGTGTGCGACATTGCGATCAATTCATATTAAGGTTTCGACCAGGGCCCTCGCGCTGGTTTTCGAGATAATCGCGAATAACCCAAATCGCTCCCAAAATTTTCTAAGTACCGCGAGTTTTCAGAGTCCTTCCGCACCATCGGCGAGCACAAAGTCGTCCGATCTTCGAAAACGACAACTGACCCTTGCGTGTCGCGGCATTGCGATCAATTCATTTTAAAGTTTCGACCCCGGTTGACTCGCTGGTTTTCGAAGTAATCGCGAATATCCACAATCGCTCCCAATATTTTCAAAGTACCGCGAGTTGTCAGAGTCTTTCCGCACCTTCGTCCGAACACAAAGACGCCCGATCGTCGAAAACGACCACAGATCCTTGCGTGTTGCGACATTGCGATCAATTCATATTAAAGTTTCGACCCCGGTCGTCGCGCTGGTATTCGAGATAATCGCGAATAACCGCAATCGCTCCCAAAATTTTCTAAGTACCGCGAGTTTTCAGAGTCATTCTGCACCATCGGCGAACACAAAGTCGTCCGATCTTCGAAAACGACAACTGACCCTTGCGTGTCGCGGCATTGCGATCAATTCATTTTAAAGTTTCGACCCCGGTTGTCGCGCTGGTTTTCGAGGTATTCGCGAATATCCACAATCGCTCCCAATATTTTCAAAGTACCGCGAGTTGTCAGAGTCCTTCCGCACCATCGTCCGAACACAAAGTCGTCCGATTGTAGAAAACGACCACTGATCCTTGCGTGTCGCGGCATTGCGATCAATTCATATTAAGGTTTCTACCACGGCCCTCGCGCTGGTTATCGAGAAAATCGCGAATAACCCTAATCGCTCCCAAAATTTTCAAAGTCCCGCGAGTTTTCAGAGTCCTTCCGCACCATCGGCGAACACAAAGTCGTCCGATCTTCGAAAACGACAACTGACCCTTGCGTGTCGCGGCATTGCGATCAATTCATTTTAAAGTTCCGACCCCGGTTGTCTCGCTGGTTTTCGAGATAATCGCGAATAACCGCAATCGCTCCCAAAATTTTCAAAGTACCGCGAGTTTTCAGAGTCATTCCGCACCATCGGCGAACACAAAGTCGTCCGATTTTCGAAAACGACAACTGATCCTTGCGTGTCGCGACATTGCGATCAATTCATTTTAAGGTTTCGACCCCGGTTGTCGCGCTGGTTTTCGAGATAATCGCGAATAACCGCAATCGCTCCCAAAATTTTCAAAGTACCGCGAGTTTTCAGAGACCTTCCGCACCATCGGCGAACACAAAGTCGTCCGATCTTCGAAAACGACAGCTGACACTTGCGTGTCGCGGCATTGCGATCAATTCATTTTAAAGTTCCGACCCCGGTTGTCTCGCTGGTTTTCGAGATAATCGCGAATAACCGCAATCGCTCCCAAAATTTTCAAAGTACCGCGAGTTTTCAGAGTCATTCCGCACCATCGGCGAACACAAAGTCGTCCGATTTTCGAAAACGACCACTGATCCTTGCGTGTGCGACATTGCGATCAATTCATATTAAGGTTTCGACCAGGGCCCTCGCGCTGGTTTTCGAGATAATCGCGAATAACCCAAATCGCTCCCAAAATTTTCAAAGTACCGCGAGTTTTCAGAGTCCTTCCGCATCATCGTCCGAACACAAAGTCGTCCGATTGTAGAAAACGACCACTGATCCTTGCGAGCCGCGGCATTGCGATGAATTCATATTAAGGTTTCGACCACGGCCCTCGTGCTGGTTCTCGAGAAAGTCGCGAATAACCCTAATCGCTCCCAAAATTTTCATAGTACCGCGAGTGTTCAGAGTCCTTCCGCACCATCGGCGAACACAAAGTCGTCCGATCTTCGAAAACGACAACTGACCCTTGTGTGTCGCGGCATTGCGATCAATTCATTTTAAAGTTTCGACTTCGGTTGACTCGCTGGTTTTCGAAGTAATCGCGAATATCCACAAAAGCTCCCAATATTTTCAAAGTACCGCGAGTTGTCAGAGTCCTTCCGCACCTTCGTCCGAACACAAAGAGGCCCGATCGTCGAAAACGAACACAGATCCTTGCGTGTTGCGACATTGCGATCAATTCATATTAAGGTTTCGACCCCGGTCGTGGCGCTGGTTTTCGAGATAATCGCGAATAACCGCAATCGCTCCCAAAATTTTCAAAGTACCGCGAGTTTTCAGAGACATTCCGCACCATCGGCGAACACAAAGTCGTCCGATCTTCGAAAACGACCACTGATCCTTGCGTGTGCGACATTGCGATCAATTCATATTAAGGTTTCGACCAGGGCCCTCGCGCTGGTTTTCGAGATAATCGCGAATAACCGAAATCGCTCCCAAAATTTTCTAAGTACCGCGAGTTTTCAGAGTCCTTCCGCACCATCGGCGAGCACAAAGTCGTCCGATCTTCGAAAACGACAACTGACCCTTGCGTGTCGCGGCATTGAGATCAATTCATTTTAAAGTTTCGACCCCGGTTGTCTCGCTGGTTTTCGAAGTAATCGCGAATATCCACAATCGCTCCCAATATTTTCAAAGTACCGCGAGTTGTCAGAGTCCTTCCGCACCTTCGTCCGAACACAAAGAGGCCCGATCGTCGAAAACGAACACAGATCCTTGCGTGTTGCGACATTGCGATCAATTCATATTAAGGTTTCGACCCCGGTCGTCGCGCTGGTTTTCGAGGTAATCGCGAATAACCCTAATCGCTCCCAAAATTTTCAAAGTACCGCGAGTTTTCAGAGACCTTCCGCACCATCGGCGAACACAAAGTCGTCCGATCTTCGAAAACGACAACTGACACTTGCGTGTCGCGGCATTGCGATCAATTCATTTTAAAGTTTCGACCCCGGTTGTCTCGCTGGTTTTCGAGATAATCGCGAATAACCGCAATCGCTCCCAAAATTTTCAAAGTACCGCGAGTTTTCAGAGTCATTCTGCACCATCGGCGAACACAAAGTCGTCCGATTTTCGAAAACGACAACTGATCCTTGCGTGTCGCGACATTGCGATCAATTCATTTTAAGGTTTCGACACCGGTTGTCGCGCTGGTTTTCGAGATAATCGCGAATAACCGCAATCGCTCCCAAAATTTTCAAAGTACCGCCAGTTTTCAGAGTCCTTCCGCACCATCGGCGAACACAAAGTCGTCCGATCTTCGAAAACGACAACTGATCCTTGCGTGTCGCGACATTGCGATCAATTCATTTTAAGGTTTCGACCCCGGTTGTCGCGCTGGTTTTCAAGATAATCGCGAATAACCGCAATCGCTCCCAAAATTTTCAAAGTACCGCGAGTTTTCAGAGTCCTTCCGCACCATCGGCGAGCACAAAGTCGTCCGATCTTCGAAAACGACAACTGACCCTTGCGTGTCGCGGCATTGCGATCAATTCATTTTAAAGTTTCGACCCCGGTTGTCTCGCTGGTTTTCGAAGTAATCGCGAATATCCACAATCGCTCCCAATATTTTCAAAGTACCGCGAGTTGTCAGAGTCTTTCCGCACCTTCGGCCGAACACAAAGACGCCCGATCGTCGAAAACGACCACAGATCCTTGCGTGTTGCGACATTGCGATCAATTCATATTAAGGTTTCGACCCCGGTCGTGGCGCTGGTTTTCGAGATAATCGCGAATAACCGCAATCGCTCCCAAAATTTTCAAAGTACCGCGAGTTTTCAGAGTCATTCCGCACCATCGGCGAACACAAAGTCGTCCGATCTTCGAAAACGACCACTGATCCTTGCGTGTGCGACATTGCGATCAATTCATATTAAGGTTTCGACCAGGGCCCTCGCGCTGGTTTTCGAGATAATCGCGAATAACCCAAATCGCTCCCAAAATTTTCTAAGTACCGCGAGTTTTCAGAGTCCTTCCGCACCATCGGCGAGCACAAAGTCGTCTGATCTTCGAAAACGACAACTGACCCTTGCGTGTCGCGGCATTGCGATCAATTCATTTTAAAGTTTCGACCCCGGTTGTCTCGCTGGTTTTCGAAGTAATCGCGAATATCCACAATCGCTCCCAATATTTTCAAAGTACCGCGAGTTGTCAGAGTCCTTCCGCACCTTCGTCCGAACACAAAGACGCCCGATCGTCGAAAACGACCACAGATCCTTGCGTGTTGCGACATTGCGATCAATTCATATTAAGGTTTCGACCCCGGTCGTCGCGCTGGTTTTCGAGATAATCGCGAATAACCGCAATCGCTCCCAAAATTTTCAAAGTACCGCGAGTTTTCAGAGTCATTCTGCACCATCGGCGAACACAAAGTCGTCAGATCTTCGAAAACGACAACTGACCCTTGCGTGTCGCGGCATTGCGATCAATTCATTTTAAAGTTTCGACCCCGGTTGACTCGCTGGTTTTCGAAGTAATCGCGAATATCCACAATCGCTCCCAATATTTTCAAAGTACCGCGAGTTGTCAGAGTCTTTCCGCACCTTCGTCCGAACACAAAGACGCCCGATCGTCGAAAACGACCACAGATCCTTGCGTGTTGCGACATTGCGATCAATTCATATTAAGGTTTCGACCCCGGTCGTCGCGCTGGTATTCGAGATAATCGCGAATAACCGCAATCGCTCCCAAAATTTTCTAAGTACCGCGAGTTTTCAGAGTCATTCTGCACGATCGGCGAACACAAAGTCGTCCGATCTTCGAAAACGACAACTGACCCTTGCGTGTCGCGGCATTGCGATCAATTCATTTTAAAGTTTCGACCCCGGTTGTCTCGCTGGTTTTCGAGATAATCGCGAATAACCGCAATCGCTCCCAAAATTTTCAAAGTACCGCGAGTTTTCAGAGTCATTCTGCACCATCGGCGAACACAAAGTCGTCCGATCTTCGAAAACGACAACTGACACTTGCGTGTCGCGGCATTGCGATCAATTCATTTTAAAGTTTCGACCCCGGTTGTCTCGCTGGTTTTCGAGATAATCGCGAATAACCGCAATCGCTCCCAAAATTTTCAAAGTACCGCGAGTTTTCAGAGTCATTCCGCACCATCGGCGAACACAAAGTCGTCCGATTTTCGAAAACGACCACTGATCCTTGCGTGTGCGACATTGCGATCAATTCATATTAAGGTTTCGACCAGGGCCCTCGCGCTGGTTTTCGAGATAATCGCGAATAACCCAAATCGCTCCCAAAATTTTCAAAGTACCGCGAGTTTTCAGAGTCCTTCCGCATCATCGTCCGAACACAAAGTCGTCCGATTGTAGAAAACGACCACTGATCCTTGCGAGTCGCGGCATTGCGATGAATTCATATTAAGGTTTCAACCACGGCCCTCGTGCTGGTTCTCGAGAAAATCGCGAATAACCCTAATCGCTCCCAAAATTTTCATAGTACCGCGAGTGTTCAGAGTCCTTCCGCACCATCGGCGAACACAAAGTCGTCCGATCTTCGAAAACGACAACTGACCCTTGTGTGTCGCGGCATTGCGATCAATTCATTTTAAAGTTTCGACCCCGGTTGACTCGCTGGTTTTCGAAGTAATCGCGAATATCCACAAAAGCTCCCAATATTTTCAAAGTACCGCGAGTTGTCAGAGTCTTTCCGCACCTTCGTCCGAACACAAAGACGCCCGATCGTCGAAAACGACCACAGATCCTTGCGTGTTGCGACATTGCGATCAATTCATATTAAGGTTTCGACCCCGGTCGTCGCGCTGGTTTTCGAGATAATCGCGAATAACCGCAATCGCTCCCAAAATTTTCAAAGTACCGCGAGTTTTCAGAGTCATTCCGCACCATCGGCGAACACAAAGTCGTCCGATCTTCGAAAACGACCACTGATCCTTGCGTGTGCGACATTGCGATCAATTCATATTAAGGTTTCGACCAGGGCCCTCGCGCTGGTTTTCGAGATAATCGCGAATAATCCAAATCGCTCCCAAAATTTTCTAAGTACCGCGAGTTTTCAGAGTCCTTCCGCACCATCGGCGAGCACAAAGTCGTCCGATCTTCGAAAACGACAACTGACCCTTGCGTGTCGCGGTATTGCGATCAATTCATTTTAAAGTTTCGACCCCGGTTGTCTCGCTGGTTTTCGAAGTAATCGCGAATATCCACAATCGCTCCCAATATTTTCAAAGTACCGCGAGTTGTCAGAGTCCTTCCGCACCTTCGTCCGAACACAAAGACGCCCGATCGTCGAAAACGACCACAGATCCTTGCGTGTCGCGACATTGCGATCAATTCATATTAAGGTTTCGACCCCGGTCGTCGCGTTGGTTTTCGAGATAATCGCGAATAACCGCAATCGCTCCGAAAATTTTCAAAGTCCCGCGAGTTTTCAGAGTCATTCTGCACCATCGTCCGAACACAAAGTCGTCCGATTTTCGAAAACGACAACTGACCCTTGCGTGTTGCGGCATTGCGATCAATTCATTTTAAAGTTTCGACCCCGGTGGTCTCGCTGGTTTTCGAAGTAATCGCGAATATCCACAATCGCTCCCAATATTTTCAAAGTCCCGCGAGTTTTCAGAGTCCTTCCGCACCATCGGCGAAAACAAAGTCGTCCGATCTTCGAAAACGACAACTGATCCTTGAGTGTCGCGACATTGCGATCAATTCATATTAAGGTTTCGACCCCGGTCGTCGCGCTGGTATTCGAGATAATCGCGAATAACCGCAATCGCTCCCAAAATTTTCTAAGTACCGCGAGTTTTCAGAGTCATTCTGCACCATCGTCCGAACACAAAGTCGTCCGATTTTCGAAAACGACAACTGACCCTTGCGTGTTGCGGCATTGCGATCAATTCATTTTAAAGTTTCGACCCCGGTGGTCTCGCTGTTTTTCGAAGTAATCGCGAATATCCACAATCGCTCCCAATATTTTCAAAGTACCGCGAGTTGTCAGAGTCCTTCCGCACCTTCGTCCGAACACAAAGACGCCCGATCGTCGAAAACGAACACAGATCCTTGCGTGTTGCGACATTGCGATCAATTCATATTAAGGTTTCGACCCCGGTCGTCGCGCTGGTTTTCGAGGTAATCGCGAATAACCCTAATCGCTCCCAAAATTTTCAAAGTACCGCGAGTTTTCAGAGACCTTCCGCACCATCGGCGAACACAAAGTCGTCCGATCTTCGAAAACGACAACTGACACTTGCGTGTCGCGGCATTGCGATCAATTCATTTTAAAGTTTCGACCCCGGTTGTCTCGCTGGTTTTCGAGATAATCGCGAATAACCGCAATCGCTCCCAAAATTTTCAATGTACCGCGAGTTTTCAGAGTCCTTCCGCACCATCGGCGAACACAAAGTCGTCCGATCTTCGAAAACGACAACTGACCCTTGCGTGTTGCGGCATTGCGATCAATTCATTTTAAAGTTTCGACCCCGGTGGTCTCGCTGGTTTTCGAAGTAATCGCGAATATCCACAATCGCTCCCAATATTTTCAAAGTCCCGCGAGTTTTCAGAGTCCTTCCGCACCATCGGCGAACACAAAGTCGTCCGATCTTCGAAAACGACAACTGACACTTGCGTGTCGCGACATTGCGATCAATTCATATTAAGGTTTCGACCCCGGTTGTCTCGCTGGTTTTCGAGATAATCGCGAATAACCGCAATCGCTCCCAAAATTTTCTAAGTACCGCGAGTTTTCAGAGTCATTCTGCACCATCGTCCGAACACAAAGTCGTCCGATTGTAGAAAACGACCACTGATCCTTGCGAGTCGCGGCATTGCGATGAATTCATATTAAGGTTTCGACCACGGCCCTCGTGCTGGTTCTCGAGAAAATCGCGAATAACCCTAATCGCTCCCAAAATTTTCATAGTACCGCGAGTGTTCAGAGTCCTTCCGCACCATCGGCGAACACAAAGTCGTCCGATCTTCGAAAACGACAACTGACCCTTGTGTGTCGCGGCATTGCGATCAATTCATTTTAAAGTTTCGACCCCGGTTGACTCGCTGGTTTTCGAAGTAATCGCGAATATCCACAAAAGCTCCCAATATTTTCAAAGTACCGCGAGTTGTCAGAGTCTTTCCGCACCTTCGTCCGAACACAAAGACGCCTGATCGTCGAAAACGACCACAGATCCTTGCGTGTTGCGACATTGCGATCAATTCATATTAAGGTTTCGACCCCGGTTGTCGCGCTGGTTTTCGAGATAATCGCGAATAACCTCAATCGCTCCCAAAATTTTCAAAGTACCGCGAGTTGTCAGAGTCCATCCGCACCATCGTCCTAACGCAAAGTTGAATGATCGTCGAAAACGAACACTGATCCTTGCGTGTTGCGACATTGCGATCAATTCATATTAAGGTTTCGACCCCGGTCATCGGGCTGGTTTTCGAGATAATCGCGAATAACCGCAATCGCTCCGAAAATTTTCAAAGTCCCGCGAGTTTTCAGAGTCCTTCCGCACCATCGGCGAACACAAAGTCGTCCGATCTTCGAAAACGACAACTGACACTTGCGTGTCGCGGCATTGCGATCAATTCATTTTAAAGTTTCGACCCCGGTTGTCTCGCTGGTTTTCGAGATAATCGCGAATAACCGCAATCGCTCCCAAAATTTTCAAAGTACCGCGAGTTTTCAGAGTCATTCGGCACCATCGGCGAACACAAAGTCGTCCGATTTTCGAAAACGACCACTGATCCTTGCGTGTTGCGACATCGCGATCAATTCATATTAAGGTTTCGAGCTCGGCCCTCGCGCTGGTTCTCGAGATAATCGCGAATAACCCTAATCGCTCCCAACATTTTCAAAGTACCGCGAGTTTTCAGAGACCTTCCGCACCATCGGCGAACACAAAGTCGTCCGATCTTCGAAAACGACCACTGATCCTTGCGTGTCCCGACATTGCGATCAATTCATATTAAGGTTTCGACACCGGTCGTCGCGCTGGTTTTCGAGATAATCGCGAATAACCCCAATCGCTCCAAAATTTTCAAACTACCTCGAGTTTTCAGAGTCCTTCCGCACCATCGTCCTAACGCAAAGTTGAATGATCGTCGAAAACGAACACTGATCCTTGCGTGTTGCGACATTGCGATCAATTCATATTAAGGTTTCGACCACGGCCCTCGCGCTGGTTTTCGAGATAATCGCGAATAACCCTAATCGCTCCCAAAATTTTCATAGTACCGCGAGTGTTCAGAGTCCTTCCGCACCATCGGCGAACACAAAGTCGTCCGATCTTCGAAAACGACCACTGATCCTTGCGTGTTGCGACATCGCGATCAATTCATATTAAGGTTTCGAGCTCGGCCCTCGCGCTGGTTCTCGAGATAATCGCGAATAACCCTAGTCGCTCCCAACATTTTCAAAGTACCGCGAGTTTTCAGAGACCTTCCGCACCATCGGCGAACACAAAGTCGTCCGATCTTCGCAAACGACAACTGATCCTTGCGTGTCGCGACATTGCGATCAATTCATTTTAAGGTTTCGACCCCGGTTGTCGCGCTGGTTTTCGAGATAATCGCGAATAACCGCAATCGCTCCCAAAATTTTCAAAGTACCGCGAGTTGTCAGAGTCTTTCCGCACCTTCGTCCGAACACAAAGACGCCCGATCGTCGAAAACGACCACAGATCCTTGCGTGTTGCGACATTGCGATCAATTCATATTAAGGTTTCGAGCCCGGTCGTCGCGCTGGTTTTCGAGATAATCGCGAATAACCGCAATCGCCCCAAAATTCTCAAAGTACCGCGTGTTTTCAGAGTCATTCTACACCATCGGCGAACACAAAGTCGTCCGATCTTCGAAAACGACCACTGATCCTTGCGTGTCGCGACATTGCGATCAATTCATATTAAGGTTTCGACCACAACCCTCGCGCTTGTTTTCGAGAAACTCGCGAATAATCATAGTCGCTCCCAAAATTTTCAAAGTACCGCGAGTTTTCAGAGTACTTCCGCACCATCGGCGAACACAAAGTCGTCCGATCTTCGAAAACGACAACTGATCCTTGCGTGTCGCGACATTGCGATCAATTCATATTAAGGTTTCGACCCCAGTCGTCGCGCTGGTTTTCGAGGTAATCGCGAATGACCACAATCGCTCCCAAAATTTTCATAGTACCCCAAGTTTTCAGAGTGCTACCGCACCATCTTCCGAACACAAAGTCGTCCGAACGTCGAAAACGACCACTGATCCTTGCATGTCCCGACATTGCGATCAATTCATATTAAGGTTTCGACCCCAGTCGTCGCGCTGGTTTTCGAGGTAATCGCGAATGACCACAATCGCTCCCAAAATTTTCATAGTACCCCAAGTTTTCAGAGTGCTACCGCACCATCTTCCGAACACAAAGTCGTCCGAACGTCGAAAACGACCACTGATCCTTGCATGTCCCGACATTGCGATCAATTCATATTAAGGTTTCGACCCCGGTCGTCGCGCTGGTTAATGAGGTAATCGCGAATGTCCCCAATCGCTCCCAAAATTTTCATAGTACCCCAAGTTTTCAGAGTGCTACCGCACCATCTTCCGAACACAAAGTCGTCCGAACGTCGAAAACGACCACTGATCCTTGCATGTCCCGACATTGCGATCAATTCATATTAAGATTTCGAACCCGGTCGTCGCGCTGGTTTTCGAGATAATCGTGAATAACCACAATCGCTCCCAAAATTTTCAAAGTACCGCGAGTTTTCTGAGTGCTTCCGCACAATCTTCCGAACACAAAGTCGTCCGATCTTCAACAACGACCGCTGATCCTTGCGTGTCGCGACATTGCGATCAATTCATATCAAGGTTTCGACCCCGGCCCTCGCGCTGGTATTCGAGATAATCGCGAATAACCACAAACGCTCCCAAAATTTTCAAAGTACCGCGAGTTTTCTGAGTGCTTCCGCTCCATCTTACGAACACAAAGTCGTCCGAACGTCGAAAACGACCACCGATCCTTGCGTGTCGCGACATTGCGATCAATTCATATTAAGGTTTCGACCCCGGCCCTCGCGCTGGTTTTCGAGATAATCGCGAATAACTCCAATCGCTCCCAAAATTTTCAAGGTACCGCGAGTTGTCAGAGTCCTTCCGCACCATCGTCCGAACACAAAGTCGTCCGATTATAGAAAACGACCACTGATCCTTTCGTGTCCCGACATTGCGATCAATTCATATTAAGATTTCGACCCCGGCACTCGCGCTGGTTTTCGAGATAATCGCGAATAACCCCAATCGGTCCGAAAAATTTTCAAAGTACCGCGTGTTTTCAGAGTGCTTCCGCTCCATCGTCCGAAAACAAAGTCGTCCGATCGTCGAAAACGACCACTGATCCTTGCGACTCGCGACATTGCGATCAATTCATATTAAGGTTTCGAACCCGGGCCTCGCGCTGGTTTTCGTGATAATCGCGAATAACCCCAATCGCTCCCTAAATTTTCAAAATACCGCGAGTTTTCTGAGTGCTTCCGCTCCATCTTCCGAACACAAAGTCGTCCGAACGTCGAAAACGACCACTGATCCTTTCGTGTCGCGACATTGCGATCAATTCATATTAAGTTTTCGACCCCGGTCGTCGCGCTGATTTTCGAGATAATCGCGAATAACCCCAATCACTCCCAAAATTTTCAAAGTACCGCGAGCTTTCAGAGTCCTTCCGCACCATCGTCCGAACACAAAGTCGTCCGAACGTCGAAAACGACCACTGATCATTGCGTGTCGCGACATTGCGATCAATTCATATTAAGGTTTCGACCCCGGTCATCGCGCTAGTTTCAAAATAATCGCGAATAACCCCAATCGCGCCGAAAATTTTCAAAGTACCGCGAGTTGTCAGAGTCCTTCCGCACCATCGTCCGAACACAACGTCGTCCGAACGTCGAAAACGACCACTGATCCTTGCGTGTCGCGACATTGCGATCAATTCATATTAAGGTTTCGACCCCAGTCGTCTCGCTGGTTTTCGAGGTAATCGCGAATGACCACAATCGCTCCCAAAATTTTCAAAGTACCGCGAGTTTTCAGAGTGCTTCCGCACCATCTTCCGAACACAAAGTCGTCCGAACGTCGAAAACGACCACTGATCCTTGCGTGTCGCGACATTGCGATCAATTCATATTAAGTTTTCGACCCCGGTCGTCGCGCTGATTTTCGAGATAATCGCGAATAACCCCAATCACTCCCAAAATTTTCAAAGTACCGCGAGCTTTCAGAGTCCTTCCGCACCATCGTCCGAACACAAAGTCGTCCGAACGTCGAAAACGACCACTGATCATTGCGTGTCGCGACATTGCGATCAATTCATATTAAGGTTTCGACCCCGGTCATCGCGCTAGTTTCAAAATAATCGCGAATAACCCCAATCGCGCCGAAAATTTTCAAAGTACCGCGAGTTGTCAGAGTCCTTCCGCACCATCGTCCGAACACAACGTCGTCCGAACGTCGAAAACGACCACTGATCCTTGCGTGTCGCGACATTGCGATCAATTCATATTAAGGTTTCGACCCCAGTCGTCTCGCTGGTTTTCGAGGTAATCGCGAATGACCACAATCGCTCCCAAAATTTTCAAAGTACCCCAAGTTTTCAGAGTGCTACCGCACCATCTTCCGAACACAAAGTCGTCCGAACGTCGAAAACGACCACTGATACTTTCATGTCGCGACATTGCGATCAATTTTATATTAAGGTTTCGACCCCGGCCCTCGCGCTGGTTTTCGAGATAATCGCGAATAACCCCAATCGCTCCCAAAATTTTCAAAGTACCGCGAGTTTTCAGAGTCCTTCCGCACCATCGTCCGAACACAAAGTCGTCCGATCTTCGAAAACGACCACTGATCCTTGCGTGTTGCGACATTGCGGTCAATTCATATTAAGGTTTCGACCTCGGCCCTCGCGCTGGTTTTCGAGATAATCGCGAATAACCCTAATCGCTCCCAACATTTTCAAAGTACCGCGTGTTTTCAGAGTCCTTCCGCTCCATCGTCCGAACACAAAGTCGTCCGATTTTCGAAAACGACCACTGATCCTTGCGTGTTGCGACATTGTGATCAATTCATATTAAGGTTTCGACCCCGGTTGTCGCGCTGGTTTTCGAGATAATCGCGAATAACCGCAATCGCTCCCAAAATTTTCAAAGTACCGCGAGTTTTCAGAGTACTTCCGCACCATCGGCGAACACAAAGTCGTCCGATCTTCGAAAACGACAACTGATCCTTGCGTGTCGCGACATTGCGATCAATTCATATTAAGGTTTCGACCCCAGTCGTCGCGCTGGTTTTCGAGGTAATCGCGAATGACCACAATCGCTCCCAAAATTTTCATAGTACCCCAAGTTTTCAGAGTGCTACCGCACCATCTTCCGAACACAAAGTCGTCCGAACGTCGAAAACGACCACTGATCCTTGCATGTCCCGACATTGCGATCAATTCATATTAAGGTTTCGACCCCGGTCGTCGCGCTGGTTTTCGAGATAATCGCGAATAACCGCAATCGCTCCCAAAATTTTCAAAGTACCGCGAGTTTTCAGACTACTTCCGCACCATCGGCGAACACAAAGTCGTCCGATCTTCGAAAACGACAACTGATCCTTGCGTGTCGCGACATTGCGATCAATTCATATTTAGGTTTCGACCCCAGTCGTCGCGCTGGTTTTCGAGGTAATCGCGAATGACCACAATCGCTCCCAAAATTTTCATAGTACCCCAAGTTTTCAGAGTGCTGCCGCACCATCTTCCGAACACAAAGTCGTCCAAACGTCGAAAACGACCACTGATCCTTGCATGTCCCGACATTGCGATCAATTCATATTAAGGTTTCGACCCCGGTCGTCGCGCTGGTTAATGAGGTAATCGCGAATGTCCCCAATCGCTCCCAAAATTTTCATAGTACCCCAAGTTTTCAGAGTCCTTCCGCACCATCGTCCGAACACAAAGTCGTCCGAACGTCGAAAACGACCACTGATCATTGCGTGTCGCGAAATTGCGATCAATTCATATTAAGGTTTCGACCCCGGTCATCGCGCTAGTTTCAAAATAATCGCGAATAACCCCAATCGCGCCGAAAATTTTCAAAGTACCGCGAGTTGTCAGAGTCCTTCCGCACCATCGTCCGAACACAACGTCGTCCGAACGTCGAAAACGACCACTGATCCTTGCGTGTCGCGACATTGCGATCAATTCATATTAAGGTTTCGACCCCAGTCGTCTCGCTGGTTTTCGAGGTAATCGCGAATGACCACAATCGCTCCCAAAATTTTCAAAGTACCCCAAGTTTTCAGAGTGCTACCGCACCATCTTCCGAACACAAAGTCGTCCGAACGTCGAAAACGACCACTGATACTTTCATGTCGCGACATTGCGATCAATTTTATATTAAGGTTTCGACCCCGGCCCTCGCGCTGGTTTTCGAGATAATCGCGAATAACCCCAATCGCTCCCAAAATTTTCAAAGTACCGCGAGTTGTCAGAGTCCTTCCGCACCATCGTCCGAACACAAAGTCGTCCGATTATAGAAAACGACCACTGATCCTTTCGTGTCCCGACATTGCGATCAATTCATATTAAGATTTCGACCCCGGCACTCGCGCTGGTTTTCGAGATAATCGCGAATAACCCCAATCGGTCCGAAAAATTTTCAAAGTACCGCGTGTTTTCAGAGTGCTTCCGCTCCATCGTCCGAAAACAAAGTCGTCCGATCGTCGAAAACGACCACTGATCCTTGCGACTCGCGACATTGCGATCAATTCATATTAAGGTTTCGAACCCGGGCCTCGCGCTGGTTTTCGTGATAATCGCGAATAACCCCAATCGCTCCCTAAATTTTCAAAATACCGCGAGTTTTCTGAGTGCTTCCGCTCCATCTTACGAACACAAAGTCGTCCGAACGTCGAAAACGACCACTGATCCTTGCGTGTCGCGACATTGCGATCAATTCATATTAAGGTTTCGACCTCGGCCCTCGCGCTGGTTTTCGTGATAATCGCGAATAACCCCAATCGCTCCCTAAATTTTCAAAGTACCGCGAGCTTTCAGAGTCCTTCCGCACCATCGTCCGAACACAAAGTCGTCCGAACGTCCAAAACGATCACTGATCCTTGCATGTCGCGACATTGCGATCAATTCATATTAAGGTTTCGACCCCGGCACTCGCGCTGGTTTTCGAGATAATCGCGAATAACCCCAATCGCTCCCAAAATTTTCAAAGTACCGCGTGTTTTCAGAGTGCTTCCGCTCCATCGTCCGAAAACAAAGTCGTCCGATCGTCGAAAACGACCACTGATCCTTGCGACTCGCGACATTGCGATCAATTCATATTAAGGTTTCGAACCCGGGCCTCGCGCTGGTTTTCGTGATAATCGCGAATAACCCCAATCACTCCCTAAATTTTCAAAGTACCGCGAGTTTTCAGAGTGCTTCCGCACCATCTTCCGAACGCAAAGTCGTCCGAACGTCGAAAACGACCACTGATCCTTGCGACTCGCGACATTGCGATCAATTCATATTAAGGTTTCGACCCCGGCCCTCGCGCTGGTTTTCGTGATAATCGCGAATAACCCCAATCGCTCCCTAAATTTTCAAAGTACCGCGAGTTTTCAGAGTGCTTCCGCACCATCTTCCGAACACAAAGTCGTCCGAACGTCGAAAACGACCACTGATCCTTGCGTGTCGCGACATTGCGATCAATTCATATTAAGTTTTCGACCCCGGTCGTCGCGCTGATTTTCGAGATAATCGCGAATAACCCCAATCACTCCCAAAATTTTCAAAGTACCGCGAGCTTTCAGAGTCCTTCCGCACCATCGTCCGAACACAAAGTCGTCCGAACGTCGAAAACGACCACTGATCATTGCGTGTCGCGACATTGCGATCAATTCATATTAAGGTTTCGACCCCGGTCATCGCGCTAGTTTCAAAATAATCGCGAATAACCCTAATCGCTCCCAAAATTTTCATAGTACCGCGAGTGTTCAGAGTCCTTCCGCACCATCGTCCGAACACAAAGTCGTCCGATCTTCGAAAACGACCACTGATCCTTGCGTGTTGCGACATTGCGGTCAATTCATATTAAGGTTTCGACCTCGGCCCTCGCGCTGGTTTTCGAGATAATCGCGAATAACCCTAATCGCTCCCAACATTTTCAAAGTACCGCGTGTTTTCAGAGTCCTTCCGCTCCATCGTCCGAACACAAAGTCGTCCGATTTTCGAAAACGACAACTGATCCTTGCGTGTTGCGACATTGTGATCAATTCATATTAAGGTTTCGACCCCGGTTGTCGCGCTGGTTTTCGAGATAATCGCGAATAACCGCAATCGCTCCCAAAATTTTCAAAGTACCGCGAGTTTTCAGAGTACTTCCGCACCATCGGCGAACACAAAGTCGTCCGATCTTCGAAAACGACAACTGATCCTTGCGTGTCGCGACATTGCGATCAATTCATATTAAGGTTTCGACCCCAGTCGTCGCGCTGGTTTTCGAGGTAATCGCGAATGACCACAATCGCTCCCAAAATTTTCATAGTACCCCAAGTTTTCAGAGTGCTACCGCACCATCTTCCGAACACAAAGTCGTCCGAACGTCGAAAACGACCACTGATCCTTGCATGTCCCGACATTGCGATCAATTCATATTAAGGTTTCGACCCCGGTCGTCGCGCTGGTTTTCGAGATAATCGCGAATAACCGCAATCGCTCCCAAAATTTTCAAAGTACCGCGAGTTTTCAGACTACTTCCGCACCATCGGCGAACACAAAGTCGTCCGATCTTCGAAAACGACAACTGATCCTTGCGTGTCGCGACATTGCGATCAATTCATATTTAGGTTTCGACCCCAGTCGTCGCGCTGGTTTTCGAGGTAATCGCGAATGACCACAATCGCTCCCAAAATTTTCATAGTACCCCAAGTTTTCAGAGTGCTGCCGCACCATCTTCCGAACACAAAGTCGTCCAAACGTCGAAAACGACCACTGATCCTTGCATGTCCCGACATTGCGATCAATTCATATTAAGGTTTCGACCCCGGTCGTCGCGCTGGTTAATGAGGTAATCGCGAATGTCCCCAATCGCTCCCAAAATTTTCATAGTACCCCAAGTTTTCAGAGTCCTTCCGCACCATCGTCCGAACACAAAGTCGTCCGAACGTCGAAAACGACCACTGATCATTGCGTGTCGCGACATTGCGATCAATTCATATTAAGGTTTCGACCCCGGTCATCGCGCTAGTTTCAAAATAATCGCGAATAACCCCAATCGCGCCGAAAATTTTCAAAGTACCGCGTGTTTTCAGAGTGCTTCCGCTCCATCGTCCGAAAACAAAGTCGTCCGATCGTCGAAAACGACCACTGATCCTTGCGACTCGCGACATTGCGATCAATTCATATTAAGGTTTCGAACCCGGGCCTCGCGCTGGTTTTCGTGATAATCGCGAATAACCCCAATCGCTCCCTAAATTTTCAAAATACCGCGAGTTTTCTGAGTGCTTCCGCTCCATCTTCCGAACACAAAGTCGTCCGAACGTCGAAAACGACCACTGATCCTTGCGTGTCGCGACATTGCGATCAATTCATATTAAGTTTTCGACCCCGGTCGTCGCGCTGATTTTCGAGATAATCGCGAATAACCCCAATCACTCCCAAAATTTTCAAAGTACCGCGAGCTTTCAGAGTCCTTCCGCACCATCGTCCGAACACAAAGTCGTCCGAACGTCGAAAACGACCACTGATCATTGCGTGTCGCGACATTGCGATCAATTCATATTAAGGTTTCGACCCCGGTCATCGCGCTAGTTTCAAAATAATCGCGAATAACCCCAATCGCGCCGAAAATTTTCAAAGTACCGCGAGTTGTCAGAGTCCTTCCGCACCATCGTCCGAACACAACGTCGTCCGAACGTCGAAAACGACCACTGATCCTTGCGTGTCGCGACATTGCGATCAATTCATATTAAGGTTTCGACCCCAGTCGTCTCGCTGGTTTTCGAGGTAATCGCGAATGACCACAATCGCTCCCAAAATTTTCAAAGTACCGCGAGTTTTCAGAGTGCTTCCGCACCATCTTCCGAACACAAAGTCGTCCGAACGTCGAAAACGACCACTGATCCTTGCGTGTCGCGACATTGCGATCAATTCATATTAAGTTTTCGACCCCGGTCGTCGCGCTGATTTTCGAGATAATCGCGAATAACCCCAATCACTCCCAAAATTTTCAAAGTACCGCGAGCTTTCAGAGTCCTTCCGCACCATCGTCCGAACACAAAGTCGTCCGAACGTCGAAAACGACCACTGATCATTGCGTGTCGCGACATTGCGATCAATTCATATTAAGGTTTCGACCCCGGTCATCGCGCTAGTTTCAAAATAATCGCGAATAACCCTAATCGCTCCCAAAATTTTCATAGTACCGCGAGTGTTCAGAGTCCTTCCGCACCATCGTCCGAACACAAAGTCGTCCGATCTTCGAAAACGACCACTGATCCTTGCGTGTTGCGACATTGCGGTCAATTCATATTAAGGTTTCGACCTCGGCCCTCGCGCTGGTTTTCGAGATAATCGCGAATAACCCTAATCGCTCCCAACATTTTCAAAGTACCGCGTGTTTTCAGAGTCCTTCCGCTCCATCGTCCGAACACAAAGTCGTCCGATTTTCGAAAACGACCACTGATCCTTGCGTGTTGCGACATTGTGATCAATTCATATTAAGGTTTCGACCCCGGTTGTCGCGCTGGTTTTCGAGATAATCGCGAATAACCGCAATCGCTCCCAAAATTTTCAAAGTACCGCGAGTTTTCAGAGTACTTCCGCACCATCGGCGAACACAAAGTCGTCCGATCTTCGAAAACGACAACTGATCCTTGCGTGTCGCGACATTGCGATCAATTCATATTTAGGTTTCGACCCCAGTCGTCGCGCTGGTTTTCGAGGTAATCGCGAATGACCACAATCGCTCCCAAAATTTTCATAGTACCCCAAGTTTTCAGAGTGCTGCCGCACCATCTTCCGAACACAAAGTCGTCCAAACGTCGAAAACGACCACTGATCCTTGCATGTCCCGACATTGCGATCAATTCATATTAAGGTTTCGACCCCGGTCGTCGCGCTGGTTAATGAGGTAATCGCGAATGTCCCCAATCGCTCCCAAAATTTTCATAGTACCCCAAGTTTTCAGAGTCCTTCCGCACCATCGTCCGAACACAAAGTCGTCCGAACGTCGAAAACGACCACTGATCATTGCGTGTCGCGACATTGCGATCAATTCATATTAAGGTTTCGACCCCGGTCATCGCGCTAGTTTCAAAATAATCGCGAATAACCCCAATCGCGCCGAAAATTTTCAAAGTACCGCGAGTTGTCAGAGTCCTTCCGCACCATCGTCCGAACACAACGTCGTCCGAACGTCGAAAACGACCACTGATCCTTGCGTGTCGCGACATTGCGATCAATTCATATTAAGGTTTCGACCCCAGTCGTCTCGCTGGTTTTCGAGGTAATCGCGAATGACCACAATCGCTCCCAAAATTTTCAAAGTACCCCAAGTTTTCAGAGTGCTACCGCACCATCTTCCGAACACAAAGTCGTCCGAACGTCGAAAACGACCACTGATACTTTCATGTCGCGACATTGCGATCAATTTTATATTAAGATTTCGACCCCGGCCCTCGCGCTGGTTTTCGAGATAATCGCGAATAACCCCAATCGCTCCCAAAATTTTCAAAGTACCGCGAGTTGTCAGAGTCCTTCCGCACCATCGTCCGAACACAAAGTCGTCCGATTATAGAAAACGACCACTGATCCTTTCGTGTCCCGACATTGCGATCAATTCATATTAAGATTTCGACCCCGGCACTCGCGCTGGTTTTCGAGATAATCGCGAATAACCCCAATCGGTCCGAAAAATTTTCAAAGTACCGCGTGTTTTCAGAGTGCTTCCGCTCCATCGTCCGAAAACAAAGTCGTCCGATCGTCGAAAACGACCACTGATCCTTGCGACTCGCGACATTGCGATCAATTCATATTAAGGTTTCGAACCCGGGCCTCGCGCTGGTTTTCGTGATAATCGCGAATAACCCCAATCGCTCCCTAAATTTTCAAAATACCGCGAGTTTTCTGAGTGCTTCCGCTCCATCTTACGAACACAAAGTCGTCCGAACGTCGAAAACGACCACTGATCCTTGCGTGTCGCGACATTGCGATCAATTCATATTAAGGTTTCGACCTCGGCCCTCGCGCTGGTTTTCGTGATAATCGCGAATAACCCCAATCGCTCCCTAAATTTTCAAAGTACCGCGAGCTTTCAGAGTCCTTCCGCACCATCGTCCGAACACAAAGTCGTCCGAACGTCCAAAACGATCACTGATCCTTGCATGTCGCGACATTGCGATCAATTCATATTAAGGTTTCGACCCCGGCACTCGCGCTGGTTTTCGAGATAATCGCGAATAACCCCAATCGCTCCCAAAATTTTCAAAGTACCGCGTGTTTTCAGAGTGCTTCCGCTCCATCGTCCGAAAACAAAGTCGTCCGATCGTCGAAAACGACCACTGATCCTTGCGACTCGCGACATTGCGATCAATTCATATTAAGGTTTCGAACCCGGGCCTCGCGCTGGTTTTCGTGATAATCGCGAATAACCCCAATCACTCCCTAAATTTTCAAAGTACCGCGAGTTTTCAGAGTGCTTCCGCACCATCTTCCGAACGCAAAGTCGTCCGAACGTCGAAAACGACCACTGATCCTTGCGACTCGCGACATTGCGATCAATTCATATTAAGGTTTCGACCCCGGCCCTCGCGCTGGTTTTCGTGATAATCGCGAATAACCCCAATCGCTCCCTAAATTTTCAAAGTACCGCGAGTTTTCAGAGTGCTTCCGCACCATCTTCCGAACACAAAGTCGTCCGAACGTCGAAAACGACCACTGATCCTTGCGTGTCGCGACATTGCGATCAATTCATATTAAGTTTTCGACCCCGGTCGTCGCGCTGATTTTCGAGATAATCGCGAATAACCCCAATCACTCCCAAAATTTTCAAAGTACCGCGAGCTTTCAGAGTCCTTCCGCACCATCGTCCGAACACAAAGTCGTCCGAACGTCGAAAACGACCACTGATCATTGCGTGTCGCGACATTGCGATCAATTCATATTAAGGTTTCGACCCCGGTCATCGCGCTAGTTTCAAAATAATCGCGAATAACCCCAATCGCGCCGAAAATTTTCAAAGTACCGCGAGTTGTCAGAGTCCTTCCGCACCATCGTCCGAACACAAAGTCGTCCGAACGTCGAAAACGACCACTGATCCTTGCGTGTCGCGACATTGCGATCAATTCATATTAAGGTTTCGACCCCAGTCGTCGCGCTGGTTTTCGAGGTAATCGCGAATGACCACAATCGCTCCCAAAATTTTCAAAGTACCCCAAGTTTTCAGAGTGCTACCGCACCATCTTCCGAACACAAAGTCGTCCGAACGTCGAAAACGACCACTGATACTTTCATGTCGCGACATTGCGATCAATTTTATATTAAGGTTTCGACCCCGGCCCTCGCGCTGGTTTTCGAGATAATCGCGAATAACCCCAATCGCTCCCAAAATTTTCAAAGTACCGCGAGTTTTCAGAGTGCTTTCGCTCCATCGTCCGAAAACAAAGTCGTCCGATCGTCGAAAACGACCACTGATCCTTGCGACTCGCGACATTGCGATCAATTCATATTAAGGTTTCGACCCCGGCCCTCGCGCTGGTTTTCGTGATAATCGCGAATAACCCCAATCGCTCCCTAAATTTTCAAAGTACCGCGAGCTTTCAGAGTCCTTCCGCACCATCGTCCGAACACAAAGTCGTCCGAACGTCCAAAACGACCACTGATCCTTGCGTGTCGCGACATTGCGATTAATTCATATTAAGGTTTCGACCCAAGTCGTCGCACTGGTTTTCGAGGTAATCGCGAATGACCACAATCGCTCCCAAAATTTTCAAAGTACCCCAAGTTTTCAGAGTGCCTCCGCACCATCTTCCGAACACAAAGTCGTCCGAACGTCGAAAACGACCACTGATACTTGCGTGTCGCGATATTGCGATCAATTCATATTAAGGTTTCGACCCCGGCCCTCGCGCTGGTTTTCGAGGTAATCGCGAATGACCACAATCGCTCCCAAAATTTTCAAAGTACCCCAAGTTTTCAGAGTCCTTCCGCACCATCGTCCGAACACAAAGTCGTCCGATTTTCGAAAACGACCACTGATCCTTGCGTGTTGCGACATTGCGATCAATTTATACTAAGGTTTCGACCCCGGTCGTCGCGCTGGTTTCGGAGATAATCGCGAAAAACCGCAATCGCTCCCAAAATTTTCAAAGTCCCGCGAGTTTTCAGAGTCCTTCCGCACCATCGGCGAACACAAAGTCGTCCGATCTTCGAAAACGACAACTGTCCCTTGCGTGTTGCGGCATTGCGATCAATTCATTTTAAAGTTTCGACCCTGGTGGTCTCGCTGGTTTTCGAAGTAATCGCGAATATCCACAATCGCTCCCAATATTTTCAAAGTACCGCGAGTTTTCAGAGTCCTTCCGCACCTTCGTCCGAACACAAAGACGCCCGATCGTCGAAAACGAACACAGATCCTTGCGTGTTGCGACATTGCGATCAATTCATATTAAGGTTTCGACCCCGGCCGTCGCGCTGGTTTTCGAGGTAATCGCGAATAACCCTAATCGCTCCCAAAATTTTCAAAGTACCGCGAGTTTTCAGAGACCTTCCGCACCATCGGCGAACACAAAGTCGTCCGATCTTCGAAAACGACAACTGACACTTGCGTGTCGCGGCATTGCGATCAATTCATTTTAAAGTTTCGACCCCGGTGGTCTCGCTGGTTTTCGAAGTAATCGCGACTATCCACAATCGCTCCCAATATTTTCAAAGTACCGCGAGTTGTCAGAGTCCTTCCGCACCTTCGTCCGAACACAAAGACGCCCGATCGTCGAAAACGGCCACAGATCCTTGCGTGTTGCGACATTGCGATCAATTCATATTTAGGTTTCGACCCCGGTCGTCGCGCTGGTTTTCGAGATAATCGCGAATAACCGCAATCGCTCCCAAAATTTTCAAAGTCCCGCGAGTTTTCAGAGTCCTTCCGCACCATCGGCGAACACAAAGTCGTCCGATCTTCGAAAACGACAACTGATCCTTGCGTGTCGCGACATTGCGATCAATTCATATTAAGGTTTCGACCCCGGTCGTCGCGTTGGTTTTCGAGATAATCGCGAATAACCGCAATCGCTTCGAAAATTTTCAAAGTCCCGCGAGTTTTCAGAGTGCTTCCGCACCATCTTCCGAACACAAAGTCGTCCGAACGTCGAAAACGATCACTGATCCTTGCGAGTCGCGGCATTGCGATGAATTCATATTAAGGTTTCGACCACGGCCCTCGTGCTGGTTCTCGAGAAAATCGCGAATAACCCTAATCGCTCCCAAAATTTTCATAGTACCGCGAGTGTTCAGAGTCCTTCCGCACCATCGGCGAACACAAAGTCGTCCGATCTTCGAAAACGACAACTGACCCTTGTGTGTCGCGGCATTGCGATCAATTCATTTTAAAGTTTCGACCCCGGTTGACTCGCTGGTTTTCGAAGTAATCGCGAATATCCACAAAAGCTCCCAATATTTTCAAAGTACCGCGAGTTGTCAGAGTCTTTCCGCACCTTCGTCCGAACACAAAGACGCCCGATCGTCGAAAACGACCACAGATCCTTGCGTGTTGCGACATTGCGATCAATTCATATTAAGGTTTCGAGCCCGGTCGTCGCGCTGGTTTTCGAGATAATCGCGAATAACCTCAATCGCCCCAAAATTCTCAAAGTACCGCGAGTTTTCAGAGTCATTCTACACCATCGGCGAACACAAAGTCGTCCGATCTTCGAAAACGACCACTGATCCTTGCGTGTCGCGACATTGCGATCAATTCATATTAAGGTTTCGACCACAACCCTCGCGCTTGTTTTCGAGAAACTCGCGAATAATCATAGTCGCTCCCAAAATTTTCAATGTACCGCGAGTTGTCAGAGTCCTTCCGCACCATCGGCGAACACAAAGTCGTCCGATCTTCGAAAACGACCACTGATCCTTGCGTGTTGCGACATTGCGATCAATTCATATTAAGGTTTCGACCTCGGCCCTTGCGCTGGTTTTCGAGAAAATCGCGAATAACCCTAATCGCTCCCAAAATTTTCATAGTACCGCGAGTGTTCAGAGTCCTTCCGCACCATCGGCGAACACAAAGTCGTCCGATCTTCGAAAACGACCACTGATCCTTGCGTGTCCCGACATTGCGATCAATTCATATTAAGGTTTCGACACCGGTCGTCGCGCTGGTTTTCGAGATAATCGCGAATAACCCCAATCGCTCCAAAATTTTCATAGTACCGCGAGTGTTCAGAGTCCTTCCGCACCATCAGCGAACACAAAGTCGTCCGATCTTCGAAAACGACCACTGATCCTTGCGTGTCCCGACATTGCGATCAATTCATATTAAGGTTTCGACACCGGTCGTCGCGCTGGTTTTCGAGATAATCGCGAATAACCCCAATCGCTCCAAAATTTTCAAACTACCTCGAGTTTTCAGAGTCCTTCCGCACCATCGTCCTAACGCAAAGTTGAATGATCGTCGAAAACGAACACTGATCCTTGCGTGTTGCGACATTGCGATCAATTCATATTAAGGTTTCGACCCCGGCCCTCGCGCTGGTTTTCGAGGTAATCGCGAATGACCACAATCGCTCCCAAAATTTTCAAAGTACCCCAAGTTTTCAGAGTCCTTCCGCACCATCGTCCGAACACAAAGTCGTCCGATCTTCGAAAACGACCACTGATCCTTGCGTGTTGCGACATTGCGATCAATTTATACTAAGGTTTCGACCTCGGTCGTCGCGCTGGTTTTCGAGATAATCGCGAAAAACCGCAATCGCTCCCAAAATTTTCAAAGTCCCGCGAGTTTTCAGAGTCCTTCCGCACCATCGGCGAACACAAAGTCGTCCGATCTTCGAAAACGACAACTGACCCTTGCGTGTTGCGGCATTGCGATCAATTCATTTTAAAGTTTCGACCCTGGTGGTCTCGCTGGTTTTCGAAGTAATCGCGAATATCCACAATCGCTCCCAATATTTTCAAAGTACCGCGAGTTGTCAGAGTCCTTCCGCACCTTCGTCCGAACACAAAGACGCCCGATCGTCGAAAACGAACACAGATCCTTGCGTGTTGCGACATTGCGATCAATTCATATTAAGGTTTCGACACCGGCCGTCGCGCTGGTTTTCGAGGTAATCGCGAATAACCCTAATCGCTCCCAAAATTTTCAAAGTACCGCGAGTTTTCAGAGACCTTCCGCACCATCGGCGAACACAAAGTCGTCCGATCTTCGAAAACGACAACTGACACTTGCGTGTCGCGGCATTGCGATCAATTCATTTTAAAGTTTCGACCCCGGTTGTCTCGCTGGTTTTCGAGATAATCGCGAATAACCGCAATCGCTCCCAAAATTTTCAAAGTACCGCGAGTTTTCAGAGTCATTCTGCACCATCGGCGAACACAAAGTCGTCCGATTTTCGAAAACGACAACTGATCCTTGCGTGTCGCGACATTGCGATCAATTCATTTTAAGGTTTCGACCCCGGTTGTCGCGCTGGTTTTCGAGATAATCGCGAATAACCGCAATCGCTCCCAAAATTTTCAAAGTACCGCGAGTTTTCAGAGTCATTCCGCACCATCGGCGAACACAAAGTCGTCCGATTTTCGAAAACGACCACTGATCCTTGCGTGTGCGACATTGCGATCAATTCATATTAAGGTTTCGACCAGGGCCCTCGCGCTGGTTTTCGAGATAATCGCGAATAACCCAAATCGCTCCCAAAATTTTCAAAGTACCGCGAGTTTTCAGAGTCCTTCCGCACCATCGTCCGAACACAAAGTCGTCCGATTGTAGAAAACGACCACTGATCCTTGCGAGTCGCGGCATTGCGATGAATTCATATTAAGGTTTCGACCACGGCCCTCGTGCTGGTTCTCGAGAAAATCGCGAATAACCCTAATCGCTCCCAAAATTTTCATAGTACCGCGAGTGTTCAGAGTCCTTCCGCACCATCGGCGAACACAAAGTCGTCCGATCTTCGAAAACGACAACTGACCCTTGTGTGTCGCGGCATTGCGATCAATTCATTTTAAAGTTTCGACCCCGGTTGACTCGCTGGTTTTCGAAGTAATCGCGAATATCCACAAAAGCTCCCAATATTTTCAAAGTACCGCGAGTTGTCAGAGTCTTTCCGCACCTTCGTCCGAACACAAAGACGCCCGATCGTCGAAAACGACCACAGATCCTTGCGTGTTGCGACATTGCGATCAATTCATATTAAGGTTTCGAGCCCGGTCGTCGCGCTGGTTTTCGAGATAATCGCGAATAACCTCAATCGCCCCAAAATTCTCAAAGTACCGCGAGTTTTCAGAGTAATTCTACACCATCGGCGAACACAAAGTCGTCCGATCTTCGAAAACGACCACTGATCCTTGCGTGTCGCGACATTGCGATCAATTCATATTAAGGTTTCGACCACAACCCTCGCGCTTGTTTTCGAGAAACTCGCGAATAATCATAGTCGCTCCCAAAATTTTCAATGTACCGCGAGTTGTCAGAGTCCTTCCGCACCATCGGCGAACACAAAGTCGTCCGATCTTCGAAAACGACCACTGATCCTTGCGTGTTGCGACATTGCGATCAATTCATATTAAGGTTTCGACCTCGGCCCTTGCGCTGGTTTTCGAGAAAATCGCGAATAACCCTAATCGCTCCCAAAATTTTCATAGTACCGCGAGTGTTCAGAGTCCTTCCGCACCATCGGCGAACACAAAGTCGTCCGATCTTCGAAAACGACCACTGATCCTTGCGTGTCCCGACATTGCGATCAATTCATATTAAGGTTTCGACACCGGTCGTCGCGCTGGTTTTCGAGATAATCGCGAATAACCCCAATCGCTCCAAAATTTTCATAGTACCGCGAGTGTTCAGAGTCCTTCCGCACCATCGGCGAACACAAAGTCGTCCGATCTTCGAAAACGACCACTGATCCTTGCGTGTCCCGACATTGCGATCAATTCATATTAAGGTTTCGACACCGGTCGTCGCGCTGGTTTTCGAGATAATCGCGAATAACCCCAATCGCTCCAAAATTTTCAAACTACCTCGAGTTTTCAGAGTCCTTCCGCACCATCGTCCTAACGCAAAGTTGAATGATCGTCGAAAACGAACACTGATCCTTGCGTGTTGCGATATTGCGATCAATTCATATTAAGGTTTCGACCCCGGCCCTCGCGCTGGTTTTCGAGGTAATCGCGAATGACCACAATCGCTCCCAAAATTTTCAAAGTACCCCAAGTTTTCAGAGTCCTTCCGCACCATCGTCCGAACACAAAGTCGTCCGATCTTCGAAAACGACCACTGATCCTTGCGTGTTGCGACATTGCGATCAATTTATACTAAGGTTTCGACCTCGGTCGTCGCGCTGGTTTTCGAGATAATCGCGAAAAACCGCAATCGCTCCCAAAATTTTCAAAGTCCCGCGAGTTTTCAGAGTCCTTCCGCACCATCGGCGAACACAAAGTCGTCCGATCTTCGAAAACGACAACTGACCCTTGCGTGTTGCGGCATTGCGATCAATTCATTTTAAAGTTTCGACCCTGGTGGTCTCGCTGGTTTTCGAAGTAATCGCGAATATCCACAATCGCTCCCAATATTTTCAAAGTACCGCGAGTTGTCAGAGTCCTTCCGCACCTTCGTCCGAACACAAAGACGCCCGATCGTCGAAAACGAACACAGATCCTTGCGTGTTGCGACATTGCGATCAATTCATATTAAGGTTTCGACACCGGCCGTCGCGCTGGTTTTCGAGGTAATCGCGAATAACCCTAATCGCTCCCAAAATTTTCAAAGTACCGCGAGTTTTCAGAGACCTTCCGCACCATCGGCGAACACAAAGTCGTCCGATCTTCGAAAACGACAACTGACACTTGCGTGTCGCGGCATTGCGATCAATTCATTTTAAAGTTTCGACCCCGGTTGTCTCGCTGGTTTTCGAGATAATCGCGAATAACCGCAATCGCTCCCAAAATTTTCAAAGTACCGCGAGTTTTCAGAGTCATTCTGCACCATCGGCGAACACAAAGTCGTCCGATTTTCGAAAACGACAACTGATCCTTGCGTGTCGCGACATTGCGATCAATTCATATTAAGGTTTCGACCCCGGCACTCGCGCTGGTTTTCGAGATAATCGCGAATAACCCCAATCGCTCCCAAAATTTTCAAAGTACCGCAAGTTTTCAGAGTGCTTCCGCTCCATCGTCCGAAAACAAAGTCGTCCGAACGTCGAAAACGACCACTGATACTTGCGTGTCGCGATATTGCGATCAATTCATATTAACGTTTCGACCCCGGCCCTCGCGCTGGTTTTCGAGGTAACCGCGAATGACCACAATCGCTCCCAAAATTTTCAAAGTACCCCAAGTTTTCAGAGTCCTTCCGCACCATCGTCCGAACACAAAGTCGTCCGATTTTCGAAAACGACCACTGATCCTTGCGTGTTGCGACATTGCGATCAATTTATACTAAGGTTTCGACCCCGGTCGTCGCGCTGGTTTTCGAGATAATCGCGAAAAACCGCAATCGCTCCCAAAATTTTCAAAGTCCCGAGAGTTTTCAGAGTCCTTCCGCACCATCGGCGAACACAAAGTCGTCCGATCTTCGAAAACGACAACTGACCCTTGCGTGTTGCGGCATTGCGATCAATTCATTTTAAAGTTTCGACCCTGGTGGTCTCGCTGGTTTTCGAAGTAATCGCGAATATCCACAATCGCTCCCAATATTTTCAAAGTACCGCGAGTTGTCAGAGTCCTTCCGCACCTTCGTCCGAACACAAAGACGCCCGATCGTCGAAAACGAACACAGATCCTTGCGTGTTGCGACATTGCGATCAATTCATATTAAGGTTTCGACCCCGGCCGTCGCGCTGGTTTTCGAGGTAATCGCGAATAACCCTAATCGCTCCCAAAATTTTCAAAGTACCGCGAGTTTTCAGAGACCTTCCGCACCATCGGCGAACACAAAGTCGTCCGATCTTCGAAAACGACAACTGACACTTGCGTGTCGCGGCATTGCGATCAATTCATTTTAAAGTTTCGACCCCGGTTGTCTCGCTGGTTTTCGAGATAATCGCGAATAACCGCAATCGCTCCCAAAATTTTCAAAGTACCGCGAGTTTTCAGAGTCATTCTGCACCATCGGCGAACACAAAGTCGTCCGATTGTAGAAAACGACCACTGATCCTTGCGAGTCGCGGCATTGCGATGAATTCATATTAAGGTTTCGACCACGGCCCTCGTGCTGGTTCTCGAGAAAATCGCGAATAACCCTAATCGCTCCCAAAATTTTCATAGTACCGCGAGTGTTCAGAGTCCTTCCGCACCATCGGCGAACACAAAGTCGTCCGATCTTCGAAAACGACAACTGACCCTTGTGTGTCGCGGCATTGCGATCAATTCATTTTAAAGTTTCGACCCCGGTTGACTCGCTGGTTTTCGAAGTAATCGCGAATATCCACAAAAGCTCCCAATATTTTCAAAGTACCGCGAGTTGTCAGAGTCTTTCCGCACCTTCGTCCGAACACAAAGACGCCCGATCGTCGAAAACGACCACAGATCCTTGCGTGTTGCGACATTGCGATCAATTCATATTAAGGTTTCGAGCCCGGTCGTCGCGCTGGTTTTCGAGATAATCGCGAATAACCTGAATCGCCCCAAAATTCTCAAAGTACCGCGAGTTTTCAGAGTCATTCTACACCATCGGCGAACACAAAGTCGTCCGATCTTCGAAAACGACCACTGATCCTTGCGTGTCGCGACATTGCGATCAATTCATATTAAGGTTTCGACCACAACCCTCGCGCTTGTTTTCGAGAAACTCGCGAATAATCATAGTCGCTCCCAAAATTTTCAATGTACCGCGAGTTGTCAGAGTCCTTCCGCACCATCGGCGAACACAAAGTCGTCCGATCTTCGAAAACGACCACTGATCCTTGCGTGTTGCGACATTGCGATCAATTCATATTAAGGTTTCGACCTCGGCCCTTGCGCTGGTTTTCGAGAAAATCGCGAATAACCCTAATCGCTCCCAAAATTTTCATAGTACCGCGAGTATTCAGAGTCCTTCCGCACCATCGGCGAACACAAAGTCGTCCGATCTTCGAAAACGACCACTGATCCTTGCGTGTCCCGACATTGCGATCAATTCATATTAAGGTTTCGACACCGGTCGTCGCGCTGGTTTTCGAGATAATCGCGAATAACCCCAATCGCTCCAAAATTTTCATAGTACCGCGAGTGTTCAGAGTCCTTCCGCACCATCGGCGAACACAAAGTCGTCCGATCTTCGAAAACGACCACTGATCCTTGCGTGTCCCGACATTGCGATCAATTCATATTAAGGTTTCGACACCGGTCGTCGCGCTGGTTTTCGAGATAATCGCGAATAACCCCAATCGCTCCAAAATTTTCAAACTACCTCGAGTTTTCAGAGTCCTTCCGCACCATCGTCCTAACGCAAAGTTGAATGATCGTCGAAAACGAACACTGATCCTTGCGTGTTGCGACATTGCGATCAATTCATATTAAGGTTTCGACCCCGGCCCTCGCGCTGGTTTTCGAGGTAATCGCGAATGACCACAATCGCTCCCAAAATTTTCAAAGTACCCCAAGTTTTCAGAGTCCTTCCACACCATCGTCCGAACACAAAGTCGTCCGATCTTCGAAAACGACCACTGATCCTTGCGTGTTGCGACATTGCGATCAATTTATACTAAGGTTTCGACCTCGGTCGTCGCGCTGGTTTTCGAGATAATCGCGAAAAACCGCAATCGCTCCCAAAATTTTCAAAGTCCCGCGAGTTTTCAGAGTCCTTCCGCACCATCGGCGAACACAAAGTCGTCCGATCTTCGAAAACGACAACTGACCCTTGCGTGTTGCGGCATTGCGATCAATTCATTTTAAAGTTTCGACCCTGGTGGTCTCGCTGGTTTTCGAAGTAATCGCGAATATCCACAATCGCTCCCAATATTTTCAAAGTACCGCGAGTTGTCAGAGTCCTTCCGCACCTTCGTCCGAACACAAAGACGCCCGATCGTCGAAAACGAACACAGATCCTTGCGTGTTGCGACATTGCGATCAATTCATATTAAGGTTTCGACACCGGCCGTCGCGCTGGTTTTCGAGGTAATCGCGAATAACCCTAATCGCTCCCAAAATTTTCAAAGTACCGCGAGTTTTCAGAGACCTTCCGCACCATCGGCGAACACAAAGTCGTCCGATCTTCGAAAACGACAACTGACACTTGCGTGTCGCGGCATTGCGATCAATTCATTTTAAAGTTTCGACCCCGGTTGTCTCGCTGGTTTTCGAGATAATCGCGAATAACCGCAATCGCTCCCAAAATTTTCAAAGTACCGCGAGTTTTCAGAGTCATTCTGCACCATCGGCGAACACAAAGTCGTCCGATTTTCGAAAACGACAACTGATCCTTGCGTGTCGCGACATTGCGATCAATTCATTTTAAGGTTTCGACCCCGGCCGTCGCGCTGGTTTTCGAGGTAATCGCGAATAACCCTAATCGCTCCCAAAATTTTCAAAGTACCGCGAGTTTTCAGAGACCTTCCGCACCATCGGCGAACACAAAGTCGTCCGATCTTCGAAAACGACAACTGACACTTGCGTGTCGCGGCATTGCGATCAATTCATTTTAAAGTTTCGACCCCGGTTGTCTCGCTGGTTTTCGAGATAATCGCGAATAACCGCAATCGCTCCCAAAATTTTCAAAGTACCGCGAGTTTTCAGAGTCATTCTGCACCATCGGCGAACACAAAGTCGTCCGATTTTCGAAAACGACAACTGATCCTTGCGTGTCGCGACATTGCGATCAATTCATTTTAAGGTTTCGACCCCGGTTGTCGCGCTGGTTTTCGAGATAATCGCGAATAACCGCAATCGCTCCCAAAATTTTCAAAGTACCGCGAGTTTTCAGAGTCATTCCGCACCATCGGCGAACACAAAGTCGTCCGATTTTCGAAAACGACCACTGATCCTTGCGTGTGCGACATTGCGATCAATTCATATTAAGGTTTCGACCAGGGCCCTCGCGCTGGTTTTCGAGATAATCGCGAATAACCCAAATCGCTCCCAAAATTTTCAAAGTACCGCGAGTTTTCAGAGTCCTTCCGCACCATCGTCCGAACACAAAGTCGTCCGATTGTAGAAAACGACCACTGATCCTTGCGAGTCGCGGCATTGCGATGAATTCATATTAAGGTTTCGACCACGGCCCTCGTGCTGGTTCTCGAGAAAATCGCGAATAACCCTAATCGCTCCCAAAATTTTCATAGTACCGCGAGTGTTCAGAGTCCTTCCGCACCATCGGCGAACACAAAGTCGTCCGATCTTCGAAAACGACAACTGACCCTTGTGTGTCGCGGCATTGCGATCAATTCATTTTAAAGTTTCGACCCCGGTTGACTCGCTGGTTTTCGAAGTAATCGCGAATATCCACAAAAGCTCCCAATATTTTCAAAGTACCGCGAGTTGTCAGAGTCTTTCCGCACCTTCGTCCGAACACAAAGACGCCCGATCGTCGAAAACGACCACAGATCCTTGCGTGTTGCGACATTGCGATCAATTCATATTAAGGTTTCGAGCCCGGTCGTCGCGCTGGTTTTCGAGATAATCGCGAATAACCTCAATCGCCCCAAAATTCTCAAAGTACCGCGAGTTTTCAGAGTCATTCTACACCATCGGCGAACACAAAGTCGTCCGATCTTCGAAAACGACCACTGATCCTTGCGTGTCGCGACATTGCGATCAATTCATATTAAGGTTTCGACCACAACCCTCGCGCTTGTTTTCGAGAAACTCGCGAATAATCATAGTCGCTCCCAAAATTTTCAATGTACCGCGAGTTGTCAGAGTCCTTCCGCACCATCGGCGAACACAAAGTCGTCCGATCTTCGAAAACGACCACTGATCCTTGCGTGTTGCGACATTGCGATCAATTCATATTAAGGTTTCGACCTCGGCCCTTGCGCTGGTTTTCGAGAAAATCGCGAATAACCCTAATCGCTCCCAAAATTTTCATAGTACCGCGAGTGTTCAGAGTCCTTCCGCACCATCGGCGAACACAAAGTCGTCCGATCTTCGAAAACGACCACTGATCCTTGCGTGTCCCGACATTGCGATCAATTCATATTAAGGTTTCGACACCGGTCGTCGCGCTGGTTTTCGAGATAATCGCGAATAACCCCAATCGCTCCAAAATTTTCATAGTACCGCGAGTGTTCAGAGTCCTTCCGCACCATCGGCGAACACAAAGTCGTCCGATCTTCGAAAACGACCACTGATCCTTGCGTGTCCCGACATTGCGATCAATTCATATTAAGGTTTCGACACCGGTCGTCGCGCTGGTTTTCGAGATAATCGCGAATAACCCCAATCGCTCCAAAATTTTCAAACTACCTCGAGTTTTCAGAGTCCTTCCGCACCATCGTCCTAACGCAAAGTTGAATGATCGTCGAAAACGAACACTGATCCTTGCGTGTTGCGACATTGCGATCAATTCATATTAAGGTTTCGACCCCGGCCCTCGCGCTGGTTTTCGAGGTAATCGCGAATGACCACAATCGCTCCCAAAATTTTCAAAGTACCCCAAGTTTTCAGAGTCCTTCCGCACCATCGTCCGAACACAAAGTCGTCCGATCTTCGAAAACGACCTCTGATCCTTGCGTGTTGCGACATTGCGATCAATTCATATTAAGGTTTCGACCTCGGCCCTCGCGCTGGTTTTCGAGATAATCGCGAATAACCCTAATCGCTCCCAACATTTTCAAAGTACCGCGAGTTTTCAGAGTCCTTCCGCTCCATCGTCCGAAAACAAAGTCGTCCGATCGTCGAAAACGACCACTGAACCTTGCGACTCGCGACATTGCGATCAATTCATATTAAGGTTTCGACCCCGGCCCTCGCGCTGGTTTTCGAGATAATCGCGAATAACCCCAATCGCTCCCTAAATTTTCAAAGTACCGCGAGTTTTCAGTGTGCTTCCGCACCATCTTCCGAACGCAAAGTCGTCCGAACATCGAAAACGACCACTGATCCTTGCGTGTCGCGACATTGCGATCAACTCATATTAAGGTTTCGACACCGGTCGTCGCGCTGGTTTTCGAGATAATCGGGAATAACCCCAATCGCTCCCTAAATTTTCAAAGTACCGCGAGTTTTCAGAGCGCTTCCGCACCATCTTCCGAACGCAAAGTCGTCCGAACGTCGAAAACGACCACTGATCCTTGCGTGTCGCGACATTGCGATCAATTCATATTAAGGTTTCGACCCCAGTCGTCGCGCTGGTTTTCGAGGTAATCGCGAATGACCACAATCGCTCCCAAAATTTTCAAAGTACCCCAAGTTTTCAGAGTGCTTCCGCACCATCTTCCGAACACAGAGTCGTCCGAACGTCGAAAACGATCACTGATCCTTGCATGTCGCGATATTGCGATCAATTCATATTAAGGTTTCGACCCCGGCACTCTCGCTGGTTTTCGAGATAATCGCGAATAACCCCAATCGCTCCCAAAATTTTCAAAGTACCGCGAGTTTTCAGAGTGCTTCCGCTCCATCGTCCGAAAACAAAGTCGTCCGAACGTCGAAAACGACCACTGATACTTGCGTGTCGCGATATTGCGATCAATTCATATTAAGGTTTCGATCCCGGCCCTCGCGCTGGTTTTCGATGTAATCGCGAATGACCACAATCGCTCCCAAAATTTTCAAAGTACCCCAAGTTTTCAGAATGCTTCCGCACCATCTTCCGAACACAAAGTCGTCCGAACGTCGAAAACGACCACTGATACTTGCATGTCGCGACATTGCGATCAATTCATATTAAGGTTTCGACCCCGGCCCTCGCGCTGGTTTTCGTGATAATCGCGAATAACCCCAATCGCTCCCTAAATTTTCAAAGTACCGCGAGCTTTCAGAGTCCTTCCGCACCATCGTCCGAACACAAAGTCGTCCGAACGTCCAAAACGACCACTGATCCTTGCGTGTCGCGACATTGCGATTAATTCATATTAAGGTTTCGACCCCAGTCGTCGCGCTGGTTTTCGAGGTAATCGCGAATGACCACAATCGCTCCCAAAATTTTCAAAGTACCGCGAGTTTTCAGAGTGCTTCCGCTCCATCGTCCGAAAACAAAGTCGTCCGATCGTCGAAAACGACCACTGAACCTTGCGACTCGCGACATTGCGATCAATTCATATTAAGGTTTCGACCCCGGCCCTCGCGCTGGTTTTCGAGATAATCGCGAATAACCCCAATCGCTCCCTAAATTTTCAAAGTACCGCGAGTTTTCAGAGTGTTTCCGCACCATCTTCCGAACGCAAAGTCGTCCGAACGTCGAAAACGACAACTGATCCTTGCGTGTCGCGACATTGCGATCAACTCATATTAAGGTTTCGACACCGGTCGTCGCGCTGGTTTTCGAGATAATCGGGAATAACCCCAATCGCTCCCTAAATTTTCAAAGTACCGCGAGTTTTCAGAGCGCTTCCGCACCATCTTCCGAACGCAAAGTCGTCCGAAC
Source organism: Andrena marginata (assembly GCA_963932335.1). Lineage (NCBI taxonomy): Eukaryota > Metazoa > Arthropoda > Insecta > Hymenoptera > Andrenidae > Andrena > Andrena marginata. The sequence continues at coordinate 622,405 of CAWVQI010000172.1, read as the reverse complement.
GTCGAAAACGACCACTGATCCTTGCGTGTCGCGACATTGCGATCAATTCATATTAAGGTTTCGACCCCAGTCGTCGCGCTGGTTTTCGAGGTAATCGCGAATGACCACAATCGCTCCCAAAATTTTCAAAGTACCCCAAGTTTTCAGAGTGCTTCCGCACCATCTTCCGAACACAAAGTCGTCCGAACGTCGAAAACGATCACTGATCCTTGCATGTCGCGATATTGCGATCAATTCATATTAAGGTTTCGACCCCGGCACTCGCGCTGGTTTTCGAGATAATCGCGAATAACCCCAATCGCTCCCAAAATTTTCAAAGTACCGCGAGTTTTCAGAGTGCTTCCGCTCCATCGTCCGAAAACAAAGTCGTCCGAACGTCGAAAACGACCACTGATACTTGCGTGTCGCGATATTGCGATCAATTCATATTAAGGTTTCGACCCCGGCCCTCGCGCTGGTTTTCGAGGTAATCGCGAATGACCACAATCGCTCCCAAAATTTTCAAAGTACCCCAAGTTTTCAGAGTGCTTCCGCACCATCTTCCGAACACAAAGTCGTCCGAACGTCGAAAACGACCACTGATACTTGCATGTCGCGACATTGCGATCAATTTTATATTAAGGTTTCGACCCCGGCCCTCGCGCTGGTTTTCGAGATAATCGCGAATAACCGCAATCGCTCCCAAAATTTTCTAAGTACCGCGAGTTTTCAGAGTCATTCTGCACCATCGGCGAACACAAAGTCGTCCGATCTTCGAAAACGACAACTGACCCTTGCGTGTCGCGGCATTGCGATCAATTCATTTTAAAGTTTCGACCCCGGTTGTCTCGCTGGTTTTCGAGATAATCGCGAATAACCGCAATCGCTCCCAAAATTTTCAAAGTACCGCGAGTTTTCAGAGTCATTCTGCACCATCGGCGAACACAAAGTCGTCCGATTTTCGAAAACGACAACTGATCCTTGCGTGTCGCGACATTGCGATCAATTCATTTTAAGGTTTCGACCCCGGTTGTCGCGCTGGTTTTCGAGATAATCGCGAATAACCGCAATCGCTCCCAAAATTTTCAAAGTACCCCAAGTTTTCAGAGTGCTTCCGCACCATCTTCCGAACACAAAGTCGTCCGAACGTCGAAAACGACCACTGATACTTGCATGTCGCGACATTGCGATCAATTTTATATTAAGGTTTCGACCCCGGCCCTCGCGCTGGTTTTCGAGATAATCGCGAATAACCGCAATCGCTCCCAAAATTTTCTAAGTACCGCGAGTTTTCAGAGTCCTTCCGCACCATCGTCCGAACACAAAGTCGTCCGATTGTAGAAAACGACCACTGATCCTTGCGAGTCGCGGCATTGCGATGAATTCATATTAAGGTTTCGACCACGGCCCTCGTGCTGGTTCTCGAGAAAATCGCGAATAACCCTAATCGCTCCCAAAATTTTCATAGTACCGCGAGTGTTCAGAGTCCTTCCGCACCATCGGCGAACACAAAGTCGTCCGATCTTCGAAAACGACAACTGACCCTTGTGTGTCGCGGCATTGCGATCAATTCATTTTAAAGTTTCGACCCCGGTTGACTCGCTGGTTTTCGAAGTAATCGCGAATATCCACAAAAGCTCCCAATATTTTCAAAGTACCGCGAGTTGTCAGAGTCTTTCCGCACCTTCGTCCGAACACAAAGACGCCCGATCGTCGAAAACGACCACAGATCCTTGCGTGTTGCGACATTGCGATCAATTCATATTAAGGTTTCGAGCCCGGTCGTCGCGCTGGTTTTCGAGATAATCGCGAATAACCTCAATCGCCCCAAAATTCTCAAAGTACCGCGAGTTTTCAGAGTCATTCTACACCATCGGCGAACACAAAGTCGTCCGATCTTCGAAAACGACCACTGATCCTTGCGTGTCGCGACATTGCGATCAATTCATATTAAGGTTTCGACCACAACCCTCGCGCTTGTTTTCGAGAAACTCGCGAATAATCATAGTCGCTCCCAAAATTTTCAATGTACCGCGAGTTGTCAGAGTCCTTCCGCACCATCGGCGAACACAAAGTCGTCCGATCTTCGAAAACGACCACTGATCCTTGCGTGTTGCGACATTGCGATCAATTCATATTAAGGTTTCGACCTCGGCCCTTGCGCTGGTTTTCGAGAAAATCGCGAATAACCCTAATCGCTCCCAAAATTTTCATAGTACCGCGAGTGTTCAGAGTCCTTCCGCACCATCGGCGAACACAAAGTCGTCCGATCTTCGAAAACGACCACTGATCCTTGCGACTCGCGACATTGCGATCAATTCATATTAAGGTTTCGAACCCGGGCCTCGCGCTGGTTTTCGTGATAATCGCGAATAACCCCAATCGCTCCCTAAATTTTCAAAATACCGCGAGTTTTCTGAGTGCTTCCGCTCCATCTTACGAACACAAAGTCGTCCGAACGTCGAAAACGACCACTGATCCTTGCGTGTCGCGACATTGCGATCAATTCATATTAAGGTTTCGACCTCGGCCCTCGCGCTGGTTTTCGTGATAATCGCGAATAACCCCAATCGCTCCCTAAATTTTCAAAGTACCGCGAGCTTTCAGAGTCCTTCCGCACCATCGTCCGAACACAAAGTCGTCCGAACGTCCAAAACGATCACTGATCCTTGCATGTCGCGACATTGCGATCAATTCATATTAAGGTTTCGACCCCGGCACTCGCGCTGGTTTTCGAGATAATCGCGAATAACCCCAATCGCTCCCAAAATTTTCAAAGTACCGCGTGTTTTCAGAGTGCTTCCGCTCCATCGTCCGAAAACAAAGTCGTCCGATCGTCGAAAACGACCACTGATCCTTGCGACTCGCGACATTGCGATCAATTCATATTAAGGTTTCGAACCCGGGCCTCGCGCTGGTTTTCGTGATAATCGCGAATAACCCCAATCACTCCCTAAATTTTCAAAGTACCGCGAGTTTTCAGAGTGCTTCCGCACCATCTTCCGAACGCAAAGTCGTCCGAACGTCGAAAACGACCACTGATCCTTGCGACTCGCGACATTGCGATCAATTCATATTAAGGTTTCGACCCCGGCCCTCGCGCTGGTTTTCGTGATAATCGCGAATAACCCCAATCGCTCCCTAAATTTTCAAAGTACCGCGAGTTTTCAGAGTGCTTCCGCACCATCTTCCGAACACAAAGTCGTCCGAACGTCGAAAACGACCACTGATCCTTGCGTGTCGCGACATTGCGATCAATTCATATTAAGTTTTCGACCCCGGTCGTCGCGCTGATTTTCGAGATAATCGCGAATAACCCCAATCACTCCCAAAATTTTCAAAGTACCGCGAGCTTTCAGAGTCCTTCCGCACCATCGTCCGAACACAAAGTCGTCCGAACGTCGAAAACGACCACTGATCATTGCGTGTCGCGACATTGCGATCAATTCATATTAAGGTTTCGACCCCGGTCATCGCGCTAGTTTCAAAATAATCGCGAATAACCCCAATCGCGCCGAAAATTTTCAAAGTACCGCGAGTTGTCAGAGTCCTTCCGCACCATCGTCCGAACACAAAGTCGTCCGAACGTCGAAAACGACCACTGATCCTTGCGTGTCGCGACATTGCGATCAATTCATATTAAGGTTTCGACCCCAGTCGTCGCGCTGGTTTTCGAGGTAATCGCGAATGACCACAATCGCTCCCAAAATTTTCAAAGTACCCCAAGTTTTCAGAGTGCTACCGCACCATCTTCCGAACACAAAGTCGTCCGAACGTCGAAAACGACCACTGATACTTTCATGTCGCGACATTGCGATCAATTTTATATTAAGGTTTCGACCCCGGCCCTCGCGCTGGTTTTCGAGATAATCGCGAATAACCCCAATCGCTCCCAAAATTTTCAAAGTACCGCGAGTTTTCAGAGTGCTTTCGCTCCATCGTCCGAAAACAAAGTCGTCCGATCGTCGAAAACGACCACTGATCCTTGCGACTCGCGACATTGCGATCAATTCATATTAAGGTTTCGACCCCGGCCCTCGCGCTGGTTTTCGTGATAATCGCGAATAACCCCAATCGCTCCCTAAATTTTCAAAGTACCGCGAGCTTTCAGAGTCCTTCCGCACCATCGTCCGAACACAAAGTCGTCCGAACGTCCAAAACGACCACTGATCCTTGCGTGTCGCGACATTGCGATTAATTCATATTAAGGTTTCGACCCAAGTCGTCGCACTGGTTTTCGAGGTAATCGCGAATGACCACAATCGCTCCCAAAATTTTCAAAGTACCCCAAGTTTTCAGAGTGCCTCCGCACCATCTTCCGAACACAAAGTCGTCCGAACGTCGAAAACGACCACTGATACTTGCGTGTCGCGATATTGCGATCAATTCATATTAAGGTTTCGACCCCGGCCCTCGCGCTGGTTTTCGAGGTAATCGCGAATGACCACAATCGCTCCCAAAATTTTCAAAGTACCCCAAGTTTTCAGAGTCCTTCCGCACCATCGTCCGAACACAAAGTCGTCCGATTTTCGAAAACGACCACTGATCCTTGCGTGTTGCGACATTGCGATCAATTTATACTAAGGTTTCGACCCCGGTCGTCGCGCTGGTTTCGGAGATAATCGCGAAAAACCGCAATCGCTCCCAAAATTTTCAAAGTCCCGCGAGTTTTCAGAGTCCTTCCGCACCATCGGCGAACACAAAGTCGTCCGATCTTCGAAAACGACAACTGTCCCTTGCGTGTTGCGGCATTGCGATCAATTCATTTTAAAGTTTCGACCCTGGTGGTCTCGCTGGTTTTCGAAGTAATCGCGAATATCCACAATCGCTCCCAATATTTTCAAAGTACCGCGAGTTTTCAGAGTCCTTCCGCACCTTCGTCCGAACACAAAGACGCCCGATCGTCGAAAACGAACACAGATCCTTGCGTGTTGCGACATTGCGATCAATTCATATTAAGGTTTCGACCCCGGCCGTCGCGCTGGTTTTCGAGGTAATCGCGAATAACCCTAATCGCTCCCAAAATTTTCAAAGTACCGCGAGTTTTCAGAGACCTTCCGCACCATCGGCGAACACAAAGTCGTCCGATCTTCGAAAACGACAACTGACACTTGCGTGTCGCGGCATTGCGATCAATTCATTTTAAAGTTTCGACCCCGGTGGTCTCGCTGGTTTTCGAAGTAATCGCGACTATCCACAATCGCTCCCAATATTTTCAAAGTACCGCGAGTTGTCAGAGTCCTTCCGCACCTTCGTCCGAACACAAAGACGCCCGATCGTCGAAAACGGCCACAGATCCTTGCGTGTTGCGACATTGCGATCAATTCATATTTAGGTTTCGACCCCGGTCGTCGCGCTGGTTTTCGAGATAATCGCGAATAACCGCAATCGCTCCCAAAATTTTCAAAGTCCCGCGAGTTTTCAGAGTCCTTCCGCACCATCGGCGAACACAAAGTCGTCCGATCTTCGAAAACGACAACTGATCCTTGCGTGTCGCGACATTGCGATCAATTCATATTAAGGTTTCGACCCCGGTCGTCGCGTTGGTTTTCGAGATAATCGCGAATAACCGCAATCGCTTCGAAAATTTTCAAAGTCCCGCGAGTTTTCAGAGTGCTTCCGCACCATCTTCCGAACACAAAGTCGTCCGAACGTCGAAAACGATCACTGATCCTTGCGAGTCGCGGCATTGCGATGAATTCATATTAAGGTTTCGACCACGGCCCTCGTGCTGGTTCTCGAGAAAATCGCGAATAACCCTAATCGCTCCCAAAATTTTCATAGTACCGCGAGTGTTCAGAGTCCTTCCGCACCATCGGCGAACACAAAGTCGTCCGATCTTCGAAAACGACAACTGACCCTTGTGTGTCGCGGCATTGCGATCAATTCATTTTAAAGTTTCGACCCCGGTTGACTCGCTGGTTTTCGAAGTAATCGCGAATATCCACAAAAGCTCCCAATATTTTCAAAGTACCGCGAGTTGTCAGAGTCTTTCCGCACCTTCGTCCGAACACAAAGACGCCCGATCGTCGAAAACGACCACAGATCCTTGCGTGTTGCGACATTGCGATCAATTCATATTAAGGTTTCGAGCCCGGTCGTCGCGCTGGTTTTCGAGATAATCGCGAATAACCTCAATCGCCCCAAAATTCTCAAAGTACCGCGAGTTTTCAGAGTCATTCTACACCATCGGCGAACACAAAGTCGTCCGATCTTCGAAAACGACCACTGATCCTTGCGTGTCGCGACATTGCGATCAATTCATATTAAGGTTTCGACCACAACCCTCGCGCTTGTTTTCGAGAAACTCGCGAATAATCATAGTCGCTCCCAAAATTTTCAATGTACCGCGAGTTGTCAGAGTCCTTCCGCACCATCGGCGAACACAAAGTCGTCCGATCTTCGAAAACGACCACTGATCCTTGCGTGTTGCGACATTGCGATCAATTCATATTAAGGTTTCGACCTCGGCCCTTGCGCTGGTTTTCGAGAAAATCGCGAATAACCCTAATCGCTCCCAAAATTTTCATAGTACCGCGAGTGTTCAGAGTCCTTCCGCACCATCGGCGAACACAAAGTCGTCCGATCTTCGAAAACGACCACTGATCCTTGCGTGTCCCGACATTGCGATCAATTCATATTAAGGTTTCGACACCGGTCGTCGCGCTGGTTTTCGAGATAATCGCGAATAACCCCAATCGCTCCAAAATTTTCATAGTACCGCGAGTGTTCAGAGTCCTTCCGCACCATCAGCGAACACAAAGTCGTCCGATCTTCGAAAACGACCACTGATCCTTGCGTGTCCCGACATTGCGATCAATTCATATTAAGGTTTCGACACCGGTCGTCGCGCTGGTTTTCGAGATAATCGCGAATAACCCCAATCGCTCCAAAATTTTCAAACTACCTCGAGTTTTCAGAGTCCTTCCGCACCATCGTCCTAACGCAAAGTTGAATGATCGTCGAAAACGAACACTGATCCTTGCGTGTTGCGACATTGCGATCAATTCATATTAAGGTTTCGACCCCGGCCCTCGCGCTGGTTTTCGAGGTAATCGCGAATGACCACAATCGCTCCCAAAATTTTCAAAGTACCCCAAGTTTTCAGAGTCCTTCCGCACCATCGTCCGAACACAAAGTCGTCCGATCTTCGAAAACGACCACTGATCCTTGCGTGTTGCGACATTGCGATCAATTTATACTAAGGTTTCGACCTCGGTCGTCGCGCTGGTTTTCGAGATAATCGCGAAAAACCGCAATCGCTCCCAAAATTTTCAAAGTCCCGCGAGTTTTCAGAGTCCTTCCGCACCATCGGCGAACACAAAGTCGTCCGATCTTCGAAAACGACAACTGACCCTTGCGTGTTGCGGCATTGCGATCAATTCATTTTAAAGTTTCGACCCTGGTGGTCTCGCTGGTTTTCGAAGTAATCGCGAATATCCACAATCGCTCCCAATATTTTCAAAGTACCGCGAGTTGTCAGAGTCCTTCCGCACCTTCGTCCGAACACAAAGACGCCCGATCGTCGAAAACGAACACAGATCCTTGCGTGTTGCGACATTGCGATCAATTCATATTAAGGTTTCGACACCGGCCGTCGCGCTGGTTTTCGAGGTAATCGCGAATAACCCTAATCGCTCCCAAAATTTTCAAAGTACCGCGAGTTTTCAGAGACCTTCCGCACCATCGGCGAACACAAAGTCGTCCGATCTTCGAAAACGACAACTGACACTTGCGTGTCGCGGCATTGCGATCAATTCATTTTAAAGTTTCGACCCCGGTTGTCTCGCTGGTTTTCGAGATAATCGCGAATAACCGCAATCGCTCCCAAAATTTTCAAAGTACCGCGAGTTTTCAGAGTCATTCTGCACCATCGGCGAACACAAAGTCGTCCGATTTTCGAAAACGACAACTGATCCTTGCGTGTCGCGACATTGCGATCAATTCATTTTAAGGTTTCGACCCCGGTTGTCGCGCTGGTTTTCGAGATAATCGCGAATAACCGCAATCGCTCCCAAAATTTTCAAAGTACCGCGAGTTTTCAGAGTCATTCCGCACCATCGGCGAACACAAAGTCGTCCGATTTTCGAAAACGACCACTGATCCTTGCGTGTGCGACATTGCGATCAATTCATATTAAGGTTTCGACCAGGGCCCTCGCGCTGGTTTTCGAGATAATCGCGAATAACCCAAATCGCTCCCAAAATTTTCAAAGTACCGCGAGTTTTCAGAGTCCTTCCGCACCATCGTCCGAACACAAAGTCGTCCGATTGTAGAAAACGACCACTGATCCTTGCGAGTCGCGGCATTGCGATGAATTCATATTAAGGTTTCGACCACGGCCCTCGTGCTGGTTCTCGAGAAAATCGCGAATAACCCTAATCGCTCCCAAAATTTTCATAGTACCGCGAGTGTTCAGAGTCCTTCCGCACCATCGGCGAACACAAAGTCGTCCGATCTTCGAAAACGACAACTGACCCTTGTGTGTCGCGGCATTGCGATCAATTCATTTTAAAGTTTCGACCCCGGTTGACTCGCTGGTTTTCGAAGTAATCGCGAATATCCACAAAAGCTCCCAATATTTTCAAAGTACCGCGAGTTGTCAGAGTCTTTCCGCACCTTCGTCCGAACACAAAGACGCCCGATCGTCGAAAACGACCACAGATCCTTGCGTGTTGCGACATTGCGATCAATTCATATTAAGGTTTCGAGCCCGGTCGTCGCGCTGGTTTTCGAGATAATCGCGAATAACCTCAATCGCCCCAAAATTCTCAAAGTACCGCGAGTTTTCAGAGTAATTCTACACCATCGGCGAACACAAAGTCGTCCGATCTTCGAAAACGACCACTGATCCTTGCGTGTCGCGACATTGCGATCAATTCATATTAAGGTTTCGACCACAACCCTCGCGCTTGTTTTCGAGAAACTCGCGAATAATCATAGTCGCTCCCAAAATTTTCAATGTACCGCGAGTTGTCAGAGTCCTTCCGCACCATCGGCGAACACAAAGTCGTCCGATCTTCGAAAACGACCACTGATCCTTGCGTGTTGCGACATTGCGATCAATTCATATTAAGGTTTCGACCTCGGCCCTTGCGCTGGTTTTCGAGAAAATCGCGAATAACCCTAATCGCTCCCAAAATTTTCATAGTACCGCGAGTGTTCAGAGTCCTTCCGCACCATCGGCGAACACAAAGTCGTCCGATCTTCGAAAACGACCACTGATCCTTGCGTGTCCCGACATTGCGATCAATTCATATTAAGGTTTCGACACCGGTCGTCGCGCTGGTTTTCGAGATAATCGCGAATAACCCCAATCGCTCCAAAATTTTCATAGTACCGCGAGTGTTCAGAGTCCTTCCGCACCATCGGCGAACACAAAGTCGTCCGATCTTCGAAAACGACCACTGATCCTTGCGTGTCCCGACATTGCGATCAATTCATATTAAGGTTTCGACACCGGTCGTCGCGCTGGTTTTCGAGATAATCGCGAATAACCCCAATCGCTCCAAAATTTTCAAACTACCTCGAGTTTTCAGAGTCCTTCCGCACCATCGTCCTAACGCAAAGTTGAATGATCGTCGAAAACGAACACTGATCCTTGCGTGTTGCGATATTGCGATCAATTCATATTAAGGTTTCGACCCCGGCCCTCGCGCTGGTTTTCGAGGTAATCGCGAATGACCACAATCGCTCCCAAAATTTTCAAAGTACCCCAAGTTTTCAGAGTCCTTCCGCACCATCGTCCGAACACAAAGTCGTCCGATCTTCGAAAACGACCACTGATCCTTGCGTGTTGCGACATTGCGATCAATTTATACTAAGGTTTCGACCTCGGTCGTCGCGCTGGTTTTCGAGATAATCGCGAAAAACCGCAATCGCTCCCAAAATTTTCAAAGTCCCGCGAGTTTTCAGAGTCCTTCCGCACCATCGGCGAACACAAAGTCGTCCGATCTTCGAAAACGACAACTGACCCTTGCGTGTTGCGGCATTGCGATCAATTCATTTTAAAGTTTCGACCCTGGTGGTCTCGCTGGTTTTCGAAGTAATCGCGAATATCCACAATCGCTCCCAATATTTTCAAAGTACCGCGAGTTGTCAGAGTCCTTCCGCACCTTCGTCCGAACACAAAGACGCCCGATCGTCGAAAACGAACACAGATCCTTGCGTGTTGCGACATTGCGATCAATTCATATTAAGGTTTCGACACCGGCCGTCGCGCTGGTTTTCGAGGTAATCGCGAATAACCCTAATCGCTCCCAAAATTTTCAAAGTACCGCGAGTTTTCAGAGACCTTCCGCACCATCGGCGAACACAAAGTCGTCCGATCTTCGAAAACGACAACTGACACTTGCGTGTCGCGGCATTGCGATCAATTCATTTTAAAGTTTCGACCCCGGTTGTCTCGCTGGTTTTCGAGATAATCGCGAATAACCGCAATCGCTCCCAAAATTTTCAAAGTACCGCGAGTTTTCAGAGTCATTCTGCACCATCGGCGAACACAAAGTCGTCCGATTTTCGAAAACGACAACTGATCCTTGCGTGTCGCGACATTGCGATCAATTCATATTAAGGTTTCGACCCCGGCACTCGCGCTGGTTTTCGAGATAATCGCGAATAACCCCAATCGCTCCCAAAATTTTCAAAGTACCGCAAGTTTTCAGAGTGCTTCCGCTCCATCGTCCGAAAACAAAGTCGTCCGAACGTCGAAAACGACCACTGATACTTGCGTGTCGCGATATTGCGATCAATTCATATTAAGGTTTCGACCCCGGCCCTCGCGCTGGTTTTCGAGGTAACCGCGAATGACCACAATCGCTCCCAAAATTTTCAAAGTACCCCAAGTTTTCAGAGTCCTTCCGCACCATCGTCCGAACACAAAGTCGTCCGATTTTCGAAAACGACCACTGATCCTTGCGTGTTGCGACATTGCGATCAATTTATACTAAGGTTTCGACCCCGGTCGTCGCGCTGGTTTTCGAGATAATCGCGAAAAACCGCAATCGCTCCCAAAATTTTCAAAGTCCCGAGAGTTTTCAGAGTCCTTCCGCACCATCGGCGAACACAAAGTCGTCCGATCTTCGAAAACGACAACTGACCCTTGCGTGTTGCGGCATTGCGATCAATTCATTTTAAAGTTTCGACCCTGGTGGTCTCGCTGGTTTTCGAAGTAATCGCGAATATCCACAATCGCTCCCAATATTTTCAAAGTACCGCGAGTTGTCAGAGTCCTTCCGCACCTTCGTCCGAACACAAAGACGCCCGATCGTCGAAAACGAACACAGATCCTTGCGTGTTGCGACATTGCGATCAATTCATATTAAGGTTTCGACCCCGGCCGTCGCGCTGGTTTTCGAGGTAATCGCGAATAACCCTAATCGCTCCCAAAATTTTCAAAGTACCGCGAGTTTTCAGAGACCTTCCGCACCATCGGCGAACACAAAGTCGTCCGATCTTCGAAAACGACAACTGACACTTGCGTGTCGCGGCATTGCGATCAATTCATTTTAAAGTTTCGACCCCGGTTGTCTCGCTGGTTTTCGAGATAATCGCGAATAACCGCAATCGCTCCCAAAATTTTCAAAGTACCGCGAGTTTTCAGAGTCATTCTGCACCATCGGCGAACACAAAGTCGTCCGATTGTAGAAAACGACCACTGATCCTTGCGAGTCGCGGCATTGCGATGAATTCATATTAAGGTTTCGACCACGGCCCTCGTGCTGGTTCTCGAGAAAATCGCGAATAACCCTAATCGCTCCCAAAATTTTCATAGTACCGCGAGTGTTCAGAGTCCTTCCGCACCATCGGCGAACACAAAGTCGTCCGATCTTCGAAAACGACAACTGACCCTTGTGTGTCGCGGCATTGCGATCAATTCATTTTAAAGTTTCGACCCCGGTTGACTCGCTGGTTTTCGAAGTAATCGCGAATATCCACAAAAGCTCCCAATATTTTCAAAGTACCGCGAGTTGTCAGAGTCTTTCCGCACCTTCGTCCGAACACAAAGACGCCCGATCGTCGAAAACGACCACAGATCCTTGCGTGTTGCGACATTGCGATCAATTCATATTAAGGTTTCGAGCCCGGTCGTCGCGCTGGTTTTCGAGATAATCGCGAATAACCTGAATCGCCCCAAAATTCTCAAAGTACCGCGAGTTTTCAGAGTCATTCTACACCATCGGCGAACACAAAGTCGTCCGATCTTCGAAAACGACCACTGATCCTTGCGTGTCGCGACATTGCGATCAATTCATATTAAGGTTTCGACCACAACCCTCGCGCTTGTTTTCGAGAAACTCGCGAATAATCATAGTCGCTCCCAAAATTTTCAATGTACCGCGAGTTGTCAGAGTCCTTCCGCACCATCGGCGAACACAAAGTCGTCCGATCTTCGAAAACGACCACTGATCCTTGCGTGTTGCGACATTGCGATCAATTCATATTAAGGTTTCGACCTCGGCCCTTGCGCTGGTTTTCGAGAAAATCGCGAATAACCCTAATCGCTCCCAAAATTTTCATAGTACCGCGAGTATTCAGAGTCCTTCCGCACCATCGGCGAACACAAAGTCGTCCGATCTTCGAAAACGACCACTGATCCTTGCGTGTCCCGACATTGCGATCAATTCATATTAAGGTTTCGACACCGGTCGTCGCGCTGGTTTTCGAGATAATCGCGAATAACCCCAATCGCTCCAAAATTTTCATAGTACCGCGAGTGTTCAGAGTCCTTCCGCACCATCGGCGAACACAAAGTCGTCCGATCTTCGAAAACGACCACTGATCCTTGCGTGTCCCGACATTGCGATCAATTCATATTAAGGTTTCGACACCGGTCGTCGCGCTGGTTTTCGAGATAATCGCGAATAACCCCAATCGCTCCAAAATTTTCAAACTACCTCGAGTTTTCAGAGTCCTTCCGCACCATCGTCCTAACGCAAAGTTGAATGATCGTCGAAAACGAACACTGATCCTTGCGTGTTGCGACATTGCGATCAATTCATATTAAGGTTTCGACCCCGGCCCTCGCGCTGGTTTTCGAGGTAATCGCGAATGACCACAATCGCTCCCAAAATTTTCAAAGTACCCCAAGTTTTCAGAGTCCTTCCACACCATCGTCCGAACACAAAGTCGTCCGATCTTCGAAAACGACCACTGATCCTTGCGTGTTGCGACATTGCGATCAATTTATACTAAGGTTTCGACCTCGGTCGTCGCGCTGGTTTTCGAGATAATCGCGAAAAACCGCAATCGCTCCCAAAATTTTCAAAGTCCCGCGAGTTTTCAGAGTCCTTCCGCACCATCGGCGAACACAAAGTCGTCCGATCTTCGAAAACGACAACTGACCCTTGCGTGTTGCGGCATTGCGATCAATTCATTTTAAAGTTTCGACCCTGGTGGTCTCGCTGGTTTTCGAAGTAATCGCGAATATCCACAATCGCTCCCAATATTTTCAAAGTACCGCGAGTTGTCAGAGTCCTTCCGCACCTTCGTCCGAACACAAAGACGCCCGATCGTCGAAAACGAACACAGATCCTTGCGTGTTGCGACATTGCGATCAATTCATATTAAGGTTTCGACACCGGCCGTCGCGCTGGTTTTCGAGGTAATCGCGAATAACCCTAATCGCTCCCAAAATTTTCAAAGTACCGCGAGTTTTCAGAGACCTTCCGCACCATCGGCGAACACAAAGTCGTCCGATCTTCGAAAACGACAACTGACACTTGCGTGTCGCGGCATTGCGATCAATTCATTTTAAAGTTTCGACCCCGGTTGTCTCGCTGGTTTTCGAGATAATCGCGAATAACCGCAATCGCTCCCAAAATTTTCAAAGTACCGCGAGTTTTCAGAGTCATTCTGCACCATCGGCGAACACAAAGTCGTCCGATTTTCGAAAACGACAACTGATCCTTGCGTGTCGCGACATTGCGATCAATTCATTTTAAGGTTTCGACCCCGGCCGTCGCGCTGGTTTTCGAGGTAATCGCGAATAACCCTAATCGCTCCCAAAATTTTCAAAGTACCGCGAGTTTTCAGAGACCTTCCGCACCATCGGCGAACACAAAGTCGTCCGATCTTCGAAAACGACAACTGACACTTGCGTGTCGCGGCATTGCGATCAATTCATTTTAAAGTTTCGACCCCGGTTGTCTCGCTGGTTTTCGAGATAATCGCGAATAACCGCAATCGCTCCCAAAATTTTCAAAGTACCGCGAGTTTTCAGAGTCATTCTGCACCATCGGCGAACACAAAGTCGTCCGATTTTCGAAAACGACAACTGATCCTTGCGTGTCGCGACATTGCGATCAATTCATTTTAAGGTTTCGACCCCGGTTGTCGCGCTGGTTTTCGAGATAATCGCGAATAACCGCAATCGCTCCCAAAATTTTCAAAGTACCGCGAGTTTTCAGAGTCATTCCGCACCATCGGCGAACACAAAGTCGTCCGATTTTCGAAAACGACCACTGATCCTTGCGTGTGCGACATTGCGATCAATTCATATTAAGGTTTCGACCAGGGCCCTCGCGCTGGTTTTCGAGATAATCGCGAATAACCCAAATCGCTCCCAAAATTTTCAAAGTACCGCGAGTTTTCAGAGTCCTTCCGCACCATCGTCCGAACACAAAGTCGTCCGATTGTAGAAAACGACCACTGATCCTTGCGAGTCGCGGCATTGCGATGAATTCATATTAAGGTTTCGACCACGGCCCTCGTGCTGGTTCTCGAGAAAATCGCGAATAACCCTAATCGCTCCCAAAATTTTCATAGTACCGCGAGTGTTCAGAGTCCTTCCGCACCATCGGCGAACACAAAGTCGTCCGATCTTCGAAAACGACAACTGACCCTTGTGTGTCGCGGCATTGCGATCAATTCATTTTAAAGTTTCGACCCCGGTTGACTCGCTGGTTTTCGAAGTAATCGCGAATATCCACAAAAGCTCCCAATATTTTCAAAGTACCGCGAGTTGTCAGAGTCTTTCCGCACCTTCGTCCGAACACAAAGACGCCCGATCGTCGAAAACGACCACAGATCCTTGCGTGTTGCGACATTGCGATCAATTCATATTAAGGTTTCGAGCCCGGTCGTCGCGCTGGTTTTCGAGATAATCGCGAATAACCTCAATCGCCCCAAAATTCTCAAAGTACCGCGAGTTTTCAGAGTCATTCTACACCATCGGCGAACACAAAGTCGTCCGATCTTCGAAAACGACCACTGATCCTTGCGTGTCGCGACATTGCGATCAATTCATATTAAGGTTTCGACCACAACCCTCGCGCTTGTTTTCGAGAAACTCGCGAATAATCATAGTCGCTCCCAAAATTTTCAATGTACCGCGAGTTGTCAGAGTCCTTCCGCACCATCGGCGAACACAAAGTCGTCCGATCTTCGAAAACGACCACTGATCCTTGCGTGTTGCGACATTGCGATCAATTCATATTAAGGTTTCGACCTCGGCCCTTGCGCTGGTTTTCGAGAAAATCGCGAATAACCCTAATCGCTCCCAAAATTTTCATAGTACCGCGAGTGTTCAGAGTCCTTCCGCACCATCGGCGAACACAAAGTCGTCCGATCTTCGAAAACGACCACTGATCCTTGCGTGTCCCGACATTGCGATCAATTCATATTAAGGTTTCGACACCGGTCGTCGCGCTGGTTTTCGAGATAATCGCGAATAGCCCCAATCGCTCCAAAATTTTCATAGTACCGCGAGTGTTCAGAGTCCTTCCGCACCATCGGCGAACACAAAGTCGTCCGATCTTCGAAAACGACCACTGATCCTTGCGTGTCCCGACATTGCGATCAATTCATATTAAGGTTTCGACACCGGTCGTCGCGCTGGTTTTCGAGATAATCGCGAATAACCCCAATCGCTCCAAAATTTTCAAACTACCTCGAGTTTTCAGAGTCCTTCCGCACCATCGTCCTAACGCAAAGTTGAATGATCGTCGAAAACGAACACTGATCCTTGCGTGTTGCGACATTGCGATCAATTCATATTAAGGTTTCGACCCCGGCCCTCGCGCTGGTTTTCGAGGTAATCGCGAATGACCACAATCGCTCCCAAAATTTTCAAAGTACCCCAAGTTTTCAGAGTCCTTCCGCACCATCGTCCGAACACAAAGTCGTCCGATCTTCGAAAACGACCTCTGATCCTTGCGTGTTGCGACATTGCGATCAATTCATATTAAGGTTTCGACCTCGGCCCTCGCGCTGGTTTTCGAGATAATCGCGAATAACCCTAATCGCTCCCAACATTTTCAAAGTACCGCGAGTTTTCAGAGTCCTTCCGCTCCATCGTCCGAAAACAAAGTCGTCCGATCGTCGAAAACGACCACTGAACCTTGCGACTCGCGACATTGCGATCAATTCATATTAAGGTTTCGACCCCGGCCCTCGCGCTGGTTTTCGAGATAATCGCGAATAACCCCAATCGCTCCCTAAATTTTCAAAGTACCGCGAGTTTTCAGTGTGCTTCCGCACCATCTTCCGAACGCAAAGTCGTCCGAACATCGAAAACGACCACTGATCCTTGCGTGTCGCGACATTGCGATCAACTCATATTAAGGTTTCGACACCGGTCGTCGCGCTGGTTTTCGAGATAATCGGGAATAACCCCAATCGCTCCCTAAATTTTCAAAGTACCGCGAGTTTTCAGAGCGCTTCCGCACCATCTTCCGAACGCAAAGTCGTCCGAACGTCGAAAACGACCACTGATCCTTGCGTGTCGCGACATTGCGATCAATTCATATTAAGGTTTCGACCCCAGTCGTCGCGCTGGTTTTCGAGGTAATCGCGAATGACCACAATCGCTCCCAAAATTTTCAAAGTACCCCAAGTTTTCAGAGTGCTTCCGCACCATCTTCCGAACACAGAGTCGTCCGAACGTCGAAAACGATCACTGATCCTTGCATGTCGCGATATTGCGATCAATTCATATTAAGGTTTCGACCCCGGCACTCTCGCTGGTTTTCGAGATAATCGCGAATAACCCCAATCGCTCCCAAAATTTTCAAAGTACCGCGAGTTTTCAGAGTGCTTCCGCTCCATCGTCCGAAAACAAAGTCGTCCGAACGTCGAAAACGACCACTGATACTTGCGTGTCGCGATATTGCGATCAATTCATATTAAGGTTTCGATCCCGGCCCTCGCGCTGGTTTTCGATGTAATCGCGAATGACCACAATCGCTCCCAAAATTTTCAAAGTACCCCAAGTTTTCAGAATGCTTCCGCACCATCTTCCGAACACAAAGTCGTCCGAACGTCGAAAACGACCACTGATACTTGCATGTCGCGACATTGCGATCAATTCATATTAAGGTTTCGACCCCGGCCCTCGCGCTGGTTTTCGTGATAATCGCGAATAACCCCAATCGCTCCCTAAATTTTCAAAGTACCGCGAGCTTTCAGAGTCCTTCCGCACCATCGTCCGAACACAAAGTCGTCCGAACGTCCAAAACGACCACTGATCCTTGCGTGTCGCGACATTGCGATTAATTCATATTAAGGTTTCGACCCCAGTCGTCGCGCTGGTTTTCGAGGTAATCGCGAATGACCACAATCGCTCCCAAAATTTTCAAAGTACCGCGAGTTTTCAGAGTGCTTCCGCTCCATCGTCCGAAAACAAAGTCGTCCGATCGTCGAAAACGACCACTGAACCTTGCGACTCGCGACATTGCGATCAATTCATATTAAGGTTTCGACCCCGGCCCTCGCGCTGGTTTTCGAGATAATCGCGAATAACCCCAATCGCTCCCTAAATTTTCAAAGTACCGCGAGTTTTCAGAGTGTTTCCGCACCATCTTCCGAACGCAAAGTCGTCCGAACGTCGAAAACGACAACTGATCCTTGCGTGTCGCGACATTGCGATCAACTCATATTAAGGTTTCGACACCGGTCGTCGCGCTGGTTTTCGAGATAATCGGGAATAACCCCAATCGCTCCCTAAATTTTCAAAGTACCGCGAGTTTTCAGAGCGCTTCCGCACCATCTTCCGAACGCAAAGTCGTCCGAACGTCGAAAACGACCACTGATCCTTGCGTGTCGCGACATTGCGATCAATTCATATTAAGGTTTCGACCCCAGTCGTCGCGCTGGTTTTCGAGGTAATCGCGAATGACCACAATCGCTCCCAAAATTTTCAAAGTACCCCAAGTTTTCAGAGTGCTTCCGCACCATCTTCCGAACACAAAGTCGTCCGAACGTCGAAAACGATCACTGATCCTTGCATGTCGCGATATTGCGATCAATTCATATTAAGGTTTCGACCCCGGCACTCGCGCTGGTTTTCGAGATAATCGCGAATAACCCCAATCGCTCCCAAAATTTTCAAAGTACCGCGAGTTTTCAGAGTGCTTCCGCTCCATCGTCCGAAAACAAAGTCGTCCGAACGTCGAAAACGACCACTGATACTTGCGTGTCGCGATATTGCGATCAATTCATATTAAGGTTTCGACCCCGGCCCTCGCGCTGGTTTTCGAGGTAATCGCGAATGACCACAATCGCTCCCAAAATTTTCAAAGTACCCCAAGTTTTCAGAGTGCTTCCGCACCATCTTCCGAACACAAAGTCGTCCGAACGTCGAAAACGACCACTGATACTTGCATGTCGCGACATTGCGATCAATTTTATATTAAGGTTTCGACCCCGGCCCTCGCGCTGGTTTTCGAGATAATCGCGAATAACCGCAATCGCTCCCAAAATTTTCTAAGTACCGCGAGTTTTCAGAGTCATTCTGCACCATCGGCGAACACAAAGTCGTCCGATCTTCGAAAACGACAACTGACCCTTGCGTGTCGCGGCATTGCGATCAATTCATTTTAAAGTTTCGACCCCGGTTGTCTCGCTGGTTTTCGAGATAATCGCGAATAACCGCAATCGCTCCCAAAATTTTCAAAGTACCGCGAGTTTTCAGAGTCATTCTGCACCATCGGCGAACACAAAGTCGTCCGATTTTCGAAAACGACAACTGATCCTTGCGTGTCGCGACATTGCGATCAATTCATTTTAAGGTTTCGACCCCGGTTGTCGCGCTGGTTTTCGAGATAATCGCGAATAACCGCAATCGCTCCCAAAATTTTCAAAGTACCCCAAGTTTTCAGAGTGCTTCCGCACCATCTTCCGAACACAAAGTCGTCCGAACGTCGAAAACGACCACTGATACTTGCATGTCGCGACATTGCGATCAATTTTATATTAAGGTTTCGACCCCGGCCCTCGCGCTGGTTTTCGAGATAATCGCGAATAACCGCAATCGCTCCCAAAATTTTCTAAGTACCGCGAGTTTTCAGAGTCCTTCCGCACCATCGTCCGAACACAAAGTCGTCCGATTGTAGAAAACGACCACTGATCCTTGCGAGTCGCGGCATTGCGATGAATTCATATTAAGGTTTCGACCACGGCCCTCGTGCTGGTTCTCGAGAAAATCGCGAATAACCCTAATCGCTCCCAAAATTTTCATAGTACCGCGAGTGTTCAGAGTCCTTCCGCACCATCGGCGAACACAAAGTCGTCCGATCTTCGAAAACGACAACTGACCCTTGTGTGTCGCGGCATTGCGATCAATTCATTTTAAAGTTTCGACCCCGGTTGACTCGCTGGTTTTCGAAGTAATCGCGAATATCCACAAAAGCTCCCAATATTTTCAAAGTACCGCGAGTTGTCAGAGTCTTTCCGCACCTTCGTCCGAACACAAAGACGCCCGATCGTCGAAAACGACCACAGATCCTTGCGTGTTGCGACATTGCGATCAATTCATATTAAGGTTTCGAGCCCGGTCGTCGCGCTGGTTTTCGAGATAATCGCGAATAACCTCAATCGCCCCAAAATTCTCAAAGTACCGCGAGTTTTCAGAGTCATTCTACACCATCGGCGAACACAAAGTCGTCCGATCTTCGAAAACGACCACTGATCCTTGCGTGTCGCGACATTGCGATCAATTCATATTAAGGTTTCGACCACAACCCTCGCGCTTGTTTTCGAGAAACTCGCGAATAATCATAGTCGCTCCCAAAATTTTCAATGTACCGCGAGTTGTCAGAGTCCTTCCGCACCATCGGCGAACACAAAGTCGTCCGATCTTCGAAAACGACCACTGATCCTTGCGTGTTGCGACATTGCGATCAATTCATATTAAGGTTTCGACCTCGGCCCTTGCGCTGGTTTTCGAGAAAATCGCGAATAACCCTAATCGCTCCCAAAATTTTCATAGTACCGCGAGTGTTCAGAGTCCTTCCGCACCATCGGCGAACACAAAGTCGTCCGATCTTCGAAAACGACCACTGATCCTTGCGTGTCCCGACATTGCGATCAATTCATATTAAGGTTTCGACACCGGTCGTCGCGCTGGTTTTCGAGATAATCGCGAATAACCCCAATCGCTCCAAAATTTTCATAGTACCGCGAGTGTTCAGAGTCCTTCCGCAGCATCGGCGAACACAAAGTCGTCCGATCTTCGAAAACGACCACTGATCCTTGCGTGTCCCGACATTGCGATCAATTCATATTAAGGTTTCGACACCGGTCGTCGCGCTGGTTTTCGAGATAATCGCGAATAACCCCAATCGCTCCAAAATTTTCAAACTACCTCGAGTTTTCAGAGTCCTTCCGCACCATCGTCCTAACGCAAAGTTGAATGATCGTCGAAAACGAACACTGATCCTTGCGTGTTGCGACATTGCGATCAATTCATATTAAGGTTTCGACCCCGGCCCTCGCGCTGGTTTTCGAGGTAATCGCGAATGACCACAATCGCTCCCAAAATTTTCAAAGTACCCCAAGTTTTCAGAGTCCTTCCGCACCATCGTCCGAACACAAAGTCGTCCGATCTTCGAAAACGACCACTGATCCTTGCGTGTTGCGACATTGCGATCAATTTATACTAAGGTTTCGACCTCGGTCGTCGCGCTGGTTTTCGAGATAATCGCGAAAAACCGCAATCGCTCCCAAAATTTTCAAAGTCCCGCGAGTTTTCAGAGTCCTTCCGCACCATCGGCGAACACAAAGTCGTCCGATCTTCGAAAACGACAACTGACCCTTGCGTGTTGCGGCATTGCGATCAATTCATTTTAAAGTTTCGACCCTGGTGGTCTCGCTGGTTTTCGAAGTAATCGCGAATATCCACAATCGCTCCCAATATTTTCAAAGTACCGCGAGTTGTCAGAGTCCTTCCGCACCTTCGTCCGAACACAAAGACGCCCGATCGTCGAAAACGAACACAGATCCTTGCGTGTTGCGACATTGCGATCAATTCATATTAAGGTTTCGACACCGGCCGTCGCGCTGGTTTTCGAGGTAATCGCGAATAACCCTAATCGCTCCCAAAATTTTCAAAGTACCGCGAGTTTTCAGAGACCTTCCGCACCATCGGCGAACACAAAGTCGTCCGATCTTCGAAAACGACAACTGACACTTGCGTGTCGCGGCATTGCGATCAATTCATTTTAAAGTTTCGACCCCGGTTGTCTCGCTGGTTTTCGAGATAATCGCGAATAACCGCAATCGCTCCCAAAATTTTCAAAGTACCGCGAGTTTTCAGAGTCATTCTGCACCATCGGCGAACACAAAGTCGTCCGATTTTCGAAAACGACAACTGATCCTTGCGTGTCGCGACATTGCGATCAATTCATTTTAAGGTTTCGACCCCGGTTGTCGCGCTGGTTTTCGAGATAATCGCGAATAACCGCAATCGCTCCCAAAATTTTCAAAGTACCGCGAGTTTTCAGAGTGCTTCCGCACCATCTTCCGAACACAAAGTCGTCCGAACGTCGAAAACGACCACTGATACTTGCATGTCGCGACATTGCGATCAATTTTATATTAAGGTTTCGACCCCGGCCCTCGCGCTGGTTTTCGAGATAATCGCGAATAACCGCAATCGCTCCCAAAATTTTCTAAGTACCGCGAGTTTTCAGAGTCATTCTGCACCATCGGCGAACACAAAGTCGTCCGATTTTCGAAAACGACAACTGATCCTTGCGTGTCGCGACATTGCGATCAATTCATTTTAAGGTTTCGACCCCGGTTGTCGCGCTGGTTTTCGAGATAATCGCGAATAACCGCAATCGCTCCCAAAATTTTCAAAGTACCCCAAGTTTTCAGAGTGCTTCCGCACCATCTTCCGAACACAAAGTCGTCCGAACGTCGAAAACGACCACTGATACTTGCATGTCGCGACATTGCGATCAATTTTATATTAAGGTTTCGACCCCGGCCCTCGCGCTGGTTTTCGAGATAATCGCGAATAACCGCAATCGCTCCCAAAATTTTCTAAGTACCGCGAGTTTTCAGAGTCCTTCCGCACCATCGTCCGAACACAAAGTCGTCCGATTGTAGAAAACGACCACTGATCCTTGCGAGTCGCGGCATTGCGATGAATTCATATTAAGGTTTCGACCACGGCCCTCGTGCTGGTTCTCGAGAAAATCGCGAATAACCCTAATCGCTCCCAAAATTTTCATAGTACCGCGAGTGTTCAGAGTCCTTCCGCACCATCGGCGAACACAAAGTCGTCCGATCTTCGAAAACGACAACTGACCCTTGTGTGTCGCGGCATTGCGATCAATTCATTTTAAAGTTTCGACCCCGGTTGACTCGCTGGTTTTCGAAGTAATCGCGAATATCCACAAAAGCTCCCAATATTTTCAAAGTACCGCGAGTTGTCAGAGTCTTTCCGCACCTTCGTCCGAACACAAAGACGCCCGATCGTCGAAAACGACCACAGATCCTTGCGTGTTGCGACATTGCGATCAATTCATATTAAGGTTTCGAGCCCGGTCGTCGCGCTGGTTTTCGAGATAATCGCGAATAACCTCAATCGCCCCAAAATTCTCAAAGTACCGCGAGTTTTCAGAGTCATTCTACACCATCGGCGAACACAAAGTCGTCCGATCTTCGAAAACGACCACTGATCCTTGCGTGTCGCGACATTGCGATCAATTCATATTAAGGTTTCGACCACAACCCTCGCGCTTGTTTTCGAGAAACTCGCGAATAATCATAGTCGCTCCCAAAATTTTCAATGTACCGCGAGTTGTCAGAGTCCTTCCGCACCATCGGCGAACACAAAGTCGTCCGATCTTCGAAAACGACCACTGATCCTTGCGTGTTGCGACATTGCGATCAATTCATATTAAGGTTTCGACCTCGGCCCTTGCGCTGGTTTTCGAGAAAATCGCGAATAACCCTAATCGCTCCCAAAATTTTCATAGTACCGCGAGTGTTCAGAGTCCTTCCGCACCATCGGCGAACACAAAGTCGTCCGATCTTCGAAAACGACCACTGATCCTTGCGTGTCCCGACATTGCGATCAATTCATATTAAGGTTTCGACACCGGTCGTCGCGCTGGTTTTCGAGATAATCGCGAATAACCCCAATCGCTCCAAAATTTTCATAGTACCGCGAGTGTTCAGAGTCCTTCCGCACCATCGGCGAACACAAAGTCGTCCGATCTTCGAAAACGACCACTGATCCTTGCGTGTCCCGACATTGCGATCAATTCATATTAAGGTTTCGACACCGGTCGTCGCGCTGGTTTTCGAGATAATCGCGAATAACCCCAATCGCTCCAAAATTTTCAAACTACCTCGAGTTTTCAGAGTCCTTCCGCACCATCGTCCTAACGCAAAGTTGAATGATCGTCGAAAACGAACACTGATCCTTGCGTGTTGCGACATTGCGATCAATTCATATTAAGGTTTCGACCCCGGCCCTCGCGCTGGTTTTCGAGGTAATCGCGAATGACCACAATCGCTCCCAAAATTTTCAAAGTACCCCAAGTTTTCAGAGTCCTTCCGCACCATCGTCCGAACACAAAGTCGTCCGATCTTCGAAAACGACCACTGATCCTTGCGTGTTGCGACATTGCGATCAATTTATACTAAGGTTTCGACCTCGGTCGTCGCGCTGGTTTTCGAGATAATCGCGAAAAACCGCAATCGCTCCCAAAATTTTCAAAGTCCCGCGAGTTTTCAGAGTCCTTCCGCACCATCGGCGAACACAAAGTCGTCCGATCTTCGAAAACGACAACTGACCCTTGCGTGTTGCGGCATTGCGATCAATTCATTTTAAAGTTTCGACCCTGGTGGTCTCGCTGGTTTTCGAAGTAATCGCGAATATCCACAATCGCTCCCAATATTTTCAAAGTACCGCGAGTTGTCAGAGTCCTTCCGCACCTTCGTCCGAACACAAAGACGCCCGATCGTCGAAAACGAACACAGATCCTTGCGTGTTGCGACATTGCGATCAATTCATATTAAGGTTTCGACACCGGCCGTCGCGCAGGTTTTCGAGGTAATCGCGAATAACCCTAATCGCTCCCAAAATTTTCAAAGTACCGCGAGTTTTCAGAGACCTTCCGCACCATCGGCGAACACAAAGTCGTCCGATCTTCGAAAACGACAACTGACACTTGCGTGTCGCGGCATTGCGATCAATTCATTTTAAAGTTTCGACCCCGGTTGTCTCGCTGGTTTTCGAGATAATCGCGAATAACCGCAATCGCTCCCAAAATTTTCAAAGTACCGCGAGTTTTCAGAGTCATTCTGCACCATCGGCGAACACAAAGTCGTCCGATTTTCGAAAACGACAACTGATCCTTGCGTGTCGCGACATTGCGATCAATTCATTTTAAGGTTTCGACCCCGGTTGTCGCGCTGGTTTTCGAGATAATCGCGAATAACCGCAATCGCTCCCAAAATTTTCAAAGTACCGCGAGTTTTCAGAGTCATTCCGCACCATCGGCGAACACAAAGTCGTCCGATTTTCGAAAACGACCACTGATCCTTGCGTGTGCGACATTGCGATCAATTCATATTAAGGTTTCGACCAGGGCCCTCGCGCTGGTTTTCGAGATAATCGCGAATAACCCAAATCGCTCCCAAAATTTTCAAAGTACCGCGAGTTTTCAGAGTCCTTCCGCACCATCGTCCGAACACAAAGTCGTCCGATTGTAGAAAACGACCACTGATCCTTGCGAGTCGCGGCATTGCGATGAATTCATATTAAGGTTTCGACCACGGCCCTCGTGCTGGTTCTCGAGAAAATCGCGAATAACCCTAATCGCTCCCAAAATTTTCATAGTACCGCGAGTGTTCAGAGTCCTTCCGCACCATCGGCGAACACAAAGTCGTCCGATCTTCGAAAACGACAACTGACCCTTGTGTGTCGCGGCATTGCGATCAATTCATTTTAAAGTTTCGACCCCGGTTGACTCGCTGGTTTTCGAAGTAATCGCGAATATCCACAAAAGCTCCCAATATTTTCAAAGTACCGCGAGTTGTCAGAGTCTTTCCGCACCTTCGTCCGAACACAAAGACGCCCGATCGTCGAAAACGACCACAGATCCTTGCGTGTTGCGACATTGCGATCAATTCATATTAAGGTTTCGAGCCCGGTCGTCGCGCTGGTTTTCGAGATAATCGCGAATAACCTCAATCGCCCCAAAATTCTCAAAGTACCGCGAGTTTTCAGAGTCATTCTACACCATCGGCGAACACAAAGTCGTCCGATCTTCGAAAACGACCACTGATCCTTGCGTGTCGCGACATTGCGATCAATTCATATTAAGGTTTCGACCACAACCCTCGCGCTTGTTTTCGAGAAACTCGCGAATAATCATAGTCGCTCCCAAAATTTTCAATGTACCGCGAGTTGTCAGAGTCCTTCCGCACCATCGGCGAACACAAAGTCGTCCGATCTTCGAAAACGACCACTGATCCTTGCGTGTTGCGACATTGCGATCAATTCATATTAAGGTTTCGACCTCGGCCCTTGCGCTGGTTTTCGAGAAAATCGCGAATAACCCTAATCGCTCCCAAAATTTTCATAGTACCGCGAGTGTTCAGAGTCCTTCCGCACCATCGGCGAACACAAAGTCGTCCGATCTTCGAAAACGACCACTGATCCTTGCGTGTCCCGACATTGCGATCAATTCATATTAAGGTTTCGACACCGGTCGTCGCGCTGGTTTTCGAGATAATCGCGAATAACCCCAATCGCTCCAAAATTTTCATAGTACCGCGAGTGTTCAGAGTCCTTCCGCACCATCGGCGAACACAAAGTCGTCCGATCTTCGAAAACGACCACTGATCCTTGCGTGTTGCGACATTGCGATCAATTCATATTAAGGTTTCGACCTCGGCCCTCGCGCTGGTTTTCGAGATAATCGCGAATAACCCTAATCGCTCCCAACATTTTCAAAGTACCGCGAGTTTTCAGAGTCCTTCCGCTCCATCGTCCGAAAACAAAGTCGTCCGATCGTCGAAAACGACCACTGAACCTTGCGACTCGCGACATTGCGATCAATTCATATTAAGGTTTCGACCCCGGCCCTCGCGCTGGTTTTCGAGATAATCGCGAATAACCCCAATCGCTCCCTAAATTTTCAAAGTACCGCGAGTTTTCAGTGTGCTTCCGCACCATCTTCCGAACGCAAAGTCGTCCGAACGTCGAAAACGACCACTGATCCTTGCGTGTCGCGACATTGGGATCAACTCATATTAAGGTTTCGACACCGGTCGTCGCGCTGGTTTTCGAGATAATCGGGAATAACCCCAATCGCTCCCTAAATTTTCAAAGCACCGCGAGTTTTCAGAGCGCTTCCGCACCATCTTCCGAACGCAAAGTCGTCCGAACGTCGAAAACGACCACTGATCCTTGCGTGTCGCGACATTGCGATCAATTCATATTAAGGTTTCGACCCCAGTCGTCGCGCTGGTTTTCGAGGTAATCGCGAATGACCACAATCGCTCCCAAAATTTTCAAAGTACCCCAAGTTTTCAGAGTGCTTCCGCACCATCTTCCGAACACAAAGTCGTCCGAACGTCGAAAACGATCACTGATCCTTGCATGTCGCGATATTGCGATCAATTCATATTAAGGTTTCGACCCCGGCACTCTCGCTGGTTTTCGAGATAATCGCGAATAACCCCAATCGCTCCCAAAATTTTCAAAGTACCGCGAGTTTTCAGAGTGCTTCCGCTCCATCGTCCGAAAACAAAGTCGTCCGAACGTCGAAAACGACCACTGATACTTGCGTGTCGCGATATTGCGATCAATTCATATTAAGGTTTCGATCCCGGCCCTCGCGCTGGTTTTCGATGTAATCGCGAATGACCACAATCGCTCCCAAAATTTTCAAAGTACCCCAAGTTTTCAGAGTGCTTCCGCACCATCTTCCGAACACAAAGTCGTCCGAACGTCGAAAACGACCACTGATACTTGCATGTCGCGACATTGCGATCAATTCATATTAAGGTTTCGACCCCGGCCCTCGCGCTGGTTTTCGTGATAATCGCGAATAACCCCAATCGCTCCCTAAATTTTCAAAGTACCGCGAGCTTTCAGAGTCCTTCCGCACCATCGTCCGAACACAAAGTCGTCCGAACGTCCAAAACGACCACTGATCCTTGCGTGTCGCGACATTGCGATTAATTCATATTAAGGTTTCGACCCCAGTCGTCGCGCTGGTTTTCGAGGTAATCGCGAATGACCACAATCGCTCCCAAAATTTTCAAAGTACCGCGAGTTTTCAGAGTGCTTCCGCTCCATCGTCCGAAAACAAAGTCGTCCGATCGTCGAAAACGACCACTGAACCTTGCGACTCGCGACATTGCGATCAATTCATATTAAGGTTTCGACCCCGGCCCTCGCGCTGGTTTTCGAGATAATCGCGAATAACCCCAATCGCTCCCTAAATTTTCAAAGTACCGCGAGTTTTCAGAGTGTTTCCGCACCATCTTCCGAACGCAAAGTCGTCCGAACGTCGAAAACGACAACTGATCCTTGCGTGTCGCGACATTGCGATCAATTCATATTAAGGTTTCGACCACAACCCTCGCGCTTGTTTTCGAGAAACTCGCGAATAATCATAGTCGCTCCCAAAATTTTCAATGTACCGCGAGTTGTCAGAGTCCTTCCGCACCATCGGCGAACACAAAGTCGTCCGATCTTCGAAAACGACCACTGATCCTTGCGTGTTGCGACATTGCGATCAATTCATATTAAGGTTTCGACCTCGGCCCTTGCGCTGGTTTTCGAGAAAATCGCGAATAACCCTAATCGCTCCCAAAATTTTCATAGTACCGCGAGTGTTCAGAGTCCTTCCGCACCATCGGCGAACACAAAGTCGTCCGATCTTCGAAAACGACCACTGATCCTTGCGTGTCCCGACATTGCGATCAATTCATATTAAGGTTTCGACACCGGTCGTCGCGCTGGTTTTCGAGATAATCGCGAATAACCCCAATCGCTCCAAAATTTTCATAGTACCGCGAGTGTTCAGAGTCCTTCCGCACCATCGGCGAACACAAAGTCGTCCGATCTTCGAAAACGACCACTGATCCTTGCGTGTCCCGACATTGCGATCAATTCATATTAAGGTTTCGACACCGGTCGTCGCGCTGGTTTTCGAGATAATCGCGAATAACCCCAATCGCTCCAAAATTTTCAAACTACCTCGAGTTTTCAGAGTCCTTCCGCACCATCGTCCTAACGCAAAGTTGAATGATCGTCGAAAACGAACACTGATCCTTGCGTGTTGCGACATTGCGATCAATTCATATTAAGGTTTCGACCCCGGCCCTCGCGCTGGTTTTCGAGGTAATCGCGAATGACCACAATCGCTCCCAAAATTTTCAAAGTACCCCAAGTTTTCAGAGTCCTTCCGCACCATCGTCCGAACACAAAGTCGTCCGATCTTCGAAAACGACCACTGATCCTTGCGTGTTGCGACATTGCGATCAATTCATATTAAGGTTTCGACCTCGGCCCTCGCGCTGGTTTTCGAGATAATCGCGAATAACCCTAATCGCTCCCAACATTTTCAAAGTACCGCGAGTTTTCAGAGTCCTTCCGCTCCATCGTCCGAAAACAAAGTCGTCCGATCGTCGAAAACGACCACTGAACCTTGCGACTCGCGACATTGCGATCAATTCATATTAAGGTTTCGACCCCGGCCCTCGCGCTGGTTTTCGAGATAATCGCGAATAACCCCAATCGCTCCCTAAATTTTCAAAGTACCGCGAGTTTTCAGTGTGCTTCCGCACCATCTTCCGAACGCAAAGTCGTCCGAACGTCGAAAACGACCACTGATCCTTGCGTGTCGCGACATTGGGATCAACTCATATTAAGGTTTCGACACCGGTCGTCGCGCTGGTTTTCGAGATAATCGGGAATAACCCCAATCGCTCCCTAAATTTTCAAAGCACCGCGAGTTTTCAGAGCGCTTCCGCACCATCTTCCGAACGCAAAGTCGTCCGAACGTCGAAAACGACCACTGATCCTTGCGTGTCGCGACATTGCGATCAATTCATATTAAGGTTTCGACCCCAGTCGTCGCGCTGGTTTTCGAGGTAATCGCGAATGACCACAATCGCTCCCAAAATTTTCAAAGTACCCCAAGTTTTCAGAGTGCTTCCGCACCATCTTCCGAACACAAAGTCGACCGAACGTCGAAAACGATCACTGATCCTTGCATGTCGCGATATTGCGATCAATTCATATTAAGGTTTCGACCCCGGCACTCTCGCTGGTTTTCGAGATAATCGCGAATAACCCCAATCGCTCCCAAAATTTTCAAAGTACCGCGAGTTTTCAGAGTGCTTCCGCTCCATCGTCCGAAAACAAAGTCGTCCGAACGTCGAAAACGACCACTGATACTTGCGTGTCGCGATATTGCGATCAATTCATATTAAGGTTTCGATCCCGGCCCTCGCGCTGGTTTTCGATGTAATCGCGAATGACCACAATCGCTCCCAAAATTTTCAAAGTACCCCAAGTTTTCAGAGTGCTTCCGCACCATCTTCCGAACACAAAGTCGTCCGAACGTCGAAAACGACCACTGATACTTGCATGTCGCGACATTGCGATCAATTCATATTAAGGTTTCGACCCCGGCCCTCGCGCTGGTTTTCGTGATAATCGCGAATAACCCCAATCGCTCCCTAAATTTTCAAAGTACCGCGAGCTTTCAGAGTCCTTCCGCACCATCGTCCGAACACAAAGTCGTCCGAACGTCCAAAACGACCACTGATCCTTGCGTGTCGCGACATTGCGATTAATTCATATTAAGGTTTCGACCCCAGTCGTCGCGCTGGTTTTCGAGGTAATCGCGAATGACCACAATCGCTCCCAAAATTTTCAAAGTACCGCGAGTTTTCAGAGTGCTTCCGCTCCATCGTCCGAAAACAAAGTCGTCCGATCGTCGAAAACGACCACTGAACCTTGCGACTCGCGACATTGCGATCAATTCATATTAAGGTTTCGACCCCGGCCCTCGCGCTGGTTTTCGAGATAATCGCGAATAACCCCAATCGCTCCCTAAATTTTCAAAGTACCGCGAGTTTTCAGAGTGTTTCCGCACCATCTTCCGAACGCAAAGTCGTCCGAACGTCGAAAACGACAACTGATCCTTGCGTGTCGCGACATTGCGATCAACTCATATTAAGGTTTCGACACCGGTCGTCGCGCTGGTTTTCGAGATAATCGGGAATAACCCCAATCGCTCCCTAAATTTTCAAAGTACCGCGAGTTTTCAGAGCGCTTCCGCACCATCTTCCGAACGCAAAGTCGTCCGAACGTCGAAAACGACCACTGATCCTTGCGTGTCGCGACATTGCGATCAATTCATATTAAGGTTTCGACCCCAGTCGTCGCGCTGGTTTTCGAGGTAATCGCGAATGACCACAATCGCTCCCAAAATTTTCAAAGTACCCCAAGTTTTCAGAGTGCTTCCGCACCATCTTCCGAACACAAAGTCGTCCGAACGTCGAAAACGATCACTGATCCTTGCATGTCGCGATATTGCGATCAATTCATATTAAGGTTTCGACCCCGGCACTCGCGCTGGTTTTCGAGATAATCGCGAATAACCCCAATCGCTCCCAAAATTTTCAAAGTACCGCGAGTTTTCAGAGTGCTTCCGCTCCATCGTCCGAAAACAAAGTCGTCCGAACGTCGAAAACGACCACTGATACTTGCGTGTCGCGATATTGCGATCAATTCATATTAAGGTTTCGACCCCGGCCCTCGCGCTGGTTTTCGAGGTAATCGCGAATGACCACAATCGCTCCCAAAATTTTCAAAGTACCCCAAGTTTTCAGAGTGCTTCCGCACCATCTTCCGAACACAAAGTCGTCCGAACGTCGAAAACGACCACTGATACTTGCATGTCGCGACATTGCGATCAATTTTATATTAAGGTTTCGACCCCGGCCCTCGCGCTGGTTTTCGAGATAATCGCGAATAACCGCAATCGCTCCCAAAATTTTCTAAGTACCGCGAGTTTTCAGAGTCATTCTGCACCATCGGCGAACACAAAGTCGTCCGATCTTCGAAAACGACAACTGACCCTTGCGTGTCGCGGCATTGCGATCAATTCATTTTAAAGTTTCGACCCCGGTTGTCGCGCTGGTTTTCGAGGTAATCGCGAATATCCACAATCGCTCCCAATATTTTCAAAGTACCGCGAGTTGTCAGAGTCCTTCCGCACCATCGTCCGAACACAAAGTCGTCCGATTGTAGAAAACGACCACTGATCCTTGCGTGTCGCGGCATTGCGATCAATTCATATTAAGGTTTCGACCACGGCCCTCGTGCTGGTTCTCGAGAAAATCGCGAATAACCCTAATCGCTCCCAAAATTTTCATAGTACCGCGAGTGTTCAGAGTCCTTCCGCACCATCGGCGAACACAAAGTCGTCCGATCTTCGAAAACGACAACTGACCCTTGCGTGTCGCGGCATTGCGATCAATTCATTTTAAAGTTTCGACCCCGGTTGACTCGCTGGTTTTCGAAGTAATCGCGAATATCCACAATCGCTCCCAATATTTTCAAAGTACCGCGAGTTGTCAGAGTCTTTCCGCACCTTCGTCCGAACACAAAGACGCCCGATCGTCGAAAACGACCACAGATCCTTGCGTGTTGCGACATTGCGATCAATTCATATTAAGGTTTCGACCCCGGTTGTCGCGCTGGTTTTCGAGGTAATCGCGAATAACCCTAATCGCTCCCAAAATTTTCAAAGTACCGCGAGTTTTCAGAGTCCTTCCGCACCATCGTCCTAACACAAAGTTGCCTGATCGTCGAATACGACCACTGATCCTTGCGTGTTGCGACATTGCGATCAATTCATATTAAGGTTTCGACCCCGGTCGTCGCGCTGGTATTCGAGATAATCGCGAATAACCGCAATCGCTCCCAAAATTTTCTAAGTACCGCGAGTTTTCAGAGTCATTCCGCACCATCGGCGAACACAAAGTCGTCCGATCTTCGAAAACGACCACTGATCCTTGCGTGTGCGACATTGAGATCAATTCATATTAAGGTTTCGACCAGGGCCCTCGCGCTGGTTTTCGAGATAATCGCGAATAACCCAAATCGCTCCCAAAATTTTCTAAGTACCGCGAGTTTTCAGAGTCCTTCCGCACCATCGTCCGAACACAAAGTCGCCCGATCGTCGAAAACGACCACTGATCCTTGCGTGTTGCGACATTGCGATCAATTCATATTAAGGTTTCGACCACGGTCGTCGCGCTGGTTTTCGAGATAATCGCGAATAACCCTAATCGCTCCCAAAATTTTCAAAGTACCGCGAGTTTTCAGAGTCCTTCCGCACCATCGGCGAACACAAAGTCGTCCGATCTTCGAAAACGACAACTGATCCTTGCGTGTCGCGACATTGCGATCAATTCATTTTAAGGTTTCGACCCCGGTTGTCGCGCTGGTTTTCGAGATAATCGCGAATAACCGCAATCGCTCCCAAAATTTTCAAAGTACCGCGAGTTTTCAGAGTCCTTCCGCACCATCGGCGAGCACAAAGTCGTCCGATCTTCGAAAACGACAACTGACCCTTGCGTGTCGCGGCATTGCGATCAATTCATTTTAAAGTTTCGACCCCGGTTGTCTCGCTGGTTTTCGAAGTAATCGCGAATATCCACAATCGCTCCCAATATTTTCAAAGTACCGCGAGTTGTCAGAGTCTTTCCGCACCTTCGTCCGAACACAAAGACGCCCGATCGTCGAAAACGACCACAGATCCTTGCGTGTTGCGACATTGCGATCAATTCATATTAAGGTTTCGACCCCGGTCGTCGCGCTGGTATTCGAGATAATCGCGAATAACCGCAATCGCTCCCAAAATTTTCTAAGTACCGCGAGTTTTCAGAGTCATTCTGCACCATCGGCGAACACAAAGTCGTCCGATCTTCGAAAACGACAACTGACCCTTGCGTGTCGCGGCATTGCGATCAATTCATTTTAAAGTTTCGACCCCGGTTGTCGCGCTGGTTTTCGAGGTAATCGCGAATATCCACAATCGCTCCCAATATTTTCAGAGTACCGCGAGTTGTCAGAGTCCTTCCGCACCATCGTCCGAACACAAAGTCGTCCGATTGTAGAAAACGACCACTGATCCTTGCGTGTCGCGGCATTGCGATCAATTCATATTAAGGTTTCGACCACGGCCCTCGCGCTGGTTATCGAGAAAATCGCGAATAACCCTAATCGCTCCCAAAATTTTCAAAGTACCGCGAGTTTTCAGAGTCCTTCCGCACCATCGGCGAACACAAAGTCGTCCGATCTTCGAAAACGACAACTGATCCTTGCGCGTCGCGACATTGCGATCAATTCATATTAAGGTTTCGACCCCGGTCGTCGCGTTGGTTTTCGAGATAATCGCGAATAACCGCAATCGCTCCCAAAATTTTCAAAGTACCGCGAGTTTTCAGAGTCCTTCCGCACCATCGTCCGAACACAAAGTCGTCCGATTTTCGAAAACGACCACTGATCCTTGCGTGTTGCGACATTGCGATCAATTTATACTAAGGTTTCGACCCCGGTCGTCGCGCTGGTTTTCGAGATAATCGCGAAAAACCGCAATCGCTCCCAAAATTTTCAAAGTCCCGCGAGTTTTCAGAGTCCATCCGCACCATCGGCGAACACAAAGTCGTCCGATCTTCGAAAACGACAACTGACCCTTGCGTGTTGCGGCATTGCGATCAATTCATTTTAAAGTTTCGACCCCGGTGGTCTCGCTGGTTTTCGAAGTAATCGCGACTATCCACAATCGCTCCCAATATTTTCAAAGTACCGCGAGTTGTCAGAGTCCTTCCGCACCTTCGTCCGAACACAAAGACGCCCGATCGTCGAAAACGGCCACAGATCCTTGCGTGTTGCGACATTGCGATCAATTCATATTTAGGTTTCGACCCCGGTCGTCGCGCTGGTTTTCGAGATAATCGCGAATAACCGCAATCGCTCCGAAAATTTTCAAAGTCCCGCGAGTTTTCAGAGTCCTTCCGCACCATCGGCGAACACAAAGTCGTCCGATCTTCGAAAACGACAACTGATCCTTGCGTGTCGCGACATTGCGATCAATTCATATTAAGGTTTCGACCCCGGTCGTCGCGTTGGTTTTCGAGATAATCGCGAATAACCGCAATCGCTCCGAAAATTTTCAAAGTCCCGCGAGTTTTCAGAGTCCTTCCGCACCATCGTCCGAACACAAAGTCGTCCGATTTTCGAAAACGACCACTGATCCTTGCGTGTTGCGGCATTGCGATCAATTCATTTTAAAGTTTCGACCCTGGTGGTCTCGCTGGTTTTCGAAGTAATCGCGAATATCCACAATCGCTCCCAATATTTTCAAAGTACCGCGAGTTGTCAGAGTCCTTCCGCACCTTCGTCCGAACACAAAGACGCCCGATCGTCGAAAACGACCACAGATCCTTGCGTGTTGCGACATTGCGATCAATTCATATTAAGGTTTCGAGCCCGGTCGTCGCGCTGGTTTTCGAGATAATCGCGAATAACCTCAATCGCCCCAAAATTCTCAAAGTACCGCGAGTTTTCAGAGTCATTCTACACCATCGGCGAACACAAAGTCGTCCGATCTTCGAAAACGACCACTGATCCTTGCGTGTCGCGACATTGCGATCAATTCATATTAAGGTTTCGACCACAACCCTCGCGCTTGTTTTCGAGAAACTCGCGAATAATCATAGTCGCTCCCAAAATTTTCAATGTACCGCGAGTTGTCAGAGTCCTTCCGCACCATCGGCGAACACAAAGTCGTCCGATCTTCGAAAACGACCACTGATCCTTGCGTGTTGCGACATTGCGATCAATTCATATTAAGGTTTCGACCTCGGCCCTTGCGCTGGTTTTCGAGAAAATCGCGAATAACCCTAATCGCTCCCAAAATTTTCATAGTACCGCGAGTGTTCAGAGTCCTTCCGCACCATCGGCGAACACAAAGTCGTCCGATCTTCGAAAACGACCACTGATCCTTGCGTGTCCCGACATTGCGATCAATTCATATTAAGGTTTCGACACCGGTCGTCGCGCTGGTTTTCGAGATAATCGCGAATAACCCCAATCGCTCCAAAATTTTCATAGTACCGCGAGTGTTCAGAGTCCTTCCGCACCATCGGCGAACACAAAGTCGTCCGATCTTCGAAAACGACCACTGATCCTTGCGTGTCCCGACATTGCGATCAATTCATATTAAGGTTTCGACACCGGTCGTCGCGCTGGTTTTCGAGATAATCGCGAATAACCCCAATCGCTCCAAAATTTTCAAACTACCTCGAGTTTTCAGAGTCCTTCCGCACCATCGTCCTAACGCAAAGTTGAATGATCGTCGAAAACGAACACTGATCCTTGCGTGTTGCGACATTGCGATCAATTCATATTAAGGTTTCGACCACGGCCCTCGCGCTGGTTTTCGAGATAATCGCGAATAACCCTAATCGCTCCCAAAATTTTCATAGTACCGCGAGTGTTCAGTGTCCTTCCGCACCATCGGCGAACACAAAGTCGTCCGATCTTCGAAAACGACCACTGATCCTTGCGTGTTGCGACATTGCGATCAATTCATATTAAGGTTTCGACCTCGGCCCTCGCGCTGGTTTTCGAGATAATCGCGAATAACCCTAATCGCTCCCAACATTTTCAAAGTACCGCGAGTTTTCAGAGTCCTTCCGCACCATCGGCGAACACAAAGTCGTCCGATCTTCGAAAACGACCACTGATCCTTGCGTGTCGCGACATTGCGATCAATTCATTTTAAGGTTTCGACCCCGGTTGTCGCGCTGGTTTTCGAGATAATCGCGAATAACCGCAATCGCTCCCAAAATTTTCAAAGTACCGCGAGTTTTCAGAGTGCTACCGCACCATCTTCCGAACACAAAGTCGTCCGATCTTCAACAACGACCGCTGATCCTTGCGTGTCGCGACATTGCGATCAATTCATATCAAGGTTTCGACCCCGGCCCTCGCGCTGGTATTCGAGATAATCGCGTATAACCACAAACGCTCCCAAAATTTTCAAAGTACCGCGAGTTTTCTGAGTGCTTCCGCTCCATCTTACGAACACAAAGTCGTCCGAACGTCGAAAACGACCACCGATCCTTGCGTGTCGCGACATTGCGATCAATTCATATTAAGGTTTCGACCCCGGCCCTCGCGCTGGATTTCGAGATAATCGCGAATAACTCCAATCGCTCCCAAAATTTTCAAGGTACCGCGAGTTGTCAGAGTCCTTCCGCACCATCGTCCGAACACAAAGTCGTCCGATTATAGAAAACGACCACTGATCCTTTCGTGTCCCGACATTGCGATCAATTCATATTAAGATTTCGACCCCGGCACTCGCGCTGGTTTTCGAGATAATCGCGAATAACCCCAATCGGTCCGAAAAATTTTCAAAGTAACGCGTGTTTTCAGAGTGCTTCCGCTCCATCGTCCGAAAACAAAGTCGTCCGATCGTCGAAAACGACCACTGATCCTTGCGACTCGCGACATTGCGATCAATTCATATTAAGGTTTCGAACCCGGGCCTCGCGCTGGTTTTCGTGATAATCGCGAATAACCCCAATCGCTCCCTAAATTTTCAAAATACCGCGAGTTTTCTGAGTGCTTCCGCTCCATCTTACGAACACAAAGTCGTCCGAACGTCGAAAACGACCACTGATCTTTGCGTGTCGCGACATTGCGATCAATTCATATTAAGGTTTCGACCCCGGCCCTCGCGCTGGTTTTCGTGATAATCGCGAATAACCCCAATCGCTCCCTAAATTTTCAAAGTACCGCGAGCTTTCAGAGTCCTTCCGCACCATCGTCCGAACACAAAGTCGTCCGAACGTCCAAAACGACCACTGATCCTTGCGTGTCGCGACATTGCGATTAATTCATATTAAGGTTTCGACCCCGGCCCTCGCGCTGGTTTTCGAGATAATCGCGAATAACCCCAATCGCTCCCAAAATTTTCAAGGTACCGCGAGTTGTCAGAGTCCTTCCGCACCATCGTCCGAACACAAAGTCGTCCGAACGTCCAAAACGACCACTGATCCTTGCGTGTCGCGACATTGCGATTAATTCATATTAAGGTTTCGACCCCGGCCCTCGCGCTGGTTTTCGAGATAATCGCGAATAACCCCAATCGCTCCCAAAATTTTCAAAGTACCGCGAGTTTTCAGAGTGCTTCCGCTCCATCGGCCGAAAACAAAGTCGTCCGATCGTCGAAAACGATAACTGATCCTTGCGACTCGCGACATTGCGATCAATTCATATTAAGGTTTCGACCCCGGCCCTCGCGCTGGTTTTCGTGATAATCGCGAATAACCCCAATCGCTCCCTAAATTTTCAAAGTACCGCGAGCTTTCAGAGTCCTTCCGCACCATCGTCCGCACACAAAGTCGTCCGAACGTCCAAAACGACCACTGATCCTCGCGTGTCGCGACATTGCAATCAATTCATATTAAGGTTTCGACCCCGGCCCTCGCGCTAGTTTTCGAGGTAATCGCGAATGATCACAATCGCTCCCAAAATTTTCAAAGTACCCCAAGTTTTCAGAGTGCTTCCGCACCATCTTCCGAACACAAAGTCGTCCGAACGTCGAAAACGACCACTGATCCTTGCATGTCGCGACATTGCGATCAATTCATATTAAGGTTTCGACCCCGGCCCTCGCGCTGGTTTTCGAGATAATCGCGAATAACCCCAATCGCTCCCAAAATTTTCAAAGTACCGCGAGTTTTCAGAGTGCTTCCGCACCATCTTCCGAACGCAAAGTCGTCCGAACGTCGAAAACGACCACTGATCCTTGCGACTCGCGACATTGCGATCAATTCATATTAAGGTTTCGACCCCGGCCCTCGCGCTGGTTTTCGTGATAATCGCGAATAACCCCAATCGCTCCCTAAATTTTCAAAGTACCGCGAGTTTTCAGAGTGCTTCCGCACCATCTTCCGAACGCAAAGTCGTCCGAACGTCGAAAACGACCACTGATCCTTGCGTGCCGCGACATTGCGATCAATTCATATTAAGGTTTCGACCCCGGTCGTCGCGCTGATTTTCGAGATAATCGCGAATAACCCCAAACACTCCCAAATTTTTCAAAGTACCGCTAGCTTTCAGAGTCCTTCCGCACCATCGTCCGAACACAAAGTCGTCCGAACGTCGAAAACGACCACTGATCATTGCGTGTTGCGACATTGCGATCAATTCATATTAAGGTTTCGACCCCGGTCGTCGCGCTAGTTTCAAAATAATCGCGAATAACCCCAATCGCTCCGAAAATTTTCAAAGTACCGCGAGTTGTCAGAGTCCTTCCGCACCATCGTCCGAACACAAAGTCGTCCGAACGTCGAAAACGACCACTGATCCTTGCGTGTCGCGACATTGCGATCAATTCATATTAAGGTTTCGACCCCAGTCGTCGCGCTGTTTTGCGAGGTAATCGCGAATGACCACAATCGCTCCCAAAATTTTCAAAGTACCCCAAGTTTTCAGAGTGCTACCGCACCATCTTCCGATCACAAAGTCGTCCGAACGTCGAAAACGACCACTGATACTTGCATGACGCGACATTGCGATCAATTCATATTAAGGTTTCGACCCCGGCCCTCGCGCTGGTTTTCGAGATAATCGCGAATAACCCCAATCGCTCCCAAAATTTTCAAAGTACCGCGAGTTTTCAGAGTGCTTCCGCTCCATCGGCCGAAAACAAAGTCGTCCGATCGTCGAAAACGATAACTGATCCTTGCGACTCGCGACATTGCGATCAATTCATATTAAGGTTTCGACCCCGGCCCTCGCGCTGGTTTTCGTGATAATCGCGAATAACCCCAATCGCTCCCTAAATTTTCAAAGTACCGCGAGCTTTCAGAGTCCTTCCGCACCATCGTCCGCACACAAAGTCGTCCGAACGTCCAAAACGACCACTGATCCTCGCGTGTCGCGACATTGCAATCAATTCATATTAAGGTTTCGACCCCGGCCCTCGCGCTGGTTTTCGAGATAATCGCGAATAACCCCATCGCTCCCAAAATTTTCAAAGTACCGCGAGTTTTCAGAGTGCTTCCGCTCCATCGTCCGAAAACAAAGTCGTCCGATCGTCGAAAACGACCACTGAACCTTGCGACTCGCGACATTGCGATCAATTCATATTAAGGTTTCGACCCCGGCCCTCGCGCTGGTTTTCGAGATAATCGCGAATAACCCCAATCGCTCCCAAAATTTTCAAAGTACCGCGAGTTTTCAGAGTGCTTCCGCTCCATCGGCCGAAAACAAAGTCGTCCGATCGTCGAAAACGATAACTGATCCTTGCGACTCGCGACATTGCGATCAATTCATATTAAGGTTTCGACCCCGGCCCTCGCGCTGGTTTTCGTGATAATCGCGAATAACCCCAATCGCTCCCTAAATTTTCAAAGTACCGCGAGCTTTCAGAGTCCTTCCGCACCATCGTCCGCACACAAAGTCGTCCGAACGTCCAAAACGACCACTGATCCTCGCGTGTCGCGACATTGCAATCAATTCATATTAAGGTTTCGACCCCGGCCCTCGCGCTGGTTTTCGAGATAATCGCGAATAACCCCATCGCTCCCAAAATTTTCAAAGTACCGCGAGTTTTCAGAGTGCTTCCGCTCCATCGTCCGAAAACAAAGTCGTCCGATCGTCGAAAACGACCACTGAACCTTGCGACTCGCGACATTGCGATCAATTCATATTAAGGTTTCGACCCCGGCCCTCGCGCTGGTTTTCGAGATAATCGCGAATAACCCCAATCGCTCCCTAAATTTTCAAAGTACCGCGAGTTTTCAGAGTGCTTCCGCACCATCTTCCGAACGCAAAGTCGTCCGAACGTCGAAAACGACCACTGATCCTTGCGTGTCGCGACATTGCGATCAACTCATATTAAGGTTTCGACCCCGGTCGTCGCGTTGGTTTTCGAGATAATCGCGAATAACCGCAATCTCTCCGAAAATTTTCAAAGTCCCGCGAGTTTTCAGAGTGCTTCCGCACCATCTTCCGAACACAAAGTCGTCCGAACGTCGAAAACGATCACTGATCCTTGCATGTCGCGATATTGCGATCAATTCATATTAAGGTTTCGACCCCGGCACTCGCGCTGGTTTTCGAGATAATCGCGAATAACCCCAATCGCTCCCAAAATTTTCAAAGTACCGCAAGTTTTCAGAGTGCTTCCGCTCCATCGTCCGAAAACAAAGTCGTCCGAACGTCGAAAACGACCACTGATACTTGCGTGTCGCGATATTGCGATCAATTCATATTAAGGTTTCGACCCCGGCCCTCGCGCTGGTTTTCGAGGTAATCGCGAATGACCACAATCGCTCCCAAAATTTTCAAAGTACCCCAAGTTTTCAGAGTCCTTCCGCACCATCGTCCGAACACAAAGTCGTCCGATTTTCGAAAACGACCACTGATCCTTGCGTGTTGCGGCATTGCGATCAATTCATTTTAAAGTTTCGACCCTGGTGGTCTCGCTGGTTTTCGAAGTAATCGCGAATATCCACAATCGCTCCCAATATTTTCAAAGTACCGCGAGTTGTCAGAGTCCTTCCGCACCTTCGTCCGAACACAAAGACGCCCGATCGTCGAAAACGACCACAGATCCTTGCGTGTTGCGACATTGCGATCAATTCATATTAAGGTTTCGAGCCCGGTCGTCGCGCTGGTTTTCGAGATAATCGCGAATAACCTCAATCGCCCCAAAATTCTCAAAGTACCGCGAGTTTTCAGAGTCATTCTACACCATCGGCGAACACAAAGTCGTCCGATCTTCGAAAACGACCACTGATCCTTGCGTGTCGCGACATTGCGATCAATTCATATTAAGGTTTCGACCACAACCCTCGCGCTTGTTTTCGAGAAACTCGCGAATAATCATAGTCGCTCCCAAAATTTTCAATGTACCGCGAGTTGTCAGAGTCCTTCCTTACCATCGGCGAACACAAAGTCGTCCGATCTTCGAAAACGACCACTGATCCTTGCGTGTTGCGACATTGCGATCAATTCATATTAAGGTTTCGACCTCGGCCCTTGCGCTGGTTTTCGAGAAAATCGCGAATAACCCTAATCGCTCCCACAATTTTCATAGTACCGCGAGTGTTCAGAGTCCTTCCGCACCATCGGCGAACACAAAGTCGTCCGATCTTCGAAAACGACCACTGATCCTTGCGTGTCCCGACATTGCGATCAATTCATATTAAGGTTTCGACACCGGTCGTCGCGCTGGTTTTCGAGATAATCGCGAATAACCCCAATCGCTCCAAAATTTTCATAGTACCGCGAGTGTTCAGAGTCCTTCCGCACCATCGGCGAACACAAAGTCGTCCGATCTTCGAAAACGACCACTGATCCTTGCGTGTCCCGACATTGCGATCAATTCATATTAAGGTTTCGACCACGGCCCTCGTGCTGGTTCTCGAGAAAATCGCGAATAACCCTAATCGCTCCCAAAATTTTCATAGTACCGCGAGTGTTCAGAGTCCTTCCGCACCATCGGCGAACACAAAGTCGTCCGATCTTCGAAAACGACAACTGACCCTTGCGTGTCGCGGCATTGCGATCAACTCATTTTAAAGTTTCGACCCCGGTTGACTCGCTGGTTTTCGAAGTAATCGCGAATATCCACAATCGCTCCCAATATTTTCAAAGTACCGCGAGTTGTCAGAGTCTTTCCGCACCTTCGTCCGAACACAAAGACTCCCGATCGTCGAAAACGACCACAGATCCTTGCGTGTTGCGACATTGCGATCAATTCATATTAAGGTTTCGACCCCGGTTGTCGCGCTGGTTTTCGAGGTAATCGCGAATAACCCTAATCGCTCCCAAAATTTTCAAAGTACCGCGAGTTTTCAGAGTCCTTCCGCACCATCGTCCTAACACAAAGTTGCCTGATCGTCGAATACGACCACTGATCCTTGCGTGTTGCGACATTGCGATCAATTCATATTAAGGTTTCGACCCCGGTCGTCGCGCTGGTATTCGAGATAATCGCGAATAACCGCAATCGCTCCCAAAATTTTCTAAGTACCGCGAGTTTTCAGAGTCATTCCGCACCATCGGCGAACACAAAGTCGTCCGATCTTCGAAAACGACCACTGATCCTTGCGTGTGCGACATTGAGATCAATTCATATTAAGGTTTCGACCAGGGCCCTCGCGCTGGTTTTCGAGATAATCGCGAATAACCCAAATCGCTCCCAAAATTTTCTAAGTACCGCGAGTTTTCAGAGTCCTTCCGCACCATCGTCCGAACACAAAGTCGCCCGATCGTCGAAAACGACCACTGATCCTTGCGTGTTGCGACATTGCGATCAATTCATATTAAGGTTTCGACCACGGTCGTCGCGCTGGTTTTCGAGATAATCGCGAATAACCCTAATCGCTCCCAAAATTTTCAAAGTACCGCGAGTTTTCAGAGTCCTTCCGCACCATCGGCGAACACAAAGTCGTCCGATCTTCGAAAACGACAACTGACCCTTGCGTGTTGCGGCATTGCGATCAATTCATTTTAAAGTTTCGACCCCGGTGGTCTCGCTGGTTTTCGAAGTAATCGCGACTATCCACAATCGCTCCCAATATTTTCAAAGTACCGCGAGTTGTCAGAGTCCTTCCGCACCTTCGTCCGAACACAAAGACGCCCGATCGTCGAAAACGGCCACAGATCCTTGCGTGTTGCGACATTGCGATCAATTCATATTTAGGTTTCGACCCCGGTCGTCGCGCTGGTTTTCGAGATAATCGCGAATAACCGCAATCGCTCCCAAAATTTTCAAAGTCCCGCGAGTTTTCAGAGTCCTTCCGCACCATCGGCGAACACAAAGTCGTCCGATCTTCGAAAACGACAACTGATCCTTGCGTGTCGCGACATTGCGATCAATTCATATTAAGGTTTCGACCACAACCCTCGCGCTTGTTTTCGAGAAACTCGCGAATAATCATAGTCGCTCCCAAAATTTTCAATGTACCGCGAGTTGTCAGAGTCCTTCCGCACCATCGGCGAACACAAAGTCGTCCGATCTTCGAAAACGACCACTGATCCTTGCGTGTTGCGACATTGCGATCAATTCATATTAAGGTTTCGACCTCGGCCCTTGCGCTGGTTTTCGAGAAAATCGCGAATAACCCTAATCGCTCCCAAAATTTTCATAGTACCGCGAGTGTTCAGAGTCCTTCCGCACCATCGGCGAACACAAAGTCGTCCGATCTTCGAAAACGACCACTGATCCTTGCGTGTCCCGACATTGCGATCAATTCATATTAAGGTTTCGACACCGGTCGTCGCGCTGGTTTTCGAGATAATCGCGAATAACCCCAATCGCTCCAAAATTTTCATAGTACCGCGAGTGTTCAGAGTCCTTCCGCACCATCGGCGAACACAAAGTCGTCCGATCTTCGAAAACGACCACTGATCCTTGCGTGTCCCGACATTGCGATCAATTCATATTAAGGTTTCGACACCGGTCGTCGCGCTGGTTTTCGAGATAATCGCGAATAACCCCAATCGCTCCAAAATTTTCAAACTACCTCGAGTTTTCAGAGTCCTTCCGCACCATCGTCCTAACGCAAAGTTGAATGATCGTCGAAAACGAACACTGATCCTTGCGTGTTGCGACATTGCGATCAATTCATATTAAGGTTTCGACCACGGCCCTCGCGCTGGTTTTCGAGATAATCGCGAATAACCCTAATCGCTCCCAAAATTTTCATAGTACCGCGAGTGTTCAGTGTCCTTCCGCACCATCGGCGAACACAAAGTCGTCCGATCTTCGAAAACGACCACTGATCCTTGCGTGTTGCGACATTGCGATCAATTCATATTAAGGTTTCGACCTCGGCCCTCGCGCTGGTTTTCGAGATAATCGCGAATAACCCTAATCGCTCCCAACATTTTCAAAGTACCGCGAGTTTTCAGAGTCCTTCCGCACCATCGGCGAACACAAAGTCGTCCGATCTTCGCAAACGACCACTGATCCTTGCGTGTTGCGACATTGCGATCAATTCATATTAAGGTTTCGACCTCGGCCCTCGCGCTGGTTTTCGAGATAATCGCGAATAACCCTAATCGCTCCCAACATTTTCAAAGTACCGCGAGTTTTCAGAGTCCTTCCGCACCATCGGCGAACACAAAGTCGTCCGATCTTCGAAAACGACCAC
Organism: Andrena marginata; assembly: GCA_963932335.1. NCBI lineage: Eukaryota > Metazoa > Arthropoda > Insecta > Hymenoptera > Andrenidae > Andrena > Andrena marginata. The sequence goes on along the minus strand of CAWVQI010000172.1, from coordinate 577,966 downwards.
TGATCCTTGCGTGTCGCGACATTGCGATCAATTCATTTTAAGGTTTCGACCCCGGTTGTCGCGCTGGTTTTCGAGATAATCGCGAATAACCGCAATCGCTCCCAAAATTTTCAAAGTACCGCGAGTTTTCAGAGTGCTACCGCACCATCTTCCGAACACAAAGTCGTCCGATCTTCAACAACGACCGCTGATCCTTGCGTGTCGCGACATTGCGATCAATTCATATCAAGGTTTCGACCCCGGCCCTCGCGCTGGTATTCGAGATAATCGCGTATAACCACAAACGCTCCCAAAATTTTCAAAGTACCGCGAGTTTTCTGAGTGCTTCCGCTCCATCTTACGAACACAAAGTCGTCCGAACGTCGAAAACGACCACCGATCCTTGCGTGTCGCGACATTGCGATCAATTCATATTAAGGTTTCGACCCCGGCCCTCGCGCTGGATTTCGAGATAATCGCGAATAACTCCAATCGCTCCCAAAATTTTCAAGGTACCGCGAGTTGTCAGAGTCCTTCCGCACCATCGTCCGAACACAAAGTCGTCCGATTATAGAAAACGACAACTGATCCTTGCGTGTCGCGACATTGCGATCAATTCATATTAAGGTTTCGACCACAACCCTCGCGCTTGTTTTCGAGAAACTCGCGAATAATCATAGTCGCTCCCAAAATTTTCAATGTACCGCGAGTTGTCAGAGTCCTTCCGCACCATCGGCGAACACAAAGTCGTCCGATCTTCGAAAACGACCACTGATCCTTGCGTGTTGCGACATTGCGATCAATTCATATTAAGGTTTCGACCTCGGCCCTTGCGCTGGTTTTCGAGAAAATCGCGAATAACCCTAATCGCTCCCAAAATTTTCATAGTACCGCGAGTGTTCAGAGTCCTTCCGCACCATCGGCGAACACAAAGTCGTCCGATCTTCGAAAACGACCACTGATCCTTGCGTGTCCCGACATTGCGATCAATTCATATTAAGGTTTCGACACCGGTCGTCGCGCTGGTTTTCGAGATAATCGCGAATAACCCCAATCGCTCCAAAATTTTCATAGTACCGCGAGTGTTCAGAGTCCTTCCGCACCATCGGCGAACACAAAGTCGTCCGATCTTCGAAAACGACCACTGATCCTTGCGTGTCCCGACATTGCGATCAATTCATATTAAGGTTTCGACACCGGTCGTCGCGCTGGTTTTCGAGATAATCGCGAATAACCCCAATCGCTCCAAAATTTTCAAACTACCTCGAGTTTTCAGAGTCCTTCCGCACCATCGTCCTAACGCAAAGTTGAATGATCGTCGAAAACGAACACTGATCCTTGCGTGTTGCGACATTGCGATCAATTCATATTAAGGTTTCGACCACGGCCCTCGCGCTGGTTTTCGAGATAATCGCGAATAACCCTAATCGCTCCCAAAATTTTCATAGTACCGCGAGTGTTCAGTGTCCTTCCGCACCATCGGCGAACACAAAGTCGTCCGATCTTCGAAAACGACCACTGATCCTTGCGTGTTGCGACATTGCGATCAATTCATATTAAGGTTTCGACCTCGGCCCTCGCGCTGGTTTTCGAGATAATCGCGAATAACCCTAATCGCTCCCAACATTTTCAAAGTACCGCGAGTTTTCAGAGTCCTTCCGCACCATCGGCGAACACAAAGTCGTCCGATCTTCGCAAACGACCACTGATCCTTGCGTGTTGCGACATTGCGATCAATTCATATTAAGGTTTCGACCTCGGCCCTCGCGCTGGTTTTCGAGATAATCGCGAATAACCCTAATCGCTCCCAACATTTTCAAAGTACCGCGAGTTTTCAGAGTCCTTCCGCACCATCGGCGAACACAAAGTCGTCCGATCTTCGAAAACGACCACTGATCCTTGCGTGTCGCGACATTGCGATCAATTCATTTTAAGGTTTCGACCCCGGTTGTCGCGCTGGTTTTCGAGATAATCGCGAATAACCGCAATCGCTCCCAAAATTTTCAAAGTACCGCGAGTTTTCAGAGTGCTACCGCACCATCTTCCGAACACAAAGTCGTCCGATCTTCAACAACGACCGCTGATCCTTGCGTGTCGCGACATTGCGATCAATTCATATCAAGGTTTCGACCCCGGCCCTCGCGCTGGTATTCGAGATAATCGCGTATAACCACAAACGCTCCCAAAATTTTCAAAGTACCGCGAGTTTTCTGAGTGCTTCCGCTCCATCTTACGAACACAAAGTCGTCCGAACGTCGAAAACGACCACCGATCCTTGCGTGTCGCGACATTGCGATCAATTCATATTAAGGTTTCGACCCCGGCCCTCGCGCTGGATTTCGAGATAATCGCGAATAACTCCAATCGCTCCCAAAATTTTCAAGGTACCGCGAGTTGTCAGAGTCCTTCCGCACCATCGTCCGAACACAAAGTCGTCCGATTATAGAAAACGACCACTGATCCTTTCGTGTACCGACATTGCGATCAATTCATATTAAGGTTTCGACACCGGTCGTCGCGCTGGTTTTCGAGATAATCGCGAATAACCCCAATCGCTCCAAAATTTTCAAACTACCTCGAGTTTTCAGAGTCCTTCCGCACCATCGTCCTAACGCAAAGTTGAATGATCGTCGAAAACGAACACTGATCCTTGCGTGTTGCGACATTGCGATCAATTCATATTAAGGTTTCGACCACGGCCCTCGCGCTGGTTTTCGAGATAATCGCGAATAACCCTAATCGCTCCCAAAATTTTCATAGTACCGCGAGTGTTCAGTGTCCTTCCGCACCATCGGCGAACACAAAGTCGTCCGATCTTCGAAAACGACCACTGATCCTTGCGTGTTGCGACATTGCGATCAATTCATATTAAGGTTTCGACCTCGGCCCTCGCGCTGGTTTTCGAGATAATCGCGAATAACCCTAATCGCTCCCAACATTTTCAAAGTACCGCGAGTTTTCAGAGTCCTTCCGCACCATCGGCGAACACAAAGTCGTCCGATCTTCGCAAACGACCACTGATCCTTGCGTGTTGCGACATTGCGATCAATTCATATTAAGGTTTCGACCTCGGCCCTCGCGCTGGTTTTCGAGATAATCGCGAATAACCCTAATCGCTCCCAACATTTTCAAAGTACCGCGAGTTTTCAGAGTCCTTCCGCACCATCGGCGAACACAAAGTCGTCCGATCTTCGAAAACGACCACTGATCCTTGCGTGTCGCGACATTGCGATCAATTCATTTTAAGGTTTCGACCCCGGTTGTCGCGCTGGTTTTCGAGATAATCGCGAATAACCGCAATCGCTCCCAAAATTTTCAAAGTACCGCGAGTTTTCAGAGTGCTACCGCACCATCTTCCGAACACAAAGTCGTCCGATCTTCAACAACGACCGCTGATCCTTGCGTGTCGCGACATTGCGATCAATTCATATCAAGGTTTCGACCCCGGCCCTCGCGCTGGTATTCGAGATAATCGCGTATAACCACAAACGCTCCCAAAATTTTCAAAGTACCGCGAGTTTTCTGAGTGCTTCCGCTCCATCTTACGAACACAAAGTCGTCCGAACGTCGAAAACGACCACCGATCCTTGCGTGTCGCGACATTGCGATCAATTCATATTAAGGTTTCGACCCCGGCCCTCGCGCTGGATTTCGAGATAATCGCGAATAACTCCAATCGCTCCCAAAATTTTCAAGGTACCGCGAGTTGTCAGAGTCCTTCCGCACCATCGTCCGAACACAAAGTCGTCCGATTATAGAAAACGACCACTGATCCTTTCGTGTCCCGACATTGCGATCAATTCATATTAAGATTTCGACCCCGGCACTCGCGCTGGTTTTCGAGATAATCGCGAATAACCCCAATCGGTCCGAAAAATTTTCAAAGTACCGCGTGTTTTCAGAGTGCTTCCGCTCCATCGTCCGAAAACAAATTCGTCCGATCGTCGAAAACGACCACTGATCCTTGCGACTCGCGACATTGCGATCAATTCATATTAAGGTTTCGAACCCGGGCCTCGCGCTGGTTTTCGTGATAATCGCGAATAACCCCAATCGCTCCCTAAATTTTCAAAATACCGCGAGTTTTCTGAGTGCTTCCGCTCCATCTTACGAACACAAAGTCGTCCGAACGTCGAAAACGACCACTGATCTTTGCGTGTCGCGACATTGCGATCAATTCATATTAAGGTTTCGACCCCGGCCCTCGCGCTGGTTTTCGTGATAATCGCGAATAACCCCAATCGCTCCCTAAATTTTCAAAGTACCGCGAGCTTTCAGAGTCCTTCCGCACCATCGTCCGAACACAAAGTCGTCCGAACGTCCAAAACGACCACTGATCCTTGCGTGTCGCGACATTGCGATTAATTCATATTAAGGTTTCGACCCCGGCCCTCGCGCTGGTTTTCGAGATAATCGCGAATAACCCCAATCGCTCCCAAAATTTTCAAGGTACCGCGAGTTGTCAGAGTCCTTCCGCACCATCGTCCGAACACAAAGTCGTCCGAACGTCCAAAACGACCACTGATCCTTGCGTGTCGCGACATTGCGATTAATTCATATTAAGGTTTCGACCCCGGCCCTCGCGCTGGTTTTCGAGATAATCGCGAATAACCCCAATCGCTCCCAAAATTTTCAAAGTACCGCGAGTTTTCAGAGTGCTTCCGCTCCATCGGCCGAAAACAAAGTCGTCCGATCGTCGAAAACGATAACTGATCCTTGCGACTCGCGACATTGCGATCAATTCATATTAAGGTTTCGACCCCGGCCCTCGCGCTGGTTTTCGTGATAATCGCGAATAACCCCAATCGCTCCCTAAATTTTCAAAGTACCGCGAGCTTTCAGAGTCCTTCCGCACCATCGTCCGCACACAAAGTCGTCCGAACGTCCAAAACGACCACTGATCCTCGCGTGTCGCGACATTGCAATCAATTCATATTAAGGTTTCGACCCCGGCCCTCGCGCTAGTTTTCGAGGTAATCGCGAATGATCACAATCGCTCCCAAAATTTTCAAAGTACCCCAAGTTTTCAGAGTGCTTCCGCACCATCTTCCGAACACAAAGTCGTCCGAACGTCGAAAACGACCACTGATCCTTGCATGTCGCGACATTGCGATCAATTCATATTAAGGTTTCGACCCCGGCCCTCGCGCTGGTTTTCGAGATAATCGCGAATAACCCCAATCGCTCCCAAAATTTTCAAAGTACCGCGAGTTTTCAGAGTGCTTCCGCACCATCTTCCGAACGCAAAGTCGTCCGAACGTCGAAAACGACCACTGATCCTTGCGACTCGCGACATTGCGATCAATTCATATTAAGGTTTCGACCCCGGCCCTCGCGCTGGTTTTCGTGATAATCGCGAATAACCCCAATCGCTCCCTAAATTTTCAAAGTACCGCGAGTTTTCAGAGTGCTTCCGCACCATCTTCCGAACGCAAAGTCGTCCGAACGTCGAAAACGACCACTGATCCTTGCGTGCCGCGACATTGCGATCAATTCATATTAAGGTTTCGACCCCGGTCGTCTCGCTGATTTTCGAGATAATCGCGAATAACCCCAAACACTCCCAAATTTTTCAAAGTACCGCTAGCTTTCAGAGTCCTTCCGCACCATCGTCCGAACACAAAGTCGTCCGAACGTCGAAAACGACCACTGATCATTGCGTGTTGCGACATTGCGATCAATTCATATTAAGGTTTCGACCCCGGTCGTCGCGCTAGTTTCAAAATAATCGCGAATAACCCCAATCGCTCCGAAAATTTTCAAAGTACCGCGAGTTGTCAGAGTCCTTCCGCACCATCGGCGAACACAAAGTCGTCCGATCTTCGCAAACGACCACTGATCCTTGCGTGTTGCGACATTGCGATCAATTCATATTAAGGTTTCGACCTCGGCCCTCGCGCTGGTTTTCGAGATAATCGCGAATAACCCTAATCGCTCCCAACATTTTCAAAGTACCGCGAGTTTTCAGAGTCCTTCCGCACCATCGGCGAACACAAAGTCGTCCGATCTTCGAAAACGACCACTGATCCTTGCGTGTCGCGACATTGCGATCAATTCATTTTAAGGTTTCGACCCCGGTTGTCGCGCTGATTTTCGAGATAATCGCGAATAACCGCAATCGCTCCCAAAATTTTCAAAGTACCGCGAGTTTTCAGAGTGCTACCGCACCATCTTCCGAACACAAAGTCGTCCGATCTTCAACAACGACCGCTGATCCTTGCGTGTCGCGACATTGCGATCAATTCATATCAAGGTTTCGACCCCGGCCCTCGCGCTGGTATTCGAGATAATCGCGTATAACCACAAACGCTCCCAAAATTTTCAAAGTACCGCGAGTTTTCTGAGTGCTTCCGCTCCATCTTACGAACACAAAGTCGTCCGAACGTCGAAAACGACCACCGATCCTTGCGTGTCGCGACATTGCGATCAATTCATATTAAGGTTTCGACCCCGGCCCTCGCGCTGGATTTCGAGATAATCGCGAATAACTCCAATCGCTCCCAAAATTTTCAAGGTACCGCGAGTTGTCAGAGTCCTTCCGCACCATCGTCCGAACACAAAGTCGTCCGATTATAGAAAACGACCACTGATCCTTTCGTGTCCCGACATTGCGATCAATTCATATTAAGGTTTCGACACCGGTCGTCGCGCTGGTTTTCGAGATAATCGCGAATAACCCCAATCGCTCCAAAATTTTCAAACTACCTCGAGTTTTCAGAGTCCTTCCGCACCATCGTCCTAACGCAAAGTTGAATGATCGTCGAAAACGAACACTGATCCTTGCGTGTTGCGACATTGCGATCAATTCATATTAAGGTTTCGACCACGGCCCTCGCGCTGGTTTTCGAGATAATCGCGAATAACCCTAATCGCTCCCAAAATTTTCATAGTACCGCGAGTGTTCAGTGTCCTTCCGCACCATCGGCGAACACAAAGTCGTCCGATCTTCGAAAACGACCACTGATCCTTGCGTGTTGCGACATTGCGATCAATTCATATTAAGGTTTCGACCTCGGCCCTCGCGCTGGTTTTCGAGATAATCGCGAATAACCCTAATCGCTCCCAACATTTTCAAAGTACCGCGAGTTTTCAGAGTCCTTCCGCACCATCGGCGAACACAAAGTCGTCCGATCTTCGCAAACGACCACTGATCCTTGCGTGTTGCGACATTGCGATCAATTCATATTAAGGTTTCGACCTCGGCCCTCGCGCTGGTTTTCGAGATAATCGCGAATAACCCTAATCGCTCCCAACATTTTCAAAGTACCGCGAGTTTTCAGAGTCCTTCCGCACCATCGGCGAACACAAAGTCGTCCGATCTTCGAAAACGACCACTGATCCTTGCGTGTCGCGACATTGCGATCAATTCATTTTAAGGTTTCGACCCCGGTTGTCGCGCTGGTTTTCGAGATAATCGCGAATAACCGCAATCGCTCCCAAAATTTTCAAAGTACCGCGAGTTTTCAGAGTGCTACCGCACCATCTTCCGAACACAAAGTCGTCCGATCTTCAACAACGACCGCTGATCCTTGCGTGTCGCGACATTGCGATCAATTCATATCAAGGTTTCGACCCCGGCCCTCGCGCTGGTATTCGAGATAATCGCGTATAACCACAAACGCTCCCAAAATTTTCAAAGTACCGCGAGTTTTCTGAGTGCTTCCGCTCCATCTTACGAACACAAAGTCGTCCGAACGTCGAAAACGACCACCGATCCTTGCGTGTCGCGACATTGCGATCAATTCATATTAAGGTTTCGACCCCGGCCCTCGCGCTGGATTTCGAGATAATCGCGAATAACTCCAATCGCTCCCAAAATTTTCAAGGTACCGCGAGTTGTCAGAGTCCTTCCGCACCATCGTCCGAACACAAAGTCGTCCGATTATAGAAAACGACCACTGATCCTTTCGTGTCCCGACATTGCGATCAATTCATATTAAGATTTCGACCCCGGCACTCGCGCTGGTTTTCGAGATAATCGCGAATAACCCCAATCGGTCCGAAAAATTTTCAAAGTACCGCGTGTTTTCAGAGTGCTTCCGCTCCATCGTCCGAAAACAAAGTCGTCCGATCGTCGAAAACGACCACTGATCCTTGCGACTCGCGACATTGCGATCAATTCATATTAAGGTTTCGAACCCGGGCCTCGCGCTGGTTTTCGTGATAATCGCGAATAACCCCAATCGCTCCCTAAATTTTCAAAATACCGCGAGTTTTCTGAGTGCTTCCGCTCCATCTTACGAACACAAAGTCGTCCGAACGTCGAAAACGACCACTGATCTTTGCGTGTCGCGACATTGCGATCAATTCATATTAAGGTTTCGACCCCGGCCCTCGCGCTGGTTTTCGTGATAATCGCGAATAACCCCAATCGCTCCCTAAATTTTCAAAGTACCGCGAGCTTTCAGAGTCCTTCCGCACCATCGTCCGAACACAAAGTCGTCCGAACGTCCAAAACGACCACTGATCCTTGCGTGTCGCGACATTGCGATTAATTCATATTAAGGTTTCGACCCCGGCCCTCGCGCTGGTTTTCGAGATAATCGCGAATAACCCCAATCGCTCCCAAAATTTTCAAGGTACCGCGAGTTGTCAGAGTCCTTCCGCACCATCGTCCGAACACAAAGTCGTCCGAACGTCCAAAACGACCACTGATCCTTGCGTGTCGCGACATTGCGATTAATTCATATTAAGGTTTCGACCCCGGCCCTCGCGCTGGTTTTCGAGATAATCGCGAATAACCCCAATCGCTCCCAAAATTTTCAAAGTACCGCGAGTTTTCAGAGTGCTTCCGCTCCATCGGCCGAAAACAAAGTCGTCCGATCGTCGAAAACGATAACTGATCCTTGCGACTCGCGACATTGCGATCAATTCATATTAAGGTTTCGACCCCGGCCCTCGCGCTGGTTTTCGTGATAATCGCGAATAACCCCAATCGCTCCCTAAATTTTCAAAGTACCGCGAGCTTTCAGAGTCCTTCCGCACCATCGTCCGCACACAAAGTCGTCCGAACGTCCAAAACGACCACTGATCCTCGCGTGTCGCGACATTGCAATCAATTCATATTAAGGTTTCGACCCCGGCCCTCGCGCTAGTTTTCGAGGTAATCGCGAATGATCACAATCGCTCCCAAAATTTTCAAAGTACCCCAAGTTTTCAGAGTGCTTCCGCACCATCTTCCGAACACAAAGTCGTCCGAACGTCGAAAACGACCACTGATCCTTGCATGTCGCGACATTGCGATCAATTCATATTAAGGTTTCGACCCCGGCCCTCGCGCTGGTTTTCGAGATAATCGCGAATAACCCCAATCGCTCCCAAAATTTTCAAAGTACCGCGAGTTTTCAGAGTGCTTCCGCACCATCTTCCGAACGCAAAGTCGTCCGAACGTCGAAAACGACCACTGATCCTTGCGACTCGCGACATTGCGATCAATTCATATTAAGGTTTCGACCCCGGCCCTCGCGCTGGTTTTCGTGATAATCGCGAATAACCCCAATCGCTCCCTAAATTTTCAAAGTACCGCGAGTTTTCAGAGTGCTTCCGCACCATCTTCCGAACGCAAAGTCGTCCGAACGTCGAAAACGACCACTGATCCTTGCGTGCCGCGACATTGCGATCAATTCATATTAAGGTTTCGACCCCGGTCGTCTCGCTGATTTTCGAGATAATCGCGAATAACCCCAAACACTCCCAAATTTTTCAAAGTACCGCTAGCTTTCAGAGTCCTTCCGCACCATCGTCCGAACACAAAGTCGTCCGAACGTCGAAAACGACCACTGATCATTGCGTGTTGCGACATTGCGATCAATTCATATTAAGGTTTCGACCCCGGTCGTCGCGCTAGTTTCAAAATAATCGCGAATAACCCCAATCGCTCCGAAAATTTTCAAAGTACCGCGAGTTGTCAGAGTCCTTCCGCACCATCGTCCGAACACAAAGTCGTCCGAACGTCGAAAACGACCACTGATCCTTGCGTGTCGCGACATTGCGATCAATTCATATTAAGGTTTCGACCCCAGTCGTCGCGCTGTTTTGCGAGGTAATCGCGAATGACCACAATCGCTCCCAAAATTTTCAAAGTACCCCAAGTTTTCAGAGTGCTACCGCACCATCTTCCGATCACAAAGTCGTCCGAACGTCGAAAACGACCACTGATACTTGCATGACGCGACATTGCGATCAATTCATATTAAGGTTTCGACCCCGGCCCTCGCGCTGGTTTTCGAGATAATCGCGAATAACCCCAATCGCTCCCAAAATTTTCAAAGTACCGCGAGTTTTCAGAGTGCTTCCGCTCCATCGGCCGAAAACAAAGTCGTCCGATCGTCGAAAACGATAACTGATCCTTGCGACTCGCGACATTGCGATCAATTCATATTAAGGTTTCGACCCCGGCCCTCGCGCTGGTTTTCGTGATAATCGCGAATAACCCCAATCGCTCCCTAAATTTTCAAAGTACCGCGAGCTTTCAGAGTCCTTCCGCACCATCGTCCGCACACAAAGTCGTCCGAACGTCCAAAACGACCACTGATCCTCGCGTGTCGCGACATTGCAATCAATTCATATTAAGGTTTCGACCCCGGCCCTCGCGCTGGTTTTCGAGATAATCGCGAATAACCCCAATCGCTCCCAAAATTTTCAAAGTACCGCGAGTTTTCAGAGTGCTTCCGCTCCATCGTCCGAAAACAAAGTCGTCCGATCGTCGAAAACGACCACTGAACCTTGCGACTCGCGACATTGCGATCAATTCATATTAAGGTTTCGACCCCGGCCCTCGCGCTGGTTTTCGAGATAATCGCGAATAACCCCAATCGCTCCCTAAATTTTCAAAGTACCGCGAGTTTTCAGAGTGCTTCCGCACCATCTTCCGAACGCAAAGTCGTCCGAACGTCGAAAACGACCACTGATCCTTGCGTGTCGCGACATTGCGATCAACTCATATTAAGGTTTCGACACCGGTCGTCGCGCTGATTTTCGAAATAATCGCGAATAACCCCAATCACTCCTGAAATTTTCAGAGTACCGCGAGTTGTCAGAGTCCACCCGCTCCATCGTCCGAACACAAAGTCGTCCGATCGTCGAAAACGACCACTGATCCTTGGGAGTCGCGACATTGCGATCAATTCATATTAAGGTTTCGACCCCAGTCGTCGCGCTGGTTTTCGAGGTAATCGCGAATGACCACAATTGCTCCCAAAATTTTCAAAGTACCCCAAGTTTTCAGAGTGCTTCCGCACCATCTTCCGAACACAAAGTCGTCCGAACGTCGAAAACGATCACTGATCCTTGCATGTCGCGACATTGCGATCAATTCATATTAAGGTTTCGACCCCGGCACTCGCGCTGGTTTTCGGGATAATCGCGAATAACCACAATCGCTCCCAAAATTTTCAAAGTACCGCGAGTTTACAGAGTGCTTCCGCTCCATCGTCCGAAAACAAAGTCGTCCGATCGTCGAAAACGACCACTGATCCTTGCGTGACGCGACATTGCGATCAATTCATATTAAGGTTTCGACCCCGGTCGTCGCGCTGATTTTCGAGATAATCGCGAATAACCCCAATCACTCCCAAAATTTTCAAAGAACCGCGAGCTTTCAGAGTCCTTCCGCACCATCTTCCGAACACAAAGTCGTCCGAACGTCGAAAACGATCACTGATCCTTGCATGTCGCGACATTGCGATCAATTCATATTAAGGTTTCGACCCCGGCCCTCGCGCTGGTTTTCGTGATAATCGCGAATAACCCTAATCGCTCCCTAAATTTTCAAAGTACCGCGAGTTTTCAGAGTGCTTCCGCACCATCTTCCGAACGCAAAGTCGTCCGAACGTCGAAAACGACCACTGATCCTTGCGTGTCGCGACATTGCGATCAACTCATATTAAGGATTCGACACCGGTCGTCGCGCTGAATTTCGAGATAATCGCGAATAACCCCAATCGCTCCCAAAATTTTCAAAGTACCGCGAGTTTTCAGAGTGCGTCCGCTCCATCGTCCGAAAACAAAGTCGTCCGATCGTCGAAAACGATAACTGATCCTTGCGACTCGCGACATTGCGATCAATTCAGATTAAGGTTTCGACAACGGCCCTCGCGCTGGTTTTCGTGATAATCGCGAATAACCCCAATCGCTCCCTAAATTTTCAAAGTACCGCGAGCTTTCAGAGTCCTTCCGCACCATCGTCCGAACACAAAGTCGTCCGAACGACCAAAACGACCACTGATCCTTGCGTGTCGCGACATTGCGATCAATTCATATTAAGGTTTCGACCCCAGTCGTCGCGCTAGTTTTCGAGGTAATCGCGAATGATCACAATCGCTCCCAAAATTTTCAAAGTACCCCAAGTTTTCAGAGTGCTTCCGCACCATCTTCCGAACACAAAGTCGTCCGAACGTCGAAAACGACCACTGATCCTTGCATGTCGCGACATTGCGATCAATTCATATTAAGGTTTCGACCCCGGCCCTCGCGCTGGTTTTCGTGATAATCGCGAATAACCCCAATCGCTCCCTAAATTTTCAAAATACCGCGAGTTTTCTGAGTGCTTCCGCTCCATCTTACGAACACAAAGTCGTCCGATCGTCGAAAACGACCACTGATCCTTGCGACTCGCGACATTGCGATCAATTCATATTAAGGTTTCGAACCCGGGCCTCGCGCTGGTTTTCGTGATAATCGCGAATAACCCCAATCGCTCCCTAAATTTTCAAAATACCGCGAGTTTTCTGAGTGCTTCCGCTCCATCTTACGAACACAAAGTCGTCCGAACGTCGAAAACGACCACTGATCTTTGCGTGTCGCGACATTGCGATCAATTCATATTAAGGTTTCGACCCCGGCCCTCGCGCTGGTTTTCGTGATAATCGCGAATAACCCCAATCGCTCCCTAAATTTTCAAAGTACCGCGAGCTTTCAGAGTCCTTCCGCACCATCGTCCGAACACAAAGTCGTCCGAACGTCCAAAACGACCACTGATCCTTGCGTGTCGCGACATTGCGATTAATTCATATTAAGGTTTCGACCCCGGCCCTCGCGCTGGTTTTCGAGATAATCGCGAATAACCCCAATCGCTCCCAAAATTTTCAAGGTACCGCGAGTTGTCAGAGTCCTTCCGCACCATCGTCCGAACACAAAGTCGTCCGAACGTCCAAAACGACCACTGATCCTTGCGTGTCGCGACATTGCGATTAATTCATATTAAGGTTTCGACCCCGGCCCTCGCGCTGGTTTTCGAGATAATCGCGAATAACCCCAATCGCTCCCAAAATTTTCAAAGTACCGCGAGTTTTCAGAGTGCTTCCGCTCCATCGTCCGAAAACAAAGTCGTCCGATCGTCGAAAACGACCACTGAACCTTGCGACTCGCGACATTGCGATCAATTCATATTAAGGTTTCGACCCCGGCCCTCGCGCTGGTTTTCGAGATAATCGCGAATAACCCCAATCGCTCCCTAAATTTTCAAAGTACCGCGAGTTTTCAGAGTGCTTCCGCACCATCTTCCGAACGCAAAGTCGTCCGAACGTCGAAAACGACCACTGATCCTTGCGTGTCGCGACATTGCGATCAACTCATATTAAGGTTTCGACACCGGTCGTCGCGCTGATTTTCGAAATAATCGCGAATAACCCCAATCACTCCCGAAATTTTCAGAGTACCGCGAGTTGTCAGAGTCCACCCGCTCCATCGTCCGAACACAATGTCGTCCGATCGTCGAAAACGACCACTGATCCTTGGGAGTCGCGACATTGCGATCAATTCATATTAAGGTTTCGACCCCAGTCGTCGCGCTGGTTTTCGAGGTAATCGCGAATGACCACAATTGCTCCCAAAATTTTCAAAGTACCCCAAGTTTTCAGAGTGCTTCCGCACCATCTTCCGAACACAAAGTCGTCCGAACGTCGAAAACGATCACTGATCCTTGCATGTCGCGACATTGCGATCAATTCATATTAAGGTTTCGACCCCGGCCCTCGCGCTGTTTTTCGTGATAATCGCGAATAACCCCAATCGCTCCCTAAATTTTCAAAGTACCGCGAGTTTTCAGAGTGCTTCCGCACCATCTTCCGAACGCAAAGTCGTCCGAACGTCGAAAACGACCACTGATCCTTGCGTGCCGCGACATTGCGATCAATTCATATTAAGGTTTCGACCCCGGTCGTCGCGCTGATTTTCGAGATAATCGCGAATAACCCCAAACACTCCCAAAATTTTCAAAGTACCGCGAGCTTTCAGAGTCCTTCCGCACCATCGTCCGAACACAAAGTCGTCCGAACGTGGAAAACGACCACTGATCATTGCGTGTTGCGACATTGCGATCAATTCATATTAAGGTTTCGACCCCGGTCGTCGCGCTAGTTTCAAAATAATCGCGAATAACCCCAATCGCTCCGAAAATTTTCAAAGTACCGCGAGTTGTCAGAGTCCTTCCGCACCATCGTCCGAACACAAAGTCGTCCGAACGTCGAAAACGACCACTGATCCTTGCGTGTCGCGACATTGCGAACAATTCATATTAAGGTTTCGACCCCAGTCGTCGCGCTGGTTTGCGAGGTAATCGCGAATGACCACAATCGCTCCCAAAATTTTCAAAGTACCCCAAGTTTTCAGAGTGCTACCGCACCAACTTCCGATCACAAAGTCGTCCGAACGTCGAAAACGACCACTGATACTTGCATGACGCGACATTGCGATCAATTCATATTAAGGTTTCGACCCCGGCCCTCGCGCTGGTTTTCGAGATAATCGCGAATAACCCCAATCGCTCCCAAAATTTTCAAAGTACCGCGAGTTTTCAGAGTGCTTCCGCTCCATCGGCCGAAAACAAAGTCGTCCGATCGTCGAAAATGATAACTGATCCTTGCGACTCGCGACATTGCGATCAATTCATATTAAGGTTTCGACCCCGGCCCTCGCGCTGGTTTTCGTGATAATCGCGAATAACCCCAATCGCTCCCTAAATTTTCAAAGTACCGCGAGCTTTCAGAGTCCTTCCGCACCATCGTCCGCACACAAAGTCGTCCGAACGTCCAAAACGACCACTGATCCTCGCGTGTCGCGACATTGCAATCAATTCATATTAAGGTTTCGACCCCGGCCCTCGCGCTGGTTTTCGAGATAATCGCGAATAACCCCAATCGCTCCCAAAATTTTCAAAGTACCGCGAGTTTTCAGAGTGCTTCCGCTCCATCGTCCGAAAACAAAGTCGTCCGATCGTCGAAAACGACCACTGAACCTTGCGACTCGCGACATTGCGATCAATTCATATTAAGGTTTCGACCCCGGTCGTCGCGCTGATTTTCGAGATAATCGCGAATAACCCCAATCACTCCCAAAATTTTCAAAGAACCGCGAGCTTTCAGAGTCCTTCCGCACCATCGTCCGAACACAAAGTCGTCCGAACGTCGAAAACGACCACTGATCCTTGCGACTCGCGACATTGCGATCAATTCATATTAAGGTTTCGACCCCGGCCCTCGCGCTGGTTTTCGTGATAATCGCGAATAACCCTAATCGCTCCCTAAATTTTCAAAGTACCGCGAGTTTTCAGAGTGCTTCCGCACCATCTTCCGAACGCAAAGTCGTCCGAACGTCGAAAACGACCACTGATCCTTGCGACTCGCGACATTGCGATCAATTCAGATTAAGGTTTCGACAACGGCCCTCGCGCTGGTTTTCGTGATAATCGCGAATAACCCCAATCGCTCCCTAAATTTTCAAAGTACCGCGAGCTTTCAGAGTCCTTCCGCACCATCGTCCGAACACAAAGTCGTCCGAACGACCAAAACGACCACTGATCCTTGCGTGTCGCGACATTGCGATCAATTCATATTAAGGTTTCGACCCCAGTCGTCGCGCTAGTTTTCGAGGTAATCGCGAATGATCACAATCGCTCCCAAAATTTTCAAAGTACCCCAAGTTTTCAGAGTGCTTCCGCACCATCTTCCGAACACAAAGTCGTCCGAACGTCGAAAACGACCACTGATCCTTGCGACTCGCGACATTGCGATCAATTCAGATTAAGGTTTCGACAACGGCCCTCGCGCTGGTTTTCGTGATAATCGCGAATAACCCCAATCGCTCCCTAAATTTTCAAAGTACCGCGAGCTTTCAGAGTCCTTCCGCACCATCGTCCGAACACAAAGTCGTCCGAACGAACAAAACGACCACTGATCCTTGCGTGTCGCGACATTGCGATCAATTCATATTAAGGTTTCGACCCCAGTCGTCGCGCTAGTTTTCGAGGTAATCGCGAATGATCACAATCGCTCCCAAAATTTTCAAAGTACCCCAAGTTTTCAGAGTGCTTCCGCACCATCTTCCGAACACAAAGTCGTCCGAACGTCGAAAACGACCACTGATCCTTGCATGTCGCGACATTGCGATCAATTCATATTAAGGTTTCGACCCCGGCCCTCGCGCTGGTTTTCGAGATAATCGCGAATAACCCCAATCGCTCCCAAAATTTTCAAAGTACCGCGAGTTTTCAGAGTGCTTCCGCACCATCTTCCGAACGCAAAGTCGTCCGAACGTCGAAAACGACCACTGATCCTTGCGACTCGCGACATTGCGATC
Organism: Andrena marginata; assembly: GCA_963932335.1. Lineage (NCBI taxonomy): Eukaryota > Metazoa > Arthropoda > Insecta > Hymenoptera > Andrenidae > Andrena > Andrena marginata. The sequence goes on along the minus strand of CAWVQI010000172.1, from coordinate 561,412 downwards.
AATTCATATTAAGGTTTCGACCCCGGCCCTCGCGCTGGTTTTCGTGATAATCGCGAATAACCCCAATCGCTCCCAAAATTTTCAAAGTACCCCAAGTTTTCAGAGTGCTTCCGCACCATCTTCCGAACACAAAGTCGTCCGAACGTCGAAAACGACCACTGATCCTTGCATGTCGCGACATTGCGATCAATTCATATTAAGGTTTCGACCCCGGCCCTCGCGCTGGTTTTCGAGATAATCGCGAATAACCCCAATCGCTCCCAAAATTTTCAAAGTACCGCGAGTTTTCAGAGTGCTTCCGCACCATCTTCCGAACACAAAGTCGTCCGAACGTCGAAAACGACCACTGATCCTTGCATGTCGCGACATTGCGATCAATTCATATTAAGGTTTCGACCCCGGCCCTCGCGCTGGTTTTCGAGATAATCGCGAATAACCCCAATCGCTCCCAAAATTTTCAAAGTACCGCGAGTTTTCAGAGTGCTTCCGCTCCATCGGCCGAAAACAAAGTCGTCCGATCGTCGAAAACGATAACTGATCCTTGCGACTCGCGACATTGCGATCAATTCATATTAAGGTTTCGACCCCGGCCCTCGCGCTGGTTTTCGTGATAATCGCGAATAACCCCAATCGCTCCCTAAATTTTCAAAGTACCGCGAGCTTTCAGAGTCCTTCCGCACCATCGTCCGCACACAAAGTCGTCCGAACGTCCAAAACGACCACTGATCCTCGCGTGTCGCGACATTGCAATCAATTCATATTAAGGTTTCGACCCCGGCCCTCGCGCTGGTTTTCGAGATAATCGCGAATAACCCCAATCGCTCCCAAAATTTTCAAAGTACCGCGAGTTTTCAGAGTGCTTCCGCTCCATCGTCCGAAAACAAAGTCGTCCGATCGTCGAAAACGACCACTGAACCTTGCGACTCGCGACATTGCGATCAATTCATATTAAGGTTTCGACCCCGGCCCTCGCGCTGGTTTTCGAGATAATCGCGAATAACCCCAATCGCTCCCTAAATTTTCAAAGTACCGCGAGTTTTCAGAGTGCTTCCGCACCATCTTCCGAACGCAAAGTCGTCCGAACGTCGAAAACGACCACTGATCCTTGCGTGTCGCGACATTGCGATCAACTCATATTAAGGTTTCGACACCGGTCGTCGCGCTGATTTTCGAAATAATCGCGAATAACCCCAATCACTCCCGAAATTTTCAGAGTACCGCGAGTTGTCAGAGTCCACCCGCTCCATCGTCCGAACACAAAGTCGTCCGATCGTCGAAAACGACCACTGATCCTTGGGAGTCGCGACATTGCGATCAATTCATATTAAGGTTTCGACCCCAGTCGTCGCGCTGGTTTTCGAGGTAATCGCGAATGACCACAATTGCTCCCAAAATTTTCAAAGTACCCCAAGTGTTCAGAGTGCTTCCGCACCATCTTCCGAACACAAAGCCGTCCGAACGTCGAAAACGATCACTGATCCTTGCATGTCGCGACATTGCGATCAATTCATATGAAGGTTTCGACCCCGGCACTCGCGCTGGTTTTCGGGATAATCGCGAATAACCACAATCGCTCCCAAAATTTTCAAAGTACCGCGAGTTTACAGAGTGCTTCCGCTCCATCGTCCGAAAACAAAGTCGTCCGATCGTCGAAAACGACCACTGATCCTTGCGTGACGCGACATTGCGATCAATTCATATTAAGGTTTCGACCCCGGCCCTCGCGCTGGTTTTCGTGATAATCGCGAATAACCCCAATCGCTCCCTAAATTTTCAAAGTACCGCGAGCTTTCAGAGTCCTTCCGCACCATCGTCCACACACAAAGTCGTCCGAACGTCCAAAACGACCACTGATCCTCGCGTGTCGCGACATTGCAATCAATTCATATTAAGGTTTCGACCCCGGCCCTCGCGCTGGTTTTCGAGATAATCGCGAATAACCCCAATCGCTCCCAAAATTTTCAAAGTACCGCGAGTTTTCAGAGTGCTTCCGCTCCATCGTCCGAAAACAAAGTCGTCCGATCGTCGAAAACGACCACTGAACCTTGCGACTCGCGACATTGCGATCAATTCATATTAAGGTTTCGACCCCGGCCCTCGCGCTGGTTTTCGAGATAATCGCGAATAACCCCAATCGCTCCCTAAATTTTCAAAGTACCGCGAGTTTTCAGAGTGCTTCCGCACCATCTTCCGAACGCAAAGTCGTCCGAACGTCGAAAACGACCACTGATCCTTGCGTGTCGCGACATTGCGATCAACTCATATTAAGGTTTCGACACCGGTCGTCGCGCTGATTTTCGAAATAATCGCGAATAACCCCAATCACTCCCGAAATTTTCAGAGTACATCGAGTTGTCAGAGTCCACCCGCTCCATCGTCCGAACACAATGTCGTCCGATCGTCGAAAACGACCACTGATCCTTGGGAGTCGCGACATTGCGATCAATTCATATTAAGGTTTCGACCCCAGTCGTCGCGCTGGTTTTCGAGGTAATCGCGAATGACCACAATTGCTCCCAAAATTTTCAAAGTACCCCAAGTTTTCAGAGTGCTTCCGCACCATCTTCCGAACACAAAGTCGTCCGAACGTCGAAAACGATCACTGATCCTTGCATGTCGCGACATTGCGATCAATTCATATTAAGGTTTCGACCCCGGCACTCGCGCTGGTTTTCGGGATAATCGCGAATAACCACAATCGCTCCCAAAATTTTCAAAGTACCGCGAGTTTACAGAGTGCTTCCGCTCCATCGTCCGAAAACAAAGTCGTCCGATCGTCGAAAACGACCACTGATCCTTGCGTGACGCGACATTGCGATCAATTCATATTAAGGTTTCGACCCCGGTCGTCGCGCTGATTTTCGAGATAATCGCGAATAACCCCAATCACTCCCAAAATTTTCAAAGAACCGCGAGCTTTCAGAGTCCTTCCGCACCATCGTCCGAACACAAAGTCGTCCGAACGTCGAAAACGACCACTGATCCTTGCGACTCGCGACATTGCGATCAATTCATATTAAGGTTTCGACCCCGGCCCTCGCGCTGGTTTTCGTGATAATCGCGAATAACCCTAATCGCTCCCTAAATTTTCAAAGTACCGCGAGTTTTCAGAGTGCTTCCGCACCATCTTCCGAACGCAAAGTCGTCCGAACGTCGAAAACGACCACTGATCCTTGCGTGTCGCGACATTGCGATCAACTCATATTAAGGATTCGACACCGGTCGTCGCGCTGAATTTCGAGATAATCGCGAATAACCCCAATCGCTCCCAAAATTTTCAAAGTACCGCGAGTTTTCAGAGTGCGTCCGCTCCATCGTCCGAAAACAAAGTCGTCCGATCGTCGAAAACGATAACTGATCCTTGCGACTCGCGACATTGCGATCAATTCAGATTAAGGTTTCGACAACGGCCCTCGCGCTGGTTTTCGTGATAATCGCGAATAACCCCAATCGCTCCCTAAATTTTAAAAGTACCGCGAGCTTTCAGAGTCCTTCCGCACCATCGTCCGAACACAAAGTCGTCCGAACGACCAAAACGACCACTGATCCTTGCGTGTCGCGACATTGCGATCAATTCATATTAAGGTTTCGACCCCAGTCGTCGCGCTAGTTTTCGAGGTAATCGCGAATGATCACAATCGCTCCCAAAATTTTCAAAGTACCCCAAGTTTTCAGAGTGCTTCCGCACCATCTTCCGAACACAAAGTCGTCCGAACGTCGAAAACGACCACTGATCCTTGCATGTCGCGACATTGCGATCAATTCATATTAAGGTTTCGACCCCGGCCCTCGCGCTGGTTTTCGAGATAATCGCGAATAACCCCAATCGCTCCCAAAATTTTCAAAGTACCGCGAGTTTTCAGAGTGCTTCCGCACCATCTTCCGAACGCAAAGTCGTCCGAACGTCGAAAACGACCACTGATCCTTGCGACTCGCGACATTGCGATCAATTCATATTAAGGTTTCGACCCCGGCCCTCGCGCTGTTTTTCGTGATAATCGCGAATAACCCCAATCGCTCCCTAAATTTTCAAAGTACCGCGAGTTTTCAGAGTGCTTCCGCACCATCTTCCGAACGCAAAGTCGTCCGAACGTCGAAAACGACCACTGATCCTTGCGTGCCGCGACATTGCGATCAATTCATATTAAGGTTTCGACCCCGGTCGTCGCGCTGATTTTCGAGATAATCGCGAATAACCCCAAACACTCCCAAAATTTTCAAAGTACCGCGAGCTTTCAGAGTCCTTCCGCACCATCGTCCGAACACAAAGTCGTCCGAACGTGGAAAACGACCACTGATCATTGCGTGTTGCGACATTGCGATCAATTCATATTAAGGTTTCGACCCCGGTCGTCGCGCTAGTTTCAAAATAATCGCGAATAACCCCAATCGCTCCGAAAATTTTCAAAGTACCGCGAGTTGTCAGAGTCCTTCCGCACCATCGTCCGAACACAAAGTCGTCCGAACGTCGAAAACGACCACTGATCCTTGCGTGTCGCGACATTGCGAACAATTCATATTAAGGTTTCGACCCCAGTCGTCGCGCTGGTTTGCGAGGTAATCGCGAATGACCACAATCGCTCCCAAAATTTTCAAAGTACCCCAAGTTTTCAGAGTGCTACCGCACCAACTTCCGATCACAAAGTCGTCCGAACGTCGAAAACGACCACTGATACTTGCATGACGCGACATTGCGATCAATTCATATTAAGGTTTCGACCCCGGCCCTCGCGCTGGTTTTCGAGATAATCGCGAATAACCCCAATCGCTCCCAAAATTTTCAAAGTACCGCGAGTTTTCAGAGTGCTTCCGCTCCATCGGCCGAAAACAAAGTCGTCCGATCGTCGAAAACGATAACTGATCCTTGCGACTCGCGACATTGCGATCAATTCATATTAAGGTTTCGACCCCGGCCCTCGCGCTGGTTTTCGTGATAATCGCGAATAACCCCAATCGCTCCCTAAATTTTCAAAGTACCGCGAGCTTTCAGAGTCCTTCCGCACCATCGTCCGCACACAAAGTCGTCCGAACGTCCAAAACGACCACTGATCCTCGCGTGTCGCGACATTGCAATCAATTCATATTAAGGTTTCGACCCCGGCCCTCGCGCTGGTTTTCGAGATAATCGCGAATAACCCCAATCGCTCCCAAAATTTTCAAAGTACCGCGAGTTTTCAGAGTGCTTCCGCTCCATCGTCCGAAAACAAAGTCGTCCGATCGTCGAAAACGACCACTGAACCTTGCGACTCGCGACATTGCGATCAATTCATATTAAGGTTTCGACCCCGGTCGTCGCGCTGATTTTCGAGATAATCGCGAATAACCCCAATCACTCCCAAAATTTTCAAAGAACCGCGAGCTTTCAGAGTCCTTCCGCACCATCGTCCGAACACAAAGTCGTCCGAACGTCGAAAACGACCACTGATCCTTGCGACTCGCGACATTGCGATCAATTCATATTAAGGTTTCGACCCCGGCCCTCGCGCTGGTTTTCGTGATAATCGCGAATAACCCTAATCGCTCCCTAAATTTTCAAAGTACCGCGAGTTTTCAGAGTGCTTCCGCACCATCTTCCGAACGCAAAGTCGTCCGAACGTCGAAAACGACCACTGATCCTTGCGTGTCGCGACATTGCGATCAACTCATATTAAGGATTCGACACCGGTCGTCGCGCTGAATTTCGAGATAATCGCGAATAACCCCAATCGCTCCCAAAATTTTCAAAGTACCGCGAGTTTTCAGAGTGCGTCCGCTCCATCGTCCGAAAACAAAGTCGTCCGATCGTCGAAAACGATAACTGATCCTTGCGACTCGCGACATTGCGATCAATTCAGATTAAGGTTTCGACAACGGCCCTCGCGCTGGTTTTCGTGATAATCGCGAATAACCCCAATCGCTCCCTAAATTTTCAAAGTACCGCGAGCTTTCAGAGTCCTTCCGCACCATCGTCCGAACACAAAGTCGTCCGAACGACCAAAACGACCACTGATCCTTGCGTGTCGCGACATTGCGATCAATTCATATTAAGGTTTCGACCCCAGTCGTCGCGCTAGTTTTCGAGGTAATCGCGAATGATCACAATCGCTCCCAAAATTTTCAAAGTACCCCAAGTTTTCAGAGTGCTTCCGCACCATCTTCCGAACACAAAGTCGTCCGAACGTCGAAAACGACCACTGATCCTTGCGACTCGCGACATTGCGATCAATTCAGATTAAGGTTTCGACAACGGCCCTCGCGCTGGTTTTCGTGATAATCGCGAATAACCCCAATCGCTCCCTAAATTTTCAAAGTACCGCGAGCTTTCAGAGTCCTTCCGCACCATCGTCCGAACACAAAGTCGTCCGAACGACCAAAACGACCACTGATCCTTGCGTGTCGCGACATTGCGATCAATTCATATTAAGGTTTCGACCCCAGTCGTCGCGCTAGTTTTCGAGGTAATCGCGAATGATCACAATCGCTCCCAAAATTTTCAAAGTACCCCAAGTTTTCAGAGTGCTTCCGCACCATCTTCCGAACACAAAGTCGTCCGAACGTCGAAAACGACCACTGATCCTTGCATGTCGCGACATTGCGATCAATTCATATTAAGGTTTCGACCCCGGCCCTCGCGCTGGTTTTCGAGATAATCGCGAATAACCCCAATCGCTCCCAAAATTTTCAAAGTACCGCGAGTTTTCAGAGTGCTTCCGCACCATCTTCCGAACGCAAAGTCGTCCGAACGTCGAAAACGACCACTGATCCTTGCGACTCGCGACATTGCGATCAATTCATATTAAGGTTTCGACCCCGGCCCTCGCGCTGGTTTTCGTGATAATCGCGAATAACCCCAATCGCTCCCAAAATTTTCAAAGTACCCCAAGTTTTCAGAGTGCTTCCGCACCATCTTCCGAACACAAAGTCGTCCGAACGTCGAAAACGACCACTGATCCTTGCATGTCGCGACATTGCGATCAATTCATATTAAGGTTTCGACCCCGGCCCTCGCGCTGGTTTTCGAGATAATCGCGAATAACCCCAATCGCTCCCAAAATTTTCAAAGTACCGCGAGTTTTCAGAGTGCTTCCGCACCATCTTCCGAACACAAAGTCGTCCGAACGTCGAAAACGACCACTGATCCTTGCATGTCGCGACATTGCGATCAATTCATATTAAGGTTTCGATCCCGGCCCTCGCGCTGGTTTTCGAGATAATCGCGAATAACCCCAATCGCTCCCAAAATTTTCAAAGTACCGCGAGTTTTCAGAGTGCTTCCGCTCCATCGGCCGAAAACAAAGTCGTCCGATCGTCGAAAACGATAACTGATCCTTGCGACTCGCGACATTGCGATCAATTCATATTAAGGTTTCGACCCCGGCCCTCGCGCTGGTTTTCGTGATAATCGCGAATAACCCCAATCGCTCCCTAAATTTTCAAAGTACCGCGAGCTTTCAGAGTCCTTCCGCACCATCGTCCGCACACAAAGTCGTCCGAACGTCCAAAACGACCACTGATCCTCGCGTGTCGCGACATTGCAATCAATTCATATTAAGGTTTCGACCCCGGCCCTCGCGCTGGTTTTCGAGATAATCGCGAATAACCCCAATCGCTCCCAAAATTTTCAAAGTACCGCGAGTTTTCAGAGTGCTTCCGCTCCATCGTCCGAAAACAAAGTCGTCCGATCGTCGAAAACGACCACTGAACCTTGCGACTCGCGACATTGCGATCAATTCATATTAAGGTTTCGACCCCGGCCCTCGCGCTGGTTTTCGAGATAATCGCGAATAACCCCAATCGCTCCCTAAATTTTCAAAGTACCGCGAGTTTTCAGAGTGCTTCCGCACCATCTTCCGAACGCAAAGTCGTCCGAACGTCGAAAACGACCACTGATCCTTGCGTGTCGCGACATTGCGATCAACTCATATTAAGGTTTCGACACCGGTCGTCGCGCTGATTTTCGAAATAATCGCGAATAACCCCAATCACTCCCGAAATTTTCAGAGTACCGCGAGTTGTCAGAGTCCACCCGCTCCATCGTCCGAACACAAAGTCGTCCGATCGTCGAAAACGACCACTGATCCTTGGGAGTCGCGACATTGCGATCAATTCATATTAAGGTTTCGACCCCAGTCGTCGCGCTGGTTTTCGAGGTAATCGCGAATGACCACAATTGCTCCCAAAATTTTCAAAGTACCCCAAGTGTTCAGAGTGCTTCCGCACCATCTTCCGAACACAAAGCCGTCCGAACGTCGAAAACGATCACTGATCCTTGCATGTCGCGACATTGCGATCAATTCATATGAAGGTTTCGACCCCGGCACTCGCGCTGGTTTTCGGGATAATCGCGAATAACCACAATCGCTCCCAAAATTTTCAAAGTACCGCGAGTTTACAGAGTGCTTCCGCTCCATCGTCCGAAAACAAAGTCGTCCGATCGTCGAAAACGACCACTGATCCTTGCGTGACGCGACATTGCGATCAATTCATATTAAGGTTTCGACCCCGGCCCTCGCGCTGGTTTTCGTGATAATCGCGAATAACCCCAATCGCTCCCTAAATTTTCAAAGTACCGCGAGCTTTCAGAGTCCTTCCGCACCATCGTCCACACACAAAGTCGTCCGAACGTCCAAAACGACCACTGATCCTCGCGTGTCGCGACATTGCAATCAATTCATATTAAGGTTTCGACCCCGGCCCTCGCGCTAGTTTTCGAGGTAATCGCGAATGATCACAATCGCTCCCAAAATTTTCAAAGTACCCCAAGTTTTCAGAGTGCTTCCGCACCATCTTCCGAACACAAAGTCGTCCGAACGTCGAAAACGACCACTGATCCTTGCATGTCGCGACATTGCGATCAATTCATATTAAGGTTTCGACCCCGGCCCTCGCGCTGGTTTTCGAGATAATCGCGAATAACCCCAATCGCTCCCAAAATTTTCAAAGTACCGCGAGTTTTCAGAGTGCTTCCGCACCATCTTCCGAACGCAAAGTCGTCCGAACGTCGAAAACGACCACTGATCCTTGCGACTCGCGACATTGCGATCAATTCATATTAAGGTTTCGACCCCGGCCCTCGCGCTGGTTTTCGTGATAATCGCGAATAACCCCAATCGCTCCCTAAATTTTCAAAGTACCGCGAGTTTTCAGAGTGCTTCCGCACCATCGTCCGAACACAAAGTCGTCCAATCTTCGAAAACGACCACTGATCCTTGCGTGTGCGACATTGCGATCAATTCATATTAAGGTTTCGACCACGGCCCTCGCGCTGGTTTTCGAGAAAATCGCGAATAACCCTAATTGCTCCCAAAATTTTCAAAGTACCGCGAGTTTTCAGAGTCCTTCCGCACCATCGGCGAACACAAAATCGTCCGATCTTCGAAAACGACAACTGACCCTTGCGTGTCGCGGCATTGCGATCAATTCATATTAAGGTTTCGACCCCAGTCGTCGCGCTGGTTTTCGAGGTAATCGCGAATGACCACAATTGCTCCCAAAATTTTCAAAGTACCCCAAGTGTTCAGAGTGCTTCCGCACCATCTTCCGAACACAAAGCCGTCCGAACGTCGAAAACGATCACTGATCCTTGCATGTCGCGACATTGCGATCAATTCATATGAAGGTTTCGACCCCGGCACTCGCGCTGGTTTTCGGGATAATCGCGAATAACCACAATCGCTCCCAAAATTTTCAAAGTACCGCGAGTTTACAGAGTGCTTCCGCTCCATCGTCCGAAAACAAAGTCGTCCGATCGTCGAAAACGACCACTGATCCTTGCGTGACGCGACATTGCGATCAATTCATATTAAGGTTTCGACCCCGGTCGTCGCGCTGATTTTCGAGATAATCGCGAATAACCCCAATCACTCCCAAAATTTTCAAAGAACCGCGAGCTTTCAGAGTCCTTCCGCACCATCGTCCGAACACAAAGTCGTCGGAACGTCGAAAACGACCACTGATCCTTGCGACTCGCGACATTGCGATCAATTCATATTAAGGTTTCGACCCCGGCCCTCGCGCTGGTTTTCGTGATAATCGCGAATAACCCCAATCGCTCCCTAAATTTTCAAAGTACCGCGAGTTTTCAGAGTGCTTCCGCACCATCTTCCGAACGCAAAGTCGTCCGAACGTCGAAAACGACCACTGATCCTTGCGTGTCGCGACATTGCGATCAATTCATATTAAGGTTTCGACCCCGGTCGTCGCGCTGCTTTTCGAGATAATCGCGAATAACCCCAATCGCTCCCAAAATTTTCAAAGTACCGCGAGTTTTCAGAGTCCTTCCGCACCATCGTCCGAACACAAAGTCGTCCAATCTTCGAAAACGACCACTGATCCTTGCGTGTGCGACATTGCGATCAATTCATATTAAGGTTTCGACCACGGCCCTCGCGCTGGTTTTCGAGAAAATCGCGAATAACCCTAATTGCTCCCAAAATTTTCAAAGTACCGCGAGTTTTCAGAGTCCTTCCGCACCATCGGCGAACACAAAATCGTCCGATCTTCGAAAACGACAACTGACCCTTGCGTGTCGCGGCATTGCGATCAATTCATATTAAGGTTTCGACCCCGGTCGTCGCGCTGGTTTTCGAGATAATCGCGAATAACCCAAATCGCTCCCAAAATTTTCAAAGTACCGCGAGTTCTCAGAGTCCTTCCGCACCATCGTCCGAACACAAAGTCGTCCGATTGTAGAAAAGGACCACTGATCCTTGCGTGTTGCGACATTGCGATCAATTCATATTAAGGTTTCGACCCCGGTCGTCGCGCTGGTTTTCGAGATAATCGCGAATAACCGAAATCGCTCCCAAAATTTTCAAAGTACCGCGAGTTTTCAGAGTCATTCCGCACCATCGGCGAACACAAAGTCGTCCGATCTTCGAAAACGACCACTGATCCTTGCGTGTCGCGGCATTGCGATCAATTCATGTTAAGGTTTCGACCCCGGTCGTCGCGCTGGTTTTCGAGATAATCGCGAATAACCCAAATCGCTCCCAAAATTTTCAAAGTACCGCGAGTTCTCAGAGTCCTTCCGCACCATCGTCCGAACACAAAGTCGTCCGATTGTAGAAAAGGACCACTGATCCTTGCGTGTCGCGGCATTGCGATCAATTCATATTAAGGTTTCGACCACGGCCCTCGTGCTGGTTTTCGAGAAAATCGCGAATAACCCTAATCGCTCCCAAAATTTTCATAGTACCGCGAGTGTTCAGAGTCCTTCCGCACCATCGGCGAACACAAAGTCGTCCGATCTTCGAAAACGACAACTGATCCTTGCGTGTCGCGACATTGCGATCAATTCATTTTAAGGTTTCGACCCCGGTTGTCGCGCTGGTTTTCGAGATAATCGCGAATAACCGCAATCGCTCCCAAAATTTTCAAAGTACCGCGAGTTTTCAGAGTCCTTCCGCACCATCGGCGAACACAAAGTCGTCCGATCTTCGAAAACGACAACTGACCCTTGCGTGTCGCGGCATTGCGATCAATTCATTTTAAAGTTTCGACCCCGGTTGTCTCGCTGGTTTTCGAAGTAATCGCGAATAACCCAAATCGCTCCCAAAATTATCAAAGTACCGCGAGTTGTCAGAGTCCTTCCGCACCATTTGCGAACACAAAGTCGTCCGATCTTCGAAAACGACCACGGATCCTTGCGTGTTGCGACATTGCGATCAATTCATATTAAGGTTTCGACCCCGGTCGTGGTGCTCGGTTTCGAGATAATCGCGAATAACCCCAATCGGTCCGAAAAATTTTCAAAGTACGGCGTGATTTCAGAGTCCTTCCGCACCATCTGCCGAACACAAAGTCGTCCGATTTTCGAAAACGACCACTGATCCTTGCGTGTTGCGACATTGCGATCAATTCATATTAAGGTTTGGACCTCGGCCCTCGCGCTGGTTTTCGAAATAATCGCGAATAACCCTAATCGCTCCCAAAATTTTCATAGTACCGCGAGTGTTCAGAGTCCTTCGGCACCATCGGCGAACACAAAGTCGTCCGATCTTCAATCGTCCGAAAACGACAACTGATCCTTGCGTGTCGCGACATTGCGATCAATTCATTTTAAGGTTTCGACCCCGGTTGTCGCGCTGGTTTTCGAGACAATCGCGAATAACCGCAATCGCTCCCAAAATTTTCAAAGTACCGCGAGTTTTCAGAGTCCTTCCGCACCATCGGCGAACACAAAGTCGTCCGATCTTCGAAAACGATAACTCGTCCTTGCGTGTCGCGAAATTGCGATGAATTCATTTTAAGGTTTCGACCCCGGTTGTCGCGCTGGTTTTCGAGATAATCGCGAATAACCGCAATCGCTCCCAAAATTTTCAAAGTACCGCGAGTTTTCAGAGTCCTTCCGCACCATCGGCGAACACAAAGTCGTCCGATCTTCGAAAACGACAACTGACCCTTGCGTGTCGCGGCATTGCGATCAATTCATTTTAAAGTTTCGACCCCGGTTGTCTCGCTGGTTTTCGAAGTAATCGCGAATAACCCAAATCGCTCCCAAAATTTTCAAAGTACCGCGAGTTTTCAGAGTCCTTCCGCACCATCGTCCGAACACAAAGTCGTCCGATTGTAGAAAACGACCACTGATCCTTGCGTGTCGCGGCATTGCGATCAATTCATATTAAGGTTTCGACAACGGCCCTCGCGCTGGTTTTCGAGAAAATCGCGAATAAGCATAGTCGCTCCCAAAATTTTCAAGGTACCCCGAGTTGTCAGAGTATTTCCGCACCATTTGCGAACACAAAGTCGTCCGATCTTCGGAAACGACCACTGATCCTTGCGTGTCGCGACATTGCGATCAATTCATATTAAGGTTTCGACCCCGGTCGTGGTGCTCGGTTTCGAGATAATCGCGAATAACCCCAATCGGTCGAAAAATTTTCAAAGTACGGCGTGATTTCAGAGTCCTTCCGCACCATCTGCCGAACACAAAGTCGTCCGATTTTCGAAAACGACCACTGATCCTTGCGTGTTGCGACATTGCGATCAATTCATATTAAGGTTTGGACCTCGGCCCTCGCGCTGGTTTTCGAAATAATCGCGAATAACCCTAATCGCTCCCAAAATTTTCATAGTACCGCGAGTGTTCAGAGTCCTTCGGCACCATCGGCGAACACAAAGTCGTCCGATCTTCAATCGTCCGAAAACGACAACTGATCCTTGCGTGTCGCGACATTGCGATCAATTCATTTTAAGGTTTCGACCCCGGTTGTCGCGCTGGTTTTCGAGATAATCGCGAATAACCGCAATCGCTCCCAAAATTTTCAAAGTACCGCGAGTTTTCAGAGTCCTTCCGCACCATCGTCCGAACACAAAGTCGTCCGATCTTCGAAAACGACCACTGATCCTTGCGTGTCGCGACATTGCGATCAATTCATATTAAGGTTTCGACCCCGGTCGTCGCGCTGGTTTTCGATATAATCGCGAATAACCCAAATCGCTCCCAAAATTTTCAAAGTACCGCGAGTTCTCAGAGTCCTTCCGCACCATCGTCCGAACACAAAGTCGTCCGATTGTAGAAAAGGACCACTGATCCTTGCGTGTCGCGGCATTGCGATCAATTCATATTAAGGTTTCGACCACGGCCCTCGTGCTGGTTTTCGAGAAAATCGCGAATAACCCTAATCGCTCCCAAAATTTTCATAGTACCGCGAGTGTTCAGAGTCCTTCCGCACCATCGGCGAACACAAAGTCGTCCGATCTTCGAAAACGACAACTGATCCTTGCGTGTCGCGACATTGCGATCAATTCATTTTAAGGTTTCGACCCCGGTTGTCGCGCTGGTTTTCGAGATAATCGCGAATAACCGCAATCGCTCCCAAAATTTTCAAAGTACCGCGAGTTTTCAGAGTCCTTCCGCACCATCGGCGAACACAAAGTCGTCCGATCTTCGAAAACGACAACTGACCCTTGCGTGTCGCGGCATTGCGATCAATTCATTTTAAAGTTTCGACCCCGGTTGTCTCGCTGGTTTTCGAAGTAATCGCGAATAAACCAAATCGCTCCCAAAATTTTCAAAGTACCGCGAGTTTTCAGAGTCCTTCCGCACCATCGTCCGAACACAAAGTCGTCCGATTGTAGAAAACGACCACTGATCCTTGCGTGTCGCGGCATTGCGATCAATTCATATTAAGGTTTCGACACCGGTCGTCGCGCTGGTTTTCGAGATAATCGCGAATAACCCCAATCGCTCCAAAATTTTCAAAGTATCGCGAGTTTTCAGAGTCCTTCCGCACCATCGTCCGAACACAAAGTCGTCCAATCTTCGAAAACGACCACTGATCCTTGCGTGTGCGACATTGCGATCAATTCATATTAAGGTTTCGACCACGGCCCTCGCGCTGGTTTTCGAGAAAATCGCGAATAACCCTAATTGCTCCCAAAATTTTCAAAGTACCGCGAGTTTTCAGAGTCCTTCCGCACCATCGGCGAACACAAAAGCGTCCGATCTTCGAAAACGACAACTTACCCTTGCGTGTCGCGGCATTGCGATCAATTCATTTTAACCCTTTCGCTACGGGCAGGTTCTCCGCCGCGGTATTCCCACTGAACGGGGCAATACCGCGCGCCGCGACATCACTGTACGGGGCAATGCCGCGCGCCGCGACATCACTGTACGGTAGGTACGCGACGCCGATCGTCAGCAGGAGTACCGCGGCGGAGAACCCAAACTGCTGAATGTTATTCGAACGAAAGAATTTTTCTTCAAAGGGTATTTATAAATAAAGGGTATTCCAGGGAGACTTTATTCGCTACAAACAATCGAACAAATTACTCGAGGCTGATTCTTGAGGAATTTGGGTTGCTAAGCATTTAGTTATTTCGGTTGTGAGAAACAAATGATGCAAAATAAAATATTGTCAATGGTCGTCGGCCAGGGGCTAGTCGTCCGTAGTATCTCAGTGGCACCGTACGGGGAGCCACTATAGTCGCCCGTAGTATCTCAGTGGCACCGTATGGGGAGCCACTATAGTCGCCCGTCGTACCTCAGTGGCACCGTATGTAGTGCCACTATAGTCGCCCGTCGTACCTCAGTGGCACCGTATGGAGTGCCACTATAGTCGCCCGTCGTACCTCAGTGGCACCGTATGGAGTGCCACTATAGTCGCCCGTCGTAGCGAAAGGGTTAAAGTTTCGACCCCGGTTGTCGCGCTGGTTTTCGAGGTAATCGCGAATATCCACAATCGCTCCCAAAATTTTCAAAGTAGCGCGAATTTTCAGAGTCCTTCCGCACCATCGTCCGAACACAAAGTCGTCCGATTGTAGAAAACGACCACTGATCCTTGCGTGTCGCGGCATTGCGATCAATTCATATTAAGGTTTCGACCACGGCCCTCGCGCTGGTTTTCGAGAAAATCACGAATAACCCTAATCGCTCCCAAAATTTTCAAAGTACCGCGAGTTTTCAGAGTCCTTCCGCACCATCGTCCGAACACAAAGACGCCCGATCGTCGAAAACGACCACAGATCCTTGCGTGTTGCGACATTGCGATCAATTCATATTAAGGTTTCGACCCCGGTCGTCGCGCTGGTTTTCGAGATAATCGCGAATAACCGCAATCGCTCCCAAAATTTTCAAAGTACCGCGAGTTTTCAGAGTCATTCCGCACCATCGGCGAACACAAAGTCGTCCGATATTCGAAAACGACAACTGATCCTTGCGTGTTGCGACATTGCGATCAATTCATTTTAAGGTTTCGACCCCGGTTGTCGCGCTGGTTTTCGAGATAATCGCGAATAACCGCAATCGCTCCCAAAATTTTCATAGTACCGCGAGTGTTCAGAGTCCTTCCGCACCATCGGCGAACACAAAGTCGTCCGATCTTCGAAAACGACAACTGATCCTTGCGTGTTGCGACATTGCGATCAATTCATTTTAAGGTTTCGACCCCGGTTGTCGCGCTGGTTTTCGAGATAATCGCGAATAACCGCAATCGCTCCCAAAATTTTCAAAGTACCGCGAGTTTTCAGAGTCCTTCCGCACCATCGGCGAACACAAAGTCGTCCGATCTTCGAAAACGACAACTGACCCTTGCGTGTCGCGGCATTGCGATCAATTCATTTTAAAGTTTCGACCCCGGTTGTCTCGCTGGTTTTCGAAGTAATCGCGAATAACCCAAATCGCTCCCAAAATTATCAAAGTACCGCGAGTTGTCAGAGTCCTTCCGCACCATTTGCGAACACAAAGTCGTCCGATCTTCGAAAACGACCACGGATCCTTGCGTGTCGCGACATTGCGATCAATTCATATTAAGGTTTCGACCCCGGTCGTGGTGCTCGGTTTCGAGATAATCGCGAATAACCCCAATCGGTCCGAAAAATTTTCAAAGTACGGCGTGATTTCAGAGTCCTTCCGCACCATCTGCCGAACACAAAGTCGTCCGATTTTCGAAAACGACCACTGATCCTTGCGTGTTGCGACATTGCGATCAATTCATATTAAGGTTTGGACCTCGGCCCTCGCGCTGGTTTTCGAAATAATCGCGAATAACCCTAATCGCTCCCAAAATTTTCATAGTACCGCGAGTGTTCAGAGTCCTTCGGCACCATCGGCGAACACAAAGTCGTCCGATCTTCAATCGTCCGAAAACGACAACTGATCCTTGCGTGTCGCGACATTGCGATCAATTCATTTTAAGGTTTCGACCCCGGTTGTCGCGCTGGTTTTCGAGACAATCGCGAATAACCGCAATCGCTCCCAAAATTTTCAAAGTACCGCGAATTTTCAGAGTCCTTCCGCACCATCGGCGAACACAAAGTCGTCCGATCTTCGAAAACGATAACTCGTCCTTGCGTGTCGCGAAATTGCGATCAATTCATTTTAAGGTTTCGACCCCGGTTGTCGCGCTGGTTTTCGAGATAATCGCGAATAACCGCAATCGCTCCCAAAATTTTCAAAGTACCGCGAGTTTTCAGAGTACTTCCGCACCATCGGCGAACACAAAGTCGTCCGATCTTCGAAAACGACAACTGACCCTTGCGTGTCGCGGCATTGCGATCAATTCATTTTAAAGTTTCGACCCCGGTTGTCTCGCTGGTTTTCGAAGTAATCGCGAATAACCCAAATCGCTCCCAAAATTTTCAAAGTACCGCGAGTGTTCAGAGTCCTTCCGCACCATCGGCGAACACAAAGTCGTCCGATCTTCGAAAACGACAACTGATCCTTGCGTGTCGCGACATTGCGATCAATTCATTTTAAGGTTTCGACCCCGGTTGTCGCGCTGGTTTTCGAGATAATCGCGAATAACCGCAATCGCTCCCAAAATTTTCAAAGTACCGCGAGTTTTCAGAGTCCTTCCGCACCATCGGCGAACACAAAGTCGTCCGATCTTCGAAAACGACAACTGACCCTTGCGTGTCGCGGCATTGCGATCAATTCATTTTAAAGTTTCGACCCCGGTTGTCTCGCTGGTTTTCGAAGTAATCGCGAATAACCCAAATCGCTCCCAAAATTTTCAAAGTACCGCGAGTTTTCAGAGTCCTTCCGCACCATCGGCGAACACAAAGTCGTCCGATCTTCGAAAACGACAACTGACCCTTGCGTGTCGCGGCATTGCGATCAATTCATTTTAAAGTTTCGACCCCGGTTGTCTCGCTGGTTTTCGAAGTAATCGCGAATAACCCAAATCGCTCCCAAAATTTTCAAAGTACCGCGAGTTTTCAGAGTCCTTCCGCACCATCGTCCGAACACAAAGTCGTCCGATTGTAGAAAACGACCACTGATCCTTGCGTGTCGCGGCATTGCGATCAATTCATATTAAGGTTTCGACAACGGCCCTCGCGTTGGTTTTCGAGATAATCGCGAATAAACCAAATCGCTCCCAAAATTTTCAAAGTACCGCGAGTACTCAGAGTCCTTCCGCACCATCGTCCGAACACAAAGTCGTCCAATCTTCGAAAACGACCACTGATCCTTGCGTGTGCGACATTGCGATCAATTCATATTAAGGTTTCGACCACGGCCCTCGCGCTGGTTTTCGAGAAAATCGCGAATAACCCTAATTGCTCCCAAAATTTTCAAAGTACCGCGAGTTTTCAGAGTCCTTCCGCACCATCGGCGAACACAAAATCGTCCGATCTTCGAAAACGACAACTGACCCTTGCGTGTCGCGGCATTGCGATCAATTCATTTTAAAGTTTCGACCCCGGTTGTCGCGCTGGTTTTCGAGGTAATCGCGAATATTCACAATCGCTCCCAAAATTTTCAAAGTAGCGCGAGTTTTCAGAGTCCTTCCGCACCATCGTCCGAACACAAAGTCGTCCGATTGTAGAAAACGACCACTGATCCTTGCGTGTCGCGGCATTGCGATCAATTCATATTAAGGTTTCGACCACGGCCCTCGCGCTGGTTTTCGAGAAAATCGCGAATAACCCTAATCGCTCCCAAAATTTTCAAAGTACCGCGAGTTTTCAGAGTCCTTCCGCACCATCGTCCGAACACAAAGACGCCCGATCGTCGAAAACGACCACAGATCCTTGCGTGTTGCGACATTGCGATCAATTCATATTAAGCTTTCGACCCCGGTCGTCGCGCTGGTTTTCGAGATAATCGCGAATAACCGCAATCGCTCCCAAAATTTTCAAAGTACCGCGAGTTTTCAGAGTCCTTCCGCACCATCGGCGAACACAAAGTCGTCCGATCTTCGAAAACGACAACTGACCCTTGCGTGTCGCGGCATTGCGATCAATTCATTTTAAAGTTTCGACCCCGGTTGTCTCGCTGGTTTTCGAAGTAATCGCGAATAACCCAAATCGCTCCCAAAATTATCAAAGTACCGCGAGTTGTCAGAGTCCTTCCGCACCATTTGCGAACACAAAGTCGTCCGATCTTCGAAAACGACCACGGATCCTTGCGTGTCGCGACATTGCGATCAATTCATATTAAGGTTTCGACCCCGGTCGTGGTGCTCGGTTTCGAGATAATCGCGAATAACCCCAATCGGTCCGAAAAATTTTCAAAGTACGGCGTGATTTCAGAGTCCTTCCGCACCATCTGCCGAACACAAAGTCGTCCGATTTTCGAAAACGACCACTGATCCTTGCGTGTTGCGACATTGCGATCAATTCATATTAAGGTTTGGACCTCGGCCCTCGCGCTGGTTTTCGAAATAATCGCGAATAACCCTAATCGCTCCCAAAATTTTCATAGTACCGCGAGTGTTCAGAGTCCTTCGGCACCATCGGCGAACACAAAGTCGTCCGATCTTCAATCGTCCGAAAACGACAACTGATCCTTGCGTGTCGCGACATTGCGATCAATTCATTTTAAGGTTTCGACCCCGGTTGTCGCGCTGGTTTTCGAGACAATCGCGAATAACCGCAATCGCTCCCAAAATTTTCAAAGTACCGCGAGTTTTCAGAGTCCTTCCGCACCATCGGCGAACACAAAGTCGTCCGATCTTCGAAAACGATAACTCGTCCTTGCGTGTCGCGAAATTGCGATCAATTCATTTTAAGGTTTCGACCCCGGTTGTCGCGCTGGTTTTCGAGATAATCGCGAATAACCGCAATCGCTCCCAAAATTTTCAAAGTACCGCGAGTTTTCAGAGTCCTTCCGCACCATCGGCGAACACAAAGTCGTCCGATCTTCGAAAACGACAACTGACCCTTGCGTGTCGCGGCATTGCGATCAATTCATTTTAAAGTTTCGACCCCGGTTGTCTCGCTGGTTTTCGAAGTAATCGCGAATAACCCAAATCGCTCCCAAAATTTTCAAAGTACCGCGAGTTTTCAGAGTCCTTCCGCACCATCGGCGAACACAAAGTCGTCCGATCTTCGAAAACGACAACTGACCCTTGCGTGTCGCGGCATTGCGATCAATTCATTTTAAAGTTTCGACCCCGGTTGTCTCGCTGGTTTTCGAAGTAATCGCGAATAACCCAAATCGCTCCCAAAATTTTCAAACTACCGCGAGTTTTCAGAGTCCTTCCGCACCATCGTCCGAACACAAAGTCGTCCGATTGTAGAAAACGACCACTGATCCTTGCGTGTCGCGGCATTGCGATCAATTCATATTAAGGTTTCGACAACGGCCCTCGCGCTGGTTTTCGAGATAATCGCGAATAAACCAAATCGCTCCCAAAATTTTCAAAGTACCGCGAGTTCTCAGAGTCCTTCCGCACCATCGTCCGAACACAAAGTCGTCCGATTGTAGAAAAGGACCACTGATCCTTGCGTGTCGCGGCATTGCGATCAATTCATATTAAGGTTTCGACCACGGCCCTCGTGCTGGTTTTCGAGAAAATCGCGAATAACCCTAATCGCTCCCAAAATTTTCATAGTACCGCGAGTGTTCAGAGTCCTTCCGCACCATCGGCGAACACAAAGTCATCCGATCTTCGAAAACGACAACTGATACTTGCGTGTCCCGACATTGCGATAAATTGATATTAAGGTTTCGACACCGGTCGTCGCGCTGGTTTTCGAGATAATCGCGAATAACCCCAATCGCTCCAAAATTTTCAAAGTACCGCGAGTTTTCAGAGTCCTTCCGCACCATCGGCGAACACAAAGTCGTCCGATCTTCGAAAACGACAACTGACCCTTGCGTGTCGCGGCATTGCGATCAATTCATTTTAAAGTTTCGACCCCGGTTGTCGCGCTGGTTTTCGAGATAATCGCGAATAACCGCAATCGCTCCCAAAATTTTCAAAGTACCGCGAGTTTTCAGAGTCCTTCCGCACCATCGGCGAACACAAAGTCGTCCGATCTTCGAAAACGACAACTGACCCTTGCGTGTCGCGGCATTGCGATCAATTCATTTTAAAGTTTCGACCCCGGTTGTCTCGCTGGTTTTCGAAGTAATCGCGAATAACCCAAATCGCTCCCAAAATTTTCAAAGTACCGCGAGTTTTCAGAGTCCTTCCGCACCATCGGCGAACACAAAGTCGTCCGATCTTCGAAAACGACAACTGACCCTTGCGTGTCGCGGCATTGCGATCAATTCATTTTAAAGTTTCGACCCCGGTTGTCTCGCTGGTTTTCGAAGTAATCGCGAATAACCCAAATCGCTCCCAAAATTTTCAAACTACCGCGAGTTTTCAGAGTCCTTCCGCACCATCGTCCGAACACAAAGTCGTCCGATTGTAGAAAACGACCACTGATCCTTGCGTGTCGCGGCATTGCGATCAATTCATATTAAGGTTTCGACAACGGCCCTCGCGCTGGTTTTCGAGATAATCGCGAATAAACCAAATCGCTCCCAAAATTTTCAAAGTACCGCGAGTTCTCAGAGTCCTTCCGCACCATCGTCCGAACACAAAGTCGTCCGATTGTAGAAAAGGACCACTGATCCTTGCGTGTCGCGGCATTGCGATCAATTCATATTAAGGTTTCGACCACGGCCCTCGTGCTGGTTTTCGAGAAAATCGCGAATAACCCTAATCGCTCCCAAAATTTTCATAGTACCGCGAGTGTTCAGAGTCCTTCCGCACCATCGGCGAACACAAAGTCGTCCGATCTTCGAAAACGACAACTGATACTTGCGTGTCCCGACATTGCGATAAATTCATATTAAGGTTTCGACACCGGTCGTCGCGCTGGTTTTCGAGATAATCGCGAATAACCCCAATCGCTCCAAAATTTTCAAAGTACCGCGAGTTTTCAGAGTCCTTCCGCACCATCGTCCGAACACAAAGTCGTCCAATCTTCGAAAACGACCACTGTTCCTTGCGTGTGCGACATTGCGATCAATTCATATTAAGGTTTCGACCACGGCCCTCGCGCTGGTTTTCGAGAAAATCGCGATTAACCCTAATTGCTCCCAAAATTTTCAAAGTACCGCGAGTTTTCAGAGTCCTTCCGCACCATCGGCGAACACAAAATCGTCCGATCTTCGAAAACGACAACTGACCCTTGCGTGTCGCGGCATTGCGATCAATTCATTTTAAAGTTTCGACCCCGGTTGTCGCGCTGGTTTTCGAGGTAATCGCGAATATCCACAATCGCTCCCAAAATTTTCAAAGTAGCGCGAGTTTTCAGAGTCCTTCCGCACCATCGTCCGAACACAAAGTCGTCCGATTGTAGAAAACGACCACTGATCCTTGCGTGTCGCGGCATTGCGATCAATTCATATTAAGGTTTCGACCACGGCCCTCGCGCTGGTTTTCGAGAAAATCGCGAATAACCCTAATCGCTCCCAAAATTTTCAAAGCACCGCGAGTTTTCAGAGTCCTTCCGCACCATCGTCCGAACACAAAGACGCCCGATCGTCGAAAACGACCACAGATCCTTGCGTGTTGCGACATTGCGATCAATTCATATTAAGGTTTCGACCCCGGTCGTGGTGCTCGGTTTCGAGATAATCGCGAATAACCCCAATCGGTCCGAAAAATTTTCAAAGTACGGCGTGATTTCAGAGTCCTTCCGCACCATCTGCCGAACACAAAGTCGTCCGATTTTCGAAAACGACCACTGATCCTTGCGTGTTGCGACATTGCGATCAATTCATATTAAGGTTTGGACCTCGGCCCTCGCGCTGGTTTTCGAAATAATCGCGAATAACCCTAATCGCTCCCAAAATTTTCATAGTACCGCGAGTGTTCAGAGTCCTTCGGCACCATCGGCGAACACAAAGTCGTCCGATCTTCAATCGTCCGAAAACGACAACTGATCCTTGCGTGTCGCGACATTGCGATCAATTCATTTTAAGGTTTCGACCCCGGTTGTCGCGCTGGTTTTCGAGACAATCGCGAATAACCGCAATCGCTCCCAAAATTTTCAAAGTACCGCGAGTTTTCAGAGTCCTTCCGCACCATCGGCGAACACAAAGTCGTCCGATCTTCGAAAACGATAACTCGTCCTTGCGTGTCGCGAAATTGCGATCAATTCATTTTAAGGTTTCGACCCCGGTTGTCGCGCTGGTTTTCGAGATAATCGCGAATAACCGCAATCGCTCCCAAAATTTTCAAAGTACCGCGAGTTTTCAGAGTCCTTCCGCACCATCGGCGAACACAAAGTCGTCCGATCTTCGAAAACGACAACTGACCCTTGCGTGTCGCGGCATTGCGATCAATTCATTTTAAAGTTTCGACCCCGGTTGTCTCGCTGGTTTTCGAAGTAATCGCGAATAACCCAAATCGCTCCCAAAATTTTCAAAGTACCGCGAGTTTTCAGAGTCCTTCCGCACCATCGGCGAACACAAAGTCGTCCGATCTTCGAAAACGACAACTGACCCTTGCGTGTCGCGGCATTGCGATCAATTCATTTTAAAGTTTCGACCCCGGTTGTCTCGCTGGTTTTCGAAGTAATCGCGAATAACCCAAATCGCTCCCAAAATTTTCAAACTACCGCGAGTTTTCAGAGTCCTTCCGCACCATCGTCCGAACACAAAGTCGTCCGATTGTAGAAAACGACCACTGATCCTTGCGTGTCGCGGCATTGCGATCAATTCATATTAAGGTTTCGACAACGGCCCTCGCGCTGGTTTTCGAGATAATCGCGAATAAACCAAATCGCTCCCAAAATTTTCAAAGTACCGCGAGTTCTCAGAGTCCTTCCGCACCATCGTCCGAACACAAAGTCGTCCGATTGTAGAAAAGGACCACTGATCCTTGCGTGTCGCGGCATTGCGATCAATTCATATTAAGGTTTCGACCACGGCCCTCGTGCTGGTTTTCGAGAAAATCGCGAATAACCCTAATCGCTCCCAAAATTTTCATAGTACCGCGAGTGTTCAGAGTCCTTCCGCACCATCGGCGAACACAAAGTCATCCGATCTTCGAAAACGACAACTGATACTTGCGTGTCCCGACATTGCGATAAATTGATATTAAGGTTTCGACACCGGTCGTCGCGCTGGTTTTCGAGATAATCGCGAATAACCCCAATCGCTCCAAAATTTTCAAAGTACCGCGAGTTTTCAGAGTCCTTCCGCACCATCGGCGAACACAAAGTCGTCCGATCTTCGAAAACGACAACTGACCCTTGCGTGTCGCGGCATTGCGATCAATTCATTTTAAAGTTTCGACCCCGGTTGTCGCGCTGGTTTTCGAGATAATCGCGAATAACCGCAATCGCTCCCAAAATTTTCAAAGTACCGCGAGTTTTCAGAGTCCTTCCGCACCATCGGCGAACACAAAGTCGTCCGATCTTCGAAAACGACAACTGACCCTTGCGTGTCGCGGCATTGCGATCAATTCATTTTAAAGTTTCGACCCCGGTTGTCTCGCTGGTTTTCGAAGTAATCGCGAATAACCCAAATCGCTCCCAAAATTTTCAAAGTACCGCGAGTTTTCAGAGTCCTTCCGCACCATCGGCGAACACAAAGTCGTCCGATCTTCGAAAACGACAACTGACCCTTGCGTGTCGCGGCATTGCGATCAATTCATTTTAAAGTTTCGACCCCGGTTGTCTCGCTGGTTTTCGAAGTAATCGCGAATAACCCAAATCGCTCCCAAAATTTTCAAACTACCGCGAGTTTTCAGAGTCCTTCCGCACCATCGTCCGAACACAAAGTCGTCCGATTGTAGAAAACGACCACTGATCCTTGCGTGTCGCGGCATTGCGATCAATTCATATTAAGGTTTCGACAACGGCCCTCGCGCTGGTTTTCGAGATAATCGCGAATAAACCAAATCGCTCCCAAAATTTTCAAAGTACCGCGAGTTCTCAGAGTCCTTCCGCACCATCGTCCGAACACAAAGTCGTCCGATTGTAGAAAAGGACCACTGATCCTTGCGTGTCGCGGCATTGCGATCAATTCATATTAAGGTTTCGACCACGGCCCTCGTGCTGGTTTTCGAGAAAATCGCGAATAACCCTAATCGCTCCCAAAATTTTCATAGTACCGCGAGTGTTCAGAGTCCTTCCGCACCATCGGCGAACACAAAGTCGTCCGATCTTCGAAAACGACAACTGATACTTGCGTGTCCCGACATTGCGATAAATTCATATTAAGGTTTCGACACCGGTCGTCGCGCTGGTTTTCGAGATAATCGCGAATAACCCCAATCGCTCCAAAATTTTCAAAGTACCGCGAGTTTTCAGAGTCCTTCCGCACCATCGTCCGAACACAAAGTCGTCCAATCTTCGAAAACGACCACTGTTCCTTGCGTGTGCGACATTGCGATCAATTCATATTAAGGTTTCGACCACGGCCCTCGCGCTGGTTTTCGAGAAAATCGCGATTAACCCTAATTGCTCCCAAAATTTTCAAAGTACCGCGAGTTTTCAGAGTCCTTCCGCACCATCGGCGAACACAAAATCGTCCGATCTTCGAAAACGACAACTGACCCTTGCGTGTCGCGGCATTGCGATCAATTCATTTTAAAGTTTCGACCCCGGTTGTCGCGCTGGTTTTCGAGGTAATCGCGAATATCCACAATCGCTCCCAAAATTTTCAAAGTAGCGCGAGTTTTCAGAGTCCTTCCGCACCATCGTCCGAACACAAAGTCGTCCGATTGTAGAAAACGACCACTGATCCTTGCGTGTCGCGGCATTGCGATCAATTCATATTAAGGTTTCGACCACGGCCCTCGCGCTGGTTTTCGAGAAAATCGCGAATAACCCTAATCGCTCCCAAAATTTTCAAAGCACCGCGAGTTTTCAGAGTCCTTCCGCACCATCGTCCGAACACAAAGACGCCCGATCGTCGAAAACGACCACAGATCCTTGCGTGTTGCGACATTGCGATCAATTCATATTAAGGTTTCGACCCCGGTTGTCTCGCTGGTTTTCGAAGTAATCGCGAATAACCCAAATCGCTCCCAAAATTATCAAAGAACCGCGAGTTGTCAGAGTCCTTCCGCACCATTTGCGAACACAAAGTCGTCCGATCTTCGAAAACGACAACTGACCCTTGCGTGTCGCGGCATTGCGATCAATTCATTTTAAAGTTTCGACCCCGGTTGTCTCGCTGGTTTTCGAAGTAATCGCGAATAACCCAAATCGCTCCCAAAATTATCAAAGAACCGCGAGTTGTCAGAGTCCTTCCGCACCATTTGCGAACACAAAGTCGTCCGATCTTCGAAAACGACCACGGATCCTTGCGTGTCGCGACATTGCGATCAATTCATATTAAGGTTTCGACCCCGGTCGTGGTGCTCGGTTTCGAGATAATCGCGAATAACCCCAATCGGTCCGAAAAATTTTCAAAGTACGGCGTGATTTCAGAGTCCTTCCGCACCATCTGCCGAACACAAAGTCGTCCGATTTTCGAAAACGACCACTGATCCTTGCGTGTTGCGACATTGCGATCAATTCATATTAAGGTTTGGACCTCGGCCCTCGCGCTGGTTTTCGAAATAATCGCGAATAACCCTAATCGCTCCCAAAATTTTCATAGTACCGCGAGTGTTCAGAGTCCTTCGGCACCATCGGCGAACACAAAGTCGTCCGATCTTCAATCGTCCGAAAACGACAACTGATCCTTGCGTGTCGCGACATTGCGATCAATTCATTTTAAGGTTTCGACCCCGGTTGTCGCGCTGGTTTTCGAGATAATCGCGAATAACCGCAATCGCTCCCAAAATTTTCAAAGTACCGCGAGTTTTCAGAGTCCTTCCGCACCATCGTCCGAACACAAAGTCGTCCGATCTTCGAAAACGACCACTGATCCTTGCGTGTCGCGACATTGCGATCAATTCATATTAAGGTTTCGACCCCGGTCGTCGCGCTGGTTTTCGATATAATCGCGAATAACCCAAATCGCTCCCAAAATTTTCAAAGTACCGCGAGTTCTCAGAGTCCTTCCGCACCATCGTCCGAACACAAAGTCGTCCGATTGTAGAAAAGGACCACTGATCCTTGCGTGTCGCGGCATTGCGATCAATTCATATTAAGGTTTCGACCACGGCCCTCGTGCTGGTTTTCGAGAAAATCGCGAATAACCCTAATCGCTCCCAAAATTTTCATAGTACCGCGAGTGTTCAGAGTCCTTCCGCACCATCGGCGAACACAAAGTCGTCCGATCTTCGAAAACGACAACTGATCCTTGCGTGTCGCGACATTGCGATCAATTCATTTTAAGGTTTCGACCCCGGTTGTCGCGCTGGTTTTCGAGATAATCGCGAATAACCGCAATCGCTCCCAAAATTTTCAAAGTACCGCGAGTTTTCAGAGTCCTTCCGCACCATCGGCGAACACAAAGTCGTCCGATCTTCGAAAACGACAACTGACCCTTGCGTGTCGCGGCATTGCGATCAATTCATTTTAAAGTTTCGACCCCGGTTGTCTCGCTGGTTTTCGAAGTAATCGCGAATAAACCAAATCGCTCCCAAAATTTTCAAAGTACCGCGAGTTTTCAGAGTCCTTCCGCACCATCGTCCGAACACAAAGTCGTCCGATTGTAGAAAACGACCACTGATCCTTGCGTGTCGCGGCATTGCGATCAATTCATATTAAGGTTTCGACACCGGTCGTCGCGCTGGTTTTCGAGATAATCGCGAATAACCCCAATCGCTCCAAAATTTTCAAAGTATCGCGAGTTTTCAGAGTCCTTCCGCACCATCGTCCGAACACAAAGTCGTCCAATCTTCGAAAACGACCACTGATCCTTGCGTGTGCGACATTGCGATCAATTCATATTAAGGTTTCGACCACGGCCCTCGCGCTGGTTTTCGAGAAAATCGCGAATAACCCTAATTGCTCCCAAAATTTTCAAAGTACCGCGAGTTTTCAGAGTCCTTCCGCACCATCGGCGAACACAAAAGCGTCCGATCTTCGAAAACGACAACTTACCCTTGCGTGTCGCGGCATTGCGATCAATTCATTTTAACCCTTTCGCTACGGGCAGGTTCTCCGCCGCGGTATTCCCACTGAACGGGGCAATACCGCGCGCCGCGACATCACTGTACGGGGCAATGCCGCGCGCCGCGACATCACTGTACGGTAGGTACGCGACGCCGATCGTCAGCAGGAGTACCGCGGCGGAGAACCCAAACTGCTGAATGTTATTCGAACGAAAGAATTTTTCTTCAAAGGGTATTTATAAATAAAGGGTATTCCAGGGAGACTTTATTCGCTACAAACAATCGAACAAATTACTCGAGGCTGATTCTTGAGGAATTTGGGTTGCTAAGCATTTAGTTATTTCGGTTGTGAGAAACAAATGATGCAAAATAAAATATTGTCAATGGTCGTCGGCCAGGGGCTAGTCGTCCGTAGTATCTCAGTGGCACCGTACGGGGAGCCACTATAGTCGCCCGTAGTATCTCAGTGGCACCGTATGGGGAGCCACTATAGTCGCCCGTCGTACCTCAGTGGCACCGTATGTAGTGCCACTATAGTCGCCCGTCGTACCTCAGTGGCACCGTATGGAGTGCCACTATAGTCGCCCGTCGTACCTCAGTGGCACCGTATGGAGTGCCACTATAGTCGCCCGTCGTAGCGAAAGGGTTAAAGTTTCGACCCCGGTTGTCGCGCTGGTTTTCGAGGTAATCGCGAATATCCACAATCGCTCCCAAAATTTTCAAAGTAGCGCGAATTTTCAGAGTCCTTCCGCACCATCGTCCGAACACAAAGTCGTCCGATTGTAGAAAACGACCACTGATCCTTGCGTGTCGCGGCATTGCGATCAATTCATATTAAGGTTTCGACCACGGCCCTCGCGCTGGTTTTCGAGAAAATCACGAATAACCCTAATCGCTCCCAAAATTTTCAAAGTACCGCGAGTTTTCAGAGTCCTTCCGCACCATCGTCCGAACACAAAGACGCCCGATCGTCGAAAACGACCACAGATCCTTGCGTGTTGCGACATTGCGATCAATTCATATTAAGGTTTCGACCCCGGTCGTCGCGCTGGTTTTCGAGATAATCGCGAATAACCGCAATCGCTCCCAAAATTTTCAAAGTACCGCGAGTTTTCAGAGTCATTCCGCACCATCGGCGAACACAAAGTCGTCCGATATTCGAAAACGACAACTGATCCTTGCGTGTTGCGACATTGCGATCAATTCATTTTAAGGTTTCGACCCCGGTTGTCGCGCTGGTTTTCGAGATAATCGCGAATAACCGCAATCGCTCCCAAAATTTTCATAGTACCGCGAGTGTTCAGAGTCCTTCCGCACCATCGGCGAACACAAAGTCGTCCGATCTTCGAAAACGACAACTGATCCTTGCGTGTTGCGACATTGCGATCAATTCATTTTAAGGTTTCGACCCCGGTTGTCGCGCTGGTTTTCGAGATAATCGCGAATAACCGCAATCGCTCCCAAAATTTTCAAAGTACCGCGAGTTTTCAGAGTCCTTCCGCACCATCGGCGAACACAAAGTCGTCCGATCTTCGAAAACGACAACTGACCCTTGCGTGTCGCGGCATTGCGATCAATTCATTTTAAAGTTTCGACCCCGGTTGTCTCGCTGGTTTTCGAAGTAATCGCGAATAACCCAAATCGCTCCCAAAATTATCAAAGTACCGCGAGTTGTCAGAGTCCTTCCGCACCATTTGCGAACACAAAGTCGTCCGATCTTCGAAAACGACCACGGATCCTTGCGTGTCGCGACATTGCGATCAATTCATATTAAGGTTTCGACCCCGGTCGTGGTGCTCGGTTTCGAGATAATCGCGAATAACCCCAATCGGTCCGAAAAATTTTCAAAGTACGGCGTGATTTCAGAGTCCTTCCGCACCATCTGCCGAACACAAAGTCGTCCGATTTTCGAAAACGACCACTGATCCTTGCGTGTTGCGACATTGCGATCAATTCATATTAAGGTTTGGACCTCGGCCCTCGCGCTGGTTTTCGAAATAATCGCGAATAACCCTAATCGCTCCCAAAATTTTCATAGTACCGCGAGTGTTCAGAGTCCTTCGGCACCATCGGCGAACACAAAGTCGTCCGATCTTCAATCGTCCGAAAACGACAACTGATCCTTGCGTGTCGCGACATTGCGATCAATTCATTTTAAGGTTTCGACCCCGGTTGTCGCGCTGGTTTTCGAGACAATCGCGAATAACCGCAATCGCTCCCAAAATTTTCAAAGTACCGCGAATTTTCAGAGTCCTTCCGCACCATCGGCGAACACAAAGTCGTCCGATCTTCGAAAACGATAACTCGTCCTTGCGTGTCGCGAAATTGCGATCAATTCATTTTAAGGTTTCGACCCCGGTTGTCGCGCTGGTTTTCGAGATAATCGCGAATAACCGCAATCGCTCCCAAAATTTTCAAAGTACCGCGAGTTTTCAGAGTACTTCCGCACCATCGGCGAACACAAAGTCGTCCGATCTTCGAAAACGACAACTGACCCTTGCGTGTCGCGGCATTGCGATCAATTCATTTTAAAGTTTCGACCCCGGTTGTCTCGCTGGTTTTCGAAGTAATCGCGAATAACCCAAATCGCTCCCAAAATTTTCAAAGTACCGCGAGTGTTCAGAGTCCTTCCGCACCATCGGCGAACACAAAGTCGTCCGATCTTCGAAAACGACAACTGATCCTTGCGTGTCGCGACATTGCGATCAATTCATTTTAAGGTTTCGACCCCGGTTGTCGCGCTGGTTTTCGAGATAATCGCGAATAACCGCAATCGCTCCCAAAATTTTCAAAGTACCGCGAGTTTTCAGAGTCCTTCCGCACCATCGGCGAACACAAAGTCGTCCGATCTTCGAAAACGACAACTGACCCTTGCGTGTCGCGGCATTGCGATCAATTCATTTTAAAGTTTCGACCCCGGTTGTCTCGCTGGTTTTCGAAGTAATCGCGAATAACCCAAATCGCTCCCAAAATTTTCAAAGTACCGCGAGTTTTCAGAGTCCTTCCGCACCATCGGCGAACACAAAGTCGTCCGATCTTCGAAAACGACAACTGACCCTTGCGTGTCGCGGCATTGCGATCAATTCATTTTAAAGTTTCGACCCCGGTTGTCTCGCTGGTTTTCGAAGTAATCGCGAATAACCCAAATCGCTCCCAAAATTTTCAAAGTACCGCGAGTTTTCAGAGTCCTTCCGCACCATCGTCCGAACACAAAGTCGTCCGATTGTAGAAAACGACCACTGATCCTTGCGTGTCGCGGCATTGCGATCAATTCATATTAAGGTTTCGACAACGGCCCTCGCGTTGGTTTTCGAGATAATCGCGAATAAACCAAATCGCTCCCAAAATTTTCAAAGTACCGCGAGTACTCAGAGTCCTTCCGCACCATCGTCCGAACACAAAGTCGTCCAATCTTCGAAAACGACCACTGATCCTTGCGTGTGCGACATTGCGATCAATTCATATTAAGGTTTCGACCACGGCCCTCGCGCTGGTTTTCGAGAAAATCGCGAATAACCCTAATTGCTCCCAAAATTTTCAAAGTACCGCGAGTTTTCAGAGTCCTTCCGCACCATCGGCGAACACAAAATCGTCCGATCTTCGAAAACGACAACTGACCCTTGCGTGTCGCGGCATTGCGATCAATTCATTTTAAAGTTTCGACCCCGGTTGTCGCGCTGGTTTTCGAGGTAATCGCGAATATTCACAATCGCTCCCAAAATTTTCAAAGTAGCGCGAGTTTTCAGAGTCCTTCCGCACCATCGTCCGAACACAAAGTCGTCCGATTGTAGAAAACGACCACTGATCCTTGCGTGTCGCGGCATTGCGATCAATTCATATTAAGGTTTCGACCACGGCCCTCGCGCTGGTTTTCGAGAAAATCGCGAATAACCCTAATCGCTCCCAAAATTTTCAAAGTACCGCGAGTTTTCAGAGTCCTTCCGCACCATCGTCCGAACACAAAGACGCCCGATCGTCGAAAACGACCACAGATCCTTGCGTGTTGCGACATTGCGATCAATTCATATTAAGCTTTCGACCCCGGTCGTCGCGCTGGTTTTCGAGATAATCGCGAATAACCGCAATCGCTCCCAAAATTTTCAAAGTACCGCGAGTTTTCAGAGTCCTTCCGCACCATCGGCGAACACAAAGTCGTCCGATCTTCGAAAACGACAACTGACCCTTGCGTGTCGCGGCATTGCGATCAATTCATTTTAAAGTTTCGACCCCGGTTGTCTCGCTGGTTTTCGAAGTAATCGCGAATAACCCAAATCGCTCCCAAAATTATCAAAGTACCGCGAGTTGTCAGAGTCCTTCCGCACCATTTGCGAACACAAAGTCGTCCGATCTTCGAAAACGACCACGGATCCTTGCGTGTCGCGACATTGCGATCAATTCATATTAAGGTTTCGACCCCGGTCGTGGTGCTCGGTTTCGAGATAATCGCGAATAACCCCAATCGGTCCGAAAAATTTTCAAAGTACGGCGTGATTTCAGAGTCCTTCCGCACCATCTGCCGAACACAAAGTCGTCCGATTTTCGAAAACGACCACTGATCCTTGCGTGTTGCGACATTGCGATCAATTCATATTAAGGTTTGGACCTCGGCCCTCGCGCTGGTTTTCGAAATAATCGCGAATAACCCTAATCGCTCCCAAAATTTTCATAGTACCGCGAGTGTTCAGAGTCCTTCGGCACCATCGGCGAACACAAAGTCGTCCGATCTTCAATCGTCCGAAAACGACAACTGATCCTTGCGTGTCGCGACATTGCGATCAATTCATTTTAAGGTTTCGACCCCGGTTGTCGCGCTGGTTTTCGAGACAATCGCGAATAACCGCAATCGCTCCCAAAATTTTCAAAGTACCGCGAGTTTTCAGAGTCCTTCCGCACCATCGGCGAACACAAAGTCGTCCGATCTTCGAAAACGATAACTCGTCCTTGCGTGTCGCGAAATTGCGATCAATTCATTTTAAGGTTTCGACCCCGGTTGTCGCGCTGGTTTTCGAGATAATCGCGAATAACCGCAATCGCTCCCAAAATTTTCAAAGTACCGCGAGTTTTCAGAGTCCTTCCGCACCATCGGCGAACACAAAGTCGTCCGATCTTCGAAAACGACAACTGACCCTTGCGTGTCGCGGCATTGCGATCAATTCATTTTAAAGTTTCGACCCCGGTTGTCTCGCTGGTTTTCGAAGTAATCGCGAATAACCCAAATCGCTCCCAAAATTTTCAAAGTACCGCGAGTTTTCAGAGTCCTTCCGCACCATCGGCGAACACAAAGTCGTCCGATCTTCGAAAACGACAACTGACCCTTGCGTGTCGCGGCATTGCGATCAATTCATTTTAAAGTTTCGACCCCGGTTGTCTCGCTGGTTTTCGAAGTAATCGCGAATAACCCAAATCGCTCCCAAAATTTTCAAACTACCGCGAGTTTTCAGAGTCCTTCCGCACCATCGTCCGAACACAAAGTCGTCCGATTGTAGAAAACGACCACTGATCCTTGCGTGTCGCGGCATTGCGATCAATTCATATTAAGGTTTCGACAACGGCCCTCGCGCTGGTTTTCGAGATAATCGCGAATAAACCAAATCGCTCCCAAAATTTTCAAAGTACCGCGAGTTCTCAGAGTCCTTCCGCACCATCGTCCGAACACAAAGTCGTCCGATTGTAGAAAAGGACCACTGATCCTTGCGTGTCGCGGCATTGCGATCAATTCATATTAAGGTTTCGACCACGGCCCTCGTGCTGGTTTTCGAGAAAATCGCGAATAACCCTAATCGCTCCCAAAATTTTCATAGTACCGCGAGTGTTCAGAGTCCTTCCGCACCATCGGCGAACACAAAGTCATCCGATCTTCGAAAACGACAACTGATACTTGCGTGTCCCGACATTGCGATAAATTGATATTAAGGTTTCGACACCGGTCGTCGCGCTGGTTTTCGAGATAATCGCGAATAACCCCAATCGCTCCAAAATTTTCAAAGTACCGCGAGTTTTCAGAGTCCTTCCGCACCATCGGCGAACACAAAGTCGTCCGATCTTCGAAAACGACAACTGACCCTTGCGTGTCGCGGCATTGCGATCAATTCATTTTAAAGTTTCGACCCCGGTTGTCGCGCTGGTTTTCGAGATAATCGCGAATAACCGCAATCGCTCCCAAAATTTTCAAAGTACCGCGAGTTTTCAGAGTCCTTCCGCACCATCGGCGAACACAAAGTCGTCCGATCTTCGAAAACGACAACTGACCCTTGCGTGTCGCGGCATTGCGATCAATTCATTTTAAAGTTTCGACCCCGGTTGTCTCGCTGGTTTTCGAAGTAATCGCGAATAACCCAAATCGCTCCCAAAATTTTCAAAGTACCGCGAGTTTTCAGAGTCCTTCCGCACCATCGGCGAACACAAAGTCGTCCGATCTTCGAAAACGACAACTGACCCTTGCGTGTCGCGGCATTGCGATCAATTCATTTTAAAGTTTCGACCCCGGTTGTCTCGCTGGTTTTCGAAGTAATCGCGAATAACCCAAATCGCTCCCAAAATTTTCAAACTACCGCGAGTTTTCAGAGTCCTTCCGCACCATCGTCCGAACACAAAGTCGTCCGATTGTAGAAAACGACCACTGATCCTTGCGTGTCGCGGCATTGCGATCAATTCATATTAAGGTTTCGACAACGGCCCTCGCGCTGGTTTTCGAGATAATCGCGAATAAACCAAATCGCTCCCAAAATTTTCAAAGTACCGCGAGTTCTCAGAGTCCTTCCGCACCATCGTCCGAACACAAAGTCGTCCGATTGTAGAAAAGGACCACTGATCCTTGCGTGTCGCGGCATTGCGATCAATTCATATTAAGGTTTCGACCACGGCCCTCGTGCTGGTTTTCGAGAAAATCGCGAATAACCCTAATCGCTCCCAAAATTTTCATAGTACCGCGAGTGTTCAGAGTCCTTCCGCACCATCGGCGAACACAAAGTCGTCCGATCTTCGAAAACGACAACTGATACTTGCGTGTCCCGACATTGCGATAAATTCATATTAAGGTTTCGACACCGGTCGTCGCGCTGGTTTTCGAGATAATCGCGAATAACCCCAATCGCTCCAAAATTTTCAAAGTACCGCGAGTTTTCAGAGTCCTTCCGCACCATCGTCCGAACACAAAGTCGTCCAATCTTCGAAAACGACCACTGTTCCTTGCGTGTGCGACATTGCGATCAATTCATATTAAGGTTTCGACCACGGCCCTCGCGCTGGTTTTCGAGAAAATCGCGATTAACCCTAATTGCTCCCAAAATTTTCAAAGTACCGCGAGTTTTCAGAGTCCTTCCGCACCATCGGCGAACACAAAATCGTCCGATCTTCGAAAACGACAACTGACCCTTGCGTGTCGCGGCATTGCGATCAATTCATTTTAAAGTTTCGACCCCGGTTGTCGCGCTGGTTTTCGAGGTAATCGCGAATATCCACAATCGCTCCCAAAATTTTCAAAGTAGCGCGAGTTTTCAGAGTC
Organism: Andrena marginata; assembly: GCA_963932335.1. Classification (NCBI taxonomy): domain Eukaryota; kingdom Metazoa; phylum Arthropoda; class Insecta; order Hymenoptera; family Andrenidae; genus Andrena; species Andrena marginata. Next base: position 526,240 of record CAWVQI010000172.1, on the reverse strand, counting down.
CTTCCGCACCATCGTCCGAACACAAAGTCGTCCGATTGTAGAAAACGACCACTGATCCTTGCGTGTCGCGGCATTGCGATCAATTCATATTAAGGTTTCGACCACGGCCCTCGCGCTGGTTTTCGAGAAAATCGCGAATAACCCTAATCGCTCCCAAAATTTTCAAAGCACCGCGAGTTTTCAGAGTCCTTCCGCACCATCGTCCGAACACAAAGACGCCCGATCGTCGAAAACGACCACAGATCCTTGCGTGTTGCGACATTGCGATCAATTCATATTAAGGTTTCGACCCCGGTTGTCTCGCTGGTTTTCGAAGTAATCGCGAATAACCCAAATCGCTCCCAAAATTATCAAAGAACCGCGAGTTGTCAGAGTCCTTCCGCACCATTTGCGAACACAAAGTCGTCCGATCTTCGAAAACGACAACTGACCCTTGCGTGTCGCGGCATTGCGATCAATTCATTTTAAAGTTTCGACCCCGGTTGTCTCGCTGGTTTTCGAAGTAATCGCGAATAACCCAAATCGCTCCCAAAATTATCAAAGAACCGCGAGTTGTCAGAGTCCTTCCGCACCATTTGCGAACACAAAGTCGTCCGATCTTCGAAAACGACCACGGATCCTTGCGTGTCGCGACATTGCGATCAATTCATATTAAGGTTTCGACCCCGGTCGTGGTGCTCGGTTTCGAGATAATCGCGAATAACCCCAATCGGTCCGAAAAATTTTCAAAGTACGGCGTGATTTCAGAGTCCTTCCGCACCATCTGCCGAACACAAAGTCGTCCGATTTTCGAAAACGACCACTGATCCTTGCGTGTTGCGACATTGCGATCAATTCATATTAAGGTTTGGACCTCGGCCCTCGCGCTGGTTTTCGAAATAATCGCGAATAACCCTAATCGCTCCCAAAATTTTCATAGTACCGCGAGTGTTCAGAGTCCTTCGGCACCATCGGCGAACACAAAGTCGTCCGATCTTCAATCGTCCGAAAACGACAACTGATCCTTGCGTGTCGCGACATTGCGATCAATTCATTTTAAGGTTTCGACCCCGGTTGTCGCGCTGGTTTTCGAGACAATCGCGAATAACCGCAATCGCTCCCAAAATTTTCAAAGTACCGCGAATTTTCAGAGTCCTTCCGCACCATCGGCGAACACAAAGTCGTCCGATCTTCGAAAACGATAACTCGTCCTTGCGTGTCGCGAAATTGCGATCAATTCATTTTAAGGTTTCGACCCCGGTTGTCGCGCTGGTTTTCGAGATAATCGCGAATAACCGCAATCGCTCCCAAAATTTTCAAAGTACCGCGAGTTTTCAGAGTACTTCCGCACCATCGGCGAACACAAAGTCGTCCGATCTTCGAAAACGACAACTGACCCTTGCGTGTCGCGGCATTGCGATCAATTCATTTTAAAGTTTCGACCCCGGTTGTCTCGCTGGTTTTCGAAGTAATCGCGAATAATCCAAATCGCTCCCAAAATTTTCAAAGTACCGCGAGTGTTCAGAGTCCTTCCGCACCATCGGCGAACACAAAGTCGTCCGATCTTCGAAAACGACAACTGATCCTTGCGTGTCGCGACATTGCGATCAATTCATTTTAAGGTTTCGACCCCGGTTGTCGCGCTGGTTTTCGAGATAATCGCGAATAACCGCAATCGCTCCCAAAATTTTCAAAGTACCGCGAGTTTTCAGAGTCCTTCCGCACCATCGGCGAACACAAAGTCGTCCGATCTTCGAAAACGACAACTGACCCTTGCGTGTCGCGGCATTGCGATCAATTCATTTTAAAGTTTCGACCCCGGTTGTCTCGCTGGTTTTCGAAGTAATCGCGAATAACCCAAATCGCTCCCAAAATTTTCAAAGTACCGCGAGTTTTCAGAGTCCTTCCGCACCATCGGCGAACACAAAGTCGTCCGATCTTCGAAAACGACAACTGACCCTTGCGTGTCGCGGCATTGCGATCAATTCATTTTAAAGTTTCGACCCCGGTTGTCTCGCTGGTTTTCGAAGTAATCGCGAATAACCCAAATCGCTCCCAAAATTTTCAAAGTACCGCGAGTTTTCAGAGTCCTTCCGCACCATCGTCCGAACACAAAGTCGTCCGATTGTAGAAAACGACCACTGATCCTTGCGTGTCGCGGCATTGCGATCAATTCATATTAAGGTTTCGACAACGGCCCTCGCGTTGGTTTTCGAGATAATCGCGAATAAACCAAATCGCTCCCAAAATTTTCAAAGTACCGCGAGTACTCAGAGTCCTTCCGCACCATCGTCCGAACACAAAGTCGTCCAATCTTCGAAAACGACCACTGATCCTTGCGTGTGCGACATTGCGATCAATTCATATTAAGGTTTCGACCACGGCCCTCGCGCTGGTTTTCGAGAAAATCGCGAATAACCCTAATTGCTCCCAAAATTTTCAAAGTACCGCGAGTTTTCAGAGTCCTTCCGCACCATCGGCGAACACAAAATCGTCCGATCTTCGAAAACGACAACTGACCCTTGCGTGTCGCGGCATTGCGATCAATTCATTTTAAAGTTTCGACCCCGGTTGTCGCGCTGGTTTTCGAGGTAATCGCGAATATCCACAATCGCTCCCAAAATTTTCAAAGTAGCGCGAGTTTTCAGAGTCCTTCCGCACCATCGTCCGAACACAAAGTCGTCCGATTGTAGAAAACGACCACTGATCCTTGCGTGTCGCGGCATTGCGATCAATTCATATTAAGGTTTCGACCACGGCCCTCGCGCTGGTTTTCGAGAAAATCGCGAATAACCCTAATCGCTCCCAAAATTTTCAAAGTACCGCGAGTTTTCAGAGTCCTTCCGCACCATCGTCCGAACACAAAGACGCCCGATCGTCGAAAACGACCACAGATCCTTGCGTGTTGCGACATTGCGATCAATTCATATTAAGCTTTCGACCCCGGTCGTCGCGCTGGTTTTCGAGATAATCGCGAATAACCGCAATCGCTCCCAAAATTTTCAAAGTACCGCGAGTTTTCAGAGTCCTTCCGCACCATCGGCGAACACAAAGTCGTCCGATCTTCGAAAACGACAACTGACCCTTGCGTGTCGCGGCATTGCGATCAATTCATTTTAAAGTTTCGACCCCGGTTGTCTCGCTGGTTTTCGAAGTAATCGCGAATAACCCAAATCGCTCCCAAAATTATCAAAGTACCGCGAGTTGTCAGAGTCCTTCCGCACCATTTGCGAACACAAAGTCGTCCGATCTTCGAAAACGACCACTGATCCTTGCGTGTTGCGACATTGCGATCAATTCATATTAAGGTTTGGACCTCGGCCCTCGCGCTGGTTTTCGAAATAATCGCGAATAACCCTAATCGCTCCCAAAATTTTCATAGTACCGCGAGTGTTCAGAGTCCTTCGGCACCATCGGCGAACACAAAGTCGTCCGATCTTCAATCGTCCGAAAACGACAACTGATCCTTGCGTGTCGCGGCATTGCGATCAATTCATATTAAGGTTTCGACAACGGCCCTCGCGCTGGTTTTCGAGATAATCGCGAATAAACCAAATCGCTCCCAAAATTTTCAAAGTACCGCGAGTACTCAGAGTCCTTCCGCACCATCGTCCGAACACAAAGTCGTCCAATCTTCGAAAACGACCACTGATCCTTGCGTGTGCGACATTGCGATCAATTCATATTAAGGTTTCGACCACGGCCCTCGCGCTGGTTTTCGAGAAAATCGCGAATAACCCTAATTGCTCCCAAAATTTTCAAAGTACCGCGAGTTTTCAGAGTCCTTCCGCACCATCGGCGAACACAAAATCGTCCGATCTTCGAAAACGACAACTGACCCTTGCGTGTCGCGGCATTGCGATCAATTCATTTTAAAGTTTCGACCCCGGTTGTCGCGCTGGTTTTCGAGGTAATCGCGAATATCCACAATCGCTCCCAAAATTTTCAAAGTAGCGCGAGTTTTCAGAGTCCTTCCGCACCATCGTCCGAACACAAAGTCGTCCGATTGTAGAAAACGACCACTGATCCTTGCGTGTCGCGGCATTGCGATCAATTCATATTAAGGTTTCGACCACGGCCCTCGCGCTGGTTTTCGAGAAAATCGCGAATAACCCTAATCGCTCCCAAAATTTTCAAAGTACCGCGAGTTTTCAGAGTCCTTCCGCACCATCGTCCGAACACAAAGACGCCCGATCGTCGAAAACGACCACAGATCCTTGCGTGTTGCGACATTGCGATCAATTCATATTAAGCTTTCGACCCCGGTCGTCGCGCTGGTTTTCGAGATAATCGCGAATAACCGCAATCGCTCCCAAAATTTTCAAAGTACCGCGAGTTTTCAGAGTCCTTCCGCACCATCGGCGAACACAAAGTCGTCCGATCTTCGAAAACGACAACTGACCCTTGCGTGTCGCGGCATTGCGATCAATTCATTTTAAAGTTTCGACCCCGGTTGTCTCGCTGGTTTTCGAAGTAATCGCGAATAACCCAAATCGCTCCCAAAATTATCAAAGTACCGCGAGTTGTCAGAGTCCTTCCGCACCATTTGCGAACACAAAGTCGTCCGATCTTCGAAAACGACCACGGATCCTTGCGTGTCGCGACATTGCGATCAATTCATATTAAGGTTTCGACCCCGGTCGTGGTGCTCGGTTTCGAGATAATCGCGAATAACCCCAATCGGTCCGAAAAATTTTCAAAGTACGGCGTGATTTCAGAGTCCTTCCGCACCATCTGCCGAACACAAAGTCGTCCGATTTTCGAAAACGACCACTGATCCTTGCGTGTTGCGACATTGCGATCAATTCATATTAAGGTTTGGACCTCGGCCCTCGCGCTGGTTTTCGAAATAATCGCGAATAACCCTAATCGCTCCCAAAATTTTCATAGTACCGCGAGTGTTCAGAGTCCTTCGGCACCATCGGCGAACACAAAGTCGTCCGATCTTCAATCGTCGGAAAACGACAACTGATCCTTGCGTGTCGCGACATTGCGATCAATTCATTTTAAGGTTTCGACCCCGGTTGTCGCGCTGGTTTTCGAGACAATCGCGAATAACCGCAATCGCTCCCAAAATTTTCAAAGTACCGCGAGTTTTCAGAGTCCTTCCGCACCATCGGCGAACACAAAGTCGTCCGATCTTCGAAAACGATAACTCGTCCTTGCGTGTCGCGAAATTGCGATCAATTCATTTTAAGGTTTCGACCCCGGTTGTCGCGCTGGTTTTCGAGATAATCGCGAATAACCGCAATCGCTCCCAAAATTTTCAAAGTACCGCGAGTTTTCAGAGTCCTTCCGCACCATCGGCGAACACAAAGTCGTCCGATCTTCGAAAACGACAACTGACCCTTGCGTGTCGCGGCATTGCGATCAATTCATTTTAAAGTTTCGACCCCGGTTGTCTCGCTGGTTTTCGAAGTAATCGCGAATAACCCAAATCGCTCCCAAAATTTTCAAAGTACCGCGAGTTTTCAGAGTCCTTCCGCACCATCGGCGAACACAAAGTCGTCCGATCTTCGAAAACGACAACTGACCCTTGCGTGTCGCGGCATTGCGATCAATTCATTTTAAAGTTTCGACCCCGGTTGTCTCGCTGGTTTTCGAAGTAATCGCGAATAACCCAAATCGCTCCCAAAATTTTCAAACTACCGCGAGTTTTCAGAGTCCTTCCGCACCATCGTCCGAACACAAAGTCGTCCGATTGTAGAAAACGACCACTGATCCTTGCGTGTCGCGGCATTGCGATCAATTCATATTAAGGTTTCGACAACGGCCCTCGCGCTGGTTTTCGAGATAATCGCGAATAAACCAAATCGCTCCCAAAATTTTCAAAGTACCGCGAGTTCTCAGAGTCCTTCCGCACCATCGTCCGAACACAAAGTCGTCCGATTGTAGAAAAGGACCACTGATCCTTGCGTGTCGCGGCATTGCGATCAATTCATATTAAGGTTTCGACCACGGCCCTCGTGCTGGTTTTCGAGAAAATCGCGAATAACCCTAATCGCTCCCAAAATTTTCATAGTACCGCGAGTGTTCAGAGTCCTTCCGCACCATCGGCGAACACAAAGTCATCCGATCTTCGAAAACGACAACTGATACTTGCGTGTCCCGACATTGCGATAAATTCATATTAAGGTTTCGACACCGGTCGTCGCGCTGGTTTTCGAGATAATCGCGAATAACCCCAATCGCTCCAAAATTTTCAAAGTACCGCGAGTTTTCAGAGTCCTTCCGCACCATCGGCGAACACAAAGTCGTCCGATCTTCGAAAACGACAACTGACCCTTGCGTGTCGCGGCATTGCGATCAATTCATTTTAAAGTTTCGACCCCGGTTGTCGCGCTGGTTTTCGAGATAATCGCGAATAACCGCAATCGCTCCCAAAATTTTCAAAGTACCGCGAGTTTTCAGAGTCCTTCCGCACCATCGGCGAACACAAAGTCGTCCGATCTTCGAAAACGACAACTGACCCTTGCGTGTCGCGGCATTGCGATCAATTCATTTTAAAGTTTCGACCCCGGTTGTCTCGCTGGTTTTCGAAGTAATCGCGAATAACCCAAATCGCTCCCAAAATTTTCAAAGTACCGCGAGTTTTCAGAGTCCTTCCGCACCATCGGCGAACACAAAGTCGTCCGATCTTCGAAAACGACAACTGACCCTTGCGTGTCGCGGCATTGCGATCAATTCATTTTAAAGTTTCGACCCCGGTTGTCTCGCTGGTTTTCGAAGTAATCGCGAATAACCCAAATCGCTCCCAAAATTTTCAAACTACCGCGAGTTTTCAGAGTCCTTCCGCACCATCGTCCGAACACAAAGTCGTCCGATTGTAGAAAACGACCACTGATCCTTGCGTGTCGCGGCATTGCGATCAATTCATATTAAGGTTTCGACAACGGCCCTCGCGCTGGTTTTCGAGATAATCGCGAATAAACCAAATCGCTCCCAAAATTTTCAAAGTACCGCGAGTTCTCAGAGTCCTTCCGCACCATCGTCCGAACACAAAGTCGTCCGATTGTAGAAAAGGACCACTGATCCTTGCGTGTCGCGGCATTGCGATCAATTCATATTAAGGTTTCGACCACGGCCCTCGTGCTGGTTTTCGAGAAAATCGCGAATAACCCTAATCGCTCCCAAAATTTTCATAGTACCGCGAGTGTTCAGAGTCCTTCCGCACCATCGGCGAACACAAAGTCGTCCGATCTTCGAAAACGACAACTGATACTTGCGTGTCCCGACATTGCGATAAATTCATATTAAGGTTTCGACACCGGTCGTCGCGCTGGTTTTCGAGATAATCGCGAATAACCCCAATCGCTCCAAAATTTTCAAAGTACCGCGAGTTTTCAGAGTCCTTCCGCACCATCGTCCGAACACAAAGTCGTCCAATCTTCGAAAACGACCACTGTTCCTTGCGTGTGCGACATTGCGATCAATTCATATTAAGGTTTCGACCACGGCCCTCGCGCTGGTTTTCGAGAAAATCGCGATTAACCCTAATTGCTCCCAAAATTTTCAAAGTACCGCGAGTTTTCAGAGTCCTTCCGCACCATCGGCGAACACAAAATCGTCCGATCTTCGAAAACGACAACTGACCCTTGCGTGTCGCGGCATTGCGATCAATTCATTTTAAAGTTTCGACCCCGGTTGTCGCGCTGGTTTTCGAGGTAATCGCGAATATCCACAATCGCTCCCAAAATTTTCAAAGTAGCGCGAGTTTTCGGAGTCCTTCCGCACCATCGTCCGAACACAAAGTCGTCCGATTGTAGAAAACGACCACTGATCCTTGCGTGTCGCGGCATTGCGATCAATTCATATTAAGGTTTCGACCACGGCCCTCGCGCTGGTTTTCGAGAAAATCGCGAATAACCCTAATCGCTCCCAAAATTTTCAAAGCACCGCGAGTTTTCAGAGTCCTTCCGCACCATCGTCCGAACACAAAGACGCCCGATCGTCGAAAACGACCACAGATCCTTGCGTGTTGCGACATTGCGATCAATTCATATTAAGGTTTCGACCCCGGTCGTCGCGCTGGTTTTCGAGATAATCGCGAATAACCGCAATCGCTCCCAAAATTTTCAAAGTACCGCGAGTTTTCAGAGTCCTTCCGCACCATCGGCGAACACAAAGTCGTCCGATCTTCGAAAACGACAACTGACCCTTGCGTGTCGCGGCATTGCGATCAATTCATTTTAAAGTTTCGACCCCGGTTGTCTCGCTGGTTTTCGAAGTAATCGCGAATAACCCAAATCGCTCCCAAAATTATCAAAGAACCGCGAGTTGTCAGAGTCCTTCCGCACCATTTGCGAACACAAAGTCGTCCGATCTTCGAAAACGACCACGGATCCTTGCGTGTCGCGACATTGCGATCAATTCATATTAAGGTTTCGACCCCGGTCGTGGTGCTCGGTTTCGAGATAATCGCGAATAACCCCAATCGGTCCGAAAAATTTTCAAAGTACGGCGTGATTTCAGAGTCCTTCCGCACCATCTGCCGAACACAAAGTCGTCCGATTTTCGAAAACGACCACTGATCCTTGCGTGTTGCGACATTGCGATCAATTCATATTAAGGTTTGGACCTCGGCCCTCGCGCTGGTTTTCGAAATAATCGCGAATAACCCTAATCGCTCCCAAAATTTTCATAGTACCGCGAGTGTTCAGAGTCCTTCGGCACCATCGGCGAACACAAAGTCGTCCGATCTTCAATCGTCCGAAAACGACAACTGATCCTTGCGTGTCGCGACATTGCGATCAATTCATTTTAAGGTTTCGACCCCGGTTGTCGCGCTGGTTTTCGAGACAATCGCGAATAACCGCAATCGCTCCCAAAATTTTCAAAGTACCGCGAGTTTTCAGAGTCCTTCCGCACCATCGGCGAACACAAAGTCGTCCGATCTTCGAAAACGATAACTCGTCCTTGCGTGTCGCGAAATTGCGATCAATTCATTTTAAAGTTTCGACCCCGGTTGTCTCGCTGGTTTTCGAAGTAATCGCGAATAACCCAAATCGCTCCCAAAATTTTCAAAGTACCGCGAGTTTTCAGAGTCCTTCCGCACCATCGGCGAACACAAAGTCGTCCGATCTTCGAAAACGACAACTGACCCTTGCGTGTCGCGGCATTGCGATCAATTCATTTTAAAGTTTCGACCCCGGTTGTCTCGCTGGTTTTCGAAGTAATCGCGAATAACCCAAATCGCTCCCAAAATTTTCAAAGTACCGCGAGTTTTCAGAGTCCTTCCGCACCATCGTCCGAACACAAAGTCGTCCGATTGTAGAAAACGACCACTGATCCTTGCGTGTCGCGGCATTGCGATCAATTCATATTAAGGTTTCGACAACGGCCCTCGCGCTGGTTTTCGAGATAATCGCGAATAAACCAAATCGCTCCCAAAATTTTCAAAGTACCGCGAGTTCTCAGAGTCCTTCCGCACCATCGTCCGAACACAAAGTCGTCCGATTGTAGAAAAGGACCACTGATCCTTGCGTGTCGCGGCATTGCGATCAATTCATATTAAGGTTTCGACCACGGCCCTCGCGCTGGTTTTCGAGAAAATCGCGAATAACCCTAATTGCTCCCAAAATTTTCAAAGTACCGCGAGTTTTCAGAGTCCTTCCGCACCATCGGCGAACACAAAATCGTCCGATCTTCGAAAACGACAACTGACCCTTGCGTGTCGCGGCATTGCGATCAATTCATTTTAAAGTTTCGACCCCGGTTGTCGCGCTGGTTTTCGAGGTAATCGCGAATATCCACAATCGCTCCCAAAATTTTCAAAGTAGCGCGAGTTTTCAGAGTCCTTCCGCACCATCGTCCGAACACAAAGTCGTCCGATTGTAGAAAACGACCACTGATCCTTGCGTGTCGCGGCATTGCGATCAATTCATATTAAGGTTTCGACCACGGCCCTCGCGCTGGTTTTCGAGAAAATCGCGAATAACCCTAATCGCTCCCAAAATTTTCAAAGTACCGCGAGTTTTCAGAGTCCTTCCGCACCATCGTCCGAACACAAAGACGCCCGATCGTCGAAAACGACCACAGATCCTTGCGTGTTGCGACATTGCGATCAATTCATATTAAGGTTTCGACCCCGGTCGTCGCGCTGGTTTTCGAGATAATCGCGAATAACCGCAATCGCTCCCAAAATTTTCAAAGTACCGCGAGTTTTCAGAGTCCTTCCGCACCATCGGCGAACACAAAGTCGTCCGATCTTCGAAAACGACAACTGACCCTTGCGTGTCGCGGCATTGCGATCAATTCATTTTAAAGTTTCGACCCCGGTTGTCTCGCTGGTTTTCGAAGTAATCGCGAATAACCCAAATCGCTCCCAAAATTATCAAAGTACCGCGAGTTGTCAGAGTCCTTCCGCACCATTTGCGAACACAAAGTCGTCCGATCTTCGAAAACGACCACGGATCCTTGCGTGTCGCGACATTGCGATCAATTCATATTAAGGTTTCGACCCCGGTCGTGGTGCTCGGTTTCGAGATAATCGCGAATAACCCCAATCGGTCCGAAAAATTTTCAAAGTACGGCGTGATTTCAGAGTCCTTCCGCACCATCTGCCGAACACAAAGTCGTCCGATTTTCGAAAACGACCACTGATCCTTGCGTGTTGCGACATTGCGATCAATTCATATTAAGGTTTGGACCTCGGCCCTCGCGCTGGTTTTCGAAATAATCGCGAATAACCCTAATCGCTCCCAAAATTTTCATAGTACCGCGAGTGTTCAGAGTCCTTCGGCACCATCGGCGAACACAAAGTCGTCCGATCTTCAATCGTCCGAAAACGACAACTGATCCTTGCGTGTCGCGACATTGCGATCAATTCATTTTAAGGTTTCGACCCCGGTTGTCGCGCTGGTTTTCGAGACAATCGCGAATAACCGCAATCGCTCCCAAAATTTTCAAAGTACCGCGAGTTTTCAGAGTCCTTCCGCACCATCGGCGAACACAAAGTCGTCCGATCTTCGAAAACGATAACTCGTCCTTGCGTGTCGCGAAATTGCGATCAATTCATTTTAAAGTTTCGACCCCGGTTGTCTCGCTGGTTTTCGAAGTAATCGCGAATAACCCAAATCGCTCCCAAAATTTTCAAAGTACCGCGAGTTTTCAGAGTCCTTCCGCACCATCGGCGAACACAAAGTCGTCCGATCTTCGAAAACGACAACTGACCCTTGCGTGTCGCGGCATTGCGATCAATTCATTTTAAAGTTTCGACCCCGGTTGTCTCGCTGGTTTTCGAAGTAATCGCGAATAACCCAAATCGCTCCCAAAATTTTCAAAGTACCGCGAGTTTTCAGAGTCCTTCCGCACCATCGTCCGAACACAAAGTCGTCCGATTGTAGAAAACGACCACTGATCCTTGCGTGTCGCGGCATTGCGATCAATTCATATTAAGGTTTCGACAACGGCCCTCGCGCTGGTTTTCGAGATAATCGCGAATAAACCAAATCGCTCCCAAAATTTTCAAAGTACCGCGAGTTCTCAGAGTCCTTCCGCACCATCGTCCGAACACAAAGTCGTCCGATTGTAGAAAAGGACCACTGATCCTTGCGTGTCGCGGCATTGCGATCAATTCATATTAAGGTTTCGACCACGGCCCTCGCGCTGGTTTTCGAGAAAATCGCGAATAACCCTAATTGCTCCCAAAATTTTCAAAGTACCGCGAGTTTTCAGAGTCCTTCCGCACCATCGGCGAACACAAAATCGTCCGATCTTCGAAAACGACAACTGACCCTTGCGTGTCGCGGCATTGCGATCAATTCATTTTAAAGTTTCGACCCCGGTTGTCGCGCTGGTTTTCGAGGTAATCGCGAATATCCACAATCGCTCCCAAAATTTTCAAAGTAGCGCGAGTTTTCAGAGTCCTTCCGCACCATCGTCCGAACACAAAGTCGTCCGATTGTAGAAAACGACCACTGATCCTTGCGTGTCGCGGCATTGCGATCAATTCATATTAAGGTTTCGACCACGGCCCTCGCGCTGGTTTTCGAGAAAATCGCGAATAACCCTAATCGCTCCCAAAATTTTCAAAGTACCGCGAGTTTTCAGAGTCCTTCCGCACCATCGTCCGAACACAAAGACGCCCGATCGTCGAAAACGACCACAGATCCTTGCGTGTTGCGACATTGCGATCAATTCATATTAAGGTTTCGACCCCGGTCGTCGCGCTGGTTTTCGAGATAATCGCGAATAACCGCAATCGCTCCCAAAATTTTCAAAGTACCGCGAGTTTTCAGAGTCCTTCCGCACCATCGGCGAACACAAAGTCGTCCGATCTTCGAAAACGACAACTGACCCTTGCGTGTCGCGGCATTGCGATCAATTCATTTTAAAGTTTCGACCCCGGTTGTCTCGCTGGTTTTCGAAGTAATCGCGAATAACCCAAATCGCTCCCAAAATTATCAAAGTACCGCGAGTTGTCAGAGTCCTTCCGCACCATTTGCGAACACAAAGTCGTCCGATCTTCGAAAACGACCACGGATCCTTGCGTGTCGCGACATTGCGATCAATTCATATTAAGGTTTCGACCCCGGTCGTGGTGCTCGGTTTCGAGATAATCGCGAATAACCCCAATCGGTCCGAAAAATTTTCAAATTACGGCGTGATTTCAGAGTTCTTCCGCACCATCTGCCGAACACAAAGTCGTCCGATTTTCGAAAACGACCACTGATCCTTGCGTGTTGCGACATTGCGATCAATTCATATTAAGGTTTGGACCTCGGCCCTCGCGCTGGTTTTCGAAATAATCGCGAATAACCCTAATCGCTCCCAAAATTTTCATAGTACCGCGAGTGTTCAGAGTCCTTCGGCACCATCGGCGAACACAAAGTCGTCCGATCTTCAATCGTCCGAAAACGACAACTGATCCTTGCGTGTCGCGACATTGCGATCAATTCATTTTAAGGTTTCGACCCCGGTTGTCGCGCTGGTTTTCGAGACAATCGCGAATAACCGCAATCGCTCCCAAAATTTTCAAAGTACCGCGAGTTTTCAGAGTCCCTCCGCACCATCGGCGAACACAAAGTCGTCCGATCTTCGAAAACGATAACTCGTCCTTGCGTGTCGCGAAATTGCGATCAATTCATTTTAAGGTTTCGACCCCGGTTGTCGCGCTGGTTTTCGAGATAATCGCGAATAACCGCAATCGCTCCCAAAATTTTCAAAGTACCGCGAGTTTTCAGAGTCCTTCCGCACCATCGGCGAACACAAAGTCGTCCGATCTTCGAAAACGACAACTGACCCTTGCGTGTCGCGGCATTGCGATCAATTCATTTTAAAGTTTCGACCCCGGTTGTCTCGCTGGTTTTCGAAGTAATCGCGAATAACCCAAATCGCTCCCAAAATTTTCAAAGTACCGCGAGTTTTCAGAGTCCTTCCGCACCATCGTCCGAACACAAAGTCGTCCGATTGTAGAAAACGACCACTGATCCTTGCGTGTCGCGGCATTGCGATCAATTCATATTAAGGTTTCGACAACGGCCCTCGCGCTGGTTTTCGAGAAAATCGCGAATAAGCATAGTCGCTCCCAAAATTTTCAAGGTACCCCGAGTTGTCAGAGTCCTTCCGCACTATTTGCGAACACAAAGTCGTCCGATCTTCGAAAACGACCACTGATCCTTGCGTGTCGCGACATTGCGATCAATTCATATTAAGGTTTCGACCCCGGTCGTGGTGCTCGGTTTCGAGATAATCGCGAATAACCCCAATCGGTCCGAAAAATTTTCAAAGTACGGCGTGATTTCAGAGTCCTTCCGCACCATCTGCCGAACACAAAGTCGTCCGATTTTCTAAAACGACCACTGATCCTTGCGTGTTGCGACATTGCGATCAATTCATATTAAGGTTTGGACCTCGACCCTCGCGCTGGTTTTCGAAATAATCGCGAATAACCCTAATCGCTCCCAAAATTTTCATAGTACCGCGAGTGTTCAGAGTCCTTCGGCACCATCGGCGAACACAAAGTCGTCCGATCTTCAATCGTCCGAAAACGACAACTGATCCTTGCGTGTCGCGACATTGCGATCAATTCATTTTAAGGTTTCGACCCCGGTTGTCGCGCTGGTTTTCGAGATAATCGCGAATAACCGCAATCGCTCCCAAAATTTTCAAAGTACCGCGAGTTTTCAGAGTCCTTCCGCACCATCGTCCGAACACAAAGTCGTCCGATCTTCGAAAACGACCACTGATCCTTGCGTGTCGCGACATTGCGATCAATTCATATTAAGGTTTCGACCCCGGTCGTCGCGCTGGTTTTCGAGATAATCGCGAATAACCCAAATCGCTCCCAAAATTTTCAAAGTACCGCGAGTTCTCAGAGTCCTTCCGCACCATCGTCCGAACACAAAGTCGTCCGATTGTAGAAAAGGACCACTGATCCTTGCGTGTCGCGGCATTGCGATCAATTCATATTAAGGTTTCGACCACGGCCCTCGTGCTGGTTTTCGAGAAAATCGCGAATAACCCTAATCGCTCCCAAAATTTTCATAGTACCGCGAGTGTTCAGAGTCCTTCCGCACCATCGGCGAACACAAAGTCGTCCGATCTTCGAAAACGACAACTGATCCTTGCGTGTCGCGACATTGCGATCAATTCATTTTAAGGTTTCGACCCCGGTTGTCGCGCTGGTTTTCGAGACAATCGCGAATAACCGCAATCGCTCCCAAAATTTTCAAAGTACCGCGAGTTTTCAGAGTCCTTCCGCACCATCGGCGAACACAAAGTCGTCCGATCTTCGAAAACGATAACTCGTCCTTGCGTGTCGCGAAATTGCGATCAATTCATTTTAAGGTTTCGACCCCGGTTGTCGCGCTGGTTTTCGAGATAATCGCGAATAACCGCAATCGCTCCCAAAATTTTCAAAGTACCGCGAGTTTTCAGAGTCCTTCCGCACCATCGGCGAACACAAAGTCGTCCGATCTTCGAAAACGACAACTGACCCTTGCGTGTCGCGGCATTGCGATCAATTCATTTTAAAGTTTCGACCCCGGTTGTCTCGCTGGTTTTCGAAGTAATCGCGAATAACCCAAATCGCTCCCAAAATTTTCAAAGTACCGCGAGTTTTCAGAGTCCTTCCGCACCATCGTCCGAACACAAAGTCGTCCGATTGTAGAAAACGACCACTGATCCTTGCGTGTCGCGGCATTGCGATCAATTCATATTAAGGTTTCGACAACGGCCCTCGCGCTGGTTTTCGAGAAAATCGCGAATAAGCATAGTCGCTCCCAAAATTTTCAAGGTACCCCGAGTTGTCAGAGTCCTTCCGCACCATTTGCGAACACAAAGTCGTCCGATCTTCGAAAACGACCACTGATCCTTGCGTGTCGCGACATTGCGATCAATTCATATTAAGGTTTCGACCCCGGTCGTGGTGCTCGGTTTCGAGATAATCGCGAATAACCCCAATCGGTCCGAAAAATTTTCAAAGTACGGCGTGATTTCAGAGTCCTTCCGCACCATCGTCCGAACACAAAGTCGTCCGATTGTAGAAAAGGACCACTGATCCTTGCGTGTCGCGGCATTGCGATCAATTCATATTAAGGTTTCGACCACGGCCCTCGTGCTGGTTTTCGAGAAAATCGCGAATAACCCTAATCGCTCCCAAAATTTTCATAGTACCGCGAGTGTTCAGAGACCTTCCGCACCATCGGCGAACACAAAGTCGTCCGATCTTCGAAAACGACAACTGATCCTTGCGTGTCGCGACATTGCGATCAATTCATTTTAAGGTTTCGACCCCGGTTGTCGCGCTGGTTTTCGAGATAATCGCGAATAACCGCAATCGCTCCCAAAATTTTCAAAGTACCGCGAGTTTTCAGAGTCCTTCCGCACCATCGGCGAACACAAAGTCGTCCGATCTTCGAAAACGACAACTGACCCTTGCGTGTCGCGGCATTGCGATCAATTCATTTTAAAGTTTCGACCCCGGTTGTCTCGCTGGTTTTCGAAGTAATCGCGAATAACCCAAATCGCTCCCAAAATTTTCAAAGTACCACGAGTTTTCTGAGTCCTTCCGCACCATCGGCGAACACAAAGTCGTCCGATCTTCGAAAACGACAACTGACCCTTGCGTGTCGCGGCATTGCGATCAATTCATTTTAAAGTTTCGACCCCGGTTGTCTCGCTGGTTTTCGAAGTAATCGCGAATAACCCAAATCGCTCCCAAAATTTTCAAAGTACCGCGAGTTTTCAGAGTCCTTCCGCACCATCGTCCGAACACAAAGTCGTCCGATTGTAGAAAACGACCACTGATCCTTGCGTGTCGCGGCATTGCGATCAATTCATATTAAGGTTTCGACAACGGCCCTCGCGTTGGTTTTCGAGATAATCGCGAATAAACCAAATCGCTCCCAAAATTTTCAAAGTACCGCGAGTACTCAGAGTCCTTCCGCACCATCGTCCGAACACAAAGTCGTCCGATTGTAGAAAACGACCACTGATCCTTGCGTGTCGCGGCATTGCGATCAATTCATATTAAGGTTTCGACAACGGCCCTCGCGCTGGTTTTCGAGAAAATCGCGAATAAGCATAGTCGCTCCCAAAATTTTCAAGGTACCCCGAGTTGTCAGAGTCCTTCCGCACCATTTGCGAACACAAAGTCGTCCGATCTTCGAAAACGACCACTGATCCTTGCGTGTCGCGACATTGCGATCAATTCATATTAAGGTTTCGACCCCGGTCGTGGTGCTCGGTTTCGAGATAATCGCGAATAACCCCAATCGGTCCGAAAAATTTTCAAAGTACGGCGTGATTTCAGAGTCCTTCCGCACCATCTGCCGAACACAAAGTCGTCCGATTTTCGAAAACGACCACTGATCCTTGCGTGTTGCGACATTGCGATCAATTCATATTAAGGTTTGGACCTCGGCCCTCGCGCTGGTTTTCGAAATAATCGCGAATAACCCTAATCGCTCCCAAAATTTTCATAGTACCGCGAGTGTTCAGAGTCCTTCGGCACCATCGTCCGAACACAAAGTCGTCCGATTGTAGAAAAGGACCACTGATCCTTGCGTGTCGCGGCATTGCGATCAATTCATATTAAGGTTTCGACCACGGCCCTCGTGCTGGTTTTCGAGAAAATCGCGAATAACCCTAATCGCTCCCAAAATTTTCATAGTACCGCGAGTGTTCAGAGTCCTTCCGCACCATCGGCGAACACAAAGTCGTCCGATCTTCGAAAACGACAACTGATCCTTGCGTGTCGCGACATTGCGATCAATTCATTTTAAGGTTTCGACCCCGGTTGTCGCGCTGGTTTTCGAGATAATCGCGAATAACCGCAATCGCTCCCAAAATTTTCAAAGTACCGCGAGTTTTCAGAGTCCTTCCGCACCATCGGCGAACACAAAGTCGTCCGATCTTCGAAAACGACAACTGACCCTTGCGTGTCGCGGCATTGCGATCAATTCATTTTAAAGTTTCGACCCCGGTTGTCTCGCTGGTTTTCGAAGTAATCGCGAATAACCCAAATCGCTCCCAAAATTTTCAAAGTACCGCGAGTTTTCAGAGTCCTTCCGCACCATCGGCGAACACAAAGTCGTCCGATCTTCGAAAACGACAACTGACCCTTGCGTGTCGCGGCATTGCGATCAATTCATTTTAAGGTTTCGACCCCGGTTGTCGCGCTGGTTTTCGAGATAATCGCGAATAACCGCAATCGCTCCCAAAATTTTCAAAGTACCGCGAGTTTTCAGAGTCCTTCCGCACCATCGGCGAACACAAAGTCGTCCGATCTTCGAAAACGACAACTGACCCTTGCGTGTCGCGGCATTGCGATCAATTCATTTTAAAGTTTCGACCCCGGTTGTCTCGCTGGTTTTCGAAGTAATCGCGAATAACCCAAATCGCTCCCAAAATTATCAAAGTACCGCGAGTTGTCAGAGTCCTTCCGCACCATTTGCGAACACAAAGTCGTCCGATCTTCGAAAACGACCACGGATCCTTGCGTGTCGCGACATTGCGATCAATTCATATTAAGGTTTCGACCCCGGTCGTGGTGCTCGGTTTCGAGATAATCGCGAATAACCCCAATCGGTCCGAAAAATTTTCAAAGTACGGAGTGATTTCAGAGTCCTTCCGCACCATCTGCCGAACACAAAGTCGTCCGATTTTCGAAAACGACCACTGATCCTTGCGTGTTGCGACATTGCGATCAATTCATATTAAGGTTTGGACCTCGGCCCTCGCGCTGGTTTTCGAAATAATCGCGAATAACCCTAATCGCTCCCAAAATTTTCATAGTACCGCGAGTGTTCAGAGTCCTTCGGCACCATCGGCGAACACAAAGTCGTCCGATCTTCAATCGTCCGAAAACGACAACTGATCCTTGCGTGTCGCGACATTGCGATCAATTCATTTTAAGGTTTCGACCCCGGTTGTCGCGCTGGTTTTCGAGACAATCGCGAATAACCGCAATCGCTCCCAAAATTTTCAAAGTACCGCGAGTTTTCAGAGTCCTTCCGCACCATCGGCGAACACAAAGTCGTCCGATCTTCGAAAACGATAACTCGTCCTTGCGTGTCGCGAAATTGCGATCAATTCATTTTAAGGTTTCGACCCCGGTTGTCGCGCTGGTTTTCGAGATAATCGCGAATAACCGCAATCGCTCCCAAAATTTTCAAAGTACCGCGAGTTTTCAGAGTCCTTCCGCACCATCGGCGAACACAAAGTCGTCCGATCTTCGAAAACGACAACTGACCCTTGCGTGTCGCGGCATTGCGATCAATTCATTTTAAAGTTTCGACCCCGGTTGTCTCGCTGGTTTTCGAAGTAATCGCGAATAACCCAAATCGCTCCCAAAATTTTCAAAGTACCGCGAGTTTTCAGAGTCCTTCCGCACCATCGTCCGAACACAAAGTCGTCCGATTGTAGAAAACGACCACTGATCCTTGCGTGTCGCGGCATTGCGATCAATTCATATTAAGGTTTCGACAACGGCCCTCGCGCTGGTTTTCGAGAAAATCGCGAATAAGCATAGTCGCTCCCAAAATTTTCAAGGTACCCCGAGTTGTCAGAGTCCTTCCGCACCATTTGCGAACACAA
Source organism: Andrena marginata (assembly GCA_963932335.1). Classification (NCBI taxonomy): domain Eukaryota; kingdom Metazoa; phylum Arthropoda; class Insecta; order Hymenoptera; family Andrenidae; genus Andrena; species Andrena marginata. Next base: position 507,220 of record CAWVQI010000172.1, on the reverse strand, counting down.
AGTCGTCCGATCTTCGAAAACGACCACTGATCCTTGCGTGTCGCGACATTGCGATCAATTCATATTAAGGTTTCGACCCCGGTCGTGGTGCTCGGTTTCGAGATAATCGCGAATAACCCCAATCGGTCCGAAAAATTTTCAAAGTACGGCGTGATTTCAGAGTCCTTCCGCACCATCTGCCGAACACAAAGTCGTCCGATTTTCGAAAACGACCACTGATCCTTGCGTGTTGCGACATTGCGATCAATTCATATTAAGGTTTGGACCTCGGCCCTCGCGCTGGTTTTCGAAATAATCGCGAATAACCCTAATCGCTCCCAAAATTTTCATAGTACCGCGAGTGTTCAGAGTCCTTCGGCACCATCGTCCGAACACAAAGTCGTCCGATTGTAGAAAAGGACCACTGATCCTTGCGTGTCGCGGCATTGCGATCAATTCATATTAAGGTTTCGACCACGGCCCTCGTGCTGGTTTTCGAGAAAATCGCGAATAACCCTAATCGCTCCCAAAATTTTCATAGTACCGCGAGTGTTCAGAGTCCTTCCGCACCATCGGCGAACACAAAGTCGTCCGATCTTCGAAAACGACAACTGATCCTTGCGTGTCGCGACATTGCGATCAATTCATTTTAAGGTTTCGACCCCGGTTGTCGCGCTGGTTTTCGAGATAATCGCGAATAACCGCAATCGCTCCCAAAATTTTCAAAGTACCGCGAGTTTTCAGAGTCCTTCCGCACCATCGTCCGAACACAAAGTCGTCCGATTGTAGAAAACGACCACTGATCCTTGCGTGTCGCGGCATTGCGATCAATTCATATTAAGGTTTCGACAACGGCCCTCGCGCTGGTTTTCGAGAAAATCGCGAATAAGCATAGTCGCTCCCAAAATTTTCAAGGTACCCCGAGTTGTCAGAGTCCTTCCGCACCATTTGCGAACACAAAGTCGTCCGATCTTCGAAAACGACCACTGATCCTTGCGTGTCGCGACATTGCGATCAATTCATATTAAGGTTTCGACCCCGGTCGTGGTGCTCGGTTTCGAGATAATCGCGAATAACCCCAATCGGTCCGAAAAATTTTCAAAGTACGGCGTGATTTCAGAGTCCTTCCGCACCATCTGCCGAACACAAAGTCGTCCGATTTTCGAAAACGACCACTGATCCTTGCGTGTTGCGACATTGCGATCAATTCATATTAAGGTTTGGACCTCGGCCCTCGCGCTGGTTTTCGAAATAATCGCGAATAACCCTAATCGCTCCCAAAATTTTCATAGTACCGCGAGTGTTCAGAGTCCTTCCGCACCATCGGCGAACACAAAGTCGTCCGATCTTCGAAAACGACAACTGATCCTTGCGTGTCGCGACATTGCGATCAATTCATTTTAAGGTTTCGACCCCGGTTGTCGCGCTGGTTTTCGAGATAATCGCGAATAACCGCAATCGCTCCCAAAATTTTCAAAGTACCGCGAGTTTTCAGAGTCCTTCCGCACCATCGGCGAACACAAAGTCGTCCGATCTTCGAAAACGACAACTGACCCTTGCGTGTCGCGGCATTGCGATCAATTCATTTTAAAGTTTCGACCCCGGTTGTCTCGCTGGTTTTCGAAGTAATCGCGAATAACCCAAATCGCTCCCAAAATTTTCAAAGTACCGCGAGTTTTCAGAGTCCTTCCGCACCATCGGCGAACACAAAGTCGTCCGATCTTCGAAAACGACAACTGACCCTTGCGTGTCGCGGCATTGCGATCAATTCATTTTAAAGTTTCGACCCCGGTTGTCTCGCTGGTTTTCGAAGTAATCGCGAATAACCCAAATCGCTCCCAAAATTTTCAAACTACCGCGAGTTTTCAGAGTCCTTCCGCACCATCGTCCGAACACAAAGTCGTCCGATTGTAGAAAACGACCACTGATCCTTGCGTGTCGCGGCATTGCGATCAATTCATATTAAGGTTTCGACAACGGCCCTCGCGCTGGTTTTCGAGATAATCGCGAATAAACCAAATCGCTCCCAAAATTTTCAAAGTACCGCGAGTTCTCAGAGTCCTTCCGCACCATCGTCCGAACACAAAGTCGTCCGATTGTAGAAAAGGACCACTGATCCTTGCGTGTCGCGGCATTGCGATCAATTCATATTAAGGTTTCGACCACGGCCCTCGTGCTGGTTTTCGAGAAAATCGCGAATAACCCTAATCGCTCCCAAAATTTTCATAGTACCGCGAGTGTTCAGAGTCCTTCCGCACCATCGGCGAACACAAAGTCGTCCGATCTTCGAAAACGACAACTGATACTTGCGTGTCCCGACATTGCGATAAATTCATATTAAGGTTTCGACACCGGTCGTCGCGCTGGTTTTCGAGATAATCGCGAATAACCCCAATCGCTCCAAAATTTTCAAAGTACCGCGAGTTTTCAGAGTCCTTCCGCACCATCGTCCGAACACAAAGTCGTCCAATCTTCGAAAACGACCACTGTTCCTTGCGTGTGCGACATTGCGATCAATTCATATTAAGGTTTCGACCACGGCCCTCGCGCTGGTTTTCGAGAAAATCGCGATTAACCCTAATTGCTCCCAAAATTTTCAAAGTACCGCGAGTTTTCAGAGTCCTTCCGCACCATCGGCGAACACAAAATCGTCCGATCTTCGAAAACGACAACTGACCCTTGCGTGTCGCGGCATTGCGATCAATTCATTTTAAAGTTTCGACCCCGGTTGTCGCGCTGGTTTTCGAGGTAATCGCGAATATCCACAATCGCTCCCAAAATTTTCAAAGTAGCGCGAGTTTTCAGAGTCCTTCCGCACCATCGTCCGAACACAAAGTCGTCCGATTGTAGAAAACGACCACTGATCCTTGCGTGTCGCGGCATTGCGATCAATTCATATTAAGGTTTCGACAACGGCCCTCGCGCTGGTTTTCGAGAAAATCGCGAATAAGCATAGTCGCTCCCAAAATTTTCAAGGTACCCCGAGTTGTCAGAGTCCTTCCGCACCATTTGCGAACACAAAGTCGTCCGATCTTCGAAAACGACCACTGATCCTTGCGTGTCGCGACATTGCGATCAATTCATATTAAGGTTTCGACCCCGGTCGTGGTGCTCGGTTTCGAGATAATCGCGAATAACCCCAATCGGTCCGAAAAATTTTCAAAGTACGGCGTGATTTCAGAGTCCTTCCGCACCATCGTCCGAACACAAAGTCGTCCGATTGTAGAAAAGGACCACTGATCCTTGCGTGTCGCGGCATTGCGATCAATTCATATTAAGGTTTCGACCACGGCCCTCGTGCTGGTTTTCGAGAAAATCGCGAATAACCCTAATCGCTCCCAAAATTTTCATAGTACCGCGAGTGTTCAGAGACCTTCCGCACCATCGGCGAACACAAAGTCGTCCGATCTTCGAAAACGACAACTGATCCTTGCGTGTCGCGACATTGCGATCAATTCATTTTAAGGTTTCGACCCCGGTTGTCGCGCTGGTTTTCGAGATAATCGCGAATAACCGCAATCGCTCCCAAAATTTTCAAAGTACCGCGAGTTTTCAGAGTCCTTCCGCACCATCGGCGAACACAAAGTCGTCCGATCTTCGAAAACGACAACTGACCCTTGCGTGTCGCGGCATTGCGATCAATTCATTTTAAAGTTTCGACCCCGGTTGTCTCGCTGGTTTTCGAAGTAATCGCGAATAACCCAAATCGCTCCCAAAATTTTCAAAGTACCGCGAGTTTTCAGAGTCCTTCCGCACCATCGGCGAACACAAAGTCGTCCGATCTTCGAAAACGACAACTGACCCTTGCGTGTCGCGGCATTGCGATCAATTCATTTTAAAGTTTCGACCCCGGTTGTCTCGCTGGTTTTCGAAGTAATCGCGAATAACCCAAATCGCTCCCAAAATTTTCAAAGTACCGCGAGTTTTCAGAGTCCTTCCGCACCATCGTCCGAACACAAAGTCGTCCGATTGTAGAAAACGACCACTGATCCTTGCGTGTCGCGGCATTGCGATCAATTCATATTAAGGTTTCGACCACGGCCCTCGCGCTGGTTTTCGAGAAAATCGCGAATAACCCTAATCGCACCCAAAATTTTCAAAGTACCGCGAGTTTTCAGAGTCCTTCCGCACCATCGTCCGAACACAAAGACGCCCGATCGTCGAAAACGACCACAGATCCTTGCGTGTTGCGACATTGCGATCAATTCATATTAAGCTTTCGACCCCGGTCGTCGCGCTGGTTTTCGAGATAATCGCGAATAACCGCAATCGCTCCCAAAATTTTCAAAGTACCGCGAGTTTTCAGAGTCCTTCCGCACCATCGGCGAACACAAAGTCGTCCGATCTTCGAAAACGACAACTGACCCTTGCGTGTCGCGGCATTGCGATCAATTCATTTTAAAGTTTCGACCCCGGTTGTCTCGCTGGTTTTCGAAGTAATCGCGAATAACCCAAATCGCTCCCAAAATTATCAAAGTACCGCGAGTTGTCAGAGTCCTTCCGCACCATTTGCGAACACAAAGTCGTCCGATCTTCGAAAACGACCACGGATCCTTGCGTGTCGCGACATTGCGATCAATTCATATTAAGGTTTCGACCCCGGTCGTGGTGCTCGGTTTCGAGATAATCGCGAATAACCCCAATCGGTCCGAAAAATTTTCAAAGTACGGCGTGATTTCAGAGTCCTTCCGCACCATCTGCCGAACACAAAGTCGTCCGATTTTCGAAAACGACCACTGATCCTTGCGTGTTGCGACATTGCGATCAATTCATATTAAGGTTTGGACCTCGGCCCTCGCGCTGGTTTTCGAAATAATCGCGAATAACCCTAATCGCTCCCAAAATTTTCATAGTACCGCGAGTGTTCAGAGTCCTTCGGCACCATCGTCCGAACACAAAGTCGTCCGATTGTAGAAAAGGACCACTGATCCTTGCGTGTCGCGGCATTGCGATCAATTCATATTAAGGTTTCGACCACGGCCCTCGTGCTGGTTTTCGAGAAAATCGCGAATAACCCTAATCGCTCCCAAAATTTTCATAGTACCGCGAGTGTTCAGAGTCCTTCCGCACCATCGGCGAACACAAAGTCGTCCGATCTTCGAAAACGACAACTGATCCTTGCGTGTCGCGACATTGCGATCAATTCATTTTAAGGTTTCGACCCCGGTTGTCGCGCTGGTTTTCGAGATAATCGCGAATAACCGCAATCGCTCCCAAAATTTTCAAAGTACCGCGAGTTTTCAGAGTCCTTCCGCACCATCGTCCGAACACAAAGTCGTCCGATTGTAGAAAACGACCACTGATCCTTGCGTGTCGCGGCATTGCGATCAATTCATATTAAGGTTTCGACAACGGCCCTCGCGCTGGTTTTCGAGAAAATCGCGAATAAGCATAGTCGCTCCCAAAATTTTCAAGGTACCCCGAGTTGTCAGAGTCCTTCCGCACCATTTGCGAACACAAAGTCGTCCGATCTTCGAAAACGACCACTGATCCTTGCGTGTCGCGACATTGCGATCAATTCATATTAAGGTTTCGACCCCGGTCGTGGTGCTCGGTTTCGAGATAATCGCGAATAACCCCAATCGGTCCGAAAAATTTTCAAAGTACGGCGTGATTTCAGAGTCCTTCCGCACCATCTGCCGAACACAAAGTCGTCCGATTTTCGAAAACGACCACTGATCCTTGCGTGTTGCGACATTGCGATCAATTCATATTAAGGTTTGGACCTCGGCCCTCGCGCTGGTTTTCGAAATAATCGCGAATAACCCTAATCGCTCCCAAAATTTTCATAGTACCGCGAGTGTTCAGAGTCCTTCGGCACCATCGTCCGAACACAAAGTCGTCCGATTGTAGAAAAGGACCACTGATCCTTGCGTGTCGCGGCATTGCGATCAATTCATATTAAGGTTTCGACCACGGCCCTCGTGCTGGTTTTCGAGAAAATCGCGAATAACCCTAATCGCTCCCAAAATTTTCATAGTACCGCGAGTGTTCAGAGTCCTTCCGCACCATCGGCGAACACAAAGTCGTCCGATCTTCGAAAACGACAACTGATCCTTGCGTGTCGCGACATTGCGATCAATTCATTTTAAGGTTTCGACCCCGGTTGTCGCGCTGGTTTTCGAGATAATCGCGAATAACCGCAATCGCTCCCAAAATTTTCAAAGTACCGCGAGTTTTCAGAGTCCTTCCGCACCATCGGCGAACACAAAGTCGTCCGATCTTCGAAAACGACAACTGACCCTTGCGTGTCGCGGCATTGCGATCAATTCATTTTAAAGTTTCGACCCCGGTTGTCTCGCTGGTTTTCGAAGTAATCGCGAATAACCCAAATCGCTCCCAAAATTTTCAAAGTACCGCGAGTTTTCAGAGTCCTTCCGCACCATCGGCGAACACAAAGTCGTCCGATCTTCGAAAACGACAACTGACCCTTGCGTGTCGCGGCATTGCGATCAATTCATTTTAAAGTTTCGACCCCGGTTGTCTCGCTGGTTTTCGAAGTAATCGCGAATAACCCAAATCGCTCCCAAAATTTTCAAACTACCGCGAGTTTTCAGAGTCCTTCCGCACCATCGTCCGAACACAAAGTCGTCCGATTGTAGAAAACGACCACTGATCCTTGCGTGTCGCGGCATTGCGATCAATTCATATTAAGGTTTCGACAACGGCCCTCGCGCTGGTTTTCGAGATAATCGCGAATAAACCAAATCGCTCCCAAAATTTTCAAAGTACCGCGAGTTCTCAGAGTCCTTCCGCACCATCGTCCGAACACAAAGTCGTCCGATTGTAGAAAAGGACCACTGATCCTTGCGTGTCGCGGCATTGCGATCAATTCATATTAAGGTTTCGACCACGGCCCTCGTGCTGGTTTTCGAGAAAATCGCGAATAACCCTAATCGCTCCCAAAATTTTCATAGTACCGCGAGTGTTCAGAGTCCTTCCGCACCATCGGCGAACACAAAGTCGTCCGATCTTCGAAAACGACAACTGATACTTGCGTGTCCCGACATTGCGATAAATTCATATTAAGGTTTCGACACCGGTCGTCGCGCTGGTTTTCGAGATAATCGCGAATAACCCCAATCGCTCCAAAATTTTCAAAGTACCGCGAGTTTTCAGAGTCCTTCCGCACCATCGTCCGAACACAAAGTCGTCCAATCTTCGAAAACGACCACTGTTCCTTGCGTGTGCGACATTGCGATCAATTCATATTAAGGTTTCGACCACGGCCCTCGCGCTGGTTTTCGAGAAAATCGCGATTAACCCTAATTGCTCCCAAAATTTTCAAAGTACCGCGAGTTTTCAGAGTCCTTCCGCACCATCGGCGAACACAAAATCGTCCGATCTTCGAAAACGACAACTGACCCTTGCGTGTCGCGGCATTGCGATCAATTCATTTTAAAGTTTCGACCCCGGTTGTCGCGCTGGTTTTCGAGGTAATCGCGAATATCCACAATCGCTCCCAAAATTTTCAAAGTAGCGCGAGTTTTCAGAGTCCTTCCGCACCATCGTCCGAACACAAAGTCGTCCGATTGTAGAAAACGACCACTGATCCTTGCGTGTCGCGGCATTGCGATCAATTCATATTAAGGTTTCGACAACGGCCCTCGCGCTGGTTTTCGAGAAAATCGCGAATAAGCATAGTCGCTCCCAAAATTTTCAAGGTACCCCGAGTTGTCAGAGTCCTTCCGCACCATTTGCGAACACAAAGTCGTCCGATCTTCGAAAACGACCACTGATCCTTGCGTGTCGCGACATTGCGATCAATTCATATTAAGGTTTCGACCCCGGTCGTGGTGCTCGGTTTCGAGATAATCGCGAATAACCCCAATCGGTCCGAAAAATTTTCAAAGTACGGCGTGATTTCAGAGTCCTTCCGCACCATCGTCCGAACACAAAGTCGTCCGATTGTAGAAAAGGACCACTGATCCTTGCGTGTCGCGGCATTGCGATCAATTCATATTAAGGTTTCGACCACGGCCCTCGTGCTGGTTTTCGAGAAAATCGCGAATAACCCTAATCGCTCCCAAAATTTTCATAGTACCGCGAGTGTTCAGAGACCTTCCGCACCATCGGCGAACACAAAGTCGTCCGATCTTCGAAAACGACAACTGATCCTTGCGTGTCGCGACATTGCGATCAATTCATTTTAAGGTTTCGACCCCGGTTGTCGCGCTGGTTTTCGAGATAATCGCGAATAACCGCAATCGCTCCCAAAATTTTCAAAGTACCGCGAGTTTTCAGAGTCCTTCCGCACCATCGGCGAACACAAAGTCGTCCGATCTTCGAAAACGACAACTGACCCTTGCGTGTCGCGGCATTGCGATCAATTCATTTTAAAGTTTCGACCCCGGTTGTCTCGCTGGTTTTCGAAGTAATCGCGAATAACCCAAATCGCTCCCAAAATTTTCAAAGTACCGCGAGTTTTCAGAGTCCTTCCGCACCATCGGCGAACACAAAGTCGTCCGATCTTCGAAAACGACAACTGACCCTTGCGTGTCGCGGCATTGCGATCAATTCATTTTAAAGTTTCGACCCCGGTTGTCTCGCTGGTTTTCGAAGTAATCGCGAATAACCCAAATCGCTCCCAAAATTTTCAAAGTACCGCGAGTTTTCAGAGTCCTTCCGCACCATCGTCCGAACACAAAGTCGTCCGATTGTAGAAAACGACCACTGATCCTTGCGTGTCGCGGCATTGCGATCAATTCATATTAAGGTTTCGACCACGGCCCTCGCGCTGGTTTTCGAGAAAATCGCGAATAACCCTAATCGCACCCAAAATTTTCAAAGTACCGCGAGTTTTCAGAGTCCTTCCGCACCATCGTCCGAACACAAAGACGCCCGATCGTCGAAAACGACCACAGATCCTTGCGTGTTGCGACATTGCGATCAATTCATATTAAGCTTTCGACCCCGGTCGTCGCGCTGGTTTTCGAGATAATCGCGAATAACCGCAATCGCTCCCAAAATTTTCAAAGTACCGCGAGTTTTCAGAGTCCTTCCGCACCATCGGCGAACACAAAGTCGTCCGATCTTCGAAAACGACAACTGACCCTTGCGTGTCGCGGCATTGCGATCAATTCATTTTAAAGTTTCGACCCCGGTTGTCTCGCTGGTTTTCGAAGTAATCGCGAATAACCCAAATCGCTCCCAAAATTATCAAAGTACCGCGAGTTGTCAGAGTCCTTCCGCACCATTTGCGAACACAAAGTCGTCCGATCTTCGAAAACGACCACGGATCCTTGCGTGTCGCGACATTGCGATCAATTCATATTAAGGTTTCGACCCCGGTCGTGGTGCTCGGTTTCGAGATAATCGCGAATAACCCCAATCGGTCCGAAAAATTTTCAAAGTACGGAGTGATTTCAGAGTCCTTCCGCACCATCTGCCGAACACAAAGTCGTCCGATTTTCGAAAACGACCACTGATCCTTGCGTGTTGCGACATTGCGATCAATTCATATTAAGGTTTGGACCTCGGCCCTCGCGCTGGTTTTCGAAATAATCGCGAATAACCCTAATCGCTCCCAAAATTTTCATAGTACCGCGAGTGTTCAGAGTCCTTCGGCACCATCGGCGAACACAAAGTCGTCCGATCTTCAATCGTCCGAAAACGACAACTGATCCTTGCGTGTCGCGACATTGCGATCAATTCATTTTAAGGTTTCGACCCCGGTTGTCGCGCTGGTTTTCGAGACAATCGCGAATAACCGCAATCGCTCCCAAAATTTTCAAAGTACCGCGAGTTTTCAGAGTCCTTCCGCACCATCGGCGAACACAAAGTCGTCCGATCTTCGAAAACGATAACTCGTCCTTGCGTGTCGCGAAATTGCGATCAATTCATTTTAAGGTTTCGACCCCGGTTGTCGCGCTGGTTTTCGAGATAATCGCGAATAACCGCAATCGCTCCCAAAATTTTCAAAGTACCGCGAGTTTTCAGAGTCCTTCCGCACCATCGGCGAACACAAAGTCGTCCGATCTTCGAAAACGACAACTGACCCTTGCGTGTCGCGGCATTGCGATCAATTCATTTTAAAGTTTCGACCCCGGTTGTCTCGCTGGTTTTCGAAGTAATCGCGAATAACCCAAATCGCTCCCAAAATTTTCAAAGTACCGCGAGTTTTCAGAGTCCTTCCGCACCATCGTCCGAACACAAAGTCGTCCGATTGTAGAAAACGACCACTGATCCTTGCGTGTCGCGGCATTGCGATCAATTCATATTAAGGTTTCGACAACGGCCCTCGCGCTGGTTTTCGAGAAAATCGCGAATAAGCATAGTCGCTCCCAAAATTTTCAAGGTACCCCGAGTTGTCAGAGTCCTTCCGCACCATTTGCGAACACAAAGTCGTCCGATCTTCGAAAACGACCACTGATCCTTGCGTGTCGCGACATTGCGATCAATTCATATTAAGGTTTCGACCCCGGTCGTGGTGCTCGGTTTCGAGATAATCGCGAATAACCCCAATCGGTCCGAAAAATTTTCAAAGTACGGCGTGATTTCAGAGTCCTTCCGCACCATCTGCCGAACACAAAGTCGTCCGATTTTCGAAAACGACCACTGATCCTTGCGTGTTGCGACATTGCGATCAATTCATATTAAGGTTTGGACCTCGGCCCTCGCGCTGGTTTTCGAAATAATCGCGAATAACCCTAATCGCTCCCAAAATTTTCATAGTACCGCGAGTGTTCAGAGTCCTTCGGCACCATCGTCCGAACACAAAGTCGTCCGATTGTAGAAAAGGACCACTGATCCTTGCGTGTCGCGGCATTGCGATCAATTCATATTAAGGTTTCGACCACGGCCCTCGTGCTGGTTTTCGAGAAAATCGCGAATAACCCTAATCGCTCCCAAAATTTTCATAGTACCGCGAGTGTTCAGAGTCCTTCCGCACCATCGGCGAACACAAAGTCGTCCGATCTTCGAAAACGACAACTGATCCTTGCGTGTCGCGACATTGCGATCAATTCATTTTAAGGTTTCGACCCCGGTTGTCGCGCTGGTTTTCGAGATAATCGCGAATAACCGCAATCGCTCCCAAAATTTTCAAAGTACCGCGAGTTTTCAGAGTCCTTCCGCACCATCGTCCGAACACAAAGTCGTCCGATTGTAGAAAACGACCACTGATCCTTGCGTGTCGCGGCATTGCGATCAATTCATATTAAGGTTTCGACAACGGCCCTCGCGCTGGTTTTCGAGAAAATCGCGAATAAGCATAGTCGCTCCCAAAATTTTCAAGGTACCCCGAGTTGTCAGAGTCCTTCCGCACCATTTGCGAACACAAAGTCGTCCGATCTTCGAAAACGACCACTGATCCTTGCGTGTCGCGACATTGCGATCAATTCATATTAAGGTTTCGACCCCGGTCGTGGTGCTCGGTTTCGAGATAATCGCGAATAACCCCAATCGGTCCGAAAAATTTTCAAAGTACGGCGTGATTTCAGAGTCCTTCCGCACCATCTGCCGAACACAAAGTCGTCCGATTTTCGAAAACGACCACTGATCCTTGCGTGTTGCGACATTGCGATCAATTCATATTAAGGTTTGGAACTCGGCCCTCGCGCTGGTTTTCGAAATAATCGCGAATAACCCTAATCGCTCCCAAAATTTTCATAGTACCGCGAGTGTTCAGAGTCCTTCGGCACCATCGTCCGAACACAAAGTCGTCCGATTGTAGAAAAGGACCACTGATCCTTGCGTGTCGCGGCATTGCGATCAATTCATATTAAGGTTTCGACCACGGCCCTCGTGCTGGTTTTCGAGAAAATCGCGAATAACCCTAATCGCTCCCAAAATTTTCATAGTACCGCGAGTGTTCAGAGACCTTCCGCACCATCGGCGAACACAAAGTCGTCCGATCTTCGAAAACGACAACTGATCCTTGCGTGTCGCGACATTGCGATCAATTCATTTTAAGGTTTCGACCCCGGTTGTCGCGCTGGTTTTCGAGATAATCGCGAATAACCGCAATCGCTCCCAAAATTTTCAAAGTACCGCGAGTTTTCAGAGTCCTTCCGCACCATCGGCGAACACAAAGTCGTCCGATCTTCGAAAACGACAACTGACCCTTGCGTGTCGCGGCATTGCGATCAATTCATTTTAAAGTTTCGACCCCGGTTGTCTCGCTGGTTTTCGAAGTAATCGCGAATAACCCAAATCGCTCCCAAAATTTTCAAAGTACCGCGAGTTTTCAGAGTCCTTCCGCACCATCGGCGAACACAAAGTCGTCCGATCTTCGAAAACGACAACTGACCCTTGCGTGTCGCGGCATTGCGATCAATTCATTTTAAAGTTTCGACCCCGGTTGTCTCGCTGGTTTTCGAAGTAATCGCGAATAACCCAAATCGCTCCCAAAATTTTCAAACTACCGCGAGTTTTTAGAGTCCTTCCGCACCATCGTCCGAACACAAAGTCGTCCGATTGTAGAAAACGACCACTGATCCTTGCGTGTCGCGGCATTGCGATCAATTCATATTAAGGTTTCGACAACGGCCCTCGCGCTGGTTTTCGAGATAATCGCGAATAAACCAAATCGCTCCCAAAATTTTCAAAGTACCGCGAGTTCTCAGAGTCCTTCCGCACCATCGTCCGAACACAAAGTCGTCCGATTGTAGAAAAGGACCACTGATCCTTGCGTGTCGCGGCATTGCGATCAATTCATATTAAGGTTTCGACCACGGCCCTCGCGCTGGTTTTCGAGAAAATCGCGAATAACCCTAATCGCACCCAAAATTTTCAAAGTACCGCGAGTTTTCAGAGTCCTTCCGCACCATCGTCCGAACACAAAGACGCCCGATCGTCGAAAACGACCACAGATCCTTGCGTGTTGCGACATTGCGATCAATTCATATTAAGCTTTCGACCCCGGTCGTCGCGCTGGTTTTCGAGATAATCGCGAATAACCGCAATCGCTCCCAAAATTTTCAAAGTACCGCGAGTTTTCAGAGTCCTTCCGCACCATCGGCGAACACAAAGTCGTCCGATCTTCGAAAACGACAACTGACCCTTGCGTGTCGCGGCATTGCGATCAATTCATTTTAAAGTTTCGACCCCGGTTGTCTCGCTGGTTTTCGAAGTAATCGCGAATAACCCAAATCGCTCCCAAAATTATCAAAGTACCGCGAGTTGTCAGAGTCCTTCCGCACCATTTGCGAACACAAAGTCGTCCGATCTTCGAAAACGACCACGGATCCTTGCGTGTCGCGACATTGCGATCAATTCATATTAAGGTTTCGACCCCGGTCGTGGTGCTCGGTTTCGAGATAATCGCGAATAACCCCAATCGGTCCGAAAAATTTTCAAAGTACGGAGTGATTTCAGAGTCCTTCCGCACCATCTGCCGAACACAAAGTCGTCCGATTTTCGAAAACGACCACTGATCCTTGCGTGTTGCGACATTGCGATCAATTCATATTAAGGTTTGGACCTCGGCCCTCGCGCTGGTTTTCGAAATAATCGCGAATAACCCTAATCGCTCCCAAAATTTTCATAGTACCGCGAGTGTTCAGAGTCCTTCGGCACCATCGGCGAACACAAAGTCGTCCGATCTTCAATCGTCCGAAAACGACAACTGATCCTTGCGTGTCGCGACATTGCGATCAATTCATTTTAAGGTTTCGACCCCGGTTGTCGCGCTGGTTTTCGAGACAATCGCGAATAACCGCAATCGCTCCCAAAATTTTCAAAGTACCGCGAGTTTTCAGAGTCCTTCCGCACCATCGGCGAACACAAAGTCGTCCGATCTTCGAAAACGATAACTCGTCCTTGCGTGTCGCGAAATTGCGATCAATTCATTTTAAGGTTTCGACCCCGGTTGTCGCGCTGGTTTTCGAGATAATCGCGAATAACCGCAATCGCTCCCAAAATTTTCAAAGTACCGCGAGTTTTCAGAGTCCTTCCGCACCATCGGCGAACACAAAGTCGTCCGATCTTCGAAAACGACAACTGACCCTTGCGTGTCGCGGCATTGCGATCAATTCATTTTAAAGTTTCGACCCCGGTTGTCTCGCTGGTTTTCGAAGTAATCGCGAATAACCCAAATCGCTCCCAAAATTTTCAAAGTACCGCGAGTTTTCAGAGTCCTTCCGCACCATCGGCGAACACAAAGTCGTCCGATCTTCGAAAACGACAACTGACCCTTGCGTGTCGCGGCATTGCGATCAATTCATTTTAAAGTTTCGACCCCGGTTGTCTCGCTGGTTTTCGAAGTAATCGCGAATAACCCAAATCGCTCCCAAAATTTTCAAACTACCGCGAGTTTTTAGAGTCCTTCCGCACCATCGTCCGAACACAAAGTCGTCCGATTGTAGAAAACGACCACTGATCCTTGCGTGTCGCGGCATTGCGATCAATTCATATTAAGGTTTCGACAACGGCCCTCGCGCTGGTTTTCGAGATAATCGCGAATAAACCAAATCGCTCCCAAAATTTTCAAAGTACCGCGAGTTCTCAGAGTCCTTCCGCACCATCGTCCGAACACAAAGTCGTCCGATTGTAGAAAAGGACCACTGATCCTTGCGTGTCGCGGCATTGCGATCAATTCATATTAAGGTTTCGACCACGGCCCTCGCGCTGGTTTTCGAGAAAATCGCGAATAACCCTAATCGCACCCAAAATTTTCAAAGTACCGCGAGTTTTCAGAGTCCTTCCGCACCATCGTCCGAACACAAAGACGCCCGATCGTCGAAAACGACCACAGATCCTTGCGTGTTGCGACATTGCGATCAATTCATATTAAGCTTTCGACCCCGGTCGTCGCGCTGGTTTTCGAGATAATCGCGAATAACCGCAATCGCTCCCAAAATTTTCAAAGTACCGCGAGTTTTCAGAGTCCTTCCGCACCATCGGCGAACACAAAGTCGTCCGATCTTCGAAAACGACAACTGACCCTTGCGTGTCGCGGCATTGCGATCAATTCATTTTAAAGTTTCGACCCCGGTTGTCTCGCTGGTTTTCGAAGTAATCGCGAATAACCCAAATCGCTCCCAAAATTATCAAAGTACCGCGAGTTGTCAGAGTCCTTCCGCACCATTTGCGAACACAAAGTCGTCCGATCTTCGAAAACGACCACGGATCCTTGCGTGTCGCGACATTGCGATCAATTCATATTAAGGTTTCGACCCCGGTCGTGGTGCTCGGTTTCGAGATAATCGCGAATAACCCCAATCGGTCCGAAAAATTTTCAAAGTACGGAGTGATTTCAGAGTCCTTCCGCACCATCTGCCGAACACAAAGTCGTCCGATTTTCGAAAACGACCACTGATCCTTGCGTGTTGCGACATTGCGATCAATTCATATTAAGGTTTGGACCTCGGCCCTCGCGCTGGTTTTCGAAATAATCGCGAATAACCCTAATCGCTCCCAAAATTTTCATAGTACCGCGAGTGTTCAGAGTCCTTCGGCACCATCGGCGAACACAAAGTCGTCCGATCTTCAATCGTCCGAAAACGACAACTGATCCTTGCGTGTCGCGACATTGCGATCAATTCATTTTAAGGTTTCGACCCCGGTTGTCGCGCTGGTTTTCGAGACAATCGCGAATAACCGCAATCGCTCCCAAAATTTTCAAAGTACCGCGAGTTTTCAGAGTCCTTCCGCACCATCGGCGAACACAAAGTCGTCCGATCTTCGAAAACGATAACTCGTCCTTGCGTGTCGCGAAATTGCGATCAATTCATTTTAAGGTTTCGACCCCGGTTGTCGCGCTGGTTTTCGAGATAATCGCGAATAACCGCAATCGCTCCCAAAATTTTCAAAGTACCGCGAGTTTTCAGAGTCCTTCCGCACCATCGGCGAACACAAAGTCGTCCGATCTTCGAAAACGACAACTGACCCTTGCGTGTCGCGGCATTGCGATCAATTCATTTTAAAGTTTCGACCCCGGTTGTCTCGCTGGTTTTCGAAGTAATCGCGAATAACCCAAATCGCTCCCAAAATTTTCAAAGTACCGCGAGTTTTCAGAGTCCTTCCGCACCATCGTCCGAACACAAAGTCGTCCGATTGTAGAAAACGACCACTGATCCTTGCGTGTCGCGGCATTGCGATCAATTCATATTAAGGTTTCGACAACGGCCCTCGCGCTGGTTTTCGAGAAAATCGCGAATAAGCATAGTCGCTCCCAAAATTTTCAAGGTACCCCGAGTTGTCAGAGTCCTTCCGCACCATTTGCGAACACAAAGTCGTCCGATCTTCGAAAACGACCACTGATCCTTGCGTGTCGCGACATTGCGATCAATTCATATTAAGGTTTCGACCCCGGTCGTGGTGCTCGGTTTCGAGATAATCGCGAATAACCCCAATCGGTCCGAAAAATTTTCAAAGTACGGCGTGATTTCAGAGTCCTTCCGCACCATCTGCCGAACACAAAGTCGTCCGATTTTCGAAAACGACCACTGATCCTTGCGTGTTGCGACATTGCGATCAATTCATATTAAGGTTTGGACCTCGGCCCTCGCGCTGGTTTTCGAAATAATCGCGAATAACCCTAATCGCTCCCAAAATTTTCATAGTACCGCGAGTGTTCAGAGTCCTTCGGCACCATCGTCCGAACACAAAGTCGTCCGATTGTAGAAAAGGACCACTGATCCTTGCGTGTCGCGGCATTGCGATCAATTCATATTAAGGTTTCGACCACGGCCCTCGTGCTGGTTTTCGAGAAAATCGCGAATAACCCTAATCGCTCCCAAAATTTTCATAGTACCGCGAGTGTTCAGAGTCCTTCCGCACCATCGGCGAACACAAAGTCGTCCGATCTTCGAAAACGACAACTGATCCTTGCGTGTCGCGACATTGCGATCAATTCATTTTAAGGTTTCGACCCCGGTTGTCGCGCTGGTTTTCGAGATAATCGCGAATAACCGCAATCGCTCCCAAAATTTTCAAAGTACCGCGAGTTTTCAGAGTCCTTCCGCACCATCGTCCGAACACAAAGTCGTCCGATTGTAGAAAACGACCACTGATCCTTGCGTGTCGCGGCATTGCGATCAATTCATATTAAGGTTTCGACAACGGCCCTCGCGCTGGTTTTCGAGAAAATCGCGAATAAGCATAGTCGCTCCCAAAATTTTCAAGGTACCCCGAGTTGTCAGAGTCCTTCCGCACCATTTGCGAACACAAAGTCGTCCGATCTTCGAAAACGACCACTGATCCTTGCGTGTCGCGACATTGCGATCAATTCATATTAAGGTTTCGACCCCGGTCGTGGTGCTCGGTTTCGAGATAATCGCGAATAACCCCAATCGGTCCGAAAAATTTTCAAAGTACGGCGTGATTTCAGAGTCCTTCCGCACCATCTGCCGAACACAAAGTCGTCCGATTTTCGAAAACGACCACTGATCCTTGCGTGTTGCGACATTGCGATCAATTCATATTAAGGTTTGGACCTCGGCCCTCGCGCTGGTTTTCGAAATAATCGCGAATAACCCTAATCGCTCCCAAAATTTTCATAGTACCGCGAGTGTTCAGAGTCCTTCGGCACCATCGTCCGAACACAAAGTCGTCCGATTGTAGAAAAGGACCACTGATCCTTGCGTGTCGCGGCATTGCGATCAATTCATATTAAGGTTTCGACCACGGCCCTCGTGCTGGTTTTCGAGAAAATCGCGAATAACCCTAATCGCTCCCAAAATTTTCATAGTACCGCGAGTGTTCAGAGTCCTTCCGCACCATCGGCGAACACAAAGTCGTCCGATCTTCGAAAACGACAACTGATCCTTGCGTGTCGCGACATTGCGATCAATTCATTTTAAGGTTTCGACCCCGGTTGTCGCGCTGGTTTTCGAGATAATCGCGAATAACCGCAATCGCTCCCAAAATTTTCAAAGTACCGCGAGTTTTCAGAGTCCTTCCGCACCATCGGCGAACACAAAGTCGTCCGATCTTCGAAAACGACAACTGACCCTTGCGTGTCGCGGCATTGCGATCAATTCATTTTAAAGTTTCGACCCCGGTTGTCTCGCTGGTTTTCGAAGTAATCGCGAATAACCCAAATCGCTCCCAAAATTTTCAAAGTACCGCGAGTTTTCAGAGTCCTTCCGCACCATCGGCGAACACAAAGTCGTCCGATCTTCGAAAACGACAACTGACCCTTGCGTGTCGCGGCATTGCGATCAATTCATTTTAAAGTTTCGACCCCGGTTGTCTCGCTGGTTTTCGAAGTAATCGCGAATAACCCAAATCGCTCCCAAAATTTTCAAAGTACCGCGAGTTCTCAGAGTCCTTCCGCACCATCGTCCGAACACAAAGTCGTCCGATTGTAGAAAAGGACCACTGATCCTTGCGTGTCGCGGCATTGCGATCAATTCATATTAAGGTTTCGACAACGGCCCTCGCGCTGGTTTTCGAGATAATCGCGAATAAACCAAATCGCTCCCAAAATTTTCAAAGTACCGCGAGTTCTCAGAGTCCTTCCGCACCATCGTCCGAACACAAAGTCGTCCGATTGTAGAAAAGGACCACTGATCCTTGCGTGTCGCGGCATTGCGATCAATTCATATTAAGGTTTCGACCACGGCCCTCGTGCTGGTTTTCGTGAAAATCGCGAATAACCCTAATCGCTCCCAAAATTTTCATAGTACCGCGAGTGTTCAGAGTCCTTCCGCACCATCGGCGAACACAAAGTCGTCCGATCTTCGAAAACGACAACTGATACTTGCGTGTCCCGACATTGCGATAAATTCATATTAAGGTTTCGACACCGGTCGTCGCGCTGGTTTTCGAGATAATCGCGAATAACCCCAATCGCTCCAAAATTTTCAAAGTACCGCGAGTTTTCAGAGTCCTTCCGCACCATCGTCCGAACACAAAGTCGTCCAATCTTCGAAAACGACCACTGTTCCTTGCGTGTGCGACATTGCGATCAATTCATATTAAGGTTTCGACCACGGCCCTCGCGCTGGTTTTCGAGAAAATCGCGATTAACCCTAATTGCTCCCAAAATTTTCAAAGTACCGCGAGTTTTCAGAGTCCTTCCGCACCATCGGCGAACACAAAATCGTCCGATCTTCGAAAACGACAACTGACCCTTGCGTGTCGCGGCATTGCGATCAATTCATTTTAAAGTTTCGACCCCGGTTGTCGCGCTGGTTTTCGAGGTAATCGCGAATATCCACAATCGCTCCAAAAATTTTCAAAGTAGCGCGAGTTTTCAGAGTCCTTCCGCACCATCGTCCGAACACAAAGTCGTCCGATTGTAGAAAACGACCACTGATCCTTGCGTGTCGCGGCATTGCGATCAATTCATATTAAGGTTTCGACCACGGCCCTCGCGCTGGTTTTCGAGAAAATCGCGAATAACCCTAATCGCTCCCAAAATTTTCAAAGTACCGCGAGTTTTCAGAGTCCTTCCGCACCATCGTCCGAACACAAAGACGCCCGATCGTCGAAAACGACCACAGATCCTTGCGTGTTGCGACATTGCGATCAATTCATATTAAGGTTTCGACCCCGGTCGTCGCGCTGGTTTTCGAGATAATCGCGAATAACCGCAATCGCTCCCAAAATTTTCAAAGTACCGCGAGTTTTCAGAGTCCTTCCGCACCATCGGCGAACACAAAGTCGTCCGATCTTCGAAAACGACAACTGACCCTTGCGTGTCGCGGCATTGCGATCAATTCATTTTAAAGTTTCGACCCCGGTTGTCGCGCTGGTTTTCGAGATAATCGCGAATAACCGCAATCGCTCCCAAAATTTTCAAAGTACCGCGAGTTTTCAGAGTCCTTCCGCACCATCGGCGAACACAAAGTCGTCCGATCTTCGAAAACGACAACTGACCCTTGCGTGTCGCGGCATTGCGATCAATTCATTTTAAAGTTTCGACCCCGGTTGTCTCGCTGGTTTTCGAAGTAATCGCGAATAACCCAAATCGCTCCCAAAATTTTCAAAGTACCGCGAGTTTTCAGAGTCCTTCCGCACCATCGGCGAACACAAAGTCGTCCGATCTTCGAAAACGACAACTGACCCTTGCGTGTCGCGGCATTGCGATCAATTCATTTTAAAGTTTCGACCCCGGTTGTCTCGCTGGTTTTCGAAGTAATCGCGAATAACCCAAATCGCTCCCAAAATTTTCAAACTACCGCGAGTTTTCAGAGTCCTTCCGCACCATCGTCCGAACACAAAGTCGTCCGATTGTAGAAAACGACCACTGATCCTTGCGTGTCGCGGCATTGCGATCAATTCATATTAAGGTTTCGACAACGGCCCTCGCGCTGGTTTTCGAGATAATCGCGAATAAACCAAATCGCTCCCAAAATTTTCAAAGTACCGCGAGTTCTCAGAGTCCTTCCGCACCATCGTCCGAACACAAAGTCGTCCGATCTTCGAAAACGACAACTGATACTTGCGTGTCCCGACATTGCGATAAATTCATATTAAGGTTTCGACACCGGTCGTCGCGCTGGTTTTCGAGATAATCGCGAATAACCCCAATCGCTCCAAAATTTTCAAAGTACCGCGAGTTTTCAGAGTCCTTCCGCACCATCGTCCGAACACAAAGTCGTCCAATCTTCGAAAACGACCACTGTTCCTTGCGTGTGCGACATTGCGATCAATTCATATTAAGGTTTCGACCACGGCCCTCGCGCTGGTTTTCGAGAAAATCGCGATTAACCCTAATTGCTCCCAAAATTTTCAAAGTACCGCGAGTTTTCAGAGTCCTTCCGCACCATCGGCGAACACAAAATCGTCCGATCTTCGAAAACGACAACTGACCCTTGCGTGTCGCGGCATTGCGATCAATTCATTTTAAAGTTTCGACCCCGGTTGTCGCGCTGGTTTTCGAGGTAATCGCGAATATCCACAATCGCTCCCAAAATTTTCAAAGTAGCGCGAGTTTTCAGAGTCCTTCCGCACCATCGTCCGAACACAAAGTCGTCCGATTGTAGAAAACGACCACTGATCCTTGCGTGTCGCGGCATTGCGATCAATTCATATTAAGGTTTCGACCACGGCCCTCGCGCTGGTTTTCGAGAAAATCGCGAATAACCCTAATCGCTCCCAAAATTTTCAAAGCACCGCGAGTTTTCAGAGTCCTTCCGCACCATCGTCCGAACACAAAGACGCCCGATCGTCGAAAACGACCACAGATCCTTGCGTGTTGCGACATTGCGATCAATTCATATTAAGGTTTCGACCCCGGTCGTCGCGCTGGTTTTCGAGATAATCGCGAATAACCGCAATCGCTCCCAAAATTTTCAAAGTACCGCGAGTTTTCAGAGTCCTTCCGCACCATCGGCGAACACAAAGTCGTCCGATCTTCGAAAACGACAACTGACCCTTGCGTGTCGCGGCATTGCGATCAATTCATTTTAAAGTTTCGACCCCGGTTGTCTCGCTGGTTTTCGAAGTAATCGCGAATAACCCAAATCGCTCCCAAAATTATCAAAGTACCGCGAGTTGTCAGAGTCCTTCCGCACCATTTGCGAACACAAAGTCGTCCGATCTTCGAAAACGACCACGGATCCTTGCGTGTCGCGACATTGCGATCAGTTCATATTAAGGTTTCGACCCCGGTCGTGGTGCTCGGTTTCGAGATAATCGCGAATAACCCCAATCGGTCCGAAAAATTTTCAAAGTACGGCGTGATTTCAGAGTCCTTCCGCACCATCTGCCGAACACAAAGTCGTCCGATTTTCGAAAACGACCACTGATCCTTGCGTGTTGCGACATTGCGATCAATTCATATTAAGGTTTGGACCTCGGCCCTCGCGCTGGTTTTCGAAATAATCGCGAATAACCCTAATCGCTCCCAAAATTTTCATAGTACCGCGAGTGTTCAGAGTCCTTCGGCACCATCGGCGAACACAAAGTCGTCCGATCTTCAATCGTCCGAAAACGACAACTGATCCTTGCGTGTCGCGACATTGCGATCAATTCATTTTAAGGTTTCGACCCCGGTTGTCGCGCTGGTTTTCGAGACAATCGCGAATAACCGCAATCGCTCCCAAAATTTTCAAAGTACCGCGAGTTTTCAGAGTCCTTCCGCACCATCGGCGAACACAAAGTCGTCCGATCTTCGAAAACGATAACTCGTCCTTGCGTGTCGCGAAATTGCGATCAATTCATTTTAAAGTTTCGACCCCGGTTGTCTCGCTGGTTTTCGAAGTAATCGCGAATAACCCAAATCGCTCCCAAAATTTTCAAAGTACCGCGAGTTTTCAGAGTCCTTCCGCACCATCGGCGAACACAAAGTCGTCCGATCTTCGAAAACGACAACTGACCCTTGCGTGTCGCGGCATTGCGATCAATTCATTTTAAAGTTTCGACCCCGGTTGTCTCGCTGGTTTTCGAAGTAATCGCGAATAACCCAAATCGCTCCCAAAATTTTCAAAGTACCGCGAGTTTTCAGAGTCCTTCCGCACCATCGTCCGAACACAAAGTCGTCCGATTGTAGAAAACGACCACTGATCCTTGCGTGTCGCGGCATTGCGATCAATTCATATTAAGGTTTCGACAACGGCCCTCGCGCTGGTTTTCGAGATAATCGCGAATAAACCAAATCGCTCCCAAAATTTTCAAAGTACCGCGAGTTCTCAGAGTCCTTCCGCACCATCGTCCGAACACAAAGTCGTCCGATTGTAGAAAAGGACCACTGATCCTTGCGTGTCGCGGCATTGCGATCAATTCATATTAAGGTTTCGACAACGGCCCTCGCGCTGGTTTTCGAGATAATCGCGAATAAACCAAATCGCTCCCAAAATTTTCAAAGTACCGCGAGTTCTCAGAGTCCTTCCGCACCATCGTCCGAACACAAAGTCGTCCGATTGTAGAAAAGGACCACTGATCCTTGCGTGTCGCGGCATTGCGATCAATTCATATTAAGGTTTCGACCACGGCCCTCGTGCTGGTTTTCGTGAAAATCGCGAATAACCCTAATCGCTCCCAAAATTTTCATAGTACCGCGAGTGTTCAGAGTCCTTCCGCACCATCGGCGAACACAAAGTCGTCCGATCTTCGAAAACGACAACTGATACTTGCGTGTCCCGACATTGCGATAAATTCATATTAAGGTTTCGACACCGGTCGTCGCGCTGGTTTTCGAGATAATCGCGAATAACCCCAATCGCTCCAAAATTTTCAAAGTACCGCGAGTTTTCAGAGTCCTTCCGCACCATCGTCCGAACACAAAGTCGTCCAATCTTCGAAAACGACCACTGTTCCTTGCGTGTGCGACATTGCGATCAATTCATATTAAGGTTTCGACCACGGCCCTCGCGCTGGTTTTCGAGAAAATCGCGATTAACCCTAATTGCTCCCAAAATTTTCAAAGTACCGCGAGTTTTCAGAGTCCTTCCGCACCATCGGCGAACACAAAATCGTCCGATCTTCGAAAACGACAACTGACCCTTGCGTGTCGCGGCATTGCGATCAATTCATTTTAAAGTTTCGACCCCGGTTGTCGCGCTGGTTTTCGAGGTAATCGCGAATATCCACAATCGCTCCAAAAATTTTCAAAGTAGCGCGAGTTTTCAGAGTCCTTCCGCACCATCGTCCGAACACAAAGTCGTCCGATTGTAGAAAACGACCACTGATCCTTGCGTGTCGCGGCATTGCGATCAATTCATATTAAGGTTTCGACCACGGCCCTCGCGCTGGTTTTCGAGAAAATCGCGAATAACCCTAATCGCTCCCAAAATTTTCAAAGTACCGCGAGTTTTCAGAGTCCCTCCGCACCATCGTCCGAACACAAAGACGCCCGATCGTCGAAAACGACCACAGATCCTTGCGTGTTGCGACATTGCGATCAATTCATATTAAGGTTTCGACCCCGGTCGTCGCGCTGGTTTTCGAGATAATCGCGAATAACCGCAATCGCTCCCAAAATTTTCAAAGTACCGCGAGTTTTCAGAGTCCTTCCGCACCATCGGCGAACACAAAGTCGTCCGATCTTCGAAAACGACAACTGACCCTTGCGTGTCGCGGCATTGCGATCAATTCATTTTAAAGTTTCGACCCCGGTTGTCGCGCTGGTTTTCGAGATAATCGCGAATAACCGCAATCGCTCCCAAAATTTTCAAAGTACCGCGAGTTTTCAGAGTCCTTCCGCACCATCGGCGAACACAAAGTCGTCCGATCTTCGAAAACGACAACTGACCCTTGCGTGTCGCGGCATTGCGATCAATTCATTTTAAAGTTTCGACCCCGGTTGTCTCGCTGGTTTTCGAAGTAATCGCGAATAACCCAAATCGCTCCCAAAATTTTCAAAGTACCGCGAGTTTTCAGAGTCCTTCCGCACCATCGGCGAACACAAAGTCGTCCGATCTTCGAAAACGACAACTGACCCTTGCGTGTCGCGGCATTGCGATCAATTCATTTTAAAGTTTCGACCCCGGTTGTCTCGCTGGTTTTCGAAGTAATCGCGAATAACCCAAATCGCTCCCAAAATTTTCAAAGTACCGCGAGTTTTCAGAGTCCTTCCGCACCATCGTCCGAACACAAAGTCGTCCAATCTTCGAAAACGACCACTGTTCCTTGCGTGTGCGACATTGCGATCAATTCATATTAAGGTTTCGACCACGGCCCTCGCGCTGGTTTTCGAGAAAATCGCGATTAACCCTAATTGCTCCCAAAATTTTCAAAGTACCGCGAGTTTTCAGAGTCCTTCCGCACCATCGGCGAACACAAAATCGTCCGATCTTCGAAAACGACAACTGACCCTTGCGTGTCGCGGCATTGCGATCAATTCATTTTAAAGTTTCGACCCCGGTTGTCGCGCTGGTTTTCGAGGTAATCGCGAATATCCACAATCGCTCCCAAAATTTTCAAAGTAGCGCGAGTTTTCAGAGTCCTTCCGCACCATCGTCCGAACACAAAGTCGTCCGATTGTAGAAAACGACCACTGATCCTTGCGTGTCGCGGCATTGCGATCAATTCATATTAAGGTTTCGACCACGGCCCTCGCGCTGGTTTTCGAGAAAATCGCGAATAACCCTAATCGCTCCCAAAATTTTCAAAGCACCGCGAGTTTTCAGAGTCCTTCCGCACCATCGTCCGAACACAAAGACGCCCGATCGTCGAAAACGACCACAGATCCTTGCGTGTTGCGACATTGCGATCAATTCATATTAAGGTTTCGACCCCGGTCGTCGCGCTGGTTTTCGAGATAATCGCGAATAACCGCAATCGCTCCCAAAATTTTCAAAGTACCGCGAGTTTTCAGAGTCCTTCCGCACCATCGGCGAACACAAAGTCGTCCGATCTTCGAAAACGACAACTGACCCTTGCGTGTCGCGGCATTGCGATCAATTCATTTTAAAGTTTCGACCCCGGTTGTCTCGCTGGTTTTCGAAGTAATCGCGAATAACCCAAATCGCTCCCAAAATTATCAAAGTACCGCGAGTTGTCAGAGTCCTTCCGCACCATTTGCGAACACAAAGTCGTCCGATCTTCGAAAACGACCACGGATCCTTGCGTGTCGCGACATTGCGATCAGTTCATATTAAGGTTTCGACCCCGGTCGTGGTGCTCGGTTTCGAGATAATCGCGAATAACCCCAATCGGTCCGAAAAATTTTCAAAGTACGGCGTGATTTCAGAGTCCTTCCGCACCATCTGCCGAACACAAAGTCGTCCGATTTTCGAAAACGACCACTGATCCTTGCGTGTTGCGACATTGCGATCAATTCATATTAAGGTTTGGACCTCGGCCCTCGCGCTGGTTTTCGAAATAATCGCGAATAACCCTAATCGCTCCCAAAATTTTCATAGTACCGCGAGTGTTCAGAGTCCTTCGGCACCATCGGCGAACACAAAGTCGTCCGATCTTCAATCGTCCGAAAACGACAACTGATCCTTGCGTGTCGCGACATTGCGATCAATTCATTTTAAGGTTTCGACCCCGGTTGTCGCGCTGGTTTTCGAGACAATCGCGAATAACCGCAATCGCTCCCAAAATTTTCAAAGTACCGCGAGTTTTCAGAGTCCTTCCGCACCATCGGCGAACACAAAGTCGTCCGATCTTCGAAAACGATAACTCGTCCTTGCGTGTCGCGAAATTGCGATCAATTCATTTTAAAGTTTCGACCCCGGTTGTCTCGCTGGTTTTCGAAGTAATCGCGAATAACCCAAATCGCTCCCAAAATTTTCAAAGTACCGCGAGTTTTCAGAGTCCTTCCGCACCATCGGCGAACACAAAGTCGTCCGATCTTCGAAAACGACAACTGACCCTTGCGTGTCGCGGCATTGCGATCAATTCATTTTAAAGTTTCGACCCCGGTTGTCTCGCTGGTTTTCGAAGTAATCGCGAATAACCCAAATCGCTCCCAAAATTTTCAAAGTACCGCGAGTTTTCAGAGTCCTTCCGCACCATCGTCCGAACACAAAGTCGTCCGATTGTAGAAAACGACCACTGATCCTTGCGTGTCGCGGCATTGCGATCAATTCATATTAAGGTTTCGACAACGGCCCTCGCGCTGGTTTTCGAGATAATCGCGAATAAACCAAATCGCTCCCAAAATTTTCAAAGTACCGCGAGTTCTCAGAGTCCTTCCGCACCATCGTCCGAACACAAAGTCGTCCGATTGTAGAAAAGGACCACTGATCCTTGCGTGTCGCGGCATTGCGATCAATTCATATTAAGGTTTCGACCACGGCCCTCGTGCTGGTTTTCGAGAAAATCGCGAATAACCCTAATCGCTCCCAAAATTTTCATAGTACCGCGAGTGTTCAGAGTCCTTCCGCACCATCGGCGAACACAAAGTCGTCCGATCTTCGAAAACGACAACTGATACTTGCGTGTCCCGACATTGCGATAAATTCATATTAAGGTTTCGACACCGGTCGTCGCGCTGGTTTTCGAGATAATCGCGAATAACCCCAATCGCTCCAAAATTTTCAAAGTACCGCGAGTTTTCAGAGTCCTTCCGCACCATCGTCCGAACACAAAGTCGTCCAATCTTCGAAAACGACCACTGATCCTTGCGTGTGCGACATTGCGATCAATTCATATTAAGGTTTCGACCACGGCCCTCGCGCTGGTTTTCGAGAAAATCGCGAATAACCCTAATTGCTCCCAAAATTTTCAAAGTACCGCGAGTTTTCAGAGTCCTTCCGCACCATCGGCGAACACAAAATCGTCCGATCTTCGAAAACGACAACTGACCCTTGCGTGTCGCGGCATTGCGATCAATTCATTTTAAAGTTTCGACCCCGGTTGTCGCGCTGGTTTTCGAGGTAATCGCGAATATCCACAATCGCTCCCAAAATTTTCAAAGTAGCGCGAGTTTTCAGAGTCCTTCCGCACCATCGTCCGAACACAAAGTCGTCCGATTGTAGAAAACGACCACTGATCCTTGCGTGTCGCGGCATTGCGATCAATTCATATTAAGGTTTCGACAACGGCCCTCGCGCTGGTTTTCGAGATAATCGCGAATAAACCAAATCGCTCCCAAAATTTTCAAAGTACCGCGAGTTCTCAGAGTCCTTCCGCACCATCGTCCGAACACAAAATCGTCCGATTGTAGAAAAGGACCACTGATCCTTGCGTGTCGCGGCATTGCGATCAATTCATATTAAGGTTTCGACCACGGCCCTCGTGCTGGTTTTCGAGAAAATCGCGAATAACCCTAATCGCTCCCAAAATTTTCATAGTACCGCGAGTTTTCAGAGTCCTTCCGCACCATCGGCGAACACAAAGTCGTCCGATCTTCGAAAACGACAACTGATACTTGCGTGTCCCGACATTGCGATAAATTCATATTAAGGTTTCGACACCGGTCGTCGCGCTGGTTTTCGAGATAATCGCGAATAACCCCAATCGCTCCAAAATTTTCAAAGTACCGCGAGTTTTCAGAGTCCTTCCGCACCATCGTCCGAACACAAAGTCGTCCAATCTTCGAAAACGACCACTGATCCTTGCGTGTGCGACATTGCGATCAATTCATATTAAGGTTTCGACCACGGCCCTCGCGCTGGTTTTCGAGAAAATCGCGAATAACCCTAATTGCTCCCAAAATTTTCAAAGTACCGCGAGTTTTCAGAGTCCTTCCGCACCATCGGCGAACACAAAATCGTCCGATCTTCGAAAACGACAACTGACCCTTGCGTGTCGCGGCATTGCGATCAATTCATTTTAAAGTTTCGACCCCGGTTGTCGCGCTGGTTTTCGAGGTAATCGCGAATATCCACAATCGCTCCCAAAATTTTCAAAGTAGCGCGAGTTTTCAGAGTCCTTCCGCACCATCGTCCGAACACAAAGTCGTCCGATTGTAGAAAACGACCACTGATCCTTGCGTGTCGCGGCATTGCGATCAATTCATATTAAGGTTTCGACCACGGCCCTCGCGCTGGTTTTCGAGAAAATCGCGAATAACCCTAATCGCTCCCAAAATTTTCAAAGTACCGCGAGTTTTCAGAGTCCTTCCGCACCATCGTCCGAACACAAAGACGCCCGATCGTCGAAAACGACCACAGATCCTTGCGTGTTGCGACATTGCGATCAATTCATATTAAGGTTTCGACCCCGGTCGTCGCGCTGGTTTTCGAGATAATCGCGAATAACCGCAATCGCTCCCAAAATTTTCAAAGTACCGCGAGTTTTCAGAGTCCTTCCGCACCATCGGCGAACACAAAGTCGTCCGATCTTCGAAAACGACAACTGACCCTTGCGTGTCGCGGCATTGCGATCAATTCATTTTAAAGTTTCGACCCCGGTTGTCTCGCTGGTTTTCGAAGTAATCGCGAATAACCCAAATCGCTCCCAAAATTTTCAAAGTACCGCGAGTTTTCAGAGTCCTTCCGCACCATCGTCCGAACACAAAGTCGTCCGATTGTAGAAAACGACCACTGATCCTTGCGTGTCGCGGCATTGCGATCAATTCATATTAAGGTTTCGACAACGGCCCTCGCGCTGGTTTTCGAGAAAATCGCGAATAAGCATAGTCGCTCCCAAAATTTTCAAGGTACCCCGAGTTGTCAGAGTCCTTCCGCACCATTTGCGAACACAAAGTCGTCCGATCTTCGAAAACGACCACTGATCCTTGCGTGTCGCGACATTGCGATCAATTCATATTAAGGTTTCGACCCCGGTCGTGGTGCTCGGTTTCGAGATAATCGCGAATAACCCCAATCGGTCCGAAAAATTTTCAAAGTACGGCGTGATTTCAGAGTCCTTCCGCACCATCTGCCGAACACAAAGTCGTCCGATTTTCGAAAACGACCACTGATCCTTGCGTGTTGCGACATTGCGATGAATTCATATTAAGGTTTGGACCTCGGCCCTCGCGCTGGTTTTCGAAATAATCGCGAATAACCCTAATCGCTCCCAAAATTTTCATAGCACCGCGAGTGTTCAGAGTCCTTCGGCACCATCGGCGAACACAAAGTCGTCCGATCTTCAATCGTCCGAAAACGACAACTGATCCTTGCGTGTCGCGACATTGCGATCAATTCATTTTAAGGTTTCGACCCCGGTTGTCGCGCTGGTTTTCGAGACAATCGCGAATAACCGCAATCGCTCCCAAAATTTTCAAAGTACCGCGAGTTTTCAGAGTCCTTCCGCACCATCGGCGAACACAAAGTCGTCCGATCTTCGAAAACGATAACTCGTCCTTGCGTGTCGCGAAATTGCGATCAATTCATTTTAAGGTTTCGACCCCGGTTGTCGCGCTGGTTTTCGAGATAATCGCGAATAACCGCAATCGCTCCCAAAATTTTCAAAGTACCGCGAGTTTTCAGAGTCCTTCCGCACCATCGGCGAACACAAAGTCGTCCGATCTTCGAAAACGACAACTGACCCTTGCGTGTCGCGGCATTGCGATCAATTCATTTTAAAGTTTCGACCCCGGTTGTCTCGCTGGTTTTCGAAGTAATCGCGAATAACCCAAATCGCTCCCAAAATTTTCAAAGTACCGCGAGTTTTCAGAGTCCTTCCGCACCATCGTCCGAACACAAAGTCGTCCGATTGTAGAAAACGACCACTGATCCTTGCGTGTCGCGGCATTGCGATCAATTCATATTAAGGTTTCGACAACGGCCCTCGCGCTGGTTTTCGAGAAAATCGCGAATAAGCATAGTCGCTCCCAAAATTTTCAAGGTACCCCGAGTTGTCAGAGTCCTTCCGCACCATTTGCGAACACAAAGTCGTCCGATCTTCGAAAACGACCACTGATCCTTGCGTGTCGCGACATTGCGATCAATTCATATTAAGGTTTCGACCCCGGTCGTGGTGCTCGGTTTCGAGATAATCGCGAATAACCCCAATCGGTCCGAAAAATTTTCAAAGTACGGCGTGATTTCAGAGTCCTTCCGCACCATCTGCCGAACACAAAGTCGTCCGATTTTCGAAAACGACCACTGATCCTTGCGTGTTGCGACATTGCGATCAATTCATATTAAGGTTTGGACCTCGGCCCTCGCGCTGGTTTTCGAAATAATCGCGAATAACCCTAATCGCTCCCAAAATTTTCATAGTACCGCGAGTGTTCAGAGTCCTTCGGCACCATCGGCGAACACAAAGTCGTCCGATCTTCAATCGTCCGAAAACGACAACTGATCCTTGCGTGTCGCGACATTGCGATCAATTCATTTTAAGGTTTCGACCCCGGTTGTCGCGCTGGTTTTCGAGATAATCGCGAATAACCGCAATCGCTCCCAAAATTTTCAAAGTACCGCGAGTTTTCAGAGTCCTTCCGCACCATCGTCCGAACACAAAGTCGTCCGATCTTCGAAAACGACCACTGATCCTTGCGTGTCGCGACATTGCGATCAATTCATATTAAGGTTTCGACCCCGGTCGTCGCGCTGGTTTTCGAGATAATCGCGAATAACCCAAATCGCTCCCAAAATTTTCAAAGTACCGCGAGTTCTCAGAGTCCTTCCGCACCATCGTCCGAACACAAAGTCGTCCGATTGTAGAAAAGGACCACTGATCCTTGCGTGTCGCGGCATTGCGATCAATTCATATTAAGGTTTCGACCACGGCCCTCGTGCTGGTTTTCGAGAAAATCGCGAATAACCCTAATCGCTCCCAAAATTTTCATAGTACCGCGAGTGTTCAGAGTCCTTCCGCACCATCGGCGAACACAAAGTCGTCCGATCTTCGAAAACGACAACTGATCCTTGCGTGTCGCGACATTGCGATCAATTCATTTTAAGGTTTCGACCCCGGTTGTCGCGCTGGTTTTCGAGATAATCGCGAATAACCGCAATCGCTCCCAAAATTTTCAAAGTACCGCGAGTTTTCAGAGTCCTTCCGCACCATCGGCGAACACAAAGTCGTCCGATCTTCGAAAACGACAACTGACCCTTGCGTGTCGCGGCATTGCGATCAATTCATTTTAAAGTTTCGACCCCGGTTGTCTCGCTGGTTTTCGAAGTAATCGCGAATAACCCAAATCGCTCCCAAAATTTTCAAAGTACCGCGAGTTTTCAGAGTCCTTCCGCACCATCGTCCGAACACAAAGTCGTCCGATTGTAGAAAACGACCACTGATCCTTGCGTGTCGCGGCATTGCGATCAATTCATATTAAGGTTTCGACAACGGCCCTCGCGCTGGTTTTCGAGAAAATCGCGAATAAGCATAGTCGCTCCCAAAATTTTCAAGGTACCCCGAGTTGTCAGAGTCCTTCCGCACCATTTGCGAACACAAAGTCGTCCGATCTTCGAAAACGACCACTGATCCTTGCGTGTCGCGACATTGCGATCAATTCATATTAAGGTTTCGACCCCGGTCGTGGTGCTCGGTTTCGAGATAATCGCGAATAACCCCAATCGGTCCGAAAAATTTTCAAAGTACGGCGTGATTTCAGAGTCCTTCCGCACCATCTGCCGAACACAAAGTCGTCCGATTTTCGAAAACGACCACTGATCCTTGCGTGTTGCGACATTGCGATCAATTCATATTAAGGTTTGGACCTCGGCCCTCGCGCTGGTTTTCGAAATAATCGCGAATGACCCTAATCGCTCCCAAAATTTTCATAGTACCGCGAGTGTTCAGAGTCCTTCGGCACCATCGGCGAACACAAAGTCGTCCGATCTTCAATCGTCCGAAAACGACAACTGATCCTTGCGTGTCGCGACATTGCGATCAATTCATTTTAAGGTTTCGACCCCGGTTGTCGCGCTGGTTTTCGAGATAATCGCGAATAACCGCAATCGCTCCCAAAATTTTCAAAGTACCGCGAGTTTTCAGAGTCCTTCCGCACCATCGTCCGAACACAAAGTCGTCCGATCTTCGAAAACGACCACTGATCCTTGCGTGTCGCGACATTGCGATCAATTCATATTAAGGTTTCGACCCCGGTCGTCGCGCTGGTTTTCGAGATAATCGCGAATAACCCAAATCGCTCCCAAAATTTTCAAAGTACCGCGAGTTCTCAGAGTCCTTCCGCACCATCGTCCGAACACAAAGTCGTCCGATTGTAGAAAAGGACCACTGATCCTTGCGTGTCGCGGCATTGCGATCAATTCATATTAAGGTTTCGACCAAGGCCCTCGTGCTGGTTTTCGAGAAAATCGCGAATAACCCTAATCGCTCCCAAAATTTTCATAGTACCGCGAGTGTTCAGAGTCCTTCCGCACCATCGGCGAACACAAAGTCGTCCGATCTTCGAAAACGACAACTGATCCTTGCGTGTCGCGACATTGCGATCAATTCATTTTAAGGTTTCGACCCCGGTTGTCGCGCTGGTTTTCGAGATAATCGCGAATAACCGCAATCGCTCCCAAAATTTTCAAAGTACCGCGAGTTTTCAGAGTCCTTCCGCACCATCGGCGAACACAAAGTCGTCCGATCTTCGAAAACGACAACTGACCCTTGCGTGTCGCCGCATTGCGATCAATTCATTTTAAAGTTTCGACCCCGGTTGTCTCGCTGGTTTTCGAAGTAATCGCGAATAACCCAAATCGCTCCCAAAATTATCAAAGTACCGCGAGTTTTCAGAGTCCTTCCGCACCATCGTCCGAACACAAAGTCGTCCGATTGTAGAAAACGACCACTGATCCTTGCGTGTCGCGGCATTGCGATCAATTCATATTAAGGTTTCGACCACGACCCTCGCGCTTGTTTTCGAGAAAATCGCGAATAACCATAGTCGCTCCCAAAATTTTCAAGGTACCCCGAGTTGTCAGAGTCCTTCCGCACCATTTGCGAACACAAAGTCGTCCGATCTTCGAAAACGACCACGGATCCTTGCGTGTCGCGACATTGCGATCAATTCATATTATGGTTTCGACCCCGGTCGTGGTGCTCGGTTTCGAGATAATCGCGAATAACCCCAATCGGTCCGAAAAATTTTCAAAGTACGGCGTGATTTCAGAGTCCTTCCGCACCATCTGCCGAACACAAAGTCGTCCGATTTTCGAAAACGACCACTGATCCTTGCGTGTTGCGACATTGCGATCAATTCATATTAAGGTTTGGACCTCGGCCCTCGCGCTGGTTTTCGAAATAATCGCGAATAACCCTAATCGCTCCCAAAATTTTCATAGTACCGCGAGTGTTCAGAGTCCTTCGGCACCATCGGCGAACACAAAGTCGTCCGATCTTCAATCGTCCGAAAACGACAACTGATCCTTGCGTGTCGCGACATTGCGATCAATTCATTTTAAGGTTTCGACCCCGGTTGTCGCGCTGGTTTTCGAGACAATCGCGAATAACCGCAATCGCTCCCAAAATTTTCAAAGTACCGCGAGTTTTCAGAGTCCTTCCGCACCATCGGCGAACACAAAGTCGTCCGATCTTCGAAAACGATAACTCGTCCTTGCGTGTCGCGAAATTGCGATCAATTCATTTTAAGGTTTCGACCCCGGTTGTCGCGCTGGTTTTCGAGATAATCGCGAATAACCGCAATCGCTCCCAAAATTTTCAAAGTACCGCGAGTTTTCAGAGTCCTTCCGCACCATCGGCGAACACAAAGTCGTCCGATCTTCGAAAACGACAACTGACCCTTGCGTGTCGCGGCATTGCGATCAATTCATTTTAAAGTTTCGACCCCGGTTGTCTCGCTGGTTTTCGAAGTAATCGCGAATAACCCAAATCGCTCCCAAAATTTTCAAAGTACCGCGAGTTTTCAGAGTCCTTCCGCACCATCGTCCGAACACAAGGTCGTCCGATTGTAGAAAACGACTACTGATCCTTGCGTGTCGCGGCATTGCGATCAATTCATATTAAGGTTTCGACAACGGCCCTCGCGCTGGTTTTCGAGATAATCGCGAATAACCGCAATCGCTCCCAAAATTTTCAAAGTACCGCGAGTTCTCAGAGTCCTTCCGCACCATCGTCCGAACACAAAGTCGTCCGATTGTAGAAAAGGACCACTGATCCTTGCGTGTCGCGGCATTGCGATCAATTCATATTAAGGTTTCGACCCCGGTCGTCGCGCTGGTTTTCGAGATAATCGCGAATAACCCAAATCGCTCCCAAAATTTTCAAAGTACCGCGAGTTCTCAGAGTCCTTCCGCACCATCGTCCGAACACAAAGTCGTCCGATTGTAGAAAAGGACCACTGATCCTTGCGTGTCGCGGCATTGCGATCAATTCATATTAAGGTTTCGACCAAGGCCCTCGTGCTGGTTTTCGAGAAAATCGCGAATAACCCTAATCGCTCCCAAAATTTTCATAGTACCGCGAGTGTTCAGAGTCCTTCCGCACCATCGGCGAACACAAAGTCGTCCGATCTTCGAAAACGACAACTGATCCTTGCGTGTCGCGACATTGCGATCAATTCATTTTAAGGTTTCGACCCCGGTTGTCGCGCTGGTTTTCGAGATAATCGCGAATAACCGCAATCGCTCCCAAAATTTTCAAAGTACCGCGAGTTTTCAGAGTCCTTCCGCACCATCGGCGAACACAAAGTCGTCCGATCTTCGAAAACGACAACTGACCCTTGCGTGTCGCCGCATTGCGATCAATTCATTTTAAAGTTTCGACCCCGGTTGTCTCGCTGGTTTTCGAAGTAATCGCGAATAACCCAAATCGCTCCCAAAATTATCAAAGTACCGCGAGTTTTCAGAGTCCTTCCGCACCATCGTCCGAACACAAAGTCGTCCGATTGTAGAAAACGACCACTGATCCTTGCGTGTCGCGGCATTGCGATCAATTCATATTAAGGTTTCGACCACGACCCTCGCGCTTGTTTTCGAGAAAATCGCGAATAACCATAGTCGCTCCCAAAATTTTCAAGGTACCCCGAGTTGTCAGAGTCCTTCCGCACCATTTGCGAACACAAAGTCGTCCGATCTTCGAAAACGACCACGGATCCTTGCGTGTCGCGACATTGCGATCAATTCATATTATGGTTTCGACCCCGGTCGTGGTGCTCGGTTTCGAGATAATCGCGAATAACCCCAATCGGTCCGAAAAATTTTCAAAGTACGGCGTGATTTCAGAGTCCTTCCGCACCATCTGCCGAACACAAAGTCGTCCGATTTTCGAAAACGACCACTGATCCTTGCGTGTTGCGACATTGCGATCAATTCATATTAAGGTTTGGACCTCGGCCCTCGCGCTGGTTTTCGAAATAATCGCGAATAACCCTAATCGCTCCCAAAATTTTCATAGTACCGCGAGTGTTCAGAGTCCTTCGGCACCATCGGCGAACACAAAGTCGTCCGATCTTCAATCGTCCGAAAACGACAACTGATCCTTGCGTGTCGCGACATTGCGATCAATTCATTTTAAGGTTTCGACCCCGGTTGTCGCGCTGGTTTTCGAGACAATCGCGAATAACCGCAATCGCTCCCAAAATTTTCAAAGTACCGCGAGTTTTCAGAGTCCTTCCGCACCATCGGCGAACACAAAGTCGTCCGATCTTCGAAAACGATAACTCGTCCTTGCGTGTCGCGAAATTGCGATCAATTCATTTTAAGGTTTCGACCCCGGTTGTCGCGCTGGTTTTCGAGATAATCGCGAATAACCGCAATCGCTCCCAAAATTTTCAAAGTACCGCGAGTTTTCAGAGTCCTTCCGCACCATCGGCGAACACAAAGTCGTCCGATCTTCGAAAACGACAACTGACCCTTGCGTGTCGCGGCATTGCGATCAATTCATTTTAAAGTTTCGACCCCGGTTGTCTCGCTGGTTTTCGAAGTAATCGCGAATAACCCAAATCGCTCCCAAAATTTTCAAAGTACCGCGAGTTTTCAGAGTCCTTCCGCACCATCGTCCGAACACAAGGTCGTCCGATTGTAGAAAACGACTACTGATCCTTGCGTGTCGCGGCATTGCGATCAATTCATATTAAGGTTTCGACAACGGCCCTCGCGCTGGTTTTCGAGATAATCGCGAATAACCCAAATCGCTCCCAAAATTTTCAAAGTACCGCGAGTTCTCAGAGTCCTTCCGCACCATCGTCCGAACACAAAGTCGTCCGATTGTAGAAAAGGACCACTGATCCTTGCGTGTCGCGGCATTGCGATCAATTCATATTAAGGTTTCGACCCCGGTCGTCGCGCTGGTTTTCGAGATAATCGCGAATAACCCAAATCGCTCCCAAAATTTTCAAAGTACCGCGAGTTCTCAGAGTCCTTCCGCACCATCGTCCGAACACAAAGTCGTCCGATTGTAGAAAAGGACCACTGATCCTTGCGTGTCGCGGCATTGCGATCAATTCATATTAAGGTTTCGACCACGGCCCTCGTGCTGGTTTTCGAGAAAATCGCGAATAACCCTAATCGCTCCCAAAATTTTCATAGTACCGCGAGTGTTCAGAGTCCTTCCGCACCATCGGCGAACACAAAGTCGTCCGATCTTCGAAAACGACAACTGATCCTTGCGTGTCGCGACATTGCGATCAATTCATTTTAAGGTTTCGACCCCGGTTGTCGCGCTGGTTTTCGAGATAATCGCGAATAACCGCAATCGCTCCCAAAATTTTCAAAGTACCGCGAGTTTTCAGAGTCCTTCCGCACCATCGGCGAACACAAAGTCGTCCGATCTTCGAAAACGACAACTGACCCTTGCGTGTCGCGGCATTGCGATCAATTCATTTTAAAGTTTCGACCCCGGTTGTCTCGCTGGTTTTCGAAGTAATCGCGAATAACCCAAATCGCTCCCAAAATTTTCAAAGTACCGCGAGTTTTCAGAGTCCTTCCGCACCATCGTCCGAACACAAAGTCGTCCGATTGTAGAAAACGACTACTGATCCTTGCGTGTCGCGGCATTGCGATCAATTCATATTAAGGTTTCGACAACGGCCCTCGCGCTGGTTTTCGAGATAATCGCGAATAACCCAAATCGCTCCCAAAATTTTCAAAGTACCGCGAGTTCTCAGAGTCCTTCCGCACCATCGTCCGAACACAAAGTCGTCCGATTGTAGAAAAGGACCACTGATCCTTGCGTGTCGCGGCATTGCGATCAATTCATATTAAGGTTTCGACCCCGGTCGTCGCGCTGGTTTTCGAGATAATCGCGAATAACCCAAATCGCTCCCAAAATTTTCAAAGTACCGCGAGTTCTCAGAGTCCTTCCGCACCATCGTCCGAACACAAAGTCGTCCGATTGTAGAAAAGGACCACTGATCCTTGCGTGTCGCGGCATTGCGATCAATTCATATTAAGGTTTCGACCACGGCCCTCGTGCTGGTTTTCGAGAAAATCGCGAATAACCCTAATCGCTCCCAAAATTTTCATAGTACCGCGAGTGTTCAGAGTCCTTCCGCACCATCGGCGAACACAAAGTCGTCCGATCTTCGAAAACGACAACTGATCCTTGCGTGTCGCGACATTGCGATCAATTCATTTTAAAGTTTCGACCCCGGTTGTCGCGCTGGTTTTCGAAGTAATCGCGAATAACCCAAATCGCTCCCAAAATTTTCAAAGTACCGCGAGTTTTCAGAGTCCTTCCGCACCATCGGCGAACACAAAGTCGTCCGATCTTCGAAAACGACAACTGACCCTTGCGTGTCGCGGCATTGCGATCAATTCATTTTAAAGTTTCGACCCCGGTTGTCTCGCTGGTTTTCGAAGTAATCGCGAATAACCCAAATCGCTCCCAAAATTTTCAAAGTACCGCGAGTTTTCAGAGTCCTTCCGCACCATCGGCGAACACAAAGTCGTCCGATCTTCGAAAACGATAACTCATCCTTGCGTGTCGCGACATTGCGATCAATTCATTTTAAGGTTTCGACCCCGGTTGTCGCGCTGGTTTTCGAGATAATCGCGAATAACCGCAATCGCTCCCAAAATTTTCAAAGTACCGCGAGTTTTCAGAGTCCTTCCGCACCATCGGCGAACACAAAGTCGTCCGATCTTCGAAAACGACAACTGACCCTTGCGTGTCGCGGCATTGCGATCAATTCATTTTAAAGTTTCGACCCCGGTTGTCTCGCTTGTTTTCGAAGTAATCGCGAATAACCCAAATCGCTCCCAAAATTTTCAAAGTACCGCGAGTTTTCAGAGACCTTCCGCACCATCGTCCGAACACAAAGTCGTCCGATTGTAGAAAACGACCACTGATCCTTGCGTGTCGCGGCATTGCGATCAATTCATATTAAGGTTTCGACAACGGCCCTCGCGCTGGTTTTCGAGAAAATCGCGAATAAGCATAGTCGCTCCCAAAATTTTCAAGGTACCCCGAGTTGTCAGAGTCCTTCCGCACCATTTGCGAACACAAAGTCGTCCGATCTTCGAAAACGACCACTGATCCTTGCGTGTCGCGACATTGCGATCAATTCATATTAAGGTTTCGACCCCGGTCGTGGTGCTCGGTTTCGAGATAATCGCGAATAACCCCAATCGGTCCGAAAAATTTTCAAAGTACGGCGTGATTTCAGAGTCCTTCCGCACCATTTGCCGAACTCAAAGTCGTCCGATTTTCGAAAACGACCACTGATCCTTGCGTGTTGCGACATTGCGATCAATTCATATTAAGGTTTGGACCTCGGCCCTCGCGCTGGTTTTCGAAATAATCGCGAATAACCCTAATCGCTCCCAAAATTTTCATAGTACCGCGAGTGTTCAGAGTCCTTCGGCACCATCGGCGAACACAAAGTCGTCCGATCTTCAATCGTCCGAAAACGACAACTGATCCTTGCGTGTCGCGACATTGCGATCAATTCATTTTAAGGTTTCGACCCCGGTTGTCGCGCTGGTTTTCGAGATAATCGCGAATAACCGCAATCGCTCCCAAAATTTTCAAAGTACCGCGAGTTTTCAGAGTCCTTCCGCACCATCGGCGAACACAAAGTCGTCCGATCTTCGAAAACGACAACTGACCCTTGCGTGTCGCGGCATTGCGATCAATTCATTTTAAAGTTTCGACCCCGGTTGTCTCGCTGGTTTTCGAAGTAATCGCGAATAACCCAAATCGCTCCCAAAATTTTCAAAGTACCGCGAGTTTTCAGAGTCCTTCCGCACCATCGGCGAACACAAAGTCGTCCGATCTTCGAAAACGACCACTGATCCTTGCGTGTCGCGACATTGCGATCAATTCATATTAAGGTTTCGACCCCGGTCGTGGTGCTCGGTTTCGAGATAATCGCGAATAACCCCAATCGGTCCGAAAAATTTTCAAAGTACGGCGTGATTTCAGAGTCCTTCCGCACCATCTGCCGAACACAAAGTCGTCCGATTTTCGAAAACGACCACTGATCCTTGCGTGTTGCGACATTGCGATCAATTCATATTAAGGTTTGGACCTCGGCCCTCGCGCTGGTTTTCGAAATAATCGCGAATAACCCCAATCGCTCCCAAAATTTTCATAGTACCGCGAGTGTTCAGAGTCCTTCGGCACCATCGGCGAACACAAAGTCGTCCGATCTTCAATCGTCCGAAAACGACAACTGATCCTTGCGTGTCGCGACATTGCGATCAATTCATTTTAAGGTTTCGACCCCGGTTGTCGCGCTGGTTTTCGAGATAATCGCGAATAACCGCAATCGCTCCCAAAATTTTCAAAGTACCGCGAGTTTTCAGAGTCCTTCCGCACCATCGTCCGAACACAAAGTCGTCCGACCTTCGAAAACGACCACTGATCCTTGCGTGTCGCGACATTGCGATCAATTCATATTGAGGTTTCGACCCCGGTCGTCGCGCTGGCTTTCGAGATAATCGCGAATAACCCAAATCGCTCCCAAAATTTTCAAAGTACCGCGAGTTCTCAGAGTCCTTCCGCACCATCGTCCGAACACAAAGTCGTCCGATTGTAGAAAAGGACCACTGATCCTTGCGTGTCGCGGCATTGCGATCAATTCATATTAAGGTTTCGACCACGGCCCTCGTGCTGGTTTTCGAGAAAATCGCGAATAACCCTAATCGCTCCCAAAATTTTCATAGTACCGCGAGTGTTCAGAGTCCTTCCGCACCATCGGCGAACACAAAGTCGTCCGATCTTCGAAAACGACAACTGATCCTTGCGTGTCGCGACATTGCGATCAATTCATTTTAAGGTTTCGACCCCGGTTGTCGCGCTGGTTTTCGAGATAATCGCGAATAACCGCAATCGCTCCCAAAATTTTCAAAGTACCGCGAGTTTTCAGAGTCCTTCCGCACCATCGGCGAACACAAAGTCGTCCGATCTTCGAAAACGACAACTGTCCCTTGCGTGTCGCGACATTGCGATCAATTCATATTAAGGTTTCGACCCCGGTCGTGGTGCTCGGTTTCGAGATAATCGCGAATAACCCCAATCGGTCCGAAAAATTTTCAAAGTACGGCGTGATTTCAGAGTCCTTCCGCACCATCTGCCGAACACAAAGTCGTCCGATTTTCGAAAACGACCACTGATCCTTGCGTGTTGCGACATTGCGATCAATTCATATTAAGGTTTGGACCTCGGCCCTCGCGCTGGTTTTCGAAATAATCGCGAATAACCCTAATCGCTCCCAAAATTTTCATAGTACCGCGAGTGTTCAGAGTCCTTCGGCACCATCGGCGAACACAAAGTCGTCCGATCTTCAATCGTCCGAAAACGACAACTGATCCTTGCGTGTCGCGACATTGCGATCAATTCATTTTAAGGTTTCGACCCCGGTTGTCGCGCTGGTTTTCGAGATAATCGCGAATAACCGCAATCGCTCCCAAAATTTTCAAAGTACCGCGAGTTTTCAGAGTCCTTCCGCACCATCGTCCGAACACAAAGTCGTCCGACCTTCGAAAACGACCACTGATCCTTGCGTGTCGCGACATTGCGATCAATTCATATTGAGGTTTCGACCCCGGTCGTCGCGCTGGTTTTCGAGATAATCGCGAATAACCCAAATCGCTCCCAAAATTTTCAAAGTACCGCGAGTTCTCAGAGTCCTTCCGCACCATCGTCCGAACACAAAGTCGTCCGATTGTAGAAAAGGACCACTGATCCTTGCGTGTCGCGGCATTGCGATCAATTCATATTAAGGTTTCGACCACGGCCCTCGTGCTGGTTTTCGAGAAAATCGCGAATAACCCTAATCGCTCCCAAAATTTTCATAGTACCGCGAGTGTTCAGAGTCCTTCCGCACCATCGGCGAACACAAAGTCGTCCGATCTTCGAAAACGACAACTGATCCTTGCGTGTCGCGACATTGCGATCAATTCATTTTAAGGTTTCGACCCCGGTTGTCGCGCTGGTTGTCGAGATAATCGCGAATAACCGCAATCGCTCCCAAA
Organism: Andrena marginata; assembly: GCA_963932335.1. Taxonomy (NCBI): domain Eukaryota; kingdom Metazoa; phylum Arthropoda; class Insecta; order Hymenoptera; family Andrenidae; genus Andrena; species Andrena marginata. The sequence continues at coordinate 465,731 of CAWVQI010000172.1, read as the reverse complement.
ATTTTCAAAGTACCGCGAGTTTTCAGAGTCCTTCCGCACCATCGGCGAACACAAAGTCGTCCGATCTTCGAAAACGACAACTGTCCCTTGCGTGTCGCGGCATTGCGATCAATTCATTTTAAAGTTTCGACCCCGGTTGTCTCGCTGGTTTTCGAAGTAATCGCGAATAACCCAAATCGCTCCCAAAATTTTCAAAGTACCGCGAGTTTTCAGAGTCCTTCCGCACCATCGGCGAACACAAAGTCGTCCGATCTTCGAAAACGACAACTGACCCTTGCGTGTCGCGGCATTGCGATCAATTCATTTTAAAGTTTCGACCCCGGTTGTCTCGCTGGTTTTCGAAGTAATCGCGAATAACCCAAATCGCTCCCAAAATTTTCAAAGTACCGCGAGTCTTCAGAGTCCTTCCGCATCATCGTCCGAACACAAAGTCGTCCGATTGTAGAAAACGACCACTGATCCTTGCGTGTCGCGGCATTGCGATCAATTCATATTAAGGTTTCGACAACGGCCCTCGCGCTGGTTTTCGAGATAATCGCGAATAAACCAAATCGCTCCCAAAATTTTCAAAGTACCGCGAGTTCTCAGAGTCCTTCCGCACCATCGTCCGAACACAAAGTCGTCCGATTGTAGAAAAGGACCACTGATCCTTGCGTGTCGCGGCATTGCGATCAATTCATATTAAGGTTTCGACCACGGCCCTCGTGCTGGTTTTCGAGAAAATCGCGAATAACCCTAATCGCTCCCAAAGTTTTCATAGTACCGCGAGTGTTCAGAGTCCTTCCGCACCATCGGCGAACACAAAGTCGTCCGATCTTCGAAAACGACAACTGATACTTGCGTGTCTCGACATTGCGATAAATTCATATTAAGGTTTCGACACCGGTCGTCGCGCTGGTTTTCGAGATAATCGCGAATAACCCCAATCGCTCCAAAATTTTCAAAGTACCGCGAGTTTTCAGAGTCCTTCCGCACCATCGTCCGAACACAAAGTCGTCCAATCTTCGAAAACGGCCACTGATCCTTGCGTGTCGCGACATTGCGATCAATTCATATTAAGGTTTCGACCCCGGTCGTCGCGCTGGTTTTCGAGATAATCGCGAATAACCCAAATCGCTCCCAAAATTTTCAAACTACCGCGAGTTCTCAGAGTCCTTCCGCACCATCGTCCGAACACAAAGTCGTCCGATTGTAGAAAAGGACTGTCACGTCCCGGGTGAGGTCTTTGGGGAACAATGACATGGAGGAGGGAAATCTCAGGCGCGAATCTTAAATCCTTCACTCTGAGTGGGTTGAGGGAACTCAGGCGCGAATCTTAAATCCTTCACACTGAGGGTTTTGCGGGAACTCAGGCGCGAATCTTGAATCCTTCACACTGAGGGTTTTGCGGGAACTCAGGCGCGAATCTTAAATCCTTCACTCTGAGGGTTTTGCGGGAACTCAGGCGCGAATCTTGAATCCGTCACACTGAGGGTTTTGAGGGACTCAGGCGCGAATCTTGAATCCGTCACACTGAGGGTTTTGAGGGACTCAGGCGCGAATCTTGAATCCGTCACACTGAGGGTCTGGAAGGAACTCAGGCGCGAATCTTGAATCCAGCACGCTGAGGGTTTTGAGGGACTCAGGCGCGAATATTAAATCCGTCACGCTAAGTGTTTCTGGAGGCGATCAGGCGCGAATCTTAAATCCTTCACTCTAATCGACCTGGGAAGGTAAATGTACACTTAAAGAGCACCCGTTATAGTACTCCGTATTTGTTTTGGTTTACGAGATAGGATTTACCGTTGCATTAGTGTAAAAGAGACCTCGTTTAGTTCTTTTGTATATTGCACGGCTCATGCAGCAGTGTTTATATACACTGGGAATGCTCTCGCGAATCAGCTGTTGCGGCAGCTTGGTTTCGTTGGGAAGGTTTATGACTCGAGCACACACAATAATTAGAGACGTAGTTGAAAACAAATAAGTCTATTTGTTTTATCGGAACGTTTGTTAATGATAATGCTTGATATTCTTAGCATTAACGGATAACATTTATGTAAATGGCAGTTATTAACAATATAAGCATGTGAACATGAAATACATGAGAATAGGTCGATAATAATATATGAAATGCAATAGCGTTAACACAAGAAAATAATATGTGTAATAAGCGGTTATAAGACAAATATGAACAAAATAAGCATTAAGATGATAATAGAAAATAATAAATGAATAGCAACAAGCTTTAGAATGAGATAAATGTTATTAACATAAGGTAATGAATAAAATTTATAATATAGAAAAGTGATAAGCGTTATTTATGTGTAGAAATATAATGAGGGTGATATTCCTTAATAATAGTAATTATAATGACTTACAATGGTTGTCGTAGCACTGAATTGAACACTTTTAATATTTAGCAGTAATGATGAATACTTTGGATGACACTTCGTCAATTGTTCTGCGAAGAAAGAGGACGAGGCTTCGCAGGACCTCGTATTTATATATTTTTACAGGAGTGATGCGGGGGTACGCGCGGTAGAGACCTTGACATAGTTTCAAAATAAGACGTAGTACGACTTCCGGGGTTTTTACAAACGGCATGGTTATTAATAGACATATTTTTGTCACGTACGCCGAATATGCGTCGCAATTAGGTTTCTGGGGTTCTTATGACTGCGAAAGGAGATACTCAACTTGTCGAATGGATTTTGGGTATTTTATAGGAAAAGGGTTAGAGTGGCTTGGACTCTGTGAGTCGTAAAGAGGGGGTTGAGACGTGGTCTCGATTTAAGAGGGTTTTGTAACGAGGGGCTTGTTTGAATTCGTTTTGGGGAAAGGATTCGTGCCTCATAGGGCGAATAGGGGACGGAGTTTTGTAACGATCATCTCGTGATGGGGACCACTAAGGTACATCATCGTGGTGGAGTTTTGTAAAGATCATCTCGTGATGGGGACCACTAAGGTACATCATCGAGGTGGAGTTTTGTATCGATCATCTTGTGTTGGTGACCGCTAAGGTACAACACCAAGGTGATCAGCGATTGGGGAGATGGGGTAAGAGTTGAGTTTGAGATTTTGTTTTGTGGAACGATTTTGGGATTCATGAATAGATTTTGGAATAGGACCGCGCGAAAAATGGTGGGACGTCACACCTCCCCCCTTATATGAAGAAATGCGTAGCATTTCTTAACACAGGGTACGGGTGTCTTGAAATAACGAAAAGAAAATAAAATGCGTGGTTATTTAAATGGTAAAAAAAAATAAAGTATGTGGAAATAATGAAAAAAAAAAAAAATGTTTGGGATTTGGTATGATAAGAACGAAAATAAAAGATATTGTTTCACAATAAAAAAGTAGAATAAACTGAATTAAGTGTTGAGAAAAAAGGAAAATAGAAAGAAATATATATATATATATATAAAAATAAATGAAGAATATATATGTATTAAATTAATTCTAAGGGAATATTTATAAGGTTTATATACAAGGAGAGGATAGGATTAAAGGAAGGAACTTTGGAGGGATTAATAGGGAAGAAATGAATACTCAAGGAGTTGGAAGGAGGGGTCGCCCAGAGTGAACATGAGGTCGTAACCGTTTTGATACTGGTCATTGAACCATCGCAGGAACTCGGGTGTCAGCTCCGTGTGGTCGGGGACCCTGGTGGCTGACCCCGTGTCCAAGATCTCCACGACACCTGGGTAAGGAGGGATGGTGAAGGGAATTTGGGATGTGGAAGTTAGGGGAGGAGAATGATATTGTGGAGGCAAGGGGCGGGAGAGTACCTCTTTGTCTCCTGTGGGGGGACAGTATAGGGGCTGTGGAGTGACGGTTTCTTGATCCGTTGGTGTTGGCGGGGGGGAATCGTCCAGGGTGATGACTTCCACTGCTGGTGTCGCCTCCCTGATGACGACAGTGGAGGTGACCTTCGGGAGGAGGGGTGAGGTGCTCCTTCCCTCTCTTTCTACCTCTCGGCGCAGCCACTTGATGTGGGCTAGCCTTCTTTTGAGGCCACCCCCTCTGGCCCTAGGCCTGTTAGGGTTGGGGGCCCTTTTGTGTGGCATTGTTTTTGACGAAATTTTCCTAAGAAATGAAATGATTAATACATGTTTTATATGATGATTAGGGTCAACCGGGATCCTCGCGTACACGGGTAGGGCAATCATACTGTTTTTTGTACCGTAGGCTCCTACTCAGTTTTGAAAGGCAACCATATGTTTCGTTCCCAATGTTCTTGGGTATTGCTAATTTTGCTAAAAATGATTTATACCGAGTGTATCCAGTACCCTTATGGACACTGGTATTATATGAGAACGCGGCCAAGTTACTCCATTCGTCCCAGTCACTGTATCTACCGATTAACAATTTTAAGCATTCGGTCACAACGTTTTGCAATCTCTCTAAAGGGCCGTTAGACGGTGGGCGAAAGTCTTTGATTCGGAATTGTTGCATTTTACATTCCCGTGGTACTGCTTTCGTGAAATTGCGAGTAATTGCCGTTTGGTCGGTGAGGATGGCTCTAAGAGTTCCGAAGTGATAGCTGAATCTTTTAATATATACATCAGCGGTCTTAATTAATGTTAATAGGATGAGAAGCACGCACACAAAATATTTTATGAATAAGCTCTGCATGGGTAATTTATACGTGTTGTCTGCTTCTGTTGTAGGTAGTCGTTCACGTATGTTTTCTGGGGAAGAATGTAGTGGAATTTCCGCAGATGATGTTTTCTGGCGCATCTTCCTGTGCATTTGAATCCTTTTGCATTTCCTTCTTAGGTGAGCGCTGGATGTGGGAATTGCAGGGTCGACGCGGTTGTTTCCACTCGGTGCCACATGGATTGGTGAATAGTAGAACCGAGGCCTCTTGGGGTCGCTTGGTTTATGTTTGGACTTGTCTTCCAAGTCATCGTCAGATTCTTCGCGTGGTCGTTTGGAATATGCCTCCACTGCAGGGGAAGTATGGGTTAAGGCGTCTATAGTGACGTGAAATTTCAGTTCAAAATTCGGGCATTGCAGGATGATTTCCTTCTGCAATACCGGTTTGAAGTAGTCGAAAGCTGTTTGCTGGGTCAGTCCCCAGTCAAATGGCGTGTCCTTTTTCAATAGTTGGGTTAACGGGCAAGCAGTTTTAGGAAATTCTGGGATAAACCCTCTGTAATATCCAGTCAGACCAAGGAAGTTTTTAATTCTTTTTGGTGTACGAGGTGCAGCGTCAGCGACCTTATTGCTCTTCCCGGGATTCGTGGATTCTTTGGAGGTTGACTGAAGTGGTTGTCCTGCCTTTCGTGGGATTTTTTCAGATTTTTCCATTATATTTGGTTCCAACGTAGCCGCAAAAGACTCTTGGGATTTTAGGGGAAGGGTTGATTTGGCGTATAGCGCAGGGGGTAAGAATGAGTACACCGGCGCGGGTGTCTCGAAATAGTGGATCGATGGATCCAGGGCCAAGAGGGGCTTGGTTTTTATTAGGGCTGGGATAGGAGTGACGCATTTAGACGTCTTAGTCTCTTTTGGTCGTACTATTTTGGGTTCTGGAATTATTCTGTCCAAATTTTCTAATTCAATGGCAGGCATGGTAATTGGAGTGTCAATCTCGTTGGAGTTTATAATTTTCAGCTGGTCCTTTAGGTCCGGATTAGCTGTATGTACGAAAAAGGAGGATTTTGTCCTCGCCGGTAACACGACTGGATTTTTGTTTACGAATGGGATGGAAATCCCATTGAGGTCCAACTGTTTCGTGGAGTAGTTTATTGTTACATTTTTCTCCTCTAGGAATCTTGACCCTAGTATTCCTTGAGTTTTGATTGGGAAGTCGTTTTTGACTATATGAAACGTGACGTCGTCGCCCAAAAGGGTTATCCTGACTGTGCCAAGCGTGGGGGTAGGGTTCGGAGAGATGCTTTGTAATAGCACTCGCTGCGTCGGATCTATGTCCTGAAATCGTTTTACGGCCTGAAGTTTTAGTACGTTTACCTCAGTACCGGTGTTGATCATTAATTCGACTATTTTCCCGAAGCCTGGTGAGTCCATTATTACAGACGGGGCTTCGTTAACTGAATTTATTTGAACGGTACTGATTTTTATGGTAGCCCTGATGTCTTGGGTTGAATCGTAAGTGGGTGCCTGGTACCCGTATTCCGCAGCGCGGTTTAGAGGGTGTACTTCGGGAAGTTGGGAGGCTGAATTTTGATTGTTCCAACAGGACCTTGCATCGTGCCCTGTCTTATTGCAAAGTTGGCATACTAATTTAGGAGCCTTTTGTTCGGAGAATCGGAGACGGTCCCTGTCAATTTCTTTGTCCACAAGGACAGCTAGATTGAACGCTTCGTCGAGCGTTTCAAAGTGGTGTAGTTGTAGTCTCGTCCTTATGTGAGGTGGAAGACCATCGACAAATGAATCTAGGGCTAGGCGATCCAGATCCTGAGGGTGATTTCGCGCGAAACCGCGGTAGTATTCACTATCTTCTTCTAGAATGGCGGACCGGAGATATTTGACGCGTGAAATGGATTCTAATATGTGCTCGTTGGATCCTTTGATAACGTTTGCGAGTTCCCCACGATAGTGTTCTGATGTTTTCGCAGGGGAGAATATACGTCTCAGTCGTTTTATTAAATCATTTACGGAGTCAAAGACCCGATCCTCAACCGCCAAGTACGCATGATCTTGCAGCTTATTTGTCAACAACCTTGCTAGCTGGGGTTCGGCTTGCGAGGGAATCAGAGCCTTAGCCCTATTGCAGGCTCTCGCGAATTGCAAAACGGATATGTTGTAACCGTTAAAATTTGGGACTGTTTCTATAACGTCCTTTAATTTGATCTGGGGCGATGGATCCTGGTCCGGAACATTATTATAATTTAATACTGGTTTCCTATCGAAACGGGAGGAGCCCGGTGTGGCAAAATTATTTGTATCTAGCGGGGGTGCAAGAAGTTTCTCCATCATTGCTTCGATATTTTTTATTTTATCATAAAGACCTTTAAACGTGGGGTCGAACGATCCGGTGTCTACGCCCGAATGCGTATTGGGTTCTTTATTTACAACGATTTTCGCGTGCAAGCTTTCTATTTCGGCTTGGTTTTGCCGTAATAATTGCACCCGTTCCATTAATTCGTAGGCCGCAGCTTCTACAGTTTTAGTGGGAGGGCCCGCGTCTCGATCCATTACGCAAGAGTCCTCGGTTTTCTCGTACGCGGACATGTTAAATTCGTTCGATTCTATTTTCTTAAGTGGTTTGACCTTTTCGGCGTCCGGCAGCCGTTATTTAAAATTAGGCTCTACTATACTCATTGTTGATAATTATCAAACCGTCTGTAGCTCTTATTCGAGAGCAGGTAACTTTCAAAGCACTCGATGCAGTTTCTTATTGGGCGTTCTGGAATTAATGAGTTTCTGCATCGAGGGCAATAGACTGGGGTTCTATACGTATAGTAATAATGGGTCCAATATACTTCTACAGTATCTGCGGGCGCTAGGCTAGAGCACTTTAGGCAAATCTCGCTGCCGTCAGTGGTTGTGGCTACGCCTCTCGAAATGCAAGTCAGCGCATTCAAATATGCCGTCAAACTTTGTAATCTGCGGCTCCGGTATGATGGTTGGCACCGACTAGGGTGTTCAATGCACATTTTAATATTGGGACCTTGTGGGTACCGCGTCAGAGAATCTATTTCCTATCAGCGGCAAACGTATATCCCACCGCTGTCACCAAAAATATGTCACGTCCCGGGTGAGGTCTTTGGGGAACAATGATATGGAGGAGGGAAATCTCAGGCGCGAATCTTAAATCCTTCACTCTGAGGGGGTTGAGGGAACTCAGGCGCGAATCTTAAATCCTTCACACTGAGGGTTTTGCGGGAACTCAGGCGCGAATCTTGAATCCTTCACACTGAGGGTTTTGCGGGAACTCAGGCGCGAATCTTAAATCCTTCACTCTGAGGGTTTTGCGGGAACTCAGGCGCGAATCTTGAATCCGTCACACTGAGGGTTTTGAGGGACTCAGGCGCGAATCTTGAATCCGTCACACTGAGGGTTTTGAGGGACTCAGGCGCGAATCTTGAATCCGTCACACTGAGGGTCTGGAAGGAACTCAGGCGCGAATCTTGAATCCAGCACGCTGAGGGTTTTGAGGGACTCAGGCGCGAATATTAAATCCGTCACGCTAAGTGTTTCTGGAGGCGATCAGGCGCGAATCTTAAATCCTTCACTCTAATCGACCTGGGAAGGTAAATGTACACTTAAAGAGCACCCGTTATAGTACTCCGTATTTGTTTTGGTTTACGAGATAGGATTTACCGTTGCATTAGTGTAAAAGAGACCTCGTTTAGTTCTTTTGTATATTGCACGGCTCATGCAGCAGTGTTTATATACACTGGGAATGCTCTCGCGAATCAGCTGTTGCGGCAGCTTGGTTTCGTTGGGAAGGTTTATGACTCGAGCACACACAATAATTAGAGACGTAGTTGAAAACAAATAAGTCTATTTGTTTTATCGGAACGTTTGTTAATGATAATGCTTGATATTCTTAGCATTAACGGATAACATTTATGTAAATGGCAGTTATTAACAATATAAGCATGTGAACATGAAATACATGAGAATAGGTCGATAATAATATATGAAATGCAATAGCGTTAACACAAGAAAATAATATGTGTAATAAGCGGTTATAAGACAAATATGAACAAAATAAGCATTAAGATGATAATAGAAAATAATAAATGAATAGCAACAAGCTTTAGAATGAGATAAATGTTATTAACATAAGGTAATGAATAAAATTTATAATATAGAAAAGTGATAAGCGTTATTTATGTGTAGAAATATAATGAGGGTGATATTCCTTAATAATAGTAATTATAATGACTTACAATGGTTGTCGTAGCACTGAATTGAACACTTTTAATATTTAGCAGTAATGATGAATACTTTGGATGACACTTCGTCAATTGTTCTGCGAAGAAAGAGGACGAGGCTTCGCAGGACCTCGTATTTATATATTTTTACAGGAGTGATGCGGGGGTACGCGCGGTAGAGACCTTGACATAGTTTCAAAATAAGACGTAGTACGACTTCCGGGGTTTTTACAAACGGTATGGTTATTAATAGACATATTTTTGTCACGTACGCCGAATATGCGTCGCAATTAGGTTTCTGGGGTTCTTATGACTGCGAAAGGAGATACTCAACTTGTCGAATGGATTTTGGGTATTTTATAGGAAAAGGGTTAGAGTGGCTTGGACTCTGTGAGTCGTAAAGAGGGGGTTGAGACGTGGTCTCGATTTAAGAGGGTTTTGTAACGAGGGGCTTGTTTGAATTCGTTTTGGGGAAAGGATTCGTGCCTCATAGGGCGAATAGGGGACGGAGTTTTGTAACGATCATCTCGTGATGGGGACCACTAAGGTACATCATCGAGGTGGAGTTTTGTAAAGATCATCTCGTGATGGGGACCACTAAGGTACATCATCGAGGTGGAGTTTTGTATCGATCATCTTGTGTTGGTGACCGCTAAGGTACAACACCAAGGTGATCAGCGATTGGGGAGATGGGGTAAGAGTTGAGTTTGAGATTTTGTTTTGTGGAACGATTTTGGGATTCATGAATAGATTTTGGAATAGGACCGCGCGAAAAATGGTGGGACGTCACAGGAGCACTGATCCTTGCGTGTCGCGGCATTGCGATCAATTCATATTAAGGTTTCGACAACGGCCCTCGCGCTGGTTTTCGAGATAATCGCGAATAAACCAAATCGCTCCCAAAATTTTCAAAGTACCGCGAGTTCTCAGAGTCCTTCCGCACCATCGTCCGAACACAAAGTCGTCCGATTGTAGAAAAGGACCACTGATCCTTGCGTGTCGCGGCATTGCGATCAATTCATATTAAGGTTTCGACCACGGCCCTCGCGCTGGTTTTCGAGAAAATCGCGAATAACCCTAATCGCTCCCAAAATTTTCAAAGTACCGCGAGTTTTCAGAGTCCTTCCGCACCATCGTCCGAACACAAAGACGCCCGATCGTCGAAAACGACCACAGATCCTTGCGTGTTGCGACATTGCGATCAATTCATATTAAGGTTTCGACCCCGGTCGTCGCGCTGGTTTTCGAGATAATCGCGAATAACCGCAATCGCTCCCAAAATTTTCAAAGTACCGCGAGTTTTCAGAGTCATTCCGCACCATCGGCGAACACAAAGTCGTCCGATCTTCGAAAACGACCACTGATCCTTGCGTGTCGCGACATTGCGATCAATTCATATTAAGGTTTCGATCCCGGTCGTCGCGCTGGTTTTCGAGATAATCGCGAATAACCCAAATCGCTCCCAAAATTTTCAAAGTACCGCGAGTTCTCAGAGTCCTTCCGCACCATCGTCCGAACACAAAGTCGTCCGATTGTAGAAAAGGACCACTGATCCTTGCGTGTCGCGGCATTGCGCTCAATTCATATTAAGGTTTCGACCACGGCCCTCGTGCTGGTTTTCGAGAAAATCGCGAATAACCCTAATCGCTCCCAAAATTTTCATAGTACCGCGAGTGTTCAGAGTCCTTCCGCACCATCGGCGAACACAAAGTCGTCCGATCTTCGAAAACGACAACTGATCCTTGCGTGTCGCGGCATTGCGATCAATTCATTTTAAAGTTTCGACCCCGGTTGTCTCGCTGGTTTTCGAAGTAATCGCGAATAACCCAAATCGCTCCCAAAATTTTCAAAGTACCGCGAGTTTTCAGAGTCCTTCCGCACCATCGTCCGAACACAAAGTCGTCCGATTGTAGAAAACGACCACTGATCCTTGCGTGTCGCGACATTGCGTTCAATTCATATTAAGGTTTCGACCACGACCCTCGCGCTTGTTTTCGAGAAAATCGCGAATAACCATAGTCGCTCCCAAAATTTTCAAGGTACCCCGAGTTGTCAGAGTCCTTCCGCACCATTTGCGAACACAAAGTCGTCCGATCTTCGAAAACGACCACTGATCCTTGCGTGTCGCGACATTGCGATCAATTCATATTAAGGTTTCGACCACGGCCCTCGTGCTGGTTTTCGAGAAAATCGCGAATAACCATAATCGCTCCCAAAATTTTCAAAGTACCGCGAGTTTTCAGAGTCCTTCCGCACCATCGGTGAACACAAAGTCGTCCGATCTTCGAAAACGACCACTGATCCTTGCGTGTCGCGACATTGCGATCAATTCATTTTAAGGTTTCGACCCCGGTTGTCGCGCTGGTTTTCGAGACAATCGCGAATAACCGCAATCGCTCCCAAAATTTTCAAAGTACCGCGAGTTTTCAGAGTCCTTCCGCACCATCGGCGAACACAAAGTCGTCCGATCTTCGAAAACGACCACTGATCCTTGCGTGTCGCGACATTGCGATCAATTCATATTAAGGTTTCGATCCCGGTCGTCGCGCTGGTTTTCGAGATAATCGCGAATAACCCAAATCGCTCCCAAAATTTTCAAAGTACCGCGAGTTCTCAGAGTCCTTCCGCACCATCGTCCGAACACAAAGTCGTCCGATTGTAGAAAAGGACCACTGATCCTTGCGTGTCGCGGCATTGCGATCAATTCATATTAAGGTTTCGACCACGGCCCTCGTGCTGGTTTTCGAGAAAATCGCGAATAACCCTAATCGCTCCCAAAATTTTCATAGTACCGCGAGTGTTCAGAGTCCTACCGCACCATCGGCGAACACAAAGTCGTCCGATCTTCGAAAACGACAACTGATCCTTGCGTGTCGCGGCATTGCGATCAATTCATTTTAAAGTTTCGACCCCGGTTGTCTCGCTGGTTTTCGAAGTAATCGCGAATAACCCAAATCGCTCCCAAAATTTTCAAAGTACCGCGAGTTTTCAGAGTCCTTCCGCACCATCGTCCGAACACAAAGTCGTCCGATTGTAGAAAACGACCACTGATCCTTGCGTGTCGCGACATTGCGTTCAATTCATATTAAGGTTTCGACCACGACCCTCGCGCTTGTTTTCGAGAAAATCGCGAATAACCATAGTCGCTCCCAAAATTTTCAAGGTACCCCGAGTTGTCAGAGTCCTTCCGCACCATTTGCGAACACAAAGTCGTCCGATCTTCGAAAACGACCACTGATCCTTGCGTGTCGCGACATTGCGATCAATTCATATTAAGGTTTCGACCACGGCCCTCGTGCTGGTTTTCGAGAAAATCGCGAATAACCATAATCGCTCCCAAAATTTTCAAAGTACCGCGAGTTTTCAGAGTCCTTCCGCACCATCGGTGAACACAAAGTCGTCCGATCTTCGAAAACGACCACTGATCCTTGCGTGTCGCGACATTGCGATCAATTCATTTTAAGGTTTCGACCCCGGTTGTCGCGCTGGTTTTCGAGACAATCGCGAATAACCGCAATCGCTCCCAAAATTTTCAAAGTACCGCGAGTTTTCAGAGTCCTTCCGCACCATCGGCGAACACAAAGTCGTCCGATCTTCGAAAACGACCACTGATCCTTGCGTGTGCGACATTGGGATCAATTCATATTAAGGTTTCGACCAGGGCCCTCGCGCTGGTTTTCGAAATAATCGCGAATAACCCTAATCGCTCCCAAAATTTTCATAGTACCGCGAGTGTTCAGAGTCCTTCGGCACCATCGGCGAACACAAAGTCGTCCGATCTTCAATCGTCCGAAAACGACAACTGATCCTTGCGTGTCGCGACATTGCGATCAATTCATTTTAAGGTTTCGACCCCGGTTGTCGCGCTGGTTTTCGAGATAATCGCGAATAACCGCAATCGCTCCCAAAATTTTCAAAGTACCGCGAGTTTTCAGAGTCCTTCCGCACCATCGTCCGAACACAAAGTCGTCCGATCTTCGAAAACGACCACTGATCCTTGCGTGTCGCGACATTGCGATCAATTCATATTAAGGTTTCGACCCCGGTCGTCGCGCTGGTTTTCGAGATAATCGCGAATAACCCAAATCGCTCCCAAAATTTTCAAAGTACCGCGAGTTCTCAGAGTCCTTCCGCACCATCGTCCGAACACAAAGTCGTCCGATTGTAGAAAAGGACCACTGATCCTTGCGTGTCGCGGCATTGCGATCAATTCATATTAAGGTTTCGACCACGGCCCTCGTGCTGGTTTTCGAGAAAATCGCGAATAACCCTAATCGCTCCCAAAATTTTCATAGTACCGCGAGTGTTCAGAGTCCTTCCGCACCATCGGCGAACACAAAGTCGTCCGATCTTCGAAAACGACAACTGATACTTGCGTGTCGCGACATTGCGATCAATTCATTTTAAGGTTTCGACCCCGGTTGTCGCGCTGGTTTTCGAGATAATCGCGAATAACCGCAATCGCTCCCAAAATTTTCAAAGTACCGCGAGTTTTCAGAGTCCTTCCGCACCATCGGCGAACACAAAGTCGTCCGATCTTCGAAAACGACAACTGACCCTTGCGTGTCGCGGCATTGCGATCAATTCATTTTAAAGTTTCGACCCCGGTTGTCTCGCTGGTTTTCGAAGTAATCGCGAATAACCCAAATCGCTCCCAAAATTTTCAAAGTACCGCGAGTTTTCAGAGTCCTTCCGCACCATCGGCGAACACAAAGTCGTCCGATCTTCGAAAACGACAACTGACCCTTGCGTGTCGCGGCATTGCGATCAATTCATTTTAAAGTTTCGACCCCGGTTGTCTCGCTGGTTTTCGAAGTAATCGCGAATAACCCAAATCGCTCCCAAAATTTTCAAAGTACCGCGAGTTTTCAGAGTCCTTCCGCACCATCGTCCGAACACAAAGTCGTCCGATTGTAGAAAACGACCACTGATCCTTGCGTGTCGCGGCATTGCGATCAATTCATATTAAGGTTTCGACAACGGCCCTCGCGCTGGTTTTCGAGATAATCGCGAATAAACCAAATCGCTCCCAAAATTTTCAAAGTACCGCGAGTTCTCAGAGTCCTTCCGCACCATCGTCCGAACACAAAGTCGTCCGATTGTAGAAAAGGACCACTGATCCTTGCGTGTCGCGGCATTGCGATCAATTCATATTAAGGTTTCGACCACGGCCCTCGTGCTGGTTTTCGAGAAAATCGCGAATAACCATAGTCGCTCCCAAAATTTTCAAGGTACCCCGAGTTGTCAGAGTCCTTCCGCACCATTTGCGAACACAAAGTCGTCCGATCTTCGAAAACGACCACTGATCCTTGCGTGTCGCGACATTGCGATCAATTCATATTAAGGTTTCGACCACGGCCCTCGTGCTGGTTTTCGAGAAAATCGCGAATAACCCTAATCGCTCCCAAAATTTTCAAAGTACCGCGAGTTTTCAGAGTCCTTCCGCACCATCGGTGAACACAAAGTCGTCCGATCTTCGAAAACGACCACTGATCCTTGCGTGTCGCGACATTGCGATCAATTCATTTTAAGGTTTCGACCCCGGTTGTCGCGCTGGTTTTCGAGACAATCGCGAATAACCGCAATCGCTCCCAAAATTTTCAAAGTACCGCGAGTTTTCAGAGTCCTTCCGCACCATCGGCGAACACAAAGTCGTCCGATCTTCGAAAACGACCACTGATCCTTGCGTGTGCGACATTGCGATCAATTCATATTAAGGTTTCGACCAGGGCCCTCGCGCTGGTTTTCGAAATAATCGCGAATAACCCTAATCGCTCCCAAAATTTTCATAGTACCGCGAGTGTTCAGAGTCCTTCCGCACCATCGTCCGAACACAAAGTCGTCCGATCTTCGAAAACGACCACTGATCCTTGCGTGTCGCGACATTGCGATCAATTCATATTAAGGTTTCGACCCCGGTCGTCGCGCTGGTTTTCGAGATAATCGCGAATAACCCAAATCGCTCCCAAAATTTTCAAAGTACCGCGAGTTCTCAGAGTCCTTCCGCACCATCGTCCGAACACAAAGTCGTCCGATTGTAGAAAAGGACCACTGATCCTTGCGTGTCGCGGCATTGCGATCAATTCATATTAAGGTTTCGACCACGGCCCTCGTGCTGGTTTTCGAGAAAATCGCGAATAACCCTAATCGCTCCCAAAATTTTCATAGTACCGCGAGTGTTCAGAGTCCTTCCGCACCATCGGCGAACACAAAGTCGTCCGATCTTCGAAAACGACAACTGATCCTTGCGTGTCGCGACATTGCGATCAATTCATTTTAAGGTTTCGACCCCGGTTGTCGCGCTGGTTTTCGAGATAATCGCGAATAACCGCAATCGCTCCCAAAATTTTCAAAGTACCGCGAGTTTTCAGAGTCCTTCCGCACCATCGGCGAACACAAAGTCGTCCGATCTTCGAAAACGACAACTGACCCTTGCGTGTCGCGGCATTGCGATCAATTCATTTTAAAGTTTGGACCCCGGTTGTCTCGCTGGTTTTCGAAGTAATCGCGAATAACCCAAATCGCTCCCAAAATTTTCAAAGTACCGCGAGTTTTCAGAGTCCTTCCGCACCATCGTCCGAACACAAAGTCGTCCGATTGTAGAAAACGACCACTGATCCTTGCGTGTCGCGGCATTGCGATCAATTCATATTAAGGTTTCGACAACGGCCCTCGCGCTGGTTTTCGAGATAATCGCGAATAAACCAAATCGCTCCCAAAATTTTCAAAGTACCGCGAGTTCTCAGAGTCCTTCCGCACCATCGTCCGAACACAAAGTCGTCCGATTGTAGAAAAGGACCACTGATCCTTGCGTGTCGCGGCATTGCGATCAATTCATATTAAGGTTTCGACCACGGCCCTCGTGCTGGTTTTCGAGAAAATCGCGAATAACCATAGTCGCTCCCAAAATTTTCAAGGTACCCCGAGTTGTCAGAGTCCTTCCGCACCATTTGCGAACACAAAGTCGTCCGATCTTCGAAAACGACCACTGATCCTTGCGTGTCGCGACATTGCGATCAATTCATATTAAGGTTTCGACCACGGCCCTCGTGCTGGTTTTCGAGAAAATCGCGAATAACCCTAATCGCTCCCAAAATTTTCAAAGTACCGCGAGTTTTCAGAGTCCTTCCGCACCATCGGTGAACACAAAGTCGTCCGATCTTCGAAAACGACCACTGATCCTTGCGTGTCGCGACATTGCGATCAATTCATTTTAAGGTTTCGACCCCGGTTGTCGCGCTGGTTTTCGAGACAATCGCGAATAACCGCAATCGCTCCCAAAATTTTCAAAGTACCGCGAGTTTTCAGAGTCCTTCCGCACCATCGGCGAACACAAAGTCGTCCGATCTTCGAAAACGACCACTGATCCTTGCGTGTGCGACATTGCGATCAATTCATATTAAGGTTTCGACCAGGGCCCTCGCGCTGGTTTTCGAAATAATCGCGAATAACCCTAATCGCTCCCAAAATTTTCATAGTACCGCGAGTGTTCAGAGTCCTTCGGCACCATCGGCGAACACAAAGTCGTCCGATCTTCAATCGTCCGAAAACGACAACTGATCCTTGCGTGTCGCGACATTGCGATCAATTCATTTTAAGGTTTCGACCCCGGTTGTCGCGCTGGTTTTCGAGATAATCGCGAATAACCGCAATCGCTCCCAAAATTTTCAAAGTACCGCGAGTTTTCAGAGTCCTTCCGCACCATCGTCCGAACACAAAGTCGTCCGATCTTCGAAAACGACCACTGATCCTTGCGTGTCGCGACATTGCGATCAATTCATATTAAGGTTTCGAACCCGGTCGTGGCGCTGGTTTTCGAGATAATCGCGAATAACCCAAATCGCTCCCAAAATTTTCAAAGTACCGCGAGTTCTCAGAGTCCTTCCGCACCATCGTCCGAACACAAAGTCGTCCGATTGTAGAAAAGGACCACTGAACCTTGCGTGTCGCGGCATTGCGATCAATTCATATTAAGGTTTCGACCACGGCCCTCGTGCTGGTTTTCGAGAAAATCGCGAATAACCCTAATCGCTCCCAAAATTTTCATAGTACCGCGAGTGTTCAGAGTCCTTCCGCACCATCGGCGAACACAAAGTCGTCCGATCTTCGAAAACGACAACTGATCCTTGCGTGTCGCGACATTGCGATCAATTCATTTTAAGGTTTCGACCCCGGTTGTCGCGCTGGTTTTCGAGATAATCGCGAATAACCGCAATCGCTCCCAAAATTTTCAAAGTACCGCGAGTTTTCAGAGTCCTTCCGCACCATCGGCGAACACAAAGTCGTCCGATCTTCGAAAACAACAACTGACCCTTGCGTGTCGCGGCATTGCGATCAATTCATTTTAAAGTTTCGACCCCGGTTGTCTCGCTGGTTTTCGAAGTAATCGCGAATAACCCAAATCGCTCCCAAAATTATCAAAGTACCGCGAGTTTTCAGAGTCCTTCCGCACCATCGTCCGAACACAAAGTCGTCCGATTGTAGAAAACGACCACTGATCCTTGCGTGTCGCGGCATTGCGATCAATTCATATTAAGGTTTCGACAACGGCCCTCGCGCTGGTTTTCGAGAAAATCGCGAATAAGCCTAATCGCTCCCAAAATTTTCAAAGTACCGCGAGTTTTCAGAGTCCTTCCGCACCATCGGCGAACACAAAGTCGTCCGATCTTCGAAAACGACCACTGATCCATGCGTGTCGCGACATTGCGATCAATTCATATTAAGGTTTCGACCACGACCCTCGCGCTTGTTTTCGAGAAAATCGCGAATAACCATAGTCGCTCCCAAAATTTTCAAGGTACCCCGAGTTGTCAGAGTCCTTCCGCACCATTTGCGAACACAAAGTCGTCCGATCTTCGAAAACGACCACTGATCCTTGCGTGTCGCGACATTGCGATCAATTCATATTAAGGTTTCGACCCCGGTCGTGGTGCTCGGTTTCGAGATAATCGCGAATAACCCCAATCGGTCCGAAAAATTTTCAAAGTACGGCGTGATTTCAGAGTCCTTCCGCACCATCTGCCGAACACAAAGTCGTCCGATTTTCGAAAACGACCACTGATCCTTGCGTGTTGCGACATTGCGATCAATTCATATTAAGGTTTGGACCTCGGCCCTCGCGCTGGTTTTCGAAATAATCGCGAATAACCCTAATCGCTCCCAAAATTTTCATAGTACCGCGAGTGTTCAGAGTCCTTCGGCACCATCGGCGAACACAAAGTCGTCCGATCTTCAATCGTCCGAAAACGACAACTGATCCTTGCGTGTCGCGACATTGCGATCAATTCATTTTAAGGTTTCGACCCCGGTTGTCGCGCTGGTTTTCGAGATAATCGCGAATAACCGCAATCGCTCCCAAAATTTTCAAAGTACCGCGAGTTTTCAGAGTCCTTCCGCACCATCGGCGAACACAAAGTCGTCCGATCTTCGAAAACGACAACTGACCCTTGCGTGTCGCGGCATTGCGATCAATTCATTTTAAAGTTTCGACCCCGGTTGTCTCGCTGGTTTTCGAAGTAATCGCGAATAACCCAAATCGCTCCCAAAATTTTCAAAGTACCGCGAGTTTTCAGAGTCCTTCCGCACCATCGTCCGAACACAAAGTCGTCCGATTGTAGAAAACGACCACTGATCCTTGCGTGTCGCGGCATTGCGATCAATTCATATTAAGGTTTCGACCACGGCCCTCGTGCTGGTTTTCGAGAAAATCGCGAATAACCATAGTCGCTCCCAAAATTTTCAAGGTACCCCGAGTTGTCAGAGTCCTTCCGCACCATTTGCGAACACAAAGTCGTCCGATCTTCGAAAACGACCACTGATCCTTGCGTGTCGCGACATTGCGATCAATTCATATTAAGGTTTCGACCACGGCCCTCGTGCTGGTTTTCGAGAAAATCGCGAATAACCCTAATCGCTCCCAAAATTTTCAAAGTACCGCGAGTTTTCAGAGTCCTTCCGCACCATCGGTGAACACAAAGTCGTCCGATCTTCGAAAACGACCACTGATCCTTGCGTGTCGCGACATTGCGATCAATTCATTTTAAGGTTTCGACCCCGGTTGTCGCGCTGGTTTTCGAGACAATCGCGAATAACCGCAATCGCTCCCAAAATTTTCAAAGTACCGCGAGTTTTCAGAGTCCTTCCGCACCATCGGCGAACACAAAGTCGTCCGATCTTCGAAAACGACCACTGATCCTTGCGTGTGCGACATTGCGATCAATTCATATTAAGGTTTCGACCAGGGCCCTCGCGCTGGTTTTCGAAATAATCGCGAATAACCCTAATCGCTCCCAAAATTTTCATAGTACCGCGAGTGATCAGAGTCCTTCGGCACCATCGGCGAACACAAAGTCGTCCGATCTTCAATCGTCCGAAAACGACAACTGATCCTTGCGTGTCGCGACATTGCGATCAATTCATTTTAAGGTTTCGACCCCGGTTGTCGCGCTGGTTTTCGAGATAATCGCGAATAACCGCAATCGCTCCCAAAATTTTCAAAGTACCGCGAGTTTTCAGAGTCCTTCCGCACCATCGTCCGAACACAAAGTCGTCCGATCTTCGAAAACGACGACTGATCCTTGCGTGTCGCGACATTGCGATCAATTCATATTAAGGTTTCGAACCCGGTCGTCGCGCTGGTTTTCGAGATAATCGCGAATGACCCAAATCGCACCCAAAATTTTCAAAGTACCGCGAGTTCTCAGAGTCCTTCCGCACCATCGTCCGAACACAAAGTCGTCCGATTGTAGAAAAGGACCACTGAACCTTGCGTGTCGCGGCATTGCGATCAATTCATATTAAGGTTTCGACCACGGCCCTCGTGCTGGTTTTCGAGAAAATCGCGAATAACCCTAATCGCTCCCAAAATTTTCATAGTACCGCGAGTGTTCAGAGTCCTTCCGCACCATCGGCGAACACAAAGTCGTCCGATCTTCGAAAACGACAACTGATCCTTGCGTGTCGCGACATTGCGATCAATTCATTTTAAGGTTTCGACCCCGGTTGTCGCGCTGGTTTTCGAGATAATCGCGAATAACCGCAATCGCTCCCAAAATTTTCAAAGTACCGCGAGTTTTCAGAGTCCTTCCGCACCATCGGCGAACACAAAGTCGTCCGATCTTCGAAAACAACAACTGACCCTTGCGTGTCGCGGCATTGCGATCAATTCATTTTAAAGTTTCGACCCCGGTTGTCTCGCTGGTTTTCGAAGTAATCGCGAATAACCCAAATCGCTCCCAAAATTATCAAAGTACCGCGAGTTTTCAGAGTCCTTCCGCACCATCGTCCGAACACAAAGTCGTCCGATTGTAGAAAACGACCACTGATCCTTGCGTGTCGCGGCATTGCGATCAATTCATATTAAGGTTTCGACAACGGCCCTCGCGCTGGTTTTCGAGAAAATCGCGAATAAGCCTAATCGCTCCCAAAATTTTCAAAGTACCGCGAGTTTTCAGAGTCCTTCCGCACCATCGGCGAACACAAAGTCGTCCGATCTTCGAAAACGACCACTGATCCATGCGTGTCGCGACATTGCGATCAATTCATATTAAGGTTTCGACCACGACCCTCGCGCTTGTTTTCGAGAAAATCGCGAATAACCATAGTCGCTCCCAAAATTTTCAAGGTACCCCGAGTTGTCAGAGTCCTTCCGCACCATTTGCGAACACAAAGTCGTCCGATCTTCGAAAACGACCACTGATCCTTGCGTGTCGCGACATTGCGATCAATTCATATTAAGGTTTCGACCCCGGTCGTGGTGCTCGGTTTCGAGATAATCGCGAATAACCCCAATCGGTCCGAAAAATTTTCAAAGTACGGCGTGATTTCAGAGTCCTTCCGCACCATCTGCCGAACACAAAGTCGTCCGATTTTCGAAAGCGACCACTGATCCTTGCGTGTTGCGACATTGCGATCAATTCATATTAAGGTTTGGACCTCGGCCCTCGCGCTGGTTTTCGAAATAATCGCGAATAACCCTAATCGCTCCCAAAATTTTCATAGTACCGCGAGTGTTCAGAGTCCTTCGGCACCATCGGCGAACACAAAGTCGTCCGATCTTCAATCGTCCGAAAACGACAACTGATCCTTGCGTGTCGCGACATTGCGATCAATTCATTTTAAGGTTTCGACCCCGGTTGTCGCGCTGGTTTTCGAGATAATCGCGAATAACCGCAATCGCTCCCAAAATTTTCAAAGTACCGCGAGTTTTCAGAGTCCTTCCGCACCATCGGCGAACACAAAGTCGTCCGATCTTCGAAAACGACAACTGACCCTTGCGTGTCGCGGCATTGCGATCAATTCATTTTAAAGTTTCGACCCCGGTTGTCTCGCTGGTTTTCGAAGTAATCGCGAATAACCCAAATCGCTCCCAAAATTTTCAAAGTACCGCGAGTTTTCAGAGTCCTTCCGCACCATCGTCCGAACACAAAGTCGTCCGATTGTAGAAAACGACCACTGATCCTTGCGTGTCGCGGCATTGCGATCAATTCATATTAAGGTTTCGACCACGGCCCTCGTGCTGGTTTTCGAGAAAATCGCGAATAACCCTAATCGCTCCCAAAATTTTCATAGTACCGCGAGTGTTCAGAGTCCTTCCGCACCATCGTCCGAACACAAAGTCGTCCGATTGTAGAAAAGGACCACTGATCCTTGCGTGTCGCGGCATTGCGATCAATTCATATTAAGGTTTCGACCACGGCCCTCGTGCTGGTTTTCGAGAAAATCGCGAATAACCCTAATCGCTCCCAAAATTTTCATAGTACCGCGAGTGTTCAGAGTCCTTCCGCACCATCGGCGAACACAAAGTCGTCCGATCTTCGAAAACGACAACTGATCCTTGCGTGTCGCGACATTGCGATCAATTCATTTTAAGGTTTCGACCCCGGTTGTCGCGCTGGTTTTCGAGATAATCGCGAATAACCGCAATCGCTCCCAAAATTTTCAAAGTACCGCGAGTTTTCAGAGTCCTTCCGCACCATCGGCGAACACAAAGTCGTCCGATCTTAGAAAACGACAACTGACCCTTGCGTGTCGCGGCATTGCGATCAATTCATTTTAAAGTTTCGACCCCGGTTGTCTCGCTGGTTTTCGAAGTAATCGCGAATAACCCAAATCGCTCCCAAAATTTTCAAAGTACCGCGAGTTTTCAGAGTCCTTCCGCACCATCGGCGAACACAAAATCGTCCGATCTTCGAAAACGACAACTGACCCTTGCGTGTCGCGGCATTGCGATCAATTCATTTTAAAGTTTCGACCCCGGTTGTCGCGCTGGTTTTCGAGGTAATCGCGAATATCCACAATCGCTCCCAAAATTTTCAAAGTAGCGCGAGTTTTCAGAGTCCTTCCGCACCATCGTCCGAACACAAAGTCGTCCGATTGTAGAAAACGACCACTGATCCTTGCGTGTCGCGGCATTGCGATCAATTCATATTAAGTTTTCGACCACGGCCCTCGCGCTGGTTTTCGAGAAAATCGCGAATAACCCTAATCGCTCCCAAAATTTTCAAAGTACCGCGAGTTTTCAGAGTCCTTCCGCACCATCGTCCGAACACAAAGACGCCCGATCGTCGAAAACGACCACAGATCCTTGCGTGTTGCGACATTGCGATCAATTCATATTAAGGTTTCGACCCCGGTCGTCGCGCTGGTTTTCGAGATAATCGCGAATAACCGCAATCGCTCCCAAAATTTTCAAAGTACCGCGAGTTTTCAGAGTCATTCCGCACCATCGGCGAACACAAAGTCGTCCGATCTTCGAAAACGACCACTGATCCTTGCGTGTCGCGACATTGCGATCAATTCATATTAAGGTTTCGACCCCGGTCGTCGCGCTGGTTTTCGAGATAATCGCGAATAACCCAAATCGCTCCCAAAATTTTCAAAGTACCGCGAGTTCTCAGAGTCCTTCCGCACCATCGTCCGAACACAAAGTCGTCCGATTGTAGAAAAGGACCACTGATCCTTGCGTGTCGCGGCATTGCGATCAATTCATATTAAGGTTTCGACCACGGCCCTCGTGCTGGTTTTCGAGAAAATCGCGAATAACCCTAATCGCTCCCAAAATTTTCATAGTACCGCGAGTGTTCAGAGTACTTCCGCACCATCGGCGAACACAAAGTCGTCCGATCTTCGAAAACGACAACTGATCCTTGCGTGTCGCGACATTGCGATCAATTCATTTTAAAGTTTCGACCCCGGTTGTCTCGCTGGTTTTCGAAGTAATCGCGAATAACCCAAATCGCTCCCAAAATTATCAAAGTACCGCGAGTTTTCAGAGTCCTTCCGCACCATCGTCCGAACACAAAGTCGTCCGATTGTAGAAAACGACCACTGATCCTTGCGTGTCGCGGCATTGCGATCAATTCATATTAAGGTTTCGACAACGGCCCTCGGGCTGGTTTTCGAGAAAATCGCGAATAACCCTAATCGCTCCCAAAATTTTCAAAGTACCGCGAGTTTTCCGAGTCCTTCCGCACCATCGTCCGAACACAAAGTCGTCCGATTGTAGAAAACGACCACTGATCCTTGCGTGTTGCGACATTGCGATCAATTCATATTAAGGTTTCGACCCCGGTCGTCGCGCTTGTTTTCGAGATAATCGCGAATAACCCAAATCGCTCCCAAAATTTTCAAGGTACCCCGAGTTGTCAGAGTCCTTCCGCACCATTTGCGAACACAAAGTCGTCCGATCTTCGAAAACGACCACGGATCCTTGCGTGTCGCGACATTGCGATCAATTCATATTAAGGTTTCGACCCCGGTCGTGGTGCTCGGTTTCGAGATAATCGCGAATAACCCCAATCGGTCCGAAAAATTTTCAAAGTACGGCGTGATTTCAGAGTCCTTCCGCACCATCTGCCGAACACAAAGACGCCCGATCGTCGAAAACGACCACAGATCCTTGCGTGTTGCGACATTGCGATCAATTCATATTAAGGTTTCGACCCCGGTCGTCGCGCTGGTTTTCGAGATAATCGCGAATAACCGCAATCGCTCCCAAAATTTTCAAAGTACCGCGAGTTTTCAGAGTCCTTCCGCACCATCGGCGAACACAAAGTCGTCCGATCTTCGAAAACGACCACTGATCCTTGCGTGTCGCGACATTGCGATCAATTCATATTAAGGTTTCGACCACGACCCTCGCGCTTGTTTTCGAGAAAATCGCGAATAACCATAGTCGCTCCCAAAATTTTCAAGGTACCCCGAGTTGTCAGAGTCCTTCCGCACCATTTGCGAACACAAAGTCGTCCGATCTTCGAAAACGACCACGGATCCTTGCGTGTCGCGACATTGCGATCAATTCATATTAAGGTTTCGACCCCGGTCGTGGTGCTCGGTTTCGACATAATCGCGAATAACCCCAATCGGTCCGAAAAATTTTCAAAGTACGGCGTGATTTCAGAGTCCTTCCGCACCATCTGCCGAACACAAAGACGCCCGATCGTCGAAAACGACCACAGATCCTTGCGTGTTGCGACATTGCGATCAATTCATATTAAGGTTTCGACCCCGGTCGTCGCGCTGGTTTTCGAGATAATCGCGAATAACCGCAATCGCTCCCAAAATTTTCAAAGTACCGCGAGTTTTCAGAGTCCTTCCGCACCATCGGCGAACACAAAGTCGTCCGATCTTCGAAAACGACCACTGATCCTTGCGTGTCGCGACATTGCGATCAATTCATATTAAGGTTTCGACCACGACCCTCGCGCTTGTTTTCGAGAAAATCGCGAATAACCATAGTCGCTCCCAAAATTTTCAAGGTACCCCGAGTTGTCAGAGTCCTTCCGCACCATTTGCGAACACAAAGTCGTCCGATCTTCGAAAACGACCACGGATCCTTGCGTGTCGCGACATTGCGATCAATTCATATTAAGGTTTCGACCCCGGTCGTGGTGCTCGGTTTCGAGATAATCGCGAATAACCCCAATCGGTCCGAAAAATTTTCAAAGTACGGCGTGATTTCAGAGTCCTTCCGCACCATCTGCCGAACACAAAGTCGTCCGATTTTCGAAAACGACCACTGATCCTTGCGTGTTGCGACATTGCGATCAATTCATATTAAGGTTTGGACCTCGGCCCTCGCGCTGGTTTTCGAAATAATCGCGAATAACCCTAATCGCTCCCAAAATTTTCATAGTACCGCGAGTGTTCAGAGTCCTTCGGCACCATCGGCGAACACAAAGTCGTCCGATCTTCAATCGTCCGAAAACGACAACTGATCCTTGCGTGTCGCGACATTGCGATCAATTCATTTTAAGGTTTCGACCCCGGTTGTCGCGCTGGTTTTCGAGACAATCGCGAATAACCGCAATCGCTCCCAAAATTTTCAAAGTACCGCGAGTTTTCAGAGTCCTTCCGCACCATCGGCGAACACAAAGTCGTCCGATCTTCGAAAACGATAACTCATCCTTGCGTGTCGCGACATTGCGATCAATTCATTTTAAGGTTTCGACCCCGGTTGTCGCGCTGGTTTTCGAGATAATCGCGAATAACCGCAATCGCTCCCAAAATTTTCAAAGTACCGCGAGTTTTCAGAGTCCTTCCGCACCATCGGCGAACACAAAGTCGTCCGATCTTCGAAAACGACAACTGACCCTTGCGTGTCGCGGCATTGCGATCAATTCATTTTAAAGTTTCGACCCCGGTTGTCTCGCTGGTTTTCGAAGTAATCGCGAATAACCCAAATCGCTCCCAAAATTTTCAAAGTACCGCGAGTTTTCAGAGTCCTTCCGCACCATCGTCCGAACACAAAGTCGTCCGATTGTAGAAAACGATCACTGATCCTTGCGTGTCGCGGCATTGCGATCAATTCATATTAAGGTTTCGAACACGGCCCTCGCTCTGGTTTTCGAGAAAATCGCGAATAAGCATAGTCGCTCCCAAAATTTTCAAGGTACCCCGAGTTGTCAGAGTCCTTCCGCACCATTTGGGAACACAAAGTCGTCCGATCTTCGAAAACGACCACTGATCCTTGCGTGTCGCGACATTGCGATCAATTCATATTAAGGTTTCGACCCCGGTCGTGGTGCTCGGTTTCGACATAATCGCGAATAACCCCAATCGGTCCGAAAAATTTTCAAAGTACGGCGTGATTTCAGAGTCCTTCCGCACCATCTGCCGAACACAAAGACGCCCGATCGTCGAAAACGACCACAGATCCTTGCGTGTTGCGACATTGCGATCAATTCATATTAAGGTTTCGACCCCGGTCGTCGCGCTGGTTTTCGAGATAATCGCGAATAACCGCAATCGCTCCCAAAATTTTCAAAGTACCGCGAGTTTTCAGAGTCATTCCGCACCATCGGCGAACACAAAGTCGTCCGATCTTCGAAAACGACCACTGATCCTTGCGTGTCGCGACATTGCGATCAATTCATATTAAGGTTTCGACCACGACCCTCGCGCTTGTTTTCGAGAAAATCGCGAATAACCATAGTCGCTCCCAAAATTTTCAAGGTACCCCGAGTTGTCAGAGTCCTTCCGCACCATTTGCGAACACAAAGTCGTCCGATCTTCGAAAACGACCACGGATCCTTGCGTGTCGCGGCATTGCGATCAATTCATATTGAGGTTTCGACCACGGCCCTCGTGCTGGTTTTCGAGAAAATCGCGAATAACCCTAATCGCTCCCAAAATTTTCATAGTACCGCGAGTGTTCAGAGTCCTTCCGCACCATCGGCGAACACAAAGTCGTCCGATCTTCGAAAACGACAACTGATCCTTGCGTGTCGCGACATTGCGATCAATTCATTTTAAGGTTTCGACCCCGGTTGTCGCGCTGGTTTTCGAGATAATCGCGAATAACCGCAATCGCTCCCAAAATTTTCAAAGTACCGCGAGTTTTCAGAGTCTTTCCGCACCATCGGCGAACACAAAGTCGTCCGATCTTCGAAAACGACAACTGACCCTTGCGTGTCGCGGCATTGCGATCAATTCATTTTAAAGTTTCGACCCCGGTTGTCTCGCTGGTTTTCGAAGTAATCGCGAATAACCCAAATCGCTCCCAAAATTATCAAAGTACAGCGAGTTTTCAGTGTCCTTCCGCACCATCGTCCGAACACAAAGTCGTCCGATTGTAGAAAACGACCACTGATCCTTGCGTGTCGCGGCATTGCGATCAATTCATATTAAGGTTTCGACAACGGCCCTCGGGCTGGTTTTCGAGAAAATCGCGAATAAGCCTAATCGCTCCCAAAATTTTCAAAGTACCGCGAGTTTTCAGAGTCCTTCCGAACCATCGGCGAACACAAAGTCGTCCGATCTTCGAAAACGACCACTGATCCTTGCGTGTCGCGACATTGCGATCAATTCATATTAAGGTTTCGACCACGACCCTCGCGCTTGTTTTCGAGAAAATCGCGAATAACCATAGTCGCTCCCAAAATTTTCAAGGTACCCCGAGTTGTCAGAGTCCTTCCGCACCATTTGCGAACACAAAGTCGTCCGATCTTCGAAAACGACCACGGATCCTTGCGTGTCGCGACATTGCGATCAATTCATATTAAGGTTTCGACCCCGGTCGTGGTGCTCGGTTTCGAGATAATCGCGAATAACCCCAATCGGTCCGAAAAATTTTCAAAGTACGGCGTGATTTCAGAGTCCTTCCGCACCATCTGCCGAACACAAAGTCGTCCGATTTTCGAAAACGACCACTGATCCTTGCGTGTTGCGACATTGCGATCAATTCATATTAAGGTTTGGACCTCGGCCCTCGCGCTGGTTTTCGAAATAATCGCGAATAACCCTAATCGCTCCCAAAATTTTCATAGTACCGCGAGTGTTCAGAGTCCTTCGGCACCATCGGCGAACACAAAGTCGTCCGATCTTCAATCGTCCGAAAACGACAACTGATCCTTGCGTGTCGCGACATTGCGATCAATTCATTTTAAGGTTTCGACCCCGGTTGTCGCGCTGGTTTTCGAGATAATCGCGAATAACCGCAATCGCTCCCAAAATTTTCAAAGTACCGCGAGTTTTCAGAGTCCTTCCGCACCATCGGCGAACACAAAGTCGTCCGATCTTCGAAAACGATAACTCATCCTTGCGTGTCGCGACATTGCGATCAATTCATTTTAAGGTTTCGACCCCGGTTGTCGCGCTGGTTTTCGAGATAATCGCGAATAACCGCAATCGCTCCCAAAATTTTCAAAGTACCGCGAGTTTTCAGAGTCATTCCGCACCATCGGCGAACACAAAGTCGTCCGATCTTCGAAAACGACCACTGATCCTTGCGTGTCGCGACATTGTGATCAATTCATATTAAGGTTTCGACCCCGGTCGTCGCGCTGGTTTTCGAGATAATCGCGAATAACCCAAATCGCTCCCAAAATTTTCAAAGTACCGCGAGTTCTCAGAGACCTTCCGCACCATCGTCCGAACACAAAGTCGTCCGATTGTAGAAAAGGACCACTGATCCTTGCGTGTCGCGGCATTGCGATCAATTCATATTGAGGTTTCGACCACGGCCCTCGTGCTGGTTTTCGAGAAAATCGCGAATAAGCCTAATCGCTCCCAAAATTTTCAAAGTACCGCGAGTTCTCAGAGACCTTCCGCACCATCGTCCGAACACAAAGTCGTCCGATTGTAGAAAAGGACCACTGATCCTTGCGTGTCGCGGCATTGCGATCAATTCATATTGAGGTTTCGACCACGGCCCTCGTGCTGGTTTTCGAGAAAATCGCGAATAACCCTAATCGCTCCCAAAATTTTCATAGTACCGCGAGTGTTCAGAGTCCTTCCGCACCATCGGCGAACACAAAGTCGTCCGATCTTCGAAAACGACAACTGATCCTTGCGTGTCGCGACATTGCGATCAATTCATTTTAAGGTTTCGACCCCGGTTGTCGCGCTGGTTTTCGAGATAATCGCGAATAACCCAAATCGCTCCCAAAATTTTCAAAGTACCGCGAGTTTTCAGAGTCCTTCCGCACCATCGGCGAACACAAAGTCGTCCGATCTTCGAAAACGACAACTGACCCTTGCGTGTCGCGGCATTGCGATCAATTCATTTTAAAGTTTCGACCCCGGTTGTCTCGCTGGTTTTCGAAGTAATCGCGAATAACCCAAATCGCTCCCAAAATTTTCAAAGTACCGCGAGTTTTCAGAGTCCTTCCGCACCATCGTCCGAACACAAAGTCGTCCGATTGTAGAAAAGGACCACTGATCCTTGCGTGTCGCGGCATTGCGATCAATTCATATTAAGGTTTCGACCACGGCCCTCGTGCTGGTTTTCGAGAAAATCGCGAATAACCCTAATCGCTCCCAAAATTTTCATAGTACCGCGAGTGTTCAGAGTCCTTCCGCACCATCGGCGAACACAAAGTCGTCCGATCTTCGAAAACGACAACTGATACTTGCGTGTCCCGACATTGCGATAAATTCATATTAAGGTTTCGACACCGGTCGTCGCGCTGGTTTTCGAGATAATCGCGAATAACCCCAATCGCTCCAAAATTTTCAAAGTACCGCCAGTTTTCAGAGTCCTTCCGCACCATCGTCCGAACACAAAGTCGTCCAATCTTCGAAAACGACCACTGATCCTTGCGTGTGCGACATTGCGATCAATTCATAATAAGGTTTCGACCACGGCCCTCGCGCTGGTTTTCGAGAAAATCGGGAATAACCCTAATTGCTCCCAAAATTTTCAAAGTACCGCGAGTTTTCAGAGTCCTTCCGCACCATCGGCGAACACAAAATCGTCCGATCTTCGAAAACGACAACTGACCCTTGCGTGTCGCGGCATTGCGATCAATTCATTTTAAAGTTTCGACCCCGGTTGTCGCGCTGGTTTTCGAGGTAATCGCGAATATCCACAATCGCTCCCAAAATTTTCAAAGTAGCGCGAGTTTTCAGAGTCCTTCCGCACCATCGTCCGAACACAAAGTCGTCCGATCTTCGAAAACGACCACTGATCCTTGCGTGTCGCGGCATTGCGATCAATTCATATTAAGGTTTCGACCACGGCCCTCGCGCTGGTTTTCGAGAAAATCGCGAATAACCCTAATCGCTCCCAAAATTTTCAAAGTACCGCGAGTTTTCAGAGTCCTTCGGCACCATCGGCGAACACAAAGTCGTCCGATCTTCAATCGTCCGAAAACGACAACTGATCCTTGCGTGTCGCGACATTGCGATCAATTCATTTTAAGGTTTCGACCCCGGTTGTCGCGCTGGTTTTCGAGATAATCGCGAATAACCGCAATCGCTCCCAAAATTTTCAAAGTACCGCGAGTTTTCAGAGTCCTTCCGCACCATCGTCCGAACACAAAGTCGTCCGATCTTCGAAAACGACCACTGATCCTTGCGTGTCGCGACATTGCGATCAATTCATATTAAGGTTTCGACCCCGGTCGTCGCGCTGGTTTTCGAGATAATCGCGAATAACCCAAATCGCTCCCAAAATTTTCAAAGTACCGCGAGTTCTCAGAGTCCTTCCGCACCATCGTCCGAACACAAAGTCGTCCGATTGTAGAAAAGAACCACTGATCCTTGCGTGTCGCGGCATTGCGATCAATTCATATTAAGGTTTCGACCACGGCCCTCGTGCTGGTTTTCGAGAAAATCGCGAATAACCCTAATCGCTCCCAAAATTTTCATAGTACCGCGAGTGTTCAGAGTCCTTCCGCACCATCGGCGAACACAAAGTCGTCCGATCTTCGAAAACGACAACTGATCCTTGCGTGTCGCGACATTGCGATCAATTCATTTTAAGGTTTCGACCCCGGTTGTCGCGCTGGTTTTCGAGATAATCGCGAATGACCGCAATCGCTCCCAAAATTTTCAAAGTACCGCGAGTTTTCAGAGTCCTTCCGCACCATCTGCGAACACAAAGTCGTCCGATCTTCGAAAACGACAACTGACCCTTGCGTGTCGCGGCATTGCGATCAATTCATTTTAAAGTTTCGACTCCGGTTGTCTCGCTGGTTTTCGAAGTAATCGCGAATAACCCAAATCGCTCCCAAAATTTTCAAAGTACCGCGAGTTTTCAGAGTCCTTCCGCACCATCGGCGAACACAAAGTCGTCCGATCTTCGAAAACGACAACTGACCCTGGCGTGTCGCGGCATTGCGATCAATTCATTTTAAAGTTTCGACCCCGGTTGTCTCGCTGGTTTTCGAAGTAATCGCGAATAACCCAAATCGCTCCGAAAATTTTCAAAGTACCGCGAGTTTTCAGAGTCCTTCCGCACCATCGTCCGAACACAAAGTCGTCCGATTGTAGAAAACGACCACTGATCCTTGCGTGTCGCGGCATTGCGATCAATTCATATTAAGGTTTCGACCACGGCCCTCGTGCTGGTTTTCGAGAAAATCGCGAATAACCCTAATCGCTCCCAAAATTTTCATAGTACCGCGAGTGTTCAGAGTCCTTCCGCACAATCGTCCGAACACAAAGTCGTCCGATTGTAGAAACGGACCAGTGATCCTTGCGTGTCGCGGCATTGCGATCAATTCATATTAAGGTTTCGACCACGGCCCTCGTGCTGGTTTTCGAGAAAATCGCGAATAACCCTAATCGCTCCCAAAATTTTCATAGTACCGCGAGTGTTCAGAGTCCTTCCGCACCATCGGCGAACACAAAGTCGTCCGATCTTCGAAAACGACAACTGATCCTTGCGTGTCGCGACATTGCGATCAATTCATTTTAAGGTTTCGACCCCGGTTGTCGCGCTGGTTTTCGAGATAATCGCGAATAACCGCAATCGCTCCCAAAATTTTCAAAGTACCGCGAGTTTTCAGAGTCCTTCCGCACCATCGGCGAACACAAATTCGTCCGATCTTCGAAAACGACAACTGACCCTTGCGTGTCGCGGCATTGCGATCAATTCATTTTAAAGTTTCGACCCCGGTTGTCTCGCTGGTTTTCGAAGTAATCGCGAATAACCCAAATCGCTCCCAAAATTTTCAAAGTACCGCGAGTTTTCAGAGTCCTTCCGCACCATCGTCCGAACACAAAGACGCCCGATCGTCGAAAACGACCACAGATCCTTGCGTGTTGCGACATTGCGATCAATTCATATTAAGCTTTCGACCCCGGTCGTCGCGCTGGTTTTCGAGATAATCGCGAATAACCGCAATCGCTCCCAAAATTTTCAAAGTACCGCGAGTTTTCAGAGTCATTCCGCACCATCGGCGAACACAAAGTCGTCCGATCTTCGAAAACGACAACTGACCCTTGCGTGTCGCGGCATTGCGATCAATTCATTTTAAAGTTTCGACCCCGGTTGTCTCGCTGGTTTTCGAAGTAATCGCGAATAACCCAAATCGCTCCCAAAATTTTCAAAGTACCGCGAGTTTTCAGAGTCCTTCCGCACCATCGTCCGAACACAAAGTCGTCCGATTGTAGAAAACGACCACTGATCCTTGCGTGTCGCGGCATTGCGATCAATTCATATTAAGGTTTCGACCCCGGTTGTCGCGTTGGTTTTCGAGATAATCGCGAATAACCCAAATCGCTCCCAAAATTTTCAAAGTACCGCGAGTTTTCAGAGTCCTTCCGCACCATCGTCCGAACACAAAGACGCCCGATCGTCGAAAACGACCACAGATCCTTGCGTGTTGCGACATTGCGATCAATTCATATTAAGGTTTCGACCCCGGTCGTCGCGCTGGTTTTCGAGATAATCGCGAATAACCGCAATCGCTCCCAAAATTTTCAAAGTACCGCCAGTTTTCAGAGTCCTTCCGCACCATCGGGAACACAAAGTCGTCCGATCTTCGAAAACGACAACTGACCCTTGCGTGTCGCGGCATTGCGATCAATTCATTTTAAAGTGTCGACCCCGGTTGTCTCGCTGGTTTTCGAAGTAATCGCGAATATCCACAATCGCTCCCAATATTTTCAAAGTACCGCGAGTTGTCAGAGTCATTCCGCACCTTCGTCCGAACACAAAGACGCCCGATCGTTGAAAACGACCACAGATCCTTGCGTGTTGCGACATTGCGATCAATTCATATTAAGGTTTCGACCCCGGTCGTCGCGCTGGTTTTCGAGATAATCGCGAATAACCCAAATCGCTCCCAAAATTTTCAAAGTACCGCGAGTTTTCCGAGTCCTTCCGCACCATCGTCCGAACACAAAGACGCCCGATCGTCGAAAACGACCACTGATCCTTGCGTGTGCGACATTGCGATCAATTCATATTAAGGTTTCGACCAGGGCCCTCGCGCTGGTTTTCCAGAAAATCGCGAATAACCCAAATCGCACCCAAAATTTTCAAAGTACCGCGAGTTTTCAGAGTCCTTCCGCACCATCGGGAACACAAAGTCGAACGATCTTCGAAAACGACAACTGACCCTTGCGTGTCGCGGCATTGCGATCAATTCATTTTAAAGTTTCGACCCCGGTTGTCTCGCTGGTTTTCGAAGTAATCGCGAATATCCACAATCGCTCCCAATATTTTCAAAGTACCGAGAGTTGTCAGAGTCCTTCCGCACCTTCGTCCGAACACAAAGACGCCCGATCGTCGAAAACGACCACAGATCCGTGCGTGTTGCGATCAATTCATTTTAAAGTTTCGACCCCGGTTGTCGCGCTGGTTTTCGAAGTAATCGCGAATATCCACAATCGCTCCCAATATTTTCAAAGTACCGCGAGTTGTCAGAGTCTTTCCGCACCTTCGTCCGAACACAAAGACGCCCGATCGTCGAAAACGACCACAGATCCTTGCGTGTTGCGATCAATTCATATTAAGGTTTCGACCCCGGTCGTCGCGCTGGTTTTCGAGATAATCGCGAATAACCCAAATCGCTCCCAAAATTTTCAAAGTACCGCGAGTTTTCAGAGTCATTCCGCACCATCGGCGAACACAAAGTCGTCCGATCTTCGAAAACGACCACTGATCCTTGCGTGTGCGACATTGCGATCAATTCATATTAAGGTTTCGACCAGGGCCCTCGCGCTGGTTTTCGAGATAATCGCGAATAACCCAAATCGCTCCCAAAATTTTCAAAGTACCGCGAGTTTTCAGAGTCCTTCCGCACCATCGTCCGAACACAAAGTCGTCCGATTATAGAAAACGACCACTGATCCTTGCGTGTTGCGGCATTGCGATCAATTCATATTAAGGTTTCGACCACGGCCCTCGCGCTGGTTTTCCAGAAAATCGCGAATAACCCTAATCGCTCCCAAAATTTTCAAAGTACCGCCAGTTTTCAGAGTCCTTCCGCAACATCGGGAACACAAAGTCGTCCGATCTTCGAAAACGACCACTGATCCTTGCGTGTGCGACATTGCGATCAATTCATATTAAGGTTTCGACCAGGGCCCTCGCGCTGGTTTTCGAGATAATGGCGAATAACCCAAATCGCTCCCAAAATTTTCAAAGTACCGCGAGTTTTCAGAGTCCTTCCGCAACATCGTCCGAACACGAAGTCGTCCGATTTTCGAAAACGACCACTGATCCTTGCGTGTTGCGACATGGCGATCAATTCATATTAAGGTTTCGACCCCGGTCGTCGCGCTTGTTTTCGAGATAATCGCGAATATCCACAATCGCTCCAAATATTTTCAAAGTACCGCGAGTTGTGAGAGTCCTTCCGCACCTTCGTCCGAACACAAAGACGCCCGATCGTCGAAAACGACCACAGATCCTTGCGTGGTGCGACATTGCGATCAATTCATATTATGGTTTCGACCCCGGTCGTCGCGCTGGTTTTCGAGATAATCGCGAATAGCCCAAATCGCTCCCAAAATTTTCAAAGTACCGCGAGTTTTCAGAGTCCTTCCGCACCATCGGCGAACACAAAGTCGTCCGATCTTCGAAAACGACAACTGACCCTTGCGTGTCGCGGCATTGCGATCAATTCATTTTAAAGTTTCGACCCCGGTTGTCTCGCTGGTTTTCGAAGTAATCGCGAATAACCCTAATCGCTCCCAAAATTTTCAAAGTACCGCGAGTTTTCAGAGTCCTTCCGCACCTTCGTCCGAACACAAAGACGCCCGATCGTCGAAAACGACCACAGATCCTTGCGTGTTGCGACATTGCGATCAATTCATATTAAGGTTTCGACCCCGGTCGTCGCGCTGGTTTTCGAGATAATCGCGAATAACCGCAATCGCTCCCAAAATTTTCAAAGTACCGCCAGTTTTCAGAGTCCTTCCGCACCATCGGGAACACAAAGTCGTCCGATCTTCGAAAACGACAACTGACCCTTGCGTGTCGCGGCATTGCGATCAATTCATTTTAAAGTTTCGACCCCGGTTGTCTCGCTGGTTTTCGAAGTAATCGCGAATATCCACAATCGCTCCCAATATTTTCAAAGTACCGCGAGTTGTCAGAGTCTTTCCGCACCTTCGTCCGCACACAAAGACGCCCGATCGTCGAAAACGACCACAGATCCTTGCGTGTTGCGACATTGCGATCAATTCATATTAAGGTTTCGACCCCGGTCGTCGCGCTGGTTTTCGAGATAATCGCGAATAACGCAAATCGCTCCTAAAATTTTCAAAGTACCGCGAGTTTTCCGAGTCCTTCCGCACCATCGTCCGAACACAAAGTCGTCCGATTGTAGAAAACGACCACTGATCCTTGCGTGTTGCGACATTGCGATCAATTCATATTAAGGTTTCGACCCCGGTCGTCGCGCTTGTTTTCGAGATAATCGCGAATAACCCAAATCGCTCCCAAAATTTTCAAAGCACCGCGAGTTTTCAGAGTCCTTCCGCACCATCGTCCGAACACAAAGTCGTCCGATTGTAGAAAACGACCACTGATCCTTGCGTGTCGCGGCATTGCGATCAATTCATATTAAGGTTTCGACCACGGCCCTCGCGCTGGTTTTCCAGAAAATCGCGAATAACCCTAATCGCTCCCAAAATTTTCAAAGTACCGCCAGTTTTCAGAGTCCTTCCGCACCATCGGGAACACAAAGTCGAACGATCTTCGAAAACGACAACTGACCCTTGCGTGTCGCGGCGTTGCGATCAATTCATTTTAAAGTTTCGACCCCGGTTGTCTCGCTGGTTTTCGAAGTAATCGCGAATATCCACAATCGCTCCCAATATTTTCAAAGTACCGCGAGTTGTCAGAGTCTTTCCGCACCTTCGTCCGAACACAAAGACGCCCGATCGTCGAAAACGACCACAGATCCTTGCGTGTTGCGACATTGCGATCAATTCATATTAAGGTATCGACCCCGGTCGTCGCCCTGGTTTTCGAGATAATCGCGAATAACCCAAATCGCTCCAAAAATTTTCAAAGTACCGCGAGTTTTCCGAGTCCTTCCGCACCATCGTCCGAACACAAAGTCGTCCGATTGTAGAAAACGACCACTGATCCTTGCGTGTCGCGGCATTGCGATCAATTCATATTAAGGTTTCGACCACGGCCCTCGTGCTGGTTTTCGAGAAAATCGCGAATAACCCTAATCGCTCCCAAAATTTTCATAGTACTTCGAGTGTTCAGAGTCCTTCCGCACCATCGGCGAACACAAAGTCGTCCGATCTTCGAAAACGACAACTGACCCTTGCGTGTCGCGGCATTGCGATCAATTCATTTTAAAGTTTCGACCCCGGTTGTCTCGCTGGTTTTCGAAGTAATCGCGAATAACCCAAATCGCTCCCAAAATTTTCAAAGTACCGCGAGTTTTCAGAGTCCTTCCGCACCATCGTCCGAACACAAAGTCGTCCGATTGTAGAAAACGACCACTGATCCTTGCGTGTCGCGGCATTGCGATCAATTCATATTAAGGTTTCGACAACGGCCCTCGCGCTGGTTTTCGAGAAAATCGCGAATAAGCATAGTCGCTCCCAAAATTTTCAAGGTACCCCGAGTTGTCAGAGTCCTTCCGCACCATTTGCGAACACAAAGTCGTCCGATCTTCGAAAACGACCACTGATCCTTGCGTGTCGCGACATTGCGATCAATTCATATTAAGGTTTCGACCCCGGTCGTGGTGCTCGGTTTCGAGATAATCGCGAATAACCCCAATCGGTCCGAAAAATTTTCAAAGTACGGCGTGATTTCAGAGTCCTTCCGCACCATCTGCCGAACACAAAGTCGTCCGATTTTCGAAAACGACAACTGACCCTTGCGTGTCGCGGCATTGCGATCAATTCATTTTAAAGTTTCGACCCCGGTTGTCTCGCTGGTTTTCGAAGTAATCGCGAATAACCCAAATCGCTCCCAAAATTTTCAAAGTACCGCGAGTTTTCAGAGTCCTTCCGCACCATCGTCCGAACACAAAGTCGTCCGATTGTAGAAAACGACCACTGATCCTTGCGTGTCGCGGCATTGCGATCAATTCATATTAAGGTTTCGACAACGGCCCTCGCGCTGGTTTTCGAGAAAATCGCGAATAAGCATAGTCGCTCCCAAAATTTTCAAGGTACCCCGAGTTGTCAGAGTCCTTCCGCACCATTTGCGAACACAAAGTCGTCCGATCTTCGAAAACGACCACTGATCCTTGCGTGTCGCGACATTGCGATCAATTCATATTAAGGTTTCGACCCCGGTCGTGGTGCTCGGTTTCGAGATAATCGCGAATAACCCCAATCGGTCCGAAAAATTTTCAAAGTACGGCGTGATTTCAGAGTCCTTCCGCACCATCGGGAACACAAAGTCGAACAATCTTCGAAAACGACAACTGACCCTTGCGTGTCGCGGCGTTGCGATCAATTCATTTTAAAGTTTCGACCCCGGTTGTCTCGCTGGTTTTCGAAGTAATCGCGAATATCCACAATCGCTCCCAATATTTTCAAAGTACCGCGAGTTGTCAGAGTCTTTCCGCACCTTCGTCCGAACACAAAGACGCCCGATCGTCGAAAACGACCACAGATCCTTGCGTGTTGCGACATTGCGATCAATTCATATTAAGGTATCGACCCCGGTCTTCGCCCTGGTTTTCGAGATAATCGCGAATAACCCAAATCGCTCCCAAAATTTTCAAAGTACCGCGAGTTTTCCGAGTCCTTCCGCACCATCGTCCGAACACAAAGTCGTCCGATTGTAGAAAACGACCACTGATCCTTGCGTGTCGCGGCATTGCGATCAATTCATTTTAAGGTTTCGACCCCGGTTGTCGCGCTGGTTTTCGAGATAATCGCGAATAACCGCAATCGCTCCCAATATTTTCAAAGTACCGCGAGTTTTCAGAGTCCATCCGCACCATCGTCCTAACGCAAAGTTGAATGATCGTCGAAAACGAACACTGATCCTTGCGTGTTGCCACATTGCGATCAATTCATATTAAGGTTTCGACCCCGGTCGTCGGGCTGGTTTTCGAGATAA
Source organism: Andrena marginata (assembly GCA_963932335.1). Classification (NCBI taxonomy): domain Eukaryota; kingdom Metazoa; phylum Arthropoda; class Insecta; order Hymenoptera; family Andrenidae; genus Andrena; species Andrena marginata. Next base: position 427,676 of record CAWVQI010000172.1, on the reverse strand, counting down.
TCGCGAAGAACCGCAATCGCTCCGAAAATTTTCAAAGTCCCGCGAGTTTTCAGAGTTCTTCCGCACCATCGTCCGAACACAAAGTCGTCCGATTTTCGAAAACGACCACTGATCCTTGCGTGTTGCGACATTGCGATCAATTCATATTAAGGTTTCGACCCCGGTCGTCGCGCTGGTTTTCGAGATAATCGCGAAAAACCGCAATCGCTCCCAAAATTTTCAAAGTACCGCGAGTTTTCAGAGTCCTTCCGCACCATCGTCCGAACACAAAGTCGTCCGATCTTCGAAAACGACCACTGATCCTTGCGTGTGCGACATTGCGATCAATTCATATTAAGGTTTCGACCACGGCCCTCGCGCTGGTTTCGAGAAAATCGCGAATAACCCTAATCGCTCCCAAAATTTTCATAGTACCGCGAGTGTTCAGAGTCCTTCCGCACCATCGGCGAACACAAAGTCGTCCGATCTTCGAAAACGACAACTGATCCTTGCGTGTCGCGACATTGCGATCAATTCATTTTAAGGTTTCGACCCCGGTTGTCGCGCTGGTTTTCGAGATAATCGCGAAAAACCGCAATCGCTCCCAAAATTTTCAAAGTACCGCGAGTTTTCAGAGTCCTTCCGCACCATCGTCCGAACACAAAGTCGTCCGATCTACGAAAACGACCACTGATCCTTGCGTGTGCGACATTGCGATCAATTCATATTAAGGTTTCGACCTCGGCCCTCGCGCTGGTTTTCGAGAAAATCGCGAATAACCCTAATCGCTCCCAAAATTTTCATCGTACCGCGAGTGTTCAGAGTCCTTCCGCACCATCGGTGAACACAAAGTCGTCCGATCTTCGAAAACGACCACTGATCCTTGCGTGTGCGACATTGCGATCAATTCATATTAAGGTTTCGACCTCGGCCCTCGCGCTGGTTTCGAGAAAATCGCGAATAACCCTAATCGCTCCCAAAATTTTCATAGTACCGCGAGTGTTCAGAGTTCTTCCGCACCATCGTCCGAACACAAAGTCGTCCGATCTACGAAAACGACCACTGATCCTTGCGTGTGCGACATTGCGATCAATTCATATTAAGGTTTCGACCTCGGCCCTCGCGCTGGTATTCGAGAAAATCGCGAATAACCCTAATCGCTCCCAAAATTTTCATAGTACCGCGAGTGTTCAGAGTCCTTCCGCACCATCGGTGAACACAAAGTCGTCCGATCTTCGAAAACGACCACTGATCCTTGCGTGTGCGACATTGCGATCAATTCATATTAAGGTTTCGACCACGGCCCTCGCGCTGGTTTTCGAGATAATCGCGAATAACCCTAATCGCTCCCAACATTTTCAAAGTACCGCGAGTGTTCAGAGTCCTTCCGCACCATCGTCCGAACACAAAGTCGACCGATCTTCGAAAACGACCACTGATCCTTGCGTGTCGCGACATTGCGATCAATTCATATTAAGGTTTCGACCACAACCCTCGCGCTTGTTTTCGAGAAAATCGCGAATAATCATAGTCGCTCCCAAAATTTTCAATGTACCGCGAGTTGTCAGAGTCCTTCCGCACCATCGGCGAACACAAAGTCGTCCGATCTTCGAAAACGACAACTGATCCTTGCGTGTCGCGACATTGCGATCAATTCATTTTAAGGTTTCGACCCCGGTTGTCGCGCTGGTTTTCGAGATAATCGCGAAAAACCGCAATCGCTCCAAAAATTTTCAAAGTACCGCGAGTGTTCAGAGTCCTTCCGCACCATCGGCGAACACAAAGTCGTCCGATCTTCGAAAACGACCACTGATCCTTGCGTGTTGCGACATTGCGATCAATTCATATTAAGGTTTCGACCTTGGCCCTCGCGCTGGTTTTCGAGATAATCGCGAATAACCCTAATCGCTCCCAAAATTTTCATAGTACCGCGAGTGTTCAGAGTACTTCCGCACCATCGGCGAACACAAAGTCGTCCGATCTTCGAAAACGACAACTGATCCTTGCGTGTCGCGACATTGCGATCAATTCATTTTAAGGTTTCGACCCCGGTTGTCGCGCTGGTTTTCGAGATAATCGCGAATAACCGCAATCGCTCCCAATATTTTCAAAGTACCGCGAGTTTTCAGAGTCCATCCGCACCATCGTCCTAACGCAAAGTTGAATGATCGTCGAAAACGAACACTGATCCTTGCGTGTTGCGACATTGCGATCAATTCATATTAAGGTTTCGACCCCGGTCGTCGGGCTGGTTTTCGAGATAATCGCGAATAACCGCAATCGCTCCGAAAATTTTCAAAGTCCCGCGAGTTTTCAGAGTTCTTCCGCACCATCGTCCGAACACAAAGTCGTCCGATTTTCGAAAACGACCACTGATCCTTGTGTGTGCGACATTGCGATCAATTCATATTAAGGTTTCGACCCCGGTCGTCGCGCTGGTTTTCGAGAAAATCGCGAATAACCCTAATCGCTCCCAAAATTTTCATAGTACCGCGAGTGTTCAGAGTCCTTCCGCACCATCGGCGAACACAAAGTCGTCCGATCTTCGAAAACGACAACTGATCCTTGCGTGTCGCGACATTGCGATCAATTCATTTTGAGGTTTCGACCCCGGTTGTCGCGCTGGTTTTCGAGATAATCGCGAATAACCGCAATCGCTCCCAAAATTTTCAAAGTACCGCGAGTGTTCAGAGTCCTTCCGCACCATCGGCGAACACAAAGTCGTCCGATCTTCGAAAACGACCACTGATCCTTGCGTGTGCGACATTGCGATCAATTCATATTAAGGTTTCGACCTCGGCCCTCGCGCTGGTTTTCGAGAAAATCGCGAATAACCCTAATCGCTCCCAAAATTTTCATAGTACCGCGAGTGTTCAGAGTCCTTCCGCACCATCGGCGAACACAAAGTCGTCCGATCTTCGAAAACGACCACTGATCCTTGCGTGTTGCGACATTGCGATCAATTCATATTAAGGTTTCGACCTCGGCCCTCGCGCTGGTTTTCGAGAAAATCGCGAATAACCCTAATCGCTCCCAAAATTTTCATAGTACCGCGAGTGTTCAGAGTCCTTCCGCACCATCGTCCGAACACAAAGTCGTCCGATCTTCGAAAACGACCACTGATCCTTGCGTGTCGCGACATTGCGATCAATTCATATTAAGGTTTCGACCACAACCCTCGCGCTTGTTTTCGAGAAAATCGCGAATAACCCTAATCGCTCCCAAAATTTTCATAGTACCGCGAGTGTTCAGAGTACTTCCGCACCATCGGCGAACACAAAGTCGTCCGATCTTCGAAAACGACAACTGATCCTTGCGTGTCGCGACATTGCGATCAATTCATATTAAGGTTTCGACCTCGGCCCTCGCGCTGGTTTTCGTGATAATCGCAAATAACCCTAATCGCTCCCAACATTTTCAAAGTACCGCGAGTTTTCAGAGTCCTTCCGCACCATCGGCGAACACAAAGTCGTCCGATCTTCGAAAACGACCACTGACCCTTGCGTGTGCGACATTGCGATCAATTCATATTAAGGTTTCGACCCCGGTCGTCGCGCTGGTTTTCGAGATAATCGCGAATAACCGCAATCGCTCCCAAAATTTTCAAAGTACCGCGAGTTTTCAGAGTCCTTCCGCACCATCGTCCTAACACATAGTTGCCTGATCGTCAAAAACGACCACTGATCCTTGCGTGTGCGACATTGCGATCAATTCATATTAAGGTTTCGACCCCGGTCGTCGCGCTGGTTTTCGAGATAATCGCGAAAAACCGCAATCGCTCCCAAAATTTTCAAAGTACCGCGAGTTTTCAGAGTCCTTCCGCACCATCGGCGAACACAAAGTCGTCCGATCTTCGAAAACGACAACTGATCCTTGCGTGTCGCGACATTGCGATCAATTCATTTTAAGGTTTCGACCCCGGTTGTCGCGCTGGTTTTCGAGATAATCGCGAATAACCGCAATCGCTCCCAAAATTTTCAAAGTCCCGCGAGTTTTCAGAGTCCTTCCGCACCATCTTCCGAACACAAAGTCGTCCGATTTTCGAAAACGACCACTGATCCTTGTGTGTTGCGACATTGCGATCAATTCATATTAAGGTTTCGACCCCGGTCGTCGCGCTGGTTTTCGAGATAATCGCGAAAAACCGCAATCGCTCCCAAAATTTTCAAAGTACCGCGAGTTTTCAGAGTCCTTCCGCACCATCGTCTGAACACAAAGTCGTCCGATCTTCGAAAACGACCACTGATCCTTGCGTGTGCGACATTGCGATCAATTCATATTAAGGTTTCGACCACGGCCCTCGCGCTGGTTTTCGAGATAATCGCGAATAACCCTAATCGCTCCCAAAATTTTCATAGTACCGCGAGTGTTCAGAGTCCTTCCGCACCATCGGCGAACACAAAGTCGTCCGATCTTCGAAAACGACCACTGATCCTTGCGTGTTGTGACATTGCGATCAATTCATATTAAGGTTTCGACCTCGGCCCTCGCGCTGGTTTTCGAGAAAATCGCGAATAACCCTAATCGCTCCCAAAATTTTCATAGTACCGCGAGTGTTCAGAGTCCTTCCGCACCATCGGCGAACACAAAGTCGTCCGATCTTCGAAAACGACCACTGATCCTTGCGTGTTGCGACATTGCGATCAATTCATATTAAGGTTTCGACCTTGGCCCTCGCGCTGGTTTTCAAGATAATCGCGAATAACCCTAATCGCTCCCAAAATTTTCATAGTACCGCGAGTGTTCAGAGTACTTCCGCACCATCGGCGAACACAAAGTCGTCCGATCTTCGAAAACGACAACTGATCCTTGCGTGTCGCGACATTGCGATCAATTCATTTTAAGGTTTCGACCCCGGTTGTCGCGCTGGTTTTCGAGATAATCGCGAATAACGGCAATCGCTCCCAATATTTTCAAAGTACCGCGAGTTTTCAGAGTCCATCCGCACCATCGTCCTAACGCAAAATTGAATGATCGTCGAAAACGAACACTGATCCTTGCGTGTTGCGACATTGCGATCAATTCATATTAAGGTTTCGACCCCGGTCGTCGGGCTGGTTTTCGAGATAATCGCGAATAACCGCAATCGCTCCGAAAATTTTCAAAGTCCCGCGAGTTTTCAGAGTTCTTCCGCACCATCGTCCGAACACAAAGTCGTCCGATTTTCGAAAACGACCACTGATCCTTGTGTGTGCGACATTGCGATCAATTCATATTAAGGTTTCGACCCCGGTCGTCGCGCTGGTTTTCGAGAAAATCGCGAATAACCCTAATCGCTCCCAAAATTTTCATAGTACCGCGAGTGTTCAGAGTCCTTCCGCACCATCGGCGAACACAAAGTCGTCCGATCTTCGAAAACGACAACTGATCCTTGCGTGTCGCGACATTGCGATCAATTCATTTTGAGGTTTCGACCCCGGTTGTCGCGCTGGTTTTCGAGATAATCGCGAATAACCGCAATCGCTCCCAAAATTTTCAAAGTACCGCGAGTGTTCAGAGTCCTTCCGCACCATCGGCGAACACAAAGTCGTCCGATTTTCGAAAACGACCACTGATCCTTGCGTGTGCGACATTGCGATCAATTCATATTAAGGTTTCGACCCCGGTCGTCGCGCTGGTTTTCGAGATAATCGCGAAAAACCGCAATCGCTCCCAAAATTTTCAAAGTACCGCGAGTTTTCAGAGTCCTTCCGCACCATCGTCCGAACACAAAGTCGTCCGATCTACGAAAACGACCACTAATCCTTGCGTGTGCGACATTGCGATCAATTCATATTAAGGTTTCGACCTCGGCCCTCGCGCTGGTATTCGAGAAAATCGCGAATAACCCTAATCGCTCCCAAAATTTTCATAGTACCGCGAGTGTTCAGAGTCCTTCCGCACCATCGGTGAACACAAAGTCGTCCGATCTTCGAAAACGACCACTGATCCTTGCGTGTGCGACATTGCGATCAATTCATATTAAGGTTTCGACCACGGCCCTCGCGCTGGTTTTCGAGATAATCGCGAATAACCCTAATCGCTCCCAAAATTTTCATAGTACCGCGAGTGTTCAGAGTCCTTCCGCACCATCGGTGAACACAAAGTCGTCCGAACTTCGAAAACGACCACTGATCCTTGCGTGTGCGACATTGCGATCAATTCATATTAAGGTTTCGACCTCGGCCCTCGCGCTGGTTTTCGAGAAAATCGCGAATAACCCTAATCGCTCCCAAAATTTTCATAGTACCGCGAGTGTTCAGAGTCCTTCCGCACCATCGGCGAACACAAAGTCGTCCGATCTTCGAAAACGACCACTGATCCTTGCGTGTTGCGACATTGCGATCAATTCATATTAAGGTTTCGACCTCGGCCCTCGCGCTGGTTTTCGAGAAAATCGCGAATAACCCTAATCGCTCCCAAAATTTTCATAGTACCGCGAGTGTTCAGAGTCCTTCCGCACCATCGGCGAACACAAAGTCGTCCGATCTTCGAAAACGACCACTGATCCTTGCGTGTTGCGACATTGCGATCAATTCATATTAAGGTTTCGACCTCGGCCCTCGCGCTGGTTTTCGAGAAAATCGCGAATAACCCTAATCGCTCCCAAAATTTTCATAGTACCGCGAGTGTTCAGAGTCCTTCCGCACCATCGTCCGAACACAAAGTCGTCCGATCTTCGAAAACGACCACTGATCCTTGCGTGTCGCGACATTGCGATCAATTCATATTAAGGTTTCGACCACAACCCTCGCGCTTGTTTTCGAGAAAATCGCGAATAATCATAGTCGCTCCCAAAATTTTGAATGTACCGCGAGTTGTCAGAGTCCTTCCGCACCATCGGCGAACACAAAGTCGTCCGATCTACGAAAACGACCACTGATCCTTGCGTGTGCGACATTGCGATCAATTCATATTAAGGTTTCGACCTCGGCCCTCGCGCTGGTTTTCGAGAAAATCGCGATTAACCCTAATCGCTCCCAAAATTTGCATAGTACCGCGAGTGTTCAGAGTCCTTCCGCACCATCGGTGAACACAAAGTCGTCCGATCTTCGAAAACGACCACTGATCCTTGCGTGTTGCGACATTGCGATCAATTCATATTAAGGTTTCGACCACAACCCTCGCGCTTGTTTTCGAGAAAATCGCGAATAACCCTAATCGCTCCCAAAATTTTCATAGTACCGCGAGTGTTCAGAGTACTTCCGCACCATCGGCGAACACAAAGTCGTCCGATCTTCGAAAACGACAACTGATCCTTGCGTGTCGCGACATTGCGATCAATTCATATTAAGGTTTCGACCTCGGCCCTCGCGCTGGTTTTCGTGATAATCGCAAATAACCCTAATCGCTCCCAACATTTTCAAAGTACCGCGAGTTTTCAGAGTCCTTCCGCACCATCGGCGAACACAAAGTCGTCCGATCTTCGAAAACGACCACTGATCCTTGCGTGTGCGACATTGCGATCAATTCATATTAAGGTTTCGACCCCGGTCGTCGCGCTGGTTTTCGAGATAATCGCGAATAACCGCAATCGCTCCCAAAATTTTCAAAGTACCGCGAGTTTTCAGAGTCCTTCCGCACCATCGTCCTAACACATAGTTGCCTGATCGTCAAAAACGACCACTGATCCTTGCGTGTGCGACATTGCGATCAATTCATATTAAGGTTTCGACCCCGGTCGTCGCGCTGGTTTTCGAGATAATCGCGAAAAACCGCAATCGCTCCCAAAATTTTCAAAGTACCGCGAGTTTTCAGAGTCCTTCCGCACCATCGGCGAACACAAAGTCGTCCGATCTTCGAAAACGACAACTGATCCTTGCGTGTCGCGACATTGCGATCAATTCATTTTAAGGTTTCGACCCCGGTTGTCGCGCTGGTTTTCGAGATAATCGCGAATAACCGCAATCGCTCCCAAAATTTTCAAAGTCCCGCGAGTTTTCAGAGTCCTTCCGCACCATCTTCCGAACACAAAGTCGTCCGATTTTCGAAAACGACCACTGATCCTTGTGTGTTGCGACATTGCGATCAATTCATATTAAGGTTTCGACCCCGGTCGTCGCGCTGGTTTTCGAGATAATCGCGAAAAACCGCAATCGCTCCCAAAATTTTCAAAGTACCGCGAGTTTTCAGAGTCCTTCCGCACCATCGTCTGAACACAAAGTCGTCCGATCTTCGAAAACGACCACTGATCCTTGCGTGTGCGACATTGCGATCAATTCATATTAAGGTTTCGACCACGGCCCTCGCGCTGGTTTTCGAGATAATCGCGAATAACCCTAATCGCTCCCAAAATTTTCATAGTACCGCGAGTGTTCAGAGTCCTTCCGCACCATCGGCGAACACAAAGTCGTCCGATCTTCGAAAACGACCACTGATCCTTGCGTGTTGTGACATTGCGATCAATTCATATTAAGGTTTCGACCTCGGCCCTCGCGCTGGTTTTCGAGAAAATCGCGAATAACCCTAATCGCTCCCAAAATTTTCATAGTACCGCGAGTGTTCAGAGTCCTTCCGCACCATCGGTGAACACAAAGTCGTCCGATCTTCGAAAACGACCACTGATCCTTGCGTGTGCGACATTGCGATCAATTCATATTAAGGTTTCGACCACGGCCCTCGCGCTGGTTTTCGAGATAATCGCGAATAACCCTAATCGCTCCCAACATTTTCAAAGTACCGCGAGTGTTCAGAGTCCTTCCGCACCATCGTCCGAACACAAAGTCGACCGATCTTCGAAAACGACCACTGATCCTTGCGTGTCGCGACATTGCGATCAATTCATATTAAGGTTTCGACCACAACCCTCGCGCTTGTTTTCGAGAAAATCGCGAATAATCATAGTCGCTCCCAAAATTTTCAATGTACCGCGAGTTGTCAGAGTCCTTCCGCACCATCGGCGAACACAAAGTCGTCCGATCTTCGAAAACGACAACTGATCCTTGCGTGTCGCGACATTGCGATCAATTCATTTTAAGGTTTCGACCCCGGTTGTCGCGCTGGTTTTCGAGATAATCGCGAAAAACCGCAATCGCTCCCAAAATTTTCAAAGTACCGCGAGTGTTCAGAGTCCTTCCGCACCATCGGCGAACACAAAGTCGTCCGATCTTCGAAAACGACCACTGATCCTTGCGTGTTGCGACATTGCGATCAATTCATATTAAGGTTTCGACCTTGGCCCTCGCGCTGGTTTTCGAGATAATCGCGAATAACCCTAATCGCTCCCAAAATTTTCATAGTACCGCGAGTGTTCAGAGTACTTCCGCACCATCGGCGAACACAAAGTCGTCCGATCTTCGAAAACGACAACTGATCCTTGCGTGTCGCGACATTGCGATCAATTCATTTGAAGGTTTCGACCCCGGTTGTCGCGCTGGTTTTCGAGATAATCGCGAATAACCGCAATCGCTCCCAATATTTTCAAAGTACCGCGAGTTTTCAGAGTCCATCCGCACCATCGTCCTAACGCAAAGTTGAATGATCGTCGAAAACGAACACTGATCCTTGCGTGATGCGACATTGCGATCAATTCATATTAAGGTTTCGACCCCGGTCGTCGGGCTGGTTTTCGAGATAATCGCGAATAACCGCAATCGCTCCGAAAATTTTCAAAGTCCCGCGAGTTTTCAGAGTTCTTCCGCACCATCGTCCGAACACAAAGTCGTCCGATTTTCGAAAACGACCACTGATCCTTGTGTGTGCGACATTGCGATCAATTCATATTAAGGTTTCGACCCCGGTCGTCGCGCTGGTTTTCGAGAAAATCGCGAATAACCCTAATCGCTCCCAAAATTTTCATAGTACCGCGAGTGTTCAGAGTCCTTCCGCACCATCGGCGAACACAAAGTCGTCCGATCTTCGAAAACGACAACTGATCCTTGCGTGGCGCGACATTGCGATCAATTCATTTTGAGGTTTCGACCCCGGTTGTCGCGCTGGTTTTCGAGATAATCGCGAATAACCGCAATCGCTCCCAAAATTTTCAAAGTACCGCGAGTGTTCAGAGTCCTTCCGCACCATCGGCGAACACAAAGTCGTCCGATCTTCGAAAACGACCACTGATCCTTGCGTGTGCGACATTGCGATCAATTCATATTAAGGTTTCGACCTCGGCCCTCGCGCTGGTTTTCGAGAAAATCGCGAATAACCCTAATCGCTCCCAAAATTTTCATAGTACCGCGAGTGTTCAGAGTCCTTCCGCACCATCGGCGAACACAAAGTCGTCCGATCTTCGAAAACGACCACTGATCCTTGTGTGTTGCGACATTGCGATCAATTCATATTAAGGTTTCGACCCCGGTCGTCGCGCTGGTTTTCGAGATAATCGCGAAAAACCGCAATCGCTCCCAAAATTTTCAAAGTACCGCGAGTTTTCAGAGTCCTTCCGCACCATCGTCTGAACACAAAGTCGTCCGATCTTCGAAAACGACCACTGATCCTTGCGTGTGCGACATTGCGATCAATTCATATTAAGGTTTCGACCACGGCCCTCGCGCTGGTTTTCGAGATAATCGCGAATAACCCTAATCGCTCCCAAAATTTTCATAGTACCGCGAGTGTTCAGAGTCCTTCCGCACCATCGGCGAACACAAAGTCGTCCGATCTTCGAAAACGACCACTGATCCTTGCGTGTTGTGACATTGCGATCAATTCATATTAAGGTTTCGACCTCGGCCCTCGCGCTGGTTTTCGAGAAAATCGCGAATAACCCTAATCGCTCCCAAAATTTTCATAGTACCGCGAGTGTTCAGAGTCCTTCCGCACCATCGGTGAACACAAAGTCGTCCGATCTTCGAAAACGACCACTGATCCTTGCGTGTGCGACATTGCGATCAATTCATATTAAGGTTTCGACCACGGCCCTCGCGCTGGTTTTCGAGATAATCGCGAATAACCCTAATCGCTCCCAACATTTTCAAAGTACCGCGAGTGTTCAGAGTCCTTCCGCACCATCGTCCGAACACAAAGTCGACCGATCTTCGAAAACGACCACTGATCCTTGCGTGTCGCGACATTGCGATCAATTCATATTAAGGTTTCGACCACAACCCTCGCGCTTGTTTTCGAGAAAATCGCGAATAATCATAGTCGCTCCCAAAATTTTCAATGTACCGCGAGTTGTCAGAGTCCTTCCGCACCATCGGCGAACACAAAGTCGTCCGATCTTCGAAAACGACAACTGATCCTTGCGTGTCGCGACATTGCGATCAATTCATTTTAAGGTTTCGACCCCGGTTGTCGCGCTGGTTTTCGAGATAATCGCGAAAAACCGCAATCGCTCCCAAAATTTTCAAAGTACCGCGAGTGTTCAGAGTCCTTCCGCACCATCGGCGAACACAAAGTCGTCCGATCTTCGAAAACGACCACTGATCCTTGCGTGTTGCGACATTGCGATCAATTCATATTAAGGTTTCGACCTTGGCCCTCGCGCTGGTTTTCGAGATAATCGCGAATAACCCTAATCGCTCCCAAAATTTTCATAGTACCGCGAGTGTTCAGAGTACTTCCGCACCATCGGCGAACACAAAGTCGTCCGATCTTCGAAAACGACAACTGATCCTTGCGTGTCGCGACATTGCGATCAATTCATTTGAAGGTTTCGACCCCGGTTGTCGCGCTGGTTTTCGAGATAATCGCGAATAACCGCAATCGCTCCCAATATTTTCAAAGTACCGCGAGTTTTCAGAGTCCATCCGCACCATCGTCCTAACGCAAAGTTGAATGATCGTCGAAAACGAACACTGATCCTTGCGTGATGCGACATTGCGATCAATTCATATTAAGGTTTCGACCCCGGTCGTCGGGCTGGTTTTCGAGATAATCGCGAATAACCGCAATCGCTCCGAAAATTTTCAAAGTCCCGCGAGTTTTCAGAGTTCTTCCGCACCATCGTCCGAACACAAAGTCGTCCGATTTTCGAAAACGACCACTGATCCTTGTGTGTGCGACATTGCGATCAATTCATATTAAGGTTTCGACCCCGGTCGTCGCGCTGGTTTTCGAGAAAATCGCGAATAACCCTAATCGCTCCCAAAATTTTCATAGTACCGCGAGTGTTCAGAGTCCTTCCGCACCATCGGCGAACACAAAGTCGTCCGATCTTCGAAAACGACAACTGATCCTTGCGTGGCGCGACATTGCGATCAATTCATTTTGAGGTTTCGACCCCGGTTGTCGCGCTGGTTTTCGAGATAATCGCGAATAACCGCAATCGCTCCCAAAATTTTCAAAGTACCGCGAGTGTTCAGAGTCCTTCCGCACCATCGGCGAACACAAAGTCGTCCGATCTTCGAAAACGACCACTGATCCTTGCGTGTGCGACATTGCGATCAATTCATATTAAGGTTTCGACCTCGGCCCTCGCGCTGGTTTTCGAGAAAATCGCGAATAACCCTAATCGCTCCCAAAATTTTCATAGTACCGCGAGTGTTCAGAGTCCTTCCGCACCATCGGCGAACACAAAGTCGTCCGATCTTCGAAAACGACCACTGATCCTTGCGTGTTGCGACATTGCGATCAATTCATATTAAGGTTTCGACCTCGGCCCTCGCGCTGGTTTTCGAGAAAATCGCGAATAACCCTAATCGCTCCCAAAATTTTCATAGTACCGCGAGTGTTCAGAGTCCTTCCGCACCATCGTCCGAACACAAAGTCGTCCGATCTTCGAAAACGACCACTGATCCTTGCGTGTCGCGACATTGCGATCAATTCATATTAAGGTTTCGACCACAACCCTCGCGCTTGTTTTCGAGAAAATCGCGAATAACCCTAATCGCTCCCAAAATTTTCATAGTACCGCGAGTGTTCAGAGTACTTCCGCACCATCGGCGAACACAAAGTCGTCCGATCTTCGAAAACGACAACTGATCCTTGCGTGTCGCGACATTGCGATCAATTCATATTAAGGTTTCGACCTCGGCCCTCGCGCTGGTTTTCGTGATAATCGCAAATAACCCTAATCGCTCCCAACATTTTCAAAGTACCGCGAGTTTTCAGAGTCCTTCCGCACCATCGGCGAACACAAAGTCGTCCGATCTTCGAAAACGACCACTGATCCTTGCGTGTGCGACATTGCGATCAATTCATATTAAGGTTTCGACCCCGGTCGTCGCGCTGGTTTTCGAGATAATCGCGAATAACCGCAATCGCTCCCAAAATTTTCAAAGTACCGCGAGTTTTCAGAGTCCTTCCGCACCATCGTCCTAACACATAGTTGCCTGATCGTCAAAAACGACCACTGATCCTTGCGTGTGCGACATTGCGATCAATTCATATTAAGGTTTCGACCCCGGTCGTCGCGCTGGTTTTCGAGATAATCGCGAAAAACCGCAATCGCTCCCAAAATTTTCAAAGTACCTCGAGTTTTCAGAGTCCTTCCGCACCATCGGCGAACACAAAGTCGTCCGATCTTCGAAAACGACAACTGATCCTTGCGTGTCGCGACATTGCGATCAATTCATTTTAAGGTTTCGACCCCGGTTGTCGCGCTGGTTTTCGAGATAATCGCGAATAACCGCAATCGCTCCCAAAATTTTCAAAGTCCCGCGAGTTTTCAGAGTCCTTCCGCACCATCTTCCGAACACAAAGTCGTCCGATTTTCGAAAACGACCACTGATCCTTGTGTGTTGCGACATTGCGATCAATTCATATTAAGGTTTCGACCCCGGTCGTCGCGCTGGTTTTCGAGATAATCGCGAAAAACCGCAATCGCTCCCAAAATTTTCAAAGTACCGCGAGTTTTCAGAGTCCTTCCGCACCATCGTCTGAACACAAAGTCGTCCGATCTTCGAAAACGACCACTGATCCTTGCGTGTGCGACATTGCGATCAATTCATATTAAGGTTTCGACCACGGCCCTCGCGCTGGTTTTCGAGATAATCGCGAATAACCCTAATCGCTCCCAAAATTTTCATAGTACCGCGAGTGTTCAGAGTCCTTCCGCACCATCGGCGAACACAAAGTCGTCCGATCTTCGAAAACGACCACTGATCCTTGCGTGTTGTGACATTGCGATCAATTCATATTAAGGTTTCGACCTCGGCCCTCGCGCTGGTTTTCGAGAAAATCGCGAATAACCCTAATCGCTCCCAAAATTTTCATAGTACCGCGAGTGTTCAGAGTCCTTCCGCACCATCGGCGAACACAAAGTCGTCCGATCTTCGAAAACGACCACTGATCCTTGCGTGTTGCGACATTGCGATCAATTCATATTAAGGTTTCGACCTTGGCCCTCGCGCTGGTTTTCAAGATAATCGCGAATAACCCTAATCGCTCCCAAAATTTTCATAGTACCGCGAGTGTTCAGAGTACTTCCGCACCATCGGCGAACACAAAGTCGTCCGATCTTCGAAAACGACAACTGATCCTTGCGTGTCGCGACATTGCGATCAATTCATTTTAAGGTTTCGACCCCGGTTGTCGCGCTGGTTTTCGAGATAATCGCGAATAACGGCAATCGCTCCCAATATTTTCAAAGTACCGCGAGTTTTCAGAGTCCATCCGCACCATCGTCCTAACGCAAAATTGAATGATCGTCGAAAACGAACACTGATCCTTGCGTGTTGCGACATTGCGATCAATTCATATTAAGGTTTCGACCCCGGTCGTCGGGCTGGTTTTCGAGATAATCGCGAATAACCGCAATCGCTCCGAAAATTTTCAAAGTCCCGCGAGTTTTCAGAGTTCTTCCGCACCATCGTCCGAACACAAAGTCGTCCGATTTTCGAAAACGACCACTGATCCTTGTGTGTGCGACATTGCGATCAATTCATATTAAGGTTTCGACCCCGGTCGTCGCGCTGGTTTTCGAGAAAATCGCGAATAACCCTAATCGCTCCCAAAATTTTCATAGTACCGCGAGTGTTCAGAGTCCTTCCGCACCATCGGCGAACACAAAGTCGTCCGATCTTCGAAAACGACAACTGATCCTTGCGTGTCGCGACATTGCGATCAATTCATTTTGAGGTTTCGACCCCGGTTGTCGCGCTGGTTTTCGAGATAATCGCGAATAACCGCAATCGCTCCCAAAATTTTCAAAGTACCGCGAGTGTTCAGAGTCCTTCCGCACCATCGGCGAACACAAAGTCGTCCGATTTTCGAAAACGACCACTGATCCTTGCGTGTGCGACATTGCGATCAATTCATATTAAGGTTTCGACCCCGGTCGTCGCGCTGGTTTTCGAGATAATCGCGAAAAACCGCAATCGCTCCCAAAATTTTCAAAGTACCGCGAGTTTTCAGAGTCCTTCCGCACCATCGTCCGAACACAAAGTCGTCCGATCTACGAAAACGACCACTAATCCTTGCGTGTGCGACATTGCGATCAATTCATATTAAGGTTTCGACCTCGGCCCTCGCGCTGGTATTCGAGAAAATCGCGAATAACCCTAATCGCTCCCAAAATTTTCATAGTACCGCGAGTGTTCAGAGTCCTTCCGCACCATCGGCGAACACAAAGTCGTCCGATCTTCGAAAACGACCACTGATCCTTGCGTGTTGCGACATTGCGATCAATTCATATTAAGGTTTCGACCTCGGCCCTCGCGCTGGTTTTCGAGAAAATCGCGAATAACCCTAATCGCTCCCAAAATTTTCATAGTACCGCGAGTGTTCAGAGTCCTTCCGCACCATCGTCCGAACACAAAGTCGTCCGATCTTCGAAAACGACCACTGATCCTTGCGTGTCGCGACATTGCGATCAATTCATATTAAGGTTTCGACCACAACCCTCGCGCTTGTTTTCGAGAAAATCGCGAATAATCATAGTCGCTCCCAAAATTTTGAATGTACCGCGAGTTGTCAGAGTCCTTCCGCACCATCGGCGAACACAAAGTCGTCCGATCTACGAAAACGACCACTGATCCTTGCGTGTGCGACATTGCGATCAATTCATATTAAGGTTTCGACCTCGGCCCTCGCGCTGGTTTTCGAGAAAATCGCGATTAACCCTAATCGCTCCCAAAATTTGCATAGTACCGCGAGTGTTCAGAGTCCTTCCGCACCATCGGTGAACACAAAGTCGTCCGATCTTCGAAAACGACCACTGATCCTTGCGTGTTGCGACATTGCGATCAATTCATATTAAGGTTTCGACCACAACCCTCGCGCTTGTTTTCGAGAAAATCGCGAATAACCCTAATCGCTCCCAAAATTTTCATAGTACCGCGAGTGTTCAGAGTACTTCCGCACCATCGGCGAACACAAAGTCGTCCGATCTTCGAAAACGACAACTGATCCTTGCGTGTCGCGACATTGCGATCAATTCATATTAAGGTTTCGACCTCGGCCCTCGCGCTGGTTTTCGTGATAATCGCAAATAACCCTAATCGCTCCCAACATTTTCAAAGTACCGCGAGTTTTCAGAGTCCTTCCGCACCATCGGCGAACACAAAGTCGTCCGATCTTCGAAAACGACCACTGATCCTTGCGTGTGCGACATTGCGATCAATTCATATTAAGGTTTCGACCCCGGTCGTCGCGCTGGTTTTCGAGATAATCGCGAATAACCGCAATCGCTCCCAAAATTTTCAAAGTACCGCGAGTTTTCAGAGTCCTTCCGCACCATCGTCCTAACACATAGTTGCCTGATCGTCAAAAACGACCACTGATCCTTGCGTGTGCGACATTGCGATCAATTCATATTAAGGTTTCGACCCCGGTCGTCGCGCTGGTTTTCGAGATAATCGCGAAAAACCGCAATCGCTCCCAAAATTTTCAAAGTACCGCGAGTTTTCAGAGTCCTTCCGCACCATCGGCGAACACAAAGTCGTCCGATCTTCGAAAACGACAACTGATCCTTGCGTGTCGCGACATTGCGATCAATTCCTTTTAAGGTTTCGACCCCGGTTGTCGCGCTGGTTTTCGAGATAATCGCGAATAACCGCAATCGCTCCCAAAATTTTCAAAGTCCCGCGAGTTTTCAGAGTCCTTCCGCACCATCTTCCGAACACAAAGTCGTCCGATTTTCGAAAACGACCACTGATCCTTGTGTGTTGCGACATTGCGATCAATTCATATTAAGGTTTCGACCCCGGTCGTCGCGCTGGTTTTCGAGATAATCGCGAAAAACCGCAATCGCTCCCAAAATTTTCAAAGTACCGCGAGTTTTCAGAGTCCTTCCGCACCATCGTCTGAACACAAAGTCGTCCGATCTTCGAAAACGACCACTGATCCTTGCGTGTGCGACATTGCGATCAATTCATATTAAGGTTTCGACCACGGCCCTCGCGCTGGTTTTCGAGATAATCGCGAATAACCCTAATCGCTCCCAAAATTTTCATAGTACCGCGAGTGTTCAGAGTCCTTCCGCACCATCGGCGAACACAAAGTCGTCCGATCTTCGAAAACGACCACTGATCCTTGCGTGTTGTGACATTGCGATCAATTCATATTAAGGTTTCGACCTCGGCCCTCGCGCTGGTTTTCGAGAAAATCGCGAATAACCCTAATCGCTCCCAAAATTTTCATAGTACCGCGAGTGTTCAGAGTCCTTCCGCACCATCGGCGAACACAAAGTCGTCCGATCTTCGAAAACGACCACTGATCCTTGCGTGTTGCGACATTGCGATCAATTCATATTAAGGTTTCGACCTTGGCCCTCGCGCTGGTTTTCAAGATAATCGCGAATAACCCTAATCGCTCCCAAAATTTTCATAGTACCGCGAGTGTTCAGAGTACTTCCGCACCATCGGCGAACACAAAGTCGTCCGATCTTCGAAAACGACAACTGATCCTTGCGTGTCGCGACATTGCGATCAATTCATTTTAAGGTTTCGACCCCGGTTGTCGCGCTGGTTTTCGAGATAATCGCGAATAACGGCAATCGCTCCCAATATTTTCAAAGTACCGCGAGTTTTCAGAGTCCATCCGCACCATCGTCCTAACGCAAAATTGAATGATCGTCGAAAACGAACACTGATCCTTGCGTGTTGCGACATTGCGATCAATTCATATTAAGGTTTCGACCCCGGTTGTCGGGCTGGTTTTCGAGATAATCGCGAATAACCGCAATCGCTCCGAAAATTTTCAAAGTCCCGCGAGTTTTCAGAATTCTTCCGCACCATCGTCCGAACACAAAGTCGTCCGATTTTCGAAAACGACCACTGATCCTTGTGTGTGCGACATTGCGATCAATTCATATTAAGGTTTCGACCCCGGTCGTCGCGCTGGTTTTCGAGAAAATCGCGAATAACCCTAATCGCTCCCAAAATTTTCATAGTACCGCGAGTGTTCAGAGTCCTTCCGCACCATCGGCGAACACAAAGTCGTCCGATCTTCGAAAACGACAACTGATCCTTGCGTGTCGCGACATTGCGATCAATTCATTTTGAGGTTTCGACCCCGGTTGTCGCGCTGGTTTTCGAGATAATCGCGAATAACCGCAATCGCTCCCAAAATTTTCAAAGTACCGCGAGTGTTCAGAGTCCTTCCGCACCATCGGCGAACACAAAGTCGTCCGATTTTCGAAAACGACCACTGATCCTTGCGTGTGCGACATTGCGATCAATTCATATTAAGGTTTCGACCCCGGTCGTCGCGCTGGTTTTCGAGATAATCGCGAAAAACCGCAATCGCTCCCAAAATTTTCAAAGTACCGCGAGTTTTCAGAGTCCTTCCGCACCATCGTCCGAACACAAAGTCGTCCGATCTACGAAAACGACCACTAATCCTTGCGTGTGCGACATTGCGATCAATTCATATTAAGGTTTCGACCTCGGCCCTCGCGCTGGTATTCGAGAAAATCGCGAATAACCCTAATCGCTCCCAAAATTTTCATAGTACCGCGAGTGTTCAGAGTCCTTCCGCACCATCGGTGAACACAAAGTCGTCCGATCTTCGAAAACGACCACTGATCCTTGCGTGTGCGACATTGCGATCAATTCATATTAAGGTTTCGACCACGGCCCTCGCGCTGGTTTTCGAGATAATCGCGAATAACCCTAATCGCTCCCAACATTTTCAAAGTACCGCGAGTTTTCAGAGTCCTTCCGCACCATCGGCGAACACAAAGTCGTCCGATCTTCGAAAACGACCACTGATCCTTGCGTGTGCGACATTGCGATCAATTCATATTAAGGTTTCGACCCCGGTAGTCGCGCTGGTTTTCGAGATAATCGCGAAAAACCGCAATCGCTCCCAAAATTTTCAAAGTACCGCGAGTTTTCAGAGTCCTTCCGCACCATCGTCCGAACACAAAGTCGTCCGATCTACGAAAACGACCACTGATCCTTGCGTGTGCGACATTGCGATCAATTCATATTAAGGTTTCGACCTCGGCCCTCGCGCTGGTTTTCGAGAAAATCGCGAATAACCCTAATCGCTCCCAAAATTTTCATAGTACCGCGAGTGTTCAGAGTCCTTCCGCACCATCGTCCGAACACAAAGTCGTCCGATCTTCGAAAACGACCACAGATCCTTGCGTGTCGCGACATTGCGATCAATTCATATTAAGGTTTCGACCACAACCCTCGCGCTTGTTTTCGAGAAAATCGCGAATAATCATAGTCGCTCGCAAAATTTTCAATGTACCGCGAGTTGTCAGA
Source organism: Andrena marginata (assembly GCA_963932335.1). Taxonomy (NCBI): domain Eukaryota; kingdom Metazoa; phylum Arthropoda; class Insecta; order Hymenoptera; family Andrenidae; genus Andrena; species Andrena marginata. The sequence continues at coordinate 408,177 of CAWVQI010000172.1, read as the reverse complement.
GTCCTTCCGCACCATCGGCGAACACAAAGTCGTCCGATCTTCGAAAACGACAACTGATCCTTGCGTGTCGCGACATTGCGATCAATTCATTTTAAGGTTTCGACCCCGGTTGTCGCGCTGGTTTTCGAGATAATCGCGAATAACCGCAATCGCTCCCAAAATTTTCAAAGTACCGCGAGTTTTCAGAGTCCATCCGCACCATCGTCCTAACGCAAAGTTGAATGATCGTCGAAAACGAACACTGATCCTTGCGTGTTGCGACATTGCGATCAATTCATATTAAAGTTTCGACCCCGGTCGTCGGGCTGGTTTTCGAGATAATCGCGAATAACCGCAATCGCTCCGAAAATTTTCAAAGTCCCGCGAGTTTTCAGAGTCCTTTCGCACCATCGTCCGAACACAAAGTCGTCCGATTTTCGAAAACGACCACTGATCCTTGTGTGTTGCGACATTGCGATCAATTCATATTAAGGTTTCGACCTCGGCCCTCGCGCTGGTTTTCGAGAAAATCGCGAATAACCCTAATCGCTCCCAAAATTTTCATAGTACCGCGAGTGTTCAGAGTCCTTCCGCACCATCGGTGAACACAAAGTCGTCCGATCTTCGAAAACGACCACTGATCCTTGCGTGTGCGACATTGCGATCAATTCATATTAAGGTTTCGACCTCGGCCCTCGCGCTGGTTTTCGAGAAAATCGCGAATAACCCTAATCGCTCCCAAAATTTTCATAGTACCGCGAGTGTTCAGAGTCCTTCCGCACCATCGGCGAACACAAAGTCGTCCGATCTTCGAAAACGACCACTGATCCTTGCGTGTTGCGACATTGCGATCAATTCATATTAAGGTTTCGACCTCGGCCCTCGCGCTGGTTTTCGAGAAAATCGCGAATAACCCTAATCGCTCCCAAAATTTTCATAGTACCGCGAGTGTTCAGAGTCCTTCCGCACCATCGGCGAACACAAAGTCGTCCGATCTTCGAAAACGACCACTGATCCTTGCGTGTTGCGACATTGCGATCAATTCATATTAAGGTTTCGACCTCGGCCCTCGCGCTGGTTTTCGAGAAAATCGCGAATAACCCTAATCGCTCCCAAAATTTTCATAGTACCGCGAGTGTTCAGAGTCCTTCCGCACCATCGTCCGAACACAAAGTCGTCCGATCTTCGAAAACGACCACTGATCCTTGCGTGTCGCGACATTGCGATCAATTCATATTAAGGTTTCGACCACAACCCTCGCGCTTGTTTTCGAGAAAATCGCGAATAATCATAGTCGCTCCCAAAATTTTGAATGTACCGCGAGTTGTCAGAGTCCTTCCGCACCATCGGCGAACACAAAGTCGTCCGATCTTCGAAAACGACCACTGATCCTTGCGTGTGCGACATTGCGATCAATTCATATTAAGGTTTCGACCTCGGCCCTCGCGCTGGTTTCGAGAAAATCGCGAATAACCCTAATCGCTCCCAAAATTTTCATAGTACCGCGAGTGTTCAGAGTTCTTCCGCACCATCGTCCGAACACAAAGTCGTCCGATCTACGAAAACGACCACTGATCCTTGCGTGTGCGACATTGCGATCAATTCATATTAAGGTTTCGACCTCGGCCCTCGCGCTGGTATTCGAGAAAATCGCGAATAACCCTAATCGCTCCCAAAATTTTCATAGTACCGCGAGTGTTCAGAGTCCTTCCGCACCATCGGTGAACACAAAGTCGTCCGATCTTCGAAAACGACCACTGATCCTTGCGTGTGCGACATTGCGATCAATTCATATTAAGGTTTCGACCACGGCCCTCGCGCTGGTTTTCGAGATAATCGCGAATAACCCTAATCGCTCCCAACATTTTCAAAGTACCGCGAGTGTTCAGAGTCCTTCCGCACCATCGTCCGAACACAAAGTCGACCGATCTTCGAAAACGACCACTGATCCTTGCGTGTCGCGACATTGCGATCAATTCATATTAAGGTTTCGACCACAACCCTCGAGCTTGTTTTCGAGAAAATCGCGAATAATCATAGTCGCTCCCAAAATTTTCAATGTACCGCGAGTTGTCAGAGTCCTTCCGCACCATCGGCGAACACAAAGTCGTCCGATCTTCGAAAACGACAACTGATCCTTGCGTGTCGCGACATTGCGATCAATTCATTTTAAGGTTTCGACCCCGGTTGTCGCGCTGGTTTTCGAGATAATCGCGAAAAACCGCAATCGCTCCCAAAATTTTCAAAGTACCGCGAGTGTTCAGAGTCCTTCCGCACCATCGGCGAACACAAAGTCGTCCGATCTTCGAAAACGACCACTGATCCTTGCGTGTTGCGACATTGCGATCAATTCATATTAAGGTTTCGACCTTGGCCCTCGCGCTGGTTTTCGAGATAATCGCGAATAACCCTAATCGCTCCCAAAATTTTCATAGTACCGCGAGTGTTCAGAGTACTTCCGCACCATCGGCGAACACAAAGTCGTCCGATCTTCGAAAACGACAACTGATCCTTGCGTGTCGCGACATTGCGATCAATTCATTTTAAGGTTTCGACCCCGGTTGTCGCGCTGGTTTTCGAGATAATCGCGAATAACCGCAATCGCTCCCAATATTTTCAAAGTACCGCGAGTTTTCAGAGTCCATCCGCACCATCGTCCTAACGCAAAGTTGAATGATCGTCGAAAACGAACACTGATCCTTGCGTGTTGCGACATTGCGATCAATTCATATTAAGGTTTCGACCCCGGTCGTCGGGCTGGTATTCGAGATAATCGCGAATAACCGCAATCGCTCCGAAAATTTTCAAAGTCCCGCGAGTTTTCAGAGTTCTTCCGCACCATCGTCCGAACACAAAGTCGTCCGATTTTCGAAAACGACCACTGATCCTTGTGTGTGCGACATTGCGATCAATTCATATTAAGGTTTCGACCCCGGTCGTCGCGCTGGTTTTCGAGAAAATCGCGAATAACCCTAATCGCTCCCAAAATTTTCATAGTACCGCGAGTGTTCAGAGTCCTTCCGCACCATCGGCGAACACAAAGTCGTCCGATCTTCGAAAACGACAACTGATCCTTGCGTGTCGCGACATTGCGATCAATTCATTTTGAGGTTTCGACCCCGGTTGTCGCGCTGGTTTTCGAGATAATCGCGAATAACCGCAATCGCTCCCAAAATTTTCAAAGTACCGCGAGTTTTCAGAGTCCATCCGCACCATCGTCCTAACGCAAAGTTGAATGATCGTCGAAAACGAACACTGATCCTTGCGTGTTGCGACATTGCGATCAATTCATATTAAAGTTTCGACCCCGGTCGTCGGGCTGGTTTTCGAGATAATCGCGAATAACCGCAATCGCTCCGAAAATTTTCAAAGTCCCGCGAGTTTTCAGAGTCCTTTCGCACCATCGTCCGAACACAAAGTCGTCCGATTTTCGAAAACGACCACTGATCCTTGTGTGTTGTGACATTGCGATCAATTCATATTAAGGTTTCGACCCCGGTCGTCGCGCTGGTTTTCGAGATAATCGCGAAAAACCGCTATCGCTCCCAAAATTTTCAAAGTACCGCGAGTTTTCAGAGTCCTTCCGCACCATCGTCCGAACACAAAGTCGTCCGATCTTCGAAAACGACCACTGATCCTTGCGTGTGCGACATTGCGATCAATTCATATTAAGGTTTCGACCACGGCCCTCGCGCTGGTTTTCGAGATAATCGCGAATAACCCTAATCGCTCCCAAAATTTTCATAGTACCGCGAGTGTTCAGAGTCCTTCCGCACCATCGGCGAACACAAAGTCGTCCGATCTTCGAAAACGACAACTGATCCTTGCGTGTCGCGACATTGCGATCAATTCATTTTAAGGTTTCGACCCCGGTTGTCGCGCTGGTTTTCGAGATAATCGCGAAAAACCGCAATCGCTCCCAAAATTTTCAAAGTACCACGAGTTTTCAGAGTCCTTCCGCACCATCGTCCGAACACAAAGTCGTCCGATCTACGAAAACGACCACTGATCCTTGCGTGTGCGACATTGCGATCAATTCATATTAAGGTTTCGTCCTCGGCCCTCGCGCTGGCTTTCGAGAAAATCGCGAATAACCCTAATCGCTCCCAAAATTTTCATAGTACCGCGAGTGTTCAGAGTCCTTCCGCACCATCGGTGAACACAAAGTCGTCCGATCTTCGAAAACGACCACTGATCCTTGCGTGTGCGACATTGCGATCAATTCATATTAAGGTTTCGACCTCGGCCCTCGCGCTGGTTTTCGAGAAAATCGCGAATAACCCTAATCGCTCCCAAAATTTTCATAGTACCGCGAGTGTTCAGAGTCCTTCCGCACCATCGGCGAACACAAAGTCGTCCGATCTTCGAAAACGACCACTGATCCTTGCGTGTTGCGACATTGCGATCAATTCATATTAAGGTTTCGACCTCGGCCCTCGCGCTGGTTTTCGAGAAAATCGCGAATAACCCTAATCGCTCCCAAAATTTTCATAGTACCGCGAGTGTTCAGAGTCCTTCCGCACCATCGGCGAACACAAAGTCGTCCGATCTTCGAAAACGACCACTGATCCTTGCGTTTTGCGACATTGCGATCAATTCATATTAAGGTTTCGACCTCGGCCCTCGCGCTGGTTTTCGAGAAAATCGCGAATAACCCTAATCGCTCCCAAAATTTTCATAGTACCGCGAGTGTTCAGAGTCCTTCCGCACCATCGTCCGAACACAAAGTCGTCCGATCTTCGAAAACGACCACTGATCCTTGCGTGTCGCGACATTGCGATCAATTCATATTAAGGTTTCGACCACAACCCTCGCGCTTGTTTTCGAGAAAATCGCGAATAATCATAGTCGCTCCCAAAATTTTCAATGTACCGCGAGTTGTCAGAGTCCTTCCGCACCATCGGCGAACACAAAGTCGTCCGATCTTCGAAAACGACCACTGATCCTTGCGTGTTGCGACATTGCGATCAATTCATATTAAGGTTTCGACCTCGGCCCTCGCGCTGGTTTTCGTGATAATCGCAAATAACCCTAATCGCTCCCAACATTTTCAAAGTACCGCGAGTTTTCAGAGTCTTTCCGCACCATCGGCGAACACAAAGTCGTCCGATCTTCGAAAACGACCACTGATCCTTGCGTGTGCGACATTGCGATCAATTCATATTAAGGTTTCGACCCCGGTCGTCGCGCTGGTTTTCGAGATAATCGCGAATAACCGCAATCGCTCCCAAAATTTTCAAAGTACCGCGAGTTTTCAGAGTCCTTCCGCACCATCGTCCTAACACATAGTTGCCTGATCGTCAAAAACGACCACTGATCCTTGCGTGTGCGACATTGCGATCAATTCATATTAAGGTTTCGACCCCGGTCGTCGCGCTGGTTTTCGAGATAATCGCGAAAAACCGCAATCGCTCCCAAAATTTTCAAAGTACCGCGAGTTTTCAGAGTCCTTCCGCACCATCTTCCGAACACAAAGTCGTCCGATTTTCGAAAACGACCACTGATCCTTGTGTGTTGCGACATTGCGATCAATTCATATTAAGGTTTCGACCCCGGTCGTCGCGCTGGTTTTCGGGATAATCGCGAAAAACCGCAATCGCTCCCAAAATTTTCAAAGTACCGCGAGTTTTCAGAGTTCTTCCGCACCATCGTCCGAACACAAAGTCGTCCGATCTTCGAAAACGACCACTGATCCTTGCGTGTGCGACATTGCGATCAATTCATATTAAGGTTTCGACCTCGGCCCTCGCGCTGGTATTCGAGAAAATCGCGAATAACCCTAATCGCTCCCAAAATTTTCATAGTACCGCGAGTGTTCAGAGTCCTTCCGCACCATCGGTGAACACAAAGTCGTCCGATCTTCGAAAACGACCACTGATCCTTGCGTGTGCGACATTGCGATCAATTCATATTAAGGTTTCGACCTCGGCCCTCGCGCTGGTTTTCGAGAAAATCGCGAATAACCCTAATCGCTCCCAAAATTTTCATAGTACCGCGAGTGTTCAGAGTCCTTCCGCACCATCGGCGAACACAAAGTCGTCCGATCTTCGAAAACGACCACTGATCCTTGCGTTTTGCGACATTGCGATCAATTCATATTAAGGTTTCGACCTCGGCCCTCGCGCTGGTTTTCGAGAAAATCGCGAATAACCCTAATCGCTCCCAAAATTTTCATAGTACCGCGAGTGTTCAGAGTCCTTCCGCACCATCGTCCGAACACAAAGTCGTCCGATCTTCGAAAACGACCACTGATCCTTGCGTGTCGCGACATTGCGATCAATTCATATTAAGGTTTCGACCACAACCCTCGCGCTTGTTTTCGAGAAAATCGCGAATAACCCTAATCGCTCCCAAAATTTTCATAGTACCGCGAGTGTTCAGAGTCCTTCCGCACCATCGGTGAACACAAAGTCGTCCGATCTTCGAAAACGACCACTGATCCTTGCGTGTGCGACATTGCGATCAATTCATATTAAGGTTTCGACCACGGCCCTCGCGCTGGTTTTCGAGATAATCGCGAATAACCCTAATCGCTCCCAACATTTTCAAAGTACCGCGAGTGTTCAGAGTCCTTCCGCACCATCGTCCGAACACAAAGTCGACCGATCTTCGAAAACGACCACTGATCCTTGCGTGTCGCGACATTGCGATCAATTCATATTAAGGTTTCGACCACAACCCTCGAGCTTGTTTTCGAGAAAATCGCGAATAATCATAGTCGCTCCCAAAATTTTCAATGTACCGCGAGTTGTCAGAGTCCTTCCGCACCATCGGCGAACACAAAGTCGTCCGATCTTCGAAAACGACAACTGATCCTTGCGTGTCGCGACATTGCGATCAATTCATTTTAAGGTTTCGACCCCGGTTGTCGCGCTGGTTTTCGAGATAATCGCGAAAAACCGCAATCGCTCCCAAAATTTTCAAAGTACCGCGAGTGTTCAGAGTCCTTCCGCACCATCGGCGAACACAAAGTCGTCCGATCTTCGAAAACGACCACTGATCCTTGCGTGTTGCGACATTGCGATCAATTCATATTAAGGTTTCGACCTTGGCCCTCGCGCTGGTTTTCGAGATAATCGCGAATAACCCTAATCGCTCCCAAAATTTTCATAGTACCGCGAGTGTTCAGAGTACTTCCGCACCATCGGCGAACACAAAGTCGTCCGATCTTCGAAAACGACAACTGATCCTTGCGTGTCGCGACATTGCGATCAATTCATTTTAAGGTTTCGACCCCGGTTGTCGCGCTGGTTTTCGAGATAATCGCGAATAACCGCAATCGCTCCCAATATTTTCAAAGTACCGCGAGTTTTCAGAGTCCATCCGCACCATCGTCCTAACGCAAAGTTGAATGATCGTCGAAAACGAACACTGATCCTTGCGTGTTGCGACATTGCGATCAATTCATATTAAGGTTTCGACCCCGGTCGTCGGGCTGGTATTCGAGATAATCGCGAATAACCGCAATCGCTCCGAAAATTTTCAAAGTCCCGCGAGTTTTCAGAGTTCTTCCGCACCATCGTCCGAACACAAAGTCGTCCGATTTTCGAAAACGACCACTGATCCTTGTGTGTGCGACATTGCGATCAATTCATATTAAGGTTTCGACCCCGGTCGTCGCGCTGGTTTTCGAGAAAATCGCGAATAACCCTAATCGCTCCCAAAATTTTCATAGTACCGCGAGTGTTCAGAGTCCTTCCGCACCATCGGCGAACACAAAGTCGTCCGATCTTCGAAAACGACAACTGATCCTTGCGTGTCGCGACATTGCGATCAATTCATTTTGAGGTTTCGACCCCGGTTGTCGCGCTGGTTTTCGAGATAATCGCGAATAACCGCAATCGCTCCCAAAATTTTCAAAGTACCGCGAGTTTTCAGAGTCCATCCGCACCATCGTCCTAACGCAAAGTTGAATGATCGTCGAAAACGAACACTGATCCTTGCGTGTTGCGACATTGCGATCAATTCATATTAAAGTTTCGACCCCGGTCGTCGGGCTGGTTTTCGAGATAATCGCGAATAACCGCAATCGCTCCGAAAATTTTCAAAGTCCCGCGAGTTTTCAGAGTCCTTTCGCACCATCGTCCGAACACAAAGTCGTCCGATTTTCGAAAACGACCACTGATCCTTGTGTGTTGTGACATTGCGATCAATTCATATTAAGGTTTCGACCCCGGTCGTCGCGCTGGTTTTCGAGATAATCGCGAAAAACCGCTATCGCTCCCAAAATTTTCAAAGTACCGCGAGTTTTCAGAGTCCTTCCGCACCATCGTCCGAACACAAAGTCGTCCGATCTTCGAAAACGACCACTGATCCTTGCGTGTGCGACATTGCGATCAATTCATATTAAGGTTTCGACCACGGCCCTCGCGCTGGTTTTCGAGATAATCGCGAATAACCCTAATCGCTCCCAAAATTTTCATAGTACCGCGAGTGTTCAGAGTCCTTCCGCACCATCGGCGAACACAAAGTCGTCCGATCTTCGAAAACGACAACTGATCCTTGCGTGTCGCGACATTGCGATCAATTCATTTTAAGGTTTCGACCCCGGTTGTCGCGCTGGTTTTCGAGATAATCGCGAAAAACCGCAATCGCTCCCAAAATTTTCAAAGTACCACGAGTTTTCAGAGTCCTTCCGCACCATCGTCCGAACACAAAGTCGTCCGATCTACGAAAACGACCACTGATCCTTGCGTGTGCGACATTGCGATCAATTCATATTAAGGTTTCGTCCTCGGCCCTCGCGCTGGCTTTCGAGAAAATCGCGAATAACCCTAATCGCTCCCAAAATTTTCATAGTACCGCGAGTGTTCAGAGTCCTTCCGCACCATCGGTGAACACAAAGTCGTCCGATCTTCGAAAACGACCACTGATCCTTGCGTGTGCGACATTGCGATCAATTCATATTAAGGTTTCGACCTCGGCCCTCGCGCTGGTTTTCGAGAAAATCGCGAATAACCCTAATCGCTCCCAAAATTTTCATAGTACCGCGAGTGTTCAGAGTCCTTCCGCACCATCGGCGAACACAAAGTCGTCCGATCTTCGAAAACGACCACTGATCCTTGCGTGTTGCGACATTGCGATCAATTCATATTAAGGTTTCGACCTCGGCCCTCGCGCTGGTTTTCGAGAAAATCGCGAATAACCCTAATCGCTCCCAAAATTTTCATAGTACCGCGAGTGTTCAGAGTCCTTCCGCACCATCGGCGAACACAAAGTCGTCCGATCTTCGAAAACGACCACTGATCCTTGCGTTTTGCGACATTGCGATCAATTCATATTAAGGTTTCGACCTCGGCCCTCGCGCTGGTTTTCGAGAAAATCGCGAATAACCCTAATCGCTCCCAAAATTTTCATAGTACCGCGAGTGTTCAGAGTCCTTCCGCACCATCGTCCGAACACAAAGTCGTCCGATCTTCGAAAACGACCACTGATCCTTGCGTGTCGCGACATTGCGATCAATTCATATTAAGGTTTCGACCACAACCCTCGCGCTTGTTTTCGAGAAAATCGCGAATAATCATAGTCGCTCCCAAAATTTTCAATGTACCGCGAGTTGTCAGAGTCCTTCCGCACCATCGGCGAACACAAAGTCGTCCGATCTTCGAAAACGACCACTGATCCTTGCGTGTTGCGACATTGCGATCAATTCATATTAAGGTTTCGACCTCGGCCCTCGCGCTGGTTTTCGTGATAATCGCAAATAACCCTAATCGCTCCCAACATTTTCAAAGTACCGCGAGTTTTCAGAGTCTTTCCGCACCATCGGCGAACACAAAGTCGTCCGATCTTCGAAAACGACCACTGATCCTTGCGTGTGCGACATTGCGATCAATTCATATTAAGGTTTCGACCCCGGTCGTCGCGCTGGTTTTCGAGATAATCGCGAATAACCGCAATCGCTCCCAAAATTTTCAAAGTACCGCGAGTTTTCAGAGTCCTTCCGCACCATCGTCCTAACACATAGTTGCCTGATCGTCAAAAACGACCACTGATCCTTGCGTGTGCGACATTGCGATCAATTCATATTAAGGTTTCGACCCCGGTCGTCGCGCTGGTTTTCGAGATAATCGCGAAAAACCGCAATCGCTCCCAAAATTTTCAAAGTACCGCGAGTTTTCAGAGTCCTTCCGCACCATCTTCCGAACACAAAGTCGTCCGATTTTCGAAAACGACCACTGATCCTTGTGTGTTGCGACATTGCGATCAATTCATATTAAGGTTTCGACCCCGGTCGTCGCGCTGGTTTTCGGGATAATCGCGAAAAACCGCAATCGCTCCCAAAATTTTCAAAGTACCGCGAGTTTTCAGAGTTCTTCCGCACCATCGTCCGAACACAAAGTCGTCCGATCTTCGAAAACGACCACTGATCCTTGCGTGTGCGACATTGCGATCAATTCATATTAAGGTTTCGACCTCGGCCCTCGCGCTGGTATTCGAGAAAATCGCGAATAACCCTAATCGCTCCCAAAATTTTCATAGTACCGCGAGTGTTCAGAGTCCTTCCGCACCATCGGTGAACACAAAGTCGTCCGATCTTCGAAAACGACCACTGATCCTTGCGTGTGCGACATTGCGATCAATTCATATTAAGGTTTCGACCTCGGCCCTCGCGCTGGTTTTCGAGAAAATCGCGAATAACCCTAATCGCTCCCAAAATTTTCATAGTACCGCGAGTGTTCAGAGTCCTTCCGCACCATCGGCGAACACAACGTCGTCCGATCTTCGAAAACGACCACTGATCCTTGCGTGTTGCGACATTGCGATCAATTCATATTAAGGTTTCGACCTCGGCCCTCGCGCTGGTTTTCGAGAAAATCGCGAATAACCCTAATCGCTCCCAAAATTTTCATAGTACCGCGAGTGTTCAGAGTCCTTCCGCACCATCGTCCGAACACAAAGTCGTCCGATCTTCGAAAACGACCACTGATCCTTGCGTGTCGCGACATTGCGATCAATTCATATTAAGGTTTCGACCACAACCCTCGCGCTTGTTTTCGAGAAAATCGCGAATAACCCTAATCGCTCCCAAAATTTTCATAGTACCGCGAGTGTTCAGAGTACTTCCGCACCATCGGCGAACACAAAGTCGCCCGATCTTCGAAAACGACAACTGATCCTTGCGTGTCGCGACATTGCGATCAATTCATATTAAGGTTTCGACCTCGGCCCTCGCGCTGGTTTTCGTGATAATCGCAAATAACCCTAATCGCTCCCAACATTTTCAAAGTACCGCGAGTTTTCAGAGTCCTTCCGCACCATCGGCGAACACAAAGTCGTCCGATCTTCGAAAACGACCACTGATCCTTGCGTGTGCGACATTGCGATCAATTCATATTAAGGTTTCGACGCCGGTCGTCGCGCTGGTTTTCGAGATAATCGCGAATAACCGCAATCGCTCCCAAAATTTTCAAAGTACCGCGAGTTTTCAGAGTCCTTCCGCACCATCGTCCTAACACATAGTTGCCTGATCGTCAAAAACGACCACTGATCCTTGCGTGTGCGACATTGCGATCAATTCATATTAAGGTTTCGACCCCGGTCGTCGCGCTGGTTTTCGAGATAATCGCGAAAAACCGCAATCGCTCCCAAAATTTTCAAAGTACCGCGAGTTTTCAGAGTCCTTCCGCACCATCGGCGAACACAAAGTCGTCCGATCTTCGAAAACGACAACTGATCCTTGCGTGTCGCGACATTGCGATCAATTCATTTTAAGGTTTCGACCCCGGTTGTCGCGCTGGTTTTCGAGATAATCGCGAATAACCGCAATCGCTCCCAAAATTTTCAAAGTCCCGCGAGTTTTCAGAGTCCTTCCGCACCATCTTCCGAACACAAAGTCGTCCGATTTTCGAAAACGACCACTGATCCTTGTGTGTTGCGACATTGCGATCAATTCATATTAAGGTTTCGACCCCGGTCGTCGCGCTGGTTTTCGAGATAATCGCGAAAAACCGCAATCGCTCCCAAAATTTTCAAAGTACCGCGAGTTTTCAGAGTCCTTCCGCACCATCGTCTGAACACAAAGTCGTCCGATCTTCGAAAACGACCACTGATCCTTGCGTGTGCGACATTGCGATCAATTCATATTAAGGTTTCGACCACGGCCCTCGCGCTGGTTTTCGAGATAATCGCGAATAACCCTAATCGCTCCCAAAATTTTCATAGTACCGCGAGTGTTCAGAGTCCTTCCGCACCATCGGCGAACACAAAGTCGTCCGATCTTCGAAAACGACCACTGATCCTTGCGTGTTGTGACATTGCGATCAATTCATATTAAGGTTTCGACCTCGGCCCTCGCGCTGGTTTTCGAGAAAATCGCGAATAACCCTAATCGCTCCCAAAATTTTCATAGTACCGCGAGTGTTCAGAGTCCTTCCGCACCATCGGCGAACACAAAGTCGTCCGATCTTCGAAAACGACCACTGATCCTTGCGTGTTGCGACATTGCGATCAATTCATATTAAGGTTTCGACCTTGGCCCTCGCGCTGGTTTTCAAGATAATCGCGAATAACCCTAATCGCTCCCAAAATTTTCATAGTACCGCGAGTGTTCAGAGTACTTCCGCACCATCGGCGAACACAAAGTCGTCCGATCTTCGAAAACGACAACTGATCCTTGCGTGTCGCGACATTGCGATCAATTCATTTTAAGGTTTCGACCCCGGTTGTCGCGCTGGTTTTCGAGATAATCGCGAATAACGGCAATCGCTCCCAATATTTTCAAAGTACCGCGAGTTTTCAGAGTCCATCCGCACCATCGTCCTAACGCAAAATTGAATGATCGTCGAAAACGAACACTGATCCTTGCGTGTTGCGACATTGCGATCAATTCATATTAAGGTTTCGACCCCGGTCGTCGGGCTGGTTTTCGAGATAATCGCGAATAACCGCAATCGCTCCGAAAATTTTCAAAGTCCCGCGAGTTTTCAGAGTTCTTCCGCACCATCGTCCGAACACAAAGTCGTCCGATTTTCGAAAACGACCACTGATCCTTGTGTGTGCGACATTGCGATCAATTCATATTAAGGTTTCGACCCCGGTCGTCGCGCTGGTTTTCGAGAAAATCGCGAATAACCCTAATCGCTCCCAAAATTTTCATAGTACCGCGAGTGTTCAGAGTCCTTCCGCACCATCGGCGAACACAAAGTCGTCCGATCTTCGAAAACGACAACTGATCCTTGCGTGTCGCGACATTGCGATCAATTCATTTTGAGGTTTCGACCCCGGTTGTCGCGCTGGTTTTCGAGATAATCGCGAATAACCGCAATCGCTCCCAAAATTTTCAAAGTACCGCGAGTGTTCAGAGTCCTTCCGCACCATCGGCGAACACAAAGTCGTCCGATTTTCGAAAACGACCACTGATCCTTGCGTGTGCGACATTGCGATCAATTCATATTAAGGTTTCGACCCCGGTCGTCGCGCTGGTTTTCGAGATAATCGCGAAAAACCGCAATCGCTCCCAAAATTTTCAAAGTACCGCGAGTTTTCAGAGTCCTTCCGCACCATCGTCCGAACACAAAGTCGTCCGATCTACGAAAACGACCACTAATCCTTGCGTGTGCGACATTGCGATCAATTCATATTAAGGTTTCGACCTCGGCCCTCGCGCTGGTATTCGAGAAAATCGCGAATAACCCTAATCGCTCCCAAAATTTTCATAGTACCGCGAGTGTTCAGAGTCCTTCCGCACCATCGGTGAACACAAAGTCGTCCGATCTTCGAAAACGACCACTGATCCTTGCGTGTGCGACATTGCGATCAATTCATATTAAGGTTTCGACCTCGGCCCTCGCGCTGGTTTCGAGAAAATCGCGAATAACCCTAATCGCTCCCAAAATTTTCATAGTACCGCGAGTGTTCAGAGTTCTTCCGCACCATCGTCCGAACACAAAGTCGTCCGATCTACGAAAACGACCACTGATCCTTGCGTGTGCGACATTGCGATCAATTCATATTAAGGTTTCGACCTCGGCCCTCGCGCTGGTATTCGAGAAAATCGCGAATAACCCTAATCGCTCCCAAAATTTTCATAGTACCGCGAGTGTTCAGAGTCCTTCCGCACCATCGGTGAACACAAAGTCGTCCGATCTTCGAAAACGACCACTGATCCTTGCGTGTGCGACATTGCGATCAATTCATATTAAGGTTTCGACCACGGCCCTCGCGCTGGTTTTCGAGATAATCGCGAATAACCCTAATCGCTCCCAACATTTTCAAAGTACCGCGAGTGTTCAGAGTCCTTCCGCACCATCGTCCGAACACAAAGTCGACCGATCTTCGAAAACGACCACTGATCCTTGCGTGTCGCGACATTGCGATCAATTCATATTAACGTTTCGACCACAACCCTCGCGCTTGTTTTCGAGAAAATCGCGAATAATCATAGTCGCTCCCAAAATTTTCAATGTACCGCGAGTTGTCAGAGTCCTTCCGCACCATCGGCGAACACAAAGTCGTCCGATCTTCGAAAACGACAACTGATCCTTGCGTGTCGCGACATTGCGATCAATTCATTTTAAGGTTTCGACCCCGGTTGTCGCGCTGGTTTTCGAGATAATCGCGAATAACCGCAATCGCTCCCAATATTTTCAAAGTACCGCGAGTTTTCAGAGTCCATCCGCACCATCGTCCTAACGCAAAGTTGAATGATCGTCGAAAACGAACACTGATCCTTGCGTGTTGCGACATTGCGATCAATTCATATTAAGGTTTCGACCCCGGTCGTCGGGCTGGTTTTCGAGATAATCGCGAATAACCGCAATCGCTCCGAAAATTTTCAAAGTCCCGCGAGTTTTCAGAGTTCTTCCGCACCATCGTCCGAACACAAAGTCGTCCGATTTTCGAAAACGACCACTGATCCTTGTGTGTGCGACATTGCGATCAATTCATATTAAGGTTTCGACCCCGGTCGTCGCGCTGGTTTTCGAGAAAATCGCGAATAACCCTAATCGCTCCCAAAATTTTCATAGTACCGCGAGTGTTCAGAGTCCTTCCGCACCATCGGCGAACACAAAGTCGTCCGATCTTCGAAAACGACAACTGATCCTTGCGTGTCGCGACATTGCGATCAATTCATTTTGAGGTTTCGACCCCGGTTGTCGCGCTGGTTTTCGAGATAATCGCGAATAACCGCAATCGCTCCCAAAATTTTCAAAGTACCGCGAGTGTTCAGAGTCCTTCCGCACCATCGGCGAACACAAAGTCGTCCGATTTTCGAAAACGACCACTGATCCTTGCGTGTGCGACATTGCGATCAATTCATATTAAGGTTTCGACCCCGGTTGTCGCGCTGGTTTTCGAGATAATCGCGAAAAACCGCAATCGCTCCCAAAATTTTCAAAGTACCGCGAGTTTTCAGAGTCCTTCCGCACCATCGTCCGAACACAAAGTCGTCCGATCTACGAAAACGACCACTGATCCTTGCGTGTGCGACATTGCGATCAATTCATATTAAGGTTTCGACCTCGGCCCTCGCGCTGGTATTCGAGAAAATCGCGAATAACCCTAATCGCTCCCAAAATTTTCATAGTACCGCGAGTGTTCAGAGTCCTTCCGCACCATCGGTGAACACAAAGTCGTCCGATCTTCGAAAACGACCACTGATCCTTGCGTGTGCGACATTGCGATCAATTCATATTAAGGTTTCGACCTCGGCCCTCGCGCTGGTTTTCGAGAAAATCGCGAATAACCCTAATCGCTCCCAAAATTTTCATAGTACCGCGAGTGTACAGAGTCCTTCCGCACCATCGGCGAACACAAAGTCGTCCGATCTTCGAAAACGACCACTGATCCTTGCGTGTCGCGACATTGCGATCAATTCATATTAAGGTTTCGACCACAACCCTCGCGCTTGTTTTCGAGAAAATCGCGAATAATCATAGTCGCTCGCAAAATTTTCAATGTACCGCGAGTTGTCAGAGTCCTTCCGCACCATCGGCGAACACAAAGTCGTCCGATCTTCGAAAACGACAACTGATCCTTGCGTGTCGCGACATTGCGATCAATTCATTTCAAGGTTTCGACCCCGGTTGTCGCGCTGGTTTTCGAGATAATCGCGAATAACCGCAATCGCTCCCAAAATTTTCAAAGTACCGCGAGTTTTCAGAGTCCATCCGCACCATCGTCCTAACGCAAAGTTGAATGATCGTCGAAAACGAACACTGATCCTTGCGTGTTGCGACATTGCGATCAATTCATATTAAAGTTTCGACCCCGGTCGTCGGGCTGGTTTTCGAGATAATCGCGAATAACCGCAATCGCTCCGAAAATTTTCAAAGTCCCGCGAGTTTTCAGAGTCCTTTCGCACCATCGTCCGAACACAAAGTCGTCCGGTTTTCGAAAACGACCACTGATCCTTGTGTGTTGTGACATTGCGATCAATTCATATTAAGGTTTCGACCCCGGTCGTCGCGCTGGTTTTCGAGATAATCGCGAAAAACCGCTATCGCTCCCAAAATTTTCAAAGTACCGCGAGTTTTCAGAGTCCTTCCGCACCATCGTCCGAACACAAAGTCGTCCGATCTTCGAAAACGACCACTGATCCTTGCGTGTGCGACATTGCGATCAATTCATATTAAGGTTTCGACCACGACCCTCGCGCTGGTTTTCGAGATAATCGCGAATAACCCTAATCGCTCCCAAAATTTTCATAGTACCGCGAGTGTTCAGAGTCCTTCCGCACCATCGGCGAACACAAAGTCGTCCGATCTTCGAAAACGACCACTGATCCTTGCGTGTGCGACATTGCGATCAATTCATATTAAGGTTTCGACGCCGGTCGTCGCGCTGGTTTTCGAGATAATCGCGAATAACCGCAATCGCTCCCAAAATTTTCAAAGTACCGCGAGTTTTCAGAGTCCTTCCGCACCATCGTCCTAACACATAGTTGCCTGATCGTCAAAAACGACCACTGATCCTTGCGTGTGCGACATTGCGATCAATTCATATTAAGGTTTCGACCCCGGTCGTCGCGCTGGTTTTCGAGATAATCGCGAAAAACCGCAATCGCTCCCAAAATTTTCAAAGTACCGCGAGTTTTCAGAGTCCTTCCGCACCATCGGCGAACACAAAGTCGTCCGATCTTCGAAAACGACAACTGATCCTTGCGTGTCGCGACATTGCGATCAATTCATTTTAAGGTTTCGACCCCGGTTGTCGCGCTGGTTTTCGAGATAATCGCGAATAACCGCAATCGCTCCCAAAATTTTCAAAGTCCCGCGAGTTTTCAGAGTCCTTCCGCACCATCTTCCGAACACAAAGTCGTCCGATTTTCGAAAACGACCACTGATCCTTGTGTGTTGCGACATTGCGATCAATTCATATTAAGGTTTCGACCCCGGTCGTCGCGCTGGTTTTCGAGATAATCGCGAAAAACCGCAATCGCTCCCAAAATTTTCAAAGTACCGCGAGTTTTCAGAGTCCTTCCGCACCATCGTCTGAACACAAAGTCGTCCGATCTTCGAAAACGACCACTGATCCTTGCGTGTGCGACATTGCGATCAATTCATATTAAGGTTTCGACCACGGCCCTCGCGCTGGTTTTCGAGATAATCGCGAATAACCCTAATCGCTCCCAAAATTTTCATAGTACCGCGAGTGTTCAGAGTCCTTCCGCACCATCGGCGAACACAAAGTCGTCCGATCTTCGAAAACGACCACTGATCCTTGCGTGTTGTGACATTGCGATCAATTCATATTAAGGTTTCGACCTCGGCCCTCGCGCTGGTTTTCGAGAAAATCGCGAATAACCCTAATCGCTCCCAAAATTTTCATAGTACCGCGAGTGTTCAGAGTCCTTCCGCACCATCGGCGAACACAAAGTCGTCCGATCTTCGAAAACGACCACTGATCCTTGCGTGTTGCGACATTGCGATCAATTCATATTAAGGTTTCGACCTTGGCCCTCGCGCTGGTTTTCAAGATAATCGCGAATAACCCTAATCGCTCCCAAAATTTTCATAGTACCGCGAGTGTTCAGAGTACTTCCGCACCATCGGCGAACACAAAGTCGTCCGATCTTCGAAAACGACAACTGATCCTTGCGTGTCGCGACATTGCGATCAATTCATTTTAAGGTTTCGACCCCGGTTGTCGCGCTGGTTTTCGAGATAATCGCGAATAACGGCAATCGCTCCCAATATTTTCAAAGTACCGCGAGTTTTCAGAGTCCATCCGCACCATCGTCCTAACGCAAAATTGAATGATCGTCGAAAACGAACACTGATCCTTGCGTGTTGCGACATTGCGATCAATTCATATTAAGGTTTCGACCCCGGTCGTCGGGCTGGTTTTCGAGATAATCGCGAATAACCGCAATCGCTCCGAAAATTTTCAAAGTCCCGCGAGTTTTCAGAGTTCTTCCGCACCATCGTCCGAACACAAAGTCGTCCGATTTTCGAAAACGACCACTGATCCTTGTGTGTGCGACATTGCGATCAATTCATATTAAGGTTTCGACCCCGGTCGTCGCGCTGGTTTTCGAGAAAATCGCGAATAACCCTAATCGCTCCCAAAATTTTCATAGTACCGCGAGTGTTCAGAGTCCTTCCGCACCATCGGCGAACACAAAGTCGTCCGATCTTCGAAAACGACAACTGATCCTTGCGTGTCGCGACATTGCGATCAATTCATTTTGAGGTTTCGACCCCGGTTGTCGCGCTGGTTTTCGAGATAATCGCGAATAACCGCAATCGCTCCCAAAATTTTCAAAGTACCGCGAGTGTTCAGAGTCCTTCCGCACCATCGGCGAACACAAAGTCGTCCGATTTTCGAAAACGACCACTGATCCTTGCGTGTGCGACATTGCGATCAATTCATATTAAGGTTTCGACCCCGGTCGTCGCGCTGGTTTTCGAGATAATCGCGAAAAACCGCAATCGCTCCCAAAATTTTCAAAGTACCGCGAGTTTTCAGAGTCCTTCCGCACCATCGTCCGAACACAAAGTCGTCCGATCTACGAAAACGACCACTAATCCTTGCGTGTGCGACATTGCGATCAATTCATATTAAGGTTTCGACCTCGGCCCTCGCGCTGGTATTCGAGAAAATCGCGAATAACCCTAATCGCTCCCAAAATTTTCATAGTACCGCGAGTGTTCAGAGTCCTTCCGCACCATCGGTGAACACAAAGTCGTCCGATCTTCGAAAACGACCACTGATCCTTGCGTGTGCGACATTGCGATCAATTCATATTAAGGTTTCGACCTCGGCCCTCGCGCTGGTTTCGAGAAAATCGCGAATAACCCTAATCGCTCCCAAAATTTTCATAGTACCGCGAGTGTTCAGAGTTCTTCCGCACCATCGTCCGAACACAAAGTCGTCCGATCTACGAAAACGACCACTGATCCTTGCGTGTGCGACATTGCGATCAATTCATATTAAGGTTTCGACCTCGGCCCTCGCGCTGGTATTCGAGAAAATCGCGAATAACCCTAATCGCTCCCAAAATTTTCATAGTACCGCGAGTGTTCAGAGTCCTTCCGCACCATCGGTGAACACAAAGTCGTCCGATCTTCGAAAACGACCACTGATCCTTGCGTGTGCGACATTGCGATCAATTCATATTAAGGTTTCGACCACGGCCCTCGCGCTGGTTTTCGAGATAATCGCGAATAACCCTAATCGCTCCCAACATTTTCAAAGTACCGCGAGTGTTCAGAGTCCTTCCGCACCATCGTCCGAACACAAAGTCGACCGATCTTCGAAAACGACCACTGATCCTTGCGTGTCGCGACATTGCGATCAATTCATATTAACGTTTCGACCACAACCCTCGCGCTTGTTTTCGAGAAAATCGCGAATAATCATAGTCGCTCCCAAAATTTTCAATGTACCGCGAGTTGTCAGAGTCCTTCCGCACCATCGGCGAACACAAAGTCGTCCGATCTTCGAAAACGACCACTGATCCTTGCGTGTTGCGACATTGCGATCAATTCATATTAAGGTTTCGACCTTGGCCCTCGCGCTGGTTTTCGAGATAATCGCGAATAACCCTAATCGCTCCCAAAATTTTCATAGTACCGCGAGTGTTCAGAGTACTTCCGCACCATCGGCGAACACAAAGTCGTCCGATCTTCGAAAACGACAACTGATCCTTGCGTGTCGCGACATTGCGATCAATTCATTTTAAGGTTTCGACCCCGGTTGTCGCGCTGGTTTTCGAGATAATCGCGAATAACCGCAATCGCTCCCAATATTTTCAAAGTACCGCGAGTTTTCAGAGTCCATCCGCACCATCGTCCTAACGCAAAGTTGAATGATCGTCGAAAACGAACACTGATCCTTGCGTGTTGCGACATTGCGATCAATTCATATTAAGGTTTCGACCCCGGTCGTCGGGCTGGTTTTCGAGATAATCGCGAATAACCGCAATCGCTCCGAAAATTTTCAAAGTCCCGCGAGTTTTCAGAGTTCTTCCGCACCATCGTCCGAACACAAAGTCGTCCGATTTTCGAAAACGACCACTGATCCTTGTGTGTGCGACATTGCGATCAATTCATATTAAGGTTTCGACCCCGGTCGTCGCGCTGGTTTTCGAGAAAATCGCGAATAACCCTAATCGCTCCCAAAATTTTCATAGTACCGCGAGTGTTCAGAGTCCTTCCGCACCATCGGCGAACACAAAGTCGTCCGATCTTCGAAAACGACAACTGATCCTTGCGTGTCGCGACATTGCGATCAATTCATTTTGAGGTTTCGACCCCGGTTGTCGCGCTGGTTTTCGAGATAATCGCGAATAACCGCAATCGCTCCCAAAATTTTCAAAGTACCGCGAGTGTTCAGAGTCCTTCCGCACCATCGGCGAACACAAAGTCGTCCGATTTTCGAAAACGACCACTGATCCTTGCGTGTGCGACATTGCGATCAATTCATATTAAGGTTTCGACCCCGGTTGTCGCGCTGGTTTTCGAGATAATCGCGAAAAACCGCAATCGCTCCCAAAATTTTCAAAGTACCGCGAGTTTTCAGAGTCCTTCCGCACCATCGTCCGAACACAAAGTCGTCCGATCTACGAAAACGACCACTGATCCTTGCGTGTGCGACATTGCGATCAATTCATATTAAGGTTTCGACCTCGGCCCTCGCGCTGGTATTCGAGAAAATCGCGAATAACCCTAATCGCTCCCAAAATTTTCATAGTACCGCGAGTGTTCAGAGTCCTTCCGCACCATCGGTGAACACAAAGTCGTCCGATCTTCGAAAACGACCACTGATCCTTGCGTGTGCGACATTGCGATCAATTCATATTAAGGTTTCGACCTCGGCCCTCGCGCTGGTTTTCGAGAAAATCGCGAATAACCCTAATCGCTCCCAAAATTTTCATAGTACCGCGAGTGTACAGAGTCCTTCCGCACCATCGGCGAACACAAAGTCGTCCGATCTTCGAAAACGACCACTGATCCTTGCGTGTCGCGACATTGCGATCAATTCATATTAAGGTTTCGACCACAACCCTCGCGCTTGTTTTCGAGAAAATCGCGAATAATCATAGTCGCTCGCAAAATTTTCAATGTACCGCGAGTTGTCAGAGTCCTTCCGCACCATCGGCGAACACAAAGTCGTCCGATCTTCGAAAACGACAACTGATCCTTGCGTGTCGCGACATTGCGATCAATTCATTTCAAGGTTTCGACCCCGGTTGTCGCGCTGGTTTTCGAGATAATCGCGAATAACCGCAATCGCTCCCAAAATTTTCAAAGTACCGCGAGTTTTCAGAGTCCATCCGCACCATCGTCCTAACGCAAAGTTGAATGATCGTCGAAAACGAACACTGATCCTTGCGTGTTGCGACATTGCGATCAATTCATATTAAAGTTTCGACCCCGGTCGTCGGGCTGGTTTTCGAGATAATCGCGAATAACCGCAATCGCTCCGAAAATTTTCAAAGTCCCGCGAGTTTTCAGAGTCCTTTCGCACCATCGTCCGAACACAAAGTCGTCCGGTTTTCGAAAACGACCACTGATCCTTGTGTGTTGTGACATTGCGATCAATTCATATTAAGGTTTCGACCCCGGTCGTCGCGCTGGTTTTCGAGATAATCGCGAAAAACCGCTATCGCTCCCAAAATTTTCAAAGTACCGCGAGTTTTCAGAGTCCTTCCGCACCATCGTCCGAACACAAAGTCGTCCGATCTTCGAAAACGACCACTGATCCTTGCGTGTGCGACATTGCGATCAATTCATATTAAGGTTTCGACCACGACCCTCGCGCTGGTTTTCGAGATAATCGCGAATAACCCTAATCGCTCCCAAAATTTTCATAGTACCGCGAGTGTTCAGAGTCCTTCCGCACCATCGGCGAACACAAAGTCGTCCGATCTTCGAAAACGACAACTGATCCTTGCGTGTCGCGACATTGCGATCAATTCATTTTAAGGTTTCGACCCCGGTTGTCGCGCTGGTTTTCGAGATAATCGCGAAAAACCGCAATCGCTCCCAAAATTTTCAAAGTACCACGAGTTTTCAGAGTCCTTCCGCACCATCGTCCGAACACAAAGTCGTCCGATCTACGAAAACGACCACTGATCCTTGCGTGTGCGACATTGCGATCAATTCATATTAAGGTTTCGTCCTCGGCCCTCGCGCTGGCTTTCGAGAAAATCGCGAATAACCCTAATCGCTCCCAAAATTTTCATAGTACCGCGAGTGTTCAGAGTCCTTCCGCACCATCGGTGAACACAAAGTCGTCCGATCCTCGAAAACGACCACTGATCCTTGCGTGTGCGACATTGCGATCAATTCATATTAAGGTTTCGACCTCGGCCCTCGCGCTGGTTTTCGAGAAAATCGCGAATAACCCTAATCGCTCCCAAAATTTTCATAGTACCGCGAGTGTTCAGAGTCCTTCCGCACCATCGGCGAACACAAAGTCGTCCGATCTTCGAAAACGACCACTGATCCTTGCGTGTTGCGACATTGCGATCAATTCATATTAAGGTTTCGACCTCGGCCCTCGCGCTGGTTTTCGAGAAAATCGCGAATAACCCTAATCGCTCCCAAAATTTTCATAGTACCGCGAGTGTTCAGAGTCCTTCCGCACCATCGGCGAACACAAAGTCGTCCGATCTTCGAAAACGACCACTGATCCTTGCGTTTTGCGACATTGCGATCAATTCATATTAAGGTTTCGACCTCGGCCCTCGCGCTGGTTTTCGAGAAAATCGCGAATAACCCTAATCGCTCCCAAAATTTTCATAGTACCGCGAGTGTTCAGAGTCCTTCCGCACCATCGTCCGAACACAAAGTCGTCCGATCTTCGAAAACGACCACTGATCCTTGCGTGTCGCGACATTGCGATCAATTCATATTAAGGTTTCGACCACAACCCTCGCGCTTGTTTTCGAGAAAATCGCGAATAATCATAGTCGCTCCCAAAATTTTCAATGTACTGCGAGTTGTCAGAGTCCTTCCGCACCATCGGCGAACACAAAGTCGTCCGATCTTCGAAAACGACCACTGATCCTTGCGTGTTGCGACATTGCGATCAATTCATATTAAGGTTTCGACCTCGGCCCTCGCGCTGGTTTTCGTGATAATCGCAAATAACCCTAATCGCTCCCAACATTTTCAAAGTACCGCGAGTTTTCAGAGTCTTTCCGCACCATCGGCGAACACAAAGTCGTCCGATCTTCGAAAACGACCACTGATCCTTGCGTGTGCGACATTGCGATCAATTCATATTAAGGTTTCGACCCCGGTCGTCGCGCTGGTTTTCGAGATAATCGCGAATAACCGCAATCGCTCCCAAAATTTTCAAAGTACCGCGAGTTTTCAGAGTCCTTCCGCACCATCGTCCTAACACATAGTTGCCTGATCGCCAAAAACGACCACTGATCCTTGCGTGTGCGACATTGCGATCAATTCATATTAAGGTTTCGACCCCGGTCGTCGCGCTGGTTTTCGAGATAATCGCGAAAAACCGCAATCGCTCCCAAAATTTTCAAAGTACCGCGAGTTTTCAGAGTCCTTCCGCACCATCTTCCGAACACAAAGTCGTCCGATTTTCGAAAACGACCACTGATCCTTGTGTGTTGCGACATTGCGATCAATTCATATTAAGGTTTCGACCCCGGTCGTCGCGCTGGTTTTCGGGATAATCGCGAAAAACCGCAATCGCTCCCAAAATTTTCAAAGTACCGCGAGTTTTCAGAGTTCTTCCGCACCATCGTCCGAACACAAAGTCGTCCGATCTTCGAAAACGACCACTGATCCTTGCGTGTGCGACATTGCGATCAATTCATATTAAGGTTTCGACCTCGGCCCTCGCGCTGGTATTCGAGAAAATCGCGAATAACCCTAATCGCTCCCAAAATTTTCATAGTACCGCGAGTGTTCAGAGTCCTTCCGCACCATCGGTGAACACAAAGTCGTCCGATCTTCGAAAACGACCACTGATCCTTGCGTGTGCGACATTGCGATCAATTCATATTAAGGTTTCGACCTCGGCCCTCGCGCTGGTTTTCGAGAAAATCGCGAATAACCCTAATCGCTCCCAAAATTTTCATAGTACCGCGAGTGTTCAGAGTCCTTCCGCACCATCGGCGAACACAAAGTCGTCCGATCTTCGAAAACGACCACTGATCCTTGCGTGTTGCGACATTGCGATCAATTCATATTAAGGTTTCGACCTCGGCCCTCGCGCTGGTTTTCGAGAAAATCGCGAATAACCCTAATCGCTCCCAAAATTTTCATAGTACCGCGAGTGTTCAGAGTCCTTCCGCACCATCGTCCGAACACAAAGTCGTCCGATCTTCGAAAACGACCACTGATCCTTGCGTGTCGCGACATTGCGATCAATTCATATTAAGGTTTCGACCACAACCCTCGCGCTTGTTTTCGAGAAAATCGCGAATAACCCTAATCGCTCCCAAAATTTTCATAGTACCGCGAGTGTTCAGAGTACTTCCGCACCATCGGCGAACACAAAGTCGTCCGATCTTCGAAAACGACAACTGATCCTTGCGTGTCGCGACATTGCGATCAATTCATATTAAGGTTTCGACCTCGGCCCTCGCGCTGGTTTTCGTGATAATCGCAAATAACCCTAATCGCTCCCAACATTTTCAAAGTACCGCGAGTTTTCAGAGTCCTTCCGCACCATCGGCGAACACAAAGTCGTCCGATCTTCGAAAACGACCACTGATCCTTGCGTGTGCGACATTGCGATTAATTCATATTAAGGTTTCGACCCCGGTCGTCGCGCTGGTTTTCGAGATAATCGCGAATAACCGCAATCGCTCCCAAAATTTTCAAAGTACCGCGAGTTTTCAGAGTCCTTCCGCACCATCGTCCTAACACATAGTTGCCTGATCGTCAAAAACGACCACTGATCCTTGCGTGTGCGACATTGCGATCAATTCATATTAAGGTTTCGACCCCGGTCGTCGCGCTGGTTTTCGAGATAATCGCGAAAAACCGCAATCGCTCCCAAAATTTTCAAAGTACCGCGAGTTTTCAGAGTCCTTCCGCACCATCGGCGAACACAAAGTCGTCCGATCTTCGAAAACGACAACTGATCCTTGCGTGTCGCGACATTGCGATCAATTCATTTTAAGGTTTCGACCCCGGTTGTCGCGCTGGTTTTCGAGATAATCGCGAATAACCGCAATCGCTCCCAAAATTTTCAAAGTCCCGCGAGTTTTCAGAGTCCTTCCGCACCATCTTCCGAACACAAAGTCGTCCGATTTTCGAAAACGACCACTGATCCTTGTGTGTTGCGACATTGCGATCAATTCATATTAAGGTTTCGACCCCGGTCGTCGCGCTGGTTTTCGAGATAATCGCGAAAAACCGCAATCGCTCCCAAAATTTTCAAAGTACCGCGAGTTTTCAGAGTCCTTCCGCACCATCGTCTGAACACAAAGTCGTCCGATCTTCGAAAACGACCACTGATCCTTGCGTGTGCGACATTGCGATCAATTCATATTAAGGTTTCGACCACGGCCCTCGCGCTGGTTTTCGAGATAATCGCGAATAACCCTAATCGCTCCCAAAATTTTCATAGTACCGCGAGTGTTCAGAGTCCTTCCGCACCATCGGCGAACACAAAGTCGTCCGATCTTCGAAAACGACCACTGATCCTTGCGTGTTGTGACATTGCGATCAATTCATATTAAGGTTTCGACCTCGGCCCTCGCGCTGGTTTTCGAGAAAATCGCGAATAACCCTAATCGCTCCCAAAATTTTCATAGTACCGCGAGTGTTCAGAGTCCTTCCGCACCATCGGCGAACACAAAGTCGTCCGATCTTCGAAAACGACCACTGATCCTTGCGTGTTGCGACATTGCGATCAATTCATATTAAGGTTTCGACCTTGGCCCTCGCGCTGGTTTTCAAGATAATCGCGAATAACCCTAATCGCTCCCAAAATTTTCATAGTACCGCGAGTGTTCAGAGTACTTCCGCACCATCGGCGAACACAAAGTCGTCCGATCTTCGAAAACGACAACTGATCCTTGCGTGTCGCGACATTGCGATCAATTCATTTTAAGGTTTCGACCCCGGTTGTCGCGCTGGTTTTCGAGATAATCGCGAATAACGGCAATCGCTCCCAATATTTTCAAAGTACCGCGAGTTTTCAGAGTCCATCCGCACCATCGTCCTAACGCAAAATTGAATGATCGTCGAAAACGAACACTGATCCTTGCGTGTTGCGACATTGCGATCAATTCATATTAAGGTTTCGACCCCGGTCGTCGGGCTGGTTTTCGAGATAATCGCGAATAACCGCAATCGCTCCGAAAATTTTCAAAGTCCCGCGAGTTTTCAGAGTTCTTCCGCACCATCGTCCGAACACAAAGTCGTCCGATTTTCGAAAACGACCACTGATCCTTGTGTGTGCGACATTGCGATCAATTCATATTAAGGTTTCGACCCCGGTCGTCGCGCTGGTTTTCGAGAAAATCGCGAATAACCCTAATCGCTCCCAAAATTTTCATAGTACCGCGAGTGTTCAGAGTCCTTCCGCACCATCGGCGAACACAAAGTCGTCCGATCTTCGAAAACGACAACTGATCCTTGCGTGTCGCGACATTGCGATCAATTCATTTTGAGGTTTCGACCCCGGTTGTCGCGCTGGTTTTCGAGATAATCGCGAATAACCGCAATCGCTCCCAAAATTTTCAAAGTACCGCGAGTGTTCAGAGTCCTTCCGCACCATCGGCGAACACAAAGTCGTCCGATTTTCGAAAACGACCACTGATCCTTGCGTGTGCGACATTGCGATCAATTCATATTAAGGTTTCGACCCCGGTCGTCGCGCTGGTTTTCGAGATAATCGCGAAAAACCGCAATCGCTCCCAAAATTTTCAAAGTACCGCGAGTTTTCAGAGTCCTTCCGCACCATCGTCCGAACACAAAGTCGTCCGATCTACGAAAACGACCACTAATCCTTGCGTGTGCGACATTGCGATCAATTCATATTAAGGTTTCGACCTCGGCCCTCGCGCTGGTATTCGAGAAAATCGCGAATAACCCTAATCGCTCCCAAAATTTTCATAGTACCGCGAGTGTTCAGAGTCCTTCCGCACCATCGGTGAACACAAAGTCGTCCGATCTTCGAAAACGACCACTGATCCTTGCGTGTGCGACATTGCGATCAATTCATATTAAGGTTTCGACCACGGCCCTCGCGCTGGTTTTCGAGATAATCGCGAATAACCCTAATCGCTCCCAACATTTTCAAAGTACCGCGAGTTTTCAGAGTCCTTCCGCACCATCGGCGAACACAAAGTCGTCCGATCTTCGAAAACGACCACTGATCCTTGCGTGTGCGACATTGCGATCAATTCATATTAAGGTTTCGACCCCGTTCGTCGCGCTGGTTTTCGAGATAATCGCGAAAAACCGCAATCGCTCCCAAAATTTTCAAAGTACCGCGAGTTTTCAGAGTCCTTCCGCACCATCGTCCGAACACAAAGTCGTCCGATCTACGAAAACGACCACTGATCCTTGCGTGTGCGACATTGCGATCAATTCATATTAAGGTTTCGACCTCGGCCCTCGCGCTGGTTTTCGAGAAAATCGCGAATAACCCTAATCGCTCCCAAAATTTTCATAGTACCGCGAGTGTTCAGAGTCCTTCCGCACCATCGTCCGAACACAAAGTCGTCCGATCTTCGAAAACGACCACTGATCCTTGCGTGTCGCGACATTGCGATCAATTCATATTAAGGTTTCGACCACAACCCTCGCGCTTGTTTTCGAGAAAATCGCGAATAACCCTAATCGCTCCCAAAATTTTCATAGTACCGCGAGTGTTCAGAGTACTTCCGCACCATCGGCGAACACAAAGTCGTCCGATCTTCGAAAACGACAACTGATCCTTGCGTGTCGCGACATTGCGATCAATTCATATTAAGGTTTCGACCTCGGCCCTCGCGCTGGTTTTCGTGATAATCGCAAATAACCCTAATCGCTCCCAACATTTTCAAAGTACCGCGAGTTTTCAGAGTCCTTCCGCACCATCGGCGAACACAAAGTCGTCCGATCTTCGAAAACGACCACTGATCCTTGCGTGTGCGACATTGCGATCAATTCATATTAAGGTTTCGACCCCGGTCGTCGCGCTGGTTTTCGAGATAATCGCGAATAACCGCAATCGCTCCCAAAATTTTCAAAGTACCGCGAGTTTTCAGAGTCCTTCCGCACCATCGTCCTAACACATAGTTGCCTGATCGTCAAAAACGACCACTGATCCTTGCGTGTGCGACATTGCGATCAATTCATATTAAGGTTTCGACCCCGGTCGTCGCGCTGGTTTTCGAGATAATCGCGAAAAACCGCAATCGCTCCCAAAATTTTCAAAGTACCGCGAGTTTTCAGAGTCCTTCCGCACCATCGGCGAACACAAAGTCGTCCGATCTTCGAAAACGACAACTGATCCTTGCGTGTCGCGACATTGCGATCAATTCATTTTAAGGTTTCGACCCCGGTTGTCGCGCTGGTTTTCGAGATAATCGCGATTAACCGCAATCGCTCCCAAAATTTTCAAAGTCCCGCGAGTTTTCAGAGTCCTTCCGCACCATCTTCCGAACACAAAGTCGTCCGATTTTCGAAAACGACCACTGATCCTTGTGTGTTGCGACATTGCGATCAATTCATATTAAGGTTTCGACCCCGGTCGTCGCGCTGGTTTTCGAGATAATCGCGAAAAACCGCAATCGCTCCCAAAATTTTCAAAGTACCGCGAGTTTTCAGAGTCCTTCCGCACCATCGTCTGAACACAAAGTCGTCCGATCTTCGAAAACGACCACTGATCCTTGCGTGTGCGACATTGCGATCAATTCATATTAAGGTTTCGACCACGGCCCTCGCGCTGGTTTTCGAGATAATCGCGAATAACCCTAATCGCTCCCAAAATTTTCATAGTACCGCGAGTGTTCAGAGTCCTTCCGCACCATCGGCGAACACAAAGTCGTCCGATCTTCGAAAACGACCACTGATCCTTGCGTGTTGTGACATTGCGATCAATTCATATTAAGGTTTCGACCTCGGCCCTCGCGCTGGTTTTCGAGAAAATCGCGAATAACCCTAATCGCTCCCAAAATTTTCATAGTACCGCGAGTGTTCAGAGTCCTTCCGCACCATCGGCGAACACAAAGTCGTCCGATCTTCGAAAACGACCACTGATCCTTGCGTGTTGCGACATTGCGATCAATTCATATTAAGGTTTCGACCTTGGCCCTCGCGCTGGTTTTCAAGATAATCGCGAATAACCCTAATCGCTCCCAAAATTTTCATAGTACCGCGAGTGTTCAGAGTACTTCCGCACCATCGGCGAACACAAAGTCGTCCGATCTTCGAAAACGACAACTGATCCTTGCGTGTCGCGACATTGCGATCAATTCATTTTAAGGTTTCGACCCCGGTTGTCGCGCTGGTTTTCGAGATAATCGCGAATAACGGCAATCGCTCCCAATATTTTCAAAGTACCGCGAGTTTTCAGAGTCCATCCGCACCATCGTCCTAACGCAAAATTGAATGATCGTCGAAAACGAACACTGATCCTTGCGTGTTGCGACATTGCGATCAATTCATATTAAGGTTTCGACCCCGGTCGTCGGGCTGGTTTTCGAGATAATCGCGAATAACCGCAATCGCTCCGAAAATTTTCAAAGTCCCGCGAGTTTTCAGAGTTCTTCCGCACCATCGTCCGAACACAAAGTCGTCCGATTTTCGAAAACGACCACTGATCCTTGTGTGTGCGACATTGCGATCAATTCATATTAAGGTTTCCACCCCGGTCGTCGCGCTGGTTTTCGAGAAAATCGCGAATAACCCTAATCGCTCCCAAAATTTTCATAGTACCGCGAGTGTTCAGAGTCCTTCCGCACCATCGGCGAACACAAAGTCGTCCGATCTTCGAAAACGACAACTGATCCTTGCGTGTCGCGACATTGCGATCAATTCATTTTGAGGTTTCGACCCCGGTTGTCGCGCTGGTTTTCGAGATAATCGCGAATAACCGCAATCGCTCCCAAAATTTTCAAAGTACCGCGAGTGTTCAGAGTCCTTCCGCACCATCGGCGAACACAAAGTCGTCCGATTTTCGAAAACGACCACTGATCCTTGCGTGTGCGACATTGCGATCAATTCATATTAAGGTTTCGACCCCGGTCGTCGCGCTGGTTTTCGAGATAATCGCGAAAAACCGCAATCGCTCCCAAAATTTTCAAAGTACCGCGAGTTTTCAGAGTCCTTCCGCACCATCGTCCGAACACAAAGTCGTCCGATCTTCGAAAACGACCACTGATCCTTGCGTGTGCGACATTGCGATCAATTCATATTAAGGTTTCGACCACGGCCCTCGCGCTGGTTTTCGAGATAATCGCGAATAACCCTAATCGCTCCCAAAATTTTCATAGTACCGCGAGTGTTCAGAGTCCTTCCGCACCATCGGCGAACACAAAGTCGTCCGATCTTCGAAAACGACAACTGATCCTTGCGTGTCGCGACATTGCGATCAATTCATTTTAAGGTTTCGACCCCGGTTGTCGCGCTGGTTTTCGAGATAATCGCGAAAAACCGCAATCGCTCCCAAAATTTTCAAAGTACCACGAGTTTTCAGAGTCCTTCCGCACCATCGTCCGAACACAAAGTCGTCCGATCTACGAAAACGACCACTGATCCTTGCGTGTGCGACATTGCGATCAATTCATATTAAGGTTTCGTCCTCGGCCCTCGCGCTGGCTTTCGAGAAAATCGCGAATAACCCTAATCGCTCCCAAAATTTTCATAGTACCGCGAGTGTTCAGAGTCCTTCCGCACCATCGGTGAACACAAAGTCGTCCGATCTTCGAAAACGACCACTGATCCTTGCGTGTGCGACATTGCGATCAATTCATATTAAGGTTTCGACCTCGGCCCTCGCGCTGGTTTTCGAGAAAATCGCGAATAACCCTAATCGCTCCCAAAATTTTCATAGTACCGCGAGTGTTCAGAGTCCTTCCGCACCATCGGCGAACACAAAGTCGTCCGATCTTCGAAAACGACCACTGATCCTTGCGTGTTGCGACATTGCGATCAATTCATATTAAGGTTTCGACCTCGGCCCTCGCGCTGGTTTTCGAGAAAATCGCGAATAACCCTAATCGCTCCCAAAATTTTCATAGTACCGCGAGTGTTCAGAGTCCTTCCGCACCATCGGCGAACACAAAGTCGTCCGATCTTCGAAAACGACCACTGATCCTTGCGTTTTGCGACATTGCGATCAATTCATATTAAGGTTTCGACCTCGGCCCTCGCGCTGGTTTTCGAGAAAATCGCGAATAACCCTAATCGCTCCCAAAATTTTCATAGTACCGCGAGTGTTCAGAGTCCTTCCGCACCATCGTCCGAACACAAAGTCGTCCGATCTTCGAAAACGACCACTGATCCTTGCGTGTCGCGACATTGCGATCAATTCATATTAAGGTTTCGACCACAACCCTCGCGCTTGTTTTCGAGAAAATCGCGAATAATCATAGTCGCTCCCAAAATTTTCAATGTACCGCGAGTTGTCAGAGTCCTTCCGCACCATCGGCGAACACAAAGTCGTCCGATCTTCGAAAACGACCACTGATCCTTGCGTGTTGCGACATTGCGATCAATTCATATTAAGGTTTCGACCTCGGCCCTCGCGCTGGTTTTCGTGATAATCGCAAATAACCCTAATCGCTCCCAACATTTTCAAAGTACCGCGAGTTTTCAGAGTCTTTCCGCACCATCGGCGAACACAAAGTCGTCCGATCTTCGAAAACGACCACTGATCCTTGCGTGTGCGACATTGCGATCAATTCATATTAAGGTTTCGACCCCGGTCGTCGCGCTGGTTTTCGAGATAATCGCGAATAACCGCAATCGCTCCCAAAATTTTCAAAGTACCGCGAGTTTTCAGAGTCCTTCCGCACCATCGTCCTAACACATAGTTGCCTGATCGTCAAAAACGACCACTGATCCTTGCGTGTGCGACATTGCGATCAATTCATATTAAGGTTTCGACCCCGGTCGTCGCGCTGGTTTTCGAGATAATCGCGAAAAACCGCAATCGCTCCCAAAATTTTCAAAGTACCGCGAGTTTTCAGAGTCCTTCCGCACCATCTTCCGAACACAAAGTCGTCCGATTTTCGAAAACGACCACTGATCCTTGTGTGTTGCGACATTGCGATCAATTCATATTAAGGTTTCGACCCCGGTCGTCGCGCTGGTTTTCGGGATAATCGCGAAAAACCGCAATCGCTCCCAAAATTTTCAAAGTACCGCGAGTTTTCAGAGTTCTTCCGCACCATCGTCCGAACACAAAGTCGTCCGATCTTCGAAAACGACCACTGATCCTTGCGTGTGCGACATTGCGATCAATTCATATTAAGGTTTCGACCTCGGCCCTCGCGCTGGTATTCGAGAAAATCGCGAATAACCCTAATCGCTCCCAAAATTTTCATAGTACCGCGAGTGTTCAGAGTCCTTCCGCACCATCGGTGAACACAAAGTCGTCCGATCTTCGAAAACGACCACTGATCCTTGCGTGTGCGACATTGCGATCAATTCATATTAAGGTTTCGACCTCGGCCCTCGCGCTGGTTTTCGAGAAAATCGCGAATAACCCTAATCGCTCCCAAAATTTTCATAGTACCGCGAGTGTTCAGAGTCCTTCCGCACCATCGGCGAACACAAAGTCGTCCGATCTTCGAAAACGACCACTGATCCTTGCGTGTTGCGACATTGCGATCAATTCATATTAAGGTTTCGACCTCGGCCCTCGCGCTGGTTTTCGAGAAAATCGCGAATAACCCTAATCGCTCCCAAAATTTTCATAGTACCGCGAGTGTTCAGAGTCCTTCCGCACCATCGTCCGAACACAAAGTCGTCCGATCTTCGAAAACGACCACTGATCCTTGCGTGTCGCGACATTGCGATCAATTCATATTAAGGTTTCGACCACAACCCTCGCGCTTGTTTTCGAGAAAATCGCGAATAACCCTAATCGCTCCCAAAATTTTCATAGTACCGCGAGTGTTCAGAGTACTTCCGCACCATCGGCGAACACAAAGTCGTCCGATCTTCGAAAACGACAACTGATCCTTGCGTGTCGCGACATTGCGATCAATTCATATTAAGGTTTCGACCTCGGCCCTCGCGCTGGTTTTCGTGATAATCGCAAATAACCCTAATCGCTCCCAACATTTTCAAAGTACCGCGAGTTTTCAGAGTCCTTCCGCACCATCGGCGAACACAAAGTCGTCCGATCTTCGAAAACGACCACTGATCCTTGCGTGTGCGACATTGCGATCAATTCATATTAAGGTTTCGACCCCGGTCGTCGCGCTGGTTTTCGAGATAATCGCGAATAACCGCAATCGCTCCCAAAATTTTCAAAGTACCGCGAGTTTTCAGAGTCCTTCCGCACCATCGTCCTAACACATAGTTGCCTGATCGTCAAAAACGACCACTGATCCTTGCGTGTGCGACATTGCGATCAATTCATATTAAGGTTTCGACCCCGGTCGTCGCGCTGGTTTTCGAGATAATCGCGAAAAACCGCAATCGCTCCCAAAATTTTCAAAGTACCGCGAGTTTTCAGAGTCCTTCCGCACCATCGTCTGAACACAAAGTCGTCCGATCTTCGAAAACGACCACTGATCCTTGCGTGTGCGACATTGCGATCAATTCATATTAAGGTTTCGACCACGGCCCTCGCGCTGGTTTTCGAGATAATCGCGAATAACCCTAATCGCTCCCAAAATTTTCATAGTACCGCGAGTGTTCAGAGTCCTTCCGCACCATCGGCGAACACAAAGTCGTCCGATCTTCGAAAACGACCACTGATCCTTGCGTGTTGTGACATTGCGATCAATTCATATTAAGGTTTCGACCTCGGCCCTCGCGCTGGTTTTCGAGAAAATCGCGAATAACCCTAATCGCTCCCAAAATTTTCATAGTACCGCGAGTGTTCAGAGTCCTTCCGCACCATCGGCGAACACAAAGTCGTCCGATCTTCGAAAACGACCACTGATCCTTGCGTGTTGCGACATTGCGATCAATTCATATTAAGGTTTCGACCTTGGCCCTCGCGCTGGTTTTCAAGATAATCGCGAATAACCCTAATCGCTCCCAAAATTTTCATAGTACCGCGAGTGTTCAGAGTACTTCCGCACCATCGGCGAACACAAAGTCGTCCGATCTTCGAAAACGACAACTGATCCTTGCGTGTCGCGACATTGCGATCAATTCATTTTGAGGTTTCGACCCCGGTTGTCGCGCTGGTTTTCGAGATAATCGCGAATAACCGCAATCGCTCCCAAAATTTTCAAAGTACCGCGAGTGTTCAGAGTCCTTCCGCACCATCGGCGAACACAAAGTCGTCCGATTTTCGAAAACGACCACTGATCCTTGCGTGTGCGACATTGCGATCAATTCATATTAAGGTTTCGACCCCGGTCGTCGCGCTGGTTTTCGAGATAATCGCGAAAAACCGCAATCGCTCCCAAAATTTTCAAAGTACCGCGAGTTTTCAGAGTCCTTCCGCACCATCGTCCGAACACAAAGTCGTCCGATCTACGAAAACGACCACTAATCCTTGCGTGTGCGACATTGCGATCAATTCATATTAAGGTTTCGACCTCGGCCCTCGCGCTGGTATTCGAGAAAATCGCGAATAACCCTAATCGCTCCCAAAATTTTCATAGTACCGCGAGTGTTCAGAGTCCTTCCGCACCATCGGTGAACACAAAGTCGTCCGATCTTCGAAAACGACCACTGATCCTTGCGTGTGCGACATTGCGATCAATTCATATTAAGGTTTCGACCACGGCCCTCGCGCTGGTTTTCGAGATAATCGCGAATAACCCTAATCGCTCCCAAAATTTTCATAGTACCGCGAGTGTTCAGAGTCCTTCCGCACCATCGGCGAACACAAAGTCGTCCGATCTTCGAAAACGACAACTGATCCTTGCGTGTCGCGACATTGCGATCAATTCATTTTGAGGTTTCGACCCCGGTTGTCGCGCTGGTTTTCGAGATAATCGCGAATAACCGCAATCGCTCCCAAAATTTTCAAAGTCCCGCGAGTTTTCAGAGTCCTTCCGCACCATCTTCCGAACACAAAGTCGTCCGATTTTCGAAAACGACCACTGATCCTTGTGTGTTGCGACATTGCGATCAATTCATATTAAGGTTTCGACCCCGGTCGTCGCGCTGGTTTTCGAGATAATCGCGAAAAACCGCAATCGCTCCCAAAATTTTCAAAGTACCGCGAGTTTTCAGAGTCCTTCCGCACCATCGTCTGAACACAAAGTCGTCCGATCTTCGAAAACGACCACTGATCCTTGCGTGTGCGACATTGCGATCAATTCATATTAAGGTTTCGACCACGGCCCTCGCGCTGGTTTTCGAGATAATCGCGAATAACCCTAATCGCTCCCAAAATTTTCATAGTACCGCGAGTGTTCAGAGTCCTTCCGCACCATCGGCGAACACAAAGTCGTCCGATCTTCGAAAACGACCACTGATCCTTGCGTGTTGTGACATTGCGATCAATTCATATTAAGGTTTCGACCTCGGCCCTCGCGCTGGTTTTCGAGAAAATCGCGAATAACCCTAATCGCTCCCAAAATTTTCATAGTACCGCGAGTGTTCAGAGTCCTTCCGCACCATCGGCGAACACAAAGTCGTCCGATCTTCGAAAACGACCACTGATCCTTGCGTGTTGCGACATTGCGATCAATTCATATTAAGGTTTCGACCTTGGCCCTCGCGCTGGTTTTCAAGATAATCGCGAATAACCCTAATCGCTCCCAAAATTTTCATAGTACCGCGAGTGTTCAGAGTACTTCCGCACCATCGGCGAACACAAAGTCGTCCGATCTTCGAAAACGACAACTGATCCTTGCGTGTCGCGACATTGCGATCAATTCATTTTGAGGTTTCGACCCCGGTTGTCGCGCTGGTTTTCGAGATAATCGCGAATAACCGCAATCGCTCCCAAAATTTTCAAAGTACCGCGAGTGTTCAGAGTCCTTCCGCACCATCGGCGAACACAAAGTCGTCCGATTTTCGAAAACGACCACTGATCCTTGCGTGTGCGACATTGCGATCAATTCATATTAAGGTTTCGACCCCGGTCGTCGCGCTGGTTTTCGAGATAATCGCGAAAAACCGCAATCGCTCCCAAAATTTTCAAAGTACCGCGAGTTTTCAGAGTCCTTCCGCACCATCGTCTGAACACAAAGTCGTCCGATCTTCGAAAACGACCACTGATCCTTGCGTGTGCGACATTGCGATCAATTCATATTAAGGTTTCGACCACGGCCCTCGCGCTGGTTTTCGAGATAATCGCGAATAACCCTAATCGCTCCCAAAATTTTCATAGTACCGCGAGTGTTCAGAGTCCTTCCGCACCATCGGCGAACACAAAGTCGTCCGATCTTCGAAAACGACCACTGATCCTTGCGTGTTGTGACATTGCGATCAATTCATATTAAGGTTTCGACCACGGCCCTCGCGCTGGTTTTCGAGAAAATCGCGAATAACCCTAATCGCTCCCAAAATTTTCATAGTACCGCGAGTGTTCAGAGTCCTTCCGCACCATCGGCGAACACAAAGTCGTCCGATCTTCGAAAACGACCACTGATCCTTGCGTGTTGCGACATTGCGATCAATTCATATTAAGGTTTCGACCTTGGCCCTCGCGCTGGTTTTCAAGATAATCGCGAATAACCCTAATCGCTCCCAAAATTTTCATAGTACCGCGAGTGTTCAGAGTACTTCCGCACCATCGGCGAACACAAAGTCGTCCGATCTTCGAAAACGACAACTGATCCTTGCGTGTCGCGACATTGCGATCAATTCATTTTGAGGTTTCGACCCCGGTTGTCGCGCTGGTTTTCGAGATAATCGCGAATAACCGCAATCGCTCCCAAAATTTTCAAAGTACCGCGAGTGTTCAGAGTCCTTCCGCACCATCGGCGAACACAAAGTCGTCCGATTTTCGAAAACGACCACTGATCCTTGCGTGTGCGACATTGCGATCAATTCATATTAAGGTTTCGACCCCGGTCGTCGCGCTGGTTTTCGAGATAATCGCGAAAAACCGCAATCGCTCCCAAAATTTTCAAAGTACCGCGAGTTTTCAGAGTCCTTCCGCACCATCGTCCGAACACAAAGTCGTCCGATCTACGAAAACGACCACTAATCCTTGCGTGTGCGACATTGCGATCAATTCATATTAAGGTTTCGACCTCGGCCCTCGCGCTGGTATTCGAGAAAATCGCGAATAACCCTAATCGCTCCCAAAATTTTCATAGTACCGCGAGTGTTCAGAGTCCTTCCGCACCATCGGTGAACACAAAGTCGTCCGATCTTCGAAAACGACCACTGATCCTTGCGTGTGCGACATTGCGATCAATTCATATTAAGGTTTCGACCACGGCCCTCGCGCTGGTTTTCGAGATAATCGCGAATAACCCTAATCGCTCCCAACATTTTCAAAGTACCGCGAGTTTTCAGAGTCCTTCCGCACCATCGGCGAACACAAAGTCGTCCGATCTTCGAAAACGACCACTGATCCTTGCGTGTGCGACATTGCGATCAATTCATATTAAGGTTTCGACCCCGGTCGTCGCGCTGGTTTTCGAGATAATCGCGAAAAACCGCAATCGCTCCCAAAATTTTCAAAGTACCGCGAGTTTTCAGAGTCCTTCCGCACCATCGTCCGAACACAAAGTCGTCCGATCTACGAAAACGACCACTGATCCTTGCGTGTGCGACATTGCGATCAATTCATATTAAGGTTTCGACCTCGGCCCTCGCGCTGGTTTTCGAGAAAATCGCGAAAAACCGCAATCGCTCCCAAAATTTTCAAAGTACCGCGAGTTTTCAGAGTCCTTCCGCACCATCGGCGAACACAAAGTCGTCCGATCTTCGAAAACGACAACTGATCCTTGCGTGTCGCGACATTGCGATCAATTCATTTTAAGGTTTCGACCCCGGTTGTCGCGCTGGTTTTCGAGATAATCGCGAATAACCGCAATCGCTCCCAAAATTTTCAAAGTCCCGCGAGTTTTCAGAGTCCTTCCGCACCATCTTCCGAACACAAAGTCGTCCGATTTTCGAAAACGACCACTGATCCTTGTGTGTTGCGACATTGCGATCAATTCATATTAAGGTTTCGACCCCGGTCGTCGCGCTGGTTTTCGAGATAATCGCGAAAAACCGCAATCGCTCCCAAAATTTTCAAAGTACCGCGAGTTTTCAGAGTCCTTCCGCACCATCGTCTGAACACAAAGTCGTCCGATCTTCGAAAACGACCACTGATCCTTGCGTGTGCGACATTGCGATCAATTCATATTAAGGTTTCGACCACGGCCCTCGCGCTGGTTTTCGAGATAATCGCGAATAACCCTAATCGCTCCCAAAATTTTCATAGTACCGCGAGTGTTCAGAGTCCTTCCGCACCATCGGCGAACACAAAGTCGTCCGATCTTCGAAAACGACCACTGATCCTTGCGTGTTGTGACATTGCGATCAATTCATATTAAGGTTTCGACCTCGGCCCTCGCGCTGGTTTTCGAGAAAATCGCGAATAACCCTAATCGCTCCCAAAATTTTCATAGTACCGCGAGTGTTCAGAGTCCTTCCGCACCATCGGCGAACACAAAGTCGTCCGATCTTCGAAAACGACCACTGATCCTTGCGTGTTGCGACATTGCGATCAATTCATATTAAGGTTTCGACCTTGGCCCTCGCGCTGGTTTTCAAGATAATCGCGAATAACCCTAATCGCTCCCAAAATTTTCATAGTACCGCGAGTGTTCAGAGTACTTCCGCACCATCGGCGAACACAAAGTCGTCCGATCTTCGAAAACGACAACTGATCCTTGCGTGTCGCGACATTGCGATCAATTCATTTTGAGGTTTCGACCCCGGTTGTCGCGCTGGTTTTCGAGATAATCGCGAATAACCGCAATCGCTCCCAAAATTTTCAAAGTACCGCGAGTGTTCAGAGTCCTTCCGCACCATCGGCGAACACAAAGTCGTCCGATTTTCGAAAACGACCACTGATCCTTGCGTGTGCGACATTGCGATCAATTCATATTAAGGTTTCGACCCCGGTCGTCGCGCTGGTTTTCGAGATAATCGCGAAAAACCGCAATCGCTCCCAAAATTTTCAAAGTACCGCGAGTTTTCAGAGTCCTTCCGCACCATCGTCCGAACACAAAGTCGTCCGATCTACGAAAACGACCACTGATCCTTGCGTGTGCGACATTGCGATCAATTCATATTAAGGTTTCGACCTCGGCCCTCGCGCTGGTATTCGAGAAAATCGCGAATAACCCTAATCGCTCCCAAAATTTTCATAGTACCGCGAGTGTTCAGAGTCCTTCCGCACCATCGGTGAACACAAAGTCGTCCGATCTTCGAAAACGACCACTGATCCTTGCGTGTGCGACATTGCGATCAATTCATATTAAGGTTTCGACCACGGCCCTCGCGCTGGTTTTCGAGATAATCGCGAATAACCCTAATCGCTCCCAACATTTTCAAAGTACCGCGAGTTTTCAGAGTCCTTCCGCACCATCGGCGAACACAAAGTCGTCCGATCTTCGAAAACGACCACTGATCCTTGCGTGTGCGACATTGCGATCAATTCATATTAAGGTTTCGACCCCGGTCGTCGCGCTGGTTTTCGAGATAATCGCGAAAAACCGCAATCGCTCCCAAAATTTTCAAAGTACCGCGAGTTTTCAGAGTCCTTCCGCACCATCGTCCGAACACAAAGTCGTCCGATCTACGAAAACGACCACTGATCCTTGCGTGTGCGACATTGCGATCAATTCATATTAAGGTTTCGACCTCGGCCCTCGCGCTGGTTTTCGAGAAAATCGCGAATAACCCTAATCGCTCCCAAAATTTTCATAGTACCGCGAGTGTTCAGAGTCCTTCCGCACCATCGTCCGAACACAAAGTCGTCCGATCTTCGAAAACGACCACTGATCCTTGCGTGTCGCGACATTGCGATCAATTCATATTAAGGTTTCGACCACAACCCTCGCGCTTGTTTTCGAGAAAATCGCGAATAACCCTAATCGCTCCCAAAATTTTCATAGTACCGCGAGTGTTCAGAGTACTTCCGCACCATCGGCGAACACAAAGTCGTCCGATCTTCGAAAACGACAACTGATCCTTGCGTGTCGCGACATTGCGATCAATTCATATTAAGGTTTCGACCTCGGCCCTCGCGCTGGTTTTCGAGAAAATCGCGAATAACCCTAATCGCTCCCAAAATTTTCATAGTACCGCGAGTGTTCAGAGTCCTTCCGCACCATCGGCGAACACAAAGTCGTCCGATCTTCGAAAACGACCACTGATCCTTGCGTGTTGCGACATTGCGATCAATTCATATTAAGGTTTCGACCTTGGCCCTCGCGCTGGTTTTCAAGATAATCGCGAATAACCCTAATCGCTCCCAAAATTTTCATAGTACCGCGAGTGTTCAGAGTACTTCCGCACCATCGGCGAACACAAAGTCGTCCGATCTTCGAAAACGACAACTGATCCTTGCGTGTCGCGACATTGCGATCAATTCATTTTAAGGTTTCGACCCCGGTTGTCGCGCTGGTTTTCGAGATAATCGCGAATAACGGCAATCGCTCCCAATATTTTCAAAGTACCGCGAGTTTTCAGAGTCCATCCGCACCATCATCCTAACGCAAAATTGAATGATCGTCGAAAACGAACACTGATCCTTGCGTGTTGCGACATTGCGATCAATTCATATTAAGGTTTCGACCCCGGTCGTCGGGCTGGTTTTCGAGATAATCGCGAATAACCGCAATCGCTCCGAAAATTTTCAAAGTCCCGCGAGTTTTCAGAGTTCTTCCGCACCATCGTCCGAACACAAAGTCGTCCGATTTTCGAAAACGACCACTGATCCTTGTGTGTGCGACATTGCGATCAATTCATATTAAGGTTTCGACCCCGGTCGTCGCGCTGGTTTTCGAGAAAATCGCGAATAACCCTAATCGCTCCCAAAATTTTCATAGTACCGCGAGTGTTCAGAGTCCTTCCGCACCATCGGCGAACACAAAGTCGTCCGATCTTCGAAAACGACAACTGATCCTTGCGTGTCGCGACATTGCGATCAATTCATTTTGAGGTTTCGACCCCGGTTGTCGCGCTGGTTTTCGAGATAATCGCGAATAACCGCAATCGCTCCCAAAATTTTCAAAGTACCGCGAGTGTTCAGAGTCCTTCCGCACCATCGGCGAACACAAAGTCGTCCGATTTTCGAAAACGACCACTGATCCTTGCGTGTGCGACATTGCGATCAATTCATATTAAGGTTTCGACCCCGGTCGTCGCGCTGGTTTTCGAGATAATCGCGAAAAACCGCAATCGCTCCCAAAATTTTCAAAGTACCGCGAGTTTTCAGAGTCCTTCCGCACCATCGTCCGAACACAAAGTCGTCCGATCTACGAAAACGACCACTAATCCTTGCGTGTGCGACATTGCGATCAATTCATATTAAGGTTTCGACCTCGGCCCTCGCGCTGGTATTCGAGAAAATCGCGAATAACCCTAATCGCTCCCAAAATTTTCATAGTACCGCGAGTGTTCAGAGTCCTTCCGCACCATCGGTGAACACAAAGTCGTCCGATCTTCGAAAACGACCACTGATCCTTGCGTGTGCGACATTGCGATCAATTCATATTAAGGTTTCGACCTCGGCCCTCGCGCTGGTTTTCGAGAAAATCGCGAATAACCCTAATCGCTCCCAAAATTTTCATAGTACCGCGAGTGTTCAGAGTCCTTCCGCACCATCGGCGAACACAAAGTCGTCCGATCTTCGAAAACGACCACTGATCCTTGCGTGTTGCGACATTGCGATCAATTCATATTAAGGTTTCGACCTCGGCCCTCGCGCTGGTTTTCGAGAAAATCGCGAATAACCCTAATCGCTCCCAAAATTTTCATAGTACCGCGAGTGTTCAGAGTCCTTCCGCACCATCGTCCGAACACAAAGTCGTCCGATCTTCGAAAACGACCACTGATCCTTGCGTGTCGCGACATTGCGATCAATTCATATTAAGGTTTCGACCACAACCCTCGCGCTTGTTTTCGAGAAAATCGCGAATAACCCTAATCGCTCCCAAAATTTTCATAGTACCGCGAGTGTTCAGAGTACTTCCGCACCATCGGCGAACACAAAGTCGTCCGATCTTCGAAAACGACAACTGATCCTTGCGTGTCGCGACATTGCGATCAATTCATATTAAGGTTTCGACCTCGGCCCTCGCGCTGGTTTTCGTGATAATCGCAAATAACCCTAATCGCTCCCAACATTTTCAAAGTACCGCGAGTTTTCAGAGTCCTTCCGCACCATCGGCGAACACAAAGTCGTCCGATCTTCGAAAACGACCACTGATCCTTGCGTGTGCGACATTGCGATCAATTCATATTAAGGTTTCGACCCCGGTCGTCGCGCTGGTTTTCGAGATAATCGCGAATAACCGCAATCGCTCCCAAAATTTTCAAAGTACCGCGAGTTTTCAGAGTCCTTCCGCACCATCGTCCTAACACATAGTTGCCTGATCGTCAAAAACGACCACTGATCCTTGCGTGTGCGACATTGCGATCAATTCATATTAAGGTTTCGACCCCGGTCGTCGCGCTGGTTTTCGAGATAATCGCGAAAAACCGCAATCGCTCCCAAAATTTTCAAAGTACCGCGAGTTTTCAGAGTCCTTCCGCACCATCGGCGAACACAAAGTCGTCCGATCTTCGAAAACGACAACTGATCCTTGCGTGTCGCGACATTGCGATCAATTCATTTTAAGGTTTCGACCCCGGTTGTCGCGC
Organism: Andrena marginata; assembly: GCA_963932335.1. Classification (NCBI taxonomy): domain Eukaryota; kingdom Metazoa; phylum Arthropoda; class Insecta; order Hymenoptera; family Andrenidae; genus Andrena; species Andrena marginata. Next base: position 364,867 of record CAWVQI010000172.1, on the reverse strand, counting down.
TGGTTTTCGAGATAATCGCGAATAACCGCAATCGCTCCCAAAATTTTCAAAGTCCCGCGAGTTTTCAGAGTCCTTCCGCACCATCTTCCGAACACAAAGTCGTCCGATTTTCGAAAACGACCACTGATCCTTGTGTGTTGCGACATTGCGATCAATTCATATTAAGGTTTCGACCCCGGTCGTCGCGCTGGTTTTCGAGATAATCGCGAAAAACCGCAATCGCTCCCAAAATTTTCAAAGTACCGCGAGTTTTCAGAGTCCTTCCGCACCATCGTCTGAACACAAAGTCGTCCGATCTTCGAAAACGACCACTGATCCTTGCGTGTGCGACATTGCGATCAATTCATATTAAGGTTTCGACCACGGCCCTCGCGCTGGTTTTCGAGATAATCGCGAATAACCCTAATCGCTCCCAAAATTTTCATAGTACCGCGAGTGTTCAGAGTCCTTCCGCACCATCGGCGAACACAAAGTCGTCCGATCTTCGAAAACGACCACTGATCCTTGCGTGTTGTGACATTGCGATCAATTCATATTAAGGTTTCGACCTCGGCCCTCGCGCTGGTTTTCGAGAAAATCGCGAATAACCCTAATCGCTCCCAAAATTTTCATAGTACCGCGAGTGTTCAGAGTCCTTCCGCACCATCGGCGAACACAAAGTCGTCCGATCTTCGAAAACGACCACTGATCCTTGCGTGTTGCGACATTGCGATCAATTCATATTAAGGTTTCGACCTTGGCCCTCGCGCTGGTTTTCAAGATAATCGCGAATAACCCTAATCGCTCCCAAAATTTTCATAGTACCGCGAGTGTTCAGAGTACTTCCGCACCATCGGCGAACACAAAGTCGTCCGATCTTCGAAAACGACAACTGATCCTTGCGTGTCGCGACATTGCGATCAATTCATTTTGAGGTTTCGACCCCGGTTGTCGCGCTGGTTTTCGAGATAATCGCGAATAACCGCAATCGCTCCCAAAATTTTCAAAGTACCGCGAGTGTTCAGAGTCCTTCCGCACCATCGGCGAACACAAAGTCGTCCGATTTTCGAAAACGACCACTGATCCTTGTGTGTTGCGACATTGCGATCAATTCATATTAAGGTTTCGACCCCGGTCGTCGCGCTGGTTTTCGAGATAATCGCGAAAAACCGCAATCGCTCCCAAAATTTTCAAAGTACCGCGAGTTTTCAGAGTCCTTCCGCACCATCGTCTGAACACAAAGTCGTCCGATCTTCGAAAACGACCACTGATCCTTGCGTGTGCGACATTGCGATCAATTCATATTAAGGTTTCGACCACGGCCCTCGCGCTGGTTTTCGAGATAATCGCGAATAACCCTAATCGCTCCCAAAATTTTCATAGTACCGCGAGTGTTCAGAGTCCTTCCGCACCATCGGCGAACACAAAGTCGTCCGATCTTCGAAAACGACCACTGATCCTTGCGTGTTGTGACATTGCGATCAATTCATATTAAGGTTTCGACCTCGGCCCTCGCGCTGGTTTTCGAGAAAATCGCGAATAACCCTAATCGCTCCCAAAATTTTCATAGTACCGCGAGTGTTCAGAGTCCTTCCGCACCATCGGCGAACACAAAGTCGTCCGATCTTCGAAAACGACCACTGATCCTTGCGTGTTGCGACATTGCGATCAATTCATATTAAGGTTTCGACCTTGGCCCTCGCGCTGGTTTTCAAGATAATCGCGAATAACCCTAATCGCTCCCAAAATTTTCATAGTACCGCGAGTGTTCAGAGTACTTCCGCACCATCGGCGAACACAAAGTCGTCCGATCTTCGAAAACGACAACTGATCCTTGCGTGTCGCGACATTGCGATCAATTCATTTTAAGGTTTCGACCCCGGTTGTCGCGCTGGTTTTCGAGATAATCGCGAATAACGGCAATCGCTCCCAATATTTTCAAAGTACCGCGAGTTTTCAGAGTCCATCCGCACCATCATCCTAACGCAAAATTGAATGATCGTCGAAAACGAACACTGATCCTTGCGTGTTGCGACATTGCGATCAATTCATATTAAGGTTTCGACCCCGGTCGTCGGGCTGGTTTTCGAGATAATCGCGAATAACCGCAATCGCTCCGAAAATTTTCAAAGTCCCGCGAGTTTTCAGAGTTCTTCCGCACCATCGTCCGAACACAAAGTCGTCCGATTTTCGAAAACGACCACTGATCCTTGTGTGTGCGACATTGCGATCAATTCATATTAAGGTTTCGACCCCGGTCGTCGCGCTGGTTTTCGAGAAAATCGCGAATAACCCTAATCGCTCCCAAAATTTTCATAGTACCGCGAGTGTTCAGAGTCCTTCCGCACCATCGGCGAACACAAAGTCGTCCGATCTTCGAAAACGACAACTGATCCTTGCGTGTCGCGACATTGCGATCAATTCATTTTGAGGTTTCGACCCCGGTTGTCGCGCTGGTTTTCGAGATAATCGCGAATAACCGCAATCGCTCCCAAAATTTTCAAAGTACCGCGAGTGTTCAGAGTCCTTCCGCACCATCGGCGAACACAAAGTCGTCCGATTTTCGAAAACGACCACTGATCCTTGCGTGTGCGACATTGCGATCAATTCATATTAAGGTTTCGACCCCGGTCGTCGCGCTGGTTTTCGAGATAATCGCGAAAAACCGCAATCGCTCCCAAAATTTTCAAAGTACCGCGAGTTTTCAGAGTCCTTCCGCACCATCGTCCGAACACAAAGTCGTCCGATCTACGAAAACGACCACTAATCCTTGCGTGTGCGACATTGCGATCAATTCATATTAAGGTTTCGACCTCGGCCCTCGCGCTGGTATTCGAGAAAATCGCGAATAACCCTAATCGCTCCCAAAATTTTCATAGTACCGCGAGTGTTCAGAGTCCTTCCGCACCATCGGTGAACACAAAGTCGTCCGATCTTCGAAAACGACCACTGATCCTTGCGTGTGCGACATTGCGATCAATTCATATTAAGGTTTCGACCTCGGCCCTCGCGCTGGTTTTCGAGAAAATCGCGAATAACCCTAATCGCTCCCAAAATTTTCATAGTACCGCGAGTGTTCAGAGTCCTTCCGCACCATCGGCGAACACAAAGTCGTCCGATCTTCGAAAACGACCACTGATCCTTGCGTGTTGCGACATTGCGATCAATTCATATTAAGGTTTCGACCTCGGCCCTCGCGCTGGTTTTCGAGAAAATCGCGAATAACCCTAATCGCTCCCAAAATTTTCATAGTACCGCGAGTGTTCAGAGTCCTTCCGCACCATCGTCCGAACACAAAGTCGTCCGATCTTCGAAAACGACCACTGATCCTTGCGTGTCGCGACATTGCGATCAATTCATATTAAGGTTTCGACCACAACCCTCGCGCTTGTTTTCGAGAAAATCGCGAATAACCCTAATCGCTCCCAAAATTTTCATAGTACCGCGAGTGTTCAGAGTACTTCCGCACCATCGGCGAACACAAAGTCGTCCGATCTTCGAAAACGACAACTGATCCTTGCGTGTCGCGACATTGCGATCAATTCATATTAAGGTTTCGACCTCGGCCCTCGCGCTGGTTTTCGTGATAATCGCAAATAACCCTAATCGCTCCCAACATTTTCAAAGTACCGCGAGTTTTCAGAGTCCTTCCGCACCATCGGCGAACACAAAGTCGTCCGATCTTCGAAAACGACCACTGATCCTTGCGTGTGCGACATTGCGATCAATTCATATTAAGGTTTCGACCCCGGTCGTCGCGCTGGTTTTCGAGATAATCGCGAATAACCGCAATCGCTCCCAAAATTTTCAAAGTACCGCGAGTTTTCAGAGTCCTTCCGCACCATCGTCCTAACACATAGTTGCCTGATCGTCAAAAACGACCACTGATCCTTGCGTGTGCGACATTGCGATCAATTCATATTAAGGTTTCGACCCCGGTCGTCGCGCTGGTTTTCGAGATAATCGCGAAAAACCGCAATCGCTCCCAAAATTTTCAAAGTACCGCGAGTTTTCAGAGTCCTTCCGCACCATCGGCGAACACAAAGTCGTCCGATCTTCGAAAACGACAACTGATCCTTGCGTGTCGCGACATTGCGATCAATTCATTTTAAGGTTTCGACCCCGGTTGTCGCGCTGGTTTTCGAGATAATCGCGAATAACCGCAATCGCTCCCAAAATTTTCAAAGTCCCGCGAGTTTTCAGAGTCCTTCCGCACCATCTTCCGAACACAAAGTCGTCCGATTTTCGAAAACGACCACTGATCCTTGTGTGTTGCGACATTGCGATCAATTCATATTAAGGTTTCGACCCCGGTCGTCGCGCTGGTTTTCGAGATAATCGCGAAAAACCGCAATCGCTCCCAAAATTTTCAAAGTACCGCGAGTTTTCAGAGTCCTTCCGCACCATCGTCTGAACACAAAGTCGTCCGATCTTCGAAAACGACCACTGATCCTTGCGTGTGCGACATTGCGATCAATTCATATTAAGGTTTCGACCACGGCCCTCGCGCTGGTTTTCGAGATAATCGCGAATAACCCTAATCGCTCCCAAAATTTTCATAGTACCGCGAGTGTTCAGAGTCCTTCCGCACCATCGGCGAACACAAAGTCGTCCGATCTTCGAAAACGACCACTGATCCTTGCGTGTTGTGACATTGCGATCAATTCATATTAAGGTTTCGACCTCGGCCCTCGCGCTGGTTTTCGAGAAAATCGCGAATAACCCTAATCGCTCCCAAAATTTTCATAGTACCGCGAGTGTTCAGAGTCCTTCCGCACCATCGGCGAACACAAAGTCGTCCGATCTTCGAAAACGACCACTGATCCTTGCGTGTTGCGACATTGCGATCAATTCATATTAAGGTTTCGACCTTGGCCCTCGCGCTGGTTTTCAAGATAATCGCGAATAACCCTAATCGCTCCCAAAATTTTCATAGTACCGCGAGTGTTCAGAGTACTTCCGCACCATCGGCGAACACAAAGTCGTCCGATCTTCGAAAACGACAACTGATCCTTGCGTGTCGCGACATTGCGATCAATTCATTTTGAGGTTTCGACCCCGGTTGTCGCGCTGGTTTTCGAGATAATCGCGAATAACCGCAATCGCTCCCAAAATTTTCAAAGTACCGCGAGTGTTCAGAGTCCTTCCGCACCATCGGCGAACACAAAGTCGTCCGATTTTCGAAAACGACCACTGATCCTTGTGTGTTGCGACATTGCGATCAATTCATATTAAGGTTTCGACCCCGGTCGTCGCGCTGGTTTTCGAGATAATCGCGAAAAACCGCAATCGCTCCCAAAATTTTCAAAGTACCGCGAGTTTTCAGAGTCCTTCCGCACCATCGTCTGAACACAAAGTCGTCCGATCTTCGAAAACGACCACTGATCCTTGCGTGTGCGACATTGCGATCAATTCATATTAAGGTTTCGACCACGGCCCTCGCGCTGGTTTTCGAGATAATCGCGAATAACCCTAATCGCTCCCAAAATTTTCATAGTACCGCGAGTGTTCAGAGTCCTTCCGCACCATCGGCGAACACAAAGTCGTCCGATCTTCGAAAACGACCACTGATCCTTGCGTGTTGTGACATTGCGATCAATTCATATTAAGGTTTCGACCTCGGCCCTCGCGCTGGTTTTCGAGAAAATCGCGAATAACCCTAATCGCTCCCAAAATTTTCATAGTACCGCGAGTGTTCAGAGTCCTTCCGCACCATCGGCGAACACAAAGTCGTCCGATCTTCGAAAACGACCACTGATCCTTGCGTGTTGCGACATTGCGATCAATTCATATTAAGGTTTCGACCTTGGCCCTCGCGCTGGTTTTCAAGATAATCGCGAATAACCCTAATCGCTCCCAAAATTTTCATAGTACCGCGAGTGTTCAGAGTACTTCCGCACCATCGGCGAACACAAAGTCGTCCGATCTTCGAAAACGACAACTGATCCTTGCGTGTCGCGACATTGCGATCAATTCATTTTGAGGTTTCGACCCCGGTTGTCGCGCTGGTTTTCGAGATAATCGCGAATAACCGCAATCGCTCCCAAAATTTTCAAAGTACCGCGAGTGTTCAGAGTCCTTCCGCACCATCGGCGAACACAAAGTCGTCCGATTTTCGAAAACGACCACTGATCCTTGCGTGTGCGACATTGCGATCAATTCATATTAAGGTTTCGACCCCGGTCGTCGCGCTGGTTTTCGAGATAATCGCGAAAAACCGCAATCGCTCCCAAAATTTTCAAAGTACCGCGAGTTTTCAGAGTCCTTCCGCACCATCGTCCGAACACAAAGTCGTCCGATCTACGAAAACGACCACTGATCCTTGCGTGTGCGACATTGCGATCAATTCATATTAAGGTTTCGACCTCGGCCCTCGCGCTGGTATTCGAGAAAATCGCGAATAACCCTAATCGCTCCCAAAATTTTCATAGTACCGCGAGTGTTCAGAGTCCTTCCGCACCATCGGTGAACACAAAGTCGTCCGATCTTCGAAAACGACCACTGATCCTTGCGTGTGCGACATTGCGATCAATTCATATTAAGGTTTCGACCACGGCCCTCGCGCTGGTTTTCGAGATAATCGCGAATAACCCTAATCGCTCCCAACATTTTCAAAGTACCGCGAGTTTTCAGAGTCCTTCCGCACCATCGGCGAACACAAAGTCGTCCGATCTTCGAAAACGACCACTGATCCTTGCGTGTGCGACATTGCGATCAATTCATATTAAGGTTTCGACCCCGGTCGTCGCGCTGGTTTTCGAGATAATCGCGAAAAACCGCAATCGCTCCCAAAATTTTCAAAGTACCGCGAGTTTTCAGAGTCCTTCCGCACCATCGTCCGAACACAAAGTCGTCCGATCTACGAAAACGACCACTGATCCTTGCGTGTGCGACATTGCGATCAATTCATATTAAGGTTTCGACCTCGGCCCTCGCGCTGGTTTTCGAGAAAATCGCGAATAACCCTAATCGCTCCCAAAATTTTCATAGTACCGCGAGTGTTCAGAGTCCTTCCGCACCATCGTCCGAACACAAAGTCGTCCGATCTTCGAAAACGACCACTGATCCTTGCGTGTCGCGACATTGCGATCAATTCATATTAAGGTTTCGACCACAACCCTCGCGCTTGTTTTCGAGAAAATCGCGAATAACCCTAATCGCTCCCAAAATTTTCATAGTACCGCGAGTGTTCAGAGTACTTCCGCACCATCGGCGAACACAAAGTCGTCCGATCTTCGAAAACGACAACTGATCCTTGCGTGTCGCGACATTGCGATCAATTCATATTAAGGTTTCGACCTCGGCCCTCGCGCTGGTTTTCGAGAAAATCGCGAATAACCCTAATCGCTCCCAAAATTTTCATAGTACCGCGAGTGTTCAGAGTCCTTCCGCACCATCGGCGAACACAAAGTCGTCCGATCTTCGAAAACGACCACTGATCCTTGCGTGTTGCGACATTGCGATCAATTCATATTAAGGTTTCGACCTTGGCCCTCGCGCTGGTTTTCAAGATAATCGCGAATAACCCTAATCGCTCCCAAAATTTTCATAGTACCGCGAGTGTTCAGAGTACTTCCGCACCATCGGCGAACACAAAGTCGTCCGATCTTCGAAAACGACAACTGATCCTTGCGTGTCGCGACATTGCGATCAATTCATTTTAAGGTTTCGACCCCGGTTGTCGCGCTGGTTTTCGAGATAATCGCGAATAACGGCAATCGCTCCCAATATTTTCAAAGTACCGCGAGTTTTCAGAGTCCATCCGCACCATCGTCCTAACGCAAAATTGAATGATCGTCGAAAACGAACACTGATCCTTGCGTGTTGCGACATTGCGATCAATTCATATTAAGGTTTCGACCCCGGTCGTCGGGCTGGTTTTCGAGATAATCGCGAATAACCGCAATCGCTCCGAAAATTTTCAAAGTCCCGCGAGTTTTCAGAGTTCTTCCGCACCATCGTCCGAACACAAAGTCGTCCGATTTTCGAAAACGACCACTGATCCTTGTGTGTGCGACATTGCGATCAATTCATATTAAGGTTTCGACCCCGGTCGTCGCGCTGGTTTTCGAGAAAATCGCGAATAACATTAATCGCTCCCAAAATTTTCATAGTACCGCGAGTGTTCAGAGTCCTTCCGCACCATCGGCGAACACAAAGTCGTCCGATCTTCGAAAACGACAACTGATCCTTGCGTGTCGTGACATTGCGATCAATTCATTTTGAGGTTTCGACCCCGGTTGTCGCGCTGGTTTTCGAGATAATCGCGAATAACCGCAATCGCTCCCAAAATTTTCAAAGTACCGCGAGTGTTCAGAGTCCTTCCGCACCATCGGCGAACACAAAGTCGTCCGATTTTCGAAAACGACCACTGATCCTTGCGTGTGCGACATTGCGATCAATTCATATTAAGGTTTCGACCCCGGTCGTCGCGCTGGTTTTCGAGATAATCGCGAAAAACCGCAATCGCTCCCAAAATTTTCAAAGTACCGCGAGTTTTCAGAGTCCTTCCGCACCATCGTCCGAACACAAAGTCGTCCGATCTACGAAAACGACCACTAATCCTTGCGTGTGCGACATTGCGATCAATTCATATTAAGGTTTCGACCTCGGCCCTCGCGCTGGTATTCGAGAAAATCGCGAATAACCCTAATCGCTCCCAAAATTTTCATAGTACCGCGAGTGTTCAGAGTCCTTCCGCACCATCGGTGAACACAAAGTCGTCCGATCTTCGAAAACGACCACTGATCCTTGCGTGTGCGACATTGCGATCAATTCATATTAAGGTTTCGACCTCGGCCCTCGCGCTGGTTTTCGAGAAAATCGCGAATAACCCTAATCGCTCCCAAAATTTTCATAGTACCGCGAGTGTTCAGAGTCCTTCCGCACCATCGGCGAACACAAAGTCGTCCGATCTTCGAAAACGACCACTGATCCTTGCGTGTTGCGACATTGCGATCAATTCATATTAAGGTTTCGACCTCGGCCCTCGCGCTGGTTTTCGAGAAAATCGCGAATAACCCTAATCGCTCCCAAAATTTTCATAGTACCGCGAGTGTTCAGAGTCCTTCCGCACCATCGTCCGAACACAAAGTCGTCCGATCTTCGAAAACGACCACTGATCCTTGCGTGTCGCGACATTGCGATCAATTCATATTAAGGTTTCGACCACAACCCTCGCGCTTGTTTTCGAGAAAATCATGAATAACCCTAATCGCTCCCAAAATTTTCATAGTACCGCGAGTGTTCAGAGTACTTCCGCACCATCGGCGAACACAAAGTCGTCCGATCTTCGAAAACGACAACTGATCCTTGCGTGTCGCGACATTGCGATCAATTCATATTAAGGTTTCGACCTCGGCCCTCGCGCTGGTTTTCGTGATAATCGCAAATAACCCTAATCGCTCCCAACATTTTCAAAGTACCGCGAGTTTTCAGAGTCCTTCCGCACCATCGGCGAACACAAAGTCGTCCGATCTTCGAAAACGACCACTGATCCTTGCGTGTGCGACATTGCGATCAATTCATATTAAGGTTTCGACCCCGGTCGTCGCGCTGGTTTTCGAGATAATCGCGAATAACCGCAATCGCTCCCAAAATTTTCAAAGTACCGCGAGTTTTCAGAGTCCTTCCGCACCATCGTCCTAACACATAGTTGCCTGATCGTCAAAAACGACCACTGATCCTTGCGTGTGCGACATTGCGATCAATTCATATTAAGGTTTCGACCCCGGTCGTCGCGCTGGTTTTCGAGATAATCGCGAAAAACCGCAATCGCTCCCAAAATTTTCAAAGTACCGCGAGTTTTCAGAGTCCTTCCGCACCATCGGCGAACACAAAGTCGTCCGATCTTCGAAAACGACAACTGATCCTTGCGTGTCGCGACATTGCGATCAATTCATTTTAAGGTTTCGACCCCGGTTGTCGCGCTGGTTTTCGAGATAATCGCGAATAACCGCAATCGCTCCCAAAATTTTCAAAGTCCCGCGAGTTTTCAGAGTCCTTCCGCACCATCTTCCGAACACAAAGTCGTCCGATTTTCGAAAACGACCACTGATCCTTGTGTGTTGCGACATTGCGATCAATTCATATTAAGGTTTCGACCCCGGTCGTCGCGCTGGTTTTCGAGATAATCGCGAAAAACCGCAATCGCTCCCAAAATTTTCAAAGTACCGCGAGTTTTCAGAGTCCTTCCGCACCATCGTCTGAACACAAAGTCGTCCGATCTTCGAAAACGACCACTGATCCTTGCGTGTGCGACATTGCGATCAATTCATATTAAGGTTTCGACCACGGCCCTCGCGCTGGTTTTCGAGATAATCGCGAATAACCCTAATCGCTCCCAAAATTTTCATAGTACCGCGAGTGTTCAGAGTCCTTCCGCACCATCGGCGAACACAAAGTCGTCCGATCTTCGAAAACGACCACTGATCCTTGCGTGTTGTGACATTGCGATCAATTCATATTAAGGTTTCGACCTCGGCCCTCGCGCTGGTTTTCGAGAAAATCGCGAATAACCCTAATCGCTCCCAAAATTTTCATAGTACCGCGAGTGTTCAGAGTCCTTCCGCACCATCGGCGAACACAAAGTCGTCCGATCTTCGAAAACGACCACTGATCCTTGCGTGTTGCGACATTGCGATCAATTCATATTAAGGTTTCGACCTTGGCCCTCGCGCTGGTTTTCAAGATAATCGCGAATAACCCTAATCGCTCCCAAAATTTTCATAGTACCGCGAGTGTTCAGAGTACTTCCGCACCATCGGCGAACACAAAGTCGTCCGATCTTCGAAAACGACAACTGATCCTTGCGTGTCGCGACATTGCGCTCAATTCATTTTGAGGTTTCGACCCCGGTTGTCGCGCTGGTTTTCGAGATAATCGCGAATAACCGCAATCGCTCCCAAAATTTTCAAAGTACCGCGAGTGTTCAGAGTCCTTCCGCACCATCGGCGAACACAAAGTCGTCCGATTTTCGAAAACGACCACTGATCCTTGTGTGTTGCGACATTGCGATCAATTCATATTAAGGTTTCGACCCCGGTCGTCGCGCTGGTTTTCGAGATAATCGCGAAAAACCGCAATCGCTCCCAAAATTTTCAAAGTACCGCGAGTTTTCAGAGTCCTTCCGCACCATCGTCTGAACACAAAGTCGTCCGATCTTCGAAAACGACCACTGATCCTTGCGTGTGCGACATTGCGATCAATTCATATTAAGGTTTCGACCACGGCCCTCGCGCTGGTTTTCGAGATAATCGCGAATAACCCTAATCGCTCCCAAAATTTTCATAGTACCGCGAGTGTTCAGAGTCCTTCCGCACCATCGGCGAACACAAAGTCGTCCGATCTTCGAAAACGACCACTGATCCTTGCGTGTTGTGACATTGCGATCAATTCATATTAAGGTTTCGACCTCGGCCCTCGCGCTGGTTTTCGAGAAAATCGCGAATAACCCTAATCGCTCCCAAAATTTTCATAGTACCGCGAGTGTTCAGAGTCCTTCCGCACCATCGGCGAACACAAAGTCGTCCGATCTTCGAAAACGACCACTGATCCTTGCGTGTTGCGACATTGCGATCAATTCATATTAAGGTTTCGACCTTGGCCCTCGCGCTGGTTTTCAAGATAATCGCGAATAACCCTAATCGCTCCCAAAATTTTCATAGTACCGCGAGTGTTCAGAGTACTTCCGCACCATCGGCGAACACAAAGTCGTCCGATCTTCGAAAACGACAACTGATCCTTGCGTGTCGCGACATTGCGATCAATTCATTTTAAGGTTTCGACCCCGGTTGTCGCGCTGGTTTTCGAGATAATCGCGAATAACGGCAATCGCTCCCAATATTTTCAAAGTACCGCGAGTTTTCAGAGTCCATCCGCACCATCATCCTAACGCAAAATTGAATGATCGTCGAAAACGAACACTGATCCTTGCGTGTTGCGACATTGCGATCAATTCATATTAAGGTTTCGACCCCGGTCGTCGGGCTGGTTTTCGAGATAATCGCGAATAACCGCAATCGCTCCGAAAATTTTCAAAGTCCCGCGAGTTTTCAGAGTTCTTCCGCACCATCGTCCGAACACAAAGTCGTCCGATTTTCGAAAACGACCACTGATCCTTGTGTGTGCGACATTGCGATCAATTCATATTAAGGTTTCGACCCCGGTCGTCGCGCTGGTTTTCGAGAAAATCGCGAATAACCCTAATCGCTCCCAAAATTTTCATAGTACCGCGAGTGTTCAGAGTCCTTCCGCACCATCGGCGAACACAAAGTCGTCCGATCTTCGAAAACGACAACTGATCCTTGCGTGTCGCGACATTGCGATCAATTCATTTTGAGGTTTCGACCCCGGTTGTCGCGCTGGTTTTCGAGATAATCGCGAATAACCGCAATCGCTCCCAAAATTTTCAAAGTACCGCGAGTGTTCAGAGTCCTTCCGCACCATCGGCGAACACAAAGTCGTCCGATTTTCGAAAACGACCACTGATCCTTGCGTGTGCGACATTGCGATCAATTCATATTAAGGTTTCGACCCCGGTCGTCGCGCTGGTTTTCGAGATAATCGCGAAAAACCGCAATCGCTCCCAAAATTTTCAAAGTACCGCGAGTTTTCAGAGTCCTTCCGCACCATCGTCCGAACACAAAGTCGTCCGATCTACGAAAACGACCACTAATCCTTGCGTGTGCGACATTGCGATCAATTCATATTAAGGTTTCGACCTCGGCCCTCGCGCTGGTATTCGAGAAAATCGCGAATAACCCTAATCGCTCCCAAAATTTTCATAGTACCGCGAGTGTTCAGAGTCCTTCCGCACCATCGGTGAACACAAAGTCGTCCGATCTTCGAAAACGACCACTGATCCTTGCGTGTGCGACATTGCGATCAATTCATATTAAGGTTTCGACCTCGGCCCTCGCGCTGGTTTTCGAGAAAATCGCGAATAACCCTAATCGCTCCCAAAATTTTCATAGTACCGCGAGTGTTCAGAGTCCTTCCGCACCATCGGCGAACACAAAGTCGTCCGATCTTCGAAAACGACCACTGATCCTTGCGTGTTGCGACATTGCGATCAATTCATATTAAGGTTTCGACCTCGGCCCTCGCGCTGGTTTTCGAGAAAATCGCGAATAACCCTAATCGCTCCCAAAATTTTCATAGTACCGCGAGTGTTCAGAGTCCTTCCGCACCATCGTCCGAACACAAAGTCGTCCGATCTTCGAAAACGACCACTGATCCTTGCGTGTCGCGACATTGCGATCAATTCATATTAAGGTTTCGACCACAACCCTCGCGCTTGTTTTCGAGAAAATCGCGAATAACCCTAATCGCTCCCAAAATTTTCATAGTACCGCGAGTGTTCAGAGTACTTCCGCACCATCGGCGAACACAAAGTCGTCCGATCTTCGAAAACGACAACTGATCCTTGCGTGTCGCGACATTGCGATCAATTCATATTAAGGTTTCGACCTCGGCCCTCGCGCTGGTTTTCGTGATAATCGCAAATAACCCTAATCGCTCCCAACATTTTCAAAGTACCGCGAGTTTTCAGAGTCCTTCCGCACCATCGGCGAACACAAAGTCGTCCGATCTTCGAAAACGACCACTGCTCCTTGCGTGTGCGACATTGCGATCAATTCATATTAAGGTTTCGACCCCGGTCGTCGCGCTGGTTTTCGAGATAATCGCGAATAACCGCAATCGCTCCCAAAATTTTCAAAGTACCGCGAGTTTTCAGAGTCCTTCCGCACCATCGTCCTAACACATAGTTGCCTGATCGTCAAAAACGACCACTGATCCTTGCGTGTGCGACATTGCGATCAATTCATATTAAGGTTTCGACCCCGGTCGTCGCGCTGGTTTTCGAGATAATCGCGAAAAACCGCAATCGCTCCCAAAATTTTCAAAGTACCGCGAGTTTTCAGAGTCCTTCCGCACCATCGGCGAACACAAAGTCGTCCGATCTTCGAAAACGACAACTGATCCTTGCGTGTCGCGACATTGCGATCAATTCATTTTAAGGTTTCGACCCCGGTTGTCGCGCTGGTTTTCGAGATAATCGCGAATAACCGCAATCGCTCCCAAAATTTTCAAAGTCCCGCGAGTTTTCAGAGTCCTTCCGCACCATCTTCCGAACACAAAGTCGTCCGATTTTCGAAAACGACCACTGATCCTTGTGTGTTGCGACATTGCGATCAATTCATATTAAGGTTTCGACCCCGGTCGTCGCGCTGGTTTTCGAGATAATCGCGAAAAACCGCAATCGCTCCCAAAATTTTCAAAGTACCGCGAGTTTTCAGAGTCCTTCCGCACCATCGTCTGAACACAAAGTCGTCCGATCTTCGAAAACGACCACTGATCCTTGCGTGTGCGACATTGCGATCAATTCATATTAAGGTTTCGACCACGGCCCTCGCGCTGGTTTTCGAGATAATCGCGAATAACCCTAATCGCTCCCAAAATTTTCATAGTACCGCGAGTGTTCAGAGTCCTTCCGCACCATCGGCGAACACAAAGTCGTCCGATCTTCGAAAACGACCACTGATCCTTGCGTGTTGTGACATTGCGATCAATTCATATTAAGGTTTCGACCTCGGCCCTCGCGCTGGTTTTCGAGAAAATCGCGAATAACCCTAATCGCTCCCAAAATTTTCATAGTACCGCGAGTGTTCAGAGTCCTTCCGCACCATCGGCGAACACAAAGTCGTCCGATCTTCGAAAACGACCACTGATCCTTGCGTGTTGCGACATTGCGATCAATTCATATTAAGGTTTCGACCTTGGCCCTCGCGCTGGTTTTCAAGATAATCGCGAATAACCCTAATCGCTCCCAAAATTTTCATAGTACCGCGAGTGTTCAGAGTACTTCCGCACCATCGGCGAACACAAAGTCGTCCGATCTTCGAAAACGACAACTGATCCTTGCGTGTCGCGACATTGCGATCAATTCATTTTGAGGTTTCGACCCCGGTTGTCGCGCTGGTTTTCGAGATAATCGCGAATAACCGCAATCGCTCCCAAAATTTTCAAAGTACCGCGAGTGTTCAGAGTCCTTCCGCACCATCGGCGAACACAAAGTCGTCCGATTTTCGAAAACGACCACTGATCCTTGTGTGTTGCGACATTGCGATCAATTCATATTAAGGTTTCGACCCCGGTCGTCGCGCTGGTTTTCGAGATAATCGCGAAAAACCGCAATCGCTCCCAAAATTTTCAAAGTACCGCGAGTTTTCAGAGTCCTTCCGCACCATCGTCTGAACACAAAGTCGTCCGATCTTCGAAAACGACCACTGATCCTTGCGTGTGCGACATTGCGATCAATTCATATTAAGGTTTCGACCACGGCCCTCGCGCTGGTTTTCGAGATAATCGCGAATAACCCTAATCGCTCCCAAAATTTTCATAGTACCGCGAGTGTTCAGAGTCCTTCCGCACCATCGGCGAACACAAAGTCGTCCGATCTTCGAAAACGACCACTGATCCTTGCGTGTTGTGACATTGCGATCAATTCATATTAAGGTTTCGACCTCGGCCCTCGCGCTGGTTTTCGAGAAAATCGCGAATAACCCTAATCGCTCCCAAAATTTTCATAGTACCGCGAGTGTTCAGAGTCCTTCCGCACCATCGGCGAACACAAAGTCGTCCGATCTTCGAAAACGACCACTGATCCTTGCGTGTTGCGACATTGCGATCAATTCATATTAAGGTTTCGACCTTGGCCCTCGCGCTGGTTTTCAAGATAATCGCGAATAACCCTAATCGCTCCCAAAATTTTCATAGTACCGCGAGTGTTCAGAGTACTTCCGCACCATCGGCGAACACAAAGTCGTCCGATCTTCGAAAACGACAACTGATCCTTGCGTGTCGCGACATTGCGATCAATTCATTTTGAGGTTTCGACCCCGGTTGTCGCGCTGGTTTTCGAGATAATCGCGAATAACCGCAATCGCTCCCAAAATTTTCAAAGTACCGCGAGTGTTCAGAGTCCTTCCGCACCATCGGCGAACACAAAGTCGTCCGATTTTCGAAAACGACCACTGATCCTTGCGTGTGCGACATTGCGATCAATTCATATTAAGGTTTCGACCCCGGTCGTCGCGCTGGTTTTCGAGATAATCGCGAAAAACCGCAATCGCTCCCAAAATTTTCAAAGTACCGCGAGTTTTCAGAGTCCTTCCGCACCATCGTCCGAACACAAAGTCGTCCGATCTACGAAAACGACCACTGATCCTTGCGTGTGCGACATTGCGATCAATTCATATTAAGGTTTCGACCTCGGCCCTCGCGCTGGTATTCGAGAAAATCGCGAATAACCCTAATCGCTCCCAAAATTTTCATAGTACCGCGAGTGTTCAGAGTCCTTCCGCACCATCGGTGAACACAAAGTCGTCCGATCTTCGAAAACGACCACTGATCCTTGCGTGTGCGACATTGCGATCAATTCATATTAAGGTTTCGACCACGGCCCTCGCGCTGGTTTTCGAGATAATCGCGAATAACCCTAATCGCTCCCAACATTTTCAAAGTACCGCGAGTTTTCAGAGTCCTTCCGCACCATCGGCGAACACAAAGTCGTCCGATCTTCGAAAACGACCACTGATCCTTGCGTGTGCGACATTGCGATCAATTCATATTAAGGTTTCGACCCCGGTCGTCGCGCTGGTTTTCGAGATAATCGCGAAAAACCGCAATCGCTCCCAAAATTTTCAAAGTACCGCGAGTTTTCAGAGTCCTTCCGCACCATCGTCCGAACACAAAGTCGTCCGATCTACGAAAACGACCACTGATCCTTGCGTGTGCGACATTGCGATCAATTCATATTAAGGTTTCGACCTCGGCCCTCGCGCTGGTTTTCGAGAAAATCGCGAATAACCCTAATCGCTCCCAAAATTTTCATAGTACCGCGAGTGTTCAGAGTCCTTCCGCACCATCGTCCGAACACAAAGTCGTCCGATCTTCGAAAACGACCACTGATCCTTGCGTGTCGCGACATTGCGATCAATTCATATTAAGGTTTCGACCACAACCCTCGCGCTTGTTTTCGAGAAAATCGCGAATAACCCTAATCGCTCCCAAAATTTTCATAGTACCGCGAGTGTTCAGAGTACTTCCGCACCATCGGCGAACACAAAGTCGTCCGATCTTCGAAAACGACAACTGATCCTTGCGTGTCGCGACATTGCGATCAATTCATATTAAGGTTTCGACCTCGGCCCTCGCGCTGGTTTTCGAGAAAATCGCGAATAACCCTAATCGCTCCCAAAATTTTCATAGTACCGCGAGTGTTCAGAGTCCTTCCGCACCATCGGCGAACACAAAGTCGTCCGATCTTCGAAAACGACCACTGATCCTTGCGTGTTGCGACATTGCGATCAATTCATATTAAGGTTTCGACCTTGGCCCTCGCGCTGGTTTTCAAGATAATCGCGAATAACCCTAATCGCTCCCAAAATTTTCATAGTACCGCGAGTGTTCAGAGTACTTCCGCACCATCGGCGAACACAAAGTCGTCCGATCTTCGAAAACGACAACTGATCCTTGCGTGTCGCGACATTGCGATCAATTCATTTTAAGGTTTCGACCCCGGTTGTCGCGCTGGTTTTCGAGATAATCGCGAATAACGGCAATCGCTCCCAATATTTTCAAAGTACCGCGAGTTTTCAGAGTCCATCCGCACCATCGTCCTAACGCAAAATTGAATGATCGTCGAAAACGAACACTGATCCTTGCGTGTTGCGACATTGCGATCAATTCATATTAAGGTTTCGACCCCGGTCGTCGGGCTGGTTTTCGAGATAATCGCGAATAACCGCAATCGCTCCGAAAATTTTCAAAGTCCCGCGAGTTTTCAGAGTTCTTCCGCACCATCGTCCGAACACAAAGTCGTCCGATTTTCGAAAACGACCACTGATCCTTGTGTGTGCGACATTGCGATCAATTCATATTAAGGTTTCGACCCCGGTCGTCGCGCTGGTTTTCGAGAAAATCGCGAATAACCCTAATCGCTCCCAAAATTTTCATAGTACCGCGAGTGTTCAGAGTCCTTCCGCACCATCGGCGAACACAAAGTCGTCCGATCTTCGAAAACGACAACTGATCCTTGCGTGTCGCGACATTGCGATCAATTCATTTTGAGGTTTCGACCCCGGTTGTCGCGCTGGTTTTCGAGATAATCGCGAATAACCGCAATCGCTCCCAAAATTTTCAAAGTACCGCGAGTGTTCAGAGTCCTTCCGCACCATCGGCGAACACAAAGTCGTCCGATTTTCGAAAACGACCACTGATCCTTGCGTGTGCGACATTGCGATCAATTCATATTAAGGTTTCGACCCCGGTCGTCGCGCTGGTTTTCGAGATAATCGCGAAAAACCGCAATCGCTCCCAAAATTTTCAAAGTACCGCGAGTTTTCAGAGTCCTTCCGCACCATCGTCCGAACACAAAGTCGTCCGATCTACGAAAACGACCACTAATCCTTGCGTGTGCGACATTGCGATCAATTCATATTAAGGTTTCGACCTCGGCCCTCGCGCTGGTATTCGAGAAAATCGCGAATAACCCTAATCGCTCCCAAAATTTTCATAGTACCGCGAGTGTTCAGAGTCCTTCCGCACCATCGGTGAACACAAAGTCGTCCGATCTTCGAAAACGACCACTGATCCTTGCGTGTGCGACATTGCGATCAATTCATATTAAGGTTTCGACCTCGGCCCTCGCGCTGGTTTTCGAGAAAATCGCGAATAACCCTAATCGCTCCCAAAATTTTCATAGTACCGCGAGTGTTCAGAGTCCTTCCGCACCATCGGCGAACACAAAGTCGTCCGATCTTCGAAAACGACCACTGATCCTTGCGTGTTGCGACATTGCGATCAATTCATATTAAGGTTTCGACCTCGGCCCTCGCGCTGGTTTTCGAGAAAATCGCGAATAACCCTAATCGCTCCCAAAATTTTCATAGTACCGCGAGTGTTCAGAGTCCTTCCGCACCATCGTCCGAACACAAAGTCGTCCGATCTTCGAAAACGACCACTGATCCTTGCGTGTCGCGACATTGCGATCAATTCATATTAAGGTTTCGACCACAACCCTCGCGCTTGTTTTCGAGAAAATCATGAATAACCCTAATCGCTCCCAAAATTTTCATAGTACCGCGAGTGTTCAGAGTACTTCCGCACCATCGGCGAACACAAAGTCGTCCGATCTTCGAAAACGACAACTGATCCTTGCGTGTCGCGACATTGCGATCAATTCATATTAAGGTTTCGACCTCGGCCCTCGCGCTGGTTTTCGTGATAATCGCAAATAACCCTAATCGCTCCCAACATTTTCAAAGTACCGCGAGTTTTCAGAGTCCTTCCGCACCATCGGCGAACACAAAGTCGTCCGATCTTCGAAAACGACCACTGATCCTTGCGTGTGCGACATTGCGATCAATTCATATTAAGGTTTCGACCCCGGTCGTCGCGCTGGTTTTCGAGATAATCGCGAATAACCGCAATCGCTCCCAAAATTTTCAAAGTACCGCGAGTTTTCAGAGTCCTTCCGCACCATCGTCCTAACACATAGTTGCCTGATCGTCAAAAACGACCACTGATCCTTGCGTGTGCGACATTGCGATCAATTCATATTAAGGTTTCGACCCCGGTCGTCGCGCTGGTTTTCGAGATAATCGCGAAAAACCGCAATCGCTCCCAAAATTTTCAAAGTACCGCGAGTTTTCAGAGTCCTTCCGCACCATCGGCGAACACAAAGTCGTCCGATCTTCGAAAACGACAACTGATCCTTGCGTGTCGCGACATTGCGATCAATTCATTTTAAGGTTTCGACCCCGGTTGTCGCGCTGGTTTTCGAGATAATCGCGAATAACCGCAATCGCTCCCAAAATTTTCAAAGTCCCGCGAGTTTTCAGAGTCCTTCCGCACCATCTTCCGAACACAAAGTCGTCCGATTTTCGAAAACGACCACTGATCCTTGTGTGTTGCGACATTGCGATCAATTCATATTAAGGTTTCGACCCCGGTCGTCGCGCTGGTTTTCGAGATAATCGCGAAAAACCGCAATCGCTCCCAAAATTTTCAAAGTACCGCGAGTTTTCAGAGTCCTTCCGCACCATCGTCTGAACACAAAGTCGTCCGATCTTCGAAAACGACCACTGATCCTTGCGTGTGCGACATTGCGATCAATTCATATTAAGGTTTCGACCACGGCCCTCGCGCTGGTTTTCGAGATAATCGCGAATAACCCTAATCGCTCCCAAAATTTTCATAGTACCGCGAGTGTTCAGAGTCCTTCCGCACCATCGGCGAACACAAAGTCGTCCGATCTTCGAAAACGACCACTGATCCTTGCGTGTTGTGACATTGCGATCAATTCATATTAAGGTTTCGACCTCGGCCCTCGCGCTGGTTTTCGAGAAAATCGCGAATAACCCTAATCGCTCCCAAAATTTTCATAGTACCGCGAGTGTTCAGAGTCCTTCCGCACCATCGGCGAACACAAAGTCGTCCGATCTTCGAAAACGACCACTGATCCTTGCGTGTTGCGACATTGCGATCAATTCATATTAAGGTTTCGACCTTGGCCCTCGCGCTGGTTTTCAAGATAATCGCGAATAACCCTAATCGCTCCCAAAATTTTCATAGTACCGCGAGTGTTCAGAGTACTTCCGCACCATCGGCGAACACAAAGTCGTCCGATCTTCGAAAACGACAACTGATCCTTGCGTGTCGCGACATTGCGATCAATTCATTTTGAGGTTTCGACCCCGGTTGTCGCGCTGGTTTTCGAGATAATCGCGAATAACCGCAATCGCTCCCAAAATTTTCAAAGTACCGCGAGTGTTCAGAGTCCTTCCGCACCATCGGCGAACACAAAGTCGTCCGATTTTCGAAAACGACCACTGATCCTTGCGTGTGCGACATTGCGATCAATTCATATTAAGGTTTCGACCCCGGTCGTCGCGCTGGTTTTCGAGATAATCGCGAAAAACCGCAATCGCTCCCAAAATTTTCAAAGTACCGCGAGTTTTCAGAGTCCTTCCGCACCATCGTCCGAACACAAAGTCGTCCGATCTACGAAAACGACCACTAATCCTTGCGTGTGCGACATTGCGATCAATTCATATTAAGGTTTCGACCTCGGCCCTCGCGCTGGTATTCGAGAAAATCGCGAATAACCCTAATCGCTCCCAAAATTTTCATAGTACCGCGAGTGTTCAGAGTCCTTCCGCACCATCGGTGAACACAAAGTCGTCCGATCTTCGAAAACGACCACTGATCCTTGCGTGTGCGACATTGCGATCAATTCATATTAAGGTTTCGACCACGGCCCTCGCGCTGGTTTTCGAGATAATCGCGAATAACCCTAATCGCTCCCAACATTTTCAAAGTACCGCGAGTTTTCAGAGTCCTTCCGCACCATCGGCGAACACAAAGTCGTCCGATCTTCGAAAACGACCACTGATCCTTGCGTGTGCGACATTGCGATCAATTCATATTAAGGTTTCGACCCCGGTCGTCGCGCTGGTTTTCGAGATAATCGCGAAAAACCGCAATCGCTCCCAAAATTTTCAAAGTACCGCGAGTTTTCAGAGTCCTTCCGCACCATCGTCCGAACACAAAGTCGTCCGATCTACGAAAACGACCACTGATCCTTGCGTGTGCGACATTGCGATCAATTCATATTAAGGTTTCGACCTCGGCCCTCGCGCTGGTTTTCGAGAAAATCGCGAATAACCCTAATCGCTCCCAAAATTTTCATAGTACCGCGAGTGTTCAGAGTCCTTCCGCACCATCGTCCGAACACAAAGTCGTCCGATCTTCGAAAACGACCACTGATCCTTGCGTGTCGCGACATTGCGATCAATTCATTTTAAGGTTTCGACCCCGGTTGTCGCGCTGGTTTTCGAGATAATCGCGAATAACCGCAATCGCTCCCAAAATTTTCAAAGTCCCGCGAGTTTTCAGAGTCCTTCCGCACCATCTTCCGAACACAAAGTCGTCCGATTTTCGAAAACGACCACTGATCCTTGTGTGTTGCGACATTGCGATCAATTCATATTAAGGTTTCGACCCCGGTCGTCGCGCTGGTTTTCGAGATAATCGCGAAAAACCGCAATCGCTCCCAAAATTTTCAAAGTACCGCGAGTTTTCAGAGTCCTTCCGCACCATCGTCTGAACACAAAGTCGTCCGATCTTCGAAAACGACCACTGATCCTTGCGTGTGCGACATTGCGATCAATTCATATTAAGGTTTCGACCCCGGTCGTCGCGCTGGTTTTCGAGATAATCGCGAATAACCCTAATCGCTCCCAACATTTTCAAAGTACCGCGAGTTTTCAGAGTCCTTCCGCACCATCGGCGAACACAAAGTCGTCCGATCTTCGAAAACGACCACTGATCCTTGCGTGTGCGACATTGCGATCAATTCATATTAAGGTTTCGACCCCGGTCGTCGCGCTGGTTTTCGAGATAATCGCGAAAAACCGCAATCGCTCCCAAAATTTTCAAAGTACCGCGAGTTTTCAGAGTCCTTCCGCACCATCGTCCGAACACAAAGTCGTCCGATCTACGAAAACGACCACTGATCCTTGCGTGTGCGACATTGCGATCAATTCATATTAAGGTTTCGACCTCGGCCCTCGCGCTGGTTTTCGAGAAAATCGCGAAAAACCGCAATCGCTCCCAAAATTTTCAAAGTACCGCGAGTTTTCAGAGTCCTTCCGCACCATCGGCGAACACAAAGTCGTCCGATCTTCGAAAACGACAACTGATCCTTGCGTGTCGCGACATTGCGATCAATTCATTTTAAGGTTTCGACCCCGGTTGTCGCGCTGGTTTTCGAGATAATCGCGAATAACCGCAATCGCTCCCAAAATTTTCAAAGTCCCGCGAGTTTTCAGAGTCCTTCCGCACCATCTTCCGAACACAAAGTCGTCCGATTTTCGAAAACGACCACTGATCCTTGTGTGTTGCGACATTGCGATCAATTCATATTAAGGTTTCGACCCCGGTCGTCGCGCTGGTTTTCGAGATAATCGCGAAAAACCGCAATCGCTCCCAAAATTTTCAAAGTACCGCGAGTTTTCAGAGTCCTTCCGCACCATCGTCTGAACACAAAGTCGTCCGATCTTCGAAAACGACCACTGATCCTTGCGTGTGCGACATTGCGATCAATTCATATTAAGGTTTCGACCACGGCCCTCGCGCTGGTTTTCGAGATAATCGCGAATAACCCTAATCGCTCCCAAAATTTTCATAGTACCGCGAGTGTTCAGAGTCCTTCCGCACCATCGGCGAACACAAAGTCGTCCGATCTTCGAAAACGACCACTGATCCTTGCGTGTTGTGACATTGCGATCAATTCATATTAAGGTTTCGACCTCGGCCCTCGCGCTGGTTTTCGAGAAAATCGCGAATAACCCTAATCGCTCCCAAAATTTTCATAGTACCGCGAGTGTTCAGAGTCCTTCCGCACCATCGGCGAACACAAAGTCGTCCGATCTTCGAAAACGACCACTGATCCTTGCGTGTTGCGACATTGCGATCAATTCATATTAAGGTTTCGACCTTGGCCCTCGCGCTGGTTTTCAAGATAATCGCGAATAACCCTAATCGCTCCCAAAATTTTCATAGTACCGCGAGTGTTCAGAGTACTTCCGCACCATCGGCGAACACAAAGTCGTCCGATCTTCGAAAACGACAACTGATCCTTGCGTGTCGCGACATTGCGATCAATTCATTTTGAGGTTTCGACCCCGGTTGTCGCGCTGGTTTTCGAGATAATCGCGAATAACCGCAATCGCTCCCAAAATTTTCAAAGTACCGCGAGTGTTCAGAGTCCTTCCGCACCATCGGCGAACACAAAGTCGTCCGATTTTCGAAAACGACCACTGATCCTTGCGTGTGCGACATTGCGATCAATTCATATTAAGGTTTCGACCCCGGTCGTCGCGCTGGTTTTCGAGATAATCGCGAAAAACCGCAATCGCTCCCAAAATTTTCAAAGTACCGCGAGTTTTCAGAGTCCTTCCGCACCATCGGCGAACACAAAGTCGTCCGATCTTCGAAAACGACAACTGATCCTTGCGTGTCGCGACATTGCGATCAATTCATTTTAAGGTTTCGACCCCGGTTGTCGCGCTGGTTTTCGAGATAATCGCGAATAACGGCAATCGCTCCCAATATTTTCAAAGTACCGCGAGTTTTCAGAGTCCATCCGCACCATCGTCCTAACGCAAAATTGAATGATCGTCGAAAACGAACACTGATCCTTGCGTGTTGCGACATTGCGATCAATTCATATTAAGGTTTCGACCCCGGTCGTCGGGCTGGTTTTCGAGATAATCGCGAATAACCGCAATCGCTCCGAAAATTTTCAAAGTCCCGCGAGTTTTCAGAGTTCTTCCGCACCATCGTCCGAACACAAAGTCGTCCGATTTTCGAAAACGACCACTGATCCTTGTGTGTGCGACATTGCGATCAATTCATATTAAGGTTTCGACCCCGGTCGTCGCGCTGGTTTTCGAGAAAATCGCGAATAACCCTAATCGCTCCCAAAATTTTCATAGTACCGCGAGTGTTCAGAGTCCTTCCGCACCATCGGCGAACACAAAGTCGTCCGATCTTCGAAAACGACAACTGATCCTTGCGTGTCGCGACATTGCGATCAATTCATTTTGAGGTTTCGACCCCGGTTGTCGCGCTGGTTTTCGAGATAATCGCGAATAACCGCAATCGCTCCCAAAATTTTCAAAGTACCGCGAGTGTTCAGAGTCCTTCCGCACCATCGGCGAACACAAAGTCGTCCGATTTTCGAAAACGACCACTGATCCTTGCGTGTGCGACATTGCGATCAATTCATATTAAGGTTTCGACCCCGGTCGTCGCGCTGGTTTTCGAGATAATCGCGAAAAACCGCAATCGCTCCCAAAATTTTCAAAGTACCGCGAGTTTTCAGAGTCCTTCCGCACCATCGTCCGAACACAAAGTCGTCCGATCTACGAAAACGACCACTAATCCTTGCGTGTGCGACATTGCGATCAATTCATATTAAGGTTTCGACCTCGGCCCTCGCGCTGGTATTCGAGAAAATCGCGAATAACCCTAATCGCTCCCAAAATTTTCATAGTACCGCGAGTGTTCAGAGTCCTTCCGCACCATCGGTGAACACAAAGTCGTCCGATCTTCGAAAACGACCACTGATCCTTGCGTGTGCGACATTGCGATCAATTCATATTAAGGTTTCGACCACGGCCCTCGCGCTGGTTTTCGAGATAATCGCGAATAACCCTAATCGCTCCCAACATTTTCAAAGTACCGCGAGTTTTCAGAGTCCTTCCGCACCATCGGCGAACACAAAGTCGTCCGATCTTCGAAAACGACCACTGATCCTTGCGTGTGCGACATTGCGATCAATTCATATTAAGGTTTCGACCCCGGTCGTCGCGCTGGTTTTCGAGATAATCGCGAAAAACCGCAATCGCTCCCAAAATTTTCAAAGTACCGCGAGTTTTCAGAGTCCTTCCGCACCATCGTCCGAACACAAAGTCGTCCGATCTACGAAAACGACCACTAATCCTTGCGTGTGCGACATTGCGATCAATTCATATTAAGGTTTCGACCTCGGCCCTCGCGCTGGTATTCGAGAAAATCGCGAATAACCCTAATCGCTCCCAAAATTTTCATAGTACCGCGAGTGTTCAGAGTCCTTCCGCACCATCGGTGAACACAAAGTCGTCCGATCTTCGAAAACGACCACTGATCCTTGCGTGTGCGACATTGCGATCAATTCATATTAAGGTTTCGACCTCGGCCCTCGCGCTGGTTTTCGAGAAAATCGCGAATAACCCTAATCGCTCCCAAAATTTTCATAGTACCGCGAGTGTTCAGAGTCCTTCCGCACCATCGTCCGAACACAAAGTCGTCCGATCTTCGAAAACGACCACAGATCCTTGCGTGTCGCGACATTGCGATCAATTCATATTAAGGTTTCGACCACAACCCTCGCGCTTGTTTTCGAGAAAATCGCGAATAATCATAGTCGCTCGCAAAATTTTCAATGTACCGCGAGTTGTCAGAGTCCTTCCGCACCATCGGCGAACACAAAGTCGTCCGATCTTCGAAAACGACAACTGATCCTTGCGTGTCGCGACATTGCGATCAATTCATTTTAAGGTTTCGACCCCGGTTGTCGCGCTGGTTTGCGAGATAATCGCGAATAACCGCAATCGCTCCCAAAATTTTCAAAGTACCGCGAGTTTTCAGAGTCCATCCGCACCATCGTCCTAACGCAAAGTTGAATGATCGTCGAAAACGAACACTGATCCTTGCGTGTTGCGACATTGCGATCAATTCATATTAAAGTTTCGACCCCGGTCGTCGGGCTGGTTTTCGAGATAATCGCGAATAACCGCAATCGCTCCGAAAATTTTCAAAGTCCCGCGAGTTTTCAGAGTCCTTTCGCACCATCGTCCGAACACAAAGTCGTCCGATTTTCGAAAACGACCACTGATCCTTGTGTGTTGCGACATTGCGATCAATTCATATTAAGGTTTCGACCTCGGCCCTCGCGCTGGTTTTCGAGAAAATCGCGAATAACCCTAATCGCTCCCAAAATTTTCATAGTACCGCGAGTGTTCAGAGTCCTTCCGCACCATCGGTGAACACAAAGTCGTCCGATCTTCGAAAACGACCACTGATCCTTGCGTGTGCGACATTGCGATCAATTCATATTAAGGTTTCGACCTCGGCCCTCGCGCTGGTTTTCGAGAAAATCGCGAATAACCCTAATCGCTCCCAAAATTTTCATAGTACCGCGAGTGTTCAGAGTCCTTCCGCACCATCGGCGAACACAAAGTCGTCCGATCTTCGAAAACGACCACTGATCCTTGCGTGTTGCGACATTGCGATCAATTCATATTAAGGTTTCGACCTCGGCCCTCGCGCTGGTTTTCGAGAAAATCGCGAATAACCCTAATCGCTCCCAAAATTTTCATAGTACCGCGAGTGTTCAGAGTCCTTCCGCACCATCGGCGAACACAAAGTCGTCCGATCTTCGAAAACGACCACTGATCCTTGCGTGTTGCGACATTGCGATCAATTCATATTAAGGTTTCGACCTCGGCCCTCGCGCTGGTTTTCGAGAAAATCGCGAATAACCCTAATCGCTCCCAAAATTTTCATAGTACCGCGAGTGTTCAGAGTCCTTCCGCACCATCGTCCGAACACAAAGTCGTCCGATCTTCGAAAACGACCACTGATCCTTGCGTGTCGCGACATTGCGATCAATTCATATTAAGGTTTCGACCACGGCCCTCGCGCTGGTTTTCGAGATAATCGCGAATAACCCTAATCGCTCCCAACATTTTCAAAGTACCGCGAGTTTTCAGAGTCCTTCCGCACCATCGGCGAACACAAAGTCGTCCGATCTTCGAAAACGACCACTGATCCTTGCGTGTGCGACATTGCGATCAATTCATATTAAGGTTTCGACCCCGGTCGTCGCGCTGGTTTTCGAGATAATCGCGAAAAACCGCAATCGCTCCCAAAATTTTCAAAGTACCGCGAGTTTTCAGAGTCCTTCCGCACCATCGTCCGAACACAAAGTCGTCCGATCTACGAAAACGACCACTGATCCTTGCGTGTGCGACATTGCGATCAATTCATATTAAGGTTTCGACCTCGGCCCTCGCGCTGGTTTTCGAGAAAATCGCGAATAACCCTAATCGCTCCCAAAATTTTCATAGTACCGCGAGTGTTCAGAGTCCTTCCGCACCATCGTCCGAACACAAAGTCGTCCGATCTTCGAAAACGACCACAGATCCTTGCGTGTCGCGACATTGCGATCAATTCATATTAAGGTTTCGACCACAACCCTCGCGCTTGTTTTCGAGAAAATCGAGAATAATCATAGTCGCTCGCAAAATTTTCAATGTACCGCGAGTTGTCAGAGTCCTTCCGCACCATCGGCGAACACAAAGTCGTCCGATCTTCGAAAACGACAACTGATCCTTGCGTGTCGCGACATTGCGATCAATTCATTTTAAGGTTTCGACCCCGGTTGTCGCGCTGGTTTGCGAGATAATCGCGAATAACCGCAATCGCTCCCAAAATTTTCAAAGTACCGCGAGTTTTCAGAGTCCATCCGCACCATCGTCCTAACGCAAAGTTGAATGATCGTCGAAAACGAACACTGATCCTTGCGTGTTGCGACATTGCGATCAATTCATATTAAAGTTTCGACCCCGGTCGTCGGGCTGGTTTTCGAGATAATCGCGAATAACCGCAATCGCTCCGAAAATTTTCAAAGTCCCGCGAGTTTTCAGAGTCCTTTCGCACCATCGTCCGAACACAAAGTCGTCCGATTTTCGAAAACGACCACTGATCCTTGTGTGTTGCGACATTGCGATCAATTCATATTAAGGTTTCGACCTCGGCCCTCGCGCTGGTTTTCGAGAAAATCGCGAATAACCCTAATCGCTCCCAAAATTTTCATAGTACCGCGAGTGTTCAGAGTCCTTCCGCACCATCGGTGAACACAAAGTCGTCCGATCTTCGAAAACGACCACTGATCCTTGCGTGTGCGACATTGCGATCAATTCATATTAAGGTTTCGACCTCGGCCCTCGCGCTGGTTTTCGAGAAAATCGCGAATAACCCTAATCGCTCCCAAAATTTTCATAGTACCGCGAGTGTTCAGAGTCCTTCCGCACCATCGGCGAACACAAAGTCGTCCGATCTTCGAAAACGACCACTGATCCTTGCGTGTTGCGACATTGCGATCAATTCATATTAAGGTTTCGACCTCGGCCCTCGCGCTGGTTTTCGAGAAAATCGCGAATAACCCTAATCGCTCCCAAAATTTTCATAGTACCGCGAGTGTTCAGAGTCCTTCCGCACCATCGGCGAACACAAAGTCGTCCGATCTTCGAAAACGACCACTGATCCTTGCGTGTTGCGACATTGCGATCAATTCATATTAAGGTTTCGACCTCGGCCCTCGCGCTGGTTTTCGAGAAAATCGCGAATAACCCTAATCGCTCCCAAAATTTTCATAGTACCGCGAGTGTTCAGAGTCCTTCCGCACCATCGTCCGAACACAAAGTCGTCCGATCTTCGAAAACGACCACTGATCCTTGCGTGTCGCGACATTGCGATCAATTCATATTAAGGTTTCGACCACAACCCTCGCGCTTGTTTTCGAGAAAATCGCGAATAATCATAGTCGCTCCCAAAATTTTGAATGTACCGCGAGTTGTCAGAGTCCTTCCGCACCATCGGCGAACACAAAGTCGTCCGATCTACGAAAACGACCACTGATCCTTGCGTGTGCGACATTGCGATCAATTCATATTAAGGTTTCGACCTCGGCCCTCGCGCTGGTTTTCGAGAAAATCGCGATTAGCCCTAATCGCTCCCAAAATTTGCATAGTACCGCGAGTGTTCAGAGTACTTCCGCACCATCGGCGAACACAAAGTCGTCCGATCTTCGAAAACGACAACTGATCCTTGCGTGTCGCGACATTGCGATCAATTCATATTAAGGTTTCGAACTCGGCCCTCGCGCTGGTTTTCGTGATAATCGCAAATAACCCTAATCGCTCCCAACATTTTCAAAGTACCGCGAGTTTTCAGAGTCCTTCCGCACCATCGGCGAACACAAAGTCGTCCGATCTTCGAAAACGACCACTGATCCTTGCGTGTGCGACATTGCGATCAATTCATATTAAGGTTTCGACCCCGGTCGTCGCGCTGGTTTTCGAGATAATCGCGAATAACCGCAATCGCTCCCAAAATTTTCAAAGTACCGCGAGTTTTCAGAGTCCTTCCGCACCATCGTCCTAACACATAGTTGCCTGATCGTCAAAAACGACCACTGATCCTTGCGTGTGCGACATTGCGATCAATTCATATTAAGGTTTCGACCCCGGTCGTCGCGCTGGTTTTCGAGATAATCGCGAAAAACCGCAATCGCTCCCAAAATTTTCAAAGTACCGCGAGTTTTCAGAGTCCTTCCGCACCATCGGCGAACACAAAGTCGTCCGATCTTCGAAAACGACAACTGATCCTTGCGTGTCGCGACATTGCGATCAATTCATTTTAAGGTTTCGACCCCGGTTGTCGCGCTGGTTTTCGAGATAATCGCGAATAACCGCAATCGCTCCCAAAATTTTCAAAGTCCCGCGAGTTTTCAGAGTCCTTCCGCACCATCTTCCGAACACAAAGTCGTCCGATTTTCGAAAACGACCACTGATCCTTGTGTGTTGCGACATTGCGATCAATTCATATTAAGGTTTCGACCCCGGTCGTCGCGCTGGTTTTCGAGATAATCGCGAAAAACCGCAATCGCTCCCAAAATTTTCAAAGTACCGCGAGTTTTCAGAGTCCTTCCGCACCATCGTCTGAACACAAAGTCGTCCGATCTTCGAAAACGACCACTGATCCTTGCGTGTGCGACATTGCGATCAATTCATATTAAGGTTTCGACCACGGCCCTCGCGCTGGTTTTCGAGATAATCGCGAATAACCCTAATCGCTCCCAAAATTTTCATAGTACCGCGAGTGTTCAGAGTCCTTCCGCACCATCGGCGAACACAAAGTCGTCCGATCTTCGAAAACGACCACTGATCCTTGCGTGTTGCGACATTGCGATCAATTCATATTAAGGTTTCGACCTTGGCCCTCGCGCTGGTTTTCAAGATAATCGCGAATAACCCTAATCGCTCCCAAAATTTTCATAGTACCGCGAGTGTTCAGAGTACTTCCGCACCATCGGCGAACACAAAGTCGTCCGATCTTCGAAAACGACAACTGATCCTTGCGTGTCGCGACATTGCGATCAATTCATTTTAAGGTTTCGACCCCGGTTGTCGCGCTGGTTTTCGAGATAATCGCGAATAACGGCAATCGCTCCCAATATTTTCAAAGTACCGCGAGTTTTCAGAGTCCATCCGCACCATCGTCCTAACGCAAAATTGAATGATCGTCGAAAACGAACACTGATCCTTGCGTGTTGCGACATTGCGATCAATTCATATTAAGGTTTCGACCCCGGTCGTCGGGCTGGTTTTCGAGATAATCGCGAATAACCGCAATCGCTCCGAAAATTTTCAAAGTCCCGCGAGTTTTCAGAGTTCTTCCGCACCATCGTCCGAACACAAAGTCGTCCGATTTTCGAAAACGACCACTGATCCTTGTGTGTGCGACATTGCGATCAATTCATATTAAGGTTTCGACCCCGGTCGTCGCGCTGGTTTTCGAGAAAATCGCGAATAACCCTAATCGCTCCCAAAATTTTCATAGTACCGCGAGTGTTCAGAGTCCTTCCGCACCATCGGCGAACACAAAGTCGTCCGATCTTCGAAAACGACAACTGATCCTTGCGTGTCGCGACATTGCGATCAATTCATTTTGAGGTTTCGACCCCGGTTGTCGCGCTGGTTTTCGAGATAATCGCGAATAACCGCAATCGCTCCCAAAATTTTCAAAGTACCGCGAGTGTTCAGAGTCCTTCCGCACCATCGGCGAACACAAAGTCGTCCGATTTTCGAAAACGACCACTGATCCTTGCGTGTGCGACATTGCGATCAATTCATATTAAGGTTTCGACCCCGGTCGTCGCGCTGGTTTTCGAGATAATCGCGAAAAACCGCAATCGCTCCCAAAATTTTCAAAGTACCGCGAGTTTTCAGAGTCCTTCCGCACCATCGTCCGAACACAAAGTCGTCCGATCTACGAAAACGACCACTAATCCTTGCGTGTGCGACATTGCGATCAATTCATATTAAGGTTTCGACCTCGGCCCTCGCGCTGGTATTCGAGAAAATCGCGAATAACCCTAATCGCTCCCAAAATTTTCATAGTACCGCGAGTGTTCAGAGTCCTTCCGCACCATCGGTGAACACAAAGTCGTCCGATCTTCGAAAACGACCACTGATCCTTGCGTGTGCGACATTGCGATCAATTCATATTAAGGTTTCGACCACGGCCCTCGCGCTGGTTTTCGAGATAATCGCGAATAACCCTAATCGCTCCCAACATTTTCAAAGTACCGCGAGTTTTCAGAGTTCTTCCGCACCATCGGCGAACACAAAGTCGTCCGATCTTCGAAAACGACCACTGATCCTTGCGTGTGCGACATTGCGATCAATTCATATTAAGGTTTCGACCCCGGTCGTCGCGCTGGTTTTCGAGATAATCGCGAAAAACCGCAATCGCTCCCAAAATTTTCAAAGTACCGCGAGTTTTCAGAGTCCTTCCGCACCATCGTCCGAACACAAAGTCGTCCGATCTACGAAAACGACCACTGATCCTTGCGTGTGCGACATTGCGATCAATTCATATTAAGGTTTCGACCTCGGCCCTCGCGCTGGTTTTCGAGAAAATCGCGAATAACCCTAATCGCTCCCAAAATTTTCATAGTACCGCGAGTGTTCAGAGTCCTTCCGCACCATCGTCCGAACACAAAGTCGTCCGATCTTCGAAAACGACCACAGATCCTTGCGTGTCGCGACATTGCGATCAATTCATATTAAGGTTTCGACCACAACCCTCGCGCTTGTTTTCGAGAAAATCGCGAATAATCATAGTCGCTCGCAAAATTTTCAATGTACCGCGAGTTGTCAGAGTCCTTCCGCACCATCGGCGAACACAAAGTCGTCCGATCTTCGAAAACGACAACTGATCCTTGCGTGTCGCGACATTGCGATCAATTCATTTTAAGGTTTCGACCCCGGTTGTCGCGCTGGTTTTCGAGATAATCGCGAATAACCGCAATCGCTCCCAAAATTTTCAAAGTACCGCGAGTTTTCAGAGTCCATCCGCACCATCGTCCTAACGCAAAGTTGAATGATCGTCGAAAACGAACACTGATCCTTGCGTGTTGCGACATTGCGATCAATTCATATTAAAGTTTCGACCCCGGTCGTCGGGCTGGTTTTCGAGATAATCGCGAATAACCGCAATCGCTCCGAAAATTTTCAAAGTCCCGCGAGTTTTCAGAGTCCTTTCGCACCATCGTCCGAACACAAAGTCGTCCGATTTTCGAAAACGACCACTGATCCTTGTGTGTTGCGACATTGCGATCAATTCATATTAAGGTTTCGACCTCGGCCCTCGCGCTGGTTTTCGAGAAAATCGCGAATAACCCTAATCGCTCCCAAAATTTTCATAGTACCGCGAGTGTTCAGAGTCCTTCCGCACCATCGGTGAACACAAAGTCGTCCGATCTTCGAAAACGACCACTGATCCTTGCGTGTGCGACATTGCGATCAATTCATATTAAGGTTTCGACCTCGGCCCTCGCGCTGGTTTTCGAGAAAATCGCGAATAACCCTAATCGCTCCCAAAATTTTCATAGTACCGCGAGTGTTCAGAGTCCTTCCGCACCATCGGCGAACACAAAGTCGTCCGATCTTCGAAAACGACCACTGATCCTTGCGTGTTGCGACATTGCGATCAATTCATATTAAGGTTTCGACCTCGGCCCTCGCGCTGGTTTTCGAGAAAATCGCGAATAACCCTAATCGCTCCCAAAATTTTCATAGTACCGCGAGTGTTCAGAGTCCTTCCGCACCATCGGCGAACACAAAGTCGTCCGATCTTCGAAAACGACCACTGATCCTTGCGTGTTGCGACATTGCGATCAATTCATATTAAGGTTTCGACCTCGGCCCTCGCGCTGGTTTTCGAGAAAATCGCGAATAACCCTAATCGCTCCCAAAATTTTCATAGTACCGCGAGTGTTCAGAGTCCTTCCGCACCATCGTCCGAACACAAAGTCGTCCGATCTTCGAAAACGACCACTGATCCTTGCGTGTCGCGACATTGCGATCAATTCATATTAAGGTTTCGACCACAACCCTCGCGCTTGTTTTCGAGAAAATCGCGAATAATCATAGTCGCTCCCAAAATTTTGAATGTACCGCGAGTTGTCAGAGTCCTTCCGCACCATCGGCGAACACAAAGTCGTCCGATCTACGAAAACGACCACTGATCCTTGCGTGTGCGACATTGCGATCAATTCATATTAAGGTTTCGACCTCGGCCCTCGCGCTGGTTTTCGAGAAAATCGCGATTAACCCTAATCGCTCCCAAAATTTGCATAGTACCGCGAGTGTTCAGAGTCCTTCCGCACCATCGGCGA
The DNA here is from genome assembly GCA_963932335.1 of Andrena marginata. Taxonomy (NCBI): domain Eukaryota; kingdom Metazoa; phylum Arthropoda; class Insecta; order Hymenoptera; family Andrenidae; genus Andrena; species Andrena marginata. The sequence continues at coordinate 330,747 of CAWVQI010000172.1, read as the reverse complement.
ACACAAAGTCGTCCGATCTTCGAAAACGACCACTGATCCTTGCGTGTCGCGACATTGCGATCAATTCATTTTAAGGTTTCGACCCCGGTTGTCGCGCTGGTTTGCGAGATAATCGCGAATAACCGCAATCGCTCCCAAAATTTTCAAAGTACCGCGAGTTTTCAGAGTCCATCCGCACCATCGTCCTAACGCAAAGTTGAATGATCGTCGAAAACGAACACTGATCCTTGCGTGTTGCGACATTGCGATCAATTCATATTAAAGTTTCGACCCCGGTCGTCGGGCTGGTTTTCGAGATAATCGCGAATAACCGCAATCGCTCCGAAAATTTTCAAAGTCCCGCGAGTTTTCAGAGTCCTTTCGCACCATCGTCCGAACACAAAGTCGTCCGATTTTCGAAAACGACCACTGATCCTTGTGTGTTGCGACATTGCGATCAATTCATATTAAGGTTTCGACCTCGGCCCTCGCGCTGGTTTTCGAGAAAATCGCGAATAACCCTAATCGCTCCCAAAATTTTCATAGTACCGCGAGTGTTCAGAGTCCTTCCGCACCATCGGTGAACACAAAGTCGTCCGATCTTCGAAAACGACCACTGATCCTTGCGTGTGCGACATTGCGATCAATTCATATTAAGGTTTCGACCTCGGCCCTCGCGCTGGTTTTCGAGAAAATCGCGAATAACCCTAATCGCTCCCAAAATTTTCATAGTACCGCGAGTGTTCAGAGTCCTTCCGCACCATCGGCGAACACAAAGTCGTCCGATCTTCGAAAACGACCACTGATCCTTGCGTGTTGCGACATTGCGATCAATTCATATTAAGGTTTCGACCTCGGCCCTCGCGCTGGTTTTCGAGAAAATCGCGAATAACCCTAATCGCTCCCAAAATTTTCATAGTACCGCGAGTGTTCAGAGTCCTTCCGCACCATCGGCGAACACAAAGTCGTCCGATCTTCGAAAACGACCACTGATCCTTGCGTGTTGCGACATTGCGATCAATTCATATTAAGGTTTCGACCTCGGCCCTCGCGCTGGTTTTCGAGAAAATCGCGAATAACCCTAATCGCTCCCAAAATTTTCATAGTACCGCGAGTGTTCAGAGTCCTTCCGCACCATCGTCCGAACACAAAGTCGTCCGATCTTCGAAAACGACCACTGATCCTTGCGTGTCGCGACATTGCGATCAATTCATATTAAGGTTTCGACCACGGCCCTCGCGCTGGTTTTCGAGATAATCGCGAATAACCCTAATCGCTCCCAACATTTTCAAAGTACCGCGAGTTTTCAGAGTCCTTCCGCACCATCGGCGAACACAAAGTCGTCCGATCTTCGAAAACGACCACTGATCCTTGCGTGTGCGACATTGCGATCAATTCATATTAAGGTTTCGACCCCGGTCGTCGCGCTGGTTTTCGAGATAATCGCGAAAAACCGCAATCGCTCCCAAAATTTTCAAAGTACCGCGAGTTTTCAGAGTCCTTCCGCACCATCGTCCGAACACAAAGTCGTCCGATCTACGAAAACGACCACTGATCCTTGCGTGTGCGACATTGCGATCAATTCATATTAAGGTTTCGACCTCGGCCCTCGCGCTGGTTTTCGAGAAAATCGCGAATAACCCTAATCGCTCCCAAAATTTTCATAGTACCGCGAGTGTTCAGAGTCCTTCCGCACCATCGTCCGAACACAAAGTCGTCCGATCTTCGAAAACGACCACAGATCCTTGCGTGTCGCGACATTGCGATCAATTCATATTAAGGTTTCGACCACAACCCTCGCGCTTGTTTTCGAGAAAATCGCGAATAATCATAGTCGCTCGCAAAATTTTCAATGTACCGCGAGTTGTCAGAGTCCTTCCGCACCATCGGCGAACACAAAGTCGTCCGATCTTCGAAAACGACAACTGATCCTTGCGTGTCGCGACATTGCGATCAATTCATTTTAAGGTTTCGACCCCGGTTGTCGCGCTGGTTTGCGAGATAATCGCGAATAACCGCAATCGCTCCCAAAATTTTCAAAGTACCGCGAGTTTTCAGAGTCCATCCGCACCATCGTCCTAACGCAAAGTTGAATGATCGTCGAAAACGAACACTGATCCTTGCGTGTTGCGACATTGCGATCAATTCATATTAAAGTTTCGACCCCGGTCGTCGGGCTGGTTTTCGAGATAATCGCGAATAACCGCAATCGCTCCGAAAATTTTCAAAGTCCCGCGAGTTTTCAGAGTCCTTTCGCACCATCGTCCGAACACAAAGTCGTCCGATTTTCGAAAACGACCACTGATCCTTGTGTGTTGCGACATTGCGATCAATTCATATTAAGGTTTCGACCTCGGCCCTCGCGCTGGTTTTCGAGAAAATCGCGAATAACCCTAATCGCTCCCAAAATTTTCATAGTACCGCGAGTGTTCAGAGTCCTTCCGCACCATCGGTGAACACAAAGTCGTCCGATCTTCGAAAACGACCACTGATCCTTGCGTGTGCGACATTGCGATCAATTCATATTAAGGTTTCGACCTCGGCCCTCGCGCTGGTTTTCGAGAAAATCGCGAATAACCCTAATCGCTCCCAAAATTTTCATAGTACCGCGAGTGTTCAGAGTCCTTCCGCACCATCGGCGAACACAAAGTCGTCCGATCTTCGAAAACGACCACTGATCCTTGCGTGTTGCGACATTGCGATCAATTCATATTAAGGTTTCGACCTCGGCCCTCGCGCTGGTTTTCGAGAAAATCGCGAATAACCCTAATCGCTCCCAAAATTTTCATAGTACCGCGAGTGTTCAGAGTCCTTCCGCACCATCGGCGAACACAAAGTCGTCCGATCTTCGAAAACGACCACTGATCCTTGCGTGTTGCGACATTGCGATCAATTCATATTAAGGTTTCGACCTCGGCCCTCGCGCTGGTTTTCGAGAAAATCGCGAATAACCCTAATCGCTCCCAAAATTTTCATAGTACCGCGAGTGTTCAGAGTCCTTCCGCACCATCGTCCGAACACAAAGTCGTCCGATCTTCGAAAACGACCACTGATCCTTGCGTGTCGCGACATTGCGATCAATTCATATTAAGGTTTCGACCACAACCCTCGCGCTTGTTTTCGAGAAAATCGCGAATAATCATAGTCGCTCCCAAAATTTTGAATGTACCGCGAGTTGTCAGAGTCCTTCCGCACCATCGGCGAACACAAAGTCGTCCGATCTACGAAAACGACCACTGATCCTTGCGTGTGCGACATTGCGATCAATTCATATTAAGGTTTCGACCTCGGCCCTCGCGCTGGTTTTCGAGAAAATCGCGATTAGCCCTAATCGCTCCCAAAATTTGCATAGTACCGCGAGTGTTCAGAGTACTTCCGCACCATCGGCGAACACAAAGTCGTCCGATCTTCGAAAACGACAACTGATCCTTGCGTGTCGCGACATTGCGATCAATTCATATTAAGGTTTCGAACTCGGCCCTCGCGCTGGTTTTCGTGATAATCGCAAATAACCCTAATCGCTCCCAACATTTTCAAAGTACCGCGAGTTTTCAGAGTCCTTCCGCACCATCGGCGAACACAAAGTCGTCCGATCTTCGAAAACGACCACTGATCCTTGCGTGTGCGACATTGCGATCAATTCATATTAAGGTTTCGACCCCGGTCGTCGCGCTGGTTTTCGAGATAATCGCGAATAACCGCAATCGCTCCCAAAATTTTCAAAGTACCGCGAGTTTTCAGAGTCCTTCCGCACCATCGTCCTAACACATAGTTGCCTGATCGTCAAAAACGACCACTGATCCTTGCGTGTGCGACATTGCGATCAATTCATATTAAGGTTTCGACCCCGGTCGTCGCGCTGGTTTTCGAGATAATCGCGAAAAACCGCAATCGCTCCCAAAATTTTCAAAGTACCGCGAGTTTTCAGAGTCCTTCCGCACCATCGGCGAACACAAAGTCGTCCGATCTTCGAAAACGACAACTGATCCTTGCGTGTCGCGACATTGCGATCAATTCATTTTAAGGTTTCGACCCCGGTTGTCGCGCTGGTTTTCGAGATAATCGCGAATAACCGCAATCGCTCCCAAAATTTTCAAAGTCCCGCGAGTTTTCAGAGTCCTTCCGCACCATCTTCCGAACACAAAGTCGTCCGATTTTCGAAAACGACCACTGATCCTTGTGTGTTGCGACATTGCGATCAATTCATATTAAGGTTTCGACACCGGTCGTCGCGCTGGTTTTCGAGATAATCGCGAAAAACCGCAATCGCTCCCAAAATTTTCAAAGTACCGCGAGTTTTCAGAGTCCTTCCGCACCATCGTCTGAACACAAAGTCGTCCGATCTTCGAAAACGACCACTGATCCTTGCGTGTGCGACATTGCGATCAATTCATATTAAGGTTTCGACCACGGCCCTCGCGCTGGTTTTCGAGATAATCGCGAATAACCCTAATCGCTCCCAAAATTTTCATAGTACCGCGAGTGTTCAGAGTCCTTCCGCACCATCGGCGAACACAAAGTCGTCCGATCTTCGAAAACGACCACTGATCCTTGCGTGTTGCGACATTGCGATCAATTCATATTAAGGTTTCGACCTTGGCCCTCGCGCTGGTTTTCAAGATAATCGCGAATAACCCTAATCGCTCCCAAAATTTTCATAGTACCGCGAGTGTTCAGAGTACTTCCGCACCATCGGCGAACACAAAGTCGTCCGATCTTCGAAAACGACAACTGATCCTTGCGTGTCGCGACATTGCGATCAATTCATTTTAAGGTTTCGACCCCGGTTGTCGCGCTGGTTTTCGAGATAATCGCGAATAACGGCAATCGCTCCCAATATTTTCAAAGTACCGCGAGTTTTCAGAGTCCATCCGCACCATCGTCCTAACGCAAAATTGAATGATCGTCGAAAACGAACACTGATCCTTGCGTGTTGCGACATTGCGATCAATTCATATTAAGGTTTCGACCCCGGTCGTCGGGCTGGTTTTCGAGATAATCGCGAATAACCGCAATCGCTCCGAAAATTTTCAAAGTCCCGCGAGTTTTCAGAGTTCTTCCGCACCATCGTCCGAACACAAAGTCGTCCGATTTTCGAAAACGACCACTGATCCTTGTGTGTGCGACATTGCGATCAATTCATATTAAGGTTTCGACCCCGGTCGTCGCGCTGGTTTTCGAGAAAATCGCGAATAACCCTAATCGCTCCCAAAATTTTCATAGTACCGCGAGTGTTCAGAGTCCTTCCGCACCATCGGCGAACACAAAGTCGTCCGATCTTCGAAAACGACAACTGATCCTTGCGTGTCGCGACATTGCGATCAATTCATTTTGAGGTTTCGACCCCGGTTGTCGCGCTGGTTTTCGAGATAATCGCGAATAACCGCAATCGCTCCCAAAATTTTCAAAGTACCGCGAGTGTTCAGAGTCCTTCCGCACCATCGGCGAACACAAAGTCGTCCGATTTTCGAAAACGACCACTGATCCTTGCGTGTGCGACATTGCGATCAATTCATATTAAGGTTTCGACCCCGGTCGTCGCGCTGGTTTTCGAGATAATCGCGAAAAACCGCAATCGCTCCCAAAATTTTCAAAGTACCGCGAGTTTTCAGAGTCCTTCCGCACCATCGTCCGAACACAAAGTCGTCCGATCTACGAAAACGACCACTAATCCTTGCGTGTGCGACATTGCGATCAATTCATATTAAGGTTTCGACCTCGGCCCTCGCGCTGGTATTCGAGAAAATCGCGAATAACCCTAATCGCTCCCAAAATTTTCATAGTACCGCGAGTGTTCAGAGTCCTTCCGCACCATCGGTGAACACAAAGTCGTCCGATCTTCGAAAACGACCACTGATCCTTGCGTGTGCGACATTGCGATCAATTCATATTAAGGTTTCGACCACGGCCCTCGCGCTGGTTTTCGAGATAATCGCGAATAACCCTAATCGCTCCCAACATTTTCAAAGTACCGCGAGTTTTCAGAGTCCTTCCGCACCATCGGCGAACACAAAGTCGTCCGATCTTCGAAAACGACCACTGATCCTTGCGTGTGCGACATTGCGATCAATTCATATTAAGGTTTCGACCCCGGTCGTCGCGCTGGTTTTCGAGATAATCGCGAAAAACCGCAATCGCTCCCAAAATTTTCAAAGTACCGCGAGTTTTCAGAGTCCTTCCGCACCATCGTCCGAACACAAAGTCGTCCGATCTACGAAAACGACCACTGATCCTTGCGTGTGCGACATTGCGATCAATTCATATTAAGGTTTCGACCTCGGCCCTCGCGCTGGTTTTCGAGAAAATCGCGAATAACCCTAATCGCTCCCAAAATTTTCATAGTACCGCGAGTGTTCAGAGTCCTTCCGCACCATCGTCCGAACACAAAGTCGTCCGATCTTCGAAAACGACCACAGATCCTTGCGTGTCGCGACATTGCGATCAATTCATATTAAGGTTTCGACCACAACCCTCGCGCTTGTTTTCGAGAAAATCGCGAATAATCATAGTCGCTCGCAAAATTTTCAATGTACCGCGAGTTGTCAGAGTCCTTCCGCACCATCGGCGAACACAAAGTCGTCCGATCTTCGAAAACGACAACTGATCCTTGCGTGTCGCGACATTGCGATCAATTCATTTTAAGGTTTCGACCCCGGTTGTCGCGCTGGTTTTCGAGATAATCGCGAATAACCGCAATCGCTCCCAAAATTTTCAAAGTACCGCGAGTTTTCAGAGTCCATCCGCACCATCGTCCTAACGCAAAGTTGAATGATCGTCGAAAACGAACACTGATCCTTGCGTGTTGCGACATTGCGATCAATTCATATTAAAGTTTCGACCCCGGTCGTCGGGCTGGTTTTCGAGATAATCGCGAATAACCGCAATCGCTCCGAAAATTTTCAAAGTCCCGCGAGTTTTCAGAGTCCTTTCGCACCATCGTCCGAACACAAAGTCGTCCGATTTTCGAAAACGACCACTGATCCTTGTGTGTTGCGACATTGCGATCAATTCATATTAAGGTTTCGACCTCGGCCCTCGCGCTGGTTTTCGAGAAAATCGCGAATAACCCTAATCGCTCCCAAAATTTTCATAGTACCGCGAGTGTTCAGAGTCCTTCCGCACCATCGGTGAACACAAAGTCGTCCGATCTTCGAAAACGACCACTGATCCTTGCGTGTGCGACATTGCGATCAATTCATATTAAGGTTTCGACCTCGGCCCTCGCGCTGGTTTTCGAGAAAATCGCGAATAACCCTAATCGCTCCCAAAATTTTCATAGTACCGCGAGTGTTCAGAGTCCTTCCGCACCATCGGCGAACACAAAGTCGTCCGATCTTCGAAAACGACCACTGATCCTTGCGTGTTGCGACATTGCGATCAATTCATATTAAGGTTTCGACCTCGGCCCTCGCGCTGGTTTTCGAGAAAATCGCGAATAACCCTAATCGCTCCCAAAATTTTCATAGTACCGCGAGTGTTCAGAGTCCTTCCGCACCATCGGCGAACACAAAGTCGTCCGATCTTCGAAAACGACCACTGATCCTTGCGTGTTGCGACATTGCGATCAATTCATATTAAGGTTTCGACCTCGGCCCTCGCGCTGGTTTTCGAGAAAATCGCGAATAACCCTAATCGCTCCCAAAATTTTCATAGTACCGCGAGTGTTCAGAGTCCTTCCGCACCATCGTCCGAACACAAAGTCGTCCGATCTTCGAAAACGACCACTGATCCTTGCGTGTCGCGACATTGCGATCAATTCATATTAAGGTTTCGACCACAACCCTCGCGCTTGTTTTCGAGAAAATCGCGAATAATCATAGTCGCTCCCAAAATTTTGAATGTACCGCGAGTTGTCAGAGTCCTTCCGCACCATCGGCGAACACAAAGTCGTCCGATCTACGAAAACGACCACTGATCCTTGCGTGTGCGACATTGCGATCAATTCATATTAAGGTTTCGACCTCGGCCCTCGCGCTGGTTTTCGAGAAAATCGCGATTAACCCTAATCGCTCCCAAAATTTGCATAGTACCGCGAGTGTTCAGAGTCCTTCCGCACCATCGGTGAACACAAAGTCGTCCGATCTTCGAAAACGACCACTGATCCTTGCGTGTTGCGACATTGCGATCAATTCATATTAAGGTTTCGACCTCGGCCCTCGCGCTGGTTTTCGAGAAAATCGCGAATAACCCTAATCGCTCCCAACATTTTCAAAGTACCGCGAGTTTTCAGAGTCCTTCCGCACCATCGGCGAACACAAAGTCGTCCGATCTTCGAAAACGACCACAGATCCTTGCGTGTCGCGACATTGCGATCAATTCATATTAAGGTTTCGACCTCGGCCCTCGCGCTGGTTTTCGAGAAAATCGCGAATAACCCTAATCGCTCCCAAAATTTTCATAGTACCGCGAGTGTTCAGAGTCCTTCCGCACCATCGTCCGAACACAAAGTCGTCCGATCTTCGAAAACGACCACAGATCCTTGCGTGTCGCGACATTGCGATCAATTCATATTAAGGTTTCGACCACAACCCTCGCGCTTGTTTTCGAGAAAATCGCGAATAATCATAGTCGCTCGCAAAATTTTCAATGTACCGCGAGTTGTCAGAGTCCTTCCGCACCATCGGCGAACACAAAGTCGTCCGATCTTCGAAAACGACAACTGATCCTTGCGTGTCGCGACATTGCGATCAATTCATTTTAAGGTTTCGACCCCGGTTGTCGCGCTGGTTTTCGAGATAATCGCGAATAACCGCAATCGCTCCCAAAATTTTCAAAGTACCGCGAGTTTTCAGAGTCCATCCGCACCATCGTCCTAACGCAAAGTTGAATGATCGTCGAAAACGAACACTGATCCTTGCGTGTTGCGACATTGCGATCAATTCATATTAAAGTTTCGACCCCGGTCGTCGGGCTGGTTTTCGAGATAATCGCGAATAACCGCAATCGCTCCGAAAATTTTCAAAGTCCCGCGAGTTTTCAGAGTCCTTTCGCACCATCGTCCGAACACAAAGTCGTCCGATTTTCGAAAACGACCACTGATCCTTGTGTGTTGCGACATTGCGATCAATTCATATTAAGGTTTCGACCTCGGCCCTCGCGCTGGTTTTCGAGAAAATCGCGAATAACCATAATCGCTCCCAAAATTTTCATAGTACCGCGAGTGTTCAGAGTCCTTCCGCACCATCGGTGAACACAAAGTCGTCCGATCTTCGAAAACGACCACTGATCCTTGCGTGTGCGACATTGCGATCAATTCATATTAAGGTTTCGACCTCGGCCCTCGCGCTGGTTTTCGAGAAAATCGCGAATAACCCTAATCGCTCCCAAAATTTTCATAGTACCGCGAGTGTTCAGAGTCCTTCCGCACCATCGGCGAACACAAAGTCGTCCGATCTTCGAAAACGACCACTGATCCTTGCGTGTTGCGACATTGCGATCAATTCATATTAAGGTTTCGACCTCGGCCCTCGCGCTGGTTTTCGAGAAAATCGCGAATAACCCTAATCGCTCCCAAAATTTTCATAGTACCGCGAGTGTTCAGAGTCCTTCCGCACCATCGGCGAACACAAAGTCGTCCGATCTTCGAAAACGACCACTGATCCTTGCGTGTTGCGACATTGCGATCAATTCATATTAAGGTTTCGACCTCGGCCCTCGCGCTGGTTTTCGAGAAAATCGCGAATAACCCTAATCGCTCCCAAAATTTTCATAGTACCGCGAGTGTTCAGATTCCTTCCGCACCATCGTCCGAACACAAAGTCGTCCGATCTTCGAAAACGACCACTGATCCTTGCGTGTCGCGACATTGCGATCAATTCATATTAAGGTTTCGACCACAACCCTCGCGCTTGTTTTCGAGAAAATCGCGAATAATCATAGTCGCTCCCAAAATTTTGAATGTACCGCGAGTTGTCAGAGTCCTTCCGCACCATCGGCGAACACAAAGTCGTCCGATCTACGAAAACGACCACTGATCCTTGCGTGTGCGACATTGCGATCAATTCATATTAAGGTTTCGACCTCGGCCCTCGCGCTGGTTTTCGAGAAAATCGCGATTAACCCTAATCGCTCCCAAAATTTGCATAGTACCGAGAGTGTTCAGAGTCCTTCCGCACCATCGGTGAACACAAAGTCGTCCGATCTTCGAAAACGACCACTGATCCTTGCGTGTTGCGACATTGCGATCAATTCATATTAAGGTTTCGACCTCGGCCCTCGCGCTGGTTTTCGAGAAAATCGCGAATAACCCTAATCGCTCCCAACATTTTCAAAGTACCGCGAGTTTTCAGAGTCCTTCCGCACCATCGGCGAACACAAAGTCGTCCGATCTTCGAAAACGACCACTGATCCTTGCGTGTGCGACATTGCGATCAATTCATATTAAGGTTTCGACCCCGGTCGTCGCGCTGGTTTTCGAGATAATCGCGAATAACCGCAATCGCTCCCAAAATTTTCAAAGTACCGCGAGTTTTCAGAGTCCTTCCGCACCATCGTCCTAACACATAGTTGCCTGATCGTCAAAAACGACCACTGATCCTTGCGTTTGCGACATTGCGATCAATTCATATTAAGGTTTCGACCCCGGTCGTCGCGCTGGTTTTCGAGATAATCGCGAAAAACCGCAATCGCTCCCAAAATTTTCAAAGTACCGCGAGTTTTCAGAGTCCTTCCGCACCATCGGCGAACACAAAGTCGTCCGATCTTCGAAAACGACCACTGATCCTTGCGTGTGCGACATTGCGATCAATTCATATTAAGGTTTCGACCCCGGTCGTCGCGCTGGTTTTCGAGATAATCGCGAAAAACCGCAATCGCTCCCAAAATTTTCAAAGTACCGCGAGTTTTCAGAGTCCTTCCGCACCATCGTCTGAACACAAAGTCGTCCGATCTTCGAAAACGACCACTGATCCTTGCGTGTGCGACATTGCGATCAATTCATATTAAGGTTTCGACCACGGCCCTCGCGCTGGTTTTCGAGATAATCGCGAATAACCCTAATCGCTCCCAAAATTTTCATAGTACCGCGAGTGTTCAGAGTCCTTCCGCACCATCGGCGAACACAAAGTCGTCCGATCTTCGACAACGACCACTGATCCTTGCGTGTTGTGACATTGCGATCAATTCATATTAAGGTTTGGACCTCGGCCCTCGCGCTGGTTTTCGAGATAATCGCGAATAACCCTAATCGCTCCCAAAATTTTCATAGTACTGCGAGTTTTCAGAGTCCTTCCGCACCATCGGCGAACACAAAGTCGTCCGATCTTCGAAAACGACCACTGATCCTTGCGTGTGCGACATTGCGATCAATTCATATTAAGGTTTCGACCACGGCCCTCGCGCTGGTTTTCGAGATAATCGCGAATAACCCTAATCGCTCCCAACATTTTCAAAGTACCGCGAGTGTTCAGAGTCCTTCCGCACCATCGTCCGAACACAAAGTCGACCGATCTTCGAAAACGACCACTGATCCTTGCGTGTCGCGACATTGCGATCAATTCATATTAAGGTTTCGACCACAACCCTCGCGCTTGTTTTCGAGAAAATCGCGAATAATCATAGTCGCTCCCAAAATTTTCAATGTACCGCGAGTTGTCAGAGTCCTTCCGCACCATCGGCGAACACAAAGTCGTCCGATCTTCGAAAACGACAACTGATCCTTGCGTGTCGCGACATTGCGATCAATTCATTTTAAGGTTTCGACCCCGGTTGTCGCGCTGGTTTTCGAGATAATCGCGAAAAACCGCAATCGCTCCCAAAATTTTCAAAGTACCGCGAGTGTTCAGAGTCCTTCCGCACCATCGGCGAACACAAAGTCGTCCGATCTTCGAAAACGACCACTGATCCTTGCGTGTTGCGACATTGCGATCAATTCATATTAAGGTTTCGACCTTGGCCCTCGCGCTGGTTTTCGAGATAATCGCGAATAACCCTAATCGCTCCCAAAATTTTCATAGTACCGCGAGTGTTCAGAGTACTTCCGCACCATCGGCGAACACAAAGTCGTCCGATCTTCGAAAACGACAACTGATCCTTGCGTGTCGCGACATTGCGATCAATTCATTTTAAGGTTTCGACCCCGGTTGTCGCGCTGGTTTTCGAGATAATCGCGAATAACCGCAATCGCTCCCAATATTTTCAAAGTACCGCGAGTTTTCAGAGTCCATCCGCACCATCGTCCTAACGCAAAGTTGAATGATCGTCGAAAACGAACACTGATCCTTGCGTGTTGCGACATTGCGATCAATTCATATTAAGGTTTCGACCCCGGTCGTCGGGCTGGTTTTCGAGATAATCGCGAATAACCGCAATCGCTCCGAAAATTTTCAAAGTCCCGCGAGTTTTCAGAGTTCTTCCGCACCATCGTCCGAACACAAAGTCGTCCGATTTTCGAAAACGACCACTGATCCTTGTGTGTGCGACATTGCGATCAATTCATATTAAGGTTTCGACCCCGGTCGTCGCGCTGGTTTTCGAGAAAATCGCGAATAACCCTAATCGCTCCCAAAATTTTCATAGTACCGCGAGTGTTCAGAGTCCTTCCGCACCATCGGCGAACACAAAGTCGTCCGATCTTCGAAAACGACAACTGATCCTTGCGTGTCGCGACATTGCGATCAATTCATTTTGAGGTTTCGACCCCGGTTGTCGCGCTGGTTTTCGAGATAATCGCGAATAACCGCAATCGCTCCCAAAATTTTCAAAGTACCGCGAGTGTTCAGAGTCCTTCCGCACCATCGGCGAACACAAAGTCGTCCGATTTTCGAAAACGACCACTGATCCTTGCGTGTGCGACATTGCGATCAATTCATATTAAGGTTTCGACCCCGGTCGTCGCGCTGGTTTTCGAGATAATCGCGAAAAACCGCAATCGCTCCCAAAATTTTCAAAGTACCGCGAGTTTTCAGAGTCCTTCCGCACCATCGTCCGAACACAAAGTCGTCCGATCTACGAAAACGACCACTGATCCTTGCGTGTGCGACATTGCGATCAATTCATATTAAGGTTTCGACCTCGGCCCTCGCGCTGGTATTCGAGAAAATCGCGAATAACCCTAATCGCTCCCAAAATTTTCATAGTACCGCGAGTGTTCAGAGTCCTTCCGCACCATCGGTGAACACAAAGTCGTCCGATCTTCGAAAACGACCACTGATCCTTGCGTGTGCGACATTGCGATCAATTCATATTAAGGTTTCGACCTCGGCCCTCGCGCTGGTTTTCGAGAAAATCGCGAATAACCCTAATCGCTCCCAAAATTTTCATAGTACCGCGAGTGTACAGAGTCCTTCCGCACCATCGGCGAACACAAAGTCGTCCGATCTTCGAAAACGACCACTGATCCTTGCGTGTCGCGACATTGCGATCAATTCATATTAAGGTTTCGACCACAACCCTCGCGCTTGTTTTCGAGAAAATCGCGAATAATCATAGTCGCTCGCAAAATTTTCAATGTACCGCGAGTTGTCAGAGTCCTTCCGCACCATCGGCGAACACAAAGTCGTCCGATCTTCGAAAACGACAACTGATCCTTGCGTGTCGCGACATTGCGATCAATTCATTTCAAGGTTTCGACCCCGGTTGTCGCGCTGGTTTTCGAGATAATCGCGAATAACCGCAATCGCTCCCAAAATTTTCAAAGTACCGCGAGTTTTCAGAGTCCATCCGCACCATCGTCCTAACGCAAAGTTGAATGATCGTCGAAAACGAACACTGATCCTTGCGTGTTGCGACATTGCGATCAATTCATATTAAAGTTTCGACCCCGGTCGTCGGGCTGGTTTTCGAGATAATCGCGAATAACCGCAATCGCTCCGAAAATTTTCAAAGTCCCGCGAGTTTTCAGAGTCCTTTCGCACCATCGTCCGAACACAAAGTCGTCCGATTTTCGAAAACGACCACTGATCCTTGTGTGTTGTGACATTGCGATCAATTCATATTAAGGTTTCGACCCCGGTCGTCGCGCTGGTTTTCGAGATAATCGCGAAAAACCGCTATCGCTCCCAAAATTTTCAAAGTACCGCGAGTTTTCAGAGTCTTTCCGCACCATCGGCGAACACAAAGTCGTCCGATCTTCGAAAACGACCACTGATCCTTGCGTGTGCGACATTGCGATCAATTCATATTAAGGTTTCGACCCCGGTCGTCGCGCTGGTTTTCGAGATAATCGCGAATAACCGCAATCGCTCCCAAAATTTTCATAGTACCGCGAGTGTTCAGAGTCCTTCCGCACCATCGGCGAACACAAAGTCGTCCGATCTTCGAAAACGACAACTGATCCTTGCGTGTCGCGACATTGCGATCAATTCATTTTAAGGTTTCGACCCCGGTTGTCGCGCTGGTTTTCGAGATAATCGCGAAAAACCGCAATCGCTCCCAAAATTTTCAAAGTACCACGAGTTTTCAGAGTCCTTCCGCACCATCGTCCGAACACAAAGTCGTCCGATCTACGAAAACGACCACTGATCCTTGCGTGTGCGACATTGCGATCAATTCATATTAAGGTTTCGTCCTCGGCCCTCGCGCTGGCTTTCGAGAAAATCGCGAATAACCCTAATCGCTCCCAAAATTTTCATAGTACCGCGAGTGTTCAGAGTCCTTCCGCACCATCGGTGAACACAAAGTCGTCCGATCTTCGAAAACGACCACTGATCCTTGCGTGTGCGACATTGCGATCAATTCATATTAAGGTTTCGACCTCGGCCCTCGCGCTGGTTTTCGAGAAAATCGCGAATAACCCTAATCGCTCCCAAAATTTTCATAGTACCGCGAGTGTTCAGAGTCCTTCCGCACCATCGGCGAACACAAAGTCGTCCGATCTTCGAAAACGACCACTGATCCTTGCGTGTTGCGACATTGCGATCAATTCATATTAAGGTTTCGACCTCGGCCCTCGCGCTGGTTTTCGAGAAAATCGCGAATAACCCTAATCGCTCCCAAAATTTTCATAGTACCGCGAGTGTTCAGAGTCCTTCCGCACCATCGGCGAACACAAAGTCGTCCGATCTTCGAAAACGACCACTGATCCTTGCGTTTTGCGACATTGCGATCAATTCATATTAAGGTTTCGACCTCGGCCCTCGCGCTGGTTTTCGAGAAAATCGCGAATAACCCTAATCGCTCCCAAAATTTTCATAGTACCGCGAGTGTTCAGAGTCCTTCCGCACCATCGTCCGAACACAAAGTCGTCCGATCTTCGAAAACGACCACTGATCCTTGCGTGTCGCGACATTGCGATCAATTCATATTAAGGTTTCGACCACAACCCTCGCGCTTGTTTTCGAGAAAATCGCGAATAATCATAGTCGCTCCCAAAATTTTCAATGTACCGCGAGTTGTCAGAGTCCTTCCGCACCATCGGCGAACACAAAGTCGTCCGATCTTCGAAAACGACCACTGATCCTTGCGTGTTGCGACATTGCGATCAATTCATATTAAGGTTTCGACCTTGGCCCTCGCGCTGGTTTTCGTGATAATCGCAAATAACCCTAATCGCTCCCAACATTTTCAAAGTACCGCGAGTTTTCAGAGTCTTTCCGCACCATCGGCGAACACAAAGTCGTCCGATCTTCGAAAACGACCACTGATCCTTGCGTGTGCGACATTGCGATCAATTCATATTAAGGTTTCGACCCCGGTCGTCGCGCTGGTTTTCGAGATAATCGCGAATAACCGCAATCGCTCCCAAAATTTTCAAAGTACCGCGAGTTTTCAGAGTCCTTCCGCACCATCGTCCTAACACATAGTTGCCTGATCGTCAAAAACGACCACTGATCCTTGCGTGTGCGACATTGCGATCAATTCATATTAAGGTTTCGACCCCGGTCGTCGCGCTGGTTTTCGAGATAATCGCGAAAAACCGCAATCGCTCCCAAAATTTTCAAAGTACCGCGAGTTTTCAGAGTCCTTCCGCACCATCTTCCGAACACAAAGTCGTCCGATTTTCGAAAACGACCACTGATCCTTGTGTGTTGCGACATTGCGATCAATTCATATTAAGGTTTCGACCCCGGTCGTCGCGCTGGTTTTCGGGATAATCGCGAAAAACCGCAATCGCTCCCAAAATTTTCAAAGTACCGCGAGTTTTCAGAGTTCTTCCGCACCATCGTCCGAACACAAAGTCGTCCGATCTTCGAAAACGACCACTGATCCTTGCGTGTGCGACATTGCGATCAATTCATATTAAGGTTTCGACCTCGGCCCTCGCGCTGGTATTCGAGAAAATCGCGAATAACCCTAATCGCTCCCAAAATTTTCATAGTACCGCGAGTGTTCAGAGTCCTTCCGCACCATCGGTGAACACAAAGTCGTCCGATCTTCGAAAACGACCACTGATCCTTGCGTGTGCGACATTGCGATCAATTCATATTAAGGTTTCGACCTCGGCCCTCGCGCTGGTTTTCGAGAAAATCGCGAATAACCCTAATCGCTCCCAAAATTTTCATAGTACCGCGAGTGTTCAGAGTCCTTCCGCACCATCGGCGAACACAAAGTCGTCCGATCTTCGAAAACGACCACTGATCCTTGCGTGTTGCGACATTGCGATCAATTCATATTAAGGTTTCGACCTCGGCCCTCGCGCTGGTTTTCGAGAAAATCGCGAATAACCCTAATCGCTCCCAAAATTTTCATAGTACCGCGAGTGTTCAGAGTCCTTCCGCACCATCGGCGAACACAAAGTCGTCCGATCTTCGAAAACGACCACTGATCCTTGCGTTTTGCGACATTGCGATCAATTCATATTAAGGTTTCGACCTCGGCCCTCGCGCTGGTTTTCGAGAAAATCGCGAATAACCCTAATCGCTCCCAAAATTTTCATAGTACCGCGAGTGTTCAGAGTCCTTCCGCACCATCGTCCGAACACAAAGTCGTCCGATCTTCGAAAACGACCACTGATCCTTGCGTGTCGCGACATTGCGATCAATTCATATTAAGGTTTCGACCACAACCCTCGCGCTTGTTTTCGAGAAAATCGCGAATAATCATAGTCGCTCCCAAAATTTTCAATGTACCGCGAGTTGTCAGAGTCCTTCCGCACCATCGGCGAACACAAAGTCGTCCGATCTTCGAAAACGACCACTGATCCTTGCGTGTTGCGACATTGCGATCAATTCATATTAAGGTTTCGACCTTGGCCCTCGCGCTGGTTTTCGTGATAATCGCAAATAACCCTAATCGCTCCCAACATTTTCAAAGTACCGCGAGTTTTCAGAGTCTTTCCGCACCATCGGCGAACACAAAGTCGTCCGATCTTCGAAAACGACCACTGATCCTTGCGTGTGCGACATTGCGATCAATTCATATTAAGGTTTCGACCCCGGTCGTCGCGCTGGTTTTCGAGATAATCGCGAATAACCGCAATCGCTCCCAAAATTTTCAAAGTACCGCGAGTTTTCAGAGTCCTTCCGCACCATCGTCCTAACACATAGTTGCCTGATCGTCAAAAACGACCACTGATCCTTGCGTGTGCGACATTGCGATCAATTCATATTAAGGTTTCGACCCCGGTCGTCGCGCTGGTTTTCGAGATAATCGCGAAAAACCGCAATCGCTCCCAAAATTTTCAAAGTACCGCGAGTTTTCAGAGTCCTTCCGCACCATCTTCCGAACACAAAGTCGTCCGATTTTCGAAAACGACCACTGATCCTTGTGTGTTGCGACATTGCGATCAATTCATATTAAGGTTTCGACCCCGGTCGTCGCGCTGGTTTTCGGGATAATCGCGAAAAACCGCAATCGCTCCCAAAATTTTCAAAGTACCGCGAGTTTTCAGAGTTCTTCCGCACCATCGTCCGAACACAAAGTCGTCCGATCTTCGAAAACGACCACTGATCCTTGCGTGTGCGACATTGCGATCAATTCATATTAAGGTTTCGACCTCGGCCCTCGCGCTGGTATTCGAGAAAATCGCGAATAACCCTAATCGCTCCCAAAATTTTCATAGTACCGCGAGTGTTCAGAGTCCTTCCGCACCATCGGTGAACACAAAGTCGTCCGATCTTCGAAAACGACCACTGATCCTTGCGTGTGCGACATTGCGATCAATTCATATTAAGGTTTCGACCTCGGCCCTCGCGCTGGTTTTCGAGAAAATCGCGAATAACCCTAATCGCTCCCAAAATTTTCATAGTACCGCGAGTGTTCAGAGTCCTTCCGCACCATCGGCGAACACAAAGTCGTCCGATCTTCGAAAACGACCACTGATCCTTGCGTGTTGCGACATTGCGATCAATTCATATTAAGGTTTCGACCTCGGCCCTCGCGCTGGTTTTCGAGAAAATCGCGAATAACCCTAATCGCTCCCAAAATTTTCATAGTACCGCGAGTGTTCAGAGTCCTTCCGCACCATCGTCCGAACACAAAGTCGTCCGATCTTCGAAAACGACCACTGATCCTTGCGTGTCGCGACATTGCGATCAATTCATATTAAGGTTTCGACTACAACCCTCGCGCTTGTTTTCGAGAAAATCGCGAATAACCCTAATCGCTCCCAAAATTTTCATAGTACCGCGAGTGTTCAGAGTACTTCCGCACCATCGGCGAACACAAAGTCGTCCGATCTTCGAAAACGACAACTGATCCTTGCGTGTCGCGACATTGCGATCAATTCATATTAAGGTTTCGACCTCGGCCCTCGCGCTGGTTTTCGTGATAATCGCAAATAACCCTAATCGCTCCCAACATTTTCAAAGTACCGCGAGTGTTCAGAGTCCTTCCGCACCATCGGCGAACACAAAGTCGTCCGATCTTCGAAAACGACCACTGATCCTTGCGTGTGCGACATTGCGATCAATTCATATTAAGGTTTCGACCCCGGTCGTCGCGCTGGTTTTCGAGATAATCGCGAATAACCGCAATCGCTCCCAAAATTTTCAAAGTACCGCGAGTTTTCAGAGTCCTTCCGCACCATCGTCCTAACACATAGTTGCCTGATCGTCAAAAACGACCACTGATCCTTGCGTGTGCGACATTGCGATCAATTCATATTAAGGTTTCGACCCCGGTCGTCGCGCTGGTTTTCGAGATAATCGCGAAAAACCGCAATCGCTCCCAAAATTTTCAAAGTACCGCGAGTTTTCAGAGTCCTTCCGCACCATCGGCGAACACAAAGTCGTCCGATCTTCGAAAACGACAACTGATCCTTGCGTGTCGCGACATTGCGATCAATTCATTTTAAGGTTTCGACCCCGGTTGTCGCGCTGGTTTTCGAGATAATCGCGAATAACCGCAATCGCTCCCAAAATTTTCAAAGTCCCGCGAGTTTTCAGAGTCCTTCCGCACCATCTTCCGAACACAAAGTCGTCCGATTTTCGAAAACGACCACTGATCCTTGTGTGTTGCGACATTGCGATCAATTCATATTAAGGTTTCGACCCCGGTCGTCGCGCTGGTTTTCGAGATAATCGCGAAAAACCGCAATCGCTCCCAAAATTTTCAAAGTACCGCGAGTTTTCAGAGTCCTTCCGCACCATCGTCTGAACACAAAGTCGTCCGATCTTCGAAAACGACCACTGATCCTTGCGTGTGCGACATTGCGATCAATTCATATTAAGGTTTCGACCACGGCCCTCGCGCTGGTTTTCGAGATAATCGCGAATAACCCTAATCGCTCCCAAAATTTTCATAGTACCGCGAGTGTTCAGAGTCCTTCCGCACCATCGGCGAACACAAAGTCGTCCGATCTTCGAAAACGACCACTGATCCTTGCGTGTTGTGACATTGCGATCAATTCATATTAAGGTTTCGACCTCGGCCCTCGCGCTGGTTTTCGAGAAAATCGCGAATAACCCTAACCGCTCCCAAAATTTTCATAGTACCGCGAGTGTTCAGAGTCCTTCCGCACCATCGGCGAACACAAAGTCGTCCGATTTTCGAAAACGACCACTGATCCTTGCGTGTGCGACATTGCGATCAATTCATATTAAGGTTTCGACCCCGGTCGTCGCGCTGGTTTTCGAGATAATCGCGAAAAACCGCAATCGCTCCCAAAATTTTCAAAGTACCGCGAGTTTTCAGAGTCCTTCCGCACCATCGTCCGAACACAAAGTCGTCCGATCTACGAAAACGACCACTAATCCTTGCGTGTGCGACATTGCGATCAATTCATATTAAGGTTTCGACCTCGGCCCTCGCGCTGGTATTCGAGAAAATCGCGAATAACCCTAATCGCTCCCAAAATTTTCATAGTACCGCGAGTGTTCAGAGTCCTTCCGCACCATCGGTGAACACAAAGTCGTCCGATCTTCGAAAACGACCACTGATCCTTGCGTGTGCGACATTGCGATCAATTCATATTAAGGTTTCGACCACGGCCCTCGCGCTGGTTTTCGAGATAATCGCGAATAACCCTAATCGCTCCCAACATTTTCAAAGTACCGCGAGTTTTCAGAGTCCTTCCGCACCATCGGCGAACACAAAGTCGTCCGATCTTCGAAAACGACCACTGATCCTTGCGTGTGCGACATTGCGATCAATTCATATTAAGGTTTCGACCCCGGTCGTCGCGCTGGTTTTCGAGATAATCGCGAAAAACCGCAATCGCTCCCAAAATTTTCAAAGTACCGCGAGTTTTCAGAGTCCTTCCGCACCATCGTCCGAACACAAAGTCGTCCGATCTACGAAAACGACCACTGATCCTTGCGTGTGCGACATTGCGATCAATTCATATTAAGGTTTCGACCTCGGCCCTCGCGCTGGTTTTCGAGAAAATCGCGAATAACCCTAATCGCTCCCAAAATTTTCATAGTACCGCGAGTGTTCAGAGTCCTTCCGCACCATCGTCCGAACACAAAGTCGTCCGATCTTCGAAAACGACCACTGATCCTTGCGTGTCGCGACATTGCGATCAATTCATATTAAGGTTTCGACCACAACCCTCGCGCTTGTTTTCGAGAAAATCGCGAATAATCATAGTCGCTCCCAAAATTTTGAATGTACCGCGAGTTGTCAGAGTCCTTCCGCACCATCGGCGAACACAAAGTCGTCCGATCTACGAAAACGACCACTGATCCTTGCGTGTGCGACATTGCGATCAATTCATATTAAGGTTTCGACCTCGGCCCTCGCGCTGGTTTTCGAGAAAATCGCGATTAACCCTAATCGCTCCCAAAATTTGCATAGTACCGCGAGTGTTCAGAGTCCTTCCGCACCATCGGTGAACACAAAGTCGTCCGATCTTCGAAAACGACCACTGATCCTTGCGTGTTGCGACATTGCGATCAATTCATATTAAGGTTTCGACCTCGGCCCTCGCGCTGGTTTTCGAGAAAATCGCGAATAACCCTAATCGCTCCCAACATTTTCAAAGTACCGCGAGTTTTCAGAGTCCTTCCGCACCATCGGCGAACACAAAGTCGTCCGATCTTCGAAAACGACCACTGATCCTTGCGTGTGCGACATTGCGATCAATTCATATTAAGGTTTCGACCCCGGTCGTCGCGCTGGTTTTCGAGATAATCGCGAATAACCGCAATCGCTCCCAAAATTTTCAAAGTACCGCGAGTTTTCAGAGTCCTTCCGCACCATCGTCCTAACACATAGTTGCCTGATCGTCAAAAACGACCACTGATCCTTGCGTGTGCGACATTGCGATCAATTCATATTAAGGTTTCGACCCCGGTCGTCGCGCTGGTTTTCGAGATAATCGCGAAAAACCGCAATCGCTCCCAAAATTTTCAAAGTACCGCGAGTTTTCAGAGTCCTTCCGCACCATCGGCGAACACAAAGTCGTCCGATCTTCGAAAACGACCACTGATCCTTGCGTGTGCGACATTGCGATCAATTCATATTAAGGTTTCGACCCCGGTCGTCGCGCTGGTTTTCGAGATAATCGCGAAAAACCGCAATCGCTCCCAAAATTTTCAAAGTACCGCGAGTTTTCAGAGTCCTTCCGCACCATCGTCTGAACACAAAGTCGTCCGATCTTCGAAAACGACCACTGATCCTTGCGTGTGCGACATTGCGATCAATTCATATTAAGGTTTCGACCACGGCCCTCGCGCTGGTTTTCGAGATAATCGCGAATAACCCTAATCGCTCCCAAAATTTTCATAGTACCGCGAGTGTTCAGAGTCCTTCCGCACCATCGGCGAACACAAAGTCGTCCGATCTTCGACAACGACCACTGATCCTTGCGTGTTGTGACATTGCGATCAATTCATATTAAGGTTTGGACCTCGGCCCTCGCGCTGGTTTTCGAGATAATCGCGAATAACCCTAATCGCTCCCAAAATTTTCATAGTACTGCGAGTTTTCAGAGTCCTTCCGCACCATCGGCGAACACAAAGTCGTCCGATCTTCGAAAACGACAACTGATCCTTGCGTGTCGCGACATTGCGATCAATTCCTTTTAAGGTTTCGACCCCGGCCCTCGCGCTGGTTTTCGTGATAATCGCGAATAACCCCAATCGCTCCCTAAATTTTCAAAGTACCGCGAGTTTTCAGAGTCCTTCCGCACCATCGTCCGAACACAAAGTCGTCCGATTGTAGAAAACGACCACTGATCCTTGCGTGTCGCGGCATTGCTATAAATTCATATTAAGGTTTCGACCACGGCCCTCGCGCTGGTTTTAGAGAAAATCGCGAATAACCCTAATCGCTCCCAAAATTTCAAAGGACCGCGAGTTTTCAGAGTCCTTCCGCACCATCGGCGAACACAAAGTCGTCCGATCTTCGAAAACGACCACTGATCCTTGCGTGTTGCGACATTGCGATCAATTCATATTAAGGTTTCGACCTCGGCCCTCGCGCTGGTTTTCGAGAAAATCGCGAATAACCCTAATCGCTCCCAAAATTTTCATAGTACCGCGAGTGTTCAGAGTCCTTCCGCACCATCGGCGAACACAAAGTCGTCCGATCTTCGAAAACGACCACTGATCCTTGCGTGTTGCGACATTGCGATCAATTCATATTAAGGTTTCGACCTCGGCCCTCGCGCTGGTTTTCGAGAAAATCGCGAATAACCCTAATCGCTCCCAAAATTTTCATAGTACCGCGAGTGTTCAGAGTCCTTCCGCACCATCGTCCGAACACAAAGTCGTCCGATCTTCGAAAACGACCACTGATCCTTGCGTGTCGCGACATTGCGATCAATTCATATTAAGGTTTCGACCACAACCCTCGCGCTTGTTTTCGAGAAAATCGCGAATAATCATAGTCGCTCCCAAAATTTTGAATGTACCGCGAGTTGTCAGAGCCCTTCCGCACCATCGGCGAACACAAAGTCGTCCGATCTACGAAAACGACCACTGATCCTTGCGTGTGCGACATTGCGATCAATTCATATTAAGGTTTCGACCTCGGCCCTCGCGCTGGTTTTCGAGAAAATCGCGATTAACCCTAATCGCTCCCAAAATTTGCATAGTACCGCGAGTGTTCAGAGTCCTTCCGCACCATCGGCGAACACAAAGTCGTCCGATCTTCGAAAACGACCACTGATCCTTGCGTGTCGCGACATTGCGATCAATTCATATTAAGGTTTCGACCACAACCCTCGCGCTTGTTTTCGAGAAAATCGCGAATAATCATAGTCGCTCCCAAAATTTTGAATGTACCGCGAGTTGTCAGAGTCCTTCCGCACCATCGGCGAACACAAAGTCGTCCGATCTACGAAAACGACCACTGATCCTTGCGTGTGCGACATTGCGATCAATTCATATTAAGGTTTCGACCTCGGCCCTCGCGCTGGTTTTCGAGAAAATCGCGATTAACCCTAATCGCTCCCAAAATTTGCATAGTACCGCGAGTGTTCAGAGTCCTTCCGCACCATCGGTGAACACAAAGTCGACCGATCTTCGAAAACGACCACTGATCCTTGCGTGTTGCGACATTGCGATCAATTCATATTAAGGTTTCGACCTCGGCCCTCGCGCTGGTTTTCGAGAAAATCGCGAATAACCCTAATCGCTCCCAACATTTTCAAAGTACCGCGAGTTTTCAGAGTCCTTCCGCACCATCGGCGAACACAAAGTCGTCCGATCTTCGAAAACGACCACTGATCCTTGCGTGTGCGACATTGCGATCAATTCATATTAAGGTTTCGACCCCGGTCGTCGCGCTGGTTTTCGAGATAATCGCGAATAACCGCAATCGCTCCCAAAATTTTCAAAGTACCGCGAGTTTTCAGAGTCCTTCCGCACCATCGTCCTAACACATAGTTGCCTGATCGTCAAAAACGACCACTGATCCTTGCGTGTGCGACATTGCGATCAATTCATATTAAGGTTTCGACCCCGGTCGTCGCGCTGGTTTTCGAGATAATCGCGAAAAACCGCAATCGCTCCCAAAATTTTCAAAGTACCGCGAGTTTTCAGAGTCCTTCCGCACCATCGGCGAACACAAAGTCGTCCGATCTTCGAAAACGACCACTGATCCTTGCGTGTGCGACATTGCGATCAATTCATATTAAGGTTTCGACCCCGGTCGTCGCGCTGGTTTTCAAGATAATCGCGAATAACCCTAATCGCTCCCAAAATTTTCATAGTACCGCGAGTGTTCAGAGTACTTCCGCACCATCGGCGAACACAAAGTCGTCCGATCTTCGAAAACGACAACTGATCCTTGCGTGTCGCGACATTGCGATCAATTCATTTTAAGGTTTCGACCCCGGTTGTCGCGCTGGTTTTCGAGATAATCGCGAATAACGGCAATCGCTCCCAATATTTTCAAAGTACCGCGAGTTTTCAGAGTCCATCCGCACCATCGTCCTAACGCAAAATTGAATGATCGTCGAAAACGAACACTGATCCTTGCGTGTTGCGACATTGCGATCAATTCATATTAAGGTTTCGACCCCGGTCGTCGGGCTGGTTTTCGAGATAATCGCGAATAACCGCAATCGCTCCGAAAATTTTCAAAGTCCCGCGAGTTTTCAGAGTTCTTCCGCACCATCGTCCGAACACAAAGTCGTCCGATTTTCGAAAACGACCACTGATCCTTGTGTGTGCGACATTGCGATCAATTCATATTAAGGTTTCGACCCCGGTCGTCGCGCTGGTTTTCGAGAAAATCGCGAATAACCCTAATCGCTCCCAAAATTTTCATAGTACCGCGAGTGTTCAGAGTCCTTCCGCACCATCGGCGAACACAAAGTCGTCCGATCTTCGAAAACGACAACTGATCCTTGCGTGTCGCGACATTGCGATCAATTCATTTTGAGGTTTCGACCCCGGTTGTCGCGCTGGTTTTCGAGATAATCGCGAATAACCGCAATCGCTCCCAAAATTTTCAAAGTACCGCGAGTGTTCAGAGTCCTTCCGCACCATCGGCGAACACAAAGTCGTCCGATTTTCGAAAACGACCACTGATCCTTGCGTGTGCGACATTGCGATCAATTCATATTAAGGTTTCGACCCCGGTCGTCGCGCTGGTTTTCGAGATAATCGCGAAAAACCGCAATCGCTCCCAAAATTTTCAAAGTACCGCGAGTTTTCAGAGTCCTTCCGCACCATCGTCCGAACACAAAGTCGTCCGATCTACGAAAACGACCACTAATCCTTGCGTGTGCGACATTGCGATCAATTCATATTAAGGTTTCGACCTCGGCCCTCGCGCTGGTATTCGAGAAAATCGCGAATAACCCTAATCGCTCCCAAAATTTTCATAGTACCGCGAGTGTTCAGAGTCCTTCCGCACCATCGGTGAACACAAAGTCGTCCGATCTTCGAAAACGACCACTGATCCTTGCGTGTGCGACATTGCGATCAATTCATATTAAGGTTTCGACCACGGCCCTCGCGCTGGTTTTCGAGATAATCGCGAATAACCCTAATCGCTCCCAACATTTTCAAAGTACCGCGAGTTTTCAGAGTCCTTCCGCACCATCGGCGAACACAAAGTCGTCCGATCTTCGAAAACGACCACTGATCCTTGCGTGTGCGACATTGCGATCAATTCATATTAAGGTTTCGACCCCGGTCGTCGCGCTGGTTTTCGAGATAATCGCGAAAAACCGCAATCGCTCCCAAAATTTTCAAAGTACCGCGAGTTTTCAGAGTCCTTCCGCACCATCGTCCGAACACAAAGTCGTCCGATCTACGAAAACGACCACTGATCCTTGCGTGTGCGACATTGCGATCAATTCATATTAAGGTTTCGACCTCGGCCCTCGCGCTGGTTTTCGAGAAAATCGCGAATAACCCTAATCGCTCCCAAAATTTTCATAGTACCGCGAGTGTTCAGAGTCGTTCCGCACCATCGTCCGAACACAAAGTCGTCCGATCTTCGAAAACGACCACTGATCCTTGCGTGTCGCGACATTGCGATCAATTCATATTAAGGTTTCGACCACAACCCTCGCGCTTGTTTTCGAGAAAATCGCGAATAATCATAGTCGCTCCCAAAATTTTGAATGTACCGCGAGTTGTCAGAGTCCTTCCGCACCATCGGCGAACACAAAGTCGTCCGATCTACGAAAACGACCACTGATCCTTGCGTGTGCGACATTGCGATCAATTCATATTAAGGTTTCGACCTCGGCCCTCGCGCTGGTTTTCGAGAAAATCGCGATTAACCCTAATCGCTCCCAAAATTTGCATAGTACCGCGAGTGTTCAGAGTCCTTCCGCACCATCGGTGAACACAAAGTCGTCCGATCTTCGAAAACGACCACTGATCCTTGCGTGTTGCGACATTGCGATCAATTCATATTAAGGTTTCGACCTCGGCCCTCGCGCTGGTTTTCGAGAAAATCGCGAATAACCCTAATCGCTCCCAACATTTTCAAAGTACCGCGAGTTTTCAGAGTCCTTCCGCACCATCGGCGAACACAAAGTCGTCCGATCTTCGAAAACGACCACTGATCCTTGCGTGTGCGACATTGCGATCAATTCATATTAAGGTTTCGACCCCGGTCGTCGCGCTGGTTTTCGAGATAATCGCGAATAACCGCAATCGCTCCCAAAATTTTCAAAGTACCGCGAGTTTTCAGAGTCCTTCCGCACCATCGTCCTAACACATAGTTGCCTGATCGTCAAAAACGACCACTGATCCTTGCGTGTGCGACATTGCGATCAATTCATATTAAGGTTTCGACCCCGGTCGTCGCGCTGGTTTTCGAGATAATCGCGAAAAACCGCAATCGCTCCCAAAATTTTCAAAGTACCGCGAGTTTTCAGAGTCCTTCCGCACCATCGGCGAACACAAAGTCGTCCGATCTTCGAAAACGACCACTGATCCTTGCGTGTGCGACATTGCGATCAATTCATATTAAGGTTTCGACCCCGGTCGTCGCGCTGGTTTTCGAGATAATCGCGAAAAACCGCAATCGCTCCCAAAATTTTCAAAGTACCGCGAGTTTTCAGAGTCCTTCCGCACCATCGTCTGAACACAAAGTCGTCCGATCTTCGAAAACGACCACTGATCCTTGCGTGTGCGACATTGCGATCAATTCATATTAAGGTTTCGACCACGGCCCTCGCGCTGGTTTTCGAGATAATCGCGAATAACCCTAATCGCTCCCAAAATTTTCATAGTACCGCGAGTGTTCAGAGTCCTTCCGCACCATCGGCGAACACAAAGTCGTCCGATCTTCGACAACGACCACTGATCCTTGCGTGTTGTGACATTGCGATCAATTCATATTAAGGTTTGGACCTCGGCCCTCGCGCTGGTTTTCGAGATAATCGCGAATAACCCTAATCGCTCCCAAAATTTTCATAGTACTGCGAGTTTTCAGAGTCCTTCCGCACCATCGGCGAACACAAAGTCGTCCGATCTTCGAAAACGACAACTGATCCTTGCGTGTCGCGACATTGCGATCAATTCCTTTTAAGGTTTCGACCCCGGCCCTCGCGCTGGTTTTCGTGATAATCGCGAATAACCCCAATCGCTCCCTAAATTTTCAAAGTACCGCGAGTTTTCAGAGTCCTTCCGCACCATCGTCCGAACACAAAGTCGTCCGATTGTAGAAAACGACCACTGATCCTTGCGTGTCGCGGCATTGCTATAAATTCATATTAAGGTTTCGACCACGGCCCTCGCGCTGGTTTTAGAGAAAATCGCGAATAACCCTAATCGCTCCCAAAATTTCAAAGGACCGCGAGTTTTCAGAGTCCTTCCCCACCATCGGCGAACACAAAGTCGTCCGATCTTCGAAAACGACAACTGACCCTTGCGTGTCGCGGCTTTGCGATCAATTCATTTTAAAGTTTCGACCCCGGTTGTCTCGCTGGTTTTCGAAGTAATCGCGAATATCCACAATCGTTCCCAATATTTTCAAAGTACCGCGAGTTGTCAGAGTCCTTCCGCACCATCGGCGAACACAAAGTCGTCCGATCTTCGAAAACGACAACTGATCCTTGCGTGTCGCGACATTGCGATCAATTCATATTAAGGTTACGACCCCAGTCGTCGCGCTGGTTTTCGAGGTAATCGCGAATGACCACAATCGCTCCCTAAATTTTCAAAGTACCGCGAGTTTTCAGAGTGCTTCCGCACCATCTTCCGAACGCAAAGTCGTCCGAACGTCGAAAACGACCACTGATCCTTGCGTGTCGCGACATTGCGATCAACTCATATTAAGGTATCGACACCGGTCGTCGCGCTAATTTTCGAGATAATCGCGAATAACCCCAATCACTCCCGAAATTTTCAAAGTACCGCGAGTTGTCAGAGTCCACCCGCTCCATCGTCCGAACACAAAGTCGTCCGATCGTCGAAAACGACCACTGATCCTTGGGAGTCGCGACATTGCGATCAATTCATATTAAGGTTTCGACCCCAGTCGTCGCGCTGGTTTTCCAGGTAATCGCGAATGACCACAATCGCTCCCAAAATTTTCAAAGTACCCCAAGTTTTCAGAGTGCATCCGCACCATCTTACGAACACAAAGTCGTCCGATCTTCGAAAACGACAACTGATCCTTGCGTGTCGCGACATTGCGATCAATTCATATTAAGGTTTCGACCCCAGTCGTCGCGCTGGTTTTCGAGGTAATCGCGAATGACCACAATCGCTCCCTAAATTTTCAAAGTACCGCGAGTTTTCAGAGTCCTTTCGCACCATCGTCCGAACACAAAGTCGTCCGATTTTCGAAAACGACCACTGATCCTTGTGTGTTGCGACATTGCGATCAATTCATATTAAGGTTTCGACCTCGGCCCTCGCGCTGGTTTTCGAGAAAATCGCGAATAACCCTAATCGCTCCCAAAATTTTCATAGTACCGCGAGTGTTCAGAGTCCTTCCGCACCATCGGTGAACACAAAGTCGTCCGATCTTCGAAAACGACCACTGATCCTTGCGTGTGCGACATTGCGATCAATTCATATTAAGGTTTCGACCTCGGCCCTCGCGCTGGTTTTCGAGAAAATCGCGAATAACCCTAATCGCTCCCAAAATTTTCATAGTACCGCGAGTGTTCAGAGTCCTTCCGCACCATCGGCGAACACAAAGTCGTCCGATCTTCGAAAACGACCACTGATCCTTGCGTGTTGCGACATTGCGATCAATTCATATTAAGGTTTCGACCTCGGCCCTCGCGCTGGTTTTCGAGAAAATCGCGAATAACCCTAATCGCTCCCAAAATTTTCATAGTACCGCGAGTGTTCAGAGTCCTTCCGCACCATCGGCGAACACAAAGTCGTCCGATCTTCGAAAACGACCACTGATCCTTGCGTGTTGCGACATTGCGATCAATTCATATTAAGGTTTCGACCTCGGCCCTCGCGCTGGTTTTCGAGAAAATCGCGAATAACCCTAATCGCTCCCAAAATTTTCATAGTACCGCGAGTGTTCAGAGTCCTTCCGCACCATCGTCCGAACACAAAGTCGTCCGATCTTCGAAAACGACCACTGATCCTTGCGTGTCGCGACATTGCGATCAATTCATATTAAGGTTTCGACCACAACCCTCGCGCTTGTTTTCGAGAAAATCGCGAATAATCATAGTCGCTCCCAAAATTTTGAATGTACCGCGAGTTGTCAGAGCCCTTCCGCACCATCGGCGAACACAAAGTCGTCCGATCTACGAAAACGACCACTGATCCTTGCGTGTGCGACATTGCGATCAATTCATATTAAGGTTTCGACCCCGGTCGTCGCGCTGGTTTTCGAGATAATCGCGAAAAACCGCAATCGCTCCCAAAATTTTCAAAGTACCGCGAGTTTTCAGAGTCCTTCCGCACCATCGGCGAACACAAAGTCGTCCGATCTTCGAAAACGACCACTGATCCTTGCGTGTGCGACATTGCGATCAATTCATATTAAGGTTTCGACCCCGGTCGTCGCGCTGGTTTTCGAGATAATCGCGAAAAACCGCAATCGCTCCCAAAATTTTCAAAGTACCGCGAGTTTTCAGAGTCCTTCCGCACCATCGTCTGAACACAAAGTCGTCCGATCTTCGAAAACGACCACTGATCCTTGCGTGTGCGACATTGCGATCAATTCATATTAAGGTTTCGACCACGGCCCTCGCGCTGGTTTTCGAGATAATCGCGAATAACCCTAATCGCTCCCAAAATTTTCATAGTACCGCGAGTGTTCAGAGTCCTTCCGCACCATCGGCGAACACAAAGTCGTCCGATCTTCGACAACGACCACTGATCCTTGCGTGTTGTGACATTGCGATCAATTCATATTAAGGTTTGGACCTCGGCCCTCGCGCTGGTTTTCGAGATAATCGCGAATAACCCTAATCGCTCCCAAAATTTTCATAGTACTGCGAGTTTTCAGAGTCCTTCCGCACCATCGGCGAACACAAAGTCGTCCGATCTTCGAAAACGACAACTGATCCTTGCGTGTCGCGACATTGCGATCAATTCCTTTTAAGGTTTCGACCCCGGCCCTCGCGCTGGTTTTCGTGATAATCGCGAATAACCCCAATCGCTCCCTAAATTTTCAAAGTACCGCGAGTTTTCAGAGTCCTTCCGCACCATCGTCCGAACACAAAGTCGTCCGATTGTAGAAAACGACCACTGATCCTTGCGTGTCGCGGCATTGCTATAAATTCATATTAAGGTTTCGACCACGGCCCTCGCGCTGGTTTTAGAGAAAATCGCGAATAACCCTAATCGCTCCCAAAATTTCAAAGGACCGCGAGTTTTCAGAGTCCTTCCCCACCATCGGCGAACACAAAGTCGTCCGATCTTCGAAAACGACAACTGACCCTTGCGTGTCGCGGCTTTGCGATCAATTCATTTTAAAGTTTCGACCCCGGTTGTCTCGCTGGTTTTCGAAGTAATCGCGAATATCCACAATCGTTCCCAATATTTTCAAAGTACCGCGAGTTGTCAGAGTCCTTCCGCACCATCGGCGAACACAAAGTCGTCCGATCTTCGAAAACGACAACTGATCCTTGCGTGTCGCGACATTGCGATCAATTCATATTAAGGTTTCGACCCCAGTCGTCGCGCTGGTTTTCGAGGTAATCGCGAATGACCACAATCGCTCCCTAAATTTTCAAAGTACCGCGAGTTTTCAGAGTCCTTTCGCACCATCGTCCGAACACAAAGTCGTCCGATTTTCGAAAACGACCACTGATCCTTGTGTGTTGCGACATTGCGATCAATTCATATTAAGGTTTCGACCTCGGCCCTCGCGCTGGTTTTCGAGAAAATCGCGAATAACCCTAATCGCTCCCAAAATTTTCATAGTACCGCGAGTGTTCAGAGTCCTTCCGCACCATCGGTGAACACAAAGTCGTCCGATCTTCGAAAACGACCACTGATCCTTGCGTGTGCGACATTGCGATCAATTCATATTAAGGTTTCGACCTCGGCCCTCGCGCTGGTTTTCGAGAAAATCGCGAATAACCCTAATCGCTCCCAAAATTTTCATAGTACCGCGAGTGTTCAGAGTCCTTCCGCACCATCGTCCGAACACAAAGTCGTCCGATCTTCGAAAACGACCACTGATCCTTGCGTGTCGCGACATTGCGATCAATTCATATTAAGGTTTCGACCACAACCCTCGCGCTTGTTTTCGAGAAAATCGCGAATAATCATAGTCGCTCCCAAAATTTTGAATGTACCGCGAGTTGTCAGAGCCCTTCCGCACCATCGGCGAACACAAAGTCGTCCGATCTACGAAAACGACCACTGATCCTTGCGTGTGCGACATTGCGATCAATTCATATTAAGGTTTCGACCCCGGTCGTCGCGCTGGTTTTCGAGATAATCGCGAAAAACCGCAATCGCTCCCAAAATTTTCAAAGTACCGCGAGTTTTCAGAGTCCTTCCGCACCATCGGCGAACACAAAGTCGTCCGATCTTCGAAAACGACCACTGATCCTTGCGTGTGCGACATTGCGATCAATTCATATTAAGGTTTCGACCTCGGCCCTCGCGCTGGTTTTCGAGAAAATCGCGATTAACCCTAATCGCTCCCAAAATTTGCATAGTACCGCGAGTGTTCAGAGTCCTTCCGCACCATCGGTGAACACAAAGTCGTCCGATCTTCGAAAACGACCACTGATCCTTGCGTGTTGCGACATTGCGATCAATTCATATTAAGGTTTCGACCTCGGCCCTCGCGCTGGTTTTCGAGAAAATCGCGAATAACCCTAATCGCTCCCAAAATTTTCAAAGTACCGTGAGTTTTCAGAGTCCTTCCGCACCATCGTCCGAACACAAAGTCGTCCGATCTTCGAAAACGACCACTGATCCTTGCGTGTGCGACATTGCGATCAATTCATATTAAGGTTTCGACCACGGCCCTCGCGCTGGTTTTCGAGATAATCGCGAATAACCCTAATCGCTCCCAAAATTTTCATAGTACCGCGAGTGTTCAGAGTCCTTCCGCACCATCGGCGAACACAAAGTCGTCCGATCTTCGAAAACGACAACTGATCCTTGCGTGTCGCGACATTGCGATCAATTCATTTTAAGGTTTCGACCCCGGTTGTCGCGCTGGTTTTCGAGATAATCGCGAAAAACCGCAATCGCTCCCAAAATTTTCAAAGTACCACGAGTTTTCAGAGTCCTTCCGCACCATCGTCCGAACACAAAGTCGTCCGATCTACGAAAACGACCACTGATCCTTGCGTGTGCGACATTGCGATCAATTCATATTAAGGTTTCGTCCTCGGCCCTCGCGCTGGCTTTCGAGAAAATCGCGAATAACCCTAATCGCTCCCAAAATTTTCATAGTACCGCGAGTGTTCAGAGTCCTTCCGCACCATCGGTGAACACAAAGTCGTCCGATCTTCGAAAACGACCACTGATCCTTGCGTGTGCGACATTGCGATCAATTCATATTAAGGTTTCGACCTCGGCCCTCGCGCTGGTTTTCGAGAAAATCGCGAATAACCCTAATCGCTCCCAAAATTTTCATAGTACCGCGAGTGTTCAGAGTCCTTCCGCACCATCGGCGAACACAAAGTCGTCCGATCTTCGAAAACGACCACTGATCCTTGCGTGTTGCGACATTGCGATCAATTCATATTAAGGTTTCGACCTCGGCCCTCGCGCTGGTTTTCGAGAAAATCGCGAATAACCCTAATCGCTCCCAAAATTTTCATAGTACCGCGAGTGTTCAGAGTCCTTCCGCACCATCGGCGAACACAAAGTCGTCCGATCTTCGAAAACGACCACTGATCCTTGCGTTTTGCGACATTGCGATCAATTCATATTAAGGTTTCGACCTCGGCCCTCGCGCTGGTTTTCGAGAAAATCGCGAATAACCCTAATCGCTCCCAAAATTTTCATAGTACCGCGAGTGTTCAGAGTCCTTCCGCACCATCGTCCGAACACAAAGTCGTCCGATCTTCGAAAACGACCACTGATCCTTGCGTGTCGCGACATTGCGATCAATTCATATTAAGGTTTCGACCACAACCCTCGCGCTTGTTTTCGAGAAAATCGCGAATAATCATAGTCGCTCCCAAAATTTTCAATGTACCGCGAGTTGTCAGAGTCCTTCCGCACCATCGGCGAACACAAAGTCGTCCGATCTTCGAAAACGACCACTGATCCTTGCGTGTCGCGACATTGCGATCAATTCATATTAAGGTTTCGACCACAACCCTCGCGCTTGTTTTCGAGAAAATCGCGAATAATCATAGTCGCTCCCAAAATTTTGAATGTACCGCGAGTTGTCAGAGTCCTTCCGCACCATCGGCGAACACAAAGTCGTCCGATCTACGAAAACGACCACTGATCCTTGCGTGTGCGACATTGCGATCAATTCATATTAAGGTTTCGACCTCGGCCCTCGCGCTGGTTTTCGAGAAAATCGCGATTAACCCTAATCGCTCCCAAAATTTGCATAGTACCGCGAGTGTTCAGAGTCCTTCCGCACCATCGGTGAACACAAAGTCGACCGATCTTCGAAAACGACCACTGATCCTTGCGTGTTGCGACATTGCGATCAATTCATATTAAGGTTTCGACCTCGGCCCTCGCGCTGGTTTTCGAGAAAATCGCGAATAACCCTAATCGCTCCCAACATTTTCAAAGTACCGCGAGTTTTCAGAGTCCTTCCGCACCATCGGCGAACACAAAGTCGTCCGATCTTCGAAAACGACCACTGATCCTTGCGTGTGCGACATTGCGATCAATTCATATTAAGGTTTCGACCCCGGTCGTCGCGCTGGTTTTCGAGATAATCGCGAATAACCGCAATCGCTCCCAAAATTTTCAAAGTACCGCGAGTTTTCAGAGTCCTTCCGCACCATCGTCCTAACACATAGTTGCCTGATCGTCAAAAACGACCACTGATCCTTGCGTGTGCGACATTGCGATCAATTCATATTAAGGTTTCGACCCCGGTCGTCGCGCTGGTTTTCGAGATAATCGCGAAAAACCGCAATCGCTCCCAAAATATTCAAAGTACCGCGAGTTTTCAGAGTCCTTCCGCACCATCGGCGAACACAAAGTCGTCCGATCTTCGAAAACGACCACTGATCCTTGCGTGTGCGACATTGCGATCAATTCATATTAAGGTTTCGACCCCGGTCGTCGCGCTGGTTTTCGAGATAATCGCGAAAAACCGCAATCGCTCCCAAAATTTTCAAAGTACCGCGAGTTTTCAGAGTCCTTCCGCACCATCGTCTGAACACAAAGTCGTCCGATCTTCGAAAACGACCACTGATCCTTGCGTGTGCGACATTGCGATCAATTCATATTAAGGTTTCGACCACGGCCCTCGCGCTGGTTTTCGAGATAATCGCGAATAACCCTAATCGCTCCCAAAATTTTCATAGTACCGCGAGTGTTCAGAGTCCTTCCGCACCATCGGCGAACACAAAGTCGTCCGATCTTCG
The DNA here is from genome assembly GCA_963932335.1 of Andrena marginata. Taxonomy (NCBI): domain Eukaryota; kingdom Metazoa; phylum Arthropoda; class Insecta; order Hymenoptera; family Andrenidae; genus Andrena; species Andrena marginata. The sequence continues at coordinate 295,580 of CAWVQI010000172.1, read as the reverse complement.
ACAACGACCACTGATCCTTGCGTGTCGCGGCTTTGCGATCAATTCATTTTAAAGTTTCGACCCCGGTTGTCTCGCTGGTTTTCGAAGTAATCGCGAATATCCACAATCGCTCCCAATATTTTCAAAGTACCGCGAGTTGTCAGAGTCCTTCCGCACCATCGGCGAACACAAAGTCGTCCGATCTACGAAAACGACCACTGATCCTTGCGTGTGCGACATTGCGATCAATTCATATTAAGGTTTCGACCTCGGCCCTCGCGCTGGTTTTCGAGAAAATCGCGATTAACCCTAATCGCTCCCAAAATTTGCATAGTACCGCGAGTGTTCAGAGTCCTTCCGCACCATCGGTGAACACAAAGTCGACCGATCTTCGAAAACGACCACTGATCCTTGCGTGTTGCGACATTGCGATCAATTCATATTAAGGTTTCGACCTCGGCCCTCGCGCTGGTTTTCGAGAAAATCGCGAATAACCCTAATCGCTCCCAACATTTTCAAAGTACCGCGAGTTTTCAGAGTCCTTCCGCACCATCGGCGAACACAAAGTCGTCCGATCTTCGAAAACGACCACTGATCCTTGCGTGTGCGACATTGCGATCAATTCATATTAAGGTTTCGACCCCGGTCGTCGCGCTGGTTTTCGAGATAATCGCGAATAACCGCAATCGCTCCCAAAATTTTCAAAGTACCGCGAGTTTTCAGAGTCCTTCCGCACCATCGTCCTAACACATAGTTGCCTGATCGTCAAAAACGACCACTGATCCTTGCGTGTGCGACATTGCGATCAATTCATATTAAGGTTTCGACCCCGGTCGTCGCGCTGGTTTTCGAGATAATCGCGAAAAACCGCAATCGCTCCCAAAATATTCAAAGTACCGCGAGTTTTCAGAGTCCTTCCGCACCATCGGCGAACACAAAGTCGTCCGATCTTCGAAAACGACCACTGATCCTTGCGTGTGCGACATTGCGATCAATTCATATTAAGGTTTCGACCCCGGTCGTCGCGCTGGTTTTCGAGATAATCGCGAAAAACCGCAATCGCTCCCAAAATTTTCAAAGTACCGCGAGTTTTCAGAGTCCTTCCGCACCATCGTCTGAACACAAAGTCGTCCGATCTTCGAAAACGACCACTGATCCTTGCGTGTGCGACATTGCGATCAATTCATATTAAGGTTTCGACCACGGCCCTCGCGCTGGTTTTCGAGATAATCGCGAATAACCCTAATCGCTCCCAAAATTTTCATAGTACCGCGAGTGTTCAGAGTCCTTCCGCACCATCGGCGAACACAAAGTCGTCCGATCTTCGACAACGACCACTGATCCTTGCGTGTTGTGACATTGCGATCAATTCATATTAAGGTTTGGACCTCGGCCCTCGCGCTGGTTTTCGAGATAATCGCGAATAACCCTAATCGCTCCCAAAATTTTCATAGTACTGCGAGTTTTCAGAGTCCTTCCGCACCATCGGCGAACACAAAGTCGTCCGATCTTCGAAAACGACAACTGATCCTTGCGTGTCGCGACATTGCGATCAATTCCTTTTAAGGTTTCGACCCCGGCCCTCGCGCTGGTTTTCGTGATAATCGCGAATAACCCCAATCGCTCCCTAAATTTTCAAAGTACCGCGAGTTTTCAGAGTCCTTCCGCACCATCGTCCGAACACAAAGTCGTCCGATTGTAGAAAACGACCACTGATCCTTGCGTGTCGCGGCATTGCTATAAATTCATATTAAGGTTTCGACCACGGCCCTCGCGCTGGTTTTAGAGAAAATCGCGAATAACCCTAATCGCTCCCAAAATTTCAAAGGACCGCGAGTTTTCAGAGTCCTTCCCCACCATCGGCGAACACAAAGTCGTCCGATCTTCGAAAACGACAACTGACCCTTGCGTGTCGCGGCTTTGCGATCAATTCATTTTAAAGTTTCGACCCCGGTTGTCTCGCTGGTTTTCGAAGTAATCGCGAATATCCACAATCGCTCCCAATATTTTCAAAGTACCGCGAGTTGTCAGAGTCCTTCCGCACCATCGGCGAACACAAAGTCGTCCGATCTTCGAAAACGACAACTGATCCTTGCGTGTCGCGACATTGCGATCAATTCATATTAAGGTTTCGACCCCAGTCGTCGCGCTGGTTTTCGAGGTAATCGCGAATGACCACAATCGCTCCCTAAATTTTCAAAGTACCGCGAGTTTTCAGAGTGCTTCCGCACCATCTTCCGAACGCAAAGTCGTCCGAACGTCGAAAACGACCACTGATCCTTGCGTGTCGCGACATTGCGATCAACTCATATTAAGGTATCGACACCGGTCGTCGCGCTAATTTTCGAGATAATCGCGAATAACCCCAATCACTCCCGAAATTTTCAAAGTACCGCGAGTTGTCAGAGTCCACCCGCTCCATCGTCCGAACACAAAGTCGTCCGATCGTCGAAAACGACCACTGATCCTTGGGAGTCGCGACATTGCGATCAATTCATATTAAGGTTTCGACCCCAGTCGTCGCGCTGGTTTTCCAGGTAATCGCGAATGACCACAATCGCTCCCAAAATTTTCAAAGTACCCCAAGTTTTCAGAGTGCATCCGCACCATCTTACGAACACAAAGTCGTCCGATCTTCGAAAACGACAACTGATCCTTGCGTGTCGCGACATTGCGATCAATTCATATTAAGGTTTCGACCCCAGTCGTCGCGCTGGTTTTCGAGGTAATCGCGAATGACCACAATCGCTCCCTAAATTTTCAAAGTACCGCGAGTTTTCAGAGTCCTTTCGCACCATCGTCCGAACACAAAGTCGTCCGATTTTCGAAAACGACCACTGATCCTTGTGTGTTGCGACATTGCGATCAATTCATATTAAGGTTTCGACCTCGGCCCTCGCGCTGGTTTTCGAGAAAATCGCGAATAACCCTAATCGCTCCCAAAATTTTCATAGTACCGCGAGTGTTCAGAGTCCTTCCGCACCATCGGTGAACACAAAGTCGTCCGATCTTCGAAAACGACCACTGATCCTTGCGTGTGCGACATTGCGATCAATTCATATTAAGGTTTCGACCTCGGCCCTCGCGCTGGTTTTCGAGAAAATCGCGAATAACCCTAATCGCTCCCAAAATTTTCATAGTACCGCGAGTGTTCAGAGTCCTTCCGCACCATCGGCGAACACAAAGTCGTCCGATCTTCGAAAACGACCACTGATCCTTGCGTGTTGCGACATTGCGATCAATTCATATGAAGGTTTCGACCTCGGCCCTCGCGCTGGTTTTCGAGAAAATCGCGAATAACCCTAATCGCTCCCAAAATTTTCATAGTACCGCGAGTGTTCAGAGTCCTTCCGCACCATCGGCGAACACAAAGTCGTCCGATCTTCGAAAACGACCACTGATCCTTGCGTGTTGCGACATTGCGATCAATTCATATTAAGGTTTCGACCTCGGCCCTCGCGCTGGTTTTCGAGAAAATCGCGAATAACCCTAATCGCTCCCAAAATTTTCATAGTACCGCGAGTGTTCAGAGTCCTTCCGCACCATCGTCCGAACACAAAGTCGCCCGATCTTCGAAAACGACCACTGATCCTTGCGTGTTGCGACATTGCGATCAATTCATATTAAGGTTTCGACCTCGGCCCTCGCGCTGGTTTTCGAGAAAATCGCGAATAACCCTAATCGCTCCCAAAATTTTCATAGTACCGCGAGTGTTCAGAGTCCTTCCGCACCATCGGCGAACACAAAGTCGTCCGATCTTCGAAAACGACCACTGATCCTTGCGTGTTGCGACATTGCGATCAATTCATATTAAGGTTTCGACCTCGGCCCTCGCGCTGGTTTTCGAGAAAATCGCGAATAACCCTAATCGCTCCCAAAATTTTCATAGTACCGCGAGTGTTCAGAGTCCTTCCGCACCATCGTCCGAACACAAAGTCGTCCGATCTTCGAAAACGACCACTGATCCTTGCGTGTCGCGACATTGCGATCAATTCATATTAAGGTTTCGACCACAACCCTCGCGCTTGTTTTCGAGAAAATCGCGAATAATCATAGTCGCTCCCAAAATTTTGAATGTACCGCGAGTTGTCAGAGCCCTTCCGCACCATCGGCGAACACAAAGTCGTCCGATCTACGAAAACGACCACTGATCCTTGCGTGTGCGACATTGCGATCAATTCATATTAAGGTTTCGACCTCGGCCCTCGCGCTGGTTTTCGAGAAAATCGCGATTAACCCTAATCGCTCCCAAAATTTGCATAGTACCGCGAGTGTTCAGAGTCCTTCCGCACCATCGGTGAACACAAAGTCGTCCGATCTTCGAAAACGACCACTGATCCTTGCGTGTTGCGACATTGCGATCAATTCATATTAAGGTTTCGACCCCGGTCGTCGCGCTGGTTTTCGAGATAATCGCGAAAAACCGCTATCGCTCCCAAAATTTTCAAAGTACCGCGAGTTTTCAGAGTCCTTCCGCACCATCGTCCGAACACAAAGTCGTCCGATCTTCGAAAACGACCACTGATCCTTGCGTGTGCGACATTGCGATCAATTCATATTAAGGTTTCGACCACGGCCCTCGCGCTGGTTTTCGAGATAATCGCGAATAACCCTAATCGCTCCCAAAATTTTCATAGTACCGCGAGTGTTCAGAGTCCTTCCGCACCATCGGCGAACACAAAGTCGTCCGATCTTCGAAAACGACAACTGATCCTTGCGTGTCGCGACATTGCGATCAATTCATTTTAAGGTTTCGACCCCGGTTGTCGCGCTGGTTTTCGAGATAATCGCGAAAAACCGCAATCGCTCCCAAAATTTTCAAAGTACCACGAGTTTTCAGAGTCCTTCCGCACCATCGTCCGAACACAAAGTCGTCCGATCTACGAAAACGACCACTGATCCTTGCGTGTGCGACATTGCGATCAATTCATATTAAGGTTTCGTCCTCGGCCCTCGCGCTGGCTTTCGAGAAAATCGCGAATAACCCTAATCGCTCCCAAAATTTTCATAGTACCGCGAGTGTTCAGAGTCCTTCCGCAACATCGGTGAACACAAAGTCGTCCGATCTTCGAAAACGACCACTGATCCTTGCGTGTGCGACATTGCGATCAATTCATATTAAGGTTTCGACCTCGGCCCTCGCGCTGGTTTTCGAGAAAATCGCGAATAACCCTAATCGCTCCCAAAATTTTCATAGTACCGCGAGTGTTCAGAGTCCTTCCGCACCATCGGCGAACACAAAGTCGTCCGATCTTCGAAAACGACCACTGATCCTTGCGTGTTGCGACATTGCGATCAATTCATATTAAGGTTTCGACCTCGGCCCTCGCGCTGGTTTTCGAGAAAATCGCGAATAACCCTAATCGCTCCCAAAATTTTCATAGTACCGCGAGTGTTCAGAGTCCTTCCGCACCATCGGCGAACACAAAGTCGTCCGATCTTCGAAAACGACCACTGATCCTTGCGTTTTGCGACATTGCGATCAATTCATATTAAGGTTTCGACCTCGGCCCTCGCGCTGGTTTTCGAGAAAATCGCGAATAACCCTAATCGCTCCCAAAATTTTCATAGTACCGCGAGTGTTCAGAGTCCTTCCGCACCATCGTCCGAACACAAAGTCGTCCGATCTTCGAAAACGACCACTGATCCTTGCGTGTCGCGACATTGCGATCAATTCATATTAAGGTTTCGACCACAACCCTCGCGCTTGTTTTCGAGAAAATCGCGAATAATCATAGTCGCTCCCAAAATTTGCAATGTACCGCGAGTTGTCAGAGTCCTTCCGCACCATCGGCGAACACAAAGTCGTCCGATCTTCGAAAACGACCACTGATCCTTGCGTGTTGCGACATTGCGATCAATTCATATTAAGGTTTCGACCTCGGCCCTCGCGCTGGTTTTCGTGATAATCGCAAATAACCCTAATCGCTCCCAATATTTTCAAAGTACCGCGAGTTTTCAGAGTCTTTCCGCACCATCGGCGAACACAAAGTCGTCCGATCTTCGAAAACGACCACTGATCCTTGCGTGTGCGACATTGCGATCAATTCATATTAAGGTTTCGACCCCGGTCGTCGCGCTGGTTTTCGAGATAATCGCGAATAACCGCAATCGCTCCCAAAATTTTCAAAGTACCGCGAGTTTTCAGAGTCCTTCCGCACCATCGTCCTAACACATAGTTGCCTGATCGTCAAAAACGACCACTGATCCTTGCGTGTGCGACATTGCGATCAATTCATATTAAGGTTTCGACCCCGGTCGTCGCGCTGGTTTTCGAGATAATCGCGAAAAACCGCAATCGCTCCCAAAATTTTCAAAGTACCGCGAGTTTTCAGAGTCCTTCCGCACCATCTTCCGAACACAAAGTCGTCCGATTTTCGAAAACGACCACTGATCCTTGTGTGTTGCGACATTGCGATCAATTCATATTAAGGTTTCGACCCCGGTCGTCGCGCTGGTTTTCGGGATAATCGCGAAAAACCGCAATCGCTCCCAAAATTTTCAAAGTACCGCGAGTTTTCAGAGTTCTTCCGCACCATCGTCCGAACACAAAGTCGTCCGATCTTCGAAAACGACCACTGATCCTTGCGTGTGCGACATTGCGATCAATTCATATTAAGGTTTCGACCTCGGCCCTCGCGCTGGTATTCGAGAAAATCGCGAATAACCCTAATCGCTCCCAAAATTTTCATAGTACCGCGAGTGTTCAGAGTCCTTCCGCACCATCGGTGAACACAAAGTCGTCCGATCTTCGAAAACGACCACTGATCCTTGCGTGTGCGACATTGCGATCAATTCATATTAAGGTTTCGACCTCGGCCCTCGCGCTGGTTTTCGAGAAAATCGCGAATAACCCTAATCGCTCCCAAAATTTTCATAGTACCGCGAGTGTTCAGAGTCCTTCCGCACCATCGGCGAACACAAAGTCGTCCGATCTTCGAAAACGACCACTGATCCTTGCGTGTTGCGACATTGCGATCAATTCATATTAAGGTTTCGACCTCGGCCCTCGCGCTGGTTTTCGAGAAAATCGCGAATAACCCTAATCGCTCCCAAAATTTTCATAGTACCGCGAGTGTTCAGAGTCCTTCCGCACCATCGTCCGAACACAAAGTCGTCCGATCTTCGAAAACGACCACTGATCCTTGCGTGTCGCGACATTGCGATCAATTCATATTAAGGTTTCGACCACAACCCTCGCGCTTGTTTTCGAGAAAATCGCGAATAACCCTAATCGCTCCCAAAATTTTCATAGTACCGCGAGTGTTCAGAGTACTTCCGCACCATCGGCGAACACAAAGTCGTCCGATCTTCGAAAACGACAACTGATCCTTGCGTGTCGCGACATTGCGATCAATTCATATTAAGGTTTCGACCTCGGCCCTCGCGCTGGTTTTCGTGATAATCGCAAATAACCCTAATCGCTCCCAACATTTTCAAAGTACCGCGAGTTTTCAGAGTCCTTCCGCACCATCGGCGAACACAAAGTCGTCCGATCTTCGAAAACGACCACTGATCCTTGCGTGTGCGACATTGCGATCAATTCATATTAAGGTTTCGACCCCGGTCGTCGCGCTGGTTTTCGAGATAATCGCGAATAACCGCAATCGCTCCCAAAATTTTCAAAGTACCGCGAGTTTTCAGAGTCCTTCCGCACCATCGTCCTAACACATAGTTGCCTGATCGTCAAAAACGACCACTGATCCTTGCGTGTGCGACATTGCGATCAATTCATATTAAGGTTTCGACCCCGGTCGTCGCGCTGGTTTTCGAGATAATCGCGAAAAACCGCAATCGCTCCCAAAATTTTCAAAGTACCGCGAGTTTTCAGAGTCCTTCCGCACCATCGGCGAACACAAAGTCGTCCGATCTTCGAAAACGACAACTGATCCTTGCGTGTCGCGACATTGCGATCAATTCATTTTAAGGTTTCGACCCCGGTTGTCGCGCTGGTTTTCGAGATAATCGCGAATAACCGCAATCGCTCCCAAAATTTTCAAAGTCCCGCGAGTTTTCAGAGTCCTTCCGCACCATCTTCCGAACACAAAGTCGTCCGATTTTCGAAAACGACCACTGATCCTTGTGTGTTGCGACATTGCGATCAATTCATATTAAGGTTTCGACCCCGGTCGTCGCGCTGGTTTTCGAGATAATCGCGAAAAACCGCAATCGCTCCCAAAATTTTCAAAGTACCGCGAGTTTTCAGAGTCCTTCCGCACCATCGTCTGAACACAAAGTCGTCCGATCTTCGAAAACGACCACTGATCCTTGCGTGTGCGACATTGCGATCAATTCATATTAAGGTTTCGACCACGGCCCTCGCGCTGGTTTTCGAGATAATCGCGAATAACCCTAATCGCTCCCAAAATTTTCATAGTACCGCGAGTGTTCAGAGTCCTTCCGCACCATCGGCGAACACAAAGTCGTCCGATCTTCGAAAACGACAACTGATCCTTGCGTGTCGCGACATTGCGATCAATTCATTTTGAGGTTTCGACCCCGGTTGTCGCGCTGGTTTTCGAGATAATCGCGAATAACCGCAATCGCTCCCAAAATTTTCAAAGTACCGCGAGTGTTCAGAGTCCTTCCGCACCATCGGCGAACACAAAGTCGTCCGATCTTCGAAAACGACCACTGATCCTTGCGTGTTGTGACATTGCGATCAATTCATATTAAGGTTTCGACCTCGGCCCTCGCGCTGGTTTTCGAGAAAATCGCGAATAACCCTAATCGCTCCCAAAATTTTCATAGTACCGCGAGTGTTCAGAGTCCTTCCGCACCATCGGCGAACACAAAGTCGTCCGATCTTCGAAAACGACCACTGATCCTTGCGTGTTGCGACATTGCGATCAATTCATATTAAGGTTTCGACCTTGGCCCTCGCGCTGGTTTTCAAGATAATCGCGAATAACCCTAATCGCTCCCAAAATTTTCATAGTACCGCGAGTGTTCAGAGTACTTCCGCACCATCGGCGAACACAAAGTCGTCCGATCTTCGAAAACGACAACTGATCCTTGCGTGTCGCGACATTGCGATCAATTCATTTTAAGGTTTCGACCCCGGTTGTCGCGCTGGTTTTCGAGATAATCGCGAATAACGGCAATCGCTCCGAAAATTTTCAAAGTCCCGCGAGTTTTCAGAGTTCTTCCGCACCATCGTCCGAACACAAAGTCGTCCGATTTTCGAAAACGACCACTGATCCTTGTGTGTGCGACATTGCGATCAATTCATATTAAGGTTTCGACCGCGGTCGTCGCGCTGGTTTTCGAGAAAATCGCGAATAACCCTAATCGCTCCCAAAATTTTCATAGTACCGCGAGTGTTCAGAGTCCTTCTGCACCATCGGCGAACACAAAGTCGTCCGATCTTCGAAAACGACAACTGATCCTTGCGTGTCGCGACATTGCGATCAATTCATTTTGAGGTTTCGACCCCGGTTGTCGCGCTGGTTTTCGAGATAATCGCGAATAACCGCAATCGCTCCCAAAATTTTCAAAGTACCGCGAGTGTTCAGAGTCCTTCCGCACCATCGGCGAACACAAAGTCGTCCGATTTTCGAAAACGACCACTGATCCTTGCGTGTGCGACATTGCGATCAATTCATATTAAGGTTTCGACCCCGGTCGTCGCGCTGGTTTTCGAGATAATCGCGAAAAACCGCAATCGCTCCCAAAATTTTCAAAGTACCGCGAGTTTTCAGAGTCCTTCCGCACCATCGTCCGAACACAAAGTCGTCCGATCTACGAAAACGACCACTAATCCTTGCGTGTGCGACATTGCGATCAATTCATATTAAGGTTTCGACCTCGGCCCTCGCGCTGGTATTCGAGAAAATCGCGAATAACCCTAATCGCTCCCAAAATTTTCATAGTACCGCGAGTGTTCAGAGTCCTTCCGCACCATCGGTGAACACAAAGTCGTCCGATCTTCGAAAACGACCACTGATCCTTGCGTGTGCGACATTGCGATCAATTCATATTAAGGTTTCGACCACGGCCCTCGCGCTGGTTTTCGAGATAATCGCGAATAACCCTAATCGCTCCCAACATTTTCAAAGTACCGCGAGTTTTCAGAGTCCTTCCGCACCATCGGCGAACACAAAGTCGTCCGATCTTCGAAAACGACCACTGATCCTTGCGTGTGCGACATTGCGATCAATTCATATTAAGGTTTCGACCCCGGTCGTCGCGCTGGTTTTCGAGATAATCGCGAAAAACCGCAATCGCTCCCAAAATTTTCAAAGTACCGCGAGTTTTCAGAGTCCTTCCGCACCATCGTCCGAACACAAAGTCGTCCGATCTACGAAAACGACCACTGATCCTTGCGTGTGCGACATTGCGATCAATTCATATTAAGGTTTCGACCTCGGCCCTCGCGCTGGTTTTCGAGAAAATCGCGAATAACCCTAATCGCTCCCAAAATTTTCATAGTACCGCGAGTGTTCAGAGTCCTTCCGCACCATCGTCCGAACACAAAGTCGTCCGATCTTCGAAAACGACCACTGATCCTTGCGTGTCGCGACATTGCGATCAATTCATATTAAGGTTTCGACCACAACCCTCGCGCTTGTTTTCGAGAAAATCGCGAATAATCATAGTCGCTCCCAAAATTTTGAATGTACCGCGAGTTGTCAGAGTCCTTCCGCACCATCGGCGAACACAAAGTCGTCCGATCTACGAAAACGACCACTGATCCTTGCGTGTGCGACATTGCGATCAATTCATATTAAGGTTTCGACCTCGGCCCTCGCGCTGGTTTTCGAGAAAATCGCGATTAACCCTAATCGCTCCCAAAATTTGCATAGTACCGCGAGTGTTCAGAGTCCTTCCGCACCATCGGTGAACACAAAGTCGTCCGATCTTCGAAAACGACCACTGATCCTTGCGTGTTGCGACATTGCGATCAATTCATATTAAGGTTTCGACCTCGGCCCTCGCGCTGGTTTTCGAGAAAATCGCGAATAACCCTAATCGCTCCCAACATTTTCAAAGTACCGCGAGTTTTCAGAGTCCTTCCGCACCATCGGCGAACACAAAGTCGTCCGATCTTCGAAAACGACCACTGATCCTTGCGTGTGCGACATTGCGATCAATTCATATTAAGGTTTCGACCCCGGTCGTCGCGCTGGTTTTCGAGATAATCGCGAATAACCGCAATCGCTCCCAAAATTTTCAAAGTACCGCGAGTTTTCAGAGTCCTTCCGCACCATCGTCCTAACACATAGTTGCCTGATCGTCAAAAACGACCACTGATCCTTGCGTGTGCGACATTGCGATCAATTCATATTAAGGTTTCGACCCCGGTCGTCGCGCTGGTTTTCGAGATAATCGCGAAAAACCGCAATCGCTCCCAAAATTTTCAAAGTACCGCGAGTTTTCAGAGTCCTTCCGCACCATCGGCGAACACAAAGTCGTCCGATCTTCGAAAACGACAACTGATCCTTGCGTGTCGCGACATTGCGATCAATTCATTTTAAGGTTTCGACCCCGGTTGTCGCGCTGGTTTTCGAGATAATCGCGAATAACCGCAATCGCTCCCAAAATTTTCAAAGTCCCGCGAGTTTTCAGAGTCCTTCCGCACCATCTTCCGAACACAAAGTCGTCCGATTTTCGAAAACGACCACTGATCCTTGTGTGTTGCGACATTGCGATCAATTCATATTAAGGTTTCGACCCCGGTCGTCGCGCTGGTTTTCGAGATAATCGCGAAAAACCGCAATCGCTCCCAAAATTTTCAAAGTACCGCGAGTTTTCAGAGTCCTTCCGCACCATCGTCTGAACACAAAGTCGTCCGATCTGCGAAAACGACAACTGATCCTTGCGTGTCGCGACATTGCGATCAATTCCTTTTAAGGTTTCGACCCCGGCCCTCGCGCTGGTTTTCGTGATAATCGCGAATAACCCCAATCGCTCCCTAAATTTTCAAAGTACCGCGAGTTTTCAGAGTCCTTCCGCACCATCGTCCGAACGCAAAGTCGTCCGAACGTCGAAAACGACCACTGATCCTTGCGTGTCGCGACATTGCGATCAACTCATATTAAGGTATCGACACCGGTCGTCGCGCTAATTTTCGAGATAATCGCGAATAACCCCAATCACTCCCGAAATTTTCAAAGTACCGCGAGTTGTCAGAGTCCACCCGCTCCATCGTCCGAACACAAAGTCGTCCGATCGTCGAAAACGACCACTGATCCTTGGGAGTCGCGACATTGCGATCAATTCATATTAAGGTTTCGACCCCAGTCGTCGCGCTGGTTTTCCAGGTAATCGCGAATGACCACAATCGCTCCCAAAATTTTCAAAGTACCCCAAGTTTTCAGAGTGCATCCGCACCATCTTACGAACACAAAGTCGTCCGATCTTCGAAAACGACAACTGATCCTTGCGTGTCGCGACATTGCGATCAATTCATATTAAGGTTTCGACCCCAGTCGTCGCGCTGGTTTTCGAGGTAATCGCGAATGACCACAATCGCTCCCTAAATTTTCAAAGTACCGCGAGTTTTCAGAGTCTTTTCGCACCATCGTCCGAACACAAAGTCGTCCGATTTTCGAAAACGACCACTGATCCTTGTGTGTTGCGACATTGCGATCAATTCATATTAAGGTTTCGACCTCGGCCCTCGCGCTGGTTTTCGAGAAAATCGCGAATAACCCTAATCGCTCCCAAAATTTTCATAGTACCGCGAGTGTTCAGAGTCCTTCCGCACCATCGGTGAACACAAAGTCGTCCGATCTTCGAAAACGACCACTGATCCTTGCGTGTGCGACATTGCGATCAATTCATATTAAGGTTTCGACCTCGGCCCTCGCGCTGGTTTTCGAGAAAATCGCGAATAACCCTAATCGCTCCCAAAATTTTCATAGTACCGCGAGTGTTCAGAGTCCTTCCGCACCATCGGCGAACACAAAGTCGTCCGATCTTCGAAAACGACCACTGATCCTTGCGTGTTGCGACATTGCGATCAATTCATATTAAGGTTTCGACCTCGGCCCTCGCGCTGGTTTTCGAGAAAATCGCGAATAACCCTAATCGCTCCCAAAATTTTCATAGTACCGCGAGTGTTCAGAGTCCTTCCGCACCATCGGCGAACACAAAGTCGTCCGATCTTCGAAAACGACCACTGATCCTTGCGTGTTGCGACATTGCGATCAATTCATATTAAGGTTTCGACCTCGGCCCTCGCGCTGGTTTTCGAGAAAATCGCGAATAACCCTAATCGCTCCCAAAATTTTCATAGTACCGCGAGTGTTCAGAGTCCTTCCGCACCATCGTCCGAACACAAAGTCGTCCGATCTTCGAAAACGACCACTGATCCTTGCGTGTCGCGACATTGCGATCAATTCATATTAAGGTTTCGACCACAACCCTCGCGCTTGTTTTCGAGAAAATCGCGAATAATCATAGTCGCTCCCAAAATTTTGAATGTACCGCGAGTTGTCAGAGCCCTTCCGCACCATCGGCGAACACAAAGTCGTCCGATCTACGAAAACGACCACTGATCCTTGCGTGTGCGACATTGCGATCAATTCATATTAAGGTTTCGACCTCGGCCCTCGCGCTGGTTTTCGAGAAAATCGCGATTAACCCTAATCGCTCCCAAAATTTGCATAGTACCGCGAGTGTTCAGAGTCCTTCCGCACCATCGGTGAACACAAAGTCGTCCGATCTTCGAAAACGACCACTGATCCTTGCGTGTTGCGACATTGCGATCAATTCATATTAAGGTTTCGACCCCGGTCGTCGCGCTGGTTTTCGAGATAATCGCGAAAAACCGCTATCGCTCCCAAAATTTTCAAAGTACCGCGAGTTTTCAGAGTCCTTCCGCACCATCGTCCGAACACAAAGTCGTCCGAACTTCGAAAACGACCACTGATCCTTGCGTGTGCGACATTGCGATCAATTCATATTAAGGTTTCGACCACGGCCCTCGCGCTGGTTTTCGAGATAATCGCGAATAACCCTAATCGCTCCCAAAATTTTCATAGTACCGCGAGTGTTCAGAGTCCTTCCGCACCATCGGCGAACACAAAGTCGTCCGATCTTCGAAAACGACAACTGATCCTTGCGTGTCGCGACATTGCGATCAATTCATTTTAAGGTTTCGACCCCGGTTGTCGCGCTGGTTTTCGAGATAATCGCGAAAAACCGCAATCGCTCCCAAAATTTTCAAAGTACCACGAGTTTTCAGAGTCCTTCCGCACCATCGTCCGAACACAAAGTCGTCCGATCTACGAAAACGACCACTGATCCTTGCGTGTGCGACATTGCGATCAATTCATATTAAGGTTTCGTCCTCGGCCCTCGCGCTGGCTTTCGAGAAAATCGCGAATAACCCTAATCGCTCCCAAAATTTTCATAGTACCGCGAGTGTTCAGAGTCCTTCCGCACCATCGGTGAACACAAAGTCGTCCGATCTTCGAAAACGACCACTGATCCTTGCGTGTGCGACATTGCGATCAATTCATATTAAGGTTTCGACCTCGGCCCTCGCGCTGGTTTTCGAGAAAATCGCGAATAACCCTAATCGCTCCCAAAATTTTCATAGTACCGCGAGTGTTCAGAGTCCTTCCGCACCATCGGCGAACACAAAGTCGTCCGATCTTCGAAAACGACCACTGATCCTTGCGTGTTGCGACATTGCGATCAATTCATATTAAGGTTTCGACCTCGGCCCTCGCGCTGGTTTTCGAGAAAATCGCGAATAACCCTAATCGCTCCCAAAATTTTCATAGTACCGCGAGTGTTCAGAGTCCTTCCGCACCATCGGCGAACACAAAGTCGTCCGATCTTCGAAAACGACCACTGATCCTTGCGTTTTGCGACATTGCGATCAATTCATATTAAGGTTTCGACCTCGGCCCTCGCGCTGGTTTTCGAGAAAATCGCGAATAACCCTAATCGCTCCCAAAATTTTCATAGTACCGCGAGTGTTCAGAGTCCTTCCGCACCATCGTCCGAACACAAAGTCGTCCGATCTTCGAAAACGACCACTGATCCTTGCGTGTCGCGACATTGCGATCAATTCATATTAAGGTTTCGACCACAACCCTCGCGCTTGTTTTCGAGAAAATCGCGAATAATCATAGTCGCTCCCAAAATTTTCAATGTACCGCGAGTTGTCAGAGTCCTTCCGCACCATCGGCGAACACAAAGTCGTCCGATCTTCGAAAACGACCACTGATCCTTGCGTGTTGCGACATTGCGATCAATTCATATTAAGGTTTCGACCTCGGCCCTCGCGCTGGTTTTCGTGATAATCGCAAATAACCCTAATCGCTCCCAACATTTTCAAAGTACCGCGAGTTTTCAGAGTCTTTCCGCACCATCGGCGAACACAAAGTCGTCCGATCTTCGAAAACGACCACTGATCCTTGCGTGTGCGACATTGCGATCAATTCATATTAAGGTTTCGACCCCGGTCGTCGCGCTGGTTTTCGAGATAATCGCGAATAACCGCAATCGCTCCCAAAATTTTCAAAGTACCGCGAGTTTTCAGAGTCCTTCCGCACCATCGTCCTAACACATAGTTGCCTGATCGTCAAAAACGACCACTGATCCTTGCGTGTGCGACATTGCGATCAATTCATATTAAGGTTTCGACCCCGGTCGTCGCGCTGGTTTTCGAGATAATCGCGAAAAACCGCAATCGCTCCCAAAATTTTCAAAGTACCGCGAGTTTTCAGAGTCCTTCCGCACCATCTTCCGAACACAAAGTCGTCCGATTTTCGAAAACGACCACTGATCCTTGTGTGTTGCGACATTGCGATCAATTCATATTAAGGTTTCGACCCCGGTCGTCGCGCTGGTTTTCGGGATAATCGCGAAAAACCGCAATCGCTCCCAAAATTTTCAAAGTACCGCGAGTTTTCAGAGTTCTTCCGCACCATCGTCCGAACACAAAGTCGTCCGATCTTCGAAAACGACCACTGATCCTTGCGTGTGCGACATTGCGATCAATTCATATTAAGGTTTCGACCTCGGCCCTCGCGCTGGTATTCGAGAAAATCGCGAATAACCCTAATCGCTCCCAAAATTTTCATAGTACCGCGAGTGTTCAGAGTCCTTCCGCACCATCGGTGAACACAAAGTCGTCCGATCTTCGAAAACGACCACTGATCCTTGCGTGTGCGACATTGCGATCAATTCATATTAAGGTTTCGACCTCGGCCCTCGCGCTGGTTTTCGAGAAAATCGCGAATAACCCTAATCGCTCCCAAAATTTTCATAGTACCGCGAGTGTTCAGAGTCCTTCCGCACCATCGGCGAACACAAAGTCGTCCGATCTTCGAAAACGACCACTGATCCTTGCGTGTTGCGACATTGCGATCAATTCATATTAAGGTTTCGACCTCGGCCCTCGCGCTGGTTTTCGAGAAAATCGCGAATAACCCTAATCGCTCCCAAAATTTTCATAGTACCGCGAGTGTTCAGAGTCCTTCCGCACCATCGTCCGAACACAAAGTCGTCCGATCTTCGAAAACGACCACTGATCCTTGCGTGTCGCGACATTGCGATCAATTCATATTAAGGTTTCGACCACAACCCTCGCGCTTGTTTTCGAGAAAATCGCGAATAACCCTAATCGCTCCCAAAATTTTCATAGTACCGCGAGTGTTCAGAGTACTTCCGCACCATCGGCGAACACAAAGTCGTCCGATCTTCGAAAACGACAACTGATCCTTGCGTGTCGCGACATTGCGATCAATTCATATTAAGGTTTCGACCTCGGCCCTCGCGCTGGTTTTCGTGATAATCGCAAATAACCCTAATCGCTCCCAACATTTTCAAAGTACCGCGAGTTTTCAGAGTCCTTCCGCACCATCGGCGAACACAAAGTCGTCCGATCTTCGAAAACGACCACTGATCCTTGCGTGTGCGACATTGCGATCAATTCATTTTAAGGTTTCGACCCCGGTCGTCGCGCTGGTTTTCGAGATAATCGCGAATAACCGCAATCGCTCCCAAAATTTTCAAAGTACCGCGAGTTTTCAGAGTCCTTCCGCACCATCGTCCTAACACATAGTTGCCTGATCGTCAAAAACGACCACTGATCCTTGCGTGTGCGACATTGCGATCAATTCATATTAAGGTTTCGACCCCGGTCGTCGCGCTGGTTTTCGAGATAATCGCGAAAAACCGCAATCGCTCCCAAAATTTTCAAAGTACCGCGAGTTTTCAGAGTCCTTCCGCACCATCGGCGAACACAAAGTCGTCCGATCTTCGAAAACGACAACTGATCCTTGCGTGTCGCGACATTGCGATCAATTCATTTTAAGGTTTCGACCCCGGTTGTCGCGCTGGTTTTCGAGATAATCGCGAATAACCGCAATCGCTCCCAAAATTTTCAAAGTCCCGCGAGTTTTCAGAGTCCTTCCGCACCATCTTCCGAACACAAAGTCGTCCGATTTTCGAAAACGACCACTGATCCTTGTGTGTTGCGACATTGCGATCAATTCATATTAAGGTTTCGACCCCGGTCGTCGCGCTGGTTTTCGAGATAATCGCGAAAAACCGCAATCGCTCCCAAAATTTTCAAAGTACCGCGAGTTTTCAGAGTCCTTCCGCACCATCGTCTGAACACAAAGTCGTCCGATCTGCGAAAACGACCACTGATCCTTGCGTGTGCGACATTGCGATCAATTCATATTAAGGTTTCGACCACGGCCCTCGCGCTGGTTTTCGAGATAATCGCGAATAACCCTAATCGCTCCCAAAATTTTCATAGTACCGCGAGTGTTCAGAGTCCTTCCGCACCATCGGCGAACACAAAGTCGTCCGATCTTCGAAAACGACCACTGATCCTTGCGTGTTGTGACATTGCGATCAATTCATATTAAGGTTTCGACCTCGGCCCTCGCGCTGGTTTTCGAGAAAATCGCGAATAACCCTAATCGCTCCCAAAATTTTCATAGTACCGCGAGTGTTCAGAGTCCTTCCGCACCATCGGCGAACACAAAGTCGTCCGATCTTCGAAAACGACCACTGATCCTTGCGTGTTGCGACATTGCGATCAATTCATATTAAGGTTTCGACCTTGGCCCTCGCGCTGGTTTTCAAGATAATCGCGAATAACCCTAATCGCTCCCAAAATTTTCATAGTACCGCGAGTGTTCAGAGTACTTCCGCACCATCGGCGAACACAAAGTCGTCCGATCTTCGAAAACGACAACTGATCCTTGCGTGTCGCGACATTGCGATCAATTCATTTTAAGGTTTCGACCCCGGTTGTCGCGCTGGTTTTCGAGATAATCGCGAATAACGGCAATCGCTCCCAATATTTTCAAAGTACCGCGAGTTTTCAGAGTCCATCCGCACCATCGTCCTAACGCAAAATTGAATGATCGTCGAAAACGAACACTGATCCTTGCGTGTTGCGACATTGCGATCAATTCATATTAAGGTTTCGACCCCGGTCGTCGGGCTGGTTTTCGAGATAATCGCGAATAACCGCAATCGCTCCGAAAATTTTCAAAGTCCCGCGAGTTTTCAGAGTTCTTCCGCACCATCGTCCGAACACAAAGTCGTCCGATTTTCGAAAACGACCACTGATCCTTGTGTGTGCGACATTGCGATCAATTCATATTAAGGTTTCGACCGCGGTCGTCGCGCTGGTTTTCGAGAAAATCGCGAATAACCCTAATCGCTCCCAAAATTTTCATAGTACCGCGAGTGTTCAGAGTCCTTCCGCACCATCGGCGAACACAAAGTCGTCCGATCTTCGAAAACGACAACTGATCCTTGCGTGTCGCGACATTGCGATCAATTCATTTTGAGGTTTCGACCCCGGTTGTCGCGCTGGTTTTCGAGATAATCGCGAATAACCGCAATCGCTCCCAAAATTTTCAAAGTACCGCGAGTGTTCAGAGTCCTTCCGCACCATCGGCGAACACAAAGTCGTCCGATTTTCGAAAACGACCACTGATCCTTGCGTGTGCGACATTGCGATCAATTCATATTAAGGTTTCGACCCCGGTCGTCGCGCTGGTTTTCGAGATAATCGCGAAAAACCGCAATCGCTCCCAAAATTTTCAAAGTACCGCGAGTTTTCAGAGTCCTTCCGCACCATCGTCCGAACACAAAGTCGTCCGATCTACGAAAACGACCACTAATCCTTGCGTGTGCGACATTGCGATCAATTCATATTAAGGTTTCGACCTCGGCCCTCGCGCTGGTATTCGAGAAAATCGCGAATAACCCTAATCGCTCCCAAAATTTTCATAGTACCGCGAGTGTTCAGAGTCCTTCCGCACCATCGGTGAACACAAAGTCGTCCGATCTTCGAAAACGACCACTGATCCTTGCGTGTGCGACATTGCGATCAATTCATATTAAGGTTTCGACCACGGCCCTCGCGCTGGTTTTCGAGATAATCGCGAATAACCCTAATCGCTCCCAACATTTTCAAAGTACCGCGAGTTTTCAGAGTCCTTCCGCACCATCGGCGAACACAAAGTCGTCCGATCTTCGAAAACGACCACTGATCCTTGCGTGTGCGACATTGCGATCAATTCATATTAAGGTTTCGACCCCGGTCGTCGCGCTGGTTTTCGAGATAATCGCGAAAAACCGCAATCGCTCCCAAAATTTTCAAAGTACCGCGAGTTTTCAGAGTCCTTCCGCACCATCGTCCGAACACAAAGTCGTCCGATCTACGAAAACGACCACTGATCCTTGCGTGTGCGACATTGCGATCAATTCATATTAAGGTTTCGACCTCGGCCCTCGCGCTGGTTTTCGAGAAAATCGCGAATAACCCTAATCGCTCCCAAAATTTTCATAGTACCGCGAGTGTTCAGAGTCCTTCCGCACCATCGTCCGAACACAAAGTCGTCCGATCTTCGAAAACGACCACAGATCCTTGCGTGTCGCGACATTGCGATCAATTCATATTAAGGTTTCGACCACAACCCTCGCGCTTGTTTTCGAGAAAATCGCGAATAATCATAGTCGCTCGCAAAATTTTCAATGTACCGCGAGTTGTCAGAGTCCTTCCGCACCATCGGCGAACACAAAGTCGTCCGATCTTCGAAAACGACAACTGATCCTTGCGTGTCGCGACATTGCGATCAATTCATTTTAAGGTTTCGACCCCGGTTGTCGCGCTGGTTTTCGAGATAATCGCGAATAACCGCAATCGCTCCCAAAATTTTCAAAGTACCGCGAGTTTTCAGAGTCCATCCGCACCATCGTCCTAACGCAAAGTTGAATGATCGTCGAAAACGAACACTGATCCTTGCGTGTTGCGACATTGCGATCAATTCATATTAAAGTTTCGACCCCGGTCGTCGGGCTGGTTTTCGAGATAATCGCGAATAACCGCAATCGCTCCGAAAATTTTCAAAGTCCCGCGAGTTTTCAGAGTCCTTTCGCACCATCGTCCGAACACAAAGTCGTCCGATTTTCGAAAACGACCACTGATCCTTGTGTGTTGCGACATTGCGATCAATTCATATTAAGGTTTCGACCTCGGCCCTCGCGCTGGTTTTCGAGAAAATCGCGAATAACCCTAATCGCTCCCAAAATTTTCATAGTACCGCGAGTGTTCAGAGTCCTTCCGCACCATCGGTGAACACAAAGTCGTCCGATCTTCGAAAACGACCACTGATCCTTGCGTGTGCGACATTGCGATCAATTCATATTAAGGTTTCGACCTCGGCCCTCGCGCTGGTTTTCGAGAAAATCGCGAATAACCCTAATCGCTCCCAAAATTTTCATAGTACCGCGAGTGTTCAGAGTCCTTCCGCACCATCGGCGAACACAAAGTCGTCCGATCTTCGAAAACGACCACTGATCCTTGCGTGTGCGACATTGCGATCAATTCATATTAAGGTTTCGACCTCGGCCCTCGCGCTGGTTTTCGAGAAAATCGCGAATAACCCTAATCGCTCCCAAAATTTTCATAGTACCGCGAGTGTTCAGAGTCCTTCCGCACCATCGGCGAACACAAAGTCGTCCGATCTTCGAAAACGACCACTGATCCTTGCGTGTTGCGACATTGCGATCAATTCATATTAAGGTTTCGACCTCGGCCCTCGCGCTGGTTTTCGAGAAAATCGCGAATAACCCTAATCGCTCCCAAAATTTTCATAGTACCGCGAGTGTTCAGAGTCCTTCCGCACCATCGTCCGAACACAAAGTCGTCCGATCTTCGAAAACGACCACTGATCCTTGCGTGTCGCGACATTGCGATCAATTCATATTAAGGTTTCGACCACAACCCTCGCGCTTGTTTTCGAGAAAATCGCGAATAACCCTAATCGCTCCCAAAATTTTCATAGTACCGCGAGTGTTCAGAGTACTTCCGCACCATCGGCGAACACAAAGTCGTCCGATCTTCGAAAACGACAACTGATCCTTGCGTGTCGCGACATTGCGATCAATTCATATTAAGGTTTCGACCTCGGCCCTCGCGCTGGTTTTCGTGATAATCGCAAATAACCCTAATCGCTCCCAACATTTTCAAAGTACCGCGAGTTTTCAGAGTCCTTCCGCACCATCGGCGAACACAAAGTCGTCCGATCTTCGAAAACGACCACTGATCCTTGCGTGTGCGACATTGCGATCAATTCATATTAAGGTTTCGACCCCGGTCGTCGCGCTGGTTTTCGAGATAATCGCGAATAACCGCAATCGCTCCCAAAATTTTCAAAGTACCGCGAGTTTTCAGAGTCCTTCCGCACCATCGTCCTAACACATAGTTGCCTGATCGTCAAAAACGACCACTGATCCTTGCGTGTGCGACATTGCGATCAATTCATATTAAGGTTTCGACCCCGGTCGTCGCGCTGGTTTTCGAGATAATCGCGAAAAACCGCAATCGCTCCCAAAATTTTCAAAGTACCGCGAGTTTTCAGAGTCCTTCCGCACCATCGGCGAACACAAAGTCGTCCGATCTTCGAAAACGACAACTGATCCTTGCGTGTCGCGACATTGCGATCAATTCATTTTAAGGTTTCGACCCCGGTTGTCGCGCTGGTTTTCGAGATAATCGCGAATAACCGCAATCGCTCCCAAAATTTTCAAAGTCCCGCGAGTTTTCAGAGTCCTTCCGCACCATCTTCCGAACACAAAGTCGTCCGATTTTCGAAAACGACCACTGATCCTTGTGTGTTGCGACATTGCGATCAATTCATATTAAGGTTTCGACCCCGGTCGTCGCGCTGGTTTTCGAGATAATCGCGAAAAACCGCAATCGCTCCCAAAATTTTCAAAGTACCGCGAGTTTTCAGAGTCCTTCCGCACCATCGTCTGAACACAAAGTCGTCCGATCTGCGAAAACGACCACTGATCCTTGCGTGTGCGACATTGCGATCAATTCATATTAAGGTTTCGACCACGGCCCTCGCGCTGGTTTTCGAGATAATCGCGAATAACCCTAATCGCTCCCAAAATTTTCATAGTACCGCGAGTGTTCAGAGTCCTTCCGCACCATCGGCGAACACAAAGTCGTCCGATCTTCGAAAACGACCACTGATCCTTGCGTGTTGTGACATTGCGATCAATTCATATTAAGGTTTCGACCTCGGCCCTCGCGCTGGTTTTCGAGAAAATCGCGAATAACCCTAATCGCTCCCAAAATTTTCATAGTACCGCGAGTGTTCAGAGTCCTTCCGCACCATCGGCGAACACAAAGTCGTCCGATCTTCGAAAACGACCACTGATCCTTGCGTGTTGCGACATTGCGATCAATTCATATTAAGGTTTCGACCTTGGCCCTCGCGCTGGTTTTCAAGATAATCGCGAATAACCCTAATCGCTCCCAAAATTTTCATAGTACCGCGAGTGTTCAGAGTACTTCCGCACCATCGGCGAACACAAAGTCGTCCGATCTTCGAAAACGACAACTGATCCTTGCGTGTCGCGACATTGCGATCAATTCATTTTAAGGTTTCGACCCCGGTTGTCGCGCTGGTTTTCGAGATAATCGCGAATAACGGCAATCGCTCCCAATATTTTCAAAGTACCGCGAGTTTTCAGAGTCCATCCGCACCATCGTCCTAACGCAAAATTGAATGATCGTCGAAAACGAACACTGATCCTTGCGTGTTGCGACATTGCGATCAATTCATATTAAGGTTTCGACCCCGGTCGTCGGGCTGGTTTTCGAGATAATCGCGAATAACCGCAATCGCTCCGAAAATTTTCAAAGTCCCGCGAGTTTTCAGAGTCCTTCCGCACCATCGGCGAACACAAAGTCGTCCGATTTTCGAAAACGACCACTGATCCTTGCGTGTGCGACATTGCGATCAATTCATATTAAGGTTTCGACCCCGGTCGTCGCGCTGGTTTTCGAGATAATCGCGAAAAACCGCAATCGCTCCCAAAATTTTCAAAGTACCGCGAGTTTTCAGAGTCCTTCCGCACCATCGTCCGAACACAAAGTCGTCCGATCTACGAAAACGACCACTAATCCTTGCGTGTGCGACATTGCGATCAATTCATATTAAGGTTTCGACCTCGGCCCTCGCGCTGGTATTCGAGAAAATCGCGAATAACCCTAATCGCTCCCAAAATTTTCATAGTACCGCGAGTGTTCAGAGTCCTTCCGCACCATCGGTGAACACAAAGTCGTCCGATCTTCGAAAACGACCACTGATCCTTGCGTGTGCGACATTGCGATCAATTCATATTAAGGTTTCGACCACGGCCCTCGCGCTGGTTTTCGAGATAATCGCGAATAACCCTAATCGCTCCCAACATTTTCAAAGTACCGCGAGTTTTCAGAGTCCTTCCGCACCATCGGCGAACACAAAGTCGTCCGATCTTCGAAAACGACCACTGATCCTTGCGTGTGCGACATTGCGATCAATTCATATTAAGGTTTCGACCCCGGTCGTCGCGCTGGTTTTCGAGATAATCGCGAAAAACCGCAATCGCTCCCAAAATTTTCAAAGTACCGCGAGTTTTCAGAGTCCTTCCGCACCATCGTCCGAACACAAAGTCGTCCGATCTACGAAAACGACCACTGATCCTTGCGTGTGCGACATTGCGATCAATTCATATTAAGGTTTCGACCCCGGTCGTCGCGCTGGTTTTCGAGATAATCGCGAAAAACCGCAATCGCTCCCAAAATTTTCAAAGTACCGCGAGTTTTCAGAGTCCTTCCGCACCATCGTCCGAACACAAAGTCGTCCGATCTACGAAAACGACCACTAATCCTTGCGTGTGCGACATTGCGATCAATTCATATTAAGGTTTCGACCTCGGCCCTCGCGCTGGTATTCGAGAAAATCGCGAATAACCCTAATCGCTCCCAAAATTTTCATAGTACCGCGAGTGTTCAGAGTCCTTCCGCACCATCGGTGAACACAAAGTCGTCCGATCTTCGAAAACGACCACTGATCCTTGCGTGTGCGACATTGCGATCAATTCATATTAAGGTTTCGACCACGGCCCTCGCGCTGGTTTTCGAGATAATCGCGAATAACCCTAATCGCTCCCAACATTTTCAAAGTACCGCGAGTTTTCAGAGTCCTTCCGCACCATCGGCGAACACAAAGTCGTCCGATCTTCGAAAACGACCACTGATCCTTGCGTGTGCGACATTGCGATCAATTCATATTAAGGTTTCGACCCCGGTCGTCGCGCTGGTTTTCGAGATAATCGCGAAAAACCGCAATCGCTCCCAAAATTTTCAAAGTACCGCGAGTTTTCAGAGTCCTTCCGCACCATCGTCCGAACACAAAGTCGTCCGATCTACGAAAACGACCACTGATCCTTGCGTGTGCGACATTGCGATCAATTCATATTAAGGTTTCGACCTCGGCCCTCGCGCTGGTTTTCGAGAAAATCGCGAATAACCCTAATCGCTCCCAAAATTTTCATAGTACCGCGAGTGTTCAGAGTCCTTCCGCACCATCGTCCGAACACAAAGTCGTCCGATCTTCGAAAACGACCACAGATCCTTGCGTGTCGCGACATTGCGATCAATTCATATTAAGGTTTCGACCACAACCCTCGCGCTTGTTTTCGAGAAAATCGCGAATAATCATAGTCGCTCGCAAAATTTTCAATGTACCGCGAGTTGTCAGAGTCCTTCCGCACCATCGGCGAACACAAAGTCGTCCGATCTTCGAAAACGACAACTAATCCTTGCGTGTCGCGACATTGCGATCAATTCATTTTAAGGTTTCGACCCCGGTTGTCGCGCTGGTTTTCGAGATAATCGCGAATAACCGCAATCGCTCCCAAAATTTTCAAAGTACCGCGAGTTTTCAGAGTCCATCCGCACCATCGTCCTAACGCAAAGTTGAATGATCGTCGAAAACGAACACTGATCCTTGCGTGTTGCGACATTGCGATCAATTCATATTAAAGTTTCGACCCCGGTCGTCGGGCTGGTTTTCGAGATAATCGCGAATAACCGCAATCGCTCCGAAAATTTTCAAAGTCCCGCGAGTTTTCAGAGTCCTTTCGCACCATCGTCCGAACACAAAGTCGTCCGATTTTCGAAAACGACCACTGATCCTTGTGTGTTGCGACATTGCGATCAATTCATATTAAGGTTTCGACCTCGGCCCTCGCGCTGGTTTTCGAGAAAATCGCGAATAACCCTAATCGCTCCCAAAATTTTCATAGTACCGCGAGTGTTCAGAGTCCTTCCGCACCATCGGTGAACACAAAGTCGTCCGATCTTCGAAAACGACCACTGATCCTTGCGTGTGCGACATTGCGATCAATTCATATTAAGGTTTCGACCTCGGCCCTCGCGCTGGTTTTCGAGAAAATCGCGAATAACCCTAATCGCTCCCAAAATTTTCATAGTACCGCGAGTGTTCAGAGTCCTTCCGCACCATCGGCGAACACAAAGTCGTCCGATCTTCGAAAACGACCACTGATCCTTGCGTGTTGCGACATTGCGATCAATTCATATTAAGGTTTCGACCTCGGCCCTCGCGCTGGTTTTCGAGAAAATCGCGAATAACCCTAATCGCTCCCAAAATTTTCATAGTACCGCGAGTGTTCAGAGTCCTTCCGCACCATCGGCGAACACAAAGTCGTCCGATCTTCGAAAACGACCACTGATCCTTGCGTGTGCGACATTGCGATCAATTCATATTAAGGTTTCGACCTCGGCCCTCGCGCTGGTTTTCGAGAAAATCGCGAATAACCCTAATCGCTCCCAAAATTTTCATAGTACCGCGAGTGTTCAGAGTCCTTCCGCACCATCGGCGAACACAAAGTCGTCCGATCTTCGAAAACGACCACTGATCCTTGCGTGTTGCGACATTGCGATCAATTCATATTAAGGTTTCGACCTCGGCCCTCGCGCTGGTTTTCGAGAAAATCGCGAATAACCCTAATCGCTCCCAAAATTTTCATAGTACCGCGAGTGTTCAGAGTCCTTCCGCACCATCGTCCGAACACAAAGTCGTCCGATCTTCGAAAACGACCACTGATCCTTGCGTGTCGCGACATTGCGATCAATTCATATTAAGGTTTCGACCACAACCCTCGCGCTTGTTTTCGAGAAAATCGCGAATAACCCTAATCGCTCCCAAAATTTTCATAGTACCGCGAGTGTTCAGAGTACTTCCGCACCATCGGCGAACACAAAGTCGTCCGATCTTCGAAAACGACAACTGATCCTTGCGTGTCGCGACATTGCGATCAATTCATATTAAGGTTTCGACCTCGGCCCTCGCGCTGGTTTTCGTGATAATCGCAAATAACCCTAATCGCTCCCAACATTTTCAAAGTACCGCGAGTTTTCAGAGTCCTTCCGCACCATCGGCGAACACAAAGTCGTCCGATCTTCGAAAACGACCACTGATCCTTGCGTGTGCGACATTGCGATCAATTCATATTAAGGTTTCGACCCCGGTCGTCGCGCTGGTTTTCGAGATAATCGCGAATAACCGCAATCGCTCCCAAAATTTTCAAAGTACCGCGAGTTTTCAGAGTCCTTCCGCACCATCGTCCTAACACATAGTTGCCTGATCGTCAAAAACGACCACTGATCCTTGCGTGTGCGACATTGCGATCAATTCATATTAAGGTTTCGACCCCGGTCGTCGCGCTGGTTTTCGAGATAATCGCGAAAAACCGCAATCGCTCCCAAAATTTTCAAAGTACCGCGAGTTTTCAGAGTCCTTCCGCACCATCGGCGAACACAAAGTCGTCCGATCTTCGAAAACGACAACTGATCCTTGCGTGTCGCGACATTGCGATCAATTCATTTTAAGGTTTCGACCCCGGTTGTCGCGCTGGTTTTCGAGATAATCGCGAATAACCGCAATCGCTCCCAAAATTTTCAAAGTCCCGCGAGTTTTCAGAGTCCTTCCGCACCATCTTCCGAACACAAAGTCGTCCGATTTTCGAAAACGACCACTGATCCTTGTGTGTTGCGACATTGCGATCAATTCATATTAAGGTTTCGACCCCGGTCGTCGCGCTGGTTTTCGAGATAATCGCGAAAAACCGCAATCGCTCCCAAAATTTTCAAAGTACCGCGAGTTTTCAGAGTCCTTCCGCACCATCGTCTGAACACAAAGTCGTCCGATCTGCGAAAACGACCACTGATCCTTGCGTGTGCGACATTGCGATCAATTCATATTAAGGTTTCGACCACGGCCCTCGCGCTGGTTTTCGAGATAATCGCGAATAACCCTAATCGCTCCCAAAATTTTCATAGTACCGCGAGTGTTCAGAGTCCTTCCGCACCATCGGCGAACACAAAGTCGTCCGATCTTCGAAAACGACCACTGATCCTTGCGTGTTGTGACATTGCGATCAATTCATATTAAGGTTTCGACCTCGGCCCTCGCGCTGGTTTTCGAGAAAATCGCGAATAACCCTAATCGCTCCCAAAATTTTCATAGTACCGCGAGTGTTCAGAGTCCTTCCGCACCATCGGCGAACACAAAGTCGTCCGATCTTCGAAAACGACCACTGATCCTTGCGTGTTGCGACATTGCGATCAATTCATATTAAGGTTTCGACCTTGGCCCTCGCGCTGGTTTTCAAGATAATCGCGAATAACCCTAATCGCTCCCAAAATTTTCATAGTACCGCGAGTGTTCAGAGTACTTCCGCACCATCGGCGAACACAAAGTCGTCCGATCTTCGAAAACGACAACTGATCCTTGCGTGTCGCGACATTGCGATCAATTCATTTTAAGGTTTCGACCCCGGTTGTCGCGCTGGTTTTCGAGATAATCGCGAATAACGGCAATCGCTCCCAATATTTTCAAAGTACCGCGAGTTTTCAGAGTCCATCCGCACCATCGTCCTAACGCAAAATTGAATGATCGTCGAAAACGAACACTGATCCTTGCGTGTTGCGACATTGCGATCAATTCATATTAAGGTTTCGACCCCGGTCGTCGGGCTGGTTTTCGAGATAATCGCGAATAACCGCAATCGCTCCGAAAATTTTCAAAGTCCCGCGAGTTTTCAGAGTCCTTCCGCACCATCGGCGAACACAAAGTCGTCCGATTTTCGAAAACGACCACTGATCCTTGCGTGTGCGACATTGCGATCAATTCATATTAAGGTTTCGACCCCGGTCGTCGCGCTGGTTTTCGAGATAATCGCGAAAAACCGCAATCGCTCCCAAAATTTTCAAAGTACCGCGAGTTTTCAGAGTCCTTCCGCACCATCGTCCGAACACAAAGTCGTCCGATCTACGAAAACGACCACTAATCCTTGCGTGTGCGACATTGCGATCAATTCATATTAAGGTTTCGACCTCGGCCCTCGCGCTGGTATTCGAGAAAATCGCGAATAACCCTAATCGCTCCCAAAATTTTCATAGTACCGCGAGTGTTCAGAGTCCTTCCGCACCATCGGTGAACACAAAGTCGTCCGATCTTCGAAAACGACCACTGATCCTTGCGTGTGCGACATTGCGATCAATTCATATTAAGGTTTCGACCACGGCCCTCGCGCTGGTTTTCGAGATAATCGCGAATAACCCTAATCGCTCCCAACATTTTCAAAGTACCGCGAGTTTTCAGAGTCCTTCCGCACCATCGGCGAACACAAAGTCGTCCGATCTTCGAAAACGACCACTGATCCTTGCGTGTGCGACATTGCGATCAATTCATATTAAGGTTTCGACCCCGGTCGTCGCGCTGGTTTTCGAGATAATCGCGAAAAACCGCAATCGCTCCCAAAATTTTCAAAGTACCGCGAGTTTTCAGAGTCCTTCCGCACCATCGTCCGAACACAAAGTCGTCCGATCTACGAAAACGACCACTGATCCTTGCGTGTGCGACATTGCGATCAATTCATATTAAGGTTTCGACCTCGGCCCTCGCGCTGGTTTTCGAGAAAATCGCGAATAACCCTAATCGCTCCCAAAATTTTCATAGTACCGCGAGTGTTCAGAGTCCTTCCGCACCATCGTCCGAACACAAAGTCGTCCGATCTTCGAAAACGACCACAGATCCTTGCGTGTCGCGACATTGCGATCAATTCATATTAAGGTTTCGACCACAACCCTCGCGCTTGTTTTCGAGAAAATCGCGAATAATCATAGTCGCTCGCAAAATTTTCAATGTACCGCGAGTTGTCAGAGTCCTTCCGCACCATCGGCGAACACAAAGTCGTCCGATCTTCGAAAACGACAACTAATCCTTGCGTGTCGCGACATTGCGATCAATTCATTTTAAGGTTTCGACCCCGGTTGTCGCGCTGGTTTTCGAGATAATCGCGAATAACCGCAATCGCTCCCAAAATTTTCAAAGTACCGCGAGTTTTCAGAGTCCATCCGCACCATCGTCCTAACGCAAAGTTGAATGATCGTCGAAAACGAACACTGATCCTTGCGTGTTGCGACATTGCGATCAATTCATATTAAAGTTTCGACCCCGGTCGTCGGGCTGGTTTTCGAGATAATCGCGAATAACCGCAATCGCTCCGAAAATTTTCAAAGTCCCGCGAGTTTTCAGAGTCCTTTCGCACCATCGTCCGAACACAAAGTCGTCCGATTTTCGAAAACGACCACTGATCCTTGTGTGTTGCGACATTGCGATCAATTCATATTAAGGTTTCGACCTCGGCCCTCGCGCTGGTTTTCGAGAAAATCGCGAATAACCCTAATCGCTCCCAAAATTTTCATAGTACCGCGAGTGTTCAGAGTCCTTCCGCACCATCGGTGAACACAAAGTCGTCCGATCTTCGAAAACGACCACTGATCCTTGCGTGTGCGACATTGCGATCAATTCATATTAAGGTTTCGACCTCGGCCCTCGCGCTGGTTTTCGAGAAAATCGCGAATAACCCTAATCGCTCCCAAAATTTTCATAGTACCGCGAGTGTTCAGAGTCCTTCCGCACCATCGGCGAACACAAAGTCGTCCGATCTTCGAAAACGACCACTGATCCTTGCGTGTTGCGACATTGCGATCAATTCATATTAAGGTTTCGACCTCGGCCCTCGCGCTGGTTTTCGAGAAAATCGCGAATAACCCTAATCGCTCCCAAAATTTTCATAGTACCGCGAGTGTTCAGAGTCCTTCCGCACCATCGGCGAACACAAAGTCGTCCGATCTTCGAAAACGACCACTGATCCTTGCGTGTTGCGACATTGCGATCAATTCATATTAAGGTTTCGACCTCGGCCCTCGCGCTGGTTTTCGAGAAAATCGCGAATAACCCTAATCGCTCCCAAAATTTTCATAGTACCGCGAGTGTTCAGAGTCCTTCCGCACCATCGTCCGAACACAAAGTCGTCCGATCTTCGAAAACGACCACTGATCCTTGCGTGTCGCGACATTGCGATCAATTCATATTAAGGTTTCGACCACAACCCTCCCGCTTGTTTTCGAGAAAATCGCGAATAATCATAGTCGCTCCCAAAATTTTGAATGTACCGCGAGTTGTCAGAGTCCTTCCGCACCATCGGCGAACACAAAGTCGTCCGATCTACGAAAACGACCACTGATCCTTGCGTGTGCGACATTGCGATCAATTCA
Organism: Andrena marginata; assembly: GCA_963932335.1. NCBI lineage: Eukaryota > Metazoa > Arthropoda > Insecta > Hymenoptera > Andrenidae > Andrena > Andrena marginata. Next base: position 264,679 of record CAWVQI010000172.1, on the reverse strand, counting down.
TATTAAGGTTTCGACCTCGGCCCTCGCGCTGGTTTTCGAGAAAATCGCGATTAACCCTAATCGCTCCCAAAATTTGCATAGTACCGCGAGTGTTCAGAGTCCTTCCGCACCATCGGTGAACACAAAGTCGTCCGATCTTCGAAAACGACCACTGATCCTTGCGTGTTGCGACATTGCGATCAATTCATATTAAGGTTTCGACCTCGGCCCTCGCGCTGGTTTTCGAGAAAATCGCGAATAACCCTAATCGCTCCCAACATTTTCAAAGTACCGCGAGTTTTCAGAGTCCTTCCGCACCATCGGCGAACACAAAGTCGTCCGATCTTCGAAAACGACCACTGATCCTTGCGTGTGCGACATTGCGATCAATTCATATTAAGGTTTCGACCCCGGTCGTCGCGCTGGTTTTCGAGATAATCGCGAAAAACCGCAATCGCTCCCAAAATTTTCAAAGTACCGCGAGTTTTCAGAGTCCTTCCGCACCATCGTCTGAACACAAAGTCGTCCGATCTTCGAAAACGACCACTGATCCTTGCGTGTGCGACATTGCGATCAATTCATATTAAGGTTTCGACCACAGCCCTCGCGCTGGTTTTCGAGATAATCGCGAATAACCCTAATCGCTCCCAAAATTTTCATAGTACCGCGAGTGTTCAGAGTCCTTCCGCACCATCGGCGAACACAAAGTCGTCCGATCTTCGACAACGACCACTGATCCTTGCGTGTTGTGACATTGCGATCAATTCATATTAAGGTTTGGACCTCGGCCCTCGCGCTGGTTTTCGAGATAATCGCGAATAACCCTAATCGCTCCCAAAATTTTCATAGTACTGCGAGTTTTCAGAGTCCTTCCGCACCATCGGCGAACACAAAGTCGTCCGATCTTCGAAAACGACAACTGATCCTTGCGTGTCGCGACATTGCGATCAATTCCTTTTAAGGTTTCGACCCCGGCCCTCGCGCTGGTTTTCGTGATAATCGCGAATAACCCCAATCGCTCCCTAAATTTTCAAAGTACCGCGAGTTTTCAGAGTCCTTCCGCACCATCGTCCGAACACAAAGTCGTCCGATTGTAGAAAACGACCACTGATCCTTGCGTGTCGCGGCATTGCTATAAATTCATATTAAGGTTTCGACCACGGCCCTCGCGCTGGTTTTAGAGAAAATCGCGAATAACCCTAATCGCTCCCAAAATTTCAAAGGACCGCGAGTTTTCAGAGTCCTTCCCCACCATCGGCGAACACAAAGTCGTCCGATCTTCGAAAACGACAACTGACCCTTGCGTGTCGCGGCTTTGCGATCAATTCATTTTAAAGTTTCGACCCCGGTTGTCTCGCTGGTTTTCGAAGTAATCGCGAATATCCACAATCGCTCCCAATATTTTCAAAGTACCGCGAGTTGTCAGAGTCCTTCCGCACCATCGGCGAACACAAAGTCGTCCGATCTTCGAAAACGACAACTGATCCTTGCGTGTCGCGACATTGCGATCAATTCATATTAAGGTTTCGACCCCAGTCGTCGCGCTGGTTTTCGAGGTAATCGCGAATGACCACAATCGCTCCCTAAATTTTCAAAGTACCGCGAGTTTTCAGAGTGCTTCCGCACCATCTTCCGAACGCAAAGTCGTCCGAACGTCGAAAACGACCACTGATCCTTGCGTGTCGCGACATTGCGATCAACTCATATTAAGGTATCGACACCGGTCGTCGCGCTAATTTTCGAGATAATCGCGAATAACCCCAATCACTCCCGAAATTTTCAAAGTACCGCGAGTTGTCAGAGTCCACCCGCTCCATCGTCCGAACACAAAGTCGTCCGATCGTCGAAAACGACCACTGATCCTTGGGAGTCGCGACATTGCGATCAATTCATATTAAGGTTTCGACCCCAGTCGTCGCGCTGGTTTTCCAGGTAATCGCGAATGACCACAATCGCTCCCAAAATTTTCAAAGTACCCCAAGTTTTCAGAGTGCATCCGCACCATCTTACGAACACAAAGTCGTCCGATCTTCGAAAACGACAACTGATCCTTGCGTGTCGCGACATTGCGATCAATTCATATTAAGGTTTCGACCCCAGTCGTCGCGCTGGTTTTCGAGGTAATCGCGAATGACCACAATCGCTCCCTAAATTTTCAAAGTACCGCGAGTTTTCAGAGTCCTTTCGCACCATCGTCCGAACACAAAGTCGTCCGATTTTCGAAAACGACCACTGATCCTTGTGTGTTGCGACATTGCGATCAATTCATATTAAGGTTTCGACCTCGGCCCTCGCGCTGGTTTTCGAGAAAATCGCGAATAACCCTAATCGCTCCCAAAATTTTCATAGTACCGCGAGTGTTCAGAGTCCTTCCGCACCATCGGTGAACACAAAGTCGTCCGATCTTCGAAAACGACCACTGATCCTTGCGTGTGCGACATTGCGATCAATTCATATTAAGGTTTCGACCTCGGCCCTCGCGCTGGTTTTCGAGAAAATCGCGAATAACCCTAATCGCTCCCAAAATTTTCATAGTACCGCGAGTGTTCAGAGTCCTTCCGCACCATCGGCGAACACAAAGTCGTCCGATCTTCGAAAACGACCACTGATCCTTGCGTGTTGCGACATTGCGATCAATTCATATTAAGGTTTCGACCTCGGCCCTCGCGCTGGTTTTCGAGAAAATCGCGAATAACCCTAATCGCTCCCAAAATTTTCATAGTACCGCGAGTGTTCAGAGTCCTTCCGCACCATCGTCCGAACACAAAGTCGTCCGATCTTCGAAAACGACCACTGATCCTTGCGTGTCGCGACATTGCGATCAATTCATATTAAGGTTTCGACCACAACCCTCGCGCTTGTTTTCGAGAAAATCGCGAATAATCATAGTCGCTCCCAAAATTTTGAATGTACCGCGAGTTGTCAGAGCCCTTCCGCACCATCGGCGAACACAAAGTCGTCCGATCTACGAAAACGACCACTGATCCTTGCGTGTGCGACATTGCGATCAATTCATATTAAGGTTTCGACCTCGGCCCTCGCGCTGGTTTTCGAGAAAATCGCGATTAACCCTAATCGCTCCCAAAATTTGCATAGTACCGCGAGTGTTCAGAGTCCTTCCGCACCATCGGTGAACACAAAGTCGTCCGATCTTCGAAAACGACCACTGATCCTTGCGTGTTGCGACATTGCGATCAATTCATATTAAGGTTTCGACCTCGGCCCTCGCGCTGGTTTTCGAAGTAATCGCGAATATCCACAATCGCTCCCAATATTTTCAAAGTACCGCGAGTGTTCAGAGTCCTTCCGCACCATCGGCGAACACAAAGTCGTCCGATCTTCGAAAACGACAACTGATCCTTGCGTGTTGCGACATTGCGATCAATTCATATTAAGGTTTCGACCCCGGTCGTCGGGCTGGTTTTCGAGATAATCGCGAATAACCGCAATCGCTCCGAAAATTTTCAAAGTCCCGCGAGTTTTCAGAGTCCTTCCGCACCATCGGCGAACACAAAGTCGTCCGATTTTCGAAAACGACCACTGATCCTTGCGTGTGCGACATTGCGATCAATTCATATTAAGGTTTCGACCCCGGTCGTCGCGCTGGTTTTCGAGATAATCGCGAAAAACCGCAATCGCTCCCAAAATTTTCAAAGTACCGCGAGTTTTCAGAGTCCTTCCGCACCATCGTCCGAACACAAAGTCGTCCGATCTACGAAAACGACCACTAATCCTTGCGTGTGCGACATTGCGATCAATTCATATTAAGGTTTCGACCTCGGCCCTCGCGCTGGTATTCGAGAAAATCGCGAATAACCCTAATCGCTCCCAAAATTTTCATAGTACCGCGAGTGTTCAGAGTCCTTCCGCACCATCGGTGAACACAAAGTCGTCCGATCTTCGAAAACGACCACTGATCCTTGCGTGTGCGACATTGCGATCAATTCATATTAAGGTTTCGACCACGGCCCTCGCGCTGGTTTTCGAGATAATCGCGAATAACCCTAATCGCTCCCAACATTTTCAAAGTACCGCGAGTTTTCAGAGTCCTTCCGCACCATCGGCGAACACAAAGTCGTCCGATCTTCGAAAACGACCACTGATCCTTGCGTGTGCGACATTGCGATCAATTCATATTAAGGTTTCGACCCCGGTCGTCGCGCTGGTTTTCGAGATAATCGCGAAAAACCGCAATCGCTCCCAAAATTTTCAAAGTACCGCGAGTTTTCAGAGTCCTTCCGCACCATCGTCCGAACACAAAGTCGTCCGATCTACGAAAACGACCACTGATCCTTGCGTGTGCGACATTGCGATCAATTCATATTAAGGTTTCGACCTCGGCCCTCGCGCTGGTTTTCGAGAAAATCGCGAATAACCCTAATCGCTCCCAAAATTTTCATAGTACCGCGAGTGTTCAGAGTCCTTCCGCACCATCGTCCGAACACAAAGTCGTCCGATCTTCGAAAACGACCACAGATCCTTGCGTGTCGCGACATTGCGATCAATTCATATTAAGGTTTCGACCACAACCCTCGCGCTTGTTTTCGAGAAAATCGCGAATAATCATAGTCGCTCGCAAAATTTTCAATGTACCGCGAGTTGTCAGAGTCCTTCCGCACCATCGGCGAACACAAAGTCGTCCGATCTTCGAAAACGACAACTGATCCTTGCGTGTCGCGACATTGCGATCAATTCATTTTAAGGTTTCGACCCCGGTTGTCGCGCTGGTTTTCGAGATAATCGCGAATAACCGCAATCGCTCCCAAAATTTTCAAAGTACCGCGAGTTTTCAGAGTCCATCCGCACCATCGTCCTAACGCAAAGTTGAATGATCGTCGAAAACGAACACTGATCCTTGCGTGTTGCGACATTGCGATCAATTCATATTAAAGTTTCGACCCCGGTCGTCGGGCTGGTTTTCGAGATAATCGCGAATAACCGCAATCGCTCCGAAAATTTTCAAAGTCCCGCGAGTTTTCAGAGTCCTTTCGCACCATCGTCCGAACACAAAGTCGTCCGATTTTCGAAAACGACCACTGATCCTTGTGTGTTGCGACATTGCGATCAATTCATATTAAGGTTTCGACCTCGGCCCTCGCGCTGGTTTTCGAGAAAATCGCGAATAACCCTAATCGCTCCCAAAATTTTCATAGTACCGCGAGTGTTCAGAGTCCTTCCGCACCATCGGTGAACACAAAGTCGTCCGATCTTCGAAAACGACCACTGATCCTTGCGTGTGCGACATTGCGATCAATTCATATTAAGGTTTCGACCTCGGCCCTCGCGCTGGTTTTCGAGAAAATCGCGAATAACCCTAATCGCTCCCAAAATTTTCATAGTACCGCGAGTGTTCAGAGTCCTTCCGCACCATCGGCGAACACAAAGTCGTCCGATCTTCGAAAACGACCACTGATCCTTGCGTGTGCGACATTGCGATCAATTCATATTAAGGTTTCGACCTCGGCCCTCGCGCTGGTTTTCGAGAAAATCGCGAATAACCCTAATCGCTCCCAAAATTTTCATAGTACCGCGAGTGTTCAGAGTCCTTCCGCACCATCGGCGAACACAAAGTCGTCCGATCTTCGAAAACGACCACTGATCCTTGCGTGTTGCGACATTGCGATCAATTCATATTAAGGTTTCGACCTCGGCCCTCGCGCTGGTTTTCGAGAAAATCGCGAATAACCCTAATCGCTCCCAAAATTTTCATAGTACCGCGAGTGTTCAGAGTCCTTCCGCACCATCGTCCGAACACAAAGTCGTCCGATCTTCGAAAACGACCACTGATCCTTGCGTGTCGCGACATTGCGATCAATTCATATTAAGGTTTCGACCACAACCCTCGCGCTTGTTTTCGAGAAAATCGCGAATAACCCTAATCGCTCCCAAAATTTTCATAGTACCGCGAGTGTTCAGAGTACTTCCGCACCATCGGCGAACACAAAGTCGTCCGATCTTCGAAAACGACAACTGATCCTTGCGTGTCGCGACATTGCGATCAATTCATATTAAGGTTTCGACCTCGGCCCTCGCGCTGGTTTTCGTGATAATCGCAAATAACCCTAATCGCTCCCAACATTTTCAAAGTACCGCGAGTTTTCAGAGTCCTTCCGCACCATCGGCGAACACAAAGTCGTCCGATCTTCGAAAACGACCACTGATCCTTGCGTGTGCGACATTGCGATCAATTCATATTAAGGTTTCGACCCCGGTCGTCGCGCTGGTTTTCGAGATAATCGCGAATAACCGCAATCGCTCCCAAAATTTTCAAAGTACCGCGAGTTTTCAGAGTCCTTCCGCACCATCGTCCTAACACATAGTTGCCTGATCGTCAAAAACGACCACTGATCCTTGCGTGTGCGACATTGCGATCAATTCATATTAAGGTTTCGACCCCGGTCGTCGCGCTGGTTTTCGAGATAATCGCGAAAAACCGCAATCGCTCCCAAAATTTTCAAAGTACCGCGAGTTTTCAGAGTCCTTCCGCACCATCGGCGAACACAAAGTCGTCCGATCTTCGAAAACGACAACTGATCCTTGCGTGTCGCGACATTGCGATCAATTCATTTTAAGGTTTCGACCCCGGTTGTCGCGCTGGTTTTCGAGATAATCGCGAATAACCGCAATCGCTCCCAAAATTTTCAAAGTCCCGCGAGTTTTCAGAGTCCTTCCGCACCATCTTCCGAACACAAAGTCGTCCGATTTTCGAAAACGACCACTGATCCTTGTGTGTTGCGACATTGCGATCAATTCATATTAAGGTTTCGACCCCGGTCGTCGCGCTGGTTTTCGAGATAATCGCGAAAAACCGCAATCGCTCCCAAAATTTTCAAAGTACCGCGAGTTTTCAGAGTCCTTCCGCACCATCGTCTGAACACAAAGTCGTCCGATCTGCGAAAACGACCACTGATCCTTGCGTGTGCGACATTGCGATCAATTCATATTAAGGTTTCGACCACGGCCCTCGCGCTGGTTTTCGAGATAATCGCGAATAACCCTAATCGCTCCCAAAATTTTCATAGTACCGCGAGTGTTCAGAGTCCTTCCGCACCATCGGCGAACACAAAGTCGTCCGATCTTCGAAAACGACCACTGATCCTTGCGTGTTGTGACATTGCGATCAATTCATATTAAGGTTTCGACCTCGGCCCTCGCGCTGGTTTTCGAGAAAATCGCGAATAACCCTAATCGCTCCCAAAATTTTCATAGTACCGCGAGTGTTCAGAGTCCTTCCGCACCATCGGCGAACACAAAGTCGTCCGATCTTCGAAAACGACCACTGATCCTTGCGTGTTGCGACATTGCGATCAATTCATATTAAGGTTTCGACCTTGGCCCTCGCGCTGGTTTTCAAGATAATCGCGAATAACCCTAATCGCTCCCAAAATTTTCATAGTACCGCGAGTGTTCAGAGTACTTCCGCACCATCGGCGAACACAAAGTCGTCCGATCTTCGAAAACGACAACTGATCCTTGCGTGTCGCGACATTGCGATCAATTCATTTTAAGGTTTCGACCCCGGTTGTCGCGCTGGTTTTCGAGATAATCGCGAATAACGGCAATCGCTCCCAATATTTTCAAAGTACCGCGAGTTTTCAGAGTCCATCCGCACCATCGTCCTAACGCAAAATTGAATGATCGTCGAAAACGAACACTGATCCTTGCGTGTTGCGACATTGCGATCAATTCATATTAAGGTTTCGACCCCGGTCGTCGGGCTGGTTTTCGAGATAATCGCGAATAACCGCAATCGCTCCGAAAATTTTCAAAGTCCCGCGAGTTTTCAGAGTCCTTCCGCACCATCGGCGAACACAAAGTCGTCCGATTTTCGAAAACGACCACTGATCCTTGCGTGTGCGACATTGCGATCAATTCATATTAAGGTTTCGACCCCGGTCGTCGCGCTGGTTTTCGAGATAATCGCGAAAAACCGCAATCGCTCCCAAAATTTTCAAAGTACCGCGAGTTTTCAGAGTCCTTCCGCACCATCGTCCGAACACAAAGTCGTCCGATCTACGAAAACGACCACTAATCCTTGCGTGTGCGACATTGCGATCAATTCATATTAAGGTTTCGACCTCGGCCCTCGCGCTGGTATTCGAGAAAATCGCGAATAACCCTAATCGCTCCCAAAATTTTCATAGTACCGCGAGTGTTCAGAGTCCTTCCGCACCATCGGTGAACACAAAGTCGTCCGATCTTCGAAAACGACCACTGATCCTTGCGTGTGCGACATTGCGATCAATTCATATTAAGGTTTCGACCACGGCCCTCGCGCTGGTTTTCGAGATAATCGCGAATAACCCTAATCGCTCCCAACATTTTCAAAGTACCGCGAGTTTTCAGAGTCCTTCCGCACCATCGGCGAACACAAAGTCGTCCGATCTTCGAAAACGACCACTGATCCTTGCGTGTGCGACATTGCGATCAATTCATATTAAGGTTTCGACCCCGGTCGTCGCGCTGGTTTTCGAGATAATCGCGAAAAACCGCAATCGCTCCCAAAATTTTCAAAGTACCGCGAGTTTTCAGAGTCCTTCCGCACCATCGTCCGAACACAAAGTCGTCCGATCTACGAAAACGACCACTGATCCTTGCGTGTGCGACATTGCGATCAATTCATATTAAGGTTTCGACCTCGGCCCTCGCGCTGGTTTTCGAGAAAATCGCGAATAACCCTAATCGCTCCCAAAATTTTCATAGTACCGCGAGTGTTCAGAGTCCTTCCGCACCATCGTCCGAACACAAAGTCGTCCGATCTTCGAAAACGACCACAGATCCTTGCGTGTCGCGACATTGCGATCAATTCATATTAAGGTTTCGACCACAACCCTCGCGCTTGTTTTCGAGAAAATCGCGAATAATCATAGTCGCTCGCAAAATTTTCAATGTACCGCGAGTTGTCAGAGTCCTTCCGCACCATCGGCGAACACAAAGTCGTCCGATCTTCGAAAACGACAACTAATCCTTGCGTGTCGCGACATTGCGATCAATTCATTTTAAGGTTTCGACCCCGGTTGTCGCGCTGGTTTTCGAGATAATCGCGAATAACCGCAATCGCTCCCAAAATTTTCAAAGTACCGCGAGTTTTCAGAGTCCATCCGCACCATCGTCCTAACGCAAAGTTGAATGATCGTCGAAAACGAACACTGATCCTTGCGTGTTGCGACATTGCGATCAATTCATATTAAAGTTTCGACCCCGGTCGTCGGGCTGGTTTTCGAGATAATCGCGAATAACCGCAATCGCTCCGAAAATTTTCAAAGTCCCGCGAGTTTTCAGAGTCCTTTCGCACCATCGTCCGAACACAAAGTCGTCCGATTTTCGAAAACGACCACTGATCCTTGTGTGTTGCGACATTGCGATCAATTCATATTAAGGTTTCGACCTCGGCCCTCGCGCTGGTTTTCGAGAAAATCGCGAATAACCCTAATCGCTCCCAAAATTTTCATAGTACCGCGAGTGTTCAGAGTCCTTCCGCACCATCGGTGAACACAAAGTCGTCCGATCTTCGAAAACGACCACTGATCCTTGCGTGTGCGACATTGCGATCAATTCATATTAAGGTTTCGACCTCGGCCCTCGCGCTGGTTTTCGAGAAAATCGCGAATAACCCTAATCGCTCCCAAAATTTTCATAGTACCGCGAGTGTTCAGAGTCCTTCCGCACCATCGGCGAACACAAAGTCGTCCGATCTTCGAAAACGACCACTGATCCTTGCGTGTTGCGACATTGCGATCAATTCATATTAAGGTTTCGACCTCGGCCCTCGCGCTGGTTTTCGAGAAAATCGCGAATAACCCTAATCGCTCCCAAAATTTTCATAGTACCGCGAGTGTTCAGAGTCCTTCCGCACCATCGGCGAACACAAAGTCGTCCGATCTTCGAAAACGACCACTGATCCTTGCGTGTTGCGACATTGCGATCAATTCATATTAAGGTTTCGACCTCGGCCCTCGCGCTGGTTTTCGAGAAAATCGCGAATAACCCTAATCGCTCCCAAAATTTTCATAGTACCGCGAGTGTTCAGAGTCCTTCCGCACCATCGTCCGAACACAAAGTCGTCCGATCTTCGAAAACGACCACTGATCCTTGCGTGTCGCGACATTGCGATCAATTCATATTAAGGTTTCGACCACAACCCTCCCGCTTGTTTTCGAGAAAATCGCGAATAATCATAGTCGCTCCCAAAATTTTGAATGTACCGCGAGTTGTCAGAGTCCTTCCGCACCATCGGCGAACACAAAGTCGTCCGATCTACGAAAACGACCACTGATCCTTGCGTGTGCGACATTGCGATCAATTCATATTAAGGTTTCGACCTCGGCCCTCGCGCTGGTTTTCGAGAAAATCGCGATTAACCCTAATCGCTCCCAAAATTTGCATAGTACCGCGAGTGTTCAGAGTCCTTCCGCACCATCGGTGAACACAAAGTCGTCCGATCTTCGAAAACGACCACTGATCCTTGCGTGTTGCGACATTGCGATCAATTCATATTAAGGTTTCGACCTCGGCCCTCGCGCTGGTTTTCGAGAAAATCGCGAATAACCCTAATCGCTCCCAACATTTTCAAAGTACCGCGAGTTTTCAGAGTCCTTCCGCACCATCGGCGAACACAAAGTCGTCCGATCTTCGAAAACGACCACTGATCCTTGCGTGTGCGACATTGCGATCAATTCATATTAAGGTTTCGACCCCGGTCGTCGCGCTGGTTTTCGAGATAATCGCGAAAAACCGCAATCGCTCCCAAAATTTTCAAAGTACCGCGAGTTTTCAGAGTCCTTCCGCACCATCGTCTGAACACAAAGTCGTCCGATCTTCGAAAACGACCACTGATCCTTGCGTGTGCGACATTGCGATCAATTCATATTAAGGTTTCGACCACAGCCCTCGCGCTGGTTTTCGAGATAATCGCGAATAACCCTAATCGCTCCCAAAATTTTCATAGTACCGCGAGTGTTCAGAGTCCTTCCGCACCATCGGCGAACACAAAGTCGTCCGATCTTCGACAACGACCACTGATCCTTGCGTGTTGTGACATTGCGATCAATTCATATTAAGGTTTGGACCTCGGCCCTCGCGCTGGTTTTCGAGATAATCGCGAATAACCCTAATCGCTCCCAAAATTTTCATAGTACTGCGAGTTTTCAGAGTCCTTCCGCACCATCGGCGAACACAAAGTCGTCCGATCTTCGAAAACGACAACTGATCCTTGCGTGTCGCGACATTGCGATCAATTCCTTTTAAGGTTTCGACCCCGGCCCTCGCGCTGGTTTTCGTGATAATCGCGAATAACCCCAATCGCTCCCTAAATTTTCAAAGTACCGCGAGTTTTCAGAGTCCTTCCGCACCATCGTCCGAACACAAAGTCGTCCGATTGTAGAAAACGACCACTGATCCTTGCGTGTCGCGGCATTGCTATAAATTCATATTAAGGTTTCGACCACGGCCCTCGCGCTGGTTTTAGAGAAAATCGCGAATAACCCTAATCGCTCCCAAAATTTCAAAGGACCGCGAGTTTTCAGAGTCCTTCCCCACCATCGGCGAACACAAAGTCGTCCGATCTTCGAAAACGACAACTGACCCTTGCGTGTCGCGGCTTTGCGATCAATTCATTTTAAAGTTTCGACCCCGGTTGTCTCGCTGGTTTTCGAAGTAATCGCGAATATCCACAATCGCTCCCAATATTTTCAAAGTACCGCGAGTTGTCAGAGTCCTTCCGCACCATCGGCGAACACAAAGTCGTCCGATCTTCGAAAACGACAACTGATCCTTGCGTGTCGCGACATTGCGATCAATTCATATTAAGGTTTCGACCCCAGTCGTCGCGCTGGTTTTCGAGGTAATCGCGAATGACCACAATCGCTCCCTAAATTTTCAAAGTACCGCGAGTTTTCAGAGTGCTTCCGCACCATCTTCCGAACGCAAAGTCGTCCGAACGTCGAAAACGACCACTGATCCTTGCGTGTCGCGACATTGCGATCAACTCATATTAAGGTATCGACACCGGTCGTCGCGCTAATTTTCGAGATAATCGCGAATAACCCCAATCACTCCCGAAATTTTCAAAGTACCGCGAGTTGTCAGAGTCCACCCGCTCCATCGTCCGAACACAAAGTCGTCCGATCGTCGAAAACGACCACTGATCCTTGGGAGTCGCGACATTGCGATCAATTCATATTAAGGTTTCGACCCCAGTCGTCGCGCTGGTTTTCCAGGTAATCGCGAATGACCACAATCGCTCCCAAAATTTTCAAAGTACCCCAAGTTTTCAGAGTGCATCCGCACCATCTTACGAACACAAAGTCGTCCGATCTTCGAAAACGACAACTGATCCTTGCGTGTCGCGACATTGCGATCAATTCATATTAAGGTTTCGACCCCAGTCGTCGCGCTGGTTTTCGAGGTAATCGCGAATGACCACAATCGCTCCCTAAATTTTCAAAGTACCGCGAGTTTTCAGAGTCCTTTCGCACCATCGTCCGAACACAAAGTCGTCCGATTTTCGAAAACGACCACTGATCCTTGTGTGTTGCGACATTGCGATCAATTCATATTAAGGTTTCGACCTCGGCCCTCGCGCTGGTTTTCGAGAAAATCGCGAATAACCCTAATCGCTCCCAAAATTTTCATAGTACCGCGAGTGTTCAGAGTCCTTCCGCACCATCGGTGAACACAAAGTCGTCCGATCTTCGAAAACGACCACTGATCCTTGCGTGTGCGACATTGCGATCAATTCATATTAAGGTTTCGACCTCGGCCCTCGCGCTGGTTTTCGAGAAAATCGCGAATAACCCTAATCGCTCCCAAAATTTTCATAGTACCGCGAGTGTTCAGAGTCCTTCCGCACCATCGGCGAACACAAAGTCGTCCGATCTTCGAAAACGACCACTGATCCTTGCGTGTTGCGACATTGCGATCAATTCATATTAAGGTTTCGACCTCGGCCCTCGCGCTGGTTTTCGAGAAAATCGCGAATAACCCTAATCGCTCCCAAAATTTTCATAGTACCGCGAGTGTTCAGAGTCCTTCCGCACCATCGTCCGAACACAAAGTCGTCCGATCTTCGAAAACGACCACTGATCCTTGCGTGTCGCGACATTGCGATCAATTCATATTAAGGTTTCGACCACAACCCTCGCGCTTGTTTTCGAGAAAATCGCGAATAATCATAGTCGCTCCCAAAATTTTGAATGTACCGCGAGTTGTCAGAGCCCTTCCGCACCATCGGCGAACACAAAGTCGTCCGATCTACGAAAACGACCACTGATCCTTGCGTGTGCGACATTGCGATCAATTCATATTAAGGTTTCGACCTCGGCCCTCGCGCTGGTTTTCGAGAAAATCGCGATTAACCCTAATCGCTCCCAAAATTTGCATAGTACCGCGAGTGTTCAGAGTCCTTCCGCACCATCGGTGAACACAAAGTCGTCCGATCTTCGAAAACGACCACTGATCCTTGCGTGTTGCGACATTGCGATCAATTCATATTAAGGTTTCGACCTCGGCCCTCGCGCTGGTTTTCGAAGTAATCGCGAATATCCACAATCGCTCCCAATATTTTCAAAGTACCGCGAGTGTTCAGAGTCCTTCCGCACCATCGGCGAACACAAAGTCGTCCGATCTTCGACAACGACCACTGATCCTTGCGTGTTGTGACATTGCGATCAATTCATATTAAGGTTTGGACCTCGGCCCTCGCGCTGGTTTTCGAGATAATCGCGAATAACCCTAATCGCTCCCAAAATTTTCATAGTACTGCGAGTTTTCAGAGTCCTTCCGCACCATCGGCGAACACAAAGTCGTCCGATCTTCGAAAACGACAACTGATCCTTGCGTGTCGCGACATTGCGATCAATTCCTTTTAAGGTTTCGACCCCGGCCCTCGCGCTGGTTTTCGTGATAATCGCGAATAACCCCAATCGCTCCCTAAATTTTCAAAGTACCGCGAGTTTTCAGAGTCCTTCCGCACCATCGTCCGAACACAAAGTCGTCCGATTGTAGAAAACGACCACTGATCCTTGCGTGTCGCGGCATTGCTATAAATTCATATTAAGGTTTCGACCACGGCCCTCGCGCTGGTTTTAGAGAAAATCGCGAATAACCCTAATCGCTCCCAAAATTTCAAAGGACCGCGAGTTTTCAGAGTCCTTCCCCACCATCGGCGAACACAAAGTCGTCCGATCTTCGAAAACGACAACTGACCCTTGCGTGTCGCGGCTTTGCGATCAATTCATTTTAAAGTTTCGACCCCGGTTGTCTCGCTGGTTTTCGAAGTAATCGCGAATATCCACAATCGCTCCCAATATTTTCAAAGTACCGCGAGTTGTCAGAGTCCTTCCGCACCATCGGCGAACACAAAGTCGTCCGATCTTCGAAAACGACAACTGATCCTTGCGTGTCGCGACATTGCGATCAATTCATATTAAGGTTTCGACCCCAGTCGTCGCGCTGGTTTTCGAGGTAATCGCGAATGACCACAATCGCTCCCTAAATTTTCAAAGTACCGCGAGTTTTCAGAGTGCTTCCGCACCATCTTCCGAACGCAAAGTCGTCCGAACGTCGAAAACGACCACTGATCCTTGCGTGTCGCGACATTGCGATCAACTCATATTAAGGTATCGACACCGGTCGTCCCGCTAATTTTCGAGATAATCGCGAATAACCCCAATCACTCCCGAAATTTTCAAAGTACCGCGAGTTGTCAGAGTCCACCCGCTCCATCGTCCGAACACAAAGTCGTCCGATCGTCGAAAACGACCACTGATCCTTGGGAGTCGCGACATTGCGATCAATTCATATTAAGGTTTCGACCCCAGTCGTCGCGCTGGTTTTCCAGGTAATCGCGAATGACCACAATCGCTCCCAAAATTTTCAAAGTACCCCAAGTTTTCAGAGTGCATCCGCACCATCTTACGAACACAAAGTCGTCCGATCTTCGAAAACGACAACTGATCCTTGCGTGTCGCGACATTGCGATCAATTCATATTAAGGTTTCGACCCCAGTCGTCGCGCTGGTTTTCGAGGTAATCGCGAATGACCACAATCGCTCCCTAAATTTTCAAAGTACCGCGAGTTTTCAGAGTGCTTCCGCACCATCTTCCGAACGCAAAGTCGTCCGAACGTCGAAAACGACCACTGATCCTTGCGTGTCGCGACATTGCGATCAACTCATATTAAGGTATCGACACCGGTCGTCGCGCTGATTTTCGAGATAATCGCGAATAACCCCAATCACTCCCGAATTTTTCAAAGTACCGCGAGTTGTCAGAGTCCACCCGCTCCATCGTCCGAACACAAAGTCGTCCGATCGTCGAAAACGACCACTGATCCTTGGGAGTCGCGACATTGCGATCAATTCATATTAAGGTTTCGACCCCAGTCGTCGCGCTGGTTTTCCAGGTAATCGCGAATGACCACAATCGCTCCCAAAATTTTCAAAGTACCCCAAGTTTTCAGAGTGCATCCGCACCATCTTACGAACACAAAGTCTTCCGATTGTAGAAAACGACCACTGATCCTTGCGTGTCGCGGCATTGCGATAAATTCATATTAAGGTTTCGACCACGGCCCTCGCGCTGGTTTTAGAGAAAATCGCGAATAACCCTAATCGCTCCCATAATTTCAAAGGACCGCGAGTTTTCAGAGTCCTTCCCCACCATCGGCGAACACAAAGTCGTCCGATCTTCGAAAACGACAACTGACCCTTGCGTGTCGCGGCATTGCGATCAATTCATTTTAAAGTTTCGACCCCGGCCCTCGCGCTGGTTTTCGTGATAATCGCGAATAACCCCAATCGCTCCCTAAATTTTCAAAGTACCGCGAGTTTTCAGAGTCCTTCCGCACCATCGTCCGAACACAAAGTCGTCCGATTGTAGAAAACGACCACTGATCCTTGCGTGTCGCGGCATTGCTATAAATTCATATTAAGGTTTCGACCACGGCCCTCGCGCTGGTTTTAGAGAAAATCGCGAATAACCCTAATCGCTCCCAAAATTTCAAAGGACCGCGAGTTTTCAGAGTCCTTCCCCACCATCGGCGAACACAAAGTCGTCCGATCTTCGAAAACGACAACTGACCCTTGCGTGTCGCGGCTTTGCGATCAATTCATTTTAAAGTTTCGACCCCGGTTGTCTCGCTGGTTTTCGAAGTAATCGCGAATATCCACAATCGCTCCCAATATTTTCAAAGTACCGCGAGTTGTCAGAGTCCTTCCGCACCATCGGCGAACACAAAGTCGTCCGATCTTCGAAAACGACAACTGATCCTTGCGTGTCGCGACATTGCGATCAATTCATATTAAGGTTTCGACCCCAGTCGTCGCGCTGGTTTTCGAGGTAATCGCGAATGACCACAATCGCTCCCTAAATTTTCAAAGTACCGCGAGTTTTCAGAGTGCTTCCGCACCATCTTCCGAACGCAAAGTCGTCCGAACGTCGAAAACGACCACTGATCCTTGCGTGTCGCGACATTGCGATCAACTCATATTAAGGTATCGACACCGGTCGTCGCGCTAATTTTCGAGATAATCGCGAATAACCCCAATCACTCCCGAAATTTTCAAAGTACCGCGAGTTGTCAGAGTCCACCCGCTCCATCGTCCGAACACAAAGTCGTCCGATCGTCGAAAACGACCACTGATCCTTGGGAGTCGCGACATTGCGATCAATTCATATTAAGGTTTCGACCCCAGTCGTCGCGCTGGTTTTCCAGGTAATCGCGAATGACCACAATCGCTCCCAAAATTTTCAAAGTACCCCAAGTTTTCAGAGTGCATCCGCACCATCTTACGAACACAAAGTCGTCCGATTGTAGAAAACGACCACTGATCCTTGCGTGTCGCGGCATTGCGATAAATTCATATTAAGGTTTCGACCACGGCCCTCGCGCTGGTTTTAGAGAAAATCGCGAATAACCCTAATCGCTCCCATAATTTCAAAGGACCGCGAGTTTTCAGAGTCCTTCCCCACCATCGGCGAACACAAAGTCGTCCGATCTTCGAAAACGACAACTGACCCTTGCGTGTCGCGGCATTGCGATCAATTCATTTTAAAGTTTCGACCCCGGTTGTCTCGCTGGTTTTCGAAGTAATCGCGAATATCCACAATCGCTCCCAATATTTTCAAAGTACCGCGAGTTGTCAGAGTCCTTCCGCACCTTCGTTCGAACACAAAGACGCCCGATTGTCGAAAACGACCACAGATCCTTGCGTGTTGCGACATTGCGATCAATTCATATTAAGGTTTCGACCCCGGTCGTCGCGCTGGTTTTCGAGATAATCGCGAATAACCGCAATCGCTCCCAAAATTTTAAAAGTACCGCGAGTTTTCAGAGTGCTTCCGCACCATCGGCGAACACAAAGTCGTCCGATCTTCGAAAACGACAACTGATCCTTGCGTGTCGCGACATTGCGATCAATTCATATTAAGGTTTCGACCCCAGTCGTCGCGCTGGTTTTCGAGGTAATCGCGAATGACCACAATCGCTCCCAAAATTTTCAAAGTACCCCAAGTTTTCAGAGTGCTTCCGCACCATCTTCCGAACACAAAGTCGTCCGAACGTCGAAAACGATCACTGATCCTTGCATGTCGCGACATTGCGATCAATTCATATTAAGGTTTCGACCCCGGCACTCGCGCTGGTTTTCGAGATAATCGCGAATAACCCCAATCGCTCCCAAAATTTTCAAAGTACCGCGAGTTTTCAGTGTGCTTCCGCTCCATCGTCCGAAAACAAAGTCGTCCGATCGTCGAAAACGACCACTGATCCTTGCGACTCGCGACATTGCGATCAATTCATATTAAGGTTTCGACCCCGGCCCTCGCGCTGGTTTTCGAGATAATCGGGAATAACCCCAATCGCTCACTAAATTTTCAAAGTACCGCGAGTTTTCAGAGCGCTTCCGCACCATCTTCCAAACGCAAAGTCGTCCGAACGTCGAAAACGACCACTGATCCTTGCGTGTCGCGACATTGCGATCAATTCATATTAAGGTTTCGAACCCGGTCGTCGCGCTGATTTTCGAGATAATCGCGAATAACCCCAATCACTCCCAAAATTTTCAAAGTACCGCGAGTTGTCATAGTCCATCCGCTCCATCGTCCGAACACAAAGTCGTCCGATCGTCGAGAACGACCACTGATCCTTGGGAGTCGCGACATTGCGATCAATTCATATAAAGTTTTCGACCCCGGTCGTCGCGCTGGTTTTCGAGGTAATCGCGAATGACCACAATCGCTCCCAAAATTTTCAAAGTACCGCGAGTTGTCAGAGTCCTTCCGCACCATCGTCCGAACACAAAGTCGTCCGATTGTAGAAAACGACCACTGATCCTTGCGTGTCCCGACATTGCGATCAATTCATATTAAGATTTCGACCCCGGTCGTCGCGCTGGTTTTCGAGATAATCGCGAATAAACCCAATCGCTCCCAAAATTTTCAAAGTACCGCGAGTTTTCAGAGTGCTTCAGTACCATCTTCCGAACACAAAGTCGTCCGATCGTCGAAAACGACCACTGATCCTTGCGACTCGCGACATTGCGGTCAATTCATATTAAGGTTTCGACCCCGGCCCTCGCGCTGGTTTTCGAGATAATCGGGAATAACCACAATCGCTCCCTAAATTTTCAAAGTACCGCGAGTTTTCAGAGCGCTTCCGCACCATCTTCCGAACGCAAAGTCGTCCGAACGTCGAAAACGACCACTGATCCTTGCGTGTCGCGACATTGCGATCAATTCATATTAAGGTTTCGACCCCGGTCGTCGCGCTGATTTTCGAGATAATCGCGAATAACCCTAATCACTCCCAAAATTTTCAAAGTACCGCGAGGTTTCAGAGTGCTTCCGCACCATCTTCCGAACGCAAAGTCGTCCGAACGTCGAAAACGACCACTGATCCTTGCGTGTCGCGACATTGCGATCAATTCATATTAAAGTTTCGACCCCGGTCGTCGCGCTGATTTTCGAGATAATCGCGAATAACCCCAATCACTCCCAAAATTTTCAAAGTACCGCGAGCTTTCAGAGGCCTTCCGCACCATCGTCCGAACACAAAGTCGTCCGAACGTCGAAAACGACCACTGATCATTGCGTGTCGCGACATTGCGATCAATTCTTATTAAGGTTTCCACCCCGGTCGTCGCGCTAGTTTCAAAATAATCGCGAATAACCCCAATCGCTCCGAAAATTTTCAAAGTACCGCGAGTTTTCAGAGTGCTTCCGCTCCATCGTCCGAAAACAAAGTCGTCCGATCGTCGAAAAGGACCACTGATCCTTGCGACTCGCGACATTGCGATCAATTCATATTAAGGTTTCGACCCCGGCCCTCGCGCTGGTTTTCGAGATAATCGGGAATAACCCCAATCGCTCACTAAATTTTCAAAGTACCGCGAGTTTTCAGAGCGCTTCCGCACCATCTTCCAAACGCAAAGTCGTCCGAACGTCGAAAACGACCACTGATCCTTGCGTGTCGCGACATTGCGATCAATTCATATTAAGGTTTCGAACCCGGTCGTCGCGCTGATTTTCGAGATAATCGCGAATAACCCCAATCACTCCCAAAATTTTCAAAGTACCGCGAGCTTTCAGAGTCCTTCCGCACCATCGTTCGAACACAAAGTCGTCCGAACGTCCAAAACGACCACTGATCCTTGCGTGTCGCTACATTGCGATCAATTCATATTAAGGTTTCGACCCCAGTCGTCGCGCTGGTTTTCGAGGTAATCGCGAATGACCACAATCGCTCCCAAAATTTTCAAAGTACCCCAAGTTTTCAGAGTGCTTCCGCACCTTCTTCCGAACACAAAGTCGTCCGAACGTCGAAAACGATCACTGATCCTTGCATGTCGCGATATTGCGATCAATTCATATTAAGGTTTCGACCCCGGCACTCGCGCTGGTTTTCGAGATAATCGCGAATAACCCCAATCGCTCCCAAAATTTCCAAAGTACCGCGAGTTTTCAGAGTGCTTCCGCACCATCTTCCGAAAGCAAAGTCGTCCGAACGTCGAAAACGACCACTGATCCTTGCGACTCGCGACATTGCGATCAATTCATATTAAGGTTTCGACGCCGGCCCTCGCGCTGGTTTTCGTGATAATCGCGAATAAACCCAATCGCGCCGAAAATTTTCAAAGTACCGCGAGTTGTCAGAGTCCTTCCGCACCATCGTCCGAACACAAAGTCGTCCGATCGTTGAAAACGACCACTGATCCTTGGGAGTCGCGACATTGCGATCAATTCATATAAAGGTTTCGACCCCGGTCGTCGCGCTGGTTTTCGAGGTAATCGCGAATGACCACAATCGCTCCCAAAATTTTCAAAGTACCCCAAGTTTTCAGAGTGCTTCCGCACCATCTTCCGAACACAAAGTCGTCCGAACGTCGAAAACGACCATTGATCCTTGCATGTCGCGACATTGTGATCAATTCATATTAAGGTTTCGACCCCGGCCCTCGCGCTGGTTTTCGAGATAATCGCGAATAACCCCAATCGCACCCAAAATTTTCAAAGTACCGCGAGTTTTCAGAGTGCTTCCGCACCATCGTCCGAACACAAAGTCGTCCGAACGTCGAAAACGAGCACTGATCATTGCGTGTCGCGACATTGCGATCAATTCATATAAAGGTTTCGACCCCGGTCGTCGCGCTGGTTTTCGAGGTAATCGCGAATGACCACAATCGCTCCCAAAATTTTCAAAGTACCGCGAGTTGTCAGAGTCCTTCCGCACCATCGTCCGAACACAAAGTCGTCCGATTGTAGAAAACGACCACTGATCCTTGCGTGTCCCGACATTGCGATCAATTCATATTAAGATTTCGACCCCGGTCGTCGCGCTGGTTTAGAGATAATCGCAAATAACCCCAATCGGTCCGAAAAATTTTCAAAGTACCGCGAGTTTTCAGAGTCCTTCCGCACAATCTTCCGAACACAAAGTCGTCCGATCTTCGACAACGACCGCTGATCCTTGCGTGTCGCGACATTGCGATCAATTCATATTAAGGTTTCGACCCCGGCCCTCGCGCTGGTTTTCGAGATAATCGTGAATAACCCCAATCGCTTCCTAAATTTTCAAAGTACCGCGAGTTTTCAGAGTGCTTCCGCACCATCTTCCGAACGCAAAGTCGTCCGAACGTCGAAAACGACCACTGATCCTTGCGTGTCGCGACATTGCGATCAATTCATATTAAGGTTTCGACCCCGGTCGTCGCGCTGATTTTCGAGATAATCGCGAATAACCCCAATCACTCCCAAAATTTTCAAAGTACCGCGAGTTGTCATAGTCCATCCGCTCCATCGTCCGAACACAAAGTCGTCCGATCGTCGAGAACGACCACTGATCCTTGGGAGTCGCGACATTGCGATCAATTCATATAAAGTTTTCGACCCCGGTCGTCGCGCTGGTTTTCGAGGTAATCGCGAATGACCACAATCGCTCCCAAAATTTTCAAAGTACCGCGAGTTGTCAGAGTCCTTCCGCACCATCGTCCGAACACAAAGTCGTCCGATTGTAGGAAACGACCACTGATCCTTGCGTGTCGCGACATTGCGATCAATTCATATTAAGAATTCGACCCCGGTCGTCGCGCTGGTTTTCGATATATTCGCAAATAACCCCAATCGGTCCGAAAAATTTTGAAAGTACCGCGAGTTTTCAGAGTCCTTCCGCACAATCTTCCGAACGCAAAGTCGTCCGATCTTCGACAACGACCGCTGATCCTTGCATGTCGCGACATTGCGATCAATTCATATTAAAGTTTCGACCACGGCCCTCGCGCTGGTTTTCGAGATAATCGCGAATAAACCCAATCGCTCCCAAAATTTTCAAAGTACCGCGAGTTTTCAGAGTGCTTCAGTACCATCTTCCGAACACAAAGTCGTCCGATCGTCGAAAACGACCACTGATCCTTGCGACTCGCGACATTGCGATCAATTCATATTAAGGTTTCGACCCCGGCCCTCGCGCTGGTTTTCGAGATAATCGGGAATAACCACAATCGCTCCCTAAATTTTCAAAGTACCGCGAGTTTTCAGAGCGCTTCCGCACCATCTTCCGAACGCAAAGTCGTCCGAACGTCGAAAACGACCACTGATCCTTGCGTGTCGCGACATTGCGATCAATTCATATTAAAGTTTCGACCCCGGTCGTCGCGCTGATTTTCGAGATAATCGCGAATAACCCCAATCACTCCCAAAATTTTCAAAGTACCGCGAGCTTTCAGAGGCCTTCCGCACCATCGTCCGAACACAAAGTCGTCCGAACGTCGAAAACGACCACTGATCATTGCGTGTCGCGACATTGCGATCAATTCATATTAAGGTTTCGACCCCGGTCGTCGCGCTAGTTTCAAAATAATCGCGAATAACCCCAATCGCTCCGAAAATTTTCAAAGTACCGCGAGTTGTCAGAGTCCTTCCGCACCATCGTCCGAACACAAAGTCGTCCGAACGTCGAAAACGACCACTGATCCTTGCGTGTCGCTACATTGCGATCAATTCATATTAAGGTTTCGACCCCGGCCCTCGCGCTGGTTTTCGAGATAATCGCGAATAACCCCAAACGCTCCCAAAATTTTCAAAGTACCGCGAGTTTTCAGAGTGCTTCCGCTCCATCGTCCGAAAACAAAGTCGTCCGATCGTCGAAAACGACCACTGATCCTTGCGACTCGCGACATTGCGATCAATTCATATTAAGGTTTCGACCCCGGCCCTCGCGCTGATTTTCGAGATAATCGCGAATAACCCCAATCACTCCCAAAATTTTCAAAGTACCGCGAGCTTTCAGAGTCCTTCCGCACCATCGTCCGAACACAAAGTCGTCCGAACGTCCAAAACGACCACTGATCCTTGCGTGTCGCGACATTGCGATCAATTCATATTAAGGTTTCGACCCCAGTCGTCGCGCTGGTTTTCGAGGTAATCGCGAATGACCACAATCGCTCCCAAAATTTTCAAAGTACCCCAAGTTTTCAGAGTGCTTCCGCATCATCTTCCGAACACAAAGTCGTCCGAACGTCGAAAACGACCACTGATCCTTGCATGTCGCGACATTGCGATCAATTCATATTAAGGTTTCGACCCCGGTCGTCGCGCTGATTTTCGAGATAATCGCGAATAACCCCAATCACTCCCAAAATTTTCAAAGTACCGCGAGTTGTCAGAGTCCTTCCGCACCATCGTCCGAACACAAAGTCGTCCGATCGTCGAAAACGACCACTGATCCTTGGGAGTCGCGACATTGCGATCAATTCATATTAAGGTTTCGACACCCGTCGTCGCGCTGATTTTCGAGATAATCGCGAATAACCCCAATCACTCCCAAAATTTTCAAAGTACCGCGAGTTGTCAGAGTCCTTCCGCACCATCGTCCGAACACAAAGTCGTCCGATTGTAGAAAACGACCACTGATCCTTGCGTGTCCCGACATTGCGATCAATTCATATTAAGATTTCGACCCCGGTCGTCGCGCTGGTTTTCGAGATAATCGCAAATAACCCCAATCGGTCCGAAAAATTTTCAAAATACCGCGAGTTTTCAGAGTCCTTCCGCACCATCGTTCGAACACAAAGTCGTCCGAACGTCGAAAACGACCACTGATCCTTGCGACTCGCGACATTGCGATCAATTCATATTAAGGTTTCGACCCCGGCCCTCGCGCTGATTTTCGAGATAATCGCGAATAACCCCAATCACTCCCAAAATTTTCAAAGTACCGCGAGCTTTCAGAGTCCTTCCGCACCATCGTCCGAACACAAAGTCGTCCGAACGTCCAAAACGACCACTGATCCTTGCGTGTCGCGACATTGCGATCAATTCATATTAAGGTTTCGACCCCAGTCGTCGCGCTGGTTTTCGAGGTAATCGCGAATTACCACAATCGCTCCCAAAATTTTCAAAGTACCCCAAGTTTTCAGAGTGCTTCCGCACCATCTTCCGAACACAAAGTCGTCCGAACGTCGAAAACGACCACTGATCCTTGCATGTCGCGACATTGCGATCAATTCATATTAAGGTTTCGACCCCGGTCGTCGCGCTGATTTTCGAGATAATCGCGAATAACCCCAATCACTCCCAAAATTTTCAAAGTACCGCGAGTTGTCAGAGTCCTTCCGCACCATCGTCCGAACACAAAGTCGTCCGATCGTCGAAAACGACCAATGATCCTTGGGAGTCGCGACATTGCGATCAATTCATATTAAGGTTTCGACACCGGTCGTCGCGCTGATTTTCGAGATAATCGCGAATAACCCCAATCACTCCCAAAATTTTCAAAGTACCGCGAGTTGTCAGAGTCCTTCCGCACCATTGCCCGAACACAAAGTCGTCCGATTGTAGAAAACGACCACTGATCCTTGCGTGTCCCGACATTGCGATCAATTCATATTAAGATTTCGACCCCGGTCGTCGCGCTGGTTTTCGAGATAATCGCAAATAACCCCAATCGGTCCGAAAAATTTTCAAAATACCGCGAGTTTTCAGAGTCCTTCCGCACAATCTTCCGAACACAAAGTCGTCCGATCTTCGACAACGACCGCTGATCCTTGCGTGTCGCGACATTGCGATCAATTCATATTAAGGTTTCGACCCCGGCCCTCGCGCTGGTTTTCGAGATAATCGCGAATAACCCCAATCGCTTCCTAAATTTTCAAAGTACCGCGAGTTTTCAGAGTGCTTCCGCACCATCTTCCGAACGCAAAGTCGTCCGAACGTCGAAAACGACCACTGATCCTTGGGAGTCGCGACATTGCGATCAATTCATATAAAGGTTTCGACCCCGGTCGTCGCGCTGGTTTTCGAGGTAATCGCGAATGACCTCAATCACTCCCGAAATTTTCAAAGTACCGCGAGTTGTCAGAGTCCACCCGCTCCATCGTCCGAACACAAAGTCGTCCGATCGTCGAAAACGACCACTGATCCTTGGGAGTCGCGACATTGCGATCAATTCATATAAAGGTTTCGACCCCGGCCCTCGCGCTGGTTTTCGAGATAATCGCGAATAACCCCAATCGCTCCCAAAATTTTCAAAGTACCGCGAGCTTTCAGAGTACTTCCGCACCATCGTCCGAACACAAAGTCGTCCGAACGTCCAAAACGACCACTGATCCTTGCGTGTCGCGACATTGCGATCAATTCATATTAAGGTTTCGACCCCAGTCGTCGCGCTGGTTTTCGAGGTAATCGCGAATGACCACAATCGCTCCCAAAATTTTCAAAGTACCCCTAGTTTTCAGAGTGCTTCCGCACCATCTTCCGAACACAAAGTCGTCCGAACGTCGAAAACGATCACTGATCCTTGCATGTCGCGATATTGCGATCAATTCATATTAAGGTATCGACCCCGGCACTCGCGCTGGTTTTCAAGATAATCGCGAATAATCCCAATCGCTCCCAAAATTTTCAAAGTACCGCGAGTTTTCAGAGTGCTTCCGCTCCATCGTCCGAAAACAAAGTCGTCCGATCGTCGAAAACGACCACTGATCCTTGCGACTCGCGACATTGCGATCAATTCATATTAAGGTTTCGACCCCGGCCCTCGCGCTGATTTTCGAGATAATCGCGAATAACCCCAATCACTCCCAAAATTTTCATAGTACCGCGAGTTTTCAGAGTGCTTCCGCACCATCTTCCGAACACAAAGTCGTCCGAACGTCGAAAACGACCACTGATCCTTGCATGTCGCGACATTGCGATCAATTCATATTAAGGTTTCGACCCCAGTCGTCGCGCTGGTTTTCGAGGTAATCGCGAATGACCACAATCGCTCCCAAAATTTTCAAAGTACCGCGAGTTTTCAGAGTGCTTCCGCACCATCTTCCGAACGCAAAGTCGTCCGAACGTCGAAAACGACCACTGATCCTTGCGTGTCGCGACATTGCGATCAACTCATATTAAGGTATCGACACCGGTCGTCGCGCTTATTTTCGAGATAATCGCGAATAACCCCAATCACTCCCGAAATTTTCAAAGTACCGCGAGTTGTCAGAGTCCACCCGCTCCATCGTCCGAACACAAAGTCGTCCGATCGTCGAAAACGACCACTGATCCTTGGGAGTCGCGACATTGCGATCAATTCAAATTAAGGTTTCGACCCCAGTCGTCGCGCTGGTTTTCCAGGTAATCGCGAATGACCACAATCGCTCCCAAAATTTTCAAAGTACCCCAAGTTTTCAGAGTGCTTCCGCACCATCTTCCGAACACAAAGTCGTCCGAACGTCGAAAGCGATCACTGATCCTTGCATGTCGCGACATTGCGATCAATTCATATTAAGGTTTCGACCCCGGCACTCGCGCTGGTTTTCGGGATAATCGCGAATAACCACAATCGCTCCCAAAATTTTCAAAGTACCGCGAGTTTTCAGAGTGCTTCCGCTCCATCGTCCGAAAACAAAGTCGTCCGATCGTCGAAAACGACCACTGATCCTTGCGACTCGCGACATTGCGATCAATTCATATTAAGGTTTCGACCCCGGCCCTCGCGCTGGTTTTCGTGATAATCGCGAATAACCCCAATCGCTCCCTAAATTTTCAAAGTAACGCGAGTTTTCAGAGTGCTTCCGCACCATCTTCCGAATGCAAAGTTGTCCGAACGTCGAAAACGACCACTGATCCTTGCGTGTCGCGACATTGCGATCAATTCATATTAAGGTTTGGACCTCGGCCCTCGCGCTGGTTTTCGAGATAATCGCGAATAACCCTAATCGCTCCCAAAATTTTCATAGTACCGCGAGTTTTCAGAGTCCTTCCGCACCATCGGCGAACACAAAGTCGTCCGATCTTCGAAAACGACAACTGATCCTTGCGTGTCGCGACATTGCGATCAATTCCTTTTAAGGTTTCGACCCCGGCCCTCGCGCTGGTTTTCGTGATAATCGCGAATAACCCCAATCGCTCCCTAAATTTTCAAAGTACCGCGAGTTTTCAGAGTGCTTCCGCTCCATCGCCCGAAAACAAAGTCGTCCGATCGTCGAAAACGACCACTGATCCTTGGGAGTCGCGACATTGCGATCAATTCATATAAAGTTTTCGACCCCGGTCGTCGCGCTGGTTTTCGAGGTAATCGCGAATGACCACAATCGCTCCCAAAATTTTCAAACTACCGCGAGTTGTCAGAGTCCTTCCGCACCATCGTCCGAACACAAAGTCGTCCGATTGTAGGAAACGACCACTGATCCTTGCGTGTCGCGACATTGCGATCAATTCATATTAAGAATTCGACCCCGGTCGTCGCGCTGGTTTTCGATATAATCGCAAATAACCCCAAACGGTCCGAAAATTTTCAAAGTACCGCGAGTTTTCAGAGTCCTTCCGCACAATCTTCCGAACGCAAAGTCGTCCGATCTTCGACAACGACCGCTGATCCTTGCATGTCGCGACATTGCGATCAATTCATATTAAGGTTTCGACCCCGGCCCTCGCGCTGGTTTTCGAGATAATCGCGAATAAACCCAATCGCTCCCAAAATTTTCAAAGTACCGCGAGTTTTCAGAGTGCTTCAGCACCATCTTCCGAACACAAAGTCGTCCGATCGTCGAAAACGACCACTGATCCTTGCGTGCCCCGACATTGCGATCAATTCATATTAAGATTTCGACCCCGGTCGTCGCGCTGGTTTTCGAGATAATCGCAAATAACCCCAATCGGTCCGAAAAATTTTCAAAGTACCGCGAGTTGTCAGAGTCCTTCCGCACCATCGTCCGAACACAAAGTCGTCCGATCGTTGAAAACGACCACTGATCCTTGGGAGTCGCGACATTGCGATCAATTCATATAAAGGTTTCGACTCCGGCCCTCGCGCTGGTTTTCGAGATAATCGCGAATAACCCCAATCGCTCCCAAAATTTTCAAAGTACCGCGAGTTTTCAGAGTGCTTCCGCTCCATCGTCCGAAAACAAAGTCGTCCGATCGTCGAAAACGACCACTGATCCTTGCGACTCGCGACATTGCGATCAATTCATATTAAGTTTTCGACCCCGGCCCTCGCGCTGGTTTTCGAGATAATCGCGAATAACCCCAATCGTTCCCTAAATTTTCAAAGTACCGCGAGTTTTCAGACTGCTTCCGCACCATCGTCCGAACACAAAGTCGTCCGAACGTCGAAAACGACCACTGATCATTGCGTGTCGCGACATTGCGATCAATTCATATAAAGGTTTCGACCCCGGCCCTCGCGCTGGTTTTCGAGATAATCGCGAATAACCCCAATCCCTCCCAAAATTTTCAAAGTACCGCGAGTTTTCAGAGTGCTTCCGCTCCATCATCCGAAAACAAAGTCGTCCGATCGTCGAAAACGACCACTGATCCTTGCGACTCGCGACATTGCGATCAATTCATATTTAGTTTTCGACCCCGGCCCTCGCGCTGGTCTTCGAGATAATCGCGAATAACCCCAATCGTTCCCTAAATTTTCAAAGTACCGCGAGTTTTCAGAGTGCTTCCGCACCATCGTCCGAACACAAAGTCGTCCGAACGTCGAAAACGACCACTGATCATTGCGTGTCGCGACATTGCGATCAATTCATATAAAGGTTTCGACCCCGGCCCTCGCGCTGGTTTTCGAGATAATCGCGAATAACCCCAATCGCTCCCAAAATTTTCAAAGTACCGCGAGTTTTCAGAGTGCTTCAGCACCATCTTCCGAACACAAAGTCGTCCGATCTTCGAAAACGACAACTGATCCTTGCGTGTCGCGACATTGCGATCAATTCATATTAAGGTTTCGACCCCAGTCGTCGCGCTGGTTTTCGAGGTAATCGCGAATGACCACAATCGCTTCCTAAATTTTCAAAGTACCGCGAGTTTTCAGAGTGCTTCCGCACCATCTTCCGAACGCAAAGTCGTCCGAACGTCGAAAACGACCACTGATCCTTCGGAGTCGCGACATTGCGATCAATTCATATAAAGGTTTCGACCCCGGTCGTCGCGCTGGTTTTCGAGGTAATCGCGAATGACCTCAATCACTCCCGAAATTTTCAAAGTACCGCTAGTTGTCAGAGTCCACCCGCTCCATCGTCCGAACACAAAGTCTTCCGATCGTCGAAAACGACCACTGATCCTTGGGAGTCGCGACATTGCGATCAATTCATATAAAGGTTTCGACCCCGGCCCTCGCGCTGGTTTTCGAGATAATCGCGAATAACCCCAATCGCTCCCAAAATTTTCAAAGTACCGCGAGCTTTCAGAGTACTTCCGCACCATCGTCCGAACACAAAGTCGTCCGAACGTCCAAAACGACCACTGATCCTTGCGTGTCGCGACATTGCGATCAATTCATATTAAGGTTTCGACCCCAGTCGTCGCGCTGGTTTTCGAGGTAATCGCGAATGACCACAATCGCTCCCAAAATTTTCAAAGTACCCCAAGTTTTCAGAGTGCTTCCGCACCATCTTCCGAACACAAAGTCGTCCGAACGTCGAAAACGATCACTGATCCTTGCATGTCGCGATATTGCGATCAATTCATATTAAGGTATCGACCCCGGCACTCGCGCTGGTTTTCGAGATAATCGCGAATAACCCCAATCGCTCCCAAAATTTTCAAAGTACCGCGAGTTTTCAGAGTGCTTCCGCTCCATCGTCCGAAAACAAAGTCGTCCGATCGTCGAAAACGACCACTGATCCTTGCGACTCGCGACATTGCGATCAATTCATATTAAGGTTTCGACCCCGGCCCTCGCGCTGATTTTCGAGATAATCGCGAATAACCCCAATCACTCCCAAAATTTTCAAAGTACCGCGAGCTTTCAGAGTCCTTCCGCACCATCGTCCGAACACAAAGTCGTCCGAACGTCCAAAACGACCACTGATCCTTGCGTGTCGCGACATTGCGATCAATTCATATTAAGGTTTCGACCCCAGTCGTCGCGCTGGTTTTCGAGGTAATCGCGAATGACCACAATCGCTCCCAAAATTTTCAAAGTACCCCACGTTTTCAGAGTGCTTCCGCACCATCTTCCGAACACAAAGTCGTCCGAACGTCGAAAACGACCACTGATCCTTGCATGTCGCGACATTGCGATCAATTCATATTAAGGTTTCGACCCCAGTCGTCGCGCTGGTTTTCGAGGTAATCGCGAATGACCACAATCGCTCCCTAAATTTTCAAAGTACCGCGAGTTTTCAGAGTGCTTCCGCACCATCTTCCGAACGCAAAGTCGTCCGAACGTCGAAAACGACCACTGATCCTTGCGTGTCGCGACATTGCGATCAACTCATATTAAGGTATCGACACCGGTCGTCGCGCTTATTTTCGAGATAATCGCGAATAACCCCAATCACTCCCGAAATTTTCAAAGTACCGCGAGTTGTCAGAGTCCACCCGCTCCATCGTCCGAACACAAAGTCGTCCGATCGTCGAAAACGACCACTGATCCTTGGCAGTCGCGACATTGCGATCAATTCATATTAAGGTTTCGACCCCAGTCGTCGCGCTGGTTTTCCAGGTAATCGCGAATGACCACAATCGCTCCCAAAATTTTCAAAGTACCCCAAGTTTTCAGAGTGCATCCGCACCATCTTACGAACACAAAGTCGTCCGAACGTCGAAAACGACCACTGATCCTTGCATGTCGCGACATTGCGATCAATTCATATTAAGGTTTCGACCCCAGTCGTCGCGCTGGTTTTTGAGGTAATCGCGAATGACCACAATCGCTCCCAAAATTTTCAAAGTACCCCAAGTTTTCAGAGTGCTTCCGCACCATCTTCCGAACACAAAGTCGTCCGAACGTCGAAAGCGATCACTGATCCTTGCATGTCGCGACATTGCGATCAATTCATATTAAGGTTTCGACCCCGGCACTCGCGCTGGTTTTCGGGATAATCGCGAATAACCACAATCGCTCCCAAAATTTTCAAAGTACCGCGAGTTTTCAGAGTGCTTCCGCTCCATCGTCCGAAAACAAAGTCGTCCGATCGTCGAAAACGACCACTGATCCTTGCGACTCGCGACATTGCGATCAATTCATATTAAGGTTTCGACCCCGGCCCTCGCGCTGGTTTTCGTGATAATCGCGAATAACCCCAATCGCTCCCTAAATTTTCAAAGTAACGCGAGTTTTCAGAGTGCTTCCGCACCATCTTCCGAATGCAAAGTTGTCCGAACGTCGAAAACGACCACTGATCCTTGCGTGTCGCGACATTGCGATCAATTCATATTAAGGTTTGGACCTCGGCCCTCGCGCTGGTTTTCGAGATAATCGCGAATAACCCTAATCGCTCCCAAAATTTTCATAGTACCGCGAGTTTTCAGAGTGCTTCCGCTCCATCGTCCGAAAACAAAGTCGTCCGATCGTCGAAAACGACCACTGATCCTTGCGACTCGCGACATTGCGATCAATTCATATTAAGATTTCGACCCCGGTCGTCGCGCTGGTTTTCGAGATAATCGCAAATAACCCCAATCGGTCCGAAAAATTTTCAAAGTACCGCGAGTTTTCAGAGTCCTTCCGCACAATCTTCCGAACACAAAGTCGTCCGATCTTCGAAAACGACAACTGATCCTTGCGTGTCGCGACATTGCGATCAATTCATATTAAGGTTTCGACCCCAGTCGTCGCGCTGGTTTTCGAGGTAATCGCGAATGACCACAATCGCTCCCTAAATTTTCAAAGTACCGCGAGTTTTCAGAGTGCTTCAGTACCATCTTCCGAACACAAAGTCGTCCGATCGTCGAAAACGACCACTGATCCTTGCGACTCGCGACATTGCGATCAATTCATATTAAGGTATCGACCCCGGCACTCGCGCTGGTTTTCGAGATAATCGCGAATAACCCCAATCGCTCCCAAAATTTTCAAAGTACCGCGAGTTTTCAGAGTGCTTCCGCTCCATCGTCCGAAAACAAAGTCGTCCGATCGTCGAAAACGACCACTGATCCTTGCGACTCGCGACATTGCGATCAATTCATATTAAGGTTTCGACCCCGGCCCTCGCGCTGATTTTCGAGATAATCGCGAATAACCCCAATCACTCCCAAAATTTTCAAAGTACCGCGAGCTTTCAGAGTCCTTCCGCACCATCGTCCGAACACAAAGTCGTCCGAACGTCCAAAACGACTACTGATCCTTGCGTGTCGCGACATTGCGATCAATTCATATTAAGGTTTCGACCCCAGTCGTCGCGCTGGTTTTCGAGGTAATCGCGAATGACCACAATCGCTCCCAAAATTTTCAAAGTACCCCACGTTTTCAGAGTGCTTCCGCACCATCTTCCGAACACAAAGTCGTCCGAACGTCGAAAACGACCACTGATCCTTGCATGTCGCGACATTGCGATCAATTCATATTAAGGTTTCGACCCCAGTCGTCGCGCTGGTTTTCGAGGTAATCGCGAATGACCACAATCGCTCCCTAAATTTTCAAAGTACCGCGAGTTTTCAGAGTGCTTCCGCACCATCTTCCGAACGCAAAGTCGTCCGAACGTCGAAAACGACCACTGATCCTTGCGTGTCGCGACATTGCGATCAACTCATATTAAGGTATCGACACCGGTCGTCGCGCTTATTTTCGAGATAATCGCGAATAACCCCAATCACTCCCGAAATTTTCAAAGTACCGCGAGTTGTCAGAGTCCACCCGCTCCATCGTCCGAACACAAAGTCGTCCGATCGTCGAAAACGACCACTGATCCTTGGGAGTCGCGACATTGCGATCAATTCATATTAAGGTTTCGACCCCAGTCGTCGCGCTGGTTTTCCAGGTAATCGCGAATGACCACAATCGCTCCCAAAATTTTCAAAGTACCCCAAGTTTTCAGAGTGCATCCGCACCATCTTACGAACACAAAGTCGTCCGAACGTCGAAAACGACCACTGATCCTTGCATGTCGCGACATTGCGATCAATTCATATTAAGGTTTCGACCCCAGTCGTCGCGCTGGTTTTTGAGGTAATCGCGAATGACCACAATCGCTCCCAAAATTTTCAAAGTACCCCAAGTTTTCAGAGTGCTTCCGCACCATCTTCCGAACACAAAGTCGTCCGAACGTCGAAAGCGATCACTGATCCTTGCATGTCGCGACATTGCGATCAATTCATATTAAGGTTTCGACCCCGGCACTCGCGCTGGTTTTCGGGATAATCGCGAATAACCACAATCGCTCCCAAAATTTTCAAAGTACCGCGAGTTTTCAGAGTGCTTCCGCTCCATCGTCCGAAAACAAAGTCGTCCGATCGTCGAAAACGACCACTGATCCTTGCGACTCGCGACATTGCGATCAATTCATATTAAGGTTTCGTCCCCGGCCCTCGCGCTGGTTTTCGTGATAATCGCGAATA
Source organism: Andrena marginata (assembly GCA_963932335.1). Lineage (NCBI taxonomy): Eukaryota > Metazoa > Arthropoda > Insecta > Hymenoptera > Andrenidae > Andrena > Andrena marginata. The sequence continues at coordinate 231,430 of CAWVQI010000172.1, read as the reverse complement.
ACCCCAATCGCTCCCTAAATTTTCAAAGTAACGCGAGTTTTCAGAGTGCTTCCGCACCATCTTCCGAATGCAAAGTTGTCCGAACGTCGAAAACGACCACTGATCCTTGCGTGTCGCGACATTGCGATCAATTCATATTAAGGTTTGGACCTCAGCCCTCGCGCTGGTTTTCGAGATAATCGCGAATAACCCTAATCGCTCCCAAAATTTTCATAGTACCGCGAGTTTTCAGAGTCCTTCCGCACCATCGGCGAACACAAAGTCGTCCGATCTTCGAAAACGACAACTGATCCTTGCGTGTCGCGACATTGCGATCAATTCATTTTAAAGTTTCGACCCCGGTTGTCGCGCTGGTTTTTGAGGTAATCGCGAATATCCACAATCGCTCCCAATATTTTCAAAGTACCGCGAGTTGTCAGAGTCCTTCCGCACCATCGGCGAACACAAAGTCGTCCGATCTTCGAAAACGACAAATGACCCTTGCGTGTCGCGGCATTGCGATCAATTCATTTTAAGGTTTCGACCCCGGTTGTCGCGCTGGTTTTCGAGATAATCGCGAATAACCGCAATCGCTCCCAAAATTTTCAAAGTACCGCGAGTTTTCAGAGTCCTTCCGCACCATCGGCGAGCACAAAGTCGTCCGATCTTCGAAAACGACAACTGACCCTTGCGTGTCGCGGCATTGCGATCAATTCATTTTAAAGTTTCGACCCCGGTTGTCTCGCTGGTTTTCGAAGTAATCGCGAATATCCACAATCGCTCCCAATATTTTCAAAGTACCGCGAGTTGTCAGAGTCCTCCCGCACCTTCGTCCGAACACAAAGACGCCCGATCGTCGAAAACGACCACAGATCCTTGCGTGTTGCGACATTGCGATCAATTCATATTAAGGTTTCGACCCCGGTCGTCGCGCTGGTTTTCGAGATAATCGCGAATAACCGCAATCGCTCCCAAAATTTTCAAAGTACCGCGAGTTTTCAGAGTCATTCTGCACCATCGGCGAACACAAAGTCGTCCGATCTTCGAAAACGACAACTGATCCTTGCGTGTCGCGACATTGCGATCAATTCATTTTAAGGTTTCGACCCCGGTTGTCGCGCTGGTTTTCGAGATAATCGCGAATAACCGCAATCGCTCCCAAAATTTTCAAAGTACCGCGAGTTTTCAGAGTCCTTCCGCACCATCGTCCGAACACAAAGTCGTCCGATTGTAGAAAACGACCACTGATCCTTGCGTGTCGCGGCATTGCGATCAATTCATATTAAGGTTTCGACCACAGCCCTCGTGCTGGTTCTCGAGAAAATCGCGAATAACCCTAATCGCTCCCAAAATTTTCATAGTACCGCGAGTGTTCAGAGTCCTTCCGCACCATCGGCGAACACAAAGTCGTCCGATCTTCGAAAACGACAACTGACCCTTGCGTGTCGCGGCATTGCGATCAATTCATTTTAAAGTTTCGACCCCGGTTGACTCGCTGGTTTTCGAAGTAATCGCGAATATCCACAATCGCTCCCAATATTTTCAAAGTACCGCGAGTTGTCAGAGTCTTTCCGCACCTTCGTCCGAACACAAAGACGCCCGATCGTCGAAAACGACCACAGATCCTTGCGTGTTGCGACATTGCGATCAATTCATATTAAGGTTTCGACCCCGGTCGTCGCGCTGGTATTCGAGATAATCGCGAATAACCGCAATCGCTCCCAAAATTTTCAAAGTCCCGCGAGTTTTCAGAGTCCTTCCGCACCATCGGCGAACACAAAGTCGTCCGATCTTCGAAAACGACAACTGACCCTTGCGTGTCGCGGCATTGCGATAAATTCATTTTAAAGTTTCGACCCCGGTTGTCGCGCTGGTTTTTGAGGTAATCGCGAATATCCACAATCGCTCCCAATATTTTCAAAGTACCGCGAGTTGTCAGAGTCCTTCCGCACCTTCGTCCGAACACAAAGACGCCCGATCGTCGAAAACGACCACAGATCCTTGCGTGTTGCGACATTGCGATCAATTCATATTAAGGTTTCGACCCCGGTCGTCGCGCTGGTTTTCGAGATAATCGCGAATAACCGCAATCGCTCCCAAAATTTTCAAAGTCCCGCGAGTTTTCAGAGTCCTTCCGCACCATCGGCGAACACAAAGTCGTCCGATCTTCGAAAACGACAACTGACCCTTGCGTGTCGCGGCATTGCGATCAATTCATTTTAAAGTTTCGACCCCGGTTGTCTCGCTGGTTTTCGAAGTAATCGCGATTATCCACAATCGCTCCCAATATTTTCAAAGTACCGCGAGTTGTCAGAGTCCTTCCGCACCTTCGTCCGAACACAAAGACGCCCGATCGTCGAAAACGACCACAGATCCTTGCGTGTTGCGACATTGCGATCAATTCATATTAAGGTTTCGACCCCGGTCGTCGCGCTGGTTTTCGAGATAATCGCGAATAACCGCAATCGCTCCCAAAATTTTCAAAGTACCGCGAGTTTTCAGAGTCATTCTGCACCATCGGCGAACACAAAGTCGTCCGATTGTAGAAAACGACCACTGATCCTTGCGTGTCGCGGCATTGCGATCAATTCATATTAAGGTTTCGACCACAGCCCTCGTGCTGGTTCTCGAGAAAATCGCGAATAACCCTAATCGCTCCCAAAATTTTCATAGTACCGCGAGTGTTCAGAGTCCTTCCGCACCTTCGTCCGAACACAAAGACGCCCGATCGTCGAAAACGACCACAGATCCTTGCGTGTTGCGACATTGCGATAAATTCATATTAAGGTTTCGACCCCGGTCGTCGCGCTGGTTTTCGAGATAATCGCGAATAACCGCAATCGCTCCCAAAATTTTCAAAGTACCGCGAGTTTTCAGAGTCATTCTGCACCATCGGCGAACACAAAGTCGTCCGATCTTCGAAAACGACAACTGACCCTTGCGTGTCGCGGCATTGCGATCAATTCATATTAAGGTTTCGACCACAGCCCTCGTGCTGGTTCTCGAGAAAATCGCGAATAACCCTAATCGCTCCCAAAATTTTCATAGTACCGCGAGTGTTCAGAGTCCTTCCGCACCATCGGCGAACACAAAGTCGTCCGATCTTCGAAAACGACAACTGACCCTTGCGTGTCGCGGCATTGCGATCAATTCATTTTAAAGTTTCGACCCCGGTTGACTCGCTGGTTTTCGAAGTAATCGCGAATATCCACAATCGCTCCCAATATTTTCAAAGTACCGCGAGTTGTCAGAGTCCTTCCGCACCATCGGCGAACACAAAGTCGTCCGATCTTCGAAAACGACAAATGACCCTTGCGTGTCGCGGCATTGCGATCAATTCATTTTAAGGTTTCGACCCCGGTTGTCGCGCTGGTTTTCGAGATAATCGCGAATAACCGCAATCGCTCCCAAAATTTTCAAAGTACCGCGAGTTTTCAGAGTCCTTCCGCACCATCGGCGAGCACAAAGTCGTCCGATCTTCGAAAACGACAACTGACCCTTGCGTGTCGCGGCATTGCGATCAATTCATTTTAAAGTTTCGACCCCGGTTGTCTCGCTGGTTTTCGAAGTAATCGCGAATATCCACAATCGCTCCCAATATTTTCAAAGTACCGCGAGTTGTCAGAGTCCTCCCGCACCTTCGTCCGAACACAAAGACGCCCGATCGTCGAAAACGACCACAGATCCTTGCGTGTTGCGACATTGCGATCAATTCATATTAAGGTTTCGACCCCGGTCGTCGCGCTGGTTTTCGAGATAATCGCGAATAACCGCAATCGCTCCCAAAATTTTCAAAGTACCGCGAGTTTTCAGAGTCATTCTGCACCATCGGCGAACACAAAGTCGTCCGATCTTCGAAAACGACAACTGATCCTTGCGTGTCGCGACATTGCGATCAATTCATTTTAAGGTTTCGACCCCGGTTGTCGCGCTGGTTTTCGAGATAATCGCGAATAACCGCAATCGCTCCCAAAATTTTCAAAGTACCGCGAGTTTTCAGAGTCCTTCCGCACCATCGTCCGAACACAAAGTCGTCCGATTGTAGAAAACGACCACTGATCCTTGCGTGTCGCGGCATTGCGATCAATTCATATTAAGGTTTCGACCACAGCCCTCGTGCTGGTTCTCGAGAAAATCGCGAATAACCCTAATCGCTCCCAAAATTTTCATAGTACCGCGAGTGTTCAGAGTCCTTCCGCACCATCGGCGAACACAAAGTCGTCCGATCTTCGAAAACGACAACTGACCCTTGCGTGTCGCGGCATTGCGATCAATTCATTTTAAAGTTTCGACCCCGGTTGACTCGCTGGTTTTCGAAGTAATCGCGAATATCCACAATCGCTCCCAATATTTTCAAAGTACCGCGAGTTGTCAGAGTCTTTCCGCACCTTCGTCCGAACACAAAGACGCCCGATCGTCGAAAACGACCACAGATCCTTGCGTGTTGCGACATTGCGATCAATTCATATTAAGGTTTCGACCCCGGTCGTCGCGCTGGTATTCGAGATAATCGCGAATAACCGCAATCGCTCCCAAAATTTTCAAAGTCCCGCGAGTTTTCAGAGTCCTTCCGCACCATCGGCGAACACAAAGTCGTCCGATCTTCGAAAACGACAACTGACCCTTGCGTGTCGCGGCATTGCGATAAATTCATTTTAAAGTTTCGACCCCGGTTGTCGCGCTGGTTTTTGAGGTAATCGCGAATATCCACAATCGCTCCCAATATTTTCAAAGTACCGCGAGTTGTCAGAGTCCTTCCGCACCTTCGTCCGAACACAAAGACGCCCGATCGTCGAAAACGACCACAGATCCTTGCGTGTTGCGACATTGCGATCAATTCATATTAAGGTTTCGACCCCGGTCGTCGCGCTGGTTTTCGAGATAATCGCGAATAACCGCAATCGCTCCCAAAATTTTCAAAGTACCGCGAGTTTTCAGAGTCATTCTGCACCATCGGCGAACACAAAGTCGTCCGATCTTCGAAAACGACAACTGACCCTTGCGTGTCGCGGCATTGCGATCAATTCATTTTAAAGTTTCGACCCCGGTTGTCGCGCTGGTTTTTGAGGTAATCGCGAATATCCACAATCGCTCCCAATATTTTCAAAGTACCGCCAGTTGTCAGAGTCCTTCCGCACCATCGGCGAGCACAAAGTCGTCCGATCTTCGAAAACGACAACTGACCCTTGCGTGTCGCGGCATTGCGATCAATTCATTTTAAAGTTTCGACCCCGGTTGTCTCGCTGGTTTTCGAAGTAATCGCGATTATCCACAATCGCTCCCAATATTTTCAAAGTACCGCGAGTTGTCAGAGTCCTTCCGCACCTTCGTCCGAACACAAAGACGCCCGATCGTCGAAAACGACCACAGATCCTTGCGTGTTGCGACATTGCGATCAATTCATATTAAGGTTTCGACCCCGGTCGTCGCGCTGGTTTTCGAGATAATCGCGAATAACCGCAATCGCTCCCAAAATTTTCAAAGTACCGCGAGTTTTCAGAGTCATTCTGCACCATCGGCGAACACAAAGTCGTCCGATTGAAGAAAACGACCACTGATCCTTGCGTGTCGCGGCATTGCGATCAATTCATATTAAGGTTTCGACCACAGCCCTCGTGCTGGTTCTCGAGAAAATCGCGAATAACCCTAATCGCTCCCAAAATTTTCATAGTACCGCGAGTGTTCAGAGTCCTTCCGCACCTTCGTCCGAACACAAAGACGCCCGATCGTCGAAAACGACCACAGATCCTTGCGTGTTGCGACATTGCGATCAATTCATATTAAGGTTTCGACCCCGGTCGTCGCGCTGGTTTTCGAGATAATCGCGAATAACCGCAATCGCTCCCAAAATTTTCAAAGTACCGCGAGTTTTCAGAGTCATTCTGCACCATCGGCGAACACAAAGTCGTCCGATTGTAGAAAACGACCACTGATCCTTGCGTGTCGCGGCATTGCGATCAATTCATATTAAGGTTTCGACCACAGCCCTCGTGCTGGTTCTCGAGAAAATCGCGAATAACCCTAATCGCTCCCAAAATTTTCATAGTACCGCGAGTGTTCAGAGTCCTTCCGCACCATCGGCGAACACAAAGTCGTCCGATCTTCGAAAACGACAACTGACCCTTGCGTGTCGCGGCATTGCGATCAATTCATTTTAAAGTTTCGACCCCGGTTGACTCGCTGGTTTTCGAAGTAATCGCGAATATCCACAATCGCTCCCAATATTTTCAAAGTACCGCGAGTTGTCAGAGTCCTTCCGCACCATCGGCGAACACAAAGTCGTCCGATCTTCGAAAACGACAAATGACCCTTGCGTGTCGCGGCATTGCGATCAATTCATTTTAAGGTTTCGACCCCGGTTGTCGCGCTGGTTTTCGAGATAATCGCGAATAACCGCAATCGCTCCCAAAATTTTCAAAGTACCGCGAGTTTTCAGAGTCCTTCCGCACCATCGGCGAGCACAAAGTCGTCCGATCTTCGAAAACGACAACTGACCCTTGCGTGTCGCGGCATTGCGATCAATTCATTTTAAAGTTTCGACCCCGGTTGTCTCGCTGGTTTTCGAAGTAATCGCGAATATCCACAATCGCTCCCAATATTTTCAAAGTACCGCGAGTTTTCAGAGTCCTTCCGCACCTTCGTCCGAACACAAAGACGCCCTATCGTCGAAAACGACCACAGATCCTTGCGTGTTGCGACATTGCGACCAATTCATATTAAGGTTTCGACCACGGCCCTCGCGCTGGTTATCGAGAAAATCGCGAATAACCCTAATCGCTCCCAAAATTTTCAAAGTCCCGCGAGTTTTCAGAGCCCTTCCGCACCATCGTCCGAACACAAAGTCGTCCGATTGTAGAAAACGACCACTGATCCTTGCGTGTCGCGGCATTGCGATCAATTCATATTAAGGTTTCGACCACGGCCCTCGTGCTGGTTCTCGAGAAAATCGCGAATAATCCTAATCGCTCCCAAAATTTTCATAGTACCGCGAGTGTTCAGAGTCCTTCCGCACCATCGGCGAACAAAAAGTCGTCCGATCTTCGAAAACGACAACTGACCCTTGCGTGTTGCGGCATTGCGATCAATTCATTTTAAAGTTTCGACCCCGGTGGTCTCGCTGGTTTTCAAAGTAATCGCGAATATCCACAATCGCTCCCAATATTTTCAAAGTACCGCGAGTTTTCAGAGTCATTCCGCACCATCGGTGAACACAAAGTCGTCCGATCTTCGAAAACGACCACTGATCCTTGCGTGTGCGACATTGCGATCAATTCATATTAAGGTTTCGACCAGGGCCCTCGCGCTGGTTTTCGAGATAATCGCGAATAACCCAAATCGCTCCCAAAATTTTCAAAGTACCGCGAGTTTTCAGAGTCCTTCCGCACCATCGTCCGAACACAAAGTCGTCCGATTGTAGAAAACGACCACTGATCCTTGCGTGTCGCGGCATTGCGATCAATTCATATTAAGGTTTCGACCACGGCCCTCGCGCTGGTTATCGAGAAAATCGCGAATAACCCTAATCGCTCCCAAAATTTTCAAAGTCCCGCGAGTTTTCAGAGCCCTTCCGCACCATCGTCCGAACACAAAGTCGTCCGATTGTAGAAAACGACCACTGATCCTTGCGTGTCGCGGCATTGCGATCAATTCATATTAAGGTTTCGACCACGGCCCTCGTGCTGGTTCTCGAGAAAATCGCGAATAACCCTAATCGCTCCCAAAATTTTCATAGTACCGCGAGTGTTCAGAGTCCTTCCGCACCATCGGCGAACACAAAGTCGTCCGATCTTCGAAAACGACAACTGACCCTTGCGTGTCGCGGCATTGCGATCAATTCATATTAAGGTTTCGACCACGGCCCTCGCGCTGGTTATCGAGAAAATCGCGAATAACCCTAATCGCTCCCAAAATTTTCAAAGTCCCGCGAGTTTTCAGAGCCCTTCCGCACCATCGTCCGAACACAAAGTCGTCCGATTGTAGAAAACGACCACTGATCCTTGCGTGTCGCGGCATTGCGATCAATTCATATTAAGGTTTCGACCCCGGTCGTCGCGCTGGTATTCGAGATAATCACGAATAACCGCAATCGCTCCCAAAATTTTCAAAGTCCCGCGAGTTTTCAGAGTCCTTCCGCACCATCGGCGAACACAAAGTCGTCCGATCTTCGAAAACGACAACTGACCCTTGCGTGTCGCGGCATTGCGATCAATTCATTTTAAAGTTTCGACCCCGGTTGTCGCGCTGGTTTTTGAGGTAATCGCGAATATCCACAATCGCTCCCAATATTTTCAAAGTACCGCGAGTTGTCAGAGTCCTTCCGCACCTTCGTCCGAACACAAAGACGCCCTATCGTCGAAAACGACCACAGATCCTTGCGTGTTGCGACATTGCGATCAATTCATATTAAGGTTTCGACCACGGCCCTCGCGCTGGTTATCGAGAAAATCGCGAATAACCCTAATAGCTCCCAAAATTTTCAAAGTCCCGCGAGTTTTCAGAGCCCTTCCGCACCATCGTCCGAACACAAAGTCGTCCGATTGTAGAAAACGACCACTGATCCTTGCGTGTCGCGGCATTGCGATCAATTCATATTAAGGTTTCGACCACGGCCCTCGTGCTGGTTCTCGAGAAAATCGCGAATAATCCTAATCGCTCCCAAAATTTTCATAGTACCGCGAGTGTTCAGAGTCCTTCCGCACCATCGGCGAACAAAAAGTCGTCCGATCTTCGAAAACGACAACTGACCCTTGCGTGTTGCGGCATTGCGATCAATTCATTTTAAAGTTTCGACCCCGGTGGTCTCGCTGGTTTTCAAAGTAATCGCGAATATCCACAATCGCTCCCAATATTTTCAAAGTACCGCGAGTTTTCAGAGTCCTTCCGCACCATCGTCCGAACACAAAGTCGTCCGATTGTAGAAAACGACCACTGATCCTTGCGTGTTGCGACATTGCGATCAATTCATATTAAGGTTTCGACCCCGGTCGTCGCGCTGGTATTCGAGATAATCGCGAATAACCGCAATCGCTCCCAAAATTTTCAAAGTCCCGCGAGTTTTCAGAGTCCTTCCGCACCATCGGCGAACACAAAGTCGTCCGATCTTCGAAAACGACAACTGACCCTTGCGTGTCGCGGCATTGCGATAAATTCATTTTAAAGTTTCGACCCCGGTTGTCGCGCTGGTTTTTGAGGTAATCGCGAATATCCACAATCGCTCCCAATATTTTCAAAGTACCGCGAGTTGTCAGAGTCCTTCCGCACCTTCGTCCGAACACAAAGACGCCCGATCGTCGAAAACGACCACAGATCCTTGCGTGTTGCGACATTGCGATCAATTCATATTAAGGTTTCGACCCCGGTCGTCGCGCTGGTTTTCGAGATAATCGCGAATAACCGCAATCGCTCCCAAAATTTTCAAAGTACCGCGAGTTTTCAGAGTCATTCTGCACCATCGGCGAACACAAAGTCGTCCGATCTTCGAAAACGACAACTGACCCTTGCGTGTCGCGGCATTGCGATCAATTCATTTTAAAGTTTCGACCCCGGTTGTCGCGCTGGTTTTTGAGGTAATCGCGAATATCCACAATCGCTCCCAATATTTTCAAAGTACCGCCAGTTGTCAGAGTCCTTCCGCACCATCGGCGAGCACAAAGTCGTCCGATCTTCGAAAACGACAACTGACCCTTGCGTGTCGCGGCATTGCGATCAATTCATTTTAAAGTTTCGACCCCGGTTGTCTCGCTGGTTTTCGAAGTAATCGCGATTATCCACAATCGCTCCCAATATTTTCAAAGTACCGCGAGTTGTCAGAGTCCTTCCGCACCTTCGTCCGAACACAAAGACGCCCGATCGTCGAAAACGACCACAGATCCTTGCGTGTTGCGACATTGCGATCAATTCATATTAAGGTTTCGACCCCGGTCGTCGCGCTGGTTTTCGAGATAATCGCGAATAACCGCAATCGCTCCCAAAATTTTCAAAGTACCGCGAGTTTTCAGAGTCATTCTGCACCATCGGCGAACACAAAGTCGTCCGATTGAAGAAAACGACCACTGATCCTTGCGTGTCGCGGCATTGCGATCAATTCATATTAAGGTTTCGACCACAGCCCTCGTGCTGGTTCTCGAGAAAATCGCGAATAACCCTAATCGCTCCCAAAATTTTCATAGTACCGCGAGTGTTCAGAGTCCTTCCGCACCTTCGTCCGAACACAAAGACGCCCGATCGTCGAAAACGACCACAGATCCTTGCGTGTTGCGACATTGCGATCAATTCATATTAAGGTTTCGACCCCGGTCGTCGCGCTGGTTTTCGAGATAATCGCGAATAACCGCAATCGCTCCCAAAATTTTCAAAGTACCGCGAGTTTTCAGAGTCATTCTGCACCATCGGCGAACACAAAGTCGTCCGATTGTAGAAAACGACCACTGATCCTTGCGTGTCGCGGCATTGCGATCAATTCATATTAAGGTTTCGACCACAGCCCTCGTGCTGGTTCTCGAGAAAATCGCGAATAACCCTAATCGCTCCCAAAATTTTCATAGTACCGCGAGTGTTCAGAGTCCTTCCGCACCATCGGCGAACACAAAGTCGTCCGATCTTCGAAAACGACAACTGACCCTTGCGTGTCGCGGCATTGCGATCAATTCATTTTAAAGTTTCGACCCCGGTTGACTCGCTGGTTTTCGAAGTAATCGCGAATATCCACAATCGCTCCCAATATTTTCAAAGTACCGCGAGTTGTCAGAGTCCTTCCGCACCATCGGCGAACACAAAGTCGTCCGATCTTCGAAAACGACAAATGACCCTTGCGTGTCGCGGCATTGCGATCAATTCATTTTAAGGTTTCGACCCCGGTTGTCGCGCTGGTTTTCGAGATAATCGCGAATAACCGCAATCGCTCCCAAAATTTTCAAAGTACCGCGAGTTTTCAGAGTCCTTCCGCACCATCGGCGAGCACAAAGTCGTCCGATCTTCGAAAACGACAACTGACCCTTGCGTGTCGCGGCATTGCGATCAATTCATTTTAAAGTTTCGACCCCGGTTGTCTCGCTGGTTTTCGAAGTAATCGCGAATATCCACAATCGCTCCCAATATTTTCAAAGTACCGCGAGTTTTCAGAGTCCTTCCGCACCTTCGTCCGAACACAAAGACGCCCTATCGTCGAAAACGACCACAGATCCTTGCGTGTTGCGACATTGCGACCAATTCATATTAAGGTTTCGACCACGGCCCTCGCGCTGGTTATCGAGAAAATCGCGAATAACCCTAATCGCTCCCAAAATTTTCAAAGTCCCGCGAGTTTTCAGAGCCCTTCCGCACCATCGTCCGAACACAAAGTCGTCCGATTGTAGAAAACGACCACTGATCCTTGCGTGTCGCGGCATTGCGATCAATTCATATTAAGGTTTCGACCACGGCCCTCGTGCTGGTTCTCGAGAAAATCGCGAATAATCCTAATCGCTCCCAAAATTTTCATAGTACCGCGAGTGTTCAGAGTCCTTCCGCACCATCGGCGAACAAAAAGTCGTCCGATCTTCGAAAACGACAACTGACCCTTGCGTGTTGCGGCATTGCGATCAATTCATTTTAAAGTTTCGACCCCGGTGGTCTCGCTGGTTTTCAAAGTAATCGCGAATATCCACAATCGCTCCCAATATTTTCAAAGTACCGCGAGTTTTCAGAGTCATTCCGCACCATCGGTGAACACAAAGTCGTCCGATCTTCGAAAACGACCACTGATCCTTGCGTGTGCGACATTGCGATCAATTCATATTAAGGTTTCGACCAGGGCCCTCGCGCTGGTTTTCGAGATAATCGCGAATAACCCAAATCGCTCCCAAAATTTTCAAAGTACCGCGAGTTTTCAGAGTCCTTCCGCACCATCGTCCGAACACAAAGTCGTCCGATTGTAGAAAACGACCACTGATCCTTGCGTGTCGCGGCATTGCGATCAATTCATATTAAGGTTTCGACCACGGCCCTCGCGCTGGTTATCGAGAAAATCGCGAATAACCCTAATCGCTCCCAAAATTTTCAAAGTCCCGCGAGTTTTCAGAGCCCTTCCGCACCATCGTCCGAACACAAAGTCGTCCGATTGTAGAAAACGACCACTGATCCTTGCGTGTCGCGGCATTGCGATCAATTCATATTAAGGTTTCGACCACGGCCCTCGTGCTGGTTCTCGAGAAAATCGCGAATAACCCTAATCGCTCCCAAAATTTTCATAGTACCGCGAGTGTTCAGAGTCCTTCCGCACCATCGGCGAACACAAAGTCGTCCGATCTTCGAAAACGACAACTGACCCTTGCGTGTCGCGGCATTGCGATCAATTCATATTAAGGTTTCGACCACGGCCCTCGCGCTGGTTATCGAGAAAATCGCGAATAACCCTAATCGCTCCCAAAATTTTCAAAGTCCCGCGAGTTTTCAGAGCCCTTCCGCACCATCGTCCGAACACAAAGTCGTCCGATTGTAGAAAACGACCACTGATCCTTGCGTGTCGCGGCATTGCGATCAATTCATATTAAGGTTTCGACCCCGGTCGTCGCGCTGGTATTCGAGATAATCACGAATAACCGCAATCGCTCCCAAAATTTTCAAAGTCCCGCGAGTTTTCAGAGTCCTTCCGCACCATCGGCGAACACAAAGTCGTCCGATCTTCGAAAACGACAACTGACCCTTGCGTGTCGCGGCATTGCGATCAATTCATTTTAAAGTTTCGACCCCGGTTGTCGCGCTGGTTTTTGAGGTAATCGCGAATATCCACAATCGCTCCCAATATTTTCAAAGTACCGCGAGTTGTCAGAGTCCTTCCGCACCTTCGTCCGAACACAAAGACGCCCTATCGTCGAAAACGACCACAGATCCTTGCGTGTTGCGACATTGCGATCAATTCATATTAAGGTTTCGACCACGGCCCTCGCGCTGGTTATCGAGAAAATCGCGAATAACCCTAATAGCTCCCAAAATTTTCAAAGTCCCGCGAGTTTTCAGAGCCCTTCCGCACCATCGTCCGAACACAAAGTCGTCCGATTGTAGAAAACGACCACTGATCCTTGCGTGTCGCGGCATTGCGATCAATTCATATTAAGGTTTCGACCACGGCCCTCGTGCTGGTTCTCGAGAAAATCGCGAATAATCCTAATCGCTCCCAAAATTTTCATAGTACCGCGAGTGTTCAGAGTCCTTCCGCACCATCGGCGAACAAAAAGTCGTCCGATCTTCGAAAACGACAACTGACCCTTGCGTGTTGCGGCATTGCGATCAATTCATTTTAAAGTTTCGACCCCGGTGGTCTCGCTGGTTTTCAAAGTAATCGCGAATATCCACAATCGCTCCCAATATTTTCAAAGTACCGCGAGTTTTCAGAGTCCTTCCGCACCATCGTCCGAACACAAAGTCGTCCGATTGTAGAAAACGACCACTGATCCTTGCGTGTCGCGGCATTGCGATCAATTCATATTAAGGTTTCGACCACGGCCCTCGCGCTGGTTATCGAGAAAATCGCGAATAACCCTAATCGCTCCCAAAATTTTCAAAGTCCCGCGAGTTTTCAGAGCCCTTCCGCACCATCGTCCGAACACAAAGACGCCCGATCGTCGAAAACGACCACAGATCCTTGCGTGTTGCGACATTGCGATCAATTCATATTAAGGTTTCGACCCCGGTCGTCGCGCTGGTTTTCGAGATAATCGCGAATAACCGCAATCGCTCCCAAAATTTTCAAAGTACCGCGAGTTTTCAGAGTCATTCCGCACCATCGGTGAACACAAAGTCGTCCGATCTTCGAAAACGACCACTGATCCTTGCGTGTGCGACATTGCGATCAATTCATATTAAGGTTTCGACCAGGGCCCTCGCGCTGGTTTTCGAGATAATCGCGAATAACCCAAATCGCTCCCAAAATTTTCAAAGTACCGCGAGTTTTCAGAGTCCTTCCGCACCATCGTCCGAACACAAAGTCGTCCGATTGTAGAAAACGACCACTGATCCTTGCGTGTCGCGGCATTGCGATCAATTCATATTAAGTTTTCGACCACGGCCCTCGCGCTGGTTATCGAGAAAATCGCGAATAACCCTAATCGCTCCCAAAATTTTCAAAGTCCCGCGAGTTTTCAGAGCCCTTCCGCACCATCGTCCGAACACAAAGACGCCCGATCGTCGAAAACGACCACAGATCCTTGCGTGTTGCGACATTGCGATCAATTCATATTAAGGTTTCGACCCCGGTCGTCGCGCTGGTTTTCGAGATAATCGCGAATAACCGCAATCGCTCCCAAAATTTTCAAAGTACCGCGAGTTTTCAGAGTCATTCCGCACCATCGGTGAACACAAAGTCGTCCGATCTTCGAAAGCGACCACTGATCCTTGCGTGTGCGACATTGCGATCAATTCATATTAAGGTTTCGACCAGGGCCCTCGCGCTGGTTTTCGAGATAATCGCGAATAACCCAAATCGCTCCCAAAATTTTCAAAGTACCGCGAGTTTTCAGAGTCCTTCCGCACCATCGTCCGAACACAAAGTCGTCCGATTGTAGAAAACGACCACTGATCCTTGCGTGTCGCGGCATTGCGATCAATTCATATTAAGGTTTCGACCACGGTTGACTCGCTGGTTTTCGAAGTAATCGCGAATATCCACAATCGCTCCCAATATTTTCAAAGTACCGCGAGTTTTCAGAGTCCTTCCGCACCATCGGCGAACACAAAGTCGTCCGATCTTCGAAAACGACCACTGATCCTTGCGTGTGCGACATTGCGATCAATTCATATTAAGGTTTCGACCAGGGCCCTCGCGCTGGTTTTCGAGATAATCGCGAATAACCCAAATCGCTCCCAAAATTTTCAAAGTACCGCGAGTTTTCAGAGTCCTTCCGCACCATCGGCGAACACAAAGTCGTCCGATCTTCGAAAACGACCACTGATCCTTGCGTGTGCGACATTGCGATCAATTCATATTAAGGTTTCAACCAGGGCCCTCGCGCTGGTTTTCGAGATAATCGCGAATAACCCAAATCGCTCCCAAAATTTTCAAAGTACCGCGAGTTTTCAGAGTCCTTCCGCACCATCGGCGAACACAAAGTCGTCCGATCTTCGAAAACGACAACTGACCCTTGCGTGTCGCGGCATTGCGATCAATTCATTTTAAAGTTTCGACCCCGGTTGTTGCGCTGGTTTTCGAGGTAATCGCGAATATCCACAATCGCTCCCAATATTTTCAAAGTACCGCGAGTTTTCAGAGCCCTTCCGCACCATCGTCCGAACACAAAGTCGTCCGATTGTAGAAGACGACCACTGATCCTTGCGTGTCGCGGCATTGCGATCAATTCATATTAAGGTTTCGACCACGGCCCTCGTGCTGGTTCTCGAGAAAATCGCGAATAACCCTAATCGCTCCCAAAATTTTCATAGTACCGCGAGTGTTCAGAGTCCTTCCGCACCATCGGCGAACACAAAGTCGTCCGATCTTCGAAAACGACAACTGACCCTTGCGTGTCGCGGCATTGCGATCAATTCATTTTAAAGTTTCGACCCCGGTTGACTCGCTGGTTTTCGAAGTAATCGCGAATATCCACAATCGCTCCCAATATTTTCAAAGTACCGCGAGTTGTCAGAGTCTTTCCGCACCTTCGTCCGAACACAAAGACGCCCGATCGTCGAAAACGACCACAGATCCTTGCCTGTTGCGACATTGCGATCAATTCATATTAAGGTTTCGACCCCGGTCGTCGCGCTGGTATTCGAGATAATCGCGAATAACCGCAATCGCTCCCAAAATTTTCAAAGTCCCGCGAGTTTTCAGAGTCCTTCCGCACCATCGGCTAACACAAAGTCGTCCGATCTTCGAAAACGACAACTGACCCTTGCGTTTCGCGGCATTGCGATCAATTCATTTTAAAGTTTCGACCCCGGTTGTCGCGCTGGTTTTTGAGGTAATCGCGAATATCCACAATCGCTCCCAATATTTTCAAAGTACCGCGAGTTGTCATAGTCCTTCCGCACCTTCGTCAGAACATAAAGACGCCCTATCGTCGAAAACGACCACAGATCCTTGCGTGTTGCGACATTGCGATCAATTCATATTAAGGTTTCGACCCCGGTCGTCGCGCTGGTTTTCGAGATAATCGCGAATAACCGCAATCGCTCCCAAAATTTTCAAAGTACCGCGAGTTTTCAGAGTCCTTCTGCACCATCGGCGAACACAAAATCGTCCGATCTTCGAAAACGACAACTGATCCTTGCGTGTCGCGACATTGCGATCAATTCATATTAAGGTTTCGACCCCGGTCGTCGCGTTGGTTTTCGAGATAATCGCGAATATCCACAATCGCTCCCAATATTTTCAAAGTACCGCGAGTTGTCAGAGTCCTTCCGCACCTTCGTCCGAACACAAATACGCCCGATCGTCGAAAACGAACACAGATCCTTGCGTGTTGCGACATTGCGATCAATTGATATTAAGGTTTCGACCCCGGTCGTCGCGCTGGTTTTCGAGATAATCGCGAATAACCCAAATCGCTCCCAAAATTTTCTAAGTACCGCGAGTTTTCAGAGTCCTTCCGCACCATCGTCCGAACACAAAGTCGCCCGATCGTCGAAAACGACCACTGATCCTTGCGTGTTGCGACATTGCGATCAATTCATATTAAGGTTTCGACCACGGTCGTCGCGCTGGTTTTCGAGATAATCGCGAATAACCCTAATCGCTCCCAAAATTTTCAAAGTACCGCGAGTTTTCAGAGTCCTTCCGCACCATCGGCGAGCACAAAGTCGTCCGATCTTCGAAAACGACAACTGACCCTTGCGTGTTGCGGCATTGCGATCAATTCATTTTAAAGTTTCGACCCCGGTGGTCTCGCTGGTTTTCAAAGTAATCGCGAATATCCACAATCGCTCCCAATATTTTCAAAGTACCGCGAGTTTTCAGAGTCCTTCCGCACCATCGTCCGAACACAAAGTCGTCCGATTGTAGAAAACGACCACTGATCCTTGCGTGTCGCGGCATTGCGATCAATTCATATTAAGTTTTCGACCACGGCCCTCGCGCTGGTTATCGAGAAAATCGCGAATAACCCTAATCGCTCCCAAAATTTTCAAAGTCCCGCGAGTTTTCAGAGCCCTTCCGCACCATCGTCCGAACACAAAGACGCCCGATCGTCGAAAACGACCACAGATCCTTGCGTGTTGCGACATTGCGATCAATTCATATTAAGGTTTCGACCCCGGTCGTCGCGCTGGTTTTCGAGATAATCGCGAATAACCGCAATCGCTCCCAAAATTTTCAAAGTACCGCGAGTTTTCAGAGTCATTCCGCACCATCGGTGAACACAAAGTCGTCCGATCTTCGAAAACGACCACTGATCCTTGCGTGTGCGACATTGCGATCAATTCATATTAAGGTTTCGACCAGGGCCCTCGCGCTGGTTTTGGAGATAATCGCGAATAACCCAAATCGCTCCCAAAATTTTCAAAGTACCGCGAGTTTTCAGAGTCCTTCCGCACCATCGTCCGAACACAAAGTCGTCCGATTGTAGAAAACGACCACTGATCCTTGCGTGTCGCGGCATTGCGATCAATTCATATTAAGGTTTCGACCACGGCCCTCGTGCTGGTTCTCGAGAAAATCGCGAATAACCCTAATCGCTCCCAAAATTTTCATAGTACCGCGAGTGTTCAGAGTCCTTCCGCACCATCGGCGAACACAAAGTCGTCCGATCTTCGAAAACGACAACTGACCCTTGCGTGTCGCGGCATTGCGATCAATTCATTTTAAAGTTTCGACCCCGGTTGACTCGCTGGTTTTCGAAGTAATCGCGAATATCCACAAAAGCTCCCAATATTTTCAAAGTACCGCGAGTTGTCAGAGTCCTTCCGCACCATCGTCCGAACACGAAGTTGTCCGATTGTAGAAAACGACCACAGATCCTTGCGTGTCGCGGCATTGCGATCAATTCATATTAAGGTTTCGACCACGGCCCTCGCGCTGGTTATCGAGAAAATCGCGAATAACCCTAATCGCTCCCAAAATTTTCAAAGTCCCGCGAGTTTTCAGAGCCCTTCCGCACCATCGTCCGAACACAAAGTCGTCCGATTGTAGAAAACGACCACTGATCCTTGCGTGTCGCGGCATTGCGATCAATTCATATTAAGGTTTCGAACACGGCCCTCGTGCTGGTTCTCGAGAAAATCGCGAATAACCCTAATCGCTCCCAAAATTTTCATAGTACCGCGAGTGTTCAGAGTCCTTCCGCACCATCGGCGAACACAAAGTCGTCCGATCTTCGAAAACGACAACTGACCCTTGCGTGTCGCGGCATTGCGGTCAATTCATATTAAGGTTTCGAACAGGGCCCTCGCGCTGGTTTTCGAGATAATCGCGAATAACCCAAATCGCTCCCAAAATTTTCAAAGTACCGCGAGTTTTCAGAGTCCTTCCGCACCATCGGCGAACACAAAGTCGTCCGATCTTCGAAAACGACAACTGACCCTTGCGTGTCGCGGCATTGCGATCAATTCATTTTAAAGTTTCGACCCCGGTTGTTGCGCTGGTTTTCGAGGTAATCGCGAATATCCACAATCGCTCCCAATATTTTCAAAGTACCGCGAGTTTTCAGAGCCCTTCCGCACCATCGTCCGAACACAAAGTCGTCCGATTGTAGAAGACGACCACTGATCCTTGCGTGTCGCGGCATTGCGATCAATTCATATTAAGGTTTCGACCACGGCCCTCGTGCTGGTTCTCGAGAAAATCGCGAATAACCCTAATCGCTCCCAAAATTTTCATAGTACCGCGAGTGTTCAGAGTCCTTCCGCACCATCGGCGAACACAAAGTCGTCCGATCTTCGAAAACGACAACTGACCCTTGCGTGTCGCGGCATTGCGATCAATTCATTTTAAAGTTTCGACCCCGGTTGACTCGCTGGTTTTCGAAGTAATCGCGAATATCCACAATCGCTCCCAATATTTTCAAAGTACCGCGAGTTGTCAGAGTCTTTCCGCACCTTCGTCCGAACACAAAGACGCCCGATCGTCGAAAACGACCACAGATCCTTGCCTGTTGCGACATTGCGATCAATTCATATTAAGGTTTCGACCCCGGTCGTCGCGCTGGTATTCGAGATAATCGCGAATAACCGCAATCGCTCCCAAAATTTTCAAAGTCCCGCGAGTTTTCAGAGTCCTTCCGCACCATCGGCTAACACAAAGTCGTCCGATCTTCGAAAACGACAACTGACCCTTGCGTTTCGCGGCATTGCGATCAATTCATTTTAAAGTTTCGACCCCGGTTGTCGCGCTGGTTTTTGAGGTAATCGCGAATATCCACAATCGCTCCCAATATTTTCAAAGTACCGCGAGTTGTCATAGTCCTTCCGCACCTTCGTCAGAACATAAAGACGCCCTATCGTCGAAAACGACCACAGATCCTTGCGTGTTGCGACATTGCGATCAATTCATATTAAGGTTTCGACCCCGGTCGTCGCGCTGGTTTTCGAGATAATCGCGAATAACCGCAATCGCTCCCAAAATTTTCAAAGTACCGCGAGTTTTCAGAGTCCTTCTGCACCATCGGCGAACACAAAATCGTCCGATCTTCGAAAACGACAACTGATCCTTGCGTGTCGCGACATTGCGATCAATTCATATTAAGGTTTCGACCCCGGTCGTCGCGTTGGTTTTCGAGATAATCGCGAATATCCACAATCGCTCCCAATATTTTCAAAGTACCGCGAGTTGTCAGAGTCCTTCCGCACCTTCGTCCGAACACAAATACGCCCGATCGTCGAAAACGAACACAGATCCTTGCGTGTTGCGACATTGCGATCAATTGATATTAAGGTTTCGACCCCGGTCGTCGCGCTGGTTTTCGAGATAATCGCGAATAACCCAAATCGCTCCCAAAATTTTCTAAGTACCGCGAGTTTTCAGAGTCCTTCCGCACCATCGTCCGAACACAAAGTCGCCCGATCGTCGAAAACGACCACTGATCCTTGCGTGTTGCGACATTGCGATCAATTCATATTAAGGTTTCGACCACGGTCGTCGCGCTGGTTTTCGAGATAATCGCGAATAACCCTAATCGCTCCCAAAATTTTCAAAGTACCGCGAGTTTTCAGAGTCCTTCCGCACCATCGGCGAGCACAAAGTCGTCCGATCTTCGAAAACGACCACTGACCCTTGCGTGTTGCGGCATTGCGATCAATTCATTTTAAAGTTTCGACCCCGGTGGTCTCGCTGGTTTTCAAAGTAATCGCGAATATCCACAATCGCTCCCAATATTTTCAAAGTACCGCGAGTTTTCAGAGTCCTTCCGCACCATCGTCCGAACACAAAGTCGTCCGATTGTAGAAAACGACCACTGATCCTTGCGTGTCGCGGCATTGCGATCAATTCATATTAAGTTTTCGACCACGGCCCTCGCGCTGGTTATCGAGAAAATCGCGAATAACCCTAATCGCTCCCAAAATTTTCAAAGTCCCGCGAGTTTTCAGAGCCCTTCCGCACCATCGTCCGAACACAAAGACGCCCGATCGTCGAAAACGACCACAGATCCTTGCGTGTTGCGACATTGCGATCAATTCATATTAAGGTTTCGACCCCGGTCGTCGCGCTGGTTTTCGAGATAATCGCGAATAACCGCAATCGCTCCCAAGATTTTCAAAGTACCGCGAGTTTTCAGAGTCATTCCGCACCATCGGTGAACACAAAGTCGTCCGATCTTCGAAAGCGACCACTGATCCTTGCGTGTGCGACATTGCGATCAATTCATATTAAGGTTTCGACCAGGGCCCTCGCGCTGGTTTTCGAGATAATCGCGAATAACCCAAATCGCTCCCAAAATTTTCAAAGTACCGCGAGTTTTCAGAGTCCTTCCGCACCATCGTCCGAACACAAAGTCGTCCGATTGTAGAAAACGACCACTGATCCTTGCGTGTCGCGGCATTGCGATCAATTCATATTAAGGTTTCGACCACGGTTGACTCGCTGGTTTTCGAAGTAATCGCGAATATCCACAATCGCTCCCAATATTTTCAAAGTACCGCGAGTTTTCAGAGTCCTTCCGCACCATCGGCGAACACAAAGTCGTCCGATCTTCGAAAACGACCACTGATCCTTGCGTGTGCGACATTGCGATCAATTCATATTAAGGTTTCGACCAGGGCCCTCGCGCTGGTTTCCGAGATAATCGCGAATAACCCAAATCGCTCCCAAAATTTTCAAAGTACCGCGAGTTTTCAGAGTCCTTCCGCACCATCGGCGAACACAAAGTCGTCCGATTGTAGAAAACGACCACTGATCCTTGCGTGTCGCGGCATTGCGATCAATTCATATTAAGTTTTCGACCACGGCCCTCGTGCTGGTTCTCGAGAAAATCGCGAATAACCCTAATCGCTCCCAAAATTTTCATAGTACCGCGAGTGTTCAGAGTCCTTCCGCACCATCGGCGAACACAAAGCCGTCCGATCTTCGAAAACGACAACTGACCCTTGCGTGTCGCGGCATTGCGATCAATTCATTTTAAAGTTTCGACCCCGGTTGACTCGCTGGTTTTCGAAGTAATCGCGAATATCCACAATCGCTCCCAATATTTTCAAAGTACCGCGAGTTGTCAGAGTCTTTCCGCACCTTCGTCCGAACACAAAGACGCCCGATCGTCGAAAACGACCACAGATCCTTGCGTGTTGCGACATTGCGATCAATTCATATTAAGGTTTCGACCCCGGTCGTCGCGCTGGTATTCGAGATAATCGCGAATAACCGCAATCGCTCCCAAAATTTTCAAAGTCTCGCGAGTTTTCAGAGTCCTTCCGCACCATCGGCGAACACAAAGTCGTCCGATCTTCGAAAACGACAACTGACCCTTGCGTGTCGCGGCATTGCGATCAATTCTTTTTAAAGTTTCGACCCCGGTTGTCGCGCTGGTTTTTGAGGTAATCGCGAATATCCACAATCGCTCCCAATATTTTCAAAGTACCGCGAGTTGTCAGAGTCCTTCCGCACCTTCGTCCGAACACAAAGATGCCCTATCGTCGAAAACGACCACAGATCCTTGCGTGTTGCGACATTGCGATCAATTCATATTAAGGTTTCGACCCCGGTCGTCGCGTTGGTTTTCGAGATAATCGCGAATAACCGCAATCGCTCCCAAAATTTTCAAAGTATCGCGAGTTTTCAGAGTCATTCCGCACCATCGGCGAACACAAAGTCGTCCGATCTTCGAAAACGACCACTGATCCTTGCGTGTGCGACATTGCGATCAATTCATATTAAGGTTTCGACAAGGGCCCTCGCGCTGGTTTTCGAGATAATCGCGAATAACCCAAATCGCTCCCAAAATTTTCTAAGTACCGCGAGTTTTCAGAGTCCTTCCGCACCATCGTCCGAACACAAAGTCGTCCGATTGTAGAAAACGACCACTGATCCTTGCGTGTCGCGGCATTGCGATCAATTCATATTAAGGTTTCGACCACGGCCCTCGTGCTGGTTCTCGAGAAAATCGCGAATAACCCTAATCGCTCCCAAAATTTTCATAGTACCGCGAGTGTTCAGAGTCCTTCCGCACCATCGGCGAACACAAAGTCGTCCGATCTTCGAAAACGGCAACTGACCCTTGCGTGTCGCGGCATTGCGATCAATTCATTTTAAAGTTTCGACCCCGGTTGACTCGCTGGTTTTCGAAGTAATCGCGAATATCCACAAAAGCTCCCAATATTTTCAAAGTACCGCGAGTTGTCAGAGTCCTTCCGCACCATCGTCCGAACACGAAGTTGTCCGATTGTAGAAAACGACCACAGATCCTTGCGTGTCGCGGCATTGCGATCAATTCATATTAAGGTTTCGACCACGGCCCTCGCGCTGGTTATCGAGAAAATCGCGAATAACCCTAATCGCTCCCAAAATTTTCAAAGTCCCGCGAGTTTTCAGAGCCCTTCCGCACCATCGTCCGAACACAAAGTCGTCCGATTGTAGAAAACGACCACTGATCCTTGCGTGTCGCGACATTGGGATCAATTCATATTAAGGTTTCGACCACGGTCGTCGCGTTGGTTTTCGAGATAATCGCGAATATCCACAATCGCTCCCAATATTTTCAAAGTACCGCGAGTTGTCAGAGTTCTTCCGCACCTTCGTCCGAACACAAATACGCCCGATCGTCGAAAACGACCACAGATCCTTGCGTGTTGCGACATTGCGATCAATTGATATTAAGGTTTCGACCCCGGTCGTCGCGTTGGTTTTCGAGATAATCGCGAATAACCGCAATCGCTCCCAAAATTTTCAAAGTATCGCGAGTTTTCAGAGTCCTTCCGCACCATCGTCCGAACACAAAGTCGCCCGATCGTCGAAAACGACCACTGATCCTTGCGTGTTGCGACATTGCGATCAATTAATATTAAGGTTTCGACCACGGTCGTCGCGCTGGTTTTCGAGATAATCGCGAATAACCCTAATCGCTCCCAAAATTTTCAAAGTACCGCGAGTTTTCAGAGTCCTTCCGCACCATCGGCGAGCACAAAGTCGTCCGATCTTCGAAAACGACAACTGACCCTTGCGTGTTGCGGCATTGCGATCAATTCATTTTAAAGTTTCGACCCCGGTGGTCTCGCTGGTTTTCAAAGTAATCGCGAATATCCACAATCCCTCCCAATATTTTCAAAGTACCGCGAGTTTTCAGAGTCCTTCCGCACCATCGTCCGAACACAAAGTCGTCCGATTGTAGAAAACGACCACTGATCCTTGCGTGTCGCGGCATTGCGATCAATTCATATTAAGGTTTCGACCACGGCCCTCGCGCTGGTTATCGAGAAAATCGCGAATAACCCTAATCGCTCCCAAAATTTTCAAAGTCCCGCGAGTTTTCAGAGCCCTTCCGCACCATCGTCCGAAAACAAAGACGCCCGATCGTCGAAAACGACCACAGATCCTTGCGTGTTGCGACATTGCGATCAATTCATATTAAGGTTTCGACCCCGGTCGTCGCGCTGGTTTTCGAGATAATCGCGAATAACCGCAATCGCTCCCAAAATTTTCAAAGTACCGCGAGTTTTCAGAGTCATTCCGCACCATCGGTGAACACAAAGTCGTCCGATCTTCGAAAACGACCACTGATCCTTGCGTGTGCGACATTGCGATCAATTCATATTAAGGTTTCGACCAGGGCCCTCGCGCTGGTTTTGGAGATAATCGCGAATAACCCAAATCGCTCCCAAAATTTTCAAAGTACCGCGAGTTTTCAGAGTCCTTCCGCACCATCGTCCGAACACAAAGTCGTCCGATTGTAGAAAACGACCACTGATCCTTGCGTGTCGCGGCATTGCGATCAATTCATATTAAGGTTTCGACCACGGCCCTCGTGCTGGTTCTCGAGAAAATCGCGAATAACCCTAATCGCTCCCAAAATTTTCATAGTACCGCGAGTGTTCAGAGTCCTTCCGCACCATCGGCGAACACAAAGTCGTCCGATCTTCGAAAACGACAACTGACCCTTGCGTGTCGCGGCATTGCGATCAATTCATTTTAAAGTTTCGACCCCGGTTGACTCGCTGGTTTTCGAAGTAATCGCGAATATCCACAAAAGCTCCCAATATTTTCAAAGTACCGCGAGTTGTCAGAGTCCTTCCGCACCATCGTCCGAACACGAAGTTGTCCGATTGTAGAAAACGACCACAGATCCTTGCGTGTCGCGGCATTGCGATCAATTCATATTAAGGTTTCGACCACGGCCCTCGCGCTGGTTATCGAGAAAATCGCGAATAACCCTAATCGCTCCCAAAATTTTCAAAGTCCCGCGAGTTTTCAGAGCCCTTCCGCACCATCGTCCGAACACAAAGTCGTCCGATTGTAGAAAACGACCACTGATCCTTGCGTGTCGCGGCATTGCGATCAATTCATATTAAGGTTTCGAACACGGCCCTCGTGCTGGTTCTCGAGAAAATCGCGAATAACCCTAATCGCTCCCAAAATTTTCATAGTACCGCGAGTGTTCAGAGTCCTTCCGCACCATCGGCGAACACAAAGTCGTCCGATCTTCGAAAACGACAACTGACCCTTGCGTGTCGCGGCATTGCGGTCAATTCATATTAAGGTTTCGAACAGGGCCCTCGCGCTGGTTTTCGAGATAATCGCGAATAACCCAAATCGCTCCCAAAATTTTCATAGTACCGCGAGTGTTCAGAGTCCTTCCGCACCATCGGCGAACACAAAGTCGTCCGATCTTCGAAAACGACAACTGACCCTTGCGTGTCGCGGCATTGCGATCAATTCATTTTAAAGTATCGACCCCGGTCGTCGCGCCGGTTTTCGAGATAATCGCGAATAACCCTAATCGCTCCCAAAATTTTCAAAGTACCGCGAGTTTTCAGAGTCCTTCCGCACCATCGGCGAACACAAAGTCGTCCGATCTTCGAAAACGACCACTGATCCTTGCGTGTGCGACATTGCGATCAATTCATATTAAGGTTTCGACCAGGGCCCTCGCGCTGGTTTTCGAGATAATCGCGAATAACCCAAATCGCTCCCAAAATTTTCAAAGTACCGCGAGTTTTCAGAGTCCTTCCGCACCATCGTCCGAACACAAAGTCGTCCGATTGTAGAAAACGACCACTGATCCTTGCGTGTCGCGGCATTGCGATCAATTCATATTAAGGTTTCGACCACGGTTGACTCGCTGGTTTTCGAAGTAATCGCGAATATCCACAATCGCTCCCAATATTTTCAAAGTACCGCGAGTTTTCAGAGTCCTTCCGCACCATCGGCGAACACAAAGTCGTCCGATCTTCGAAAACGACCACTGATCCTTGCGTGTGCGACATTGCGATCAATTCATATTAAGGTTTCGACCAGGGCCCTCGCGCTGGTTTTCGAGATAATCGCGAATAACCCAAATCGCTCCCAAAATTTTCAAAGTACCGCGAGTTTTCAGAGTCCTTCCGCACCATCGTCCGAACACAAAGTCGTCCGATTGTAGAAAACGACCACTGATCCTTGCGTGTCGCGGCATTGCGATCAATTCATATTAAGGTTTCGACCACGGTTGACTCGCTGGTTTTCGAAGTAATCGCGAATATCCACAATCGCTCCCAATATTTTCAAAGTACCGCGAGTTTTCAGAGTCCTTCCGCACCATCGGCGAACACAAAGTCGTCCGATCTTCGAAAACGACAACTGACCCTTGCGTGTCGCGGCATTGCGATCAATTCATTTTAAAGTTTCGACCCCGGTTGTTGCGCTGGTTTTCGAGGTAATCGCGAATATCCACAACCGCTCCCAATATTTTCAAAGTACCGCGAGTTTTCAGAGTCCTTCCGCACCATCGTCCGAACACAAAGTCGTCCGATTGTAGAAAACGACCACTGATCCTTGCGTGTCGCGGCATTGCGATCAATTCATATTAAGGTTTCGACCACGGCCCTCGTGCTGGTTCTCGAGAAAATCGCGAATAACCCTAATCGCTCCCAAAATTTTCATAGTACCGCGAGTGTTCAGAGTCCTTCCGCACCATCGGCGAACACAAAGTCGTCCGATCTTCGAAAACGACAACTGACCCTTGCGTGTCGCGGCATTGCGATCAATTCATTTTAAAGTTTCGACCCCGGTTGACTCGCTGGTTTTCGAAGTAATCGCGAATATCCACAATCGCTCCCAATATTTTCAAAGTACCGCGAGTTGTCAGAGTCTTTCCGCGCCTTCGTCCGAACACAAAGACGCCCGATCGTCGAAAACGACCACAGATCCTTGCGTGTTGCGACATTGCGATCAATTCATATTAAGGTTTCGACCCCGGTCGTCGCGCTGGTATTCGAGATAATCGCGAATAACCGCAATCGCTCCCAAAATTTTCAAAGTCCCGCGAGTTTTCAGAGTCCTTCCGCACCATCGGCGAACACAAAGTCGTCCGATCTTCGAAAACGACAACTGACCCTTGCGTTTCGCGGCATTGCGATCAATTCATTTTAAAGTTTCGACCCCGGTTGTCGCGCTGGTTTTTGAGGTAATCGCGAATATCCACAATCGCTCCCAATATTTTCAAAGTACCGCGAGTTGTCAGAGTCCTTCCGCACCTTCGTCCGAACATAAAGACGCCCTATCGTCGAAAACGACCACAGATCCTTGCGTGTTGCGACATTGCGATCAATTCATTTTAAAGTTTCGACCCCGGTTGTTGCGCTGGTTTTCGAGGTAATCGCGAATATCCACAACCGCTCCCAATATTTTCAAAGTACCGCGAGTTTTCAGAGTCCTTCCGCACCATCGTCCGAACACGAAGTTGTCCGATTGTAGAAAACGACCACAGATCCTTGCGTGTCGCGGCATTGCGATCAATTCATATTAAGGTTTCGACCACGGCCCTCGCGCTGGTTATCGAGAAAATCGCGAATAACCCTAATCGCTCCCAAAATTTTCAAAGTCCCGCGAGTTTTCAGAGCCCTTCCGCACCATCGTCCGAACACAAAGTCGTCCGATTGTAGAAAACGACCACTGATCCTTGCGTGTCGCGGCATTGCGATCAATTCATATTAAGGTTTCGAACACGGCCCTCGTGCTGGTTCTCGAGAAAATCGCGAATAACCCTAATCGCTCCCAAAATTTTCATAGTACCGCGAGTGTTCAGAGTCCTTCCGCACCATCGGCGAACACAAAGTCGTCCGATCTTCGAAAACGACAACTGACCCTTGCGTGTCGCGGCATTGCGGTCAATTCATATTAAGGTTTCGAACAGGGCCCTCGCGCTGGTTTTCGAGATAATCGCGAATAACCCAAATCGCTCCCAAAATTTTCATAGTACCGCGAGTGTTCAGAGTCCTTCCGCACCATCGGCGAACACAAAGTCGTCCGATCTTCGAAAACGACAACTGACCCTTGCGTGTCGCGGCATTGCGATCAATTCATTTTAAAGTATCGACCCCGGTCGTCGCGCCGGTTTTCGAGATAATCGCGAATAACCCTAATCGCTCCCAAAATTTTCAAAGTACCGCGAGTTTTCAGAGTCCTTCCGCACCATCGGCGAACACAAAGTCGTCCGATCTTCGAAAACGACCACTGATCCTTGCGTGTGCGACATTGCGATCAATTCATATTAAGGTTTCGACCAGGGCCCTCGCGCTGGTTTTCGAGATAATCGCGAATAACCCAAATCGCTCCCAAAATTTTCAAAGTACCGCGAGTTTTCAGAGTCCTTCCGCACCATCGTCCGAACACAAAGTCGTCCGATTGTAGAAAACGACCACTGATCCTTGCGTGTCGCGGCATTGCGATCAATTCATATTAAGGTTTCGACCACGGTTGACTCGCTGGTTTTCGAAGTAATCGCGAATATCCACAATCGCTCCCAATATTTTCAAAGTACCGCGAGTTTTCAGAGTCCTTCCGCACCATCGGCGAACACAAAGTCGTCCGATTGTAGAAAACGACCACTGATCCTTGCGTGTGCGACATTGCGATCAATTCATATTAAGGTTTCGACCAGGGCCCTCGCGCTGGTTTTCGAGATAATCGCGAATAACCCAAATCGCTCCCAAAATTTTCAAAGTACCGCGAGTTTTCAGAGTCCTTCCGCACCATCGTCCGAACACAAAGTCGTCCGATTGTAGAAAACGACCACTGATCCTTGCGTGTCGCGGCATTGCGATCAATTCATATTAAGGTTTCGACCACGGTTGACTCGCTGGTTTTCGAAGTAATCGCGAATATCCACAATCGCTCCCAATATTTTCAAAGTACCGCGAGTTTTCAGAGTCCTTCCGCACCATCGGCGAACACAAAGTCGTCCGATCTTCGAAAACGACAACTGACCCTTGCGTGTCGCGGCATTGCGATCAATTCATTTTAAAGTTTCGACCCCGGTTGTTGCGCTGGTTTTCGAGGTAATCGCGAATATCCACAACCGCTCCCAATATTTTCAAAGTACCGCGAGTTTTCAGAGTCCTTCCGCACCATCGTCCGAACACAAAGTCGTCCGATTGTAGAAAACGACCACTGATCCTTGCGTGTCGCGGCATTGCGATCAATTCATATTAAGGTTTCGACCACGGCCCTCGTGCTGGTTCTCGAGAAAATCGCGAATAACCCTAATCGCTCCCAAAATTTTCATAGTACCGCGAGTGTTCAGAGTCCTTCCGCACCATCGGCGAACACAAAGTCGTCCGATCTTCGAAAACGACAACTGACCCTTGCGTGTCGCGGCATTGCGATCAATTCATTTTAAAGTTTCGACCCCGGTTGACTCGCTGGTTTTCGAAGTAATCGCGAATATCCACAATCGCTCCCAATATTTTCAAAGTACCGCGAGTTGTCAGAGTCTTTCCGCGCCTTCGTCCGAACACAAAGACGCCCGATCGTCGAAAACGACCACAGATCCTTGCGTGTTGCGACATTGCGATCAATTCATATTAAGGTTTCGACCCCGGTCGTCGCGCTGGTATTCGAGATAATCGCGAATAACCGCAATCGCTCCCAAAATTTTCAAAGTCCCGCGAGTTTTCAGAGTCCTTCCGCACCATCGGCGAACACAAAGTCGTCCGATCTTCGAAAACGACAACTGACCCTTGCGTTTCGCGGCATTGCGATCAATTCATTTTAAAGTTTCGACCCCGGTTGTCGCGCTGGTTTTTGAGGTAATCGCGAATATCCACAATCGCTCCCAATATTTTCAAAGTACCGCGAGTTGTCAGAGTCCTTCCGCACCTTCGTCCGAACATAAAGACGCCCTATCGTCGAAAACGACCACAGATCCTTGCGTGTTGCGACATTGCGATCAATTCATATTAAGGTTTCGACCCCGGTCGTCGCGCTGGTTTTCGAGATAATCGCGAATAACCGCAATCGCTCCCAAAATTTTCAAAGTACCGCGAGTTTTCAGAGTCCTTCTGCACCATCGGCGAACACAAAATCGTCCGATCTTCGAAAACGACAACTGATCCTTGCGTGTCGCGACATTGCGATCAATTCATATTAAGGTTTCGACCCCGGTCGTCGCGTTGGTTTTCGAGATAATCGCGAATATCCACAATCGCTCCCAATATTTTCAAAGTACCGCGAGTTGTCAGAGTCCTTCCGCACCTTCGTCCGAACACAAATACGCCCGATCGTCGAAAACGACCACAGATCCTTGCGTGTTGCGACATTGCGATCAATTGATATTAAGGTTTCGACCCCGGTCGTCGCGCTGGTTTTCGAGATAATCGCGAATAACCCAAATCGCTCCCAAAATTTTCTAAGTACCGCGAGTTTTCAGAGTCCTTCCGCACCATCGTCCGAACACAAAGTCGCCCGATCGTCGAAAACGACCACTGATCCTTGCGTGTTGCGACATTGCGATCAATTCATATTAAGGTTTCGACCACGGTCGTCGCGCTGGTTTTCGAGATAATCGCGAATAACCATAATCGCTCCCAAAATTTTCAAAGTACCGCGAGTTTTCAGAGTCCTTCCGCACCATCGGCGAGCACAAAGTCGTCCGATCTTCGAAAACGACAACTGATCCTTGCGTGTCGCGGCATTGCGATCAATTCATATTAAGTTTTCGACCACGGCCCTCGCGCTGGTTATCGAGAAAATCGCGAATAACCCTAATCGCTCCCAAAATTTTCAAAGTCCCGCGAGTTTTCAGAGCCCTTCCGCACCATCGTCCGAACACAAAGACGCCCGATCGTCGAAAACGACCACAGATCCTTGCGTGTTGCGACATTGCGATCAATTCATATTAAGGTTTCGACCCCGGTCGTCGCGCTGGTTTTCGAGATAATCGCGAATAACCGCAATCGCTCCCAAAATTTTCAAAGTACCGCGAGTTTTCAGAGTCATTCCGCACCATCGGTGAACACAAAGTCGTCCGATCTTCGAAAGCGACCACTGATCCTTGCGTGTGCGACATTGCGATCAATTCATATTAAGGTTTCGACCAGGGCCCTCGCGCTGGTTTTCGAGATAATCGCGAATAACCCAAATCGCTCCCAAAATTTTCAAAGTACCGCGAGTTTTCAGAGTCCTTCCGCACCATCGTCCGAACACAAAGTCGTCCGATTGTAGAAAACGACCACTGATCCTTGCGTGTCGCGGCATTGCGATCAATTCATATTAAGGTTTCGACCACGGTTGACTCGCTGGTTTTCGAAGTAATCGCGAATATCCACAATCGCTCCCAATATTTTCAAAGTACCGCGAGTTTTCAGAGTCCTTCCGCACCATCGGCGAACACAAAGTCGTCCGATCTTCGAAAACGACCACTGATCCTTGCGTGTGCGACATTGCGATCAATTCATATTAAGGTTTCGACCAGGGCCCTCGCGCTGGTTTTCGAGATAATCGCGAATAACCCAAATCGCTCCCAAAATTTTCAAAGTACCGCGAGTTTTCAGAGTCCTTCCGCACCATCGGCGAACACAAAGTCGTCCGATCTTCGAAAACGACAATTGACCCTTGCGTGTCGCGGCATTGCGATCAATTCATATTAAGGTTTCGACCACGGCCCTCGCGCTGGTTATCGAGAAAATCGCGAATAACCCTAATCGCTCCCAAAATTTTCAAAGTCCCGCGAGTTTTCAGAGCCCTTCCGCACCATCGTCCGAACACAAAGTCGTCCGATTGTAGAAAACGACCACTGATCCTTGCGTGTCGCGGCATTGCGATCAATTCATATTAAGGTTTCGACCACGGTCGTCGCGCTGGTATTCGAGATAATCGCGAATAACCGCAATCGCTCCCAAAATTTTCAAAGTCCCGCGAGTTTTCAGAGTCCTTCCGCACCATCGGCGAACACAAAGTCGTCCGATCTTCGAAAACGACAACTGACCCTTGCGTGTCGCGGCATTGCGATCAATTCATTTTAAAGTTTCGACCCCGGTTGTCGCGCTGGTTTTTGAGGTAATCGCGAATATCCACAATCGCTCCCAATATTTTCAAAGTACCGCGAGTTGTCAGAGTCCTTCCGCACCTTCGTCCGAACACAAAGACGCCCTATCGTCGAAAACGACCACAGATCCTTGCGTGTTGCGACATTGCGATCAATTCATATTAAGGTTTCGACCCCGGTCGTCGCGCTGGTTTTCGAGATAATCGCGAATAACCGCAATCGCTCCCAAAATTTTCAAAGTATCGCGAGTTTTCAGAGTCATTCCGCACCATCGGCGAACACAAATTCGTCCGATCTTCGAAAACGACCACTGATCCTTGCATGTGCGACATTGCGATCAATTCATATTAAGGTTTCGACAAGGGCCCTCGCGCTGGTTTTCGAGATAATCGCGAATAACCGAAATCGCTCCCAAAATTTTCTAAGTACCGCGAGTTTTCAGAGTCCTTCCGCACCATCGTCCGAACACAAAGTCGCCCGATCGTCGAAAACGACCACTGATCCTTGCGTGTTGCGACATTGCGATCAATTCATATTAAGGTTTCGACCACGGTCGTCGCGCTGGTTTTCGAGATAATCGCGAATAACCCTAATCGCTCCCAAAATTTTCAAAGTACCGCGAGTTTTCAGAGTCCTTCCGCACCATCGGCGAGCACAAAGTCGTCCGATCTTCGAAAACGACAACTGACCCTTGCGTGTTGCGGCATTGCGATCAATTCATTTTAAAGTTTCGACCCCGGTGGTCTCGCTGGTTTTCAAAGTAATCGCGAATATCCACAATCGCTCCCAATATTTTCAAAGTACCGCGAGTTTTCAGAGTCCTTCCGCACCATCGTCCGAACACAAAGTCGTCCGATTGTAGATAACGACCACTGATCCTTGCGTGTCGCGGCATTGCGATCAATTCATATTAAGGTTTCGACCACGGCCCTCGCGCTGGTTATCGAGAAAATCGCGAATAACCCTAATCGCTCCCAAAATTTTCAAAGTCCCGCGAGTTTTCAGAGCCCTTCCGCACCATCGTCCGAACACAAAGACGCCCGATCGTCGAAAACGACCACAGATCCTTGCGTGTTGCGACATTGCGATCAATTCATATTAAGGTTTCGACCCCGGTCGTCGCGCTGGTTTTCGAGATAATCGCGAATAACCGCAATCGCTCCCAAAATTTTCAAAGTACCGCGAGTTTTCAGAGTCATTCCGCACCATCGGTGAACACAAAGTCGTCCGATCTTCGAAAACGACCACTGATCCTTGCGTGTGCGACATTGCGATCAATTCATATTAAGGTTTCGACCAGGGCCCTCGCGCTGGTTTTCGAGATAATCGTGAATAACCCAAATCGCTCCCAAAATTTTCAAAGTACCGCGAGTGTTCAGAGTCCTTCCGCACCATCGGCGAACACAAAGTCGTCCGATCTTCGAAAACGGCAACTGACCCTTGCGTGTCGCGGCATTGCGATCAATTCATTTTAAAGTTTCGACCCCGGTTGACTCGCTGGTTTTCGAAGTAATCGCGAATATCCACAAAAGCTCCCAATATTTTCAAAGTACCGCGAGTTGTCAGAGTCCTTCCGCACCATCGTCCGAACACGAAGTTGTCCGATTGTAGAAAACGACCACAGATCCTTGCGTGTCGCGGCATTGCGATCAATTCATATTAAGGTTTCGACCACGGCCCTCGCGCTGGTTATCGAGAAAATCGCGAATAACCCTAATCGCTCCCAAAATTTTCAAAGTCCCGCGAGTTTTCAGAGCCCTTCCGCACCATCGTCCGAACACAAAGTCGTCCGATTGTAGAAAACGACCACTGATCCTTGCGTGTCGCGGCATTGCGATCAATTCATATTAAGGTTTCGACCCCGGTCGTCGCGCTGGTATTCGAGATAATCGCGAATAACCGCAATCGCTCCCAAAATTTTCAAAGTCCCGCGAGTTTTCAGAGTCCTTCCGCACCATCGGCGAACACAAAGTCGTCCGATCTTCGAAAACGACAACTGACCCTTGCGTGTCGCGGCATTGCGATCAATTCATTTTAAAGTTTCGACCCCGGTTGTCGCGCTGGTTTTTGAGGTAATCGCGAATATCCACAATCGCTCCCAATATTTTCAAAGTACCGCGAGTTGTCAGAGTCCTTCCGCACCTTCGTCCGAACACAAAGACGCCCTATCGTCGAAAACGACCACAGATCCTTGCGTGTTGCGACATTGCGATCAATTCATATTAAGGTTTCGACCCCGGTCGTCGCGCTGGTTTTCGAGATAATCGCGAATAACCGCAATCGCTCCCAAAATTTTCAAAGTACCGCGAGTTTTCAGAGTCCTTCTGCACCATCGGCGAACACAAAATCGTCCGATCTTCGAAAACGACAACTGATCCTTGCGTGTCGCGACATTGCGATCAATTCATATTAAGGTTTCGACCACGGTCGTCGCGTTGGTTTTCGAGATAATCGCGAATATCCACAATCGCTCCCAATATTTTCAAAGTACCGCGAGTTGTCAGAGTTCTTCCGCACCTTCGTCCGAACACAAATACGCCCGATCGTCGAAAACGACCACAGATCCTTGCGTGTTGCGACATTGCGATCAATTGATATTAAGGTTTCGACCCCGGTCGTCGCGCTGGTTTTCGAGATAATCGCGAATAACCGCAATCGCTCCCAAAATTTTCAAAGTATCGCGAGTTTTCAGAGTCATTCCGCACCATCGGCGAACACAAAGTCGTCCGATCTTCGAAAACGACCACTGATCCTTGCGTGTGCGACATTGCGATCAATTCATATTAAGGTTTCGACAAGGGCCCTCGCGCTGGTTTTCGAGATAATCGCGAATAACCCAAATCGCTCCCAAAATTTTCTAAGTACCGCGAGTTTTCAGAGTCCTTCCGCACCATCGTCCGAACACAAAGTCGCCCGATCGTCGAAAACGACCACTGATCCTTGCGTGTTGCGACATTGCGATCAATTCATATTAAGGTTTCGACCACGGTCGTCGCGCTGGTTTTCGAGATAATCGCGAATAACCCTAATCGCTCCCAAAATTTTCAAAGTACCGCGAGTTTTCAGAGTCCTTCCGCACCATCGGCGAACACAAAGTCGTCCGATCTTCGAAAACGACAACTGACCCTTGCGTGTCGCGGCATTGCGATCAATTCATTTTAAAGTTTCGACCCCGGTTGTTGCGCTGGTTTTCGAGGTAATCGCGAATATCCACAATCGCTCCCAATATTTTCAAAGTACCGCGAGTTTTCAGAGCCCTTCCGCACCATCGTCCGAACACAAAGTCGTCCGATTGTAGAAAACGACCACTGATCCTTGCGTGTCGCGGCATTGCGATCAATTCATATTATGGTTTCGACCACGGCCCTCGCGCTGGTTATCGAGAAAATCGCGAATAACCCTAATCGCTCCCAAAATTTTCAAAGTCCCGCGAGTTTTCAGAGCCCTTCCGCACCATCGTCCGAACACAAAGACGCCCGATCGTCGAAAACGACCACAGATCCTTGCGTGTTGCGACATTGCGATCAATTCATATTAAGGTTTCGACCCCGGTCGTCGCGCTGGTTTTCGAGATAATCGCGAATAACCGCAATCGCTCCCAAAATTTTCAAAGTACCGCGAGTTTTCAGAGTCATTCCGCACCATCGGTGAACACAAAGTCGTCCGATCTTCGAAAACGACCACTGATCCTTGCGTGTGCGACATTGCGATCAATTCATATTAAGGTTTCGACCAGGGCCCTCGCGCTGGTTTTCGAGATAATCGCGAATAACCCAAATCGCTTCCAAAATTTTCAAAGTACCGCGAGTTTTCAGAGTCCTTCCGCACCATCGTCCGAACACAAAGTCGTCCGATTGTAGAAAACGACCACTGATCCTTGCGTGTCGCGGCATTGCGATCAATTCATATTAAGGTTTCGACCACGGCCCTCGTGCTGGTTCTCGAGAAAATCGCGAATAACCCTAATCGCTCCCAAAATTTTCATAGTACCGCGAGTGTTCAGAGTCCTTCCGCACCATCGGCGAACACAAAGTCGTCCGATCTTCGAAAACGGCAACTGACCCTTGCGTGTCGCGGCATTGCGATCAATTCATTTTAAAGTTTCGACCCCGGTTGACTCGCTGGTTTTCGAAGTAATCGCGAATATCCACAAAAGCTCCCAATATTTTCAAAGTACCGCGAGTTGTCAGAGTCCTTCCGCACCATCGTCCGAACACGAAGTTGTCCGATTGTAGAAAACGACCACAGATCCTTGCGTGTCGCGGCATTGCGATCAATTCATATTAAGGTTTCGACCACGGCCCTCGCGCTGGTTATCGAGAAAATCGCGAATAACCCTAATCGCTCCCAAAATTTTCAAAGTCCCGCGAGTTTTCAGAGCCCTTCCGCACCATCGTCCGAACACAAAGTCGTCCGATTGTAGAAAACGACCACAGATCCTTGCGTGTTGCGACATTGCGATCAATTCATATTAAGGTTTCGACCCCGGTCGTCGCGCTGGTTTTCGAGATAATCGCGAATAACCGCAATCGCTCCCAAAATTTTCAAAGTACCGCGAGTTTTCAGAGTCCTTCTGCACCATCGGCGAACACAAAATCGTCCGATCTTCGAAAACGACAACTGATCCTTGCGTGTCGCGACATTGCGATCAATTCATATTAAGGTTTCGACCACGGTCGTCGCGTTGGTTTTCGAGATAATCGCGAATATCCACAATCGCTCCCAATATTTTCAAAGTACCGCGAGTTGTCAGAGTTCTTCCGCACCTTCGTCCGAACACAAATACGCCCGATCGTCGAAAACGACCACAGATCCTTGCGTGTTGCGACATTGCGATCAATTGATATTAAGGTTTCGACCCCGGTCGTCGCGCTGGTTTTCGAGATAATCGCGAATAACCGCAATCGCTCCCAAAATTTTCAAAGTATCGCGAGTTTTCAGAGTCATTCCGCACCATCGGCGAACACAAAGTCGTCCGATCTTCGAAAACGACCACTGATCCTTGCGTGTGCGACATTGCGATCAATTCATATTAAGGTTTCGACCACGGCCCTCGTGCTGGTTCTCGAGAAAATCGCGAATAACCCTAATCGCTCCCAAAATTTTCATAGTACCGCGAGTTGTCAGAGTCCTTCCGCACCATCGTCCGAACACGAAGTTGTCCGATTGTAGAAAACGACCACAGATCCTTGCGTGTCGCGGCATTGCGATCAATTCATTTTAAAGTATCGACCCCGGTCGTCGCGCCGGTTTTCGAGATAATCGCGAATAACCCTAATCGCTCCCAAAATTTTCAAAGTACCGCGAGTTTTCAGAGTCCTTCCGCACCATCGGCGAACACAAAGTCGTCCGATCTTCGAAAACGACCACTGATCCTTGCGTGTGCGACATTGCGATCAATTCATATTAAGGTTTCGACCAGGGCCCTCGCGCTGGTTTTCGAGATAATCGCGAATAACCCAAATCGCTCCCAAAATTTTCAAAGTACCGCGAGTTTTCAGAGTCCTTCCGCACCATCGTCCGAACACAAAGTCGTCCGATTGTAGAAAACGACCACTGATCCTTGCGTGTCGCGGCATTGCGATCAATTCATATTAAGGTTTCGACCACGGTTGACTCGCTGGTTTTCGAAGTAATCGCGAATATCCACAATCGCTCCCAATATTTTCAAAGTACCGCGAGTTTTCAGAGTCCTTCCGCACCATCGGCGAACACAAAGTCGTCCGATCTTCGAAAACGACCACTGATCCTTGCGTGTGCGACATTGCGATCAATTCATATTAAGGTTTCGACCAGGGCCCTCGCGCTGGTTTTCGAGATAATCGCGAATAACCCAAATCGCTCCCAAAATTTTCAAAGTACCGCGAGTTTTCAGAGTCCTTCCGCACCATCGTCCGAACACAAAGTCGTCCGATTGTAGAAAACGACCACTGATCCTTGCGTGTCGCGGCATTGCGATCAATTCATATTAAGGTTTCGACCACGGTTGACTCGCTGGTTTTCGAAGTAATCGCGAATATCCACAATCGCTCCCAATATTTTCAAAGTACCGCGAGTTTTCAGAGTCCTTCCGCACCATCGGCGAACACAAAGTCGTCCGATCTTCGAAAACGACAACTGACCCTTGCGTGTCGCGGCATTGCGATCAATTCATTTTAAAGTTTCGACCCCGGTTGTTGCGCTGGTTTTCGAGGTAATCGCGAATATCCACAATCGCTCCCAATATTTTCAAAGTACCGCGAGTTTTCAGAGTCCTTCCGCACCATCGGCGAGCACAAAGTCGTCCGATCTTCGAAAACGACAACTGACCCTTGCGTGTTGCGGCATTGCGATCAATTCATTTTAAAGTTTCGACCCCGGTGGTCTCGCTGGTTTTCAAAGTAATCGCGAATATCCACAATCGCTCCCAATATTTTCAAAGTACCGCGAGTTTTCAGAGTCCTTCCGCACCATCGTCCGAACACAAAGTCGTCCGATTGTAGAAAACGACCACTGATCCTTGCGTGTCGCGGCATTGCGATCAATTCATATTAAGGTTTCGACCACGGCCCTCGTGCTGGTTCTCGAGAAAATCGCGAATAACCCTAATCGCTCCCAAAATTTTCATAGTACCGCGAGTTGTCAGAGTCCTTCCGCACCATCGTCCGAACACGAAGTTGTCCGATTGTAGAAAACGACCACAGATCCTTGCGTGTCGCGGCATTGCGATCAATTCATTTTAAAGTATCGACCCCGGTCGTCGCGCCGGTTTTCGAGATAATCGCGAATAACCCTAATCGCTCCCAAAATTTTCAAAGTAC
The DNA here is from genome assembly GCA_963932335.1 of Andrena marginata. Classification (NCBI taxonomy): domain Eukaryota; kingdom Metazoa; phylum Arthropoda; class Insecta; order Hymenoptera; family Andrenidae; genus Andrena; species Andrena marginata. The sequence continues at coordinate 192,798 of CAWVQI010000172.1, read as the reverse complement.
CGCGAGTTTTCAGAGTCCTTCCGCACCATCGGCGAACACAAAGTCGTCCGATCTTCGAAAACGACCACTGATCCTTGCGTGTGCGACATTGCGATCAATTCATATTAAGGTTTCGACCAGGGCCCTCGCGCTGGTTTTCGAGATAATCGCGAATAACCCAAATCGCTCCCAAAATTTTCAAAGTACCGCGAGTTTTCAGAGTCCTTCCGCACCATCGTCCGAACACAAAGTCGTCCGATTGTAGAAAACGACCACTGATCCTTGCGTGTCGCGGCATTGCGATCAATTCATATTAAGGTTTCGACCACGGTTGACTCGCTGGTTTTCGAAGTAATCGCGAATATCCACAATCGCTCCCAATATTTTCAAAGTACCGCGAGTTTTCAGAGTCCTTCCGCACCATCGGCGAACACAAAGTCGTCCGATCTTCGAAAACGACCACTGATCCTTGCGTGTGCGACATTGCGATCAATTCATATTAAGGTTTCGACCAGGGCCCTCGCGCTGGTTTTCGAGATAATCGCGAATAACCCAAATCGCTCCCAAAATTTTCAAAGTACCGCGAGTTTTCAGAGTCCTTCCGCACCATCGGCGAACACAAAGTCGTCCGATCTTCGAAAACGACAATTGACCCTTGCGTGTCGCGGCATTGCGATCAATTCATATTAAGGTTTCGACCACGGCCCTCGCGCTGGTTATCGAGAAAATCGCGAATAACCCTAATCGCTCCCAAAATTTTCAAAGTCCCGCGAGTTTTCAGAGCCCTTCCGCACCATCGTCCGAACACAAAGTCGTCCGATTGTAGAAAACGACCACTGATCCTTGCGTGTCGCGGCATTGCGATCAATTCATATTAAGGTTTCGACCACGGTCGTCGCGCTGGTTTTCGAGATAATCGCGAATAACCATAATCGCTCCCAAAATTTTCAAAGTACCGCGAGTTTTCAGAGTCCTTCCGCACCATCGGCGAGCACAAAGTCGTCCGATCTTCGAAAACGACAACTGACCCTTGCGTGTCGCGGCATTGCGATCAATTCATATTAAGCTTTCGACCACGGCCCTCGTGCTGGTTCTCGAGAAAATCGCGAATAATCCTAATCGCTCCCAAAATTTTCATAGTACCGCGAGTGTTCAGAGTCCTTCCGCACCATCGGCGAACAAAAAGTCGTCCGATCTTCGAAAACGACAACTGACCCTTGCGTGTTGCGGCATTGCGATCAATTCATTTTAAAGTTTCGACCCCGGTGGTCTCGCTGGTTTTCAAAGTAATCGCGAATATCCACAATCGCTCCCAATATTTTCAAAGTACCGCGAGTTTTCAGAGTCCTTCCGCACCATCGTCCGAACACAAAGTCGTCCGATTGTAGAAAACGACCACTGATCCTTGCGTGTCGCGGCATTGCGATCAATTCATATTAAGTTTTCGACCACGGCCCTCGCGCTGGTTATCGAGAAAATCGCGAATAACCCTAATCGCTCCCAAAATTTTCAAAGTCCCGCGAGTTTTCAGAGCCCTTCCGCACCATCGTCCGAACACAAAGACGCCCGATCGTCGAAAACGACCACAGATCCTTGCGTGTTGCGACATTGCGATCAATTCATATTAAGGTTTCGACCCCGGTCGTCGCGCTGGTTTTCGAGATAATCGCGAATAACCGCAATCGCTCCCAAAATTTTCAAAGTACCGCGAGTTTTCAGAGTCATTCCGCACCATCGGTGAACACAAAGTCGTCCGATCTTCGAAAGCGACCACTGATCCTTGCGTGTGCGACATTGCGATCAATTCATATTAAGGTTTCGACCAGGGCCCTCGCGCTGGTTTTCGAGATAATCGCGAATAACCCAAATCGCTCCCAAAATTTTCAAAGTACCGCGAGTTTTCAGAGTCCTTCCGCACCATCGTCCGAACACAAAGTCGTCCGATTGTAGAAAACGACCACTGATCCTTGCGTGTCGCGGCATTGCGATCAATTCATATTAAGGTTTCGACCACGGTTGACTCGCTGGTTTTCGAAGTAATCGCGAATATCCACAATCGCTCCCAATATTTTCAAAGTACCGCGAGTTTTCAGAGTCCTTCCGCACCATCGGCGAACACAAAGTCGTCCGATCTTCGAAAACGACCACTGATCCTTGCGTGTGCGACATTGCGATCAATTCATATTAAGGTTTCGACCAGGGCCCTCGCGCTGGTTTTCGAGATAATCGCGAATAACCCAAATCGCTCCCAAAATTTTCAAAGTACCGCGAGTTTTCAGAGTCCTTCCGCACCATCGGCGAACACAAAGTCGTCCGATCTTCGAAAACGACAATTGACCCTTGCGTGTCGCGGCATTGCGATCAATTCATATTAAGGTTTCGACCACGGCCCTCGCGCTGGTTATCGAGAAAATCGCGAATAACCCTAATCGCTCCCAAAATTTTCAAAGTCCCGCGAGTTTTCAGAGCCCTTCCGCACCATCGTCCGAACACAAAGTCGTCCGATTGTAGAAAACGACCACTGATCCTTGCGTGTCGCGGCATTGCGATCAATTCATATTAAGGTTTCGACCACGGTCGTCGCGCTGGTATTCGAGATAATCGCGAATAACCGCAATCGCTCCCAAAATTTTCAAAGTCCCGCGAGTTTTCAGAGTCCTTCCGCACCATCGGCGAACACAAAGTCGTCCGATCTTCGAAAACGACAACTGACCCTTGCGTGTCGCGGCATTGCGATCAATTCATTTTAAAGTTTCGACCCCGGTTGTCGCGCTGGTTTTTGAGGTAATCGCGAATATCCACAATCGCTCCCAATATTTTCAAAGTACCGCGAGTTGTCAGAGTCCTTCCGCACCTTCGTCCGAACACAAAGACGCCCTATCGTCGAAAACGACCACAGATCCTTGCGTGTTGCGACATTGCGATCAATTCATATTAAGGTTTCGACCCCGGTCGTCGCGCTGGTTTTCGAGATAATCGCGAATAACCGCAATCGCTCCCAAAATTTTCAAAGTATCGCGAGTTTTCAGAGTCATTCCGCACCATCGGCGAACACAAAGTCGCCCGATCGTCGAAAACGACCACTGATCCTTGCGTGTTGCGACATTGCGATCAATTCATATTAAGGTTTCGACCACGGTCGTCGCGCTGGTTTTCGAGATAATCGCGAATAACCCTAATCGCTCCCAAAATTTTCAAAGTACCGCGAGTTTTCAGAGTCCTTCCGCACCATCGGCGAGCACAAAGTCGTCCGATCTTCGAAAACGACAACTGACCCTTGCGTGTTGCGGCATTGCGATCAATTCATTTTAAAGTTTCGACCCCGGTGGTCTCGCTGGTTTTCAAAGTAATCGCGAATATCCACAATCGCTCCCAATATTTTCAAAGTACCGCGAGTTTTCAGAGTCCTTCCGCACCATCGTCCGAACACAAAGTCGTCCGATTGTAGAAAACGACCACTGATCCTTGCGTGTCGCGGCATTGCGATCAATTCATATTAAGGTTTCGACCACGGCCCTCGCGCTGGTTATCGAGAAAATCGCGAATAACCCTAATCGCTCCCAAAATTTTCGAAGTCCCGCGAGTTTTCAGAGCCCTTCCGCACCATCGTCCGAACACAAAGACGCCCGATCGTCGAAAACGACCACAGATCCTTGCGTGTTGCGACATTGCGATCAATTCATATTAAGGTTTCGACCCCGGTCGTCGCGCTGGTTTTCGAGATAATCGCGAATAACCGCAATCGCTCCCAAAATTTTCAAAGTACCGCGAGTTTTCAGAGTCATTCCGCACCATCGGTGAACACAAAGTCGTCCGATCTTCGAAAACGACCACTGATCCTTGCGTGTGCGACATTGCGATCAATTCATATTAAGGTTTCGACCAGGGCCCTCGCGCTGGTTTTCGAGATAATCGTGAATAACCCAAATCGCTCCCAAAATTTTCAAAGTACCGCGAGTTTTCAGAGTCCTTCCGCACCATCGTCCGAACACAAAGTCGTCCGATTGTAGAAAACGACCACTGATCCTTGCGTGTCGCGGCATTGCGATCAATTCATATTAAGGTTTCGACCACGGCCCTCGTGCTGGTTCTCGAGAAAATCGCGAATAACCCTAATCGCTCCCAAAATTTTCATAGTACCGCGAGTGTTCAGAGTCCTTCCGCACCATCGGCGAACACAAAGTCGTCCGATCTTCGAAAACGGCAACTGACCCTTGCGTGTCGCGGCATTGCGATCAATTCATTTTAAAGTTTCGACCCCGGTTGACTCGCTGGTTTTCGAAGTAATCGCGAATATCCACAAAAGCTCCCAATATTTTCAAAGTACCGCGAGTTGTCAGAGTCCTTCCGCACCATCGTCCGAACACGAAGTTGTCCGATTGTAGAAAACGACCACAGATCCTTGCGTGTCGCGGCATTGCGATCAATTCATATTAAGGTTTCGACCACGGCCCTCGCGCTGGTTATCGAGAAAATCGCGAATAACCCTAATCGCTCCCAAAATTTTCAAAGTCCCGCGAGTTTTCAGAGCCCTTCCGCACCATCGTCCGAACACAAAGTCGTCCGATTGTAGAAAACGACCACTGATCCTTGCGTGTCGCGGCATTGCGATCAATTCATATTAAGGTTTCGACCCCGGTCGTCGCGCTGGTATTCGAGATAATCGCGAATAACCGCAATCGCTCCCAAAATTTTCAAAGTCCCGCGAGTTTTCAGAGTCCTTCCGCACCATCGGCGAACACAAAGTCGTCCGATCTTCGAAAACGACAACTGACCCTTGCGTGTCGTGGCATTGCGATCAATTCATTTTAAAGTTTCGACCCCGGTTGTCGCGCTGGTTTTTGAGGTAATCGCGAATATCCACAATCGCTCCCAATATTTTCAAAGTACCGCGAGTTGTCAGAGTCCTTCCGCACCTTCGTCCGAACACAAAGACGCCCTATCGTCGAAAACGACCACAGATCCTTGCGTGTTGCGACATTGCGATCAATTCATATTAAGGTTTCGACCCCGGTCGTCGCGCTGGTTTTCGAGATAATCGCGAATAACCGCAATCGCTCCCAAAATTTTCAAAGTACCGCGAGTTTTCAGAGTCCTTCTGCACCATCGGCGAGCACAAAATCGTCCGATCTTCGAAAACGACAACTGATCCTTGCGTGTCGCGACATTGCGATCAATTCATATTAAGGTTTCGACCCCGGTCGTCGCGCTGGTTTTCGAGATAATCGCGAATAACCGCAATCGCTCCCAAAATTTTCAAAGTACCGCGAGTTTTCAGAGTCATTCCGCACCATCGGTGAACACAAAGTCGTCCGATCTTCGAAAACGACCACTGATCCTTGCGTGTGCGACATTGCGATCAATTCATATTAAGGTTTCGACCAGGGCCCTCGCGCTGGTTTTCGAGATAATCGCGAATAACCCAAATCGCTCCCAAAATTTTCAAAGTACCGCGAGTTTTCAGAGTCCTTCCGCACCATCGTCCGAACACAAAGTCGTCCGATTGTAGAAAACGACCACTGATCCTTGCGTGTCGCGGCATTGCGATCAATTCATATTAAGGTTTCGACCACGGCCCTCGTGCTGGTTCTCGAGAAAATCGCGAATAACCCTAATCGCTCCCAAAATTTTCATAGTACCGCGAGTGTTCAGAGTCCTTCCGCACCATCGGCGAACACAAAGTCGTCCGATCTTCGAAAACGGCAACTGACCCTTGCGTGTCGCGGCATTGCGATCAATTCATTTTAAAGTTTCGACCCCGGTTGACTCGCTGGTTTTCGAAGTAATCGCGAATATCCACAAAAGCTCCCAATATTTTCAAAGTACCGCGAGTTGTCAGAGTCCTTCCGCACCATCGTCCGAACACGAAGTTGTCCGATTGTAGAAAACGACCACAGATCCTTGCGTGTCGCGGCATTGCGATCAATTCATATTAAGGTTTCGACCAGGGCCCTCGCGCTGGTTTTCGAGATAATCGCGAATAACCCAAATCGCTCCCAAAATTTTCAAAGTACCGCGAGTTTTCAGAGTCCTTCCGCACCATCGTCCGAACACAAAGTCGTCCGATTGTAGAAAACGACCACTGATCCTTGCGTGTCGCGGCATTGCGATCAATTCATATTAAGGTTTCGACCACGGCCCTCGTGCTGGTTCTCGAGAAAATCGCGAATAACCCTAATCGCTCCCAAAATTTTCATAGTACCGCGAGTGTTCAGAGTCCTTCCGCACCATCGGCGAACACAAAGTCGTCCGATCTTCGAAAACGGCAACTGACCCTTGCGTGTCGCGGCATTGCGATCAATTCATTTTAAAGTTTCGACCCCGGTTGACTCGCTGGTTTTCGAAGTAATCGCGAATATCCACAAAAGCTCCCAATATTTTCAAAGTACCGCGAGTTGTCAGAGTCCTTCCGCACCATCGTCCGAACACGAAGTTGTCCGATTGTAGAAAACGACCACAGATCCTTGCGTGTCGCGGCATTGCGATCAATTCATATTAAGGTTTCGACCACGGCCCTCGCGCTGGTTATCGAGAAAATCGCGAATAACCCTAATCGCTCCCAAAATTTTCAAAGTCCCGCGAGTTTTCAGAGCCCTTCCGCACCATCGTCCGAACACAAAGTCGTCCGATTGTAGAAAACGACCACTGATCCTTGCGTGTCGCGACATTGGGATCAATTCATATTAAGGTTTCGACCACGGTCGTCGCGTTGGTTTTCGAGATAATCGCGAATATCCACAATCGCTCCCAATATTTTCAAAGTCCCGCGAGTTTTCAGAGCCCTTCCGCACCATCGTCCGAACACAAAGTCGTCCGATTGTAGAAAACGACCACTGATCCTTGCGTGTCGCGGCATTGCGATCAATTCATATTAAGGTTTCGAACACGGCCCTCGTGCTGGTTCTCGAGAAAATCGCGAATAACCCTAATCGCTCCCAAAATTTTCATAGTACCGCGAGTGTTCAGAGTCCTTCCGCACCATCGGCGAACACAAAGTCGTCCGATCTTCGAAAACGACAACTGACCCTTGCGTGTCGCGGCATTGCGATCAATTCATATTAAGGTTTCGAACAGGGCCCTCGCGCTGGTTTTCGAGATAATCGCGAATAACCCAAATCGCTCCCAAAATTTTCATAGTACCGCGAGTGTTCAGAGTCCTTCCGCACCATCGGCGAACACAAAGTCGTCCGATCTTCGAAAACGACAACTGACCCTTGCGTGTCGCGGCATTGCGATCAATTCATTTTAAAGTATCGACCCCGGTCGTCGCGCCGGTTTTCGAGATAATCGCGAATAACCCTAATCGCTCCCAAAATTTTCAAAGTACCGCGAGTTTTCAGAGTCCTTCCGCACCATCGGCGAACACAAAGTCGTCCGATCTTCGAAAACGACCACTGATCCTTGCGTGTGCGACATTGCGATCAATTCATATTAAGGTTTCGACCAGGGCCCTCGCGCTGGTTTTCGAGATAATCGCGAATAACCCAAATCGCTCCCAAAATTTTCAAAGTACCGCGAGTTTTCAGAGTCCTTCCGCACCATCGTCCGAACACAAAGTCGTCCGATTGTAGAAAACGACCACTGATCCTTGCGTGTCGCGGCATTGCGATCAATTCATATTAAGGTTTCGACCACGGTTGACTCGCTGGTTTTCGAAGTAATCGCGAATATCCACAATCGCTCCCAATATTTTCAAAGTACCGCGAGTTTTCAGAGTCCTTCCGCACCATCGGCGAACACAAAGTCGTCCGATCTTCGAAAACGACCACTGATCCTTGCGTGTGCGACATTGCGATCAATTCATATTAAGGTTTCGACCAGGGCCCTCGCGCTGGTTTTCGAGATAATCGCGAATAACCCAAATCGCTCCCAAAATTTTCAAAGTACCGCGAGTTTTCAGAGTCCTTCCGCACCATCGGCGAACACAAAGTCGTCCGATCTTCGAAAACGACAATTGACCCTTGCGTGTCGCGGCATTGCGATCAATTCATATTAAGGTTTCGACCACGGCCCTCGCGCTGGTTATCGAGAAAATCGCGAATAACCCTAATCGCTCCCAAAATTTTCAAAGTCCCGCGAGTTTTCAGAGCCCTTCCGCACCATCGTCCGAACACAAAGTCGTCCGATTGTAGAAAACGACCACTGATCCTTGCGTGTCGCGGCATTGCGATCAATTCATATTAAGGTTTCGACCACGGTCGTCGCGCTGGTATTCGAGATAATCGCGAATAACCGCAATCGCTCCCAAAATTTTCAAAGTCCCGCGAGTTTTCAGAGTCATTCCGCACCATCGGCGAGCACAAAGTCGTCCGATCTTCGAAAACGACAACTGACCCTTGCGTGTTGCGGCATTGCGATCAATTCATTTTAAAGTTTCGACCCCGGTGGTCTCGCTGGTTTTCAAAGTAATCGCGAATATCCACAATCGCTCCCAATATTTTCAAAGTACCGCGAGTTTTCAGAGTCCTTCCGCACCATCGTCCGAACACAAAGTCGTCCGATTGTAGATAACGACCACTGATCCTTGCGTGTCGCGGCATTGCGATCAATTCATATTAAGGTTTCGACCACGGCCCTCGCGCTGGTTATCGAGAAAATCGCGAATAACCCTAATCGCTCCCAAAATTTTCAAAGTCCCGCGAGTTTTCAGAGCCCTTCCGCACCATCGTCCGAACACAAAGACGCCCGATCGTCGAAAACGACCACAGATCCTTGCGTGTTGCGACATTGCGATCAATTCATATTAAGGTTTCGACCCCGGTCGTCGCGCTGGTTTTCGAGATAATCGCGAATAACCGCAATCGCTCCCAAAATTTTCAAAGTACCGCGAGTTTTCAGAGTCATTCCGCACCATCGGTGAACACAAAGTCGTCCGATCTTCGAAAACGACCACTGATCCTTGCGTGTGCGACATTGCGATCAATTCATATTAAGGTTTCGACCAGGGCCCTCGCGCTGGTTTTCGAGATAATCGTGAATAACCCAAATCGCTCCCAAAATTTTCAAAGTACCGCGAGTTTTCAGAGTCCTTCCGCACCATCGTCCGAACACAAAGTCGTCCGATTGTAGAAAACGACCACTGATCCTTGCGTGTCGCGGCATTGCGATCAATTCATATTAAGGTTTCGACCACGGCCCTCGTGCTGGTTCTCGAGAAAATCGCGAATAACCCTAATCGCTCCCAAAATTTTCATAGTACCGCGAGTGTTCAGAGTCCTTCCGCACCATCGGCGAACACAAAGTCGTCCGATCTTCGAAAACGGCAACTGACCCTTGCGTGTCGCGGCATTGCGATCAATTCATTTTAAAGTTTCGACCCCGGTTGACTCGCTGGTTTTCGAAGTAATCGCGAATATCCACAAAAGCTCCCAATATTTTCAAAGTACCGCGAGTTGTCAGAGTCCTTCCGCACCATCGTCCGAACACGAAGTTGTCCGATTGTAGAAAACGACCACAGATCCTTGCGTGTCGCGGCATTGCGATCAATTCATATTAAGGTTTCGACCAGGGCCCTCGCGCTGGTTTTCGAGATAATCGCGAATAACCCAAATCGCTCCCAAAATTTTCAAAGTACCGCGAGTTTTCAGAGTCCTTCCGCACCATCGTCCGAACACAAAGTCGTCCGATTGTAGAAAACGACCACTGATCCTTGCGTGTCGCGGCATTGCGATCAATTCATATTAAGGTTTCGACCACGGCCCTCGTGCTGGTTCTCGAGAAAATCGCGAATAACCCTAATCGCTCCCAAAATTTTCATAGTACCGCGAGTGTTCAGAGTCCTTCCGCACCATCGGCGAACACAAAGTCGTCCGATCTTCGAAAACGGCAACTGACCCTTGCGTGTCGCGGCATTGCGATCAATTCATTTTAAAGTTTCGACCCCGGTTGACTCGCTGGTTTTCGAAGTAATCGCGAATATCCACAAAAGCTCCCAATATTTTCAAAGTACCGCGAGTTGTCAGAGTCCTTCCGCACCATCGTCCGAACACGAAGTTGTCCGATTGTAGAAAACGACCACAGATCCTTGCGTGTCGCGGCATTGCGATCAATTCATATTAAGGTTTCGACCACGGCCCTCGCGCTGGTTATCGAGAAAATCGCGAATAACCCTAATCGCTCCCAAAATTTTCAAAGTCCCGCGAGTTTTCAGAGCCCTTCCGCACCATCGTCCGAACACAAAGTCGTCCGATTGTAGAAAACGACCACTGATCCTTGCGTGTCGCGACATTGGGATCAATTCATATTAAGGTTTCGACCACGGTCGTCGCGTTGGTTTTCGAGATAATCGCGAATATCCACAATCGCTCCCAATATTTTCAAAGTCCCGCGAGTTTTCAGAGCCCTTCCGCACCATCGTCCGAACACAAAGTCGTCCGATTGTAGAAAACGACCACTGATCCTTGCGTGTCGCGGCATTGCGATCAATTCATATTAAGGTTTCGAACACGGCCCTCGTGCTGGTTCTCGAGAAAATCGCGAATAACCCTAATCGCTCCCAAAATTTTCATAGTACCGCGAGTGTTCAGAGTCCTTCCGCACCATCGGCGAACACAAAGTCGTCCGATCTTCGAAAACGACAACTGACCCTTGCGTGTCGCGGCATTGCGATCAATTCATATTAAGGTTTCGAACAGGGCCCTCGCGCTGGTTTTCGAGATAATCGCGAATAACCCAAATCGCTCCCAAAATTTTCATAGTACCGCGAGTGTTCAGAGTCCTTCCGCACCATCGGCGAACACAAAGTCGTCCGATCTTCGAAAACGACAACTGACCCTTGCGTGTCGCGGCATTGCGATCAATTCATTTTAAAGTATCGACCCCGGTCGTCGCGCCGGTTTTCGAGATAATCGCGAATAACCCTAATCGCTCCCAAAATTTTCAAAGTACCGCGAGTTTTCAGAGTCCTTCCGCACCATCGGCGAACACAAAGTCGTCCGATCTTCGAAAACGACCACTGATCCTTGCGTGTGCGACATTGCGATCAATTCATATTAAGGTTTCGACCAGGGCCCTCGCGCTGGTTTTCGAGATAATCGCGAATAACCCAAATCGCTCCCAAAATTTTCAAAGTACCGCGAGTTTTCAGAGTCCTTCCGCACCATCGTCCGAACACAAAGTCGTCCGATTGTAGAAAACGACCACTGATCCTTGCGTGTCGCGGCATTGCGATCAATTCATATTAAGGTTTCGACCACGGTTGACTCGCTCGTTTTCGAAGTAATCGCGAATATCCACAATCGCTCCCAATATTTTCAAAGTACCGCGAGTTTTCAGAGTCCTTCCGCACCATCGGCGAACACAAAGTCGTCCGATCTTCGAAAACGACCACTGATCCTTGCGTGTGCGACATTGCGATCAATTCATATTAAGGTTTCGACCAGGGCCCTCGCGCTGGTTTTCGAGATAATCGCGAATAACCCAAATCGCTCCCAAAATTTTCAAAGTACCGCGAGTTTTCAGAGTCCTTCCGCACCATCGTCCGAACACAAAGTCGTCCGATTGTAGAAAACGACCACTGATCCTTGCGTGTCGCGGCATTGCGATCAATTCATATTAAGGTTTCGACCACGGTTGACTCGCTGGTTTTCGAAGTAATCGCGAATATCCACAATCGCTCCCAATATTTTCAAAGTACCGCGAGTTTTCAGAGTCCTTCCGCACCATCGGCGAACACAAAGTCGTCCGATCTTCGAAAACGACAACTGACCCTTGCGTGTCGCGGCATTGCGATCAATTCATTTTAAAGTTTCGACCCCGGTTGCTGCGCTGGTTTTCGAGGTAATCGCGAATATCCACAACCGCTCCCAATATTTTCAAAGTACCGCGAGTTTTCAGAGCCCTTCCGCACCATCGTCCGAACACAAAGTCGTCCGATTGTAGAAAACGACCACTGATCCTTGCGTGTCGCGGCATTGCGATCAATTCATATTAAGGTTTCGACCACGGCCCTCGTGCTGGTTCTCGAGAAAATCGCGAATAACCCTAATCGCTCCCAAAATTTTCATAGTACCGCGAGTGTTCAGAGTCCTTCCGCACCATCGGCGAACACAAAGTCGTCCGATCTTCGAAAACGACAACTGACCCTTGCGTGTCGCGGCATTGCGATCAATTCATTTTAAAGTTTCGACCCCGGTTGACTCGCTGGTTTTCGAAGTAATCGCGAATATCCACAATCGCTCCCAATATTTTCAAAGTACCGCGAGTTGTCAGAGTCTTTCCGCACCTTCGTCCGAACACAAAGACGCCCGATCGTCGAAAACGACCACAGATCCTTGCGTGTTGCGACATTGCGATCAATTCATATTAAGGTTTCGACCCCGGTCGTCGCGCTGGTATTCGAGATAATCGCGAATAACCGCAATCGCTCCCAAAATTTTCAAAGTCCCGCGAGTTTTCAGAGTCCTTCCGCACCATCGGCGAACACAAAGTCGTCCGATCTTCGAAAACGACAACTGACCCTTGCGTTTCGCGGCATTGCGATCAATTCATTTTAAAGTTTCGACCCCGGTTGTCGCGCTGGTTTTTGAGGTAATCGCGAATATCCACAATCGCTCCCAATATTTTCAAAGTACCGCGAGTTGTCAGAGTCCTTCCGCACCTTCGTCCGAACATAAAGACGCCCTATCGTCGAAAACGACCACAGATCCTTGCGTGTTGCGACATTGCGATCAATTCATATTAAGGTTTCGACCCCGGTCGTCGCGCTGGTTTTCGAGATAATCGCGAATAACCGCAATCGCTCCCAAAATTTTCAAAGTACCGCGAGTTTTCAGAGTCCTTCCGCACCATCGGCGAACACAAAGTCGTCCGATCTTCGAAAACGACAATTGACCCTTGCGTGTCGCGGCATTGCGATCAATTCATATTAAGGTTTCGACCACGGCCCTCGCGCTGGTTATCGAGAAAATCGCGAATAACCCTAATCGCTCCCAAAATTTTCAAAGTCCCGCGAGTTTTCAGAGCCCTTCCGCACCATCGTCCGAACACAAAGTCGTCCGATTGTAGAAAACGACCACTGATCCTTGCGTGTCGCGGCATTGCGATCAATTCATATTAAGGTTTCGACCACGGTCGTCGCGCTGGTATTCGAGATAATCGCGAATAACCGCAATCGCTCCCAAAATTTTCAAAGTCCCGCGAGTTTTCAGAGTCATTCCGCACCATCGGCGAACACAAAGTCGTCCGATCTTCGAAAACGACCACTGATCCTTGCGTGTGCGACATTGCGATCAATTCATATTAAGGTTTCGACAAGGGCCCTCGCGCTGGTTTTCGAGATAATCGCGAATAACCCAAATCGCTCCCAAAATTTTCTAAGTACCGCGAGTTTTCAGAGTCCTTCCGCACCATCGTCCGAACACAAAGTCGCCCGATCGTCGAAAACGACCACTGATCCTTGCGTGTTGCGACATTGCGATCAATTCATATTAAGGTTTCGACCACGGTCGTCGCGCTGGTTTTCGAGATAATCGCGAATAACCCTAATCGCTCCCAAAATTTTCAAAGTACCGCGAGTTTTCAGAGTCCTTCCGCACCATCGGCGAGCACAAAGTCGTCCGATCTTCGAAAACGACAACTGACCCTTGCGTGTTGCGGCATTGCGATCAATTCATTTTAAAGTTTCGACCCCGGTGGTCTCGCTGGTTTTCAAAGTAATCGCGAATATCCACAATCGCTCCCAATATTTTCAAAGTACCGCGAGTTTTCAGAGTCCTTCCGCACCATCGTCCGAACACAAAGTCGTCCGATTGTAGATAACGACCACTGATCCTTGCGTGTCGCGGCATTGCGATCAATTCATATTAAGGTTTCGACCACGGCCCTCGCGCTGGTTATCGAGAAAATCGCGAATAACCCTAATCGCTCCCAAAATTTTCAAAGTCCCGCGAGTTTTCAGAGCCCTTCCGCACCATCGTCCGAACACAAAGACGCCCGATCGTCGAAAACGACCACAGATCCTTGCGTGTTGCGACATTGCGATCAATTCATATTAAGGTTTCGACCCCGGTCGTCGCGCTGGTTTTCGAGATAATCGCGAATAACCGCAATCGCTCCCAAAATTTTCAAAGTACCGCGAGTTTTCAGAGTCATTCCGCACCATCGGTGAACACAAAGTCGTCCGATCTTCGAAAACGACCACTGATCCTTGCGTGTGCGACATTGCGATCAATTCATATTAAGGTTTCGACCAGGGCCCTCGCGCTGGTTTTCGAGATAATCGTGAATAACCCAAATCGCTCCCAAAATTTTCAAAGTACCGCGAGTTTTCAGAGTCCTTCCGCACCATCGTCCGAACACAAAGTCGTCCGATTGTAGAAAACGACCACTGATCCTTGCGTGTCGCGGCATTGCGATCAATTCATATTAAGGTTTCGACCACGGCCCTCGTGCTGGTTCTCGAGAAAATCGCGAATAACCCTAATCGCTCCCAAAATTTTCATAGTACCGCGAGTGTTCAGAGTCCTTCCGCACCATCGGCGAACACAAAGTCGTCCGATCTTCGAAAACGGCAACTGACCCTTGCGTGTCGCGGCATTGCGATCAATTCATTTTAAAGTTTCGACCCCGGTTGACTCGCTGGTTTTCGAAGTAATCGCGAATATCCACAAAAGCTCCCAATATTTTCAAAGTACCGCGAGTTGTCAGAGTCCTTCCGCACCATCGTCCGAACACGAAGTTGTCCGATTGTAGAAAACGACCACAGATCCTTGCGTGTCGCGGCATTGCGATCAATTCATATTAAGGTTTCGACCACGGCCCTCGCGCTGGTTATCGAGAAAATCGCGAATAACCCTAATCGCTCCCAAAATTTTCAAAGTCCCGCGAGTTTTCAGAGCCCTTCCGCACCATCGTCCGAACACAAAGTCGTCCGATTGTAGAAACCGACCACTGATCCTTGCGTGTCGCGGCATTGCGATCAATTCATATTAAGGTTTCGACCCCGGTCGTCGCGCTGGTATTCGAGATAATCGCGAATAACCGCAATCGCTCCCAAAATTTTCAAAGTCCCGCGAGTTTTCAGAGTCCTTCCGCACCATCGGCGAACACAAAGTCGTCCGATCTTCGAAAACGACAACTGACCCTTGCGTGTCGCGGCATTGCGATCAATTCATTTTAAAGTTTCGACCCCGGTTGTCGCGCTGGTTTTTGAGGTAATCGCGAATATCCACAATCGCTCCCAATATTTTCAAAGTACCGCGAGTTGTCAGAGTCCTTCCGCACCTTCGTCCGAACACAAAGACGCCCTATCGTCGAAAACGACCACAGATCCTTGCGTGTTGCGACATTGCGATCAATTCATATTAAGGTTTCGACCCCGGTCGTCGCGCTGGTTTTCGAGATAATCGCGAATAACCGCAATCGCTCCCAAAATTTTCAAAGTACCGCGAGTTTTCAGAGTCCTTCTGCACCATCGGCGAACACAAAATCGTCCGATCTTCGAAAACGACAACTGATCCTTGCGTGTCGCGACATTGCGATCAATTCATATTAAGGTTTCGACCACGGTCGTCGCGTTGGTTTTCGAGATAATCGCGAATATCCACAATCGCTCCCAATATTTTCAAAGTACCGCGAGTTGTCAGAGTTCTTCCGCACCTTCGTCCGAACACAAATACGCCCGATCGTCGAAAACGACCACAGATCCTTGCGTGTTGCGACATTGCGATCAATTGATATTAAGGTTTCGACCCCGGTCGTCGCGCTGGTTTTCGAGATAATCGCGAATAACCGCAATCGCTCCCAAAATTTTCAAAGTATCGCGAGTTTTCAGAGTCATTCCGCACCATCGGCGAACACAAAGTCGTCCGATCTTCGAAAACGACCACTGATCCTTGCGTGTGCGACATTGCGATCAATTCATATTAAAGTTTCGACAAGGGCCCTCGCGCTGGTTTTCGAGATAATCGCGAATAACCCAAATCGCTCCCAAAATTTTCTAAGTACCGCGAGTTTTCAGAGTCCTTCCGCACCATCGTCCGAACACAAAGTCGCCCGATCGTCGAAAACGACCACTGATCCTTGCGTGTTGCGACATTGCGATCAATTCATATTAAGGTTTCGACCACGGTCGTCGCGCTGGTTTTCGAGATAATCGCGAATAACCCTAATCGCTCCCAAAATTTTCAAAGTACCGCGAGTTTTCAGAGTCCTTCCGCACCATCGGCGAGCACAAAGTCGTCCGATCTTCGAAAACGACAACTGACCCTTGCGTGTTGCGGCATTGCGATCAATTCATTTTAAAGTTTCGACCCCGGTGGTCTCGCTGGTTTTCAAAGTAATCGCGAATATCCACAATCGCTCCCAATATTTTCAAAGTACCGCGAGTTTTCAGAGTCCTTCCGCACCATCGTCCGAACACAAAGTCGTCCGATTGTAGAAAACGACCACTGATCCTTGCGTGTCGCGGCATTGCGATCAATTCATATTAAGGTTTCGACCACGGCCCTCGTGCTGGTTCTCGAGAAAATCGCGAATAACCCTAATCGCTCCCAAAATTTTCATAGTACCGCGAGTTGTCAGAGTCCTTCCGCACCATCGTCCGAACACGAAGTTGTCCGATTGTAGAAAACGACCACAGATCCTTGCGTGTCGCGGCATTGCGTTCAATTCATTTTAAAGTATCGACCCCGGTCGTCGCGCCGGTTTTCGAGATAATCGCGAATAACCCTAATCGCTCCCAAAATTTTCAAAGTACCGCGAGTTTTCAGAGTCCTTCCGCACCATCGGCGAACACAAAGTCGTCCGATCTTCGAAAACGACCACTGATCCTTGCGTGTGCGACATTGCGATCAATTCATATTAAGGTTTCGACCAGGGCCCTCGCGCTGGTTTTCGAGATAATCGCGAATAACCCAAATCGCTCCCAAAATTTTCAAAGTACCGCGAGTTTTCAGAGTCCTTCCGCACCATCGTCCGAACACAAAGTCGTCCGATTGTAGAAAACGACCACTGATCCTTGCGTGTCGCGGCATTGCGATCAATTCATATTAAGGTTTCGACCACGGTTGACTCGCTGGTTTTCGAAGTAATCGCGAATATCCACAATCGCTCCCAATATTTTCAAAGTACCGCGAGTTTTCAGAGTCCTTCCGCACCATCGGCGAACACAAAGTCGTCCGATCTTCGAAAACGACAACTGACCCTTGCGTGTTGCGGCATTGCGATCAATTCATTTTAAAGTTTCGACCCCGGTGGTCTCGCTGGTTTTCAAAGTAATCGCGAATATCCACAATCGCTCCCAATATTTTCAAAGTACCGCGAGTTTTCAGAGTCCTTCCGCACCATCGTCCGAACACAAAGTCGTCCGATTGTAGATAACGACCACTGATCCTTGCGTGTCGCGGCATTGCGATCAATTCATATTAAGGTTTCGACCACGGCCCTCGCGCTGGTTATCGAGAAAATCGCGAATAACCCTAATCGCTCCCAAAATTTTCAAAGTCCCGCGAGTTTTCAGAGTCCTTCCGCACCATCGGCGAGCACAAAGTCGTCCGATCTTCGAAAACGACAACTGACCCTTGCGTGTTGCGGCATTGCGATCAATTCATTTTAAAGTTTCGACCCCGGTGGTCTCGCTGGTTTTCAAAGTAATCGCGAATATCCACAATCGCTCCCAAAATTTTCTAAGTACCGCGAGTTTTCAGAGTCCTTCCGCACCATCGTCCGAACACAAAGTCGTCCGATTGTAGATAACGACCACTGATCCTTGCGTGTCGCGGCATTGCGATCAATTCATATTAAGGTTTCGACCACGGCCCTCGCGCTGGTTATCGAGAAAATCGCGAATAACCCTAATCGCTCCCAAAATTTTCAAAGTCCCGCGAGTTTTCAGAGTCCTTCCGCACCATCGGCGAGCACAAAGTCGTCCGATCTTCGAAAACGACAACTGACCCTTGCGTGTTGCGGCATTGCGATCAATTCATTTTAAAGTTTCGACCCCGGTGGTCTCGCTGGTTTTCAAAGTAATCGCGAATATCCACAATCGCTCCCAATATTTTCAAAGTACCGCGAGTTTTCAGAGTCCTTCCGCACCATCGTCCGAACACAAAGTCGTCCGATTGTAGAAAACGACCACTGATCCTTGCGTGTCGCGGCATTGCGATCAATTCATATTAAGGTTTCGACCACGGCCCTCGTGCTGGTTCTCGAGAAAATCGCGAATAACCCTAATCGCTCCCAAAATTTTCATAGTACCGCGAGTTGTCAGAGTCCTTCCGCACCATCGTCCGAACACGAAGTTGTCCGATTGTAGAAAACGACCACAGATCCTTGCGTGTCGCGGCATTGCGTTCAATTCATTTTAAAGTATCGACCCCGGTCGTCGCGCCGGTTTTCGAGATAATCGCGAATAACCCTAATCGCTCCCAAAATTTTCAAAGTACCGCGAGTTTTCAGAGTCCTTCCGCACCATCGGCGAACACAAAGTCGTCCGATCTTCGAAAACGACCACTGATCCTTGCGTGTGCGACATTGCGATCAATTCATATTAAGGTTTTGACCAGGGCCCTCGCGCTGGTTTTCGAGATAATCGCGAATAACCCAAATCGCTCCCAAAATTTTCAAAGTACCGCGAGTTTTCAGAGTCCTTCCGCACCATCGTCCGAACACAAAGTCGTCCGATTGTAGAAAACGACCACTGATCCTTGCGTGTCGCGGCATTGCGATCAATTCATATTAAGGTTTCGACCACGGTTGACTCGCTGGTTTTCGAAGTAATCGCGAATATCCACAATCGCTCCCAATATTTTCAAAGTACCGCGAGTTTTCAGAGTCCTTCCGCACCATCGGCGAACACAAAGTCGTCCGATCTTCGAAAACGACCACTGATCCTTGCGTGTGCGACATTGCGATCAATTCATATTAAGGTTTCGACCAGGGCCCTCGCGCTGGTTTTCGAGATAATCGCGAATAACCCAAATCGCTCCCAAAATTTTCAAAGTACCGCGAGTTTTCAGAGTCCTTCCGCACCATCGTCCGAACACAAAGTCGTCCGATTGTAGAAAACGACCACTGATCCTTGCGTGTCGCGGCATTGCGATCAATTCATATTAAGGTTTCGACCACGGTTGACTCGCTGGTTTTCGAAGTAATCGCGAATATCCACAATCGCTCCCAATATTTTCAAAGTACCGCGAGTTTTCAGAGTCCTTCCGCACCATCGGCGAACACAAAGTCGTCCGATCTTCGAAAACGACAACTGACCCTTGCGTGTCGCGGCATTGCGATCAATTCATTTTAAAGTTTCGACCCCGGTTGTTGCGCTGGTTTTCGAGGTAATCGCGAATATCCACAATCGCTCCCAATATTTTCAAAGTACCGCGAGTTTTCAGAGCCCTTCCGCACCATCGTCCGAACACAAAGTCGTCCGATTGTAGAAAACGACCACTGATCCTTGCGTGTCGCGGCATTGCGATCAATTCATATTATGGTTTCGACCACGGCCCTCGCGCTGGTTATCGAGAAAATCGCGAATAACCCTAATCGCTCCCAAAATTTTCAAAGTCCCGCGAGTTTTCAGAGCCCTTCCGCACCATCGTCCGAACACAAAGACGCCCGATCGTCGAAAACGACCACAGATCCTTGCGTGTTGCGACATTGCGATCAATTCATATTAAGGTTTCGACCCCGGTCGTCGCGCTGGTTTTCGAGATAATCGCGAATAACCGCAATCGCTCCCAAAATTTTCAAAGTACCGCGAGTTTTCAGAGTCATTCCGCACCATCGGTGAACACAAAGTCGTCCGATCTTCGAAAACGACCACTGATCCTTGCGTGTGCGACATTGCGATCAATTCATATTAAGGTTTCGACCAGGGCCCTCGCGCTGGTTTTCGAGATAATCGCGAATAACCCAAATCGCTCCCAAAATTTTCAAAGTACCGCGAGTTTTCAGAGTCCTTCCGCACCATCGTCCGAACACAAAGTCGTCCGATTGTAGAAAACGACCACTGATCCTTGCGTGTCGCGGCATTGCGATCAATTCATATTAAGGTTTCGACCACGGCCCTCGTGCTGGTTCTCGAGAAAATCGCGAATAACCCTAATCGCTCCCAAAATTTTCATAGTACCGCGAGTGTTCAGAGTCCTTCCGCACCATCGGCGAACACAAAGTCGTCCGATCTTCGAAAACGGCAACTGACCCTTGCGTGTCGCGGCATTGCGATCAATTCATTTTAAAGTTTCGACCCCGGTTGACTCGCTGGTTTTCGAAGTAATCGCGAATATCCACAAAAGCTCCCAATATTTTCAAAGTACCGCGAGTTGTCAGAGTCCTTCCGCACCATCGTCCGAACACGAAGTTGTCCGATTGTAGAAAACGACCACAGATCCTTGCGTGTCGCGGCATTGCGATCAATTCATATTAAGGTTTCGACCACGGCCCTCGCGCTGGTTATCGAGAAAATCGCGAATAACCCTAATCGCTCCCAAAATTTTCAAAGTCCCGCGAGTTTTCAGAGCCCTTCCGCACCATCGTCCGAACACAAAGTCGTCCGATTGTAGAAAACGACCACAGATCCTTGCGTGTTGCGACATTGCGATCAATTCATATTAAGGTTTCGACCCCGGTCGTCGCGCTGGTTTTCGAGATAATCGCGAATAACCGCAATCGCTCCCAAAATTTTCAAAGTACCGCGAGTTTTCAGAGTCCTTCTGCACCATCGGCGAACACAAAATCGTCCGATCTTCGAAAACGACAACTGATCCTTGCGTGTCGCGACATTGCGATCAATTCATATTAAGGTTTCGACCACGGTCGTCGCGTTGGTTTTCGAGATAATCGCGAATATCCACAATCGCTCCCAATATTTTCAAAGTACCGCGAGTTGTCAGAGTTCTTCCGCACCTTCGTCCGAACACAAATACGCCCGATCGTCGAAAACGACCACAGATCCTTGCGTGTTGCGACATTGCGATCAATTGATATTAAGGTTTCGACCCCGGTCGTCGCGCTGGTTTTCGAGATAATCGCGAATAACCGCAATCGCTCCCAAAATTTTCAAAGTATCGCGAGTTTTCAGAGTCATTCCGCACCATCGGCGAACACAAAGTCGTCCGATCTTCGAAAACGACCACTGATCCTTGCGTGTGCGACATTGCGATCAATTCATATTAAGGTTTCGACAAGGGCCCTCGCGCTGGTTTTCGAGATAATCGCGAATAACCCAAATCGCTCCCAAAATTTTCTAAGTACCGCGAGTTTTCAGAGTCCTTCCGCACCATCGTCCGAACACAAAGTCGCCCGATCGTCGAAAACGACCACTGATCCTTGCGTGTTGCGACATTGCGATCAATTCATATTAAGGTTTCGACCACGGTCGTCGCGCTGGTTTTCGAGATAATCGCGAATAACCCTAATCGCTCCCAAAATTTTCAAAGTACCGCGAGTTTTCAGAGTCCTTCCGCACCATCGGCGAGCACAAAGTCGTCCGATCTTCGAAAACGACAACTGACCCTTGCGTGTTGCGGCATTGCGATCAATTCATTTTAAAGTTTCGACCCCGGTGGTCTCGCTGGTTTTCAAAGTAATCGCGAATATCCACAATCGCTCCCAATATTTTCAAAGTACCGCGAGTTTTCAGAGTCCTTCCGCACCATCGTCCGAACACAAAGTCGTCCGATTGTAGAAAACGACCACTGATCCTTGCGTGTCGCGGCATTGCGATCAATTCATATTAAGGTTTCGACCACGGCCCTCGTGCTGGTTCTCGAGAAAATCGCGAATAACCCTAATCGCTCCCAAAATTTTCATAGTACCGCGAGTTGTCAGAGTCCTTCCGCACCATCGTCCGAACACGAAGTTGTCCGATTGTAGAAAACGACCACAGATCCTTGCGTGTCGCGGCATTGCGATCAATTCATTTTAAAGTATCGACCCCGGTCGTCGCGCCGGTTTTCGAGATAATCGCGAATAACCCTAATCGCTCCCAAAATTTTCAAAGTACCGCGAGTTTTCAGAGTCCTTCCGCACCATCGGCGAACACAAAGTCGTCCGATCTTCGAAAACGACCACTGATCCTTGCGTGTGCGACATTGCGATCAATTCATATTAAGGTTTCGACCAGGGCCCTCGCGCTGGTTTTCGAGATAATCGCGAATAACCCAAATCGCTCCCAAAATTTTCAAAGTACCGCGAGTTTTCAGAGTCCTTCCGCACCATCGTCCGAACACAAAGTCGTCCGATTGTAGAAAACGACCACTGATCCTTGCGTGTCGCGGCATTGCGATCAATTCATATTAAGGTTTCGACCACGGTTGACTCGCTGGTTTTCGAAGTAATCGCGAATATCCACAATCGCTCCCAATATTTTCAAAGTACCGCGAGTTTTCAGAGTCCTTCCGCACCATCGGCGAACACAAAGTCGTCCGATCTTCGAAAACGACCACTGATCCTTGCGTGTGCGACATTGCGATCAATTCATATTAAGGTTTCGACCAGGGCCCTCGCGCTGGTTTTCGAGATAATCGCGAATAACCCAAATCGCTCCCAAAATTTTCAAAGTACCGCGAGTTTTCAGAGTCCTTCCGCACCATCGTCCGAACACAAAGTCGTCCGATTGTAGAAAACGACCACTGATCCTTGCGTGTCGCGGCATTGCGATCAATTCATATTAAGGTTTCGACCACGGTTGACTCGCTGGTTTTCGAAGTAATCGCGAATATCCACAATCGCTCCCAATATTTTCAAAGTACCGCGAGTTTTCAGAGTCCTTCCGCACCATCGGCGAACACAAAGTCGTCCGATCTTCGAAAACGACAACTGACCCTTGCGTGTCGCGGCATTGCGATCAATTCATTTTAAAGTTTCGACCCCGGTTGTTGCGCTGGTTTTCGAGGTAATCGCGAATATCCACAATCGCTCCCAATATTTTCAAAGTACCGCGAGTTTTCAGAGCCCTTCCGCACCATCGTCCGAACACAAAGTCGTCCGATTGTAGAAAACGACCACTGATCCTTGCGTGTCGCGGCATTGCGATCAATTCATATTATGGTTTCGACCACGGCCCTCGCGCTGGTTATCGAGAAAATCGCGAATAACCCTAATCGCTCCCAAAATTTTCAAAGTCCCGCGAGTTTTCAGAGCCCTTCCGCACCATCGTCCGAACACAAAGACGCCCGATCGTCGAAAACGACCACAGATCCTTGCGTGTTGCGACATTGCGATCAATTCATATTAAGGTTTCGACCCCGGTCGTCGCGCTGGTTTTCGAGATAATCGCGAATAACCGCAATCGCTCCCAAAATTTTCAAAGTACCGCGAGTTTTCAGAGTCATTCCGCACCATCGGTGAACACAAAGTCGTCCGATCTTCGAAAACGACCACTGATCCTTGCGTGTGCGACATTGCGATCAATTCATATTAAGGTTTCGACCAGGGCCCTCGCGCTGGTTTTCGAGATAATCGCGAATAACCCAAATCGCTCCCAAAATTTTCAAAGTACCGCGAGTTTTCAGAGTCCTTCCGCACCATCGTCCGAACACAAAGTCGTCCGATTGTAGAAAACGACCACTGATCCTTGCGTGTCGCGGCATTGCGATCAATTCATATTAAGGTTTCGACCACGGCCCTCGTGCTGGTTCTCGAGAAAATCGCGAATAACCCTAATCGCTCCCAAAATTTTCATAGTACCGCGAGTGTTCAGAGTCCTTCCGCACCATCGGCGAACACAAAGTCGTCCGATCTTCGAAAACGGCAACTGACCCTTGCGTGTCGCGGCATTGCGATCAATTCATTTTAAAGTTTCGACCCCGGTTGACTCGCTGGTTTTCGAAGTAATCGCGAATATCCACAAAAGCTCCCAATATTTTCAAAGTACCGCGAGTTGTCAGAGTCCTTCCGCACCATCGTCCGAACACGAAGTTGTCCGATTGTAGAAAACGACCACAGATCCTTGCGTGTCGCGGCATTGCGATCAATTCATATTAAGGTTTCGACCACGGCCCTCGCGCTGGTTATCGAGAAAATCGCGAATAACCCTAATCGCTCCCAAAATTTTCAAAGTCCCGCGAGTTTTCAGAGCCCTTCCGCACCATCGTCCGAACACAAAGTCGTCCGATTGTAGAAAACGACCACTGATCCTTGCGTGTCGCGACATTGGGATCAATTCATATTAAGGTTTCGACCACGGTCGTCGCGTTGGTTTTCGAGATAATCGCGAATATCCACAATCGCTCCCAATATTTTCAAAGTCCCGCGAGTTTTCAGAGCCCTTCCGCACCATCGTCCGAACACAAAGTCGTCCGATTGTAGAAAACGACCACTGATCCTTGCGTGTCGCGGCATTGCGATCAATTCATATTAAGGTTTCGAACACGGCCCTCGTGCTGGTTCTCGAGAAAATCGCGAATAACCCTAATCGCTCCCAAAATTTTCATAGTACCGCGAGTGTTCAGAGTCCTTCCGCACCATCGGCGAACACAAAGTCGTCCGATCTTCGAAAACGACAACTGACCCTTGCGTGTCGCGGCATTGCGATCAATTCATATTAAGGTTTCGAACAGGGCCCTCGCGCTGGTTTTCGAGATAATCGCGAATAACCCAAATCGCTCCCAAAATTTTCATAGTACCGCGAGTGTTCAGAGTCCTTCCGCACCATCGGCGAACACAAAGTCGTCCGATCTTCGAAAACGACAACTGACCCTTGCGTGTCGCGGCATTGCGATCAATTCATTTTAAAGTATCGACCCCGGTCGTCGCGCCGGTTTTCGAGATAATCGCGAATAACCCTAATCGCTCCCAAAATTTTCAAAGTACCGCGAGTTTTCAGAGTCCTTCCGCACCATCGGCGAACACAAAGTCGTCCGATCTTCGAAAACGACCACTGATCCTTGCGTGTGCGACATTGCGATCAATTCATATTAAGGTTTCGACCAGGGCCCTCGCGCTGGTTTTCGAGATAATCGCGAATAACCCAAATCGCTCCCAAAATTTTCAAAGTACCGCGAGTTTTCAGAGTCCTTCCGCACCATCGTCCGAACACAAAGTCGTCCGATTGTAGAAAACGACCACTGATCCTTGCGTGTCGCGGCATTGCGATCAATTCATATTAAGGTTTCGACCACGGTTGACTCGCTGGTTTTCGAAGTAATCGCGAATATCCACAATCGCTCCCAATATTTTCAAAGTACCGCGAGTTTTCAGAGTCCTTCCGCACCATCGGCGAACACAAAGTCGTCCGATCTTCGAAAACGACCACTGATCCTTGCGTGTGCGACATTGCGATCAATTCATATTAAGGTTTCGACCAGGGCCCTCGCGCTGGTTTTCGAGATAATCGCGAATAACCCAAATCGCTCCCAAAATTTTCAAAGTACCGCGAGTTTTCAGAGTCCTTCCGCACCATCGTCCGAACACAAAGTCGTCCGATTGTAGAAAACGACCACTGATCCTTGCGTGTCGCGGCATTGCGATCAATTCATATTAAGGTTTCGACCACGGTTGACTCGCTGGTTTTCGAAGTAATCGCGAATATCCACAATCGCTCCCAATATTTTCAAAGTACCGCGAGTTTTCAGAGTCCTTCCGCACCATCGGCGAACACAAAGTCGTCCGATCTTCGAAAACGACAACTGACCCTTGCGTGTCGCGGCATTGCGATCAATTCATTTTAAAGTTTCGACCCCGGTTGTTGCGCTGGTTTTCGAGGTAATCGCGAATATCCACAACCGCTCCCAATATTTTCAAAGTACCGCGAGTTTTCAGAGCCCTTCCGCACCATCGTCCGAACACAAAGTCGTCCGATTGTAGAAAACGACCACTGATCCTTGCGTGTCGCGGCATTGCGATCAATTCATATTAAGGTTTCGACCACGGCCCTCGTGCTGGTTCTCGAGAAAATCGCGAATAACCCTAATCGCTCCCAAAATTTTCATAGTACCGCGAGTGTTCAGAGTCCTTCCGCACCATCGGCGAACACAAAGTCGTCCGATCTTCGAAAACGACAACTGACCCTTGCGTGTCGCGGCATTGCGATCAATTCATTTTAAAGTTTCGACCCCGGTTGACTCGCTGGTTTTCGAAGTAATCGCGAATATCCACAATCGCTCCCAATATTTTCAAAGTACCGCGAGTTGTCAGAGTCTTTCCGCACCTTCGTCCGAACACAAAGACGCCCGATCGTCGAAAACGACCACAGATCCTTGCGTGTTGCGACATTGCGATCAATTCATATTAAGGTTTCGACCCCGGTCGTCGCGCTGGTATTCGAGATAATCGCGAATAACCGCAATCGCTCCCAAAATTTTCAAAGTCCCGCGAGTTTTCAGAGTCCTTCCGCACCATCGGCGAACACAAAGTCGTCCGATCTTCGAAAACGACAACTGACCCTTGCGTTTCGCGGCATTGCGATCAATTCATTTTAAAGTTTCGACCCCGGTTGTCGCGCTGGTTTTTGAGGTAATCGCGAATATCCACAATCGCTCCCAATATTTTCAAAGTACCGCGAGTTGTCAGAGTCCTTCCGCACCTTCGTCCGAACATAAAGACGCCCTATCGTCGAAAACGACCACAGATCCTTGCGTGTTGCGACATTGCGATCAATTCATATTAAGGTTTCGACCCCGGTCGTCGCGCTGGTTTTCGAGATAATCGCGAATAACCGCAATCGCTCCCAAAATTTTCAAAGTACCGCGAGTTTTCAGAGTCCTTCTGCACCATCGGCGAACACAAAATCGTCCGATCTTCGAAAACGACAACTGATCCTTGCGTGTCGCGACATTGCGATCAATTCATATTAAGGTTTCGACCCCGGTCGTCGCGTTGGTTTTCGAGATAATCGCGAATATCCACAATCGCTCCCAATATTTTCAAAGTACCGCGAGTTGTCAGAGTCCTTCCGCACCTTCGTCCGAACACAAATACGCCCGATCGTCGAAAACGACCACAGATCCTTGCGTGTTGCGACATTGCGATCAATTGATAATAAGGTTTCGACCCCGGTCGTCGCGCTGGTTTTCGAGATAATCGCGAATAACCCAAATCGCTCCCAAAATTTTCTAAGTACCGCGAGTTTTCAGAGTCCTTCCGCACCATCGTCCGAACACAAAGTCGCCCGATCGTCGAAAACGACCACTGATCCTTGCGTGTTGCGACATTGCGATCAATTCATATTAAGGTTTCGACCACGGTCGTCGCGCTGGTTTTCGAGATAATCGCGAATAACCATAATCGCTCCCAAAATTTTCAAAGTACCGCGAGTTTTCAGAGTCCTTCCGCACCATCGGCGAGCACAAAGTCGTCCGATCTTCGAAAACGACAACTGACCCTTGCGTGTCGCGGCATTGCGATCAATTCATATTAAGCTTTCGACCACGGCCCTCGTGCTGGTTCTCGAGAAAATCGCGAATAATCCTAATCGCTCCCAAAATTTTCATAGTACCGCGAGTGTTCAGAGTCCTTCCGCACCATCGGCGAACAAAAAGTCGTCCGATCTTCGAAAACGACAACTGACCCTTGCGTGTTGCGGCATTGCGATCAATTCATTTTAAAGTTTCGACCCCGGTGGTCTCGCTGGTTTTCAAAGTAATCGCGAATATCCACAATCGCTCCCAATATTTTCAAAGTACCGCGAGTTTTCAGAGTCCTTCCGCACCATCGTCCGAACACAAAGTCGTCCGATTGTAGAAAACGACCACTGATCCTTGCGTGTCGCGGCATTGCGATCAATTCATATTAAGTTTTCGACCACGGCCCTCGCGCTGGTTATCGAGAAAATCGCGAATAACCCTAATCGCTCCCAAAATTTTCAAAGTCCCGCGAGTTTTCAGAGCCCTTCCGCACCATCGTCCGAACACAAAGACGCCCGATCGTCGAAAACGACCACAGATCCTTGCGTGTTGCGACATTGCGATCAATTCATATTAAGGTTTCGACCCCGGTCGTCGCGCTGGTTTTCGAGATAATCGCGAATAACCGCAATCGCTCCCAAAATTTTCAAAGTACCGCGAGTTTTCAGAGTCATTCCGCACCATCGGTGAACACAAAGTCGTCCGATCTTCGAAAGCGACCACTGATCCTTGCGTGTGCGACATTGCGATCAATTCATATTAAGGTTTCGACCAGGGCCCTCGCGCTGGTTTTCGAGATAATCGCGAATAACCCAAATCGCTCCCAAAATTTTCAAAGTACCGCGAGTTTTCAGAGTCCTTCCGCACCATCGTCCGAACACAAAGTCGTCCGATTGTAGAAAACGACCACTGATCCTTGCGTGTCGCGGCATTGCGATCAATTCATATTAAGGTTTCGACCACGGTTGACTCGCTGGTTTTCGAAGTAATCGCGAATATCCACAATCGCTCCCAATATTTTCAAAGTACCGCGAGTTTTCAGAGTCCTTCCGCACCATCGGCGAACACAAAGTCGTCCGATCTTCGAAAACGACCACTGATCCTTGCGTGTGCGACATTGCGATCAATTCATATTAAGGTTTCGACCAGGGCCCTCGCGCTGGTTTTCGAGATAATCGCGAATAACCCAAATCGCTCCCAAAATTTTCAAAGTACCGCGAGTTTTCAGAGTCCTTCCGCACCATCGGCGAACACAAAGTCGTCCGATCTTCGAAAACGACAATTGACCCTTGCGTGTCGCGGCATTGCGATCAATTCATATTAAGGTTTCGACCACGGCCCTCGCGCTGGTTATCGAGAAAATCGCGAATAACCCTAATCGCTCCCAAAATTTTCAAAGTCCCGCGAGTTTTCAGAGCCCTTCCGCACCATCGTCCGAACACAAAGACGCCCGATCGTCGAAAACGACCACAGATCCTTGCGTGTTGCGACATTGCGATCAATTCATATTAAGGTTTCGACCCCGGTCGTCGCGCTGGTTTTCGAGATAATCGCGAATAACCGCAATCGCTCCCAAAATTTTCAAAGTACCGCGAGTTTTCAGAGTCATTCCGCACCATCGGTGAACACAAAGTCGTCCGATCTTCGAAAACGACCACTGATCCTTGCGTGTGCGACATTGCGATCAATTCATATTAAGGTTTCGACCAGGGCCCTCGCGCTGGTTTTCGAGATAATCGCGAATAACCCAAATCGCTCCCAAAATTTTCAAAGTACCGCGAGTTTTCAGAGTCCTTCCGCACCATCGTCCGAACACAAAGTCGTCCGATTGTAGAAAACGACCACTGATCCTTGCGTGTCGCGGCATTGCGATCAATTCATATTAAGGTTTCGACCACGGCCCTCGTGCTGGTTCTCGAGAAAATCGCGAATAACCCTAATCGCTCCCAAAATTTTCATAGTACCGCGAGTGTTCAGAGTCCTTCCGCACCATCGGCGAACACAAAGTCGTCCGATCTTCGAAAACGGCAACTGACCCTTGCGTGTCGCGGCATTGCGATCAATTCATTTTAAAGTTTCGACCCCGGTTGACTCGCTGGTTTTCGAAGTAATCGCGAATATCCACAAAAGCTCCCAATATTTTCAAAGTACCGCGAGTTGTCAGAGTCCTTCCGCACCATCGTCCGAACACGAAGTTGTCCGATTGTAGAAAACGACCACAGATCCTTGCGTGTCGCGGCATTGCGATCAATTCATATTAAGGTTTCGACCACGGCCCTCGCGCTGGTTATCGAGAAAATCGCGAATAACCCTAATCGCTCCCAAAATTTTCAAAGTCCCGCGAGTTTTCAGAGCCCTTCCGCACCATCGTCCGAACACAAAGTCGTCCGATTGTAGAAAACGACCACAGATCTTTGCGTGTTGCGACATTGCGATCAATTCATATTAAGGTTTCGACCCCGGTCGTCGCGCTGGTTTTCGAGATAATCGCGAATAACCGCAATCGCTCCCAAAATTTTCAAAGTACCGCGAGTTTTCAGAGTCCTTCTGCACCATCGGCGAACACAAAATCGTCCGATCTTCGAAAACGACAACTGATCCTTGCGTGTCGCGACATTGCGATCAATTCATATTAAGGTTTCGACCACGGTCGTCGCGTTGGTTTTCGAGATAATCGCGAATATCCACAATCGCTCCCAATATTTTCAAAGTACCGCGAGTTGTCAGAGTTCTTCCGCACCTTCGTCCGAACACAAATACGCCCGATCGTCGAAAACGACCACAGATCCTTGCGTGTTGCGACATTGCGATCAATTGATATTAAGGTTTCGACCCCGGTCGTCGCGCTGGTTTTCGAGATAATCGCGAATAACCGCAATCGCTCCCAAAATTTTCAAAGTATCGCGAGTTTTCAGAGTCATTCCGCACCATCGGCGAACACAAAGTCGTCCGATCTTCGAAAACGACCACTGATCCTTGCGTGTGCGACATTGCGATCAATTCATATTAAGGTTTCGACAAGGGCCCTCGCGCTGGTTTTCGAGATAATCGCGAATAACCCAAATCGCTCCCAAAATTTTCTAAGTACCGCGAGTTTTCAGAGTCCTTCCGCACCATCGTCCGAACACAAAGTCGCCCGATCGTCGAAAACGACCACTGATCCTTGCGTGTTGCGACATTGCGATCAATTCATATTAAGGTTTCGACCACGGTCGTCGCGCTGGTTTTCGAGATAATCGCGAATAACCCTAATCGCTCCCAAAATTTTCAAAGTACCGCGAGTTTTCAGAGTCCTTCCGCACCATCGGCGAGCACAAAGTCGTCCGATCTTCGAAAACGACAACTGACCCTTGCGTGTTGCGGCATTGCGATCAATTCATTTTAAAGTTTCGACCCCGGTGGTCTCGCTGGTTTTCAAAGTAATCGCGAATATCCACAATCGCTCCCAATATTTTCAAAGTACCGCGAGTTTTCAGAGTCCTTCCGCACCATCGTCCGAACACAAAGTCGTCCGATTGTAGAAAACGACCACTGATCCTTGCGTGTCGCGGCATTGCGATCAATTCATATTAAGGTTTCGACCACGGCCCTCGTGCTGGTTCTCGAGAAAATCGCGAATAACCCTAATCGCTCCCAAAATTTTCATAGTACCGCGAGTTGTCAGAGTCCTTCCGCACCATCGTCCGAACACGAAGTTGTCCGATTGTAGAAAACGACCACAGATCCTTGCGTGTCGCGGCATTGCGATCAATTCATTTTAAAGTATCGACCCCGGTCGTCGCGCCGGTTTTCGAGATAATCGCGAATAACCCTAATCGCTCCCAAAATTTTCAAAGTACCGCGAGTTTTCAGAGTCCTTCCGCACCATCGGCGAACACAAAGTCGTCCGATCTTCGAAAACGACCACTGATCCTTGCGTGTGCGACATTGCGATCAATTCATATTAAGGTTTCGACCAGGGCCCTCGCGCTGGTTTTCGAGATAATCGCGAATAACCCAAATCGCTCCCAAAATTTTCAAAGTACCGCGAGTTTTCAGAGTCCTTCCGCACCATCGTCCGAACACAAAGTCGTCCGATTGTAGAAAACGACCACTGATCCTTGCGTGTCGCGGCATTGCGATCAATTCATATTAAGGTTTCGACCACGGTTGACTCGCTGGTTTTCGAAGTAATCGCGAATATCCACAATCGCTCCCAATATTTTCATAGTACCGCGAGTGTTCAGAGTCCTTCCGCACCATCGGCGAACACAAAGTCGTCCGATCTTCGAAAACGGCAACTGACCCTTGCGTGTCGCGGCATTGCGATCAATTCATTTTAAAGTTTCGACCCCGGTTGACTCGCTGGTTTTCGAAGTAATCGCGAATATCCACAAAAGCTCCCAATATTTTCAAAGTACCGCGAGTTGTCAGAGTCCTTCCGCACCATCGTCCGAACACGAAGTTGTCCGATTGTAGAAAACGACCACAGATCCTTGCGTGTCGCGGCATTGCGATCAATTCATATTAAGGTTTCGACCACGGCCCTCGCGCTGGTTATCGAGAAAATCGCGAATAACCCTAATCGCTCCCAAAATTTTCAAAGTCCCGCGAGTTTTCAGAGCCCTTCCGCACCATCGTCCGAACACAAAGTCGTCCGATTGTAGAAAACGACCACAGATCTTTGCGTGTTGCGACATTGCGATCAATTCATATTAAGGTTTCGACCCCGGTCGTCGCGCTGGTTTTCGAGATAATCGCGAATAACCGCAATCGCTCCCAAAATTTTCAAAGTACCGCGAGTTTTCAGAGTCATTCCGCACCATCGGTGAACACAAAGTCGTCCGATCTTCGAAAACGACCACTGATCCTTGCGTGTGCGACATTGCGATCAATTCATATTAAGGTTTCGACCAGGGCCCTCGCGCTGGTTTTCGAGATAATCGCGAATAACCCAAATCGCTCCCAAAATTTTCAAAGTACCGCGAGTTTTCAGAGTCCTTCCGCACCATCGTCCGAACACAAAGTCGTCCGATTGTAGAAAACGACCACTGATCCTTGCGTGTCGCGGCATTGCGATCAATTCATATTAAGGTTTCGACCACGGCCCTCGTGCTGGTTCTCGAGAAAATCGCGAATAACCCTAATCGCTCCCAAAATTTTCATAGTACCGCGAGTGTTCAGAGTCCTTCCGCACCATCGGCGAACACAAAGTCGTCCGATCTTCGAAAACGGCAACTGACCCTTGCGTGTCGCGGCATTGCGATCAATTCATTTTAAAGTTTCGACCCCGGTTGACTCGCTGGTTTTCGAAGTAATCGCGAATATCCACAAAAGCTCCCAATATTTTCAAAGTACCGCGAGTTGTCAGAGTCCTTCCGCACCATCGTCCGAACACGAAGTTGTCCGATTGTAGAAAACGACCACAGATCCTTGCGTGTCGCGGCATTGCGATCAATTCATATTAAGGTTTCGACCACGGCCCTCGCGCTGGTTATCGAGAAAATCGCGAATAA
Source organism: Andrena marginata (assembly GCA_963932335.1). Lineage (NCBI taxonomy): Eukaryota > Metazoa > Arthropoda > Insecta > Hymenoptera > Andrenidae > Andrena > Andrena marginata. Next base: position 160,040 of record CAWVQI010000172.1, on the reverse strand, counting down.
CCCTAATCGCTCCCAAAATTTTCAAAGTCCCGCGAGTTTTCAGAGCCCTTCCGCACCATCGTCCGAACACAAAGTCGTCCGATTGTAGAAAACGACCACTGATCCTTGCGTGTCGCGGCATTGCGATCAATTCATATTAAGGTTTCGACCCCGGTCGTCGCGCTGGTATTCGAGATAATCGCGAATAACCGCAATCGCTCCCAAAATTTTCAAAGTCCCGCGAGTTTTCAGAGTCCTTCCGCACCATCGGCGAACACAAAGTCGTCCGATCTTCGAAAACGACAACTGACCCTTGCGTGTCGCGGCATTGCGATCAATTCATTTTAAAGTTTCGACCCCGGTTGTCGCGCTGGTTTTTGAGGTAATCGCGAATATCCACAATCGCTCCCAATATTTTCAAAGTACCGCGAGTTGTCAGAGTCCTTCCGCACCTTCGTCCGAACACAAAGACGCCCTATCGTCGAAAACGACCACAGATCCTTGCGTGTTGCGACATTGCGATCAATTCATATTAAGGTTTCGACCCCGGTCGTCGCGCTGGTTTTCGAGATAATCGCGAATAACCGCAATCGCTCCCAAAATTTTCAAAGTACCGCGAGTTTTCAGAGTCCTTCTGCATCATCGGCGAACACAAAATCGTCCGATCTTCGAAAACGACAACTGATCCTTGCGTGTTGCGACATTGCGATCAATTCATATTAAGGTTTCGACCCCGGTCGTCGCGCTGGTTTTCGAGATAATCGCGAATAACCGCAATCGCTCCCAAAATTTTCAAAGTACCGCGAGTTTTCAGAGTCCTTCTGCACCATCGGCGAGCACAAAATCGTCCGATCTTCGAAAACGACAACTGATCCTTGCGTGTCGCGACATTGCGATCAATTCATATTAAGGTTTCGACCCCGGTCGTCGCGCTGGTTTTCGAGATAATCGCGAATAACCGCAATCGCTCCCAAAATTTTCAAAGTACCGCGAGTTTTCAGAGTCATTCCGCACCATCGGTGAACACAAAGTCGTCCGATCTTCGAAAACGACCACTGATCCTTGCGTGTGCGACATTGCGATCAATTCATATTAAGGTTTCGACCAGGGCCCTCGCGCTGGTTTTCGAGATAATCGCGAATAACCCAAATCGCTCCCAAAATTTTCAAAGTACCGCGAGTTTTCAGAGTCCTTCCGCACCATCGTCCGAACACAAAGTCGTCCGATTGTAGAAAACGACCACTGATCCTTGCGTGTCGCGGCATTGCGATCAATTCATATTAAGGTTTCGACCACGGCCCTCGTGCTGGTTCTCGAGAAAATCGCGAATAACCCTAATCGCTCCCAAAATTTTCATAGTACCGCGAGTGTTCAGAGTCCTTCCGCACCATCGGCGAACACAAAGTCGTCCGATCTTCGAAAACGGCAACTGACCCTTGCGTGTCGCGGCATTGCGATCAATTCATTTTAAAGTTTCGACCCCGGTTGACTCGCTGGTTTTCGAAGTAATCGCGAATATCCACAAAAGCTCCCAATATTTTCAAAGTACCGCGAGTTGTCAGAGTCCTTCCGCACCATCGTCCGAACACGAAGTTGTCCGATTGTAGAAAACGACCACAGATCCTTGCGTGTCGCGGCATTGCGATCAATTCATATTAAGGTTTCGACCAGGGCCCTCGCGCTGGTTTTCGAGATAATCGCGAATAACCCAAATCGCTCCCAAAATTTTCAAAGTACCGCGAGTTTTCAGAGTCCTTCCGCACCATCGTCCGAACACAAAGTCGTCCGATTGTAGAAAACGACCACTGATCCTTGCGTGTCGCGGCATTGCGATCAATTCATATTAAGGTTTCGACCACGGTTGACTCGCTGGTTTTCGAAGTAATCGCGAATATCCACAATCGCTCCCAATATTTTCAAAGTACCGCGAGTTTTCAGAGTCCTTCCGCACCATCGGCGAACACAAAGTCGTCCGATCTTCGAAAACGACAACTGACCCTTGCGTGTCGCGGCATTGCGATCAATTCATTTTAAAGTTTCGACCCCGGTTGTTGCGCTGGTTTTCGAGGTAATCGCGAATATCCACAACCGCTCCCAATATTTTCAAAGTACCGCGAGTTTTCAGAGCCCTTCCGCACCATCGTCCGAACACAAAGTCGTCCGATTGTAGAAAACGACCACTGATCCTTGCGTGTCGCGGCATTGCGATCAATTCATATTAAGGTTTCGACCACGGCCCTCGTGCTGGTTCTCGAGAAAATCGCGAATAACCCTAATCGCTCCCAAAATTTTCATAGTACCGCGAGTGTTCAGAGTCCTTCCGCACCATCGGCGAACACAAAGTCGTCCGATCTTCGAAAACGACAACTGACCCTTGCGTGTCGCGGCATTGCGATCAATTCATTTTAAAGTTTCGACCCCGGTTGACTCGCTGGTTTTCGAAGTAATCGCGAATATCCACAATCGCTCCCAATATTTTCAAAGTACCGCGAGTTGTCAGAGTCTTTCCGCACCTTCGTCCGAACACAAAGACGCCCGATCGTCGAAAACGACCACAGATCCTTGCGTGTTGCGACATTGCGATCAATTCATATTAAGGTTTCGACCCCGGTCGTCGCGCTGGTATTCGAGATAATCGCGAATAACCGCAATCGCTCCCAAAATTTTCAAAGTCCCGCGAGTTTTCAGAGTCCTTCCGCACCATCGGCGAACACAAAGTCGTCCGATCTTCGAAAACGACAACTGACCCTTGCGTTTCGCGGCATTGCGATCAATTCATTTTAAAGTTTCGACCCCGGTTGTCGCGCTGGTTTTTGAGGTAATCGCGAATATCCACAATCGCTCCCAATATTTTCAAAGTACCGCGAGTTGTCAGAGTCCTTCCGCACCTTCGTCCGAACATAAAGACGCCCTATCGTCGAAAACGACCACAGATCCTTGCGTGTTGCGACATTGCGATCAATTCATATTAAGGTTTCGACCCCGGTCGTCGCGCTGGTTTTCGAGATAATCGCGAATAACCGCAATCGCTCCCAAAATTTTCAAAGTACCGCGAGTTTTCAGAGTCCTTCTGCACCATCGGCGAACACAAAATCGTCCGATCTTCGAAAACGACAACTGATCCTTGCGTGTCGCGACATTGCGATCAATTCATATTAAGGTTTCGACCCCGGTCGTCGCGTTGGTTTTCGAGATAATCGCGAATATCCACAATCGCTCCCAATATTTTCAAAGTACCGCGAGTTGTCAGAGTCCTTCCGCACCTTCGTCCGAACACAAATACGCCCGATCGTCGAAAACGACCACAGATCCTTGCGTGTTGCGACATTGCGATCAATTGATAATAAGGTTTCGACCCCGGTCGTCGCGCTGGTTTTCGAGATAATCGCGAATAACCCAAATCGCTCCCAAAATTTTCTAAGTACCGCGAGTTTTCAGAGTCCTTCCGCACCATCGTCCGAACACAAAGTCGCCCGATCGTCGAAAACGACCACTGATCCTTGCGTGTTGCGACATTGCGATCAATTCATATTAAGGTTTCGACCACGGTCGTCGCGCTGGTTTTCGAGATAATCGCGAATAACCATAATCGCTCCCAAAATTTTCAAAGTACCGCGAGTTTTCAGAGTCCTTCCGCACCATCGGCGAGCACAAAGTCGTCCGATCTTCGAAAACGACAACTGACCCTTGCGTGTCGCGGCATTGCGATCAATTCATATTAAGCTTTCGACCACGGCCCTCGTGCTGGTTCTCGAGAAAATCGCGAATAATCCTAATCGCTCCCAAAATTTTCATAGTACCGCGAGTGTTCAGAGTCCTTCCGCACCATCGGCGAACAAAAAGTCGTCCGATCTTCGAAAACGACAACTGACCCTTGCGTGTTGCGGCATTGCGATCAATTCATTTTAAAGTTTCGACCCCGGTGGTCTCGCTGGTTTTCAAAGTAATCGCGAATATCCACAATCGCTCCCAATATTTTCAAAGTACCGCGAGTTTTCAGAGTCCTTCCGCACCATCGTCCGAACACAAAGTCGTCCGATTGTAGAAAACGACCACTGATCCTTGCGTGTCGCGGCATTGCGATCAATTCATATTAAGTTTTCGACCACGGCCCTCGCGCTGGTTATCGAGAAAATCGCGAATAACCCTAATCGCTCCCAAAATTTTCAAAGTCCCGCGAGTTTTCAGAGCCCTTCCGCACCATCGTCCGAACACAAAGACGCCCGATCGTCGAAAACGACCACAGATCCTTGCGTGTTGCGACATTGCGATCAATTCATATTAAGGTTTCGACCCCGGTCGTCGCGCTGGTTTTCGAGATAATCGCGAATAACCGCAATCGCTCCCAAAATTTTCAAAGTACCGCGAGTTTTCAGAGTCATTCCGCACCATCGGTGAACACAAAGTCGTCCGATCTTCGAAAGCGACCACTGATCCTTGCGTGTGCGACATTGCGATCAATTCATATTAAGGTTTCGACCAGGGCCCTCGCGCTGGTTTTCGAGATAATCGCGAATAACCCAAATCGCTCCCAAAATTTTCAAAGTACCGCGAGTTTTCAGAGTCCTTCCGCACCATCGTCCGAACACAAAGTCGTCCGATTGTAGAAAACGACCACTGATCCTTGCGTGTCGCGGCATTGCGATCAATTCATATTAAGGTTTCGACCACGGTTGACTCGCTGGTTTTCGAAGTAATCGCGAATATCCACAATCGCTCCCAATATTTTCAAAGTACCGCGAGTTTTCAGAGTCCTTCCGCACCATCGGCGAACACAAAGTCGTCCGATCTTCGAAAACGACCACTGATCCTTGCGTGTGCGACATTGCGATCAATTCATATTAAGGTTTCGACCAGGGCCCTCGCGCTGGTTTTCGAGATAATCGCGAATAACCCAAATCGCTCCCAAAATTTTCAAAGTACCGCGAGTTTTCAGAGTCCTTCCGCACCATCGGCGAACACAAAGTCGTCCGATCTTCGAAAACGACAATTGACCCTTGCGTGTCGCGGCATTGCGATCAATTCATATTAAGGTTTCGACCACGGCCCTCGCGCTGGTTATCGAGAAAATCGCGAATAACCCTAATCGCTCCCAAAATTTTCAAAGTCCCGCGAGTTTTCAGAGCCCTTCCGCACCATCGTCCGAACACAAAGTCGTCCGATTGTAGAAAACGACCACTGATCCTTGCGTGTCGCGGCATTGCGATCAATTCATATTAAGGTTTCGACCACGGTCGTCGCGCTGGTATTCGAGATAATCGCGAATAACCGCAATCGCTCCCAAAATTTTCAAAGTCCCGCGAGTTTTCAGAGTCCTTCCGCACCATCGGCGAACACAAAGTCGTCCGATCTTCGAAAACGACAACTGACCCTTGCGTGTCGCGGCATTGCGATCAATTCATTTTAAAGTTTCGACCCCGGTTGTCGCGCTGGTTTTTGAGGTAATCGCGAATATCCACAATCGCTCCCAATATTTTCAAAGTACCGCGAGTTGTCAGAGTCCTTCCGCACCTTCGTCCGAACACAAAGACGCCCTATCGTCGAAAACGACCACAGATCCTTGCGTGTTGCGACATTGCGATCAATTCATATTAAGGTTTCGACCCCGGTCGTCGCGCTGGTTTTCGAGATAATCGCGAATAACCGCAATCGCTCCCAAAATTTTCAAAGTATCGCGAGTTTTCAGAGTCATTCCGCACCATCGGCGAACACAAAGTCGTCCGATCTTCGAAAACGACCACTGATCCTTGCGTGTGCGACATTGCGATCAATTCATATTAAGGTTTCGACAAGGGCCCTCGCGCTGGTTTTCGAGATAATCGCGAATAACCCAAATCGCTCCCAAAATTTTCTAAGTACCGCGAGTTTTCAGAGTCCTTCCGCACCATCGTCCGAACACAAAGTCGCCCGATCGTCGAAAACGACCACTGATCCTTGCGTGTTGCGACATTGCGATCAATTCATATTAAGGTTTCGACCACGGTCGTCGCGCTGGTTTTCGAGATAATCGCGAATAACCCTAATCGCTCCCAAAATTTTCAAAGTACCGCGAGTTTTCAGAGTCCTTCCGCACCATCGGCGAGCACAAAGTCGTCCGATCTTCGAAAACGACAACTGACCCTTGCGTGTTGCGGCATTGCGATCAATTCATTTTAAAGTTTCGACCCCGGTGGTCTCGCTGGTTTTCAAAGTAATCGCGAATAACCCTAATCGCTCCCAAAATTTTCAAAGTCCCGCGAGTTTTCAGAGCCCTTCCGCACCATCGTCCGAACACAAAGTCGTCCGATTGTAGAAAACGACCACTGATCCTTGCGTGTCGCGGCATTGCGATCAATTCATATTAAGGTTTCGACCCCGGTCGTCGCGCTGGTATTCGAGATAATCGCGAATAACCGCAATCGCTCCCAAAATTTTCAAAGTCCCGCGAGTTTTCAGAGTCCTTCCGCACCATCGGCGAACACAAAGTCGTCCGATCTTCGAAAACGACAACTGACCCTTGCGTTTCGCGGCATTGCGATCAATTCATTTTAAAGTTTCGACCCCGGTTGTCGCGCTGGTTTTTGAGGTAATCGCGAATATCCACAATCGCTCCCAATATTTTCAAAGTACCGCGAGTTGTCAGAGTCCTTCCGCACCTTCGTCCGAACATAAAGACGCCCTATCGTCGAAAACGACCACAGATCCTTGCGTGTTGCGACATTGCGATCAATTCATATTAAGGTTTCGACCCCGGTCGTCGCGCTGGTTTTCGAGATAATCGCGAATAACCGCAATCGCTCCCAAAATTTTCAAAGTACCGCGAGTTTTCAGAGTCCTTCTGCACCATCGGCGAACACAAAATCGTGCGATCTTCGAAAACGACAACTGATCCTTGCGTGTCGCGACATTGCGATCAATTCATATTAAGGTTTCGACCCCGGTCGTCGCGTTGGTTTTCGAGATAATCGCGAATATCCACAATCGCTCCCAATATTTTCAAAGTACCGCGAGTTGTCAGAGTCCTTCCGCACCTTCGTCCGAACACAAATACGCCCGATCGTCGAAAACGACCACAGATCCTTGCGTGTTGCGACATTGCGATCAATTGATAATAAGGTTTCGACCCCGCTCGTCGCGCTGGTTTTCGAGATAATCGCGAATAACCCAAATCGCTCCCAAAATTTTCTAAGTACCGCGAGTTTTCAGAGTCCTTCCGCACCATCGTCCGAACACAAAGTCGCCCGATCGTCGAAAACGACCACTGATCCTTGCGTGTTGCGACATTGCGATCAATTCATATTAAGGTTTCGACCACGGTCGTCGCGCTGGTTTTCGAGATAATCGCGAATAACCATAATCGCTCCCAAAATTTTCAAAGTACCGCGAGTTTTCAGAGTCCTTCCGCACCATCGGCGAGCACAAAGTCGTCCGATCTTCGAAAACGACAACTGACCCTTGCGTGTCGCGGCATTGCGATCAATTCATATTAAGCTTTCGACCACGGCCCTCGTGCTGGTTCTCGAGAAAATCGCGAATAATCCTAATCGCTCCCAAAATTTTCATAGTACCGCGAGTGTTCAGAGTCCTTCCGCACCATCGGCGAACAAAAAGTCGTCCGATCTTCGAAAACGACAACTGACCCTTGCGTGTTGCGGCATTGCGATCAATTCATTTTAAAGTTTCGACCCCGGTGGTCTCGCTGGTTTTCAAAGTAATCGCGAATATCCACAATCGCTCCCAATATTTTCAAAGTACCGCGAGTTTTCAGAGTCCTTCCGCACCATCGTCCGAACACAAAGTCGTCCGATTGTAGAAAACGACCACTGATCCTTGCGTGTCGCGGCATTGCGATCAATTCATATTAAGTTTTCGACCACGGCCCTCGCGCTGGTTATCGAGAAAATCGCGAATAACCCTAATCGCTCCCAAAATTTTCAAAGTCCCGCGAGTTTTCAGAGCCCTTCCGCACCATCGTCCGAACACAAAGACGCCCGATCGTCGAAAACGACCACAGATCCTTGCGTGTTGCGACATTGCGATCAATTCATATTAAGGTTTCGACCCCGGTCGTCGCGCTGGTTTTCGAGATAATCGCGAATAACCGCAATCGCTCCCAAAATTTTCAAAGTACCGCGAGTTTTCAGAGTCATTCCGCACCATCGGTGAACACAAAGTCGTCCGATCTTCGAAAGCGACCACTGATCCTTGCGTGTGCGACATTGCGATCAATTCATATTAAGGTTTCGACCAGGGCCCTCGCGCTGGTTTTCGAGATAATCGCGAATAACCCAAATCGCTCCCAAAATTTTCAAAGTACCGCGAGTTTTCAGAGTCCTTCCGCACCATCGTCCGAACACAAAGTCGTCCGATTGTAGAAAACGACCACTGATCCTTGCGTGTCGCGGCATTGCGATCAATTCATATTAAGGTTTCGACCACGGTTGACTCGCTGGTTTTCGAAGTAATCGCGAATATCCACAATCGCTCCCAATATTTTCAAAGTACCGCGAGTTTTCAGAGTCCTTCCGCACCATCGGCGAACACAAAGTCGTCCGATCTTCGAAAACGACCACTGATCCTTGCGTGTGCGACATTGCGATCAATTCATATTAAGGTTTCGACCAGGGCCCTCGCGCTGGTTTTCGAGATAATCGCGAATAACCCAAATCGCTCCCAAAATTTTCAAAGTACCGCGAGTTTTCAGAGTCCTTCCGCACCATCGGCGAACACAAAGTCGTCCGATCTTCGAAAACGACAATTGACCCTTGCGTGTCGCGGCATTGCGATCAATTCATATTAAGGTTTCGACCACGGCCCTCGCGCTGGTTATCGAGAAAATCGCGAATAACCCTAATCGCTCCCAAAATTTTCAAAGTCCCGCGAGTTTTCAGAGCCCTTCCGCACCATCGTCCGAACACAAAGTCGTCCGATTGTAGAAAACGACCACTGATCCTTGCGTGTCGCGGCATTGCGATCAATTCATATTAAGGTTTCGACCACGGTCGTCGCGCTGGTATTCGAGATAATCGCGAATAACCGCAATCGCTCCCAAAATTTTCAAAGTCCCGCGAGTTTTCAGAGTCCTTCCGCACCATCGGCGAACACAAAGTCGTCCGATCTTCGAAAACGACAACTGACCCTTGCGTGTCGCGGCATTGCGATCAATTCATTTTAAAGTTTCGACCCCGGTTGTCGCGCTGGTTTTTGAGGTAATCGCGAATATCCACAATCGCTCCCAATATTTTCAAAGTACCGCGAGTTGTCAGAGTCCTTCCGCACCTTCGTCCGAACACAAAGACGCCCTATCGTCGAAAACGACCACAGATCCTTGCGTGTTGCGACATTGCGATCAATTCATATTAAGGTTTCGACCCCGGTCGTCGCGCTGGTTTTCGAGATAATCGCGAATAACCGCAATCGCTCCCAAAATTTTCAAAGTATCGCGAGTTTTCAGAGTCATTCCGCACCATCGGCGAACACAAAGTCGTCCGATCTTCGAAAACGACCACTGATCCTTGCGTGTGCGACATTGCGATCAATTCATATTAAGGTTTCGACAAGGGCCCTCGCGCTGGTTTTCGAGATAATCGCGAATAACCCAAATCGCTCCCAAAATTTTCTAAGTACCGCGAGTTTTCAGAGTCCTTCCGCACCATCGTCCGAACACAAAGTCGCCCGATCGTCGAAAACGACCACTGATCCTTGCGTGTTGCGACATTGCGATCAATTCATATTAAGGTTTCGACCACGGTCGTCGCGCTGGTTTTCGAGATAATCGCGAATAACCCTAATCGCTCCCAAAATTTTCAAAGTACCGCGAGTTTTCAGAGTCCTTCCGCACCATCGGCGAGCACAAAGTCGTCCGATCTTCGAAAACGACAACTGACCCTTGCGTGTTGCGGCATTGCGATCAATTCATTTTAAAGTTTCGACCCCGGTGGTCTCGCTGGTTTTCAAAGTAATCGCGAATATCCACAATCGCTCCCAATATTTTCAAAGTACCGCGAGTTTTCAGAGTCCTTCCGCACCATCGTCCGAACACAAAGTCGTCCGATTGTAGATAACGACCACTGATCCTTGCGTGTCGCGGCATTGCGATCAATTCATATTAAGGTTTCGACCACGGCCCTCGCGCTGGTTATCGAGAAAATCGCGAATAACCCTAATCGCTCCCAAAATTTTCAAAGTCCCGCGAGTTTTCAGAGCCCTTCCGCACCATCGTCCGAACACAAAGACGCCCGATCGTCGAAAACGACCACAGATCCTTGCGTGTTGCGACATTGCGATCAATTCATATTAAGGTTTCGACCCCGGTCGTCGCGCTGGTTTTCGAGATAATCGCGAATAACCGCAATCGCTCCCAAAATTTTCAAAGTACCGCGAGTTTTCAGAGTCATTCCGCACCATCGGTGAACACAAAGTCGTCCGATCTTCGAAAACGACCACTGATCCTTGCGTGTGCGACATTGCGATCAATTCATATTAAGGTTTCGACCAGGGCCCTCGCGCTGGTTTTCGAGATAATCGTGAATAACCCAAATCGCTCCCAAAATTTTCAAAGTACCGCGAGTTTTCAGAGTCCTTCCGCACCATCGTCCGAACACAAAGTCGTCCGATTGTAGAAAACGACCACTGATCCTTGCGTGTCGCGGCATTGCGATCAATTCATATTAAGGTTTCGACCACGGCCCTCGTGCTGGTTCTCGAGAAAATCGCGAATAACCCTAATCGCTCCCAAAATTTTCATAGTACCGCGAGTGTTCAGAGTCCTTCCGCACCATCGGCGAACACAAAGTCGTCCGATCTTCGAAAACGGCAACTGACCCTTGCGTGTCGCGGCATTGCGATCAATTCATTTTAAAGTTTCGACCCCGGTTGACTCGCTGGTTTTCGAAGTAATCGCGAATATCCACAAAAGCTCCCAATATTTTCAAAGTACCGCGAGTTGTCAGAGTCCTTCCGCACCATCGTCCGAACACGAAGTTGTCCGATTGTAGAAAACGACCACAGATCCTTGCGTGTCGCGGCATTGCGATCAATTCATATTAAGGTTTCGACCACGGCCCTCGCGCTGGTTATCGAGAAAATCGCGAATAACCCTAATCGCTCCCAAAATTTTCAAAGTCCCGCGAGTTTTCAGAGCCCTTCCGCACCATCGTCCGAACACAAAGTCGTCCGATTGTAGAAAACGACCACTGATCCTTGCGTGTCGCGGCATTGCGATCAATTCATATTAAGGTTTCGACCCCGGTCGTCGCGCTGGTATTCGAGATAATCGCGAATAACCGCAATCGCTCCCAAAATTTTCAAAGTCCCGCGAGTTTTCAGAGTCCTTCCGCACCATCGGCGAACACAAAGTCGTCCGATCTTCGAAAACGACAACTGACCCTTGCGTGTTGCGGCATTGCGATCAATTCATTTTAAAGTTTCGACCCCGGTGGTCTCGCTGGTTTTCAAAGTAATCGCGAATATCCACAATCGCTCCCAATATTTTCAAAGTACCGCGAGTTTTCAGAGTCCTTCCGCACCATCGTCCGAACACAAAGTCGTCCGATTGTAGATAACGACCACTGATCCTTGCGTGTCGCGGCATTGCGATCAATTCATATTAAGGTTTCGACCACGGCCCTCGCGCTGGTTATCGAGAAAATCGCGAATAACCCTAATCGCTCCCAAAATTTTCAAAGTCCCGCGAGTTTTCAGAGCCCTTCCGCACCATCGTCCGAACACAAAGACGCCCGATCGTCGAAAACGACCACAGATCCTTGCGTGTTGCGACATTGCGATCAATTCATATTAAGGTTTCGACCCCGGTCGTCGCGCTGGTTTTCGAGATAATCGCGAATAACCGCAATCGCTCCCAAAATTTTCAAAGTACCGCGAGTTTTCAGAGTCATTCCGCACCATCGGTGAACACAAAGTCGTCCGATCTTCGAAAACGACCACTGATCCTTGCGTGTGCGACATTGCGATCAATTCATATTAAGGTTTCGACCAGGGCCCTCGCGCTGGTTTTCGAGATAATCGTGAATAACCCAAATCGCTCCCAAAATTTTCAAAGTACCGCGAGTTTTCAGAGTCCTTCCGCACCATCGTCCGAACACAAAGTCGTCCGATTGTAGAAAACGACCACTGATCCTTGCGTGTCGCGGCATTGCGATCAATTCATATTAAGGTTTCGACCACGGCCCTCGTGCTGGTTCTCGAGAAAATCGCGAATAACCCTAATCGCTCCCAAAATTTTCATAGTACCGCGAGTGTTCAGAGTCCTTCCGCACCATCGGCGAACACAAAGTCGTCCGATCTTCGAAAACGGCAACTGACCCTTGCGTGTCGCGGCATTGCGATCAATTCATTTTAAAGTTTCGACCCCGGTTGACTCGCTGGTTTTCGAAGTAATCGCGAATATCCACAAAAGCTCCCAATATTTTCAAAGTACCGCGAGTTGTCAGAGTCCTTCCGCACCATCGTCCGAACACGAAGTTGTCCGATTGTAGAAAACGACCACAGATCCTTGCGTGTCGCGGCATTGCGATCAATTCATATTAAGGTTTCGACCACGGCCCTCGCGCTGGTTATCGAGAAAATCGCGAATAACCCTAATCGCTCCCAAAATTTTCAAAGTCCCGCGAGTTTTCAGAGCCCTTCCGCACCATCGTCCGAACACAAAGTCGTCCGATTGTAGAAAACGACCACTGATCCTTGCGTGTCGCGGCATTGCGATCAATTCATATTAAGGTTTCGACCCCGGTCGTCGCGCTGGTATTCGAGATAATCGCGAATAACCGCAATCGCTCCCAAAATTTTCAAAGTCCCGCGAGTTTTCAGAGTCCTTCCGCACCATCGGCGAACACAAAGTCGTCCGATCTTCGAAAACGACAACTGACCCTTGCGTGTCGCGGCATTGCGATCAATTCATTTTAAAGTTTCGACCCCGGTTGTCGCGCTGGTTTTTGAGGTAATCGCGAATATCCACAATCGCTCCCAATATTTTCAAAGTACCGCGAGTTGTCAGAGTCCTTCCGCACCTTCGTCCGAACACAAAGACGCCCTATCGTCGAAAACGACCACAGATCCTTGCGTGTTGCGACATTGCGATCAATTCATATTAAGGTTTCGACCCCGGTCGTCGCGCTGGTTTTCGAGATAATCGCGAATAACCGCAATCGCTCCCAAAATTTTCAAAGTACCGCGAGTTTTCAGAGTCCTTCTGCACCATCGGCGAACACAAAATCGTCCGATCTTCGAAAACGACAACTGATCCTTGCGTGTCGCGACATTGCGATCAATTCATATTAAGGTTTCGACCACGGTCGTCGCGTTGGTTTTCGAGATAATCGCGAATATCCACAATCGCTCCCAATATTTTCAAAGTACCGCGAGTTGTCAGAGTTCTTCCGCACCTTCGTCCGAACACAAATACGCCCGATCGTCGAAAACGACCACAGATCCTTGCGTGTTGCGACATTGCGATCAATTGATATTAAGGTTTCGACCCCGGTCGTCGCGCTGGTTTTCGAGATAATCGCGAATAACCGCAATCGCTCCCAAAATTTTCAAAGTATCGCGAGTTTTCAGAGTCATTCCGCACCATCGGCGAACACAAAGTCGTCCGATCTTCGAAAACGACCACTGATCCTTGCGTGTGCGACATTGCGATCAATTCATATTAAGGTTTCGACAAGGGCCCTCGCGCTGGTTTTCGAGATAATCGCGAATAACCCAAATCGCTCCCAAAATTTTCTAAGTACCGCGAGTTTTCAGAGTCCTTCCGCACCATCGTCCGAACACAAAGTCGCCCGATCGTCGAAAACGACCACTGATCCTTGCGTGTTGCGACATTGCGATCAATTCATATTAAGGTTTCGACCACGGTCGTCGCGCTGGTTTTCGAGATAATCGCGAATAACCCTAATCGCTCCCAAAATTTTCAAAGTACCGCGAGTTTTCAGAGTCCTTCCGCACCATCGGCGAGCACAAAGTCGTCCGATCTTCGAAAACGACAACTGACCCTTGCGTGTTGCGGCATTGCGATCAATTCATTTTAAAGTTTCGACCCCGGTGGTCTCGCTGGTTTTCAAAGTAATCGCGAATATCCACAATCGCTCCCAATATTTTCAAAGTACCGCGAGTTTTCAGAGTCCTTCCGCACCATCGTCCGAACACAAAGTCGTCCGATTGTAGAAAACGACCACTGATCCTTGCGTGTCGCGGCATTGCGATCAATTCATATTAAGGTTTCGACCACGGCCCTCGTGCTGGTTCTCGAGAAAATCGCGAATAACCCTAATCGCTCCCAAAATTTTCATAGTACCGCGAGTTGTCAGAGTCCTTCCGCACCATCGTCCGAACACGAAGTTGTCCGATTGTAGAAAACGACCACAGATCCTTGCGTGTCGCGGCATTGCGTTCAATTCATTTTAAAGTATCGACCCCGGTCGTCGCGCCGGTTTTCGAGATAATCGCGAATAACCCTAATCGCTCCCAAAATTTTCAAAGTACCGCGAGTTTTCAGAGTCCTTCCGCACCATCGGCGAACACAAAGTCGTCCGATCTTCGAAAACGACCACTGATCCTTGCGTGTGCGACATTGCGATCAATTCATATTAAGGTTTCGACCAGGGCCCTCGCGCTGGTTTTCGAGATAATCGCGAATAACCCAAATCGCTCCCAAAATTTTCAAAGTACCGCGAGTTTTCAGAGTCCTTCCGCACCATCGTCCGAACACAAAGTCGTCCGATTGTAGAAAACGACCACTGATCCTTGCGTGTCGCGGCATTGCGATCAATTCATATTAAGGTTTCGACCACGGTTGACTCGCTGGTTTTCGAAGTAATCGCGAATATCCACAATCGCTCCCAATATTTTCAAAGTACCGCGAGTTTTCAGAGTCCTTCCGCACCATCGGCGAACACAAAGTCGTCCGATCTTCGAAAACGACAACTGACCCTTGCGTGTTGCGGCATTGCGATCAATTCATTTTAAAGTTTCGACCCCGGTGGTCTCGCTGGTTTTCAAAGTAATCGCGAATATCCACAATCGCTCCCAATATTTTCAAAGTACCGCGAGTTTTCAGAGTCCTTCCGCACCATCGTCCGAACACAAAGTCGTCCGATTGTAGATAACGACCACTGATCCTTGCGTGTCGCGGCATTGCGATCAATTCATATTAAGGTTTCGACCACGGCCCTCGCGCTGGTTATCGAGAAAATCGCGAATAACCCTAATCGCTCCCAAAATTTTCAAAGTCCCGCGAGTTTTCAGAGTCCTTCCGCACCATCGGCGAGCACAAAGTCGTCCGATCTTCGAAAACGACAACTGACCCTTGCGTGTTGCGGCATTGCGATCAATTCATTTTAAAGTTTCGACCCCGGTGGTCTCGCTGGTTTTCAAAGTAATCGCGAATATCCACAATCGCTCCCAAAATTTTCTAAGTACCGCGAGTTTTCAGAGTCCTTCCGCACCATCGTCCGAACACAAAGTCGTCCGATTGTAGATAACGACCACTGATCCTTGCGTGTCGCGGCATTGCGATCAATTCATATTAAGGTTTCGACCACGGCCCTCGCGCTGGTTATCGAGAAAATCGCGAATAACCCTAATCGCTCCCAAAATTTTCAAAGTCCCGCGAGTTTTCAGAGTCCTTCCGCACCATCGGCGAGCACAAAGTCGTCCGATCTTCGAAAACGACAACTGACCCTTGCGTGTTGCGGCATTGCGATCAATTCATATTAAGGTTTCGACCACGGCCCTCGCGCTGGTTATCGAGAAAATCGCGAATAACCCTAATCGCTCCCAAAATTTTCAAAGTACCGCGAGTTTTCAGAGTCCTTCCGCACCATCGGCGAACACAAAGTCGTCCGATCTTCGAAAACGACCACTGATCCTTGCGTGTGCGACATTGCGATCAATTCATATTAAGGTTTCGACCAGGGCCCTCGCGCTGGTTTTCGAGATAATCGCGAATAACCCAAATCGCTCCCAAAATTTTCAAAGTACCGCGAGTTTTCAGAGTCCTTCCGCACCATCGTCCGAACACAAAGTCGTCCGATTGTAGAAAACGACCACTGATCCTTGCGTGTCGCGGCATTGCGATCAATTCATATTAAGGTTTCGACCACGGTTGACTCGCTGGTTTTCGAAGTAATCGCGAATATCCACAATCGCTCCCAATATTTTCAAAGTACCGCGAGTTTTCAGAGTCCTTCCGCACCATCGGCGAACACAAAGTCGTCCGATCTTCGAAAACGACAACTGACCCTTGCGTGTTGCGGCATTGCGATCAATTCATTTTAAAGTTTCGACCCCGGTGGTCTCGCTGGTTTTCAAAGTAATCGCGAATATCCACAATCGCTCCCAATATTTTCAAAGTACCGCGAGTTTTCAGAGTCCTTCCGCACCATCGTCCGAACACAAAGTCGTCCGATTGTAGATAACGACCACTGATCCTTGCGTGTCGCGGCATTGCGATCAATTCATATTAAGGTTTCGACCACGGCCCTCGCGCTGGTTATCGAGAAAATCGCGAATAACCCTAATCGCTCCCAAAATTTTCAAAGTCCCGCGAGTTTTCAGAGTCCTTCCGCACCATCGGCGAGCACAAAGTCGTCCGATCTTCGAAAACGACAACTGACCCTTGCGTGTTGCGGCATTGCGATCAATTCATTTTAAAGTTTCGACCCCGGTGGTCTCGCTGGTTTTCAAAGTAATCGCGAATATCCACAATCGCTCCCAATATTTTCAAAGTACCGCGAGTTTTCAGAGTCCTTCCGCACCATCGTCCGAACACAAAGTCGTCCGATTGTAGATAACGACCACTGATCCTTGCGTGTCGCGGCATTGCGATCAATTCATATTAAGGTTTCGACCACGGCCCTCGCGCTGGTTATCGAGAAAATCGCGAATAACCCTAATCGCTCCCAAAATTTTCAAAGTCCCGCGAGTTTTCAGAGTCCTTCCGCACCATCGGCGAGCACAAAGTCGTCCGATCTTCGAAAACGACAACTGACCCTTGCGTGTTGCGGCATTGCGATCAATTCATATTAAGGTTTCGACCACGGCCCTCGCGCTGGTTATCGAGAAAATCGCGAATAACCCTAATCGCTCCCAAAATTTTCAAAGTACCGCGAGTTTTCAGAGTCCTTCCGCACCATCGGCGAACACAAAGTCGTCCGATCTTCGAAAACGACCACTGATCCTTGCGTGTGCGACATTGCGATCAATTCATATTAAGGTTTCGACCAGGGCCCTCGCGCTGGTTTTCGAGATAATCGCGAATAACCCAAATCGCTCCCAAAATTTTCAAAGTACCGCGAGTTTTCAGAGTCCTTCCGCACCATCGTCCGAACACAAAGTCGTCCGATTGTAGAAAACGACCACTGATCCTTGCGTGTCGCGGCATTGCGATCAATTCATATTAAGGTTTCGACCACGGTTGACTCGCTGGTTTTCGAAGTAATCGCGAATATCCACAATCGCTCCCAATATTTTCAAAGTACCGCGAGTTTTCAGAGTCCTTCCGCACCATCGGCGAACACAAAGTCGTCCGATCTTCGAAAACGACAACTGACCCTTGCGTGTTGCGGCATTGCGATCAATTCATTTTAAAGTTTCGACCCCGGTGGTCTCGCTGGTTTTCAAAGTAATCGCGAATATCCACAATCGCTCCCAATATTTTCAAAGTACCGCGAGTTTTCAGAGTCCTTCCGCACCATCGTCCGAACACAAAGTCGTCCGATTGTAGATAACGACCACTGATCCTTGCGTGTCGCGGCATTGCGATCAATTCATATTAAGGTTTCGACCACGGCCCTCGCGCTGGTTATCGAGAAAATCGCGAATAACCCTAATCGCTCCCAAAATTTTCAAAGTCCCGCGAGTTTTCAGAGTCCTTCCGCACCATCGGCGAGCACAAAGTCGTCCGATCTTCGAAAACGACAACTGACCCTTGCGTGTTGCGGCATTGCGATCAATTCATTTTAAAGTTTCGACCCCGGTGGTCTCGCTGGTTTTCAAAGTAATCGCGAATATCCACAATCGCTCCCAATATTTTCAAAGTACCGCGAGTTTTCAGAGTCCTTCCGCACCATCGTCCGAACACAAAGTCGTCCGATTGTAGATAACGACCACTGATCCTTGCGTGTCGCGGCATTGCGATCAATTCATATTAAGGTTTCGACCACGGCCCTCGCGCTGGTTATCGAGAAAATCGCGAATATCCACAATCGCTCCCAATATTTTCAAAGTACCGCGAGTTGTCAGAGTTCTTCCGCACCTTCGTCCGAACACAAATACGCCCGATCGTCGAAAACGACCACAGATCCTTGCGTGTTGCGACATTGCGATCAATTGATATTAAGGTTTCGACC
The DNA here is from genome assembly GCA_963932335.1 of Andrena marginata. Classification (NCBI taxonomy): domain Eukaryota; kingdom Metazoa; phylum Arthropoda; class Insecta; order Hymenoptera; family Andrenidae; genus Andrena; species Andrena marginata. The sequence continues at coordinate 141,714 of CAWVQI010000172.1, read as the reverse complement.
CCGGTCGTCGCGCTGGTTTTCGAGATAATCGCGAATAACCGCAATCGCTCCCAAAATTTTCAAAGTATCGCGAGTTTTCAGAGTCATTCCGCACCATCGGCGAACACAAAGTCGTCCGATCTTCGAAAACGACCACTGATCCTTGCGTGTGCGACATTGCGATCAATTCATATTAAGGTTTCGACAAGGGCCCTCGCGCTGGTTTTCGAGATAATCGCGAATAACCCAAATCGCTCCCAAAATTTTCTAAGTACCGCGAGTTTTCAGAGTCCTTCCGCACCATCGTCCGAACACAAAGTCGCCCGATCGTCGAAAACGACCACTGATCCTTGCGTGTTGCGACATTGCGATCAATTCATATTAAGGTTTCGACCACGGTCGTCGCGCTGGTTTTCGAGATAATCGCGAATAACCCTAATCGCTCCCAAAATTTTCAAAGTACCGCGAGTTTTCAGAGTCCTTCCGCACCATCGGCGAGCACAAAGTCGTCCGATCTTCGAAAACGACAACTGACCCTTGCGTGTTGCGGCATTGCGATCAATTCATTTTAAAGTTTCGACCCCGGTGGTCTCGCTGGTTTTCAAAGTAATCGCGAATATCCACAATCGCTCCCAATATTTTCAAAGTACCGCGAGTTTTCAGAGTCCTTCCGCACCATCGTCCGAACACAAAGTCGTCCGATTGTAGAAAACGACCACTGATCCTTGCGTGTCGCGGCATTGCGATCAATTCATATTAAGGTTTCGACCACGGCCCTCGTGCTGGTTCTCGAGAAAATCGCGAATAACCCTAATCGCTCCCAAAATTTTCAAAGTACCGCGAGTTTTCAGAGTCCTTCCGCACCATCGGCGAGCACAAAGTCGTCCGATCTTCGAAAACGACAACTGACCCTTGCGTGTTGCGGCATTGCGATCAATTCATTTTAAAGTTTCGACCCCGGTGGTCTCGCTGGTTTTCAAAGTAATCGCGAATATCCACAATCGCTCCCAATATTTTCAAAGTACCGCGAGTTTTCAGAGTCCTTCCGCACCATCGTCCGAACACAAAGTCGTCCGATTGTAGAAAACGACCACTGATCCTTGCGTGTCGCGGCATTGCGATCAATTCATATTAAGGTTTCGACCACGGCCCTCGTGCTGGTTCTCGAGAAAATCGCGAATAACCCTAATCGCTCCCAAAATTTTCATAGTACCGCGAGTTGTCAGAGTCCTTCCGCACCATCGTCCGAACACGAAGTTGTCCGATTGTAGAAAACGACCACAGATCCTTGCGTGTCGCGGCATTGCGTTCAATTCATTTTAAAGTATCGACCCCGGTCGTCGCGCCGGTTTTCGAGATAATCGCGAATAACCCTAATCGCTCCCAAAATTTTCAAAGTACCGCGAGTTTTCAGAGTCCTTCCGCACCATCGGCGAACACAAAGTCGTCCGATCTTCGAAAACGACCACTGATCCTTGCGTGTGCGACATTGCGATCAATTCATATTAAGGTTTTGACCAGGGCCCTCGCGCTGGTTTTCGAGATAATCGCGAATAACCCAAATCGCTCCCAAAATTTTCAAAGTACCGCGAGTTTTCAGAGTCCTTCCGCACCATCGTCCGAACACAAAGTCGTCCGATTGTAGAAAACGACCACTGATCCTTGCGTGTCGCGGCATTGCGATCAATTCATATTAAGGTTTCGACCACGGTTGACTCGCTGGTTTTCGAAGTAATCGCGAATATCCACAATCGCTCCCAATATTTTCAAAGTACCGCGAGTTTTCAGAGTCCTTCCGCACCATCGGCGAACACAAAGTCGTCCGATCTTCGAAAACGACCACTGATCCTTGCGTGTGCGACATTGCGATCAATTCATATTAAGGTTTCGACCAGGGCCCTCGCGCTGGTTTTCGAGATAATCGCGAATAACCCAAATCGCTCCCAAAATTTTCAAAGTACCGCGAGTTTTCAGAGTCCTTCCGCACCATCGTCCGAACACAAAGTCGTCCGATTGTAGAAAACGACCACTGATCCTTGCGTGTCGCGGCATTGCGATCAATTCATATTAAGGTTTCGACCACGGTTGACTCGCTGGTTTTCGAAGTAATCGCGAATATCCACAATCGCTCCCAATATTTTCAAAGTACCGCGAGTTTTCAGAGTCCTTCCGCACCATCGGCGAACACAAAGTCGTCCGATCTTCGAAAACGACAACTGACCCTTGCGTGTCGCGGCATTGCGATCAATTCATTTTAAAGTTTCGACCCCGGTTGTTGCGCTGGTTTTCGAGGTAATCGCGAATATCCACAATCGCTCCCAATATTTTCAAAGTACCGCGAGTTTTCAGAGCCCTTCCGCACCATCGTCCGAACACAAAGTCGTCCGATTGTAGAAAACGACCACTGATCCTTGCGTGTCGCGGCATTGCGATCAATTCATATTATGGTTTCGACCACGGCCCTCGCGCTGGTTATCGAGAAAATCGCGAATAACCCTAATCGCTCCCAAAATTTTCAAAGTCCCGCGAGTTTTCAGAGCCCTTCCGCACCATCGTCCGAACACAAAGACGCCCGATCGTCGAAAACGACCACAGATCCTTGCGTGTTGCGACATTGCGATCAATTCATATTAAGGTTTCGACCCCGGTCGTCGCGCTGGTTTTCGAGATAATCGCGAATAACCGCAATCGCTCCCAAAATTTTCAAAGTACCGCGAGTTTTCAGAGTCATTCCGCACCATCGGTGAACACAAAGTCGTCCGATCTTCGAAAACGACCACTGATCCTTGCGTGTGCGACATTGCGATCAATTCATATTAAGGTTTCGACCAGGGCCCTCGCGCTGGTTTTCGAGATAATCGCGAATAACCCAAATCGCTCCCAAAATTTTCAAAGTACCGCGAGTTTTCAGAGTCCTTCCGCACCATCGTCCGAACACAAAGTCGTCCGATTGTAGAAAACGACCACTGATCCTTGCGTGTCGCGGCATTGCGATCAATTCATATTAAGGTTTCGACCACGGCCCTCGTGCTGGTTCTCGAGAAAATCGCGAATAACCCTAATCGCTCCCAAAATTTTCATAGTACCGCGAGTGTTCAGAGTCCTTCCGCACCATCGGCGAACACAAAGTCGTCCGATCTTCGAAAACGGCAACTGACCCTTGCGTGTCGCGGCATTGCGATCAATTCATTTTAAAGTTTCGACCCCGGTTGACTCGCTGGTTTTCGAAGTAATCGCGAATATCCACAAAAGCTCCCAATATTTTCAAAGTACCGCGAGTTGTCAGAGTCCTTCCGCACCATCGTCCGAACACGAAGTTGTCCGATTGTAGAAAACGACCACAGATCCTTGCGTGTCGCGGCATTGCGATCAATTCATATTAAGGTTTCGACCACGGCCCTCGCGCTGGTTATCGAGAAAATCGCGAATAACCCTAATCGCTCCCAAAATTTTCAAAGTCCCGCGAGTTTTCAGAGCCCTTCCGCACCATCGTCCGAACACAAAGTCGTCCGATTGTAGAAAACGACCACAGATCCTTGCGTGTTGCGACATTGCGATCAATTCATATTAAGGTTTCGACCCCGGTCGTCGCGCTGGTTTTCGAGATAATCGCGAATAACCGCAATCGCTCCCAAAATTTTCAAAGTACCGCGAGTTTTCAGAGTCCTTCTGCACCATCGGCGAACACAAAATCGTCCGATCTTCGAAAACGACAACTGATCCTTGCGTGTCGCGACATTGCGATCAATTCATATTAAGGTTTCGACCACGGTCGTCGCGTTGGTTTTCGAGATAATCGCGAATATCCACAATCGCTCCCAATATTTTCAAAGTACCGCGAGTTGTCAGAGTTCTTCCGCACCTTCGTCCGAACACAAATACGCCCGATCGTCGAAAACGACCACAGATCCTTGCGTGTTGCGACATTGCGATCAATTGATATTAAGGTTTCGACCCCGGTCGTCGCGCTGGTTTTCGAGATAATCGCGAATAACCGCAATCGCTCCCAAAATTTTCAAAGTATCGCGAGTTTTCAGAGTCCTTCCGCACCATCGTCCGAACACAAAGTCGTCCGATTGTAGAAAACGACCACTGATCCTTGCGTGTCGCGGCATTGCGATCAATTCATATTAAGGTTTCGACCACGGTTGACTCGCTGGTTTTCGAAGTAATCGCGAATATCCACAATCGCTCCCAATATTTTCAAAGTACCGCGAGTTTTCAGAGTCCTTCCGCACCATCGGCGAACACAAAGTCGTCCGATCTTCGAAAACGACAACTGACCCTTGCGTGTCGCGGCATTGCGATCAATTCATTTTAAAGTTTCGACCCCGGTTGTTGCGCTGGTTTTCGAGGTAATCGCGAATATCCACAATCGCTCCCAATATTTTCAAAGTACCGCGAGTTTTCAGAGCCCTTCCGCACCATCGTCCGAACACAAAGTCGTCCGATTGTAGAAAACGACCACTGATCCTTGCGTGTCGCGGCATTGCGATCAATTCATATTATGGTTTCGACCACGGCCCTCGCGCTGGTTATCGAGAAAATCGCGAATAACCCTAATCGCTCCCAAAATTTTCAAAGTCCCGCGAGTTTTCAGAGCCCTTCCGCACCATCGTCCGAACACAAAGACGCCCGATCGTCGAAAACGACCACAGATCCTTGCGTGTTGCGACATTGCGATCAATTCATATTAAGGTTTCGACCCCGGTCGTCGCGCTGGTTTTCGAGATAATCGCGAATAACCGCAATCGCTCCCAAAATTTTCAAAGTACCGCGAGTTTTCAGAGTCATTCCGCACCATCGGTGAACACAAAGTCGTCCGATCTTCGAAAACGACCACTGATCCTTGCGTGTGCGACATTGCGATCAATTCATATTAAGGTTTCGACCAGGGCCCTCGCGCTGGTTTTCGAGATAATCGCGAATAACCCAAATCGCTCCCAAAATTTTCAAAGTACCGCGAGTTTTCAGAGTCCTTCCGCACCATCGTCCGAACACAAAGTCGTCCGATTGTAGAAAACGACCACTGATCCTTGCGTGTCGCGGCATTGCGATCAATTCATATTAAGGTTTCGACCACGGCCCTCGTGCTGGTTCTCGAGAAAATCGCGAATAACCCTAATCGCTCCCAAAATTTTCATAGTACCGCGAGTGTTCAGAGTCCTTCCGCACCATCGGCGAACACAAAGTCGTCCGATCTTCGAAAACGGCAACTGACCCTTGCGTGTCGCGGCATTGCGATCAATTCATTTTAAAGTTTCGACCCCGGTTGACTCGCTGGTTTTCGAAGTAATCGCGAATATCCACAAAAGCTCCCAATATTTTCAAAGTACCGCGAGTTGTCAGAGTCCTTCCGCACCATCGTCCGAACACGAAGTTGTCCGATTGTAGAAAACGACCACAGATCCTTGCGTGTCGCGGCATTGCGATCAATTCATATTAAGGTTTCGACCACGGCCCTCGCGCTGGTTATCGAGAAAATCGCGAATAACCCTAATCGCTCCCAAAATTTTCAAAGTCCCGCGAGTTTTCAGAGCCCTTCCGCACCATCGTCCGAACACAAAGTCGTCCGATTGTAGAAAACGACCACAGATCCTTGCGTGTTGCGACATTGCGATCAATTCATATTAAGGTTTCGACCCCGGTCGTCGCGCTGGTTTTCGAGATAATCGCGAATAACCGCAATCGCTCCCAAAATTTTCAAAGTACCGCGAGTTTTCAGAGTCCTTCTGCACCATCGGCGAACACAAAATCGTCCGATCTTCGAAAACGACAACTGATCCTTGCGTGTCGCGACATTGCGATCAATTCATATTAAGGTTTCGACCACGGTTGACTCGCTGGTTTTCGAAGTAATCGCGAATATCCACAATCGCTCCCAATATTTTCAAAGTACCGCGAGTTTTCAGAGTCCTTCCGCACCATCGGCGAACACAAAGTCGTCCGATCTTCGAAAACGACCACTGATCCTTGCGTGTGCGACATTGCGATCAATTCATATTAAGGTTTCGACCAGGGCCCTCGCGCTGGTTTTCGAGATAATCGCGAATAACCCAAATCGCTCCCAAAATTTTCAAAGTACCGCGAGTTTTCAGAGTCCTTCCGCACCATCGTCCGAACACAAAGTCGTCCGATTGTAGAAAACGACCACTGATCCTTGCGTGTCGCGGCATTGCGATCAATTCATATTAAGGTTTCGACCACGGTTGACTCGCTGGTTTTCGAAGTAATCGCGAATATCCACAATCGCTCCCAATATTTTCAAAGTACCGCGAGTTTTCAGAGTCCTTCCGCACCATCGGCGAACACAAAGTCGTCCGATCTTCGAAAACGACAACTGACCCTTGCGTGTCGCGGCATTGCGATCAATTCATTTTAAAGTTTCGACCCCGGTTGTTGCGCTGGTTTTCGAGGTAATCGCGAATATCCACAATCGCTCCCAATATTTTCAAAGTACCGCGAGTTTTCAGAGCCCTTCCGCACCATCGTCCGAACACAAAGTCGTCCGATTGTAGAAAACGACCACTGATCCTTGCGTGTCGCGGCATTGCGATCAATTCATATTATGGTTTCGACCACGGCCCTCGCGCTGGTTATCGAGAAAATCGCGAATAACCCTAATCGCTCCCAAAATTTTCAAAGTCCCGCGAGTTTTCAGAGCCCTTCCGCACCATCGTCCGAACACAAAGACGCCCGATCGTCGAAAACGACCACAGATCCTTGCGTGTTGCGACATTGCGATCAATTCATATTAAGGTTTCGACCCCGGTCGTCGCGCTGGTTTTCGAGATAATCGCGAATAACCGCAATCGCTCCCAAAATTTTCAAAGTACCGCGAGTTTTCAGAGTCATTCCGCACCATCGGTGAACACAAAGTCGTCCGATCTTCGAAAACGACCACTGATCCTTGCGTGTGCGACATTGCGATCAATTCATATTAAGGTTTCGACCAGGGCCCTCGCGCTGGTTTTCGAGATAATCGCGAATAACCCAAATCGCTCCCAAAATTTTCAAAGTACCGCGAGTTTTCAGAGTCCTTCCGCACCATCGTCCGAACACAAAGTCGTCCGATTGTAGAAAACGACCACTGATCCTTGCGTGTCGCGGCATTGCGATCAATTCATATTAAGGTTTCGACCACGGCCCTCGTGCTGGTTCTCGAGAAAATCGCGAATAACCCTAATCGCTCCCAAAATTTTCATAGTACCGCGAGTGTTCAGAGTCCTTCCGCACCATCGGCGAACACAAAGTCGTCCGATCTTCGAAAACGGCAACTGACCCTTGCGTGTCGCGGCATTGCGATCAATTCATTTTAAAGTTTCGACCCCGGTTGACTCGCTGGTTTTCGAAGTAATCGCGAATATCCACAAAAGCTCCCAATATTTTCAAAGTACCGCGAGTTGTCAGAGTCCTTCCGCACCATCGTCCGAACACGAAGTTGTCCGATTGTAGAAAACGACCACAGATCCTTGCGTGTCGCGGCATTGCGATCAATTCATATTAAGGTTTCGACCACGGCCCTCGCGCTGGTTATCGAGAAAATCGCGAATAACCCTAATCGCTCCCAAAATTTTCAAAGTCCCGCGAGTTTTCAGAGCCCTTCCGCACCATCGTCCGAACACAAAGTCGTCCGATTGTAGAAAACGACCACAGATCCTTGCGTGTTGCGACATTGCGATCAATTCATATTAAGGTTTCGACCCCGGTCGTCGCGCTGGTTTTCGAGATAATCGCGAATAACCGCAATCGCTCCCAAAATTTTCAAAGTACCGCGAGTTTTCAGAGTCCTTCTGCACCATCGGCGAACACAAAATCGTCCGATCTTCGAAAACGACAACTGATCCTTGCGTGTCGCGACATTGCGATCAATTCATATTAAGGTTTCGACCACGGTCGTCGCGTTGGTTTTCGAGATAATCGCGAATATCCACAATCGCTCCCAATATTTTCAAAGTACCGCGAGTTGTCAGAGTTCTTCCGCACCTTCGTCCGAACACAAATACGCCCGATCGTCGAAAACGACCACAGATCCTTGCGTGTTGCGACATTGCGATCAATTGATATTAAGGTTTCGACCCCGGTCGTCGCGCTGGTTTTCGAGATAATCGCGAATAACCGCAATCGCTCCCAAAATTTTCAAAGTATCGCGAGTTTTCAGAGTCATTCCGCACCATCGGCGAACACAAAGTCGTCCGATCTTCGAAAACGACCACTGATCCTTGCGTGTGCGACATTGCGATCAATTCATATTAAGGTTTCGACAAGGGCCCTCGCGCTGGTTTTCGAGATAATCGCGAATAACCCAAATCGCTCCCAAAATTTTCTAAGTACCGCGAGTTTTCAGAGTCCTTCCGCACCATCGTCCGAACACAAAGTCGCCCGATCGTCGAAAACGACCACTGATCCTTGCGTGTTGCGACATTGCGATCAATTCATATTAAGGTTTCGACCACGGTCGTCGCGCTGGTTTTCGAGATAATCGCGAATAACCCTAATCGCTCCCAAAATTTTCAAAGTACCGCGAGTTTTCAGAGTCCTTCCGCACCATCGGCGAGCACAAAGTCGTCCGATCTTCGAAAACGACAACTGACCCTTGCGTGTTGCGGCATTGCGATCAATTCATTTTAAAGTTTCGACCCCGGTGGTCTCGCTGGTTTTCAAAGTAATCGCGAATATCCACAATCGCTCCCAATATTTTCAAAGTACCGCGAGTTTTCAGAGTCCTTCCGCACCATCGTCCGAACACAAAGTCGTCCGATTGTAGAAAACGACCACTGATCCTTGCGTGTCGCGGCATTGCGATCAATTCATATTAAGGTTTCGACCACGGCCCTCGTGCTGGTTCTCGAGAAAATCGCGAATAACCCTAATCGCTCCCAAAATTTTCATAGTACCGCGAGTTGTCAGAGTCCTTCCGCACCATCGTCCGAACACGAAGTTGTCCGATTGTAGAAAACGACCACAGATCCTTGCGTGTCGCGGCATTGCGATCAATTCATTTTAAAGTATCGACCCCGGTCGTCGCGCCGGTTTTCGAGATAATCGCGAATAACCCTAATCGCTCCCAAAATTTTCAAAGTACCGCGAGTTTTCAGAGTCCTTCCGCACCATCGGCGAACACAAAGTCGTCCGATCTTCGAAAACGACCACTGATCCTTGCGTGTGCGACATTGCGATCAATTCATATTAAGGTTTCGACCAGGGCCCTCGCGCTGGTTTTCGAGATAATCGCGAATAACCCAAATCGCTCCCAAAATTTTCAAAGTACCGCGAGTTTTCAGAGTCCTTCCGCACCATCGTCCGAACACAAAGTCGTCCGATTGTAGAAAACGACCACTGATCCTTGCGTGTCGCGGCATTGCGATCAATTCATATTAAGGTTTCGACCACGGTTGACTCGCTGGTTTTCGAAGTAATCGCGAATATCCACAATCGCTCCCAATATTTTCAAAGTACCGCGAGTTTTCAGAGTCCTTCCGCACCATCGGCGAACACAAAGTCGTCCGATCTTCGAAAACGACCACTGATCCTTGCGTGTGCGACATTGCGATCAATTCATATTAAGGTTTCGACCAGGGCCCTCGCGCTGGTTTTCGAGATAATCGCGAATAACCCAAATCGCTCCCAAAATTTTCAAAGTACCGCGAGTTTTCAGAGTCCTTCCGCACCATCGTCCGAACACAAAGTCGTCCGATTGTAGAAAACGACCACTGATCCTTGCGTGTCGCGGCATTGCGATCAATTCATATTAAGGTTTCGACCACGGTTGACTCGCTGGTTTTCGAAGTAATCGCGAATATCCACAATCGCTCCCAATATTTTCAAAGTACCGCGAGTTTTCAGAGTCCTTCCGCACCATCGGCGAACACAAAGTCGTCCGATCTTCGAAAACGACAACTGACCCTTGCGTGTCGCGGCATTGCGATCAATTCATTTTAAAGTTTCGACCCCGGTTGTTGCGCTGGTTTTCGAGGTAATCGCGAATATCCACAATCGCTCCCAATATTTTCAAAGTACCGCGAGTTTTCAGAGCCCTTCCGCACCATCGTCCGAACACAAAGTCGTCCGATTGTAGAAAACGACCACTGATCCTTGCGTGTCGCGGCATTGCGATCAATTCATATTATGGTTTCGACCACGGCCCTCGCGCTGGTTATCGAGAAAATCGCGAATAACCCTAATCGCTCCCAAAATTTTCAAAGTCCCGCGAGTTTTCAGAGCCCTTCCGCACCATCGTCCGAACACAAAGACGCCCGATCGTCGAAAACGACCACAGATCCTTGCGTGTTGCGACATTGCGATCAATTCATATTAAGGTTTCGACCCCGGTCGTCGCGCTGGTTTTCGAGATAATCGCGAATAACCGCAATCGCTCCCAAAATTTTCAAAGTACCGCGAGTTTTCAGAGTCATTCCGCACCATCGGTGAACACAAAGTCGTCCGATCTTCGAAAACGACCACTGATCCTTGCGTGTGCGACATTGCGATCAATTCATATTAAGGTTTCGACCAGGGCCCTCGCGCTGGTTTTCGAGATAATCGCGAATAACCCAAATCGCTCCCAAAATTTTCAAAGTACCGCGAGTTTTCAGAGTCCTTCCGCACCATCGTCCGAACACAAAGTCGTCCGATTGTAGAAAACGACCACTGATCCTTGCGTGTCGCGGCATTGCGATCAATTCATATTAAGGTTTCGACCACGGCCCTCGTGCTGGTTCTCGAGAAAATCGCGAATAACCCTAATCGCTCCCAAAATTTTCATAGTACCGCGAGTGTTCAGAGTCCTTCCGCACCATCGGCGAACACAAAGTCGTCCGATCTTCGAAAACGGCAACTGACCCTTGCGTGTCGCGGCATTGCGATCAATTCATTTTAAAGTTTCGACCCCGGTTGACTCGCTGGTTTTCGAAGTAATCGCGAATATCCACAAAAGCTCCCAATATTTTCAAAGTACCGCGAGTTGTCAGAGTCCTTCCGCACCATCGTCCGAACACGAAGTTGTCCGATTGTAGAAAACGACCACAGATCCTTGCGTGTCGCGGCATTGCGATCAATTCATATTAAGGTTTCGACCACGGCCCTCGCGCTGGTTATCGAGAAAATCGCGAATAACCCTAATCGCTCCCAAAATTTTCAAAGTCCCGCGAGTTTTCAGAGCCCTTCCGCACCATCGTCCGAACACAAAGTCGTCCGATTGTAGAAAACGACCACTGATCCTTGCGTGTCGCGGCATTGCGATCAATTCATATTAAGGTTTCGACCCCGGTCGTCGCGCTGGTATTCGAGATAATCGCGAATAACCGCAATCGCTCCCAAAATTTTCAAAGTCCCGCGAGTTTTCAGAGTCCTTCCGCACCATCGGCGAACACAAAGTCGTCCGATCTTCGAAAACGACAACTGACCCTTGCGTGTCGCGGCATTGCGATCAATTCATTTTAAAGTTTCGACCCCGGTTGTCGCGCTGGTTTTTGAGGTAATCGCGAATATCCACAATCGCTCCCAATATTTTCAAAGTACCGCGAGTTTTCAGAGTCCTTCCGCACCATCGTCCGAACACAAAGTCGTCCGATTGTAGAAAACGACCACTGATCCTTGCGTGTTGCGACATTGCGATCAATTCATATTAAGGTTTCGACCCCGGTCGTCGCGCTGGTTTTCGAGAAAATCGCGAATAACCCTAATCGCTCCCAAAATTTTCAAAGTCCCGCGAGTTTTCAGAGCCCTTCCGCACCATCGTCCGAACACAAAGTCGTCCGATTGTAGAAAACGACCACTGATCCTTGCGTGTCGCGGCATTGCGATCTATTCATATTAAGGTTTCGACCACGGCCCTCGTGCTGGTTCTCGAGAAAATCGCGAATAACCCTAATCGCTCCCAAAATTTTCATAGTACCGCGAGTGTTCAGAGTCCTTCCGCACCATCGGCGAACACAAAGTCGTCCGATCTTCGAAAACGACAACTGACCCTTGCGTGTCGCGGCATTGCGATCAATTCATATTAAGGTTTCGAACAGGGCCCTCGCGCTGGTTTTCGATATAATCGCGAATAACCCAAATCGCTCCCAAAATTTTCATAGTACCGCGAGTGTTCAGAGTCCTTCCGCACCATCGGCGAACACAAAGTCGTCCGATCTTCGAAAACGACAACTGACCCTTGCGTGTCGCGGCATTGCGATCAATTCATTTTAAAGTATCGACCCCGGTCGTCGCGCCGGTTTTCGAGATAATCGCGAATAACCCTAATCGCTCCCAAAATTTTCAAAGTACCGCGAGTTTTCAGAGTCCTTCCGCACCATCGGCGAACACAAAGTCGTCCGATCTTCGAAAACGACCACTGATCCTTGCGTGTGCGACATTGCGATCAATTCATATTAAGGTTTCGACCAGGGCCCTCGCGCTGGTTTTCGAGATAATCGCGAATAACCCAAATCGCTCCCAAAATTTTCAAAGTACCGCGAGTTTTCAGAGTCCTTCCGCACCATCGTCCGAACACAAAGTCGTCCGATTGTAGAAAACGACCACTGATCCTTGCGTGTCGCGGCATTGCGATCAATTCATATTAAGGTTTCGACCACGGTTGACTCGCTGGTTTTCGAAGTAATCGCGAATATCCACAATCGCTCCCAATATTTTCAAAGTACCGCGAGTTTTCAGAGTCCTTCCGCACCATCGGCGAACACAAAGTCGTCCGATCTTCGAAAACGACCACTGATCCTTGCGTGTGCGACATTGCGATCAATTCATATTAAGGTTTCGACCAGGGCCCTCGCGCTGGTTTTCGAGATAATCGCGAATAACCCAAATCGCTCCCAAAATTTTCAAAGTACCGCGAGTTTTCAGAGTCCTTCCGCACCATCGTCCGAACACAAAGTCGTCCGATTGTAGAAAACGACCACTGATCCTTGCGTGTCGCGGCATTGCGATCAATTCATATTAAGGTTTCGACCACGGTTGACTCGCTGGTTTTCGAAGTAATCGCGAATATCCACAATCGCTCCCAATATTTTCAAAGTACCGCGAGTTTTCAGAGTCCTTCCGCACCATCGGCGAACACAAAGTCGTCCGATTGTAGAAAACGACCACTGATCCTTGCGTGTCGCGGCATTGCGATCAATTCATTTTAAAGTTTCGACCCCGGTTGACTCGCTGGTTTTCGAAGTAATCGCGAATATCCACAATCGCTCCCAATATTTTCAAAGTACCGCGAGTTGTCAGAGTCTTTCCGCACCTTCGTCCGAACACAAAGACGCCCGATCGTCGAAAACGACCACAGATCCTTGCGTGTTGCGACATTGCGATCAATTCATATTAAGGTTTCGACCCCGGTCGTCGCGCTGGTATTCGAGATAATCGCGAATAACCGCAATCGCTCCCAAAATTTTCAAAGTCCCGCGAGTTTTCAGAGTCCTTCCGCACCATCGGCGAACACAAAGTCGCCCGATCTTCGAAAACGACAACTGACCCTTGCGTTTCGCGGCATTGCGATCAATTCATTTTAAAGTTTCGACCCCGGTTGTCGCGCTGGTTTTTGAGGTAATCGCGAATATCCACAATCGCTCCCAATATTTTCAAAGTACCGCGAGTTGTCAGAGTCCTTCCGCACCTTCGTCCGAACATAAAGACGCCCTATCGTCGAAAACGACCACAGATCCTTGCGTGTTGCGACATTGCGATCAATTCATATTAAGGTTTCGACCCCGGTCGTCGCGCTGGTTTTCGAGATAATCGCGAATAACCGCAATCGCTCCCAAAATTTTCAAAGTACCGCGAGTTTTCAGAGTCCTTCTGCACCATCGGCGAACACAAAATCGTCCGATCTTCGAAAACGACAACTGATCCTTGCGTGTCGCGACATTGCGATCAATTCATATTAAGGTTTCGACCCCGGTCGTCGCGTTGGTTTTCGAGATAATCGCGAATATCCACAATCGCTCCCAATATTTTCAAAGTACCGCGAGTTGTCAGAGTCCTTCCGCACCTTCGTCCGAACACAAATACGCCCGATCGTCGAAAACGACCACAGATCCTTGCGTGTTGCGACATTGCGATCAATTGATATTAAGGTTTCGACCCCGGTCGTCGCGCTGGTTTTCGAGATAATCGCGAATAACCCAAATCGCTCCCAAAATTTTCTAAGTACCGCGAGTTTTCAGAGTCCTTCCGCACCATCGTCCGAACACAAAGTCGCCCGATCGTCGAAAACGACCACTGATCCTTGCGTGTTGCGACATTGCGATCAATTCATATTAAGGTTTCGACCACGGTCGTCGCGCTGGTTTTCGAGATAATCGCGAATAACCATAATCGCTCCCAAAATTTTCAAAGTACCGCGAGTTTTCAGAGTCCTTCCGCACCATCGGCGAGCACAAAGTCGTCCGATCTTCGAAAACGACAACTGACCCTTGCGTGTCGCGGCATTGCGATCAATTCATATTAAGCTTTCGACCACGGCCCTCGTGCTGGTTCTCGAGAAAATCGCGAATAATCCTAATCGCTCCCAAAATTTTCATAGTACCGCGAGTGTTCAGAGTCCTTCCGCACCATCGGCGAACAAAAAGTCGTCCGATCTTCGAAAACGACAACTGACACTTGCGTGTTGCGGCATTGCTGCGATCAATTCATTTTAAAGTTTCGACCCCGGTGGTCTCGCTGGTTTTCAAAGTAATCGCGAATATCCACAATCGCTCCCAATATTTTCAAAGTACCGCGAGTTTTCAGAGTCCTTCCGCACCATCGTCCGAACACAAAGTCGTCCGATTGTAGAAAACGACCACTGATCCTTGCGTGTCGCGGCATTGCGATCAATTCATATTAAGTTTTCGACCACGGCCCTCGCGCTGGTTATCGAGAAAATCGCGAATAACCCTAATCGCTCCCAAAATTTTCAAAGTCCCGCGAGTTTTCAGAGCCCTTCCGCACCATCGTCCGAACACAAAGACGCCCGATCGTCGAAAACGACCACAGATCCTTGCGTGTTGCGACATTGCGATCAATTGATATTAAGGTTTCGACCTCGGCCCTCGCGCTGGTTTTCGAGAAAATCGCGAATAACCCTAATCGCTCCCAAAATTTTCATAGTACCGCGAGTGTTCAGAGTCCTTCCGCACCATCGGCGAACACAAAGTCGTCCGATCTTCGAAAACGACCACTGATCCTTGCGTGTTGCGACATTGCGATCAATTCATATTAAGGTTTCGACCTCGGCCCTCGCGCTGGTTTTCGTGATAATCGCGAATAACCCTAATCGCTCCCAACATTTTCAAAGTACCGCGAGTTTTCAGAGTCCTTCCGCACCATCGGCGAACACAAAGTCGTCCGATCTTCGAAAACGACCACTGATCCTTGCGTGTTGCGACATTGCGATCAATTCATATTAAGGTTTCGACCTCGGTCGTCGCGCTGGTTTTCGAGATAATCGCGAAAAACCGCAATCGCTCCCAAAATTTTCAAAGTACCGCGAGTTTTCAGAGTCCTTCCGCACCATCTTCCGAACACAAAGTCGTCCGATCTTCGAAAACGACCACTGATCCTTGCGTGTTGCGACATTGCGATCAATTCATATTAAGGTTTCGACCTCGGCCCTCGCGCTGGTTTTCGAGATAATCGCGAATAACCCTAATCGCTCCCAAAATTTTCATAGTACCGCGAGTGTTCAGAGTCCTTCCGCACCATCGGTGAACACAAAGTCGTCCGATCTTCGAAAACGACCACTGATCCTTGCGTGTGCGACATTGCGATCAATTCATATTAAGGTTTCGACCAGGGCCCTCGCGCTGGTTTTCGAGATAATCGCGAATAACCCAAATCGCTCCCAAAATTTTCAAAGTACCGCGAGTTTTCAGAGTCCTTCCGCACCATCGTCCGAACACAAAGTCGTCCGATTGTAGAAAACGACCACTGATCCTTGCGTGTCGCGGCATTGCGATCAATTCATATTAAGGTTTCGACCACGGTTGACTCGCTGGTTTTCGAAGTAATCGCGAATATCCACAATCGCTCCCAATATTTTCAAAGTACCGCGAGTTTTCAGAGTCCTTCCGCACCATCGGCGAACACAAAGTCGTCCGATCTTCGAAAACGACAACTGACCCTTGCGTGTCGCGGCATTGCGATCAATTCATTTTAAAGTTTCGACCCCGGTTGTTGCGCTGGTTTTCGAGGTAATCGCGAATATCCACAATCGCTCCCAATATTTTCAAAGTACCGCGAGTTTTCAGAGCCCTTCCGCACCATCGTCCGAACACAAAGTCGTCCGATTGTAGAAAACGACCACTGATCCTTGCGTGTCGCGGCATTGCGATCAATTCATATTAAGGTTTCGACCACGGCCCTCGTGCTGGTTCTCGAGAAAATCGCGAATAACCCTAATCGCTCCCAAAATTTTCATAGTACCGCGAGTGTTCAGAGTCCTTCCGCACCATCGGCGAACACAAAGTCGTCCGATCTTCGAAAACGACAACTGACCCTTGCGTGTCGCGGCATTGCGATCAATTCATTTTAAAGTTTCGACCCCGGTTGACTCGCTGGTTTTCGAAGTAATCGCGAATATCCACAATCGCTCCCAATATTTTCAAAGTACCGCGAGTTGTCAGAGTCTTTCCGCACCTTCGTCCGAACACAAAGACGCCCGATCGTCGAAAACGACCACAGATCCTTGCGTGTTGCGACATTGCGATCAATTCATATTAAGGTTTCGACCCCGGTCGTCGCGCTGGTATTCGAGATAATCGCGAATAACCGCAATCGCTCCCAAAATTTTCAAAGTCCCGCGAGTTTTCAGAGTCCTTCCGCACCATCGGCGAACACAAAGTCGCCCGATCTTCGAAAACGACAACTGACCCTTGCGTGTCGCGGCATTGCGATCAATTCATTTTAAAGTTTCGACCCCGGTTGTTGCGCTGGTTTTCGAGGTAATCGCGAATATCCACAATCGCTCCCAATATTTTCAAAGTACCGCGAGTTTTCAGAGCCCTTCCGCACCATCGTCCGAACACAAAGTCGTCCGATTGTAGAAAACGACCACTGATCCTTGCGTGTCGCGGCATTGCGATCAATTCATATTATGGTTTCGACCACGGCCCTCGCGCTGGTTATCGAGAAAATCGCGAATAACCCTAATCGCTCCCAAAATTTTCAAAGTCCCGCGAGTTTTCAGAGCCCTTCCGCACCATCGTCCGAACACAAAGACGCCCGATCGTCGAAAACGACCACAGATCCTTGCGTGTTGCGACATTGCGATCAATTCATATTAAGGTTTCGACCCCGGTCGTCGCGCTGGTTTTCGAGATAATCGCGAATAACCGCAATCGCTCCCAAAATTTTCAAAGTACCGCGAGTTTTCAGAGTCATTCCGCACCATCGGTGAACACAAAGTCGTCCGATCTTCGAAAACGACCACTGATCCTTGCGTGTGCGACATTGCGATCAATTCATATTAAGGTTTCGACCAGGGCCCTCGCGCTGGTTTTCGAGATAATCGCGAATAACCCAAATCGCTCCCAAAATTTTCAAAGTACCGCGAGTTTTCAGAGTCCTTCCGCACCATCGTCCGAACACAAAGTCGTCCGATTGTAGAAAACGACCACTGATCCTTGCGTGTCGCGGCATTGCGATCAATTCATATTAAGGTTTCGACCACGGCCCTCGTGCTGGTTCTCGAGAAAATCGCGAATAACCCTAATCGCTCCCAAAATTTTCATAGTACCGCGAGTGTTCAGAGTCCTTCCGCACCATCGGCGAACACAAAGTCGTCCGATCTTCGAAAACGGCAACTGACCCTTGCGTGTCGCGGCATTGCGATCAATTCATTTTAAAGTTTCGACCCCGGTTGACTCGCTGGTTTTCGAAGTAATCGCGAATATCCACAAAAGCTCCCAATATTTTCAAAGTACCGCGAGTTGTCAGAGTCCTTCCGCACCATCGTCCGAACACGAAGTTGTCCGATTGTAGAAAACGACCACAGATCCTTGCGTGTCGCGGCATTGCGATCAATTCATATTAAGGTTTCGACCACGGCCCTCGCGCTGGTTATCGAGAAAATCGCGAATAACCCTAATCGCTCCCAAAATTTTCAAAGTCCCGCGAGTTTTCAGAGCCCTTCCGCACCATCGTCCGAACACAAAGTCGTCCGATTGTAGAAAACGACCACTGATCCTTGCGTGTCGCGGCATTGCGATCAATTCATATTAAGGTTTCGACCCCGGTCGTCGCGCTGGTATTCGAGATAATCGCGAATAACCGCAATCGCTCCCAAAATTTTCAAAGTCCCGCGAGTTTTCAGAGTCCTTCCGCACCATCGGCGAACACAAAGTCGTCCGATCTTCGAAAACGACAACTGACCCTTGCGTGTCGCGGCATTGCGATCAATTCATTTTAAAGTTTCGACCCCGGTTGTCGCGCTGGTTTTTGAGGTAATCGCGAATATCCACAATCGCTCCCAATATTTTCAAAGTACCGCGAGTTGTCAGAGTCCTTCCGCACCTTCGTCCGAACACAAAGACGCCCTATCGTCGAAAACGACCACAGATCCTTGCGTGTTGCGACATTGCGATCAATTCATATTAAGGTTTCGACCCCGGTCGTCGCGCTGGTTTTCGAGATAATCGCGAATAACCGCAATCGCTCCCAAAATTTTCAAAGTACCGCGAGTTTTCAGAGTCCTTCTGCACCATCGGCGAACACAAAATCGTCCGATCTTCGAAAACGACAACTGATCCTTGCGTGTCGCGACATTGCGATCAATTCATATTAAGGTTTCGACCACGGTCGTCGCGTTGGTTTTCGAGATAATCGCGAATATCCACAATCGCTCCCAATATTTTCAAAGTACCGCGAGTTGTTAGAGTTCTTCCGCACCTTCGTCCGAACACAAATACGCCCGATCGTCGAAAACGACCACAGATCCTTGCGTGTTGCGAAATTGCGATCAATTGATATTAAGGTTTCGACCCCGGTCGTCGCGCTGGTTTTCGAGATAATCGCGAATAACCGCAATCGCTCCCAAAATTTTCAAAGTATCGCGAGTTTTCAGAGTCATTCCGCACCATCGGCGAACACAAAGTCGTCCGATCTTCGAAAACGACCACTGATCCTTGCGTGTGCGACATTGCGATCAATTCATATTAAGGTTTCGACAAGGGCCCTCGCGCTGGTTTTCGAGATAATCGCGAATAACCCAAATCGCTCCCAAAATTTTCTAAGTACCGCGAGTTTTCAGAGTCCTTCCGCACCATCGTCCGAACACAAAGTCGCCCGATCGTCGAAAACGACCACTGATCCTTGCGTGTTGCGACATTGCGATCAATTCATATTAAGGTTTCGACCACGGTCGTCGCGCTGGTTTTCGAGATAATCGCGAATAACCCTAATCGCTCCCAAAATTTTCAAAGTACCGCGAGTTTTCAGAGTCCTTCCGCACCATCGGCGAGCACAAAGTCGTCCGATCTTCGAAAACGACAACTGACCCTTGCGTGTTGCGGCATTGCGATCAATTCATTTTAAAGTTTCGACCCCGGTGGTCTCGCTGGTTTTCAAAGTAATCGCGAATATCCACAATCGCTCCCAATATTTTCAAAGTACCGCGAGTTTTCAGAGTCCTTCCGCACCATCGTCCGAACACAAAGTCGTCCGATTGTAGAAAACGACCACTGATCCTTGCGTGTCGCGGCATTGCGATCAATTCATATTAAGGTTTCGACCACGGCCCTCGCGCTGGTTATCGAGAAAATCGCGAATAACCCTAATCGCTCCCAAAATTTTCAAAGTCCCGCGAGTTTTCAGAGCCCTTCCGCACCATCGTCCGAACACAAAGTCGTCCGATTGTAGAAAACGACCACTGATCCTTGCGTGTCGCGGCATTGCGATCTATTCATATTAAGGTTTCGACCACGGCCCTCGTGCTGGTTCTCGAGAAAATCGCGAATAACCCTAATCGCTCCCAAAATTTTCATAGTACCGCGAGTGTTCAGAGTCCTTCCGCACCATCGGCGAACACAAAGTCGTCCGATCTTCGAAAACGACAACTGACCCTTGCGTGTCGCGGCATTGCGATCAATTCATATTAAGGTTTCGAACAGGGCCCTCGCGCTGGTTTTCGATATAATCGCGAATAACCCAAATCGCTCCCAAAATTTTCATAGTACCGCGAGTGTTCAGAGTCCTTCCGCACCATCGGCGAACACAAAGTCGTCCGATCTTCGAAAACGACAACTGACCCTTGCGTGTCGCGGCATTGCGATCAATTCATTTTAAAGTATCGACCCCGGTCGTCGCGCCGGTTTTCGAGATAATCGCGAATAACCCTAATCGCTCCCAAAATTTTCAAAGTACCGCGAGTTTTCAGAGTCCTTCCGCACCATCGGCGAACACAAAGTCGTCCGATCTTCGAAAACGACCACTGATCCTTGCGTGTGCGACATTGCGATCAATTCATATTAAGGTTTCGACCAGGGCCCTCGCGCTGGTTTTCGAGATAATCGCGAATAACCCAAATCGCTCCCAAAATTTTCAAAGTACCGCGAGTTTTCAGAGTCCTTCCGCACCATCGTCCGAACACAAAGTCGTCCGATTGTAGAAAACGACCACTGATCCTTGCGTGTCGCGGCATTGCGATCAATTCATATTAAGGTTTCGACCACGGTTGACTCGCTGGTTTTCGAAGTAATCGCGAATATCCACAATCGCTCCCAATATTTTCAAAGTACCGCGAGTTTTCAGAGTCCTTCCGCACCATCGGCGAACACAAAGTCGTCCGATCTTCGAAAACGACCACTGATCCTTGCGTGTGCGACATTGCGATCAATTCATATTAAGGTTTCGACCAGGGCCCTCGCGCTGGTTTTCGAGATAATCGCGAATAACCCAAATCGCTCCCAAAATTTTCAAAGTACCGCGAGTTTTCAGAGTCCTTCCGCACCATCGGCGAACACAAAGTCGTCCGATCTTCGAAAACGACAACTGACCCTTGCGTGTCGCGGCATTGCGATCAATTCATTTTAAAGTTTCGACCCCGGTTGTTGCGCTGGTTTTCGAGGTAATCGCGAATATCCACAATCGCTCCCAATATTTTCAAAGTACCGCGAGTTTTCAGAGCCCTTCCGCACCATCGTCCGAACACAAAGTCGTCCGATTGTAGAAAACGACCACTGATCCTTGCGTGTCGCGGCATTGCGATCAATTCATATTAAGGTTTCGACCACGGCCCTCGTGCTGGTTCTCGAGAAAATCGCGAATAACCCTAATCGCTCCCAAAATTTTCATAGTACCGCGAGTGTTCAGAGTCCTTCCGCACCATCGGCGAACACAAAGTCGTCCGATCTTCGAAAACGACAACTGACCCTTGCGTGTCGCGGCATTGCGATCAATTCATTTTAAAGTTTCGACCCCGGTTGACTCGCTGGTTTTCGAAGTAATCGCGAATATCCACAATCGCTCCCAATATTTTCAAAGTACCGCGAGTTGTCAGAGTCTTTCCGCACCTTCGTCCGAACACAAAGACGCCCGATCGTCGAAAACGACCACAGATCCTTGCGTGTTGCGACATTGCGATCAATTCATATTAAGGTTTCGACCCCGGTCGTCGCGCTGGTATTCGAGATAATCGCGAATAACCGCAATCGCTCCCAAAATTTTCAAAGTCCCGCGAGTTTTCAGAGTCCTTCCGCACCATCGGCGAACACAAAGTCGCCCGATCTTCGAAAACGACAACTGACCCTTGCGTTTCGCGGCATTGCGATCAATTCATTTTAAAGTTTCGACCCCGGTTGTCGCGCTGGTTTTTGAGGTAATCGCGAATATCCACAATCGCTCCCAATATTTTCAAAGTACCGCGAGTTGTCAGAGTCCTTCCGCACCTTCGTCCGAACATAAAGACGCCCTATCGTCGAAAACGACCACAGATCCTTGCGTGTTGCGACATTGCGATCAATTCATATTAAGGTTTCGACCCCGGTCGTCGCGCTGGTTTTCGAGATAATCGCGAATAACCGCAATCGCTCCCAAAATTTTCAAAGTACCGCGAGTTTTCAGAGTCCTTCTGCACCATCGGCGAACACAAAATCGTCCGATCTTCGAAAACGACAACTGATCCTTGCGTGTCGCGACATTGCGATCAATTCATATTAAGGTTTCGACCCCGGTCGTCGCGTTGGTTTTCGAGATAATCGCGAATATCCACAATCGCTCCCAATATTTTCAAAGTACCGCGAGTTGTCAGAGTCCTTCCGCACCTTCGTCCGAACACAAATACGCCCGATCGTCGAAAACGACCACAGATCCTTGCGTGTTGCGACATTGCGATCAACTGATATTAAGGTTTCGACCCCGGTCGTCGCGCTGGTTTTCGAGATAATCGCGAATAACCCAAATCGCTCCCAAAATTTTCTAAGTACCGCGAGTTTTCAGAGTCCTTCCGCACCATCGTCCGAACACAAAGTCGCCCGATCGTCGAAAACGACCACTGATCCTTGCGTGTTGCGACATTGCGATCAATTCATATTAAGGTTTCGACCACGGTCGTCGCGCTGGTTTTCGAGATAATCGCGAATAACCATAATCGCTCCCAAAATTTTCAAAGTACCGCGAGTTTTCAGAGTCCTTCCGCACCATCGGCGAGCACAAAGTCGTCCGATCTTCGAAAACGACAACTGACCCTTGCGTGTCGCGGCATTGCGATCAATTCATATTAAGCTTTCGACCACGGCCCTCGTGCTGGTTCTCGAGAAAATCGCGAATAATTCTAATCGCTCCCAAAATTTTCATAGTACCGCGAGTGTTCAGAGTCCTTCCGCACCATCGGCGAACAAAAAGTCGTCCGATCTTCGAAAACGACAACTGACCCTTGCGTGTTGCGGCATTACTGCGATCAATTCATTTTAAAGTTTCGACCCCGGTGGTCTCGCTGGTTTTCAAAGTAATCGCGAATATCCACAATCGCTCCCAATATTTTCAAAGTACCGCGAGTTTTCAGAGTCCTTCCGCACCATCGTCCGAACACAAAGTCGTCCGATTGTAGAAAACGACCACTGATCCTTGCGTGTCGCGGCATTGCGATCAATTCATATTAAGTTTTCGACCACGGCCCTCGCGCTGGTTATCGAGAAAATCGCGAATAACCCTAATCGCTCCCAAAATTTTCAAAGTCCCGCGAGTTTTCAGAGCCCTTCCGCACCATCGTCCGAACACAAAGACGCCCGATCGTCGAAAACGACCACAGATCCTTGCGTGTTGCGACATTGCGATCAATTGATATTAAGGTTTCGACCTCGGCCCTCGCGCTGGTTTTCGAGAAAATCGCGAATAACCCTAATCGCTCCCAAAATTTTCATAGTACCGCGAGTGTTCAGAGTCCTTCCGCACCATCGGCGAACACAAAGTCGTCCGATCTTCGAAAACGACCACTGATCCTTGCGTGTTGCGACATTGCGATCAATTCATATTAAGGTTTCGACCTCGGCCCTCGCGCTGGTTTTCGTGATAATCGCGAATAACCCTAATCGCTCCCAACATTTTCAAAGTACCGCGAGTTTTCAGAGTCCTTCCGCACCATCGGCGAACACAAAGTCGTCCGATCTTCGAAAACGACCACTGATCCTTGCGTGTTGCGACATTGCGATCAATTCATATTAAGGTTTCGACCTCGGTCGTCGCGCTGGTTTTCGAGATAATCGCGAAAAACCGCAATCGCTCCCAAAATTTTCAAAGTACCGCGAGTTTTCAGAGTCCTTCCGCACCATCTTCCGAACACAAAGTCGTCCGATCTTCGAAAACGACCACTGATCCTTGCGTGTTGCGACATTGCGATCAATTCATATTAAGGTTTCGACCTCGGCCCTCGCGCTGGTTTTCGAGATAATCGCGAATAACCCTAATCGCTCCCAAAATTTTCATAGTACCGCGAGTGTTCAGAGTCCTTCCGCACCATCGGTGAACACAAAGTCGTCCGATCTTCGAAAACGACCACTGATCCTTGCGTGTTGCGACATTGCGATCAATTCATATTAAGGTTTCGACCTCGGCCCTCGCGCTGGTTTTCGAGAAAATCGCGAATAACCCTAATCGCTCCCAAAATTTTCATAGTACCGCGAGTGTTCAGAGTCCTTCCGCACCATCGGTGAACACAAAGTCGTCCGATCTTCGAAAACGACCACTGATCCTTGCGTGTTGCGACATTGCGATCAATTCATATTAAGGTTTCGACCTCGGCCCTCGCGCTGGTTTTCGAGAAAATCGCGAATAACCCTAATCGCTCCCAAAATTTTCATAGTACCGCGAGTGTTCAGAGTCCTTCCGCACCATCGGCGAACACAAAGTCGTCCGATCTTCGAAAACGACCACTGATCCTTGCGTGTTGCGACATTGCGATCAATTCATATTAAGGTTTCGACCTCGGCCCTCGCGCTGGTTTTCGAGAAAATCGCGAATAACCCTAATCGCTCCCAAAATTTTCATAGTACCGCGAGTGTTCAGAGTCCTTCCGCACCATCGGCGAACACAAAGTCGTCCGATCTTCGAAAACGACAACTGATCCTTGCGTGTCGCGACATTGCGATGAATTCATTTTAAGGTTTCGACCCCGGTTGTCGCGCTGGTTTTCGAGATAATCGCGAAAAACCGCAATCGCTCCCAAAATTTTCAAAGTTCCGCGAGTTTTCAGAGTCCTTCCTCACCATCGTCCGAACACAAAGTCGTCCGATCTTCGAAAACGACCACTGATCCTTGCGTGTGCGACATTGCGATCAATTCATATTAAGGTTTCGACCTCGGCCCTCGCGCTGGTTTTCGAGAAAATCGCGAATAACCCTAATCGCTCCCAAAATTTTCATAGTACCGCGAGTGTTCAGAGTCCTTCCGCACCATCGGCGAACACAAAGTCGTCCGATCTTCGAAAACGACCACTGATCTTTGCGTGTTGCGACATTGCGATCAATTCATATTACGGTTTCGACCTCGGCCCTCGCGCTGGTTTTCGAGAAAATCGCGAATAACCCTAATCGCTCCCAAAATTTTCATAGTACCGCGAGTGTTCAGAGTCCTTCCGCACCATCGGCGAACACAAAGTCGTCCGATCTTCGAAAACGACCACTGATCCTTGCGTGTTGCGACATTGCGATCAATTCATATTAAGGTTTCGACCTCGGCCCTCGCGCTGGTTTTCGTGATAATCGCGAATAACCCTAATCGCTCCCAACATTTTCAAAGTACCGCGAGTTTTCAGAGTCCTTCCGCACCATCGGCGAACACAAAGTCGTCCGATCTTCGAAAACGACCACTGATCCTTGCGTGTTGCGACATTGCGATCAATTCATATTAAGGTTTCGACCTCGGCCCTCGCGCTGGTTTTCGTGATAATCGCGAATAACCCTAATCGCTCCCAACATTTTCAAAGTACCGCGAGTTTTCAGAGTCCTTCCGCACCATCGGCGAACACAAAGTCGTCCGATCTTCGAAAACGACCACTGATCCTTGCGTGTTGCGACATTGCGATCAATTCATATTAAGGTTTCGACCACGGCCCTCGCGCTGGTTTTCGAGATAATCGCGAATAACCCTAATCGCTCCCAAAATTTTCATAGTACCGCGAGTGTTCAGAGTCCTTCCGCACCATCGGCGAACACAAAGTCGTCCGATCTTTGAAAACGACCACTGATCCTTGCGTGTTGCGACATTGCGATCAATTCATATTAAGGTTTCGACCTCGGCCCTCGCGCTGGTTTTCGAGAAAATGGCGAATAACCCTAATCGCTCCCAAAATTTTCATAGTACCGCGAGTTTTCAGAGTCCTTCCGCAGCATCGGCGAACACAAAGTCGTCCGATCTTCGAAAACGACAACTGATCCTTGCGTGTCGCGATATTGCGATGAATTCATTTTAAGGTTTCGACCCCGGTTGTCGCGCTGGTTTTCGAGATAATCGCGAAAAACCGCAATCGCTCCCAAAATTTTCAAAGTTCCGCGAGTTTTCAGAGTCCTTCCTCACCATCGTCCGAACACAAAGTCGTCCGATCTTCGAAAACGACCACTGATCCTTTCGTGTGCGACATTGCGATCAATTCATATTAAGGTTTCGACCTCGGCCCTCGCGCTGGTTTTCGAGAAAATCGCGAATAACCCTAATCGCTCCCAAAATTTTCATAGTACCGCGAGTGTTCAGAGTCCTTCCGCACCATCGGCGAACACAAAGTCGTCCGATCTTCGAAAACGACCACTGATCTTTGCGTGTTGCGACATTGCGATCAATTCATATTACGGTTTCGACCTCGGCCCTCGCGCTGGTTTTCGAGAAAATCGCGAATAACCCTAATCGCTCCCAAAATTTTCAAAGTACCGCGAGTTTTCAGAGTCCTTCCGCACCATCGGCGAACACAAAGTCGTCCGATCTTCGAAAACGACCACTGATCCTTGCGTGTTGCGACATTGCGATCAATTCATATTAAGGTTTCGACCTCGGCCCTCGCGCTGGTTTTCGTGATAATCGCGAATAACCCTAATCGCTCCCAACATTTTCAAAGTACCGCGAGTTTTCAGAGTCCTTCCGCACCATCGGCGAACACAAAGTCGTCCGATCTTCGAAAACGACCACTGATCCTTGCGTGTTGCGACATTGCGATCAATTCATATTAAGGTTTCGACCTCGGTCGTCGCGCTGGTTTTCGAGATAATCGCGAAAAACCGCAATCGCTCCCAAAATTTTCAAAGTACCGCGAGTTTTCAGAGTCCTTCCGCACCATCGGCGAACACAAAGTCGTCCGATCTTCGAAAACGACCACTGATCCTTGCGTGTTGCGACATTGCGATCAATTCATATTAAGGTTTCGACCTCGACCCTCGCGCTGGTTTTCGTGATAATCGCGAATAACCCTAATCGCTCCCAACATTTTCAAAGTACCGCGAGTTTTCAGAGTCCTTCCGCACCATCGGCGAACACAAAGTCGTCCGATCTTCGAAAACGACCACTGATCCTTGCGTGTTGCGACATTGCGATCAATTCATATTAAGGTTTCGACCTCGGTCGTCGCGCTGGTTTTCGAGATAATCGCGAAAAACCGCAATCGCTCCCAAAATTTTCAAAGTACCGCGAGTTTTCAGAGTCCTTCCGCACCATCGTCCGAACACAAAGTCGTCCGATCTTCGAAAACGACCACTGATCCTTGCGTGTGCGACATTGCGATCAATTCATATTAAGGTTTCGACCCCGGTCGTCGCGCTGGTTTTCGAGATAATCGCGAAAAACCGCAATCGCTCCCAAAATTTTCAAAGTACCGCGAGTTTTCAGAGTCCTTCCGCACCATCGTCCGAACACAAAGTCGTCCGATCTTCGAAAACGACCACTGATCCTTGCGTGTGCGACATTGCGATCAATTCATATTAAGGTTTCGACCACGGCCCTCGCGCTGGTTTTCGAGATAATCGCGAATAACCCTAATCGCTCCCAAAATTTTCATAGTACCGCGAGTGTTCAGAGTCCTTCCGCACCATCGGCGAACACAAAGTCGTCCGATCTTTGAAAACGACCACTGATCCTTGCGTGTTGCGACATTGCGATCAATTCATATTAAGGTTTCGACCTCGGCCCTCGCGCTGGTTTTCGTGATAATCGCGAATAACCCTAATCGCTCCCAACATTTTCAAAGTACCGCGAGTTTTCAGAGTCCTTCCGCACCATCGGCGAACACAAAGTCGTCCGATCTTCGAAAACGACCACTGATCCTTGCGTGTTGCGACATTGCGATCAATTCATATTAAGGTTTCGACCTCGGTCGTCGTGCTGGTTTTCGAGATAATCGCGAAAAACCGCAATCGCTCCCAAAATTTTCAAAGTACCGCGAGTTTTCAGAGTCCTTCCGCACAATCGTCCGAACACAAAGTCGTCCGATCTTCGAAAACGACCACTGATCCTTGCGTGTGCGACATTGCGATCAATTCATATTAAGGTTTCGACCCCGGTCGTCGCGCTGGTTTTCGAGATAATCGCGAAAAACCGCAATCGCTCCCAAAATTTTCAAAGTACCGCGAGTTTTCAGAGTCCTTCCGCACCATCGTCCGAACACAAAGTCGTCCGATCTTCGAAAACGACCACTGATCCTTGCGTGTGCGACATTGCGATCAATTCATATTAAGGTTTCGACCACGGCCCTCGCGCTGGTTTTCGAGATAATCGCGAATAACCCTAATCGCTCCCAAAATTTTCATAGTACCGCGAGTGTTCAGAGTCCTTCCGCACCATCGGCGAACACAAAGTCGTCCGATCTTTGAAAACGACCACTGATCCTTGCGTGTTGCGACATTGCGATCAATTCATATTAAGGTTTCGACCTCGGCCCTCGCGCTGGTTTTCGAGAATATGGCGAATAACCCTAATCGCTCCCAAAATTTTCATAGTACCGCGAGTTTTCAGAGTCCTTCCGCACCATCGGCGAACACAAAGTCGTCCGATCTTCGAAAACGACAACTGATCCTTGCGTGTCGCGACATTGCGATGAATTCATTTTAAGGTTTCGACCCCGGTTGTCGCGCTGGTTTTCGAGATAATCGCGAAAAACCGCAATCGCTCCCAAAATTTTCAAAGTACCGCGAGTTTTCAGAGTCCTTCCGCACCATCGTCCTAACACAAAGTTGCCTGATCGTCAAAAACGACCACTGATCCTTGCGTGTCGCGACATTGCGATCAATTCATTTTAAGGTTTCGACCCCGGTTGTCGCGCTGGTTTTCGAGATAATCGCGAATAACCGCAATCGCTCCCAAAATTTTCAAAGTACCGCGAGTTTTCAGAGTCCTTCCGCACCATCGTCCTAACACAAAGTTGCCTGATCGTCAAAAACGACCACTGATCCTTGCGTGTGCGACATTGCGATCAATTCATATTAAGGTTTCGACCCCGGTCGTCGCTCTGGTTTTCGAGATAATCGCGAAAAACCGCAATCGCTCCCAAAATTTTCAAAGTACCGCGAGTTTTCAGAGTCCTTCCGCACCATCGGCGAACACAAAGTCGTCCGATCTTCGAAAACGACAACTGATCCTTGCGTGTCGCGACATTGCGATCAATTCATTTTAAGGTTTCGACCCCGGTTGTCGCGCTGGTTTTCGAGATAATCGCGAATAACCGCAATCGTTCCAAAAATTTTCAAAGTCCCGCGAGTTTTCAGAGTCCTTCCGCACCATCTTCCGAACACAAAGTCGTCCGATTTTCGAAAACGACCACTGATCCTTGCGTGTTGCGACATTGCGATCAATTCATATTAAGGTTTCGACCTCGGCCCTCGCGCTGGTTTTCGTGATAATCGCGAATAACCCTAATCGCTCCCAACATTTTCAAAGTACCGCGAGTTTTCAGAGTCCTTCCGCACCATCGGCGAACACAAAGTCGTCCGATCTTCGAAAACGACCACTGATCCTTGCGTGTTGCGACATTGCGATCAATTCATATTAAGGTTTCGACCTCGGTCGTCGCGCTGGTTTTCGAGATAATCGCGAAAAACCGCAATCGCTCCCAAAATTTTCAAAGTACCGCGAGTTTTCAGAGTCCTTCCGCACCATCGTCCGAACACAAAGTCGTCCGATCTTCGAAAACGACCACTGATCCTTGCGTGTGCGACATTGCGATCAATTCATATTAAGGTTTCGACCCCGGTCGTCGCGCTGGTTTTCGAGATAATCGCGAAAAACCGCAATCGCTCCCAAAATTTTCAAAGTTCCGCGAGTTTTCAGAGTCCTTCCTCACCATCGTCCGAACACAAAGTCGTCCGATCTTCGAAAACGACCACTGATCCTTGCGTGTGCGACATTGCGATCAATTCATATTAAGGTTTCGACCTCGGCCCTCGCGCTGGTTTTCGAGAAAATCGCGAATAACCCTAATCGCTCCCAAAATTTTCATAGTACCGCGAGTGTTCAGAGTCCTT
Organism: Andrena marginata; assembly: GCA_963932335.1. NCBI lineage: Eukaryota > Metazoa > Arthropoda > Insecta > Hymenoptera > Andrenidae > Andrena > Andrena marginata. The sequence goes on along the minus strand of CAWVQI010000172.1, from coordinate 111,835 downwards.
CCGCACCATCGGCGAACACAAAGTCGTCCGATCTTCGAAAACGACCACTGATCTTTGCGTGTTGCGACATTGCGATCAATTCATATTACGGTTTCGACCTCGGCCCTCGCGCTGGTTTTCGAGAAAATCGCGAATAACCCTAATCGCTCCCAAAATTTTCAAAGTACCGCGAGTTTTCAGAGTCCTTCCGCACCATCGGCGAACACAAAGTCGTCCGATCTTCGAAAACGACCACTGATCCTTGCGTGTTGCGACATTGCGATCAATTCATATTAAGGTTTCGACCTCGGCCCTCGCGCTGGTTTTCGTGATAATCGCGAATAACCCTAATCGCTCCCAACATTTTCAAAGTACCGCGAGTTTTCAGAGTCCTTCCGCACCATCGGCGAACACAAAGTCGTCCGATCTTCGAAAACGACCACTGATCCTTGCGTGTTGCGACATTGCGATCAATTCATATTAAGGTTTCGACCTCGGTCGTCGCGCTGGTTTTCGAGATAATCGCGAAAAACCGCAATCGCTCCCAAAATTTTCAAAGTACCGCGAGTTTTCAGAGTCCTTCCGCACCATCGGCCGAACACAAAGTCGTCCGATCTTCGAAAACGACCACTGATCCTTGCGTGTGCGACATTGCGATCAATTCATATTAAGGTTTCGACCCCGGTCGTCGCGCTGGTTTTCGAGATAATCGCGAAAAACCGCAATCGCTCCCAAAATTTTCAAAGTACCGCGAGTTTTCAGAGTCCTTCCGCACCATCGGCGAACACAAAGTCGTCCGATCTTCGAAAACGACCACTGATCCTTGCGTGTTGCGACATTGCGATCAATTCATATTAAGGTTTCGACCTCGGTCGTCGCGCTGGTTTTCGAGATAATCGCGAAAAACCGCAATCGCTCCCAAAATTTTCAAAGTACCGCGAGTTTTCAGAGTCCTTCCGCACCATCTTCCGAACACAAAGTCGTCCGATCTTCGAAAACGACCACTGATCCTTGCGTGTTGCGACATTGCGATCAATTCATATTAAGGTTTCGACCTCGGCCCTCGCGCTGGTTTTCGAGATAATCGCGAATAACCCTAATCGCTCCCAAAATTTTCATAGTACCGCGAGTGTTCAGAGTCCTTCCGCACCATCGGTGAACACAAAGTCGTCCGATCTTCGAAAACGACCACTGATCCTTGCGTGTTGCGACATTGCGATCAATTCATATTAAGGTTTCGACCTCGGCCCTCGCGCTGGTTTTCGAGAAAATCGCGAATAACCCTAATCGCTCCCAAAATTTTCATAGTACCGCGAGTGTTCAGAGTCCTTCCGCACCATCGGTGAACACAAAGTCGTCCGATCTTTGAAAACGACCACTGATCCTTGCGTGTTGCGACATTGCGATCAATTCATATTAAGGTTTCGACCTCGGCCCTCGCGCTGGTTTTCGAGAAAATCGCGAATAACCCTAATCGCTCCCAAAATTTTCATAGTACCGCGAGTGTTCAGAGTCCTTCAGCACCATCGGCGAACACAAAGTCGTCCGATCTTCGAAAACGACCACTGATCCTTGCGTGTTGCGACATTGCGATCAATTCATATTAAGGTTTCGACCTCGGCCCTCGCGCTGGTTTTCGAGAAAATCGCGAATAACCCTAATCGCTCCCAAAATTTTCATAGTACCGCGAGTGTTCAGAGTCCTTCCGCACCATCGGCGAACACAAAGTCGTCCGATCTTCGAAAACGACAACTGATCCTTGCGTGTCGCGACATTGCGATGAATTCATTTTAAGGTTTCGACCCCGGTTGTCGCGCTGGTTTTCGAGATAATCGCGAAAAACCGCAATCGCTCCCAAAATTTTCAAAGTTCCGCGAGTTTTCAGAGTCCTTCATCACCATCGTCCGAACACAAAGTCGTCCGATCTTCGAAAACGACCACTGATCCTTGCGTGTGCGACATTGCGATCAATTCATATTAAGGTTTCGACCTCGGCCCTCGCGCTGGTTTTCGAGAAAATCGCGAATAACCCTAATCGCTCCCAAAATTTTCATAGTACCGCGAGTGTTCAGAGTCCTTCCGCACCATCGGCGAACACAAAGTCGTCCGATCTTCGAAAACGACCACTGATCTTTGCGTGTTGCGACATTGCGATCAATTCATATTACGGTTTCGACCTCGGCCCTCGCGCTGGTTTTCGAGAAAATCGCGAATAACCCTAATCGCTCCCAAAATTTTCATAGTACCGCGAGTGTTCAGAGTCCTTCCGCACCATCGGCGAACACAAAGTCGTCCGATCTTCGAAAACGACCACTGATCCTTGCGTGTTGCGACATTGCGATCAATTCATATTAAGGTTTCGACCTCGGCCCTCGCGCTGGTTTTCGTGATAATCGCGAATAACCCTAATCGCTCCCAACATTTTCAAAGTACCGCGAGTTTTCAGAGTCCTTCCGCACCATCGGCGAACACAAAGTCGTCCGATCTTCGAAAACGACCACTGATCCTTGCGTGTTGCGACATTGCGATCAATTCATATTAAGGTTTCGACCTCGGCCCTCGCGCTGGTTTTCGTGATAATCGCGAATAACCCTAATCGCTCCCAACATTTTCAAAGTACCGCGAGTTTTCAGAGTCCTTCCGCACCATCGGCGAACACAAAGTCGTCCGATCTTCGAAAACGACCACTGATCCTTGCGTGTTGCGACATTGCGATCAATTCATATTAAGGTTTCGACCACGGCCCTCGCGCTGGTTTTCGAGATAATCGCGAATAACCCTAATCGCTCCCAAAATTTTCATAGTACCGCGAGTGTTCAGAGTCCTTCCGCACCATCGGCGAACACAAAGTCGTCCGATCTTTGAAAACGACCACTGATCCTTGCGTGTTGCGACATTGCGATCAATTCATATTAAGGTTTCGACCTCGGCCCTCGCGCTGGTTTTCGAGAAAATGGCGAATAACCCTAATCGCTCCCAAAATTTTCATAGTACCGCGAGTTTTCAGAGTCCTTCCGCAGCATCGGCGAACACAAAGTCGTCCGATCTTCGAAAACGACAACTGATCCTTGCGTGTCGCGATATTGCGATGAATTCATTTTAAGGTTTCGACCCCGGTTGTCGCGCTGGTTTTCGAGATAATCGCGAAAAACCGCAATCGCTCCCAAAATTTTCAAAGTTCCGCGAGTTTTCAGAGTCCTTCCTCACCATCGTCCGAACACAAAGTCGTCCGATCTTCGAAAACGACCACTGATCCTTTCGTGTGCGACATTGCGATCAATTCATATTAAGGTTTCGACCTCGGCCCTCGCGCTGGTTTTCGAGAAAATCGCGAATAACCCTAATCGCTCCCAAAATTTTCATAGTACCGCGAGTGTTCAGAGTCCTTCCGCACCATCGGCGAACACAAAGTCGTCCGATCTTCGAAAACGACCACTGATCTTTGCGTGTTGCGACATTGCGATCAATTCATATTACGGTTTCGACCTCGGCCCTCGCGCTGGTTTTCGAGAAAATCGCGAATAACCCTAATCGCTCCCAAAATTTTCAAAGTACCGCGAGTTTTCAGAGTCCTTCCGCACCATCGGCGAACACAAAGTCGTCCGATCTTCGAAAACGACCACTGATCCTTGCGTGTTGCGACATTGCGATCAATTCATATTAAGGTTTCGACCTCGGCCCTCGCGCTGGTTTTCGTGATAATCGCGAATAACCCTAATCGCTCCCAACATTTTCAAAGTACCGCGAGTTTTCAGAGTCCTTCCGCACCATCGGCGAACACAAAGTCGTCCGATCTTCGAAAACGACCACTGATCCTTGCGTGTTGCGACATTGCGATCAATTCATATTAAGGTTTCGACCTCGGTCGTCGCGCTGGTTTTCGAGATAATCGCGAAAAACCGCAATCGCTCCCAAAATTTTCAAAGTACCGCGAGTTTTCAGAGTCCTTCCGCACCATCGGCGAACACAAAGTCGTCCGATCTTCGAAAACGACCACTGATCCTTGCGTGTTGCGACATTGCGATCAATTCATATTAAGGTTTCGACCTCGACCCTCGCGCTGGTTTTCGTGATAATCGCGAATAACCCTAATCGCTCCCAACATTTTCAAAGTACCGCGAGTTTTCAGAGTCCTTCCGCACCATCGGCGAACACAAAGTCGTCCGATCTTCGAAAACGACCACTGATCCTTGCGTGTTGCGACATTGCGATCAATTCATATTAAGGTTTCGACCTCGGTCGTCGCGCTGGTTTTCGAGATAATCGCGAAAAACCGCAATCGCTCCCAAAATTTTCAAAGTACCGCGAGTTTTCAGAGTCCTTCCGCACCATCGTCCGAACACAAAGTCGTCCGATCTTCGAAAACGACCACTGATCCTTGCGTGTGCGACATTGCGATCAATTCATATTAAGGTTTCGACCCCGGTCGTCGCGCTGGTTTTCGAGATAATCGCGAAAAACCGCAATCGCTCCCAAAATTTTCAAAGTACCGCGAGTTTTCAGAGTCCTTCCGCACCATCGTCCGAACACAAAGTCGTCCGATCTTCGAAAACGACCACTGATCCTTGCGTGTGCGACATTGCGATCAATTCATATTAAGGTTTCGACCACGGCCCTCGCGCTGGTTTTCGAGATAATCGCGAATAACCCTAATCGCTCCCAAAATTTTCATAGTACCGCGAGTGTTCAGAGTCCTTCCGCACCATCGGCGAACACAAAGTCGTCCGATCTTTGAAAACGACCACTGATCCTTGCGTGTTGCGACATTGCGATCAATTCATATTAAGGTTTCGACCTCGGCCCTCGCGCTGGTTTTCGTGATAATCGCGAATAACCCTAATCGCTCCCAACATTTTCAAAGTACCGCGAGTTTTCAGAGTCCTTCCGCACCATCGGCGAACACAAAGTCGTCCGATCTTCGAAAACGACCACTGATCCTTGCGTGTTGCGACATTGCGATCAATTCATATTAAGGTTTCGACCCCGGTCGTCGCGCTGGTTTTCGAGATAATCGCGAAAAACCGCAATCGCTCCCAAAATTTTCAAAGTACCGCGAGTTTTCAGAGTCCTTCCGCACCATCGTCCGAACACAAAGTCGTCCGATCTTCGAAAACGACCACTGATCCTTGCGTGTGCGACATTGCGATCAATTCATATTAAGGTTTCGACCACGGCCCTCGCGCTGGTTTTCGAGATAATCGCGAATAACCCTAATCGCTCCCAAAATTTTCATAGTACCGCGAGTGTTCAGAGTCCTTCCGCACCATCGGCGAACACAAAGTCGTCCGATCTTTGAAAACGACCACTGATCCTTGCGTGTTGCGACATTGCGATCAATTCATATTAAGGTTTCGACCTCGGCCCTCGCGCTGGTTTTCGAGAATATGGCGAATAACCCTAATCGCTCCCAAAATTTTCATAGTACCGCGAGTTTTCAGAGTCCTTCCGCACCATCGGCGAACACAAAGTCGTCCGATCTTCGAAAACGACAACTGATCCTTGCGTGTCGCGACATTGCGATGAATTCATTTTAAGGTTTCGACCCCGGTTGTCGCGCTGGTTTTCGAGATAATCGCGAAAAACCGCAATCGCTCCCAAAATTTTCAAAGTACCGCGAGTTTTCAGAGTCCTTCCGCACCATCGTCCTAACACAAAGTTGCCTGATCGTCAAAAACGACCACTGATCCTTGCGTGTCGCGACATTGCGATCAATTCATTTTAAGGTTTCGACCCCGGTTGTCGCGCTGGTTTTCGAGATAATCGCGAATAACCGCAATCGCTCCCAAAATTTTCAAAGTACCGCGAGTTTTCAGAGTCCTTCCGCACCATCGTCCTAACACAAAGTTGCCTGATCGTCAAAAACGACCACTGATCCTTGCGTGTGCGACATTGCGATCAATTCATATTAAGGTTTCGACCCCGGTCGTCGCTCTGGTTTTCGAGATAATCGCGAAAAACCGCAATCGCTCCCAAAATTTTCAAAGTACCGCGAGTTTTCAGAGTCCTTCCGCACCATCGGCGAACACAAAGTCGTCCGATCTTCGAAAACGACAACTGATCCTTGCGTGTCGCGACATTGCGATCAATTCATTTTAAGGTTTCGACCCCGGTTGTCGCGCTGGTTTTCGAGATAATCGCGAATAACCGCAATCGTTCCAAAAATTTTCAAAGTCCCGCGAGTTTTCAGAGTCCTTCCGCACCATCTTCCGAACACAAAGTCGTCCGATTTTCGAAAACGACCACTGATCCTTGCGTGTTGCGACATTGCGATCAATTCATATTAAGGTTTCGACCTCGGCCCTCGCGCTGGTTTTCGTGATAATCGCGAATAACCCTAATCGCTCTCAACATTTTCAAAGTACCGCGAGTTTTCAGAGTCCTTCCGCACCATCGGCGAACACAAAGTCGTCCGATCTTCGAAAACGACCACTGATCCTTGCGTGTTGCGACATTGCGATCAATTCATATTAAGGTTTCGACCTCGGTCGTCGCGCTGGTTTTCGAGATAATCGCGAAAAACCGCAATCGCTCCCAAAATTTTCAAAGTACCGCGAGTTTTCAGAGTCCTTCCGCACCATCGTCCGAACACAAAGTCGTCCGATCTTCGAAAACGACCACTGATCCTTGCGTGTGCGACATTGCGATCAATTCATATTAAGGTTTCGACCCCGGTCGTCGCGCTGGTTTTCGAGATAATCGCGAAAAACCGCAATCGCTCCCAAAATTTTCAAAGTTCCGCGAGTTTTCAGAGTCCTTCCTCACCATCGTCCGAACACAAAGTCGTCCGATCTTCGAAAACGACCACTGATCCTTGCGTGTGCGACATTGCGATCAATTCATATTAAGGTTTCGACCTCGGCCCTCGCGCTGGTTTTCGAGAAAATCGCGAATAACCCTAATCGCTCCCAAAATTTTCATAGTACCGCGAGTGTTCAGAGTCCTTCCGCACCATCGGCGAACACAAAGTCGTCCGATCTTCGAAAACGACCACTGATCTTTGCGTGTTGCGACATTGCGATCAATTCATATTACGGTTTCGACCTCGGCCCTCGCGCTGGTTTTCGAGAAAATCGCGAATAACCCTAATCGCTCCCAAAATTTTCAAAGTACCGCGAGTTTTCAGAGTCCTTCCGCACCATCGGCGAACACAAAGTCGTCCGATCTTCGAAAACGACCACTGATCCTTGCGTGTTGCGACATTGCGATCAATTCATATTAAGGTTTCGACCTCGGCCCTCGCGCTGGTTTTCGTGATAATCGCGAATAACCCTAATCGCTCCCAACATTTTCAAAGTACCGCGAGTTTTCAGAGTCCTTCCGCACCATCGGCGAACACAAAGTCGTCCGATCTTCGAAAACGACCACTGATCCTTGCGTGTTGCGACATTGCGATCAATTCATATTAAGGTTTCGACCTCGGTCGTCGCGCTGGTTTTCGAGATAATCGCGAAAAACCGCAATCGCTCCCAAAATTTTCAAAGTACCGCGAGTTTTCAGAGTCCTTCCGCACCATCGGCCGAACACAAAGTCGTCCGATCTTCGAAAACGACCACTGATCCTTGCGTGTGCGACATTGCGATCAATTCATATTAAGGTTTCGACCCCGGTCGTCGCGCTGGTTTTCGAGATAATCGCGAAAAACCGCAATCGCTCCCAAAATTTTCAAAGTACCGCGAGTTTTCAGAGTCCTTCCGCACCATCGGCGAACACAAAGTCGTCCGATCTTCGAAAACGACCACTGATCCTTGCGTGTTGCGACATTGCGATCAATTCATATTAAGGTTTCGACCTCGGTCGTCGCGCTGGTTTTCGAGATAATCGCGAAAAACCGCAATCGCTCCCAAAATTTTCAAAGTACCGCGAGTTTTCAGAGTCCTTCCGCACCATCTTCCGAACACAAAGTCGTCCGATCTTCGAAAACGACCACTGATCCTTGCGTGTTGCGACATTGCGATCAATTCATATTAAGGTTTCGACCTCGGCCCTCGCGCTGGTTTTCGAGATAATCGCGAATAACCCTAATCGCTCCCAAAATTTTCATAGTACCGCGAGTGTTCAGAGTCCTTCCGCACCATCGGTGAACACAAAGTCGTCCGATCTTCGAAAACGACCACTGATCCTTGCGTGTTGCGACATTGCGATCAATTCATATTAAGGTTTCGACCTCGGCCCTCGCGCTGGTTTTCGAGAAAATCGCGAATAACCCTAATCGCTCCCAAAATTTTCATAGTACCGCGAGTGTTCAGAGTCCTTCCGCACCATCGGTGAACACAAAGTCGTCCGATCTTTGAAAACGACCACTGATCCTTGCGTGTTGCGACATTGCGATCAATTCATATTAAGGTTTCGACCTCGGCCCTCGCGCTGGTTTTCGAGAAAATCGCGAATAACCCTAATCGCTCCCAAAATTTTCATAGTACCGCGAGTGTTCAGAGTCCTTCAGCACCATCGGCGAACACAAAGTCGTCCGATCTTCGAAAACGACCACTGATCCTTGCGTGTTGCGACATTGCGATCAATTCATATTAAGGTTTCGACCTCGGCCCTCGCGCTGGTTTTCGAGAAAATCGCGAATAACCCTAATCGCTCCCAAAATTTTCATAGTACCGCGAGTGTTCAGAGTCCTTCCGCACCATCGGCGAACACAAAGTCGTCCGATCTTCGAAAACGACAACTGATCCTTGCGTGTCGCGACATTGCGATGAATTCATTTTAAGGTTTCGACCCCGGTTGTCGCGCTGGTTTTCGAGATAATCGCGAAAAACCGCAATCGCTCCCAAAATTTTCAAAGTTCCGCGAGTTTTCAGAGTCCTTCATCACCATCGTCCGAACACAAAGTCGTCCGATCTTCGAAAACGACCACTGATCCTTGCGTGTGCGACATTGCGATCAATTCATATTAAGGTTTCGACCTCGGCCCTCGCGCTGGTTTTCGAGAAAATCGCGAATAACCCTAATCGCTCCCAAAATTTTCATAGTACCGCGAGTGTTCAGAGTCCTTCCGCACCATCGGCGAACACAAAGTCGTCCGATCTTCGAAAACGACCACTGATCTTTGCGTGTTGCGACATTGCGATCAATTCATATTACGGTTTCGACCTCGGCCCTCGCGCTGGTTTTCGAGAAAATCGCGAATAACCCTAATCGCTCCCAAAATTTTCATAGTACCGCGAGTGTTCAGAGTCCTTCCGCACCATCGGCGAACACAAAGTCGTCCGATCTTCGAAAACGACCACTGATCCTTGCGTGTTGCGACATTGCGATCAATTCATATTAAGGTTTCGACCTCGGCCCTCGCGCTGGTTTTCGTGATAATCGCGAATAACCCTAATCGCTCCCAACATTTTCAAAGTACCGCGAGTTTTCAGAGTCCTTCCGCACCATCGGCGAACACAAAGTCGTCCGATCTTCGAAAACGACCACTGATCCTTGCGTGTTGCGACATTGCGATCAATTCATATTAAGGTTTCGACCTCGGCCCTCGCGCTGGTTTTCGTGATAATCGCGAATAACCCTAATCGCTCCCAACATTTTCAAAGTACCGCGAGTTTTCAGAGTCCTTCCGCACCATCGGCGAACACAAAGTCGTCCGATCTTCGAAAACGACCACTGATCCTTGCGTGTTGCGACATTGCGATCAATTCATATTAAGGTTTCGACCACGGCCCTCGCGCTGGTTTTCGAGATAATCGCGAATAACCCTAATCGCTCCCAAAATTTTCATAGTACCGCGAGTGTTCAGAGTCCTTCCGCACCATCGGCGAACACAAAGTCGTCCGATCTTTGAAAACGACCACTGATCCTTGCGTGTTGCGACATTGCGATCAATTCATATTAAGGTTTCGACCTCGGCCCTCGCGCTGGTTTTCGAGAAAATGGCGAATAACCCTAATCGCTCCCAAAATTTTCATAGTACCGCGAGTTTTCAGAGTCCTTCCGCAGCATCGGCGAACACAAAGTCGTCCGATCTTCGAAAACGACAACTGATCCTTGCGTGTCGCGATATTGCGATGAATTCATTTTAAGGTTTCGACCCCGGTTGTCGCGCTGGTTTTCGAGATAATCGCGAAAAACCGCAATCGCTCCCAAAATTTTCAAAGTTCCGCGAGTTTTCAGAGTCCTTCCTCACCATCGTCCGAACACAAAGTCGTCCGATCTTCGAAAACGACCACTGATCCTTTCGTGTGCGACATTGCGATCAATTCATATTAAGGTTTCGACCTCGGCCCTCGCGCTGGTTTTCGAGAAAATCGCGAATAACCCTAATCGCTCCCAAAATTTTCATAGTACCGCGAGTGTTCAGAGTCCTTCCGCACCATCGGCGAACACAAAGTCGTCCGATCTTCGAAAACGACCACTGATCTTTGCGTGTTGCGACATTGCGATCAATTCATATTACGGTTTCGACCTCGGCCCTCGCGCTGGTTTTCGAGAAAATCGCGAATAACCCTAATCGCTCCCAAAATTTTCAAAGTACCGCGAGTTTTCAGAGTCCTTCCGCACCATCGGCGAACACAAAGTCGTCCGATCTTCGAAAACGACCACTGATCCTTGCGTGTTGCGACATTGCGATCAATTCATATTAAGGTTTCGACCTCGGCCCTCGCGCTGGTTTTCGTGATAATCGCGAATAACCCTAATCGCTCCCAACATTTTCAAAGTACCGCGAGTTTTCAGAGTCCTTCCGCACCATCGGCGAACACAAAGTCGTCCGATCTTCGAAAACGACCACTGATCCTTGCGTGTTGCGACATTGCGATCAATTCATATTAAGGTTTCGACCTCGGTCGTCGCGCTGGTTTTCGAGATAATCGCGAAAAACCGCAATCGCTCCCAAAATTTTCAAAGTACCGCGAGTTTTCAGAGTCCTTCCGCACCATCGGCGAACACAAAGTCGTCCGATCTTCGAAAACGACCACTGATCCTTGCGTGTTGCGACATTGCGATCAATTCATATTAAGGTTTCGACCTCGACCCTCGCGCTGGTTTTCGTGATAATCGCGAATAACCCTAATCGCTCCCAACATTTTCAAAGTACCGCGAGTTTTCAGAGTCCTTCCGCACCATCGGCGAACACAAAGTCGTCCGATCTTCGAAAACGACCACTGATCCTTGCGTGTTGCGACATTGCGATCAATTCATATTAAGGTTTCGACCTCGGTCGTCGCGCTGGTTTTCGAGATAATCGCGAAAAACCGCAATCGCTCCCAAAATTTTCAAAGTACCGCGAGTTTTCAGAGTCCTTCCGCACCATCGTCCGAACACAAAGTCGTCCGATCTTCGAAAACGACCACTGATCCTTGCGTGTGCGACATTGCGATCAATTCATATTAAGGTTTCGACCCCGGTCGTCGCGCTGGTTTTCGAGATAATCGCGAAAAACCGCAATCGCTCCCAAAATTTTCAAAGTACCGCGAGTTTTCAGAGTCCTTCCGCACCATCGTCCGAACACAAAGTCGTCCGATCTTCGAAAACGACCACTGATCCTTGCGTGTGCGACATTGCGATCAATTCATATTAAGGTTTCGACCACGGCCCTCGCGCTGGTTTTCGAGATAATCGCGAATAACCCTAATCGCTCCCAAAATTTTCATAGTACCGCGAGTGTTCAGAGTCCTTCCGCACCATCGGCGAACACAAAGTCGTCCGATCTTTGAAAACGACCACTGATCCTTGCGTGTTGCGACATTGCGATCAATTCATATTAAGGTTTCGACCTCGGCCCTCGCGCTGGTTTTCGTGATAATCGCGAATAACCCTAATCGCTCCCAACATTTTCAAAGTACCGCGAGTTTTCAGAGTCCTTCCGCACCATCGGCGAACACAAAGTCGTCCGATCTTCGAAAACGACCACTGATCCTTGCGTGTTGCGACATTGCGATCAATTCATATTAAGGTTTCGACCTCGGTCGTCGCGCTGGTTTTCGAGATAATCGCGAAAAACCGCAATCGCTCCCAAAATTTTCAAAGTACCGCGAGTTTTCAGAGTCCTTCCGCACCATCGTCCGAACACAAAGTCGTCCGATCTTCGAAAACGACCACTGATCCTTGCGTGTGCGACATTGCGATCAATTCATATTAAGGTTTCGACCACGGCCCTCGCGCTGGTTTTCGAGATAATCGCGAATAACCCTAATCGCTCCCAAAATTTTCATAGTACCGCGAGTGTTCAGAGTCCTTCCGCACCATCGGCGAACACAAAGTCGTCCGATCTTTGAAAACGACCACTGATCCTTGCGTGTTGCGACATTGCGATCAATTCATATTAAGGTTTCGACCTCGGCCCTCGCGCTGGTTTTCGAGAATATGGCGAATAACCCTAATCGCTCCCAAAATTTTCATAGTACCGCGAGTTTTCAGAGTCCTTCCGCACCATCGGCGAACACAAAGTCGTCCGATCTTCGAAAACGACAACTGATCCTTGCGTGTCGCGACATTGCGATGAATTCATTTTAAGGTTTCGACCCCGGTTGTCGCGCTGGTTTTCGAGATAATCGCGAAAAACCGCAATCGCTCCCAAAATTTTCAAAGTACCGCGAGTTTTCAGAGTCCTTCCGCACCATCGTCCTAACACAAAGTTGCCTGATCGTCAAAAACGACCACTGATCCTTGCGTGTCGCGACATTGCGATCAATTCATTTTAAGGTTTCGACCCCGGTTGTCGCGCTGGTTTTCGAGATAATCGCGAATAACCGCAATCGCTCCCAAAATTTTCAAAGTACCGCGAGTTTTCAGAGTCCTTCCGCACCATCGTCCTAACACAAAGTTGCCTGATCGTCAAAAACGACCACTGATCCTTGCGTGTGCGACATTGCGATCAATTCATATTAAGGTTTCGACCCCGGTCGTCGCTCTGGTTTTCGAGATAATCGCGAAAAACCGCAATCGCTCCCAAAATTTTCAAAGTACCGCGAGTTTTCAGAGTCCTTCCGCACCATCGGCGAACACAAAGTCGTCCGATCTTCGAAAACGACAACTGATCCTTGCGTGTCGCGACATTGCGATCAATTCATTTTAAGGTTTCGACCCCGGTTGTCGCGCTGGTTTTCGAGATAATCGCGAATAACCGCAATCGTTCCAAAAATTTTCAAAGTCCCGCGAGTTTTCAGAGTCCTTCCGCACCATCTTCCGAACACAAAGTCGTCCGATTTTCGAAAACGACCACTGATCCTTGCGTGTTGCGACATTGCGATCAATTCATATTAAGGTTTCGACCTCGGCCCTCGCGCTGGTTTTCGTGATAATCGCGAATAACCCTAATCGCTCCCAACATTTTCAAAGTACCGCGAGTTTTCAGAGTCCTTCCGCACCATCGGCGAACACAAAGTCGTCCGATCTTCGAAAACGACCACTGATCCTTGCGTGTTGTGACATTGCGATCAATTCATATTAAGGTTTCGACCTCGGGCGTCGCGCTGGTATTCGAGATAATCGCGAAAAACCGCAATCGCTCCCAAAATTTTCAAAGTACCGCGAGTTTTCAGAGTCCTTCCGCACCATCGTCCGAACACAAAGTCGTCCGATCTTCGAAAACGACCACTGATCCTTGCGTGTGCGACATTGCGATCAATTCATATTAAGGTTTCGACCACGGCCCTCGCGCTGGTTTTCGAGATAATCGCGAATAACCCTAATCGCTCCCAAAATTTTCATAGTACCGCGAGTGTTCAGAGTCCTTCCGCACCATCGGCGAACACAAAGTCGTCCGATCTTTGAAAACGACCACTGATCCTTGCGTGTTGCGACATTGCGATCAATTCATATTAAGGTTTCGACCCCGGTTGTCGCGCTGGTTTTCGAGATAATCGCGAATAACCGCAATCGTTCCAAAAATTTTCAAAGTCCCGCGAGTTTTCAGAGTCCTTCCGCACCATCGTCCGAACACAAAGTCGTCCGATCTTCGAAAACGACCACTGATCCTTGCGTGTGCGACATTGCGATCAATTCATATTAAGGTTTCGACCACGGCCCTCGCGCTGGTTTTCGAGATAATCGCGAATAACCCTAATCGCTCCCAAAATTTTCATAGTACCGCGAGTGTTCAGAGTCCTTCCGCACCATCGGCGAACACAAAGTCGTCCGATCTTTGAAAACGACCACTGATCCTTGCGTGTTGCGACATTGCGATCAATTCATATTAAGGTTTCGACCTCGGCCCTCGCGCTGGTTTTCGAGAATATGGCGAATAACCCTAATCGCTCCCAAAATTTTCATAGTACCGCGAGTTTTCAGAGTCCTTCCGCACCATCGGCGAACACAAAGTCGTCCGATCTTCGAAAACGACAACTGATCCTTGCGTGTCGCGACATTGCGATGAATTCATTTTAAGGTTTCGACCCCGGTTGTCGCGCTGGTTTTCGAGATAATCGCGAAAAACCGCAATCGCTCCCAAAATTTTCAAAGTACCGCGAGTTTTCAGAGTCCTTCCGCACCATCGTCCTAACACAAAGTTGCCTGATCGTCAAAAACGACCACTGATCCTTGCGTGTCGCGACATTGCGATCAATTCATTTTAAGGTTTCGACCCCGGTTGTCGCGCTGGTTTTCGAGATAATCGCGAATAACCGCAATCGCTCCCAAAATTTTCAAAGTACCGCGAGTTTTCAGAGTCCTTCCGCACCATCGTCCTAACACAAAGTTGCCTGATCGTCAAAAACGACCACTGATCCTTGCGTGTGCGACATTGCGATCAATTCATATTAAGGTTTCGACCCCGGTCGTCGCTCTGGTTTTCGAGATAATCGCGAAAAACCGCAATCGCTCCCAAAATTTTCAAAGTACCGCGAGTTTTCAGAGTCCTTCCGCACCATCGGCGAACACAAAGTCGTCCGATCTTCGAAAACGACAACTGATCCTTGCGTGTCGCGACATTGCGATCAATTCATTTTAAGGTTTCGACCCCGGTTGTCGCGCTGGTTTTCGAGATAATCGCGAATAACCGCAATCGTTCCAAAAATTTTCAAAGTCCCGCGAGTTTTCAGAGTCCTTCCGCACCATCTTCCGAACACAAAGTCGTCCGATTTTCGAAAACGACCACTGATCCTTGCGTGTTGCGACATTGCGATCAATTCATATTAAGGTTTCGACCCCGGTCGTCGCGCTGGTTTTCGAGATAATCGCGAAAAACCGCAATCGCTCCCAAAATTTTCAAAGTACCGCGAGTTTTCAGAGTCCTTCCGCACCATCGTCCGAACACAAAGTCGTCCGATCTTCGAAAACGACCACTGATCCTTGCGTGTGCGACATTGCGATCAATTCATATTAAGGTTTCGACCCCGGTCGTCGCTCTGGTTTTCGAGATAATCGCGAAAAACCGCAATCGCTCCCAAAATTTTCAAAGTACCGCGAGTTTTCAGAGTCCTTCCGCACCATCGGCGAACACAAAGTCGTCCGATCTTCGAAAACGACAACTGATCCTTGCGTGTCGCGACATTGCGATCAATTCATTTTAAGGTTTCGACCCCGGTTGTCGCGCTGGTTTTCGAGATAATCGCGAATAACCGCAATCGTTCCAAAAATTTTCAAAGTCCCGCGAGTTTTCAGAGTCCTTCCGCACCATCTTCCGAACACAAAGTCGTCCGATTTTCGAAAACGACCACTGATCCTTGCGTGTTGCGACATTGCGATCAATTCATATTAAGGTTTCGACCTCGGCCCTCGCGCTGGTTTTCGTGATAATCGCGAATAACCCTAATCGCTCCCAACATTTTCAAAGTACCGCGAGTTTTCAGAGTCCTTCCGCACCATCGGCGAACACAAAGTCGTCCGATCTTCGAAAACGACCACTGATCCTTGCGTGTTGCGACATTGCGATCAATTCATATTAAGGTTTCGACCTCGGTCGTCGCGCTGGTTTTCGAGATAATCGCGAAAAACCGCAATCGCTCCCAAAATTTTCAAAGTACCGCGAGTTTTCAGAGTCCTTCCGCACCATCGTCCGAACACAAAGTCGTCCGATCTTCGAAAACGACCACTGATCCTTGCGTGTGCGACATTGCGATCAATTCATATTAAGGTTTCGACCCCGGTCGTCGCGCTGGTTTTCGAGATAATCGCGAAAAACCGCAATCGCTCCCAAAATTTTCAAAGTTCCGCGAGTTTTCAGAGTCCTTCCTCACCATCGTCCGAACACAAAGTCGTCCGATCTTCGAAAACGACCACTGATCCTTGCGTGTGCGACATTGCGATCAATTCATATTAAGGTTTCGACCTCGGCCCTCGCGCTGGTTTTCGAGAAAATCGCGAATAACCCTAATCGCTCCCAAAATTTTCATAGTACCGCGAGTGTTCAGAGTCCTTCCGCACCATCGGCGAACACAAAGTCGTCCGATCTTCGAAAACGACCACTGATCTTTGCGTGTTGCGACATTGCGATCAATTCATATTACGGTTTCGACCTCGGCCCTCGCGCTGGTTTTCGAGAAAATCGCGAATAACCCTAATCGCTCCCAAAATTTTCAAAGTACCGCGAGTTTTCAGAGTCCTTCCGCACCATCGGCGAACACAAAGTCGTCCGATCTTCGAAAACGACCACTGATCCTTGCGTGTTGCGACATTGCGATCAATTCATATTAAGGTTTCGACCTCGGCCCTCGCGCTGGTTTTCGTGATAATCGCGAATAACCCTAATCGCTCCCAACATTTTCAAAGTACCGCGAGTTTTCAGAGTCCTTCCGCACCATCGGCGAACACAAAGTCGTCCGATCTTCGAAAACGACCACTGATCCTTGCGTGTTGCGACATTGCGATCAATTCATATTAAGGTTTCGACCTCGGTCGTCGCGCTGGTTTTCGAGATAATCGCGAAAAACCGCAATCGCTCCCAAAATTTTCAAAGTACCGCGAGTTTTCAGAGTCCTTCCGCACCATCGGCGAACACAAAGTCGTCCGATCTTCGAAAACGACCACTGATCCTTGCGTGTTGCGACATTGCGATCAATTCATATTAAGGTTTCGACCTCGACCCTCGCGCTGGTTTTGGTGATAATCGCGAATAACCCTAATCGCTCCCAAAATTTTCATAGTACCGCGAGTGTTCAGAGTCCTTCCGCACCATCGGTGAACACAAAGTCGTCCGATCTTCGAAAACGACCACTGATCCTTGCGTGTTGCGACATTGCGATCAATTCATATTAAGGTTTCGACCTCGGCCCTCGCGCTGGTTTTCGAGAAAATCGCGAATAACCCTAATCGCTCCCAAAATTTTCATAGTACCGCGAGTGTTCAGAGTCCTTCCGCACCATCGGTGAACACAAAGTCGTCCGATCTTTGAAAACGACCACTGATCCTTGCGTGTTGCGACATTGCGATCAATTCATATTAAGGTTTCGACCTCGGCCCTCGCGCTGGTTTTCGAGAAAATCGCGAATAACCCTAATCGCTCCCAAAATTTTCATAGTACCGCGAGTGTTCAGAGTCCTTCAGCACCATCGGCGAACACAAAGTCGTCCGATCTTCGAAAACGACCACTGATCCTTGCGTGTTGCGACATTGCGATCAATTCATATTAAGGTTTCGACCTCGGCCCTCGCGCTGGTTTTCGAGAAAATCGCGAATAACCCTAATCGCTCCCAAAATTTTCATAGTACCGCGAGTGTTCAGAGTCCTTCCGCACCATCGGCGAACACAAAGTCGTCCGATCTTCGAAAACGACCACTGATCTTTGCGTGTTGCGACATTGCGATCAATTCATATTACGGTTTCGACCTCGGCCCTCGCGCTGGTTTTCGAGAAAATCGCGAATAACCCTAATCGCTCCCAAAATTTTCATAGTACCGCGAGTGTTCAGAGTCCTTCCGCACCATCGGCGAACACAAAGTCGTCCGATCTTCGAAAACGACCACTGATCCTTGCGTGTTGCGACATTGCGATCAATTCATATTAAGGTTTCGACCTCGGCCCTCGCGCTGGTTTTCGTGATAATCGCGAATAACCCTAATCGCTCCCAACATTTTCAAAGTACCGCGAGTTTTCAGAGTCCTTCCGCACCATCGGCGAACACAAAGTCGTCCGATCTTCGAAAACGACCACTGATCCTTGCGTGTTGCGACATTGCGATCAATTCATATTAAGGTTTCGACCTCGGCCCTCGCGCTGGTTTTCGTGATAATCGCGAATAACCCTAATCGCTCCCAACATTTTCAAAGTACCGCGAGTTTTCAGAGTCCTTCCGCACCATCGGCGAACACAAAGTCGTCCGATCTTCGAAAACGACCACTGATCCTTGCGTGTTGCGACATTGCGATCAATTCATATTAAGGTTTCGACCACGGCCCTCGCGCTGGTTTTCGAGATAATCGCGAATAACCCTAATCGCTCCCAAAATTTTCATAGTACCGCGAGTGTTCAGAGTCCTTCCGCACCATCGGCGAACACAAAGTCGTCCGATCTTTGAAAACGACCACTGATCCTTGCGTGTTGCGACATTGCGATCAATTCATATTAAGGTTTCGACCTCGGCCCTCGCGCTGGTTTTCGAGAAAATGGCGAATAACCCTAATCGCTCCCAAAATTTTCATAGTACCGCGAGTTTTCAGAGTCCTTCCGCAGCATCGGCGAACACAAAGTCGTCCGATCTTCGAAAACGACAACTGATCCTTGCGTGTCGCGATATTGCGATGAATTCATTTTAAGGTTTCGACCCCGGTTGTCGCGCTGGTTTTCGAGATAATCGCGAAAAACCGCAATCGCTCCCAAAATTTTCAAAGTTCCGCGAGTTTTCAGAGTCCTTCCTCACCATCGTCCGAACACAAAGTCGTCCGATCTTCGAAAACGACCACTGATCCTTTCGTGTGCGACATTGCGATCAATTCATATTAAGGTTTCGACCTCGGCCCTCGCGCTGGTTTTCGAGAAAATCGCGAATAACCCTAATCGCTCCCAAAATTTTCATAGTACCGCGAGTGTTCAGAGTCCTTCCGCACCATCGGCGAACACAAAGTCGTCCGATCTTCGAAAACGACCACTGATCTTTGCGTGTTGCGACATTGCGATCAATTCATATTACGGTTTCGACCTCGGCCCTCGCGCTGGTTTTCGAGATAATCGCGAATAACCCTAATCGCTCCCAAAATTTTCATAGTACCGCGAGTGTTCAGAGTCCTTCCGCACCATCGGCGAACACAAAGTCGTCCGATCTTTGAAAACGACCACTGATCCTTGCGTGTTGCGACATTGCGATCAATTCATATTAAGGTTTCGACCTCGGCCCTCGCGCTGGTTTTCGTGATAATCGCGAATAACCCTAATCGCTCCCAACATTTTCAAAGTACCGCGAGTTTTCAGAGTCCTTCCGCACCATCGGCGAACACAAAGTCGTCCGATCTTCGAAAACGACCACTGATCCTTGCGTGTTGCGACATTGCGATCAATTCATATTAAGGTTTCGACCTCGGTCGTCGCGCTGGTTTTCGAGATAATCGCGAAAAACCGCAATCGCTCCCAAAATTTTCAAAGTACCGCGAGTTTTCAGAGTCCTTCCGCACCATCGTCCGAACACAAAGTCGTCCGATCTTCGAAAACGACCACTGATCCTTGCGTGTGCGACATTGCGATCAATTCATATTAAGGTTTCGACCCCGGTCGTCGCGCTGGTTTTCGAGATAATCGCGAAAAACCGCAATCGCTCCCAAAATTTTCAAAGTTCCGCGAGTTTTCAGAGTCCTTCCTCACCATCGTCCGAACACAAAGTCGTCCGATCTTCGAAAACGACCACTGATCCTTGCGTGTGCGACATTGCGATCAATTCATATTAAGGTTTCGACCTCGGCCCTCGCGCTGGTTTTCGAGAAAATCGCGAATAACCCTAATCGCTCCCAAAATTTTCATAGTACCGCGAGTGTTCAGAGTCCTTCCGCACCATCGGCGAACACAAAGTCGTCCGATCTTCGAAAACGACCACTGATCTTTGCGTGTTGCGACATTGCGATCAATTCATATTACGGTTTCGACCTCGGCCCTCGCGCTGGTTTTCGAGAAAATCGCGAATAACCCTAATCGCTCCCAAAATTTTCAAAGTACCGCGAGTTTTCAGAGTCCTTCCGCACCATCGGCGAACACAAAGTCGTCCGATCTTCGAAAACGACCACTGATCCTTGCGTGTTGCGACATTGCGATCAATTCATATTAAGGTTTCGACCTCGGCCCTCGCGCTGGTTTTCGTGATAATCGCGAATAACCCTAATCGCTCCCAACATTTTCAAAGTACCGCGAGTTTTCAGAGTCCTTCCGCACCATCGGCGAACACAAAGTCGTCCGATCTTCGAAAACGACCACTGATCCTTGCGTGTTGCGACATTGCGATCAATTCATATTAAGGTTTCGACCTCGGTCGTCGCGCTGGTTTTCGAGATAATCGCGAAAAACCGCAATCGCTCCCAAAATTTTCAAAGTACCGCGAGTTTTCAGAGTCCTTCCGCACCATCGGCGAACACAAAGTCGTCCGATCTTCGAAAACGACCACTGATCCTTGCGTGTTGCGACATTGCGATCAATTCATATTAAGGTTTCGACCTCGACCCTCGCGCTGGTTTTCGTGATAATCGCGAATAACCCTAATCGCTCCCAAAATTTTCATAGTACCGCGAGTGTTCAGAGTCCTTCCGCACCATCGGTGAACACAAAGTCGTCCGATCTTCGAAAACGACCACTGATCCTTGCGTGTTGCGACATTGCGATCAATTCATATTAAGGTTTCGACCTCGGCCCTCGCGCTGGTTTTCGAGAAAATCGCGAATAACCCTAATCGCTCCCAAAATTTTCATAGTACCGCGAGTGTTCAGAGTCCTTCCGCACCATCGGTGAACACAAAGTCGTCCGATCTTTGAAAACGACCACTGATCCTTGCGTGTTGCGACATTGCGATCAATTCATATTAAGGTTTCGACCTCGGCCCTCGCGCTGGTTTTCGAGAAAATCGCGAATAACCCTAATCGCTCCCAAAATTTTCATAGTACCGCGAGTGTTCAGAGTCCTTCAGCACCATCGGCGAACACAAAGTCGTCCGATCTTCGAAAACGACCACTGATCCTTGCGTGTTGCGACATTGCGATCAATTCATATTAAGGTTTCGACCTCGGCCCTCGCGCTGGTTTTCGAGAAAATCGCGAATAACCCTAATCGCTCCCAAAATTTTCATAGTACCGCGAGTGTTCAGAGTCCTTCCGCACCATCGGCGAACACAAAGTCGTCCGATCTTCGAAAACGACAACTGATCCTTGCGTGTCGCGACATTGCGATGAATTCATTTTAAGGTTTCGACCCCGGTTGTCGCGCTGGTTTTCGAGATAATCGCGAAAAACCGCAATCGCTCCCAAAATTTTCAAAGTTCCGCGAGTTTTCAGAGTCCTTCATCACCATCGTCCGAACACAAAGTCGTCCGATCTTCGAAAACGACCACTGATCCTTGCGTGTGCGACATTGCGATCAATTCATATTAAGGTTTCGACCTCGGCCCTCGCGCTGGTTTTCGAGAAAATCGCGAATAACCCTAATCGCTCCCAAAATTTTCATAGTACCGCGAGTGTTCAGAGTCCTTCCGCACCATCGGCGAACACAAAGTCGTCCGATCTTCGAAAACGACCACTGATCTTTGCGTGTTGCGACATTGCGATCAATTCATATTACGGTTTCGACCTCGGCCCTCGCGCTGGTTTTCGAGAAAATCGCGAATAACCCTAATCGCTCCCAAAATTTTCATAGTACCGCGAGTGTTCAGAGTCCTTCCGCACCATCGGCGAACACAAAGTCGTCCGATCTTCGAAAACGACCACTGATCCTTGCGTGTTGCGACATTGCGATCAATTCATATTAAGGTTTCGACCTCGGCCCTCGCGCTGGTTTTCGTGATAATCGCGAATAACCCTAATCGCTCCCAACATTTTCAAAGTACCGCGAGTTTTCAGAGTCCTTCCGCACCATCGGCGAACACAAAGTCGTCCGATCTTCGAAAACGACCACTGATCCTTGCGTGTTGCGACATTGCGATCAATTCATATTAAGGTTTCGACCTCGGCCCTCGCGCTGGTTTTCGTGATAATCGCGAATAACCCTAATCGCTCCCAACATTTTCAAAGTACCGCGAGTTTTCAGAGTCCTTCCGCACCATCGGCGAACACAAAGTCGTCCGATCTTCGAAAACGACCACTGATCCTTGCGTGTTGCGACATTGCGATCAATTCATATTAAGGTTTCGACCACGGCCCTCGCGCTGGTTTTCGAGATAATCGCGAATAACCCTAATCGCTCCCAAAATTTTCATAGTACCGCGAGTGTTCAGAGTCCTTCCGCACCATCGGCGAACACAAAGTCGTCCGATCTTTGAAAACGACCACTGATCCTTGCGTGTTGCGACATTGCGATCAATTCATATTAAGGTTTCGACCTCGGCCCTCGCGCTGGTTTTCGAGAAAATGGCGAATAACCCTAATCGCTCCCAAAATTTTCATAGTACCGCGAGTTTTCAGAGTCCTTCCGCAGCATCGGCGAACACAAAGTCGTCCGATCTTCGAAAACGACAACTGATCCTTGCGTGTCGCGATATTGCGATGAATTCATTTTAAGGTTTCGACCCCGGTTGTCGCGCTGGTTTTCGAGATAATCGCGAAAAACCGCAATCGCTCCCAAAATTTTCAAAGTTCCGCGAGTTTTCAGAGTCCTTCCTCACAATCGTCCGAACACAAAGTCGTCCGATCTTCGAAAACGACCACTGATCCTTTCGTGTGCGACATTGCGATCAATTCATATTAAGGTTTCGACCTCGGCCCTCGCGCTGGTTTTCGAGAAAATCGCGAATAACCCTAATCGCTCCCAAAATTTTCATAGTACCGCGAGTGTTCAGAGTCCTTCCGCACCATCGGCGAACACAAAGTCGTCCGATCTTCGAAAACGACCACTGATCTTTGCGTGTTGCGACATTGCGATCAATTCATATTACGGTTTCGACCTCGGCCCTCGCGCTGGTTTTCGAGATAATCGCGAATAACCCTAATCGCTCCCAAAATTTTCATAGTACCGCGAGTGTTCAGAGTCCTTCCGCACCATCGGCGAACACAAAGTCGTCCGATCTTTGAAAACGACCACTGATCCTTGCGTGTTGCGACATTGCGATCAATTCATATTAAGGTTTCGACCTCGGCCCTCGCGCTGGTTTTCGTGATAATCGCGAATAACCCTAATCGCTCCCAACATTTTCAAAGTACCGCGAGTTTTCAGAGTCCTTCCGCACCATCGGCGAACACAAAGTCGTCCGATCTTCGAAAACGACCACTGATCCTTGCGTGTTGCGACATTGCGATCAATTCATATTAAGGTTTCGACCTCGGTCGTCGCGCTGGTTTTCGAGATAATCGCGAAAAACCGCAATCGCTCCCAAAATTTTCAAAGTACCGCGAGTTTTCAGAGTCCTTCCGCACCATCGTCCGAACACAAAGTCGTCCGATCTTCGAAAACGACCACTGATCCTTGCGTGTGCGACATTGCGATCAATTCATATTAAGGTTTCGACCACGGCCCTCGCGCTGGTTTTCGAGATAATCGCGAATAACCCTAATCGCTCCCAAAATTTTCATAGTACCGCGAGTGTTCAGAGTCCTTCCGCACCATCGGCGAACACAAAGTCGTCCGATCTTTGAAAACGACCACTGATCCTTGCGTGTTGCGACATTGCGATCAATTCATATTAAGGTTTCGACCTCGGCCCTCGCGCTGGTTTTCGAGAATATGGCGAATAACCCTAATCGCTCCCAAAATTTTCATAGTACCGCGAGTTTTCAGAGTCCTTCCGCACCATCGGCGAACACAAAGTCGTCCGATCTTCGAAAACGACAACTGATCCTTGCGTGTCGCGACATTGCGATGAATTCATTTTAAGGTTTCGACCCCGGTTGTCGCGCTGGTTTTCGAGATAATCGCGAAAAACCGCAATCGCTCCCAAAATTTTCAAAGTACCGCGAGTTTTCAGAGTCCTTCCGCACCATCGTCCTAACACAAAGTTGCCTGATCGTCAAAAACGACCACTGATCCTTGCGTGTCGCGACATTGCGATCAATTCATTTTAAGGTTTCGACCCCGGTTGTCGCGCTGGTTTTCGAGATAATCGCGAATAACCGCAATCGCTCCCAAAATTTTCAAAGTACCGCGAGTTTTCAGAGTCCTTCCGCACCATCGTCCTAACACAAAGTTGCCTGATCGTCAAAAACGACCACTGATCCTTGCGTGTGCGACATTGCGATCAATTCATATTAAGGTTTCGACCCCGGTCGTCGCTCTGGTTTTCGAGATAATCGCGAAAAACCGCAATCGCTCCCAAAATTTTCAAAGTACCGCGAGTTTTCAGAGTCCTTCCGCACCATCGGCGAACACAAAGTCGTCCGATCTTCGAAAACGACAACTGATCCTTGCGTGTCGCGACATTGCGATCAATTCATTTTAAGGTTTCGACCCCGGTTGTCGCGCTGGTTTTCGAGATAATCGCGAATAACCGCAATCGTTCCAAAAATTTTCAAAGTCCCGCGAGTTTTCAGAGTCCTTCCGCACCATCTTCCGAACACAAAGTCGTCCGATTTTCGAAAACGACCACTGATCCTTGCGTGTTGCGACATTGCGATCAATTCATATTAAGGTTTCGACCTCGGCCCTCGCGCTGGTTTTCGTGATAATCGCGAATAACCCTAATCGCTCCCAACATTTTCAAAGTACCGCGAGTTTTCAGAGTCCTTCCGCACCATCGGCGAACACAAAGTCGTCCGATCTTCGAAAACGACCACTGATCCTTGCGTGTTGCGACATTGCGATCAATTCATATTAAGGTTTCGACCTCGGTCGTCGCGCTGGTTTTCGAGATAATCGCGAAAAACCGCAATCGCTCCCAAAATTTTCAAAGTACCGCGAGTTTTCAGAGTCCTTCCGCACCATCGTCCGAACACAAAGTCGTCCGATCTTCGAAAACGACCACTGATCCTTGCGTGTGCGACATTGCGATCAATTCATATTAAGGTTTCGACCACGGCCCTCGCGCTGGTTTTCGAGATAATCGCGAATAACCCTAATCGCTCCCAAAATTTTCATAGTACCGCGAGTGTTCAGAGTCCTTCCGCACCATCGGCGAACACAAAGTCGTCCGATCTTTGAAAACGACCACTGATCCTTGCGTGTTGCGACATTGCGATCAATTCATATTAAGGTTTCGACCCCGGTTGTCGCGCTGGTTTTCGAGATAATCGCGAATAACCGCAATCGTTCCAAAAATTTTCAAAGTCCCGCGAGTTTTCAGAGTCCTTCCGCACCATCGTCCGAACACAAAGTCGTCCGATCTTCGAAAACGACCACTGATCCTTGCGTGTGCGACATTGCGATCAATTCATATTAAGGTTTCGACCACGGCCCTCGCGCTGGTTTTCGAGATAATCGCGAATAACCCTAATCGCTCCCAAAATTTTCATAGTACCGCGAGTGTTCAGAGTCCTTCCGCACCATCGGCGAACACAAAGTCGTCCGATCTTTGAAAACGACCACTGATCCTTGCGTGTTGCGACATTGCGATCAATTCATATTAAGGTTTCGACCTCGGTCGTCGCGCTGGTTTTCGAGATAATCGCGAAAAACCGCAATCGCTCCCAAAATTTTCAAAGTACCGCGAGTTTTCAGAGTCCTTCCGCACAATCGTCCGAACACAAAGTCGTCCGATCTTCGAAAACGACCACTGATCCTTGCGTGTGCGACATTGCGATCAATTCATATTAAGGTTTCGACCCCGGTCGTCGCGCTGGTTTTCGAGATAATCGCGAAAAACCGCAATCGCTCCCAAAATTTTCAAAGTACCGCGAGTTTTCAGAGTCCTTCCGCACCATCGTCCGAACACAAAGTCGTCCGATCTTCGAAAACGACCACTGATCCTTGCGTGTGCGACATTGCGATCAATTCATATTAAGGTTTCGACCCCGGTCGTCGCTCTGGTTTTCGAGATAATCGCGAAAAACCGCAATCGCTCCCAAAATTTTCAAAGTACCGCGAGTTTTCAGAGTCCTTCCGCACCATCGGCGAACACAAAGTCGTCCGATCTTCGAAAACGACAACTGATCCTTGCGTGTCGCGACATTGCGATCAATTCATTTTAAGGTTTCGACCCCGGTTGTCGCGCTGGTTTTCGAGATAATCGCGAATAACCGCAATCGTTCCAAAAATTTTCAAAGTCCCGCGAGTTTTCAGAGTCCTTCCGCACCATCTTCCGAACACAAAGTCGTCCGATTTTCGAAAACGACCACTGATCCTTGCGTGTTGCGACATTGCGATCAATTCATATTAAGGTTTCGACCTCGGCCCTCGCGCTGGTTTTCGTGATAATCGCGAATAACCGCAATCGCTCCCAAAATTTTCAAAGTACCGCGAGTTTTCAGAGTCCTTCCGCACCATCGTCCGAACACAAAGTCGTCCGATCTTCGAAAACGACCACTGATCCTTGCGTGTGCGACATTGCGATCAATTCATATTAAGGTTTCGACCCCGGTCGTCGCGCTGGTTTTCGAGATAATCGCGAAAAACCGCAATCGCTCCCAAAATTTTCAAAGTTCCGCGAGTTTTCAGAGTCCTTCCTCACCATCGTCCGAACACAAAGTCGTCCGATCTTCGAAAACGACCACTGATCCTTGCGTGTGCGACATTGCGATCAATTCATATTAAGGTTTCGACCTCGGCCCTCGCGCTGGTTTTCGAGAAAATCGCGAATAACCCTAATCGCTCCCAAAATTTTCATAGTACCGCGAGTGTTCAGAGTCCTTCCGCACCATCGGCGAACACAAAGTCGTCCGATCTTCGAAAACGACCACTGATCTTTGCGTGTTGCGACATTGCGATCAATTCATATTACGGTTTCGACCTCGGCCCTCGCGCTGGTTTTCGAGAAAATCGCGAATAACCCTAATCGCTCCCAAAATTTTCAAAGTACCGCGAGTTTTCAGAGTCCTTCCGCACCATCGGCGAACACAAAGTCGTCCGATCTTCGAAAACGACCACTGATCCTTGCGTGTTGCGACATTGCGATCAATTCATATTAAGGTTTCGACCTCGGCCCTCGCGCTGGTTTTCGTGATAATCGCGAATAACCCTAATCGCTCCCAACATTTTCAAAGTACCGCGAGTTTTCAGAGTCCTTCCGCACCATCGGCGAACACAAAGTCGTCCGATCTTCGAAAACGACCACTGATCCTTGCGTGTTGCGACATTGCGATCAATTCATATTAAGGTTTCGACCTCGGTCGTCGCGCTGGTTTTCGAGATAATCGCGAAAAACCGCAATCGCTCCCAAAATTTTCAAAGTACCGCGAGTTTTCAGAGTCCTTCCGCACCATCGGCGAACACAAAGTCGTCCGATCTTCGAAAACGACCACTGATCCTTGCGTGTTGCGACATTGCGATCAATTCATATTAAGGTTTCGACCTCGACCCTCGCGCTGGTTTTCGTGATAATCGCGAATAACCCTAATCGCTCCCAACATTTTCAAAGTACCGCGAGTTTTCAGAGTCCTTCCGCACCATCGGCGAACACAAAGTCGTCCGATCTTCGAAAACGACCACTGATCCTTGCGTGTTGCGACATTGCGATCAATTCATATTAAGGTTTCGACCTCGGTCGTCGCGCTGGTTTTCGAGATAATCGCGAAAAACCGCAATCGCACCCAAAATTTTCAAAGTACCGCGAGTTTTCAGAGTCCTTCCGCACCATCGTCCGAACACAAAGTCGTCCGATCTTCGAAAACGACCACTGATCCTTGCGTGTGCGACATTGCGATCAATTCATATTAAGGTTTCGACCCCGGTCGTCGCGCTGGTTTTCGAGATAATCGCGAAAAACCGCAATCGCTCCCAAAATTTTCAAAGTACCGCGAGTTTTCAGAGTCCTTCCGCACCATCGTCCGAACACAAAGTCGTCCGATCTTCGAAAACGACCACTGATCCTTGCGTGTGCGACATTGCGATCAATTCATATTAAGGTTTCGACCACGGCCCTCGCGCTGGTTTTCGAGATAATCGCGAATAACCCTAATCGCTCCCAAAATTTTCATAGTACCGCGAGTGTTCAGAGTCCTTCCGCACCATCGGCGAACACAAAGTCGTCCGATCTTTGAAAACGACCACTGATCCTTGCGTGTTGCGACATTGCGATCAATTCATATTAAGGTTTCGACCTCGGCCCTCGCGCTGGTTTTCGTGATAATCGCGAATAACCCTAATCGCTCCCAACATTTTCAAAGTACCGCGAGTTTTCAGAGTCCTTCCGCACCATCGGCGAACACAAAGTCGTCCGATCTTCGAAAACGACCACTGATCCTTGCGTGTTGCGACATTGCGATCAATTCATATTAAGGTTTCGACCTCGGTCGTCGCGCTGGTTTTCGAGATAATCGCGAAAAACCGCAATCGCTCCCAAAATTTTCAAAGTACCGCGAGTTTTCAGAGTCCTTCCGCACAATCGTCCGAACACAAAGTCGTCCGATCTTCGAAAACGACCACTGATCCTTGCGTGTGCGACATTGCGATCAATTCATATTAAGGTTTCGACCCCGGTCGTCGCGCTGGTTTTCGAGATAATCGCGAAAAACCGCAATCGCTCCCAAAATTTTCAAAGTACCGCGAGTTTTCAGAGTCCTTCCGCACCATCGTCCGAACACAAAGTCGTCCGATCTTCGAAAACGACCACTGATCCTTGCGTGTGCGACATTGCGATCAATTCATATTAAGGTTTCGACCCCGGTCGTCGCGCTGGTTTTCGAGATAATCGCGAAAAACCGCAATCGCTCCCAAAATTTTCAAAGTACCGCGAGTTTTCAGAGTCCTTCCGCACCATCGTCCGAACACAAAGTCGTCCGATCTTCGAAAACGACCACTGATCCTTGCGTGTGCGACATTGCGATCAATTCATATTAAGGTTTCGACCACGGCCCTCGCGCTGGTTTTCGAGATAATCGCGAATAACCCTAATCGCTCCCAAAATTTTCATAGTACCGCGAGTGTTCAGAGTCCTTCCGCACCATCGGCGAACACAAAGTCGTCCGATCTTTGAAAACGACCACTGATCCTTGCGTGTTGCGACATTGCGATCAATTCATATTAAGGTTTCGACCTCGGCCCTCGCGCTGGTTTTCGAGAAAATGGCGAATAACCCTAATCGCTCCCAAAATTTTCATAGTACCGCGAGTTTTCAGAGTCCTTCCGCACCATCGGCGAACACAAAGTCGTCCGATCTTCGAAAACGACAACTGATCCTTGCGTGTCGCGACATTGCGATGAATTCATTTTAAGGTTTCGACCCCGGTTGT
The DNA here is from genome assembly GCA_963932335.1 of Andrena marginata. Lineage (NCBI taxonomy): Eukaryota > Metazoa > Arthropoda > Insecta > Hymenoptera > Andrenidae > Andrena > Andrena marginata. Next base: position 82,544 of record CAWVQI010000172.1, on the reverse strand, counting down.
CGCGCTGGTTTTCGAGATAATCGCGAAAAACCGCAATCGCTCCCAAAATTTTCAAAGTACCGCGAGTTTTCAGAGTCCTTCCGCACCATCGTCCTAACACAAAGTTGCCTGATCGTCAAAAACGACCACTGATCCTTGCGTGTCGCGACATTGCGATCAATTCATTTTAAGGTTTCGACCCCGGTTGTCGCGCTGGTTTTCGAGATAATCGCGAATAACCGCAATCGCTCCCAAAATTTTCAAAGTACCGCGAGTTTTCAGAGTCCTTCCGCACCATCGTCCTAACACAAAGTTGCCTGATCGTCAAAAACGACCACTGATCCTTGCGTGTGCGACATTGCGATCAATTCATATTAAGGTTTCGACCCCGGTCGTCGCTCTGGTTTTCGAGATAATCGCGAAAAACCGCAATCGCTCCCAAAATTTTCAAAGTACCGCGAGTTTTCAGAGTCCTTCCGCACCATCGGCGAACACAAAGTCGTCCGATCTTCGAAAACGACAACTGATCCTTGCGTGTCGCGACATTGCGATCAATTCATTTTAAGGTTTCGACCCCGGTTGTCGCGCTGGTTTTCGAGATAATCGCGAATAACCGCAATCGTTCCAAAAATTTTCAAAGTCCCGCGAGTTTTCAGAGTCCTTCCGCACCATCTTCCGAACACAAAGTCGTCCGATTTTCGAAAACGACCACTGATCCTTGCGTGTTGCGACATTGCGATCAATTCATATTAAGGTTTCGACCTCGGCCCTCGCGCTGGTTTTCGTGATAATCGCGAATAACCCTAATCGCTCCCAACATTTTCAAAGTACCGCGAGTTTTCAGAGTCCTTCCGCACCATCGGCGAACACAAAGTCGTCCGATCTTCGAAAACGACCACTGATCCTTGCGTGTTGCGACATTGCGATCAATTCATATTAAGGTTTCGACCTCGGTCGTCGCGCTGGTTTTCGAGATAATCGCGAAAAACCGCAATCGCTCCCAAAATTTTCAAAGTACCGCGAGTTTTCAGAGTCCTTCCGCACAATCGTCCGAACACAAAGTCGTCCGATCTTCGAAAACGACCACTGATCCTTGCGTGTGCGACATTGCGATCAATTCATATTAAGGTTTCGACCCCGGTCGTCGCGCTGGTTTTCGAGATAATCGCGAAAAACCGCAATCGCTCCCAAAATTTTCAAAGTACCGCGAGTTTTCAGAGTCCTTCCGCACCATCGTCCGAACACAAAGTCGTCCGATCTTCGAAAACGACCACTGATCCTTGCGTGTGCGACATTGCGATCAATTCATATTAAGGTTTCGACCCCGGTCGTCGCTCTGGTTTTCGAGATAATCGCGAAAAACCGCAATCGCTCCCAAAATTTTCAAAGTACCGCGAGTTTTCAGAGTCCTTCCGCACCATCGGCGAACACAAAGTCGTCCGATCTTCGAAAACGACAACTGATCCTTGCGTGTCGCGACATTGCGATCAATTCATTTTAAGGTTTCGACCCCGGTTGTCGCGCTGGTTTTCGAGATAATCGCGAATAACCGCAATCGTTCCAAAAATTTTCAAAGTCCCGCGAGTTTTCAGAGTCCTTCCGCACCATCTTCCGAACACAAAGTCGTCCGATTTTCGAAAACGACCACTGATCCTTGCGTGTTGCGACATTGCGATCAATTCATATTAAGGTTTCGACCTCGGCCCTCGCGCTGGTTTTCGTGATAATCGCGAATAACCCTAATCGCTCCCAACATTTTCAAAGTACCGCGAGTTTTCAGAGTCCTTCCGCACCATCGGCGAACACAAAGTCGTCCGATCTTCGAAAACGACCACTGATCCTTGCGTGTTGCGACATTGCGATCAATTCATATTAAGGTTTCGACCTCGGTCGTCGCGCTGGTTTTCGAGATAATCGCGAAAAACCGCAATCGCTCCCAAAATTTTCAAAGTACCGCGAGTTTTCAGAGTCCTTCCGCACCATCGTCCGAACACAAAGTCGTCCGATCTTCGAAAACGACCACTGATCCTTGCGTGTGCGACATTGCGATCAATTCATATTAAGGTTTCGACCCCGGTCGTCGCGCTGGTTTTCGAGATAATCGCGAAAAACCGCAATCGCTCCCAAAATTTTCAAAGTTCCGCGAGTTTTCAGAGTCCTTCCTCACCATCGTCCGAACACAAAGTCGTCCGATCTTCGAAAACGACCACTGATCCTTGCGTGTGCGACATTGCGATCAATTCATATTAAGGTTTCGACCTCGGCCCTCGCGCTGGTTTTCGAGAAAATCGCGAATAACCCTAATCGCTCCCAAAATTTTCATAGTACCGCGAGTGTTCAGAGTCCTTCCGCACCATCGGCGAACACAAAGTCGTCCGATCTTCGAAAACGACCACTGATCTTTGCGTGTTGCGACATTGCGATCAATTCATATTACGGTTTCGACCTCGGCCCTCGCGCTGGTTTTCGAGAAAATCGCGAATAACCCTAATCGCTCCCAAAATTTTCAAAGTACCGCGAGTTTTCAGAGTCCTTCCGCACCATCGGCGAACACAAAGTCGTCCGATCTTCGAAAACGACCACTGATCCTTGCGTGTTGCGACATTGCGATCAATTCATATTAAGGTTTCGACCTCGGCCCTCGCGCTGGTTTTCGTGATAATCGCGAATAACCCTAATCGCTCCCAACATTTTCAAAGTACCGCGAGTTTTCAGAGTCCTTCCGCACCATCGGCGAACACAAAGTCGTCCGATCTTCGAAAACGACCACTGATCCTTGCGTGTTGCGACATTGCGATCAATTCATATTACGGTTTCGACCTCGGTCGTCGCGCTGGTTTTCGAGATAATCGCGAAAAACCGCAATCGCTCCCAAAATTTTCAAAGTACCGCGAGTTTTCAGAGTCCTTCCGCACCATCGGCGAACACAAAGTCGTCCGATCTTCGAAAACGACCACTGATCCTTGCGTGTTGCGACATTGCGATCAATTCATATTAAGGTTTCGACCTCGACCCTCGCGCTGGTTTTCGTGATAATCGCGAATAACCCTAATCGCTCCCAACATTTTCAAAGTACCGCGAGTTTTCAGAGTCCTTCCGCACCATCGGCGAACACAAAGTCGTCCGATCTTCGAAAACGACCACTGATCCTTGCGTGTTGCGACATTGCGATCAATTCATATTAAGGTTTCGACCTCGGTCGTCGCGCTGGTTTTCGAGATAATCGCGAAAAACCGCAATCGCTCCCAAAATTTTCAAAGTACCGCGAGTTTTCAGAGTCCTTCCGCACCATCGTCCGAACACAAAGTCGTCCGATCTTCGAAAACGACCACTGATCCTTGCGTGTGCGACATTGCGATCAATTCATATTAAGGTTTCGACCCCGGTCGTCGCGCTGGTTTTCGAGATAATCGCGAAAAACCGCAATCGCTCCCAAAATTTTCAAAGTACCGCGAGTTTTCAGAGTCCTTCCGCACCATCGTCCGAACACAAAGTCGTCCGATCTTCGAAAACGACCACTGATCCTTGCGTGTGCGACATTGCGATCAATTCATATTAAGGTTTCGACCACGGCCCTCGCGCTGGTTTTCGAGATAATCGCGAATAACCCTAATCGCTCCCAAAATTTTCATAGTACCGCGAGTGTTCAGAGTCCTTCCGCACCATCGGCGAACACAAAGTCGTCCGATCTTTGAAAACGACCACTGATCCTTGCGTGTTGCGACATTGCGATCAATTCATATTAAGGTTTCGACCTCGGCCCTCGCGCTGGTTTTCGAGAAAATGGCGAATAACCCTAATCGCTCCCAAAATTTTCATAGTACCGCGAGTTTTCAGAGTCCTTCCGCACCATCGGCGAACACAAAGTCGTCCGATCTTCGAAAACGACAACTGATCCTTGCGTGTCGCGACATTGCGATGAATTCATTTTAAGGTTTCGACCCCGGTTGTCGCGCTGGTTTTCGAGATAATCGCGAAAAACCGCAATCGCTCCCAAAATTTTCAAAGTACCGCGAGTTTTCAGAGTCCTTCCGCACCATCGTCCTAACACAAAGTTGCCTGATCGTCAAAAACGACCACTGATCCTTGCGTGTCGCGACATTGCGATCAATTCATTTTAAGGTTTCGACCCCGGTTGTCGCGCTGGTTTTCGAGATAATCGCGAATAACCGCAATCGCTCCCAAAATTTTCAAAGTACCGCGAGTTTTCAGAGTCCTTCCGCACCATCGTCCTAACACAAAGTTGCCTGATCGTCAAAAACGACCACTGATCCTTGCGTGTGCGACATTGCGATCAATTCATATTAAGGTTTCGACCCCGGTCGTCGCTCTGGTTTTCGAGATAATCGCGAAAAACCGCAATCGCTCCCAAAATTTTCAAAGTACCGCGAGTTTTCAGAGTCCTTCCGCACCATCGGCGAACACAAAGTCGTCCGATCTTCGAAAACGACAACTGATCCTTGCGTGTCGCGACATTGCGATCAATTCATTTTAAGGTTTCGACCCCGGTTGTCGCGCTGGTTTTCGAGATAATCGCGAATAACCGCAATCGTTCCAAAAATTTTCAAAGTCCCGCGAGTTTTCAGAGTCCTTCCGCACCATCTTCCGAACACAAAGTCGTCCGATTTTCGAAAACGAACACTGATCCTTGCGTGTTGCGACATTGCGATCAATTCATATTAAGGTTTCGACCTCGGCCCTCGCGCTGGTTTTCGTGATAATCGCGAATAACCCTAATCGCTCCCAACATTTTCAAAGTACCGCGAGTTTTCAGAGTCCTTCCGCACCATCGGCGAACACAAAGTCGTCCGATCTTCGAAAACGACCACTGATCCTTGCGTGTTGCGACATTGCGATCAATTCATATTAAGGTTTCGACCTCGGTCGTCTCGCTGGTTTTCGAGATAATCGCGAAAAACCGCAATCGCTCCCAAAATTTTCAAAGTACCGCGAGTTTTCAGAGTCCTTCCGCACCATCGTCCGAACACAAAGTCGTCCGATCTTCGAAAACGACCACTGATCCTTGCGTGTGCGACATTGCGATCAATTCATATTAAGGTTTCGACCCCGGTCGTCGCGCTGGTTTTCGAGATAATCGCGAAAAACCGCAATCGCTCCCAAAATTTTCAAAGTACCGCGAGTTTTCAGAGTCCTTCCGCACCATCGTCCGAACACAAAGTCGTCCGATCTTCGAAAACGACCACTGATCCTTGCGTGTGCGACATTGCGATCAATTCATATTAAGGTTTCGACCACGGCCCTCGCGCTGGTTTTCGAGATAATCGCGAATAACCCTAATCGCTCCCAAAATTTTCATAGTACCGCGAGTGTTCAGAGTCCTTCCGCACCATCGGCGAACACAAAGTCGTCCGATCTTTGAAAACGACCACTGATCCTTGCGTGTTGCGACATTGCGATCAATTCATATTAAGGTTTCGACCTCGGCCCTCGCGCTGGTTTTCGAGAAAATGGCGAATAACCCTAATCGCTCCCAAAATTTTCATAGTACCGCGAGTGTTCAGAGTCCTTCCGCACCATCGGCGAACACAAAGTCGTCCGATCTTCGAAAACGACCACTGATCTTTGCGTGTTGCGACATTGCGATCAATTCATATTACGGTTTCGACCTCGGCCCTCGCGCTGGTTTTCGAGAAAATCGCGAATAACCCTAATCGCTCCCAAAATTTTCATAGTACCGCGAGTGTTCAGAGTCCTTCCGCACCATCGTCCTAACACAAAGTTGCCCGATCGTCAAAAACGACCACTGATCCTTGCGTGTGCGACATTGCGATCAATTCATATTAAGGTTTCGACCCCGGTCGTCGCGCTGGTTTTCGAGATAATCGCGAAAAACCGCAATCGCTCCCAAAATTTTCAAAGTACCGCGAGTTTTCAGAGTCCTTCCGCACCATCGGCGAACACAAAGTCGTCCGATCTTCGAAAACGACCACTGATCCTTGCGTGTTGCGACATTGCGATCAATTCATATTAAGGTTTCGACCTCGGCCCTCGCGCTGGTTTTCGAGAAAATCGCGAATAACCCTAATCGCTCCCAAAATTTTCATAGTACCGCGAGTGTTCAGAGTCCTTCCGCACCATCGGCGAACACAAAGTCGTCCGATCTTCGAAAACGACCACTGATCCTTGCGTGTTGCGACATTGCGATCAATTCATTTTAAGGTTTCGACCCCGGTTGTCGCGCTGGTTTTCGAGATAATCGCGAATAACCGCAATCGCTCCCAAAATTTTCAAAGTACCGCGAGTTTTCAGAGTCCTTCCGCACCATCGTCCTAACACATAGTTGCCTGATCGTCAAAAACGACCACTGATCCTTGCGTGTGCGACATTGCGATCAATTCATATTAAGGTTTCGACCCCGGTCGTCGCGCTGGTTTTCGAGATAATCGCGAAAAACCGCAATCGCTCCCAAAATTTTCAAAGTACCGCGAGTTTTCAGAGACCTTCCGCACCATCGGCGAACACAAAGTCGTCCGATCTTCGAAAACGACCACTGATCCTTGCGTGTCGCGACATTGCGATCAATTCATATTAAGGTTTCGACCCCGGTTGTCGCGCTGGTTTTCGAGATAATCGCGAATAACCGCAATCGCTCCCAAAATTTTCAAAGTCCCGCGAGTGTTCAGAGTACTTCCGCACCATCGGCGAACACAAAGTCGTCCGATCTTCGAAAACGACCACTGATCCTTGCGTGTTGCGACATTGCGATCAATTCATATTAAGGTTTCGACTTCGGCCCTCGCGCTGGTTTTCGAGAAAATCGCGAATAACCCTAATCGCTCCCAAAATTTTCATAGTACCGCGAGTGTTCAGAGTCCTTCCGCACCATCGGCGAACACAAAGTCGTCCGATCTTCGAAAACGACCACTGATCCTTGCGTGTTGCGACATTGCGATCAATTCATATTAAGGTTTCGACCTCGGCCCTCGCGCTGGTTTTCGAGAAAATCGCGAATAACCCTAATCGCTCCCAAAATTTTCATAGTACCGCGAGTGTTCAGAGTCCTTCCGCACCATCGGCGAACACAAAGTCGTCCGATCTTCGAAAACGACCACTGATCCTTGCGTGTTGCGACATTGCGATCAATTCATATTAAGGTTTCGACCTCGGCCCTCGCGCTGGTTTTCGAGATAATCGCGAATAACCCTAATCGCTCCCAAAATTTTCATAGTACCGCAAGTGTTCAGAGTGCTTCCGCACCATCGGCGAACACAAAGTCGTCCGATCTTCGAAAACGACCACTGATCCTTGCGTGTTGCGACATTGCGATCAATTCATATTAAGGTTTCGACCTCGGCCCTCGCGCTGGTTTTCGAGAAAATGGCGAATAACCCTAATCGCTCCCAAAATTTTCATAGTACCGCGAGTGTTCAGAGTCCTTCCGCACCTTCGGCGAACACAAAGTCGTCCGATCTTCGAAAACGACAACTGATCCTTGCGTGTCGCGACATTGCGATAAATTCATTTTAAGGTTTCGACCCCGGTTGTCGCGCTGGTTTTCGAGATAATCGCGAATAACCGCAATCGCTCCCAAAATTTTCAAAGTACCGCGAGTTTTCAGAGTCCTTCCGCACCATCGTCCTAACACAAAGTTGCCTGTTCGTCAAAAACGACCACTGATCCTTGCGTGTGCGACATTGCGATCAATTCATATTAAGGTTTCGACCCCGGTCGTCGCGCTGGTTTTCGAGATAATCGCGAAAAACCGCAATCGCTCCCAAAATTTTCAAAGTACCGCGAGTTTTCAGAGTCCTTCCGCACCATCGGCGAACACAAAGTCGTCCGATCTTCGAAAACGACAACTGATCCTTGCGTGTCGCGACATTGCGATCAATTCATTTTAAGGTTTCGACCCCGGTTGTCGCGCTGGTTTTCGAGATAATCGCGAATAACCGCAATCGCTCCCAAAATTTTCAAAGTCCCGCGAGTTTTCAGAGTCCTTCCGCACCATCTTCCGAACACAAAGTCGTCCGATTTTCGAAAACGACCACTGATCCTTGTGTGTTGCGACATTGCGATCAATTCATATTAAGGTTTCGACCCCGGTCGTCGAGCTGGTTTTCGAGATAATCGCGAATAACCCTAATCGCTCCCAAAATTTTCATAGTACCGCGAGTGTTCAGAGTCCTTCCGCACCATCGGCGAACACAAAGTCGTCCGATCTTCGAAAACGACAACTGATCCTTGCGTGTCGCGACATTGCGATCAATTCATTTTAAAGTTTCGACCCCGGTTGTCGCGCTGGTTTTCGAGATAATCGCGAATAACCGCAATCGCTCCCAAAATTTTCAAAGTACCGCGAGTTTTCAGAGTCCTTCCGCACCATCGTCCTAACACAAAGTTGCCTGATCGTCAAAAACGACCACTGATCCTTGCGTGTGCGACATTGCGATCAATTCATATTATGGTTTCGACCCCGGTCGTCGCGCTGGTTTTCGAGATAATCGCGAAAAACCGCAATCGCTCCCAAAATTTTCAAAGTACCGCGAGTGTTCAGAGTCCTTCCGCACCATCGGCGAACACAAAGTCGTCCGATCTTCGAAAACGACAACTGATCCTTGCGTGTCGCGACATTGCGATCAATTCATTTTAAGGTTTCGACCCCGGTTGTCGCGCTGGTTTTCGAGATAATCGCGAAAAACCGCAATCGCTCCCAAAATTTTCAAAGTACCGCGAGTTTTCAGAGTCCTTCCGCACCATCGGCGAACACAAAGTCGTCCGATCTTCGAAAACGACCACTGATCCTTGCGTGTTGCGACATTGCGATCAATTCATATTAAGGTTTCGACTTCGGCCCTCGCGCTGGTTTTCGAGAAAATCGCGAATAACCCTAATCGCTCCCAAAATTTTCATAGTACCGCGAGTGTTCAGAGTCCTTCCGCACCATCGGCGAACACAAAGTCGTCCGATCTTCGAAAACGACCACTGATCCTTGCGTGTTGCGACATTGCGATCAATTCATATTAAGGTTTCGACCTCGGCCCTCGCGCTGGTTTTCGAGAAAATCGCGAATAACCCTAATCGCTCCCAAAATTTTCATAGTACCGCGAGTGTTCAGAGTCCTTCCGCACCATCGGCGAACACAAAGTCGTCCGATCTTCGAAAACGACCACTGATCCTTGCGTGTTGCGACATTGCGATCAATTCATATTAAGGTTTCGACTTCGGCCCTCGCGCTGGTTTTCGAGAAAATCGCGAATAACCCTAATCGCTCCCAAAATTTTCATAGTACCGCGAGTGTTCAGAGTCCTTCCGCACCATCGGCGAACACAAAGTCGTCCGATCTTCGAAAACGACCACTGATCCTTGCGTGTTGCGACATTGCGATCAATTCATATTAAGGTTTCGACCTCGGCCCTCGCGCTGGTTTTCGAGAAAATCGCGAATAACCCTAATCGCTCCCAAAATTTTCATAGTACCGCGAGTGTTCAGAGTCCTTCCGCACCATCGGCGAACACAAAGTCGTCCGATCTTCGAAAACGACCACTGATCCTTGCGTGTTGCGACATTGCGATCAATTCATATTAAGGTTTCGACCTCGGCCCTCGCGCTGGTTTTCGAGATAATCGCGAATAACCCTAATCGCTCCCAAAATTTTCATAGTACCGCAAGTGTTCAGAGTGCTTCCGCACCATCGGCGAACACAAAGTCGTCCGATCTTCGAAAACGACCACTGATCCTTGCGTGTTGCGACATTGCGATCAATTCATATTAAGGTTTCGACCTCGGCCCTCGCGCTGGTTTTCGAGAAAATGGCGAATAACCCTAATCGCTCCCAAAATTTTCATAGTACCGCGAGTGTTCAGAGTCCTTCCGCACCATCGGCGAACACAAAGTCGTCCGATCTTCGAAAACGACAACTGATCCTTGCGTGTCGCGACATTGCGATAAATTCATTTTAAGGTTTCGACCCCGGTTGTCGCGCTGGTTTTCGAGATAATCGCGAATAACCGCAATCGCTCCCAAAATTTTCAAAGTACCGCGAGTTTTCAGAGTCCTTCCGCACCATCGTCCTAACACAAAGTTGCCTGTTCGTCAAAAACGACCACTGATCCTTGCGTGTGCGACATTGCGATCAATTCATATTAAGGTTTCGACCTCGGCCCTCGCGCTGGTTTTCGAGAAAATGGCGAATAACCCTAATCGCTCCCAAAATTTTCATAGTACCGCGAGTGTTCAGAGTCCTTCCGCACCATCGGCGAACACAAAGTCGTCCGATCTTCGAAAACGACAACTGATCCTTGCGTGTCGCGACATTGCGATAAATTCATTTTAAGGTTTCGACCCCGGTTGTCGCGCTGGTTTTCGAGATAATCGCGAATAACCGCAATCGCTCCCAAAATTTTCAAAGTACCGCGAGTTTTCAGAGTCCTTCCGCACCATCGTCCTAACACAAAGTTGCCTGATCGTCAAAAACGACCACTGATCCTTGCGTGTGCGACATTGCGATCAATTCATATTAAGGTTTCGACCCCGGTCGTCGCGCTGGTTTTCGAGATAATCGCGAAAAACCGCAATCGCTCCCAAAATTTTCAAAGTACCGCGAGTTTTCAGAGTCCTTCCGCACCATCGGCGAACACAAAGTCGTCCGATCTTCGAAAACGACAACTGATCCTTGCGTGTCGCGACATTGCGATCAATTCATTTTAAGGTTTCGACCCCGGTTGTCGCGCTGGTTTTCGAGATAATCGCGAATAACCGCAATCGCTCCCAAAATTTTCAAAGTCCCGCGAGTTTTCAGAGTCCTTCCGCACCATCTTCAGAACACAAAGTCGTCCGATTTTCGAAAACGACCACTGATCCTTGTGTGTTGCGACATTGCGATCAATTCATATTAAGGTTTCGACCCCGGTCGTCGAGCTGGTTTTCGAGATAATCGCGAATAACCCTAATCGCTCCCAAAATTTTCATAGTACCGCGAGTGTTCAGAGTCCTTCCGCACCATCGGCGAACACAAAGTCGTCCGATCTTCGAAAACGACAACTGATCCTTGCGTGTCGCGACATTGCGATCAATTCATTTTAAGGTTTCGACCCCGGTTGTCGCGCTGGTTTTCGAGATAATCGCGAATAACCGCAATCGCTCCCAAAATTTTCAAAGTACCGCGAGTTTTCAGAGTCCTTCCGCACCATCGTCCTAACACAAAGTTGCCTGATCGTCAAAAACGACCACTGATCCTTGCGTGTGCGACATTGCGATCAATTCATATTATGGTTTCGACCCCGGTCGTCGCGCTGGTTTTCGAGATAATCGCGAAAAACCGCAATCGCTCCCAAAATTTTCAAAGTACCGCGAGTGTTCAGAGTCCTTCCGCACCATCGGCGAACACAAAGTCGTCCGATCTTCGAAAACGACAACTGATCCTTGCGTGTCGCGACATTGCGATCAATTCATTTTAAGGTTTCGACCCCGGTTGTCGCGCTGGTTTTCGAGATAATCGCGAAAAACCGCAATCGCTCCCAAAATTTTCAAAGTACCGCGAGTTTTCAGAGTCCTTCCGCACCATCGTCCGAACACAAAGTCGTCCGATCTTCGAAAACGACCACTGATCCTTGCGTGTGCGACATTGCGATCAATTCATATTAAGGTTTCGACCACGGCCCTCGCGCTGGTTTTCGAGATAATCGCGAATAACCCTAATCGCTCCCAAAATTTTCATAGTACCGCGAGTGTTCAGAGTCCTTCCGCACCATCGGCGAACACAAAGTCGTCCGATCTTTGAAAACGACCACTGATCCTTGCGTGTTGCGACATTGCGATCAATTCATATTAAGGTTTCGACCTCGGCCCTCGCGCTGGTTTTCGAGAAAATGGCGAATAACCCTAATCGCTCCCAAAATTTTCATAGTACCGCGAGTTTTCAGAGTCCTTCCGCACCATCGGCGAACACAAAGTCGTCCGATCTTCGAAAACGACAACTGATCCTTGCGTGTCGCGACATTGCGATGAATTCATTTTAAGGTTTCGACCCCGGTTGTCGCGCTGGTTTTCGAGATAATCGCGAAAAACCGCAATCGCTCCCAAAATTTTCAAAGTTCCGCGAGTTTTCAGAGTCCTTCCTCACCATCGTCCGAACACAAAGTCGTCCGATCTTCGAAAACGACCACTGATCCTTGCGTGTGCAACATTGCGATCAATTCATATTAAGGTTTCGACCTCGGCCCTCGCGCTGGTTTTCGAGAAAATCGCGAATAACCCTAATCGCTCCCAAAATTTTCATAGTACCGCGAGTGTTCAGAGTCCTTCCGCACCATCGGCGAACACAAAGTCGTCCGATCTTCGAAAACGACCACTGGTCTTTGCGTGTTGCGACATTGCGATCAATTCATATTACGGTTTCGACCTCGGCCCTCGCGCTGGTTTTCGAGAAAATCGCGAATAACCCTAATCGCTCCCAAAATTTTCATAGTACCGCGAGTGTTCAGAGTCCTTCCGCACCATCGGCGAACACAAAGTCGTCCGATCTTCGAAAACGACCACTGATCCTTGCGTGTTGCGACATTGCGATCAATTCATATTAAGGTTTCGACCTCGGCCCTCGCGCTGGTTTTCGAGATAATCGCGAATAACCCTAATCGCTCCCAAAATTTTCATAGTACCGCAAGTGTTCAGAGTGCTTCCGCACCATCGGCGAACACAAAGTCGTCCGATCTTCGAAAACGACCACTGATCCTTGCGTGTTGCGACATTGCGATCAATTCATATTAAGGTTTCGACCTCGGCCCTCGCGCTGGTTTTCGAGAAAATGGCGAATAACCCTAATCGCTCCCAAAATTTTCATAGTACCGCGAGTGTTCAGAGTCCTTCCGCACCATCGGCGAACACAAAGTCGTCCGATCTTCGAAAACGACAACTGATCCTTGCGTGTCGCGACATTGCGATAAATTCATTTTAAGGTTTCGACCCCGGTTGTCGCGCTGGTTTTCGAGATAATCGCGAATAACCGCAATCGCTCCCAAAATTTTCAAAGTACCGCGAGTTTTCAGAGTCCTTCCGCACCATCGTCCTAACACAAAGTTGCCTGTTCGTCAAAAACGACCACTGATCCTTGCGTGTGCGACATTGCGATCAATTCATATTAAGGTTTCGACCCCGGTCGTCGCGCTGGTTTTCGAGATAATCGCGAAAAACCGCAATCGCTCCCAAAATTTTCAAAGTACCGCGAGTTTTCAGAGTCCTTCCGCACCATCGGCGAACACAAAGTCGTCCGATCTTCGAAAACGACAACTGATCCTTGCGTGTCGCGACATTGCGATCAATTCATTTTAAGGTTTCGACCCCGGTTGTCGCGCTGGTTTTCGAGATAATCGCGAATAACCGCAATCGCTCCCAAAATTTTCAAAGTCCCGCGAGTTTTCAGAGTCCTTCCGCACCATCTTCCGAACACAAAGTCGTCCGATTTTCGAAAACGACCACTGATCCTTGTGTGTTGCGACATTGCGATCAATTCATATTAAGGTTTCGACCCCGGTCGTCGAGCTGGTTTTCGAGATAATCGCGAATAACCCTAATCGCTCCCAAAATTTTCATAGTACCGCGAGTGTTCAGAGTCCTTCCGCACCATCGGCGAACACAAAGTCGTCCGATCTTCGAAAACGACAACTGATCCTTGCGTGTCGCGACATTGCGATCAATTCATTTTAAGGTTTCGACCCCGGTTGTCGCGCTGGTTTTCGAGATAATCGCGAATAACCGCAATCGCTCCCAAAATTTTCAAAGTACCGCGAGTTTTCAGAGTCCTTCCGCACCATCGTCCTAACACAAAGTTGCCTGATCGTCAAAAACGACCACTGATCCTTGCGTGTGCGACATTGCGATCAATTCATATTATGGTTTCGACCCCGGTCGTCGCGCTGGTTTTCGAGATAATCGCGAAAAACCGCAATCGCTCCCAAAATTTTCAAAGTACCGCGAGTGTTCAGAGTCCTTCCGCACCATCGGCGAACACAAAGTCGTCCGATCTTCGAAAACGACAACTGATCCTTGCGTGTCGCGACATTGCGATCAATTCATTTTAAGGTTTCGACCCCGGTTGTCGCGCTGGTTTTCGAGATAATCGCGAAAAACCGCAATCGCTCCCAAAATTTTCAAAGTACCGCGAGTTTTCAGAGTCCTTCCGCACCATCGGCGAACACAAAGTCGTCCGATCTTCGAAAACGACCACTGATCCTTGCGTGTTGCGACATTGCGATCAATTCATATTAAGGTTTCGACTTCGGCCCTCGCGCTGGTTTTCGAGAAAATCGCGAATAACCCTAATCGCTCCCAAAATTTTCATAGTACCGCGAGTGTTCAGAGTCCTTCCGCACCATCGGCGAACACAAAGTCGTCCGATCTTCGAAAACGACCACTGATCCTTGCGTGTTGCGACATTGCGATCAATTCATATTAAGGTTTCGACCTCGGCCCTCGCGCTGGTTTTCGAGAAAATCGCGAATAACCCTAATCGCTCCCAAAATTTTCATAGTACCGCGAGTGTTCAGAGTCCTTCCGCACCATCGGCGAACACAAAGTCGTCCGATCTTCGAAAACGACCACTGATCCTTGCGTGTTGCGACATTGCGATCAATTCATATTAAGGTTTCGACCTCGGCCCTCGCGCTGGTTTTCGAGATAATCGCGAATAACCCTAATCGCTCCCAAAATTTTCATAGTACCGCAAGTGTTCAGAGTGCTTCCGCACCATCGGCGAACACAAAGTCGTCCGATCTTCGAAAACGACCACTGATCCTTGCGTGTTGCGACATTGCGATCAATTCATATTAAGGTTTCGACCTCGGCCCTCGCGCTGGTTTTCGAGAAAATGGCGAATAACCCTAATCGCTCCCAAAATTTTCATAGTACCGCGAGTGTTCAGAGTCCTTCCGCACCATCGGCGAACACAAAGTCGTCCGATCTTCGAAAACGACAACTGATCCTTGCGTGTCGCGACATTGCGATAAATTCATTTTAAGGTTTCGACCCCGGTTGTCGCGCTGGTTTTCGAGATAATCGCGAATAACCGCAATCGCTCCCAAAATTTTCAAAGTACCGCGAGTTTTCAGAGTCCTTCCGCACCATCGTCCTAACACAAAGTTGCCTGATCGTCAAAAACGACCACTGATCCTTGCGTGTGCGACATTGCGATCAATTCATATTATGGTTTCGACCCCGGTCGTCGCGCTGGTTTTCGAGATAATCGCGAAAAACCGCAATCGCTCCCAAAATTTTCAAAGTACCGCGAGTGTTCAGAGTCCTTCCGCACCATCGGCGAACACAAAGTCGTCCGATCTTCGAAAACGACAACTGATCCTTGCGTGTCGCGACATTGCGATCAATTCATTTTAAGGTTTCGACCCCGGTTGTCGCGCTGGTTTTCGAGATAATCGCGAATAACCGCAATCGCTCCCAAAATTTTCAAAGTACCGCGAGTTTTCAGAGTCCTTCCGCACCATCGTCCTAACACAAAGTTGCCTGATCGTCAAAAACGACCACTGATCCTTGCGTGTGCGACATTGCGATCAATTCATATTATGGTTTCGACCCCGGTCGTCGCGCTGGTTTTCGAGATAATCGCGAAAAACCGCAATCGCTCCCAAAATTTTCAAAGTACCGCGAGTGTTCAGAGTCCTTCCGCACCATCGGCGAACACAAAGTCGTCCGATCTTCGAAAACGACAACTGATCCTTGCGTGTCGCGACATTGCGATCAATTCATTTTAAGGTTTCGACCCCGGTTGTCGCGCTGGTTTTCGAGATAATCGCGAAAAACCGCAATCGCTCCCAAAATTTTCAAAGTACCGCGAGTTTTCAGAGTCCTTCCGCACCATCGGCGAACACAAAGTCGTCCGATCTTCGAAAACGACAACTGATCCTTGCGTGTCGCGACATTGCGATCAATTCATTTTAAGGTTTCGACCCCGGTTGTCGCGCTGGTTTTCGAGATAATCGCGAATAACCGCAATCGCTCCCAAAATTTTCAAAGTCCCGCGAGTTTTCAGAGTCCTTCCGCACCATCTTCAGAACACAAAGTCGTCCGATTTTCGAAAACGACCACTGATCCTTGTGTGTTGCGACATTGCGATCAATTCATATTAAGGTTTCGACCCCGGTCGTCGAGCTGGTTTTCGAGATAATCGCGAATAACCCTAATCGCTCCCAAAATTTTCATAGTACCGCGAGTGTTCAGAGTCCTTCCGCACCATCGGCGAACACAAAGTCGTCCGATCTTCGAAAACGACAACTGATCCTTGCGTGTCGCGACATTGCGATCAATTCATTTTAAGGTTTCGACCCCGGTTGTCGCGCTGGTTTTCGAGATAATCGCGAATAACCGCAATCGCTCCCAAAATTTTCAAAGTACCGCGAGTTTTCAGAGTCCTTCCGCACCATCGTCCTAACACAAAGTTGCCTGATCGTCAAAAACGACCACTGATCCTTGCGTGTGCGACATTGCGATCAATTCATATTATGGTTTCGACCCCGGTCGTCGCGCTGGTTTTCGAGATAATCGCGAAAAACCGCAATCGCTCCCAAAATTTTCAAAGTACCGCGAGTGTTCAGAGTCCTTCCGCACCATCGGCGAACACAAAGTCGTCCGATCTTCGAAAACGACAACTGATCCTTGCGTGTCGCGACATTGCGATCAATTCATTTTAAGGTTTCGACCCCGGTTGTCGCGCTGGTTTTCGAGATAATCGCGAAAAACCGCAATCGCTCCCAAAATTTTCAAAGTACCGCGAGTTTTCAGAGTCCTTCCGCACCATCGTCCGAACACAAAGTCGTCCGATCTTCGAAAACGACCACTGATCCTTGCGTGTGCGACATTGCGATCAATTCATATTAAGGTTTCGACCACGGCCCTCGCGCTGGTTTTCGAGATAATCGCGAATAACCCTAATCGCTCCCAAAATTTTCATAGTACCGCGAGTGTTCAGAGTCCTTCCGCACCATCGGCGAACACAAAGTCGTCCGATCTTTGAAAACGACCACTGATCCTTGCGTGTTGCGACATTGCGATCAATTCATATTAAGGTTTCGACCTCGGCCCTCGCGCTGGTTTTCGAGAAAATGGCGAATAACCCTAATCGCTCCCAAAATTTTCATAGTACCGCGAGTTTTCAGAGTCCTTCCGCACCATCGGCGAACACAAAGTCGTCCGATCTTCGAAAACGACAACTGATCCTTGCGTGTCGCGACATTGCGATGAATTCATTTTAAGGTTTCGACCCCGGTTGTCGCGCTGGTTTTCGAGATAATCGCGAAAAACCGCAATCGCTCCCAAAATTTTCAAAGTTCCGCGAGTTTTCAGAGTCCTTCCTCACCATCGTCCGAACACAAAGTCGTCCGATCTTCGAAAACGACCACTGATCCTTGCGTGTGCAACATTGCGATCAATTCATATTAAGGTTTCGACCTCGGCCCTCGCGCTGGTTTTCGAGAAAATCGCGAATAACCCTAATCGCTCCCAAAATTTTCATAGTACCGCGAGTGTTCAGAGTCCTTCCGCACCATCGGCGAACACAAAGTCGTCCGATCTTCGAAAACGACCACTGATCTTTGCGTGTTGCGACATTGCGATCAATTCATATTACGGTTTCGACCTCGGCCCTCGCGCTGGTTTTCGAGAAAATCGCGAATAACCCTAATCGCTCCCAAAATTTTCATAGTACCGCGAGTGTTCAGAGTCCTTCCGCACCATCGGCGAACACAAAGTCGTCCGATCTTCGAAAACGACCACTGATCCTTGCGTGTTGCGACATTGCGATCAATTCATATTAAGGTTTCGACCTCGGCCCTCGCGCTGGTTTTCGAGATAATCGCGAATAACCCTAATCGCTCCCAAAATTTTCATAGTACCGCAAGTGTTCAGAGTGCTTCCGCACCATCGGCGAACACAAAGTCGTCCGATCTTCGAAAACGACCACTGATCCTTGCGTGTTGCGACATTGCGATCAATTCATATTAAGGTTTCGACCTCGGCCCTCGCGCTGGTTTTCGAGAAAATGGCGAATAACCCTAATCGCTCCCAAAATTTTCATAGTACCGCGAGTGTTCAGAGTCCTTCCGCACCATCGGCGAACACAAAGTCGTCCGATCTTCGAAAACGACAACTGATCCTTGCGTGTCGCGACATTGCGATAAATTCATTTTAAGGTTTCGACCCCGGTTGTCGCGCTGGTTTTCGAGATAATCGCGAATAACCGCAATCGCTCCCAAAATTTTCAAAGTACCGCGAGTTTTCAGAGTCCTTCCGCACCATCGTCCTAACACAAAGTTGCCTGTTCGTCAAAAACGACCACTGATCCTTGCGTGTGCGACATTGCGATCAATTCATATTAAGGTTTCGACCCCGGTCGTCGCGCTGGTTTTCGAGATAATCGCGAAAAACCGCAATCGCTCCCAAAATTTTCAAAGTACCGCGAGTTTTCAGAGTCCTTCCGCACCATCGGCGAACACAAAGTCGTCCGATCTTCGAAAACGACAACTGATCCTTGCGTGTCGCGACATTGCGATCAATTCATTTTAAGGTTTCGACCCCGGTTGTCGCGCTGGTTTTCGAGATAATCGCGAATAACCGCAATCGCTCCCAAAATTTTCAAAGTACCGCGAGTTTTCAGAGTCCTTCCGCACCATCGTCCTAACACAAAGTTGCCTGATCGTCAAAAACGACCACTGATCCTTGCGTGTGCGACATTGCGATCAATTCATATTATGGTTTCGACCCCGGTCGTCGCGCTGGTTTTCGAGATAATCGCGAAAAACCGCAATCGCTCCCAAAATTTTCAAAGTACCGCGAGTGTTCAGAGTCCTTCCGCACCATCGGCGAACACAAAGTCGTCCGATCTTCGAAAACGACAACTGATCCTTGCGTGTCGCGACATTGCGATCAATTCATTTTAAGGTTTCGACCCCGGTTGTCGCGCTGGTTTTCGAGATAATCGCGAAAAACCGCAATCGCTCCCAAAATTTTCAAAGTACCGCGAGTTTTCAGAGTCCTTCCGCACCATCGGCGAACACAAAGTCGTCCGATCTTCGAAAACGACCACTGATCCTTGCGTGTTGCGACATTGCGATCAATTCATATTAAGGTTTCGACTTCGGCCCTCGCGCTGGTTTTCGAGAAAATCGCGAATAACCCTAATCGCTCCCAAAATTTTCATAGTACCGCGAGTGTTCAGAGTCCTTCCGCACCATCGGCGAACACAAAGTCGTCCGATCTTCGAAAACGACCACTGATCCTTGCGTGTTGCGACATTGCGATCAATTCATATTAAGGTTTCGACCTCGGCCCTCGCGCTGGTTTTCGAGAAAATCGCGAATAACCCTAATCGCTCCCAAAATTTTCATAGTACCGCGAGTGTTCAGAGTCCTTCCGCACCATCGGCGAACACAAAGTCGTCCGATCTTCGAAAACGACCACTGATCCTTGCGTGTTGCGACATTGCGATCAATTCATATTAAGGTTTCGACCTCGGCCCTCGCGCTGGTTTTCGAGATAATCGCGAATAACCCTAATCGCTCCCAAAATTTTCATAGTACCGCAAGTGTTCAGAGTGCTTCCGCACCATCGGCGAACACAAAGTCGTCCGATCTTCGAAAACGACCACTGATCCTTGCGTGTTGCGACATTGCGATCAATTCATATTAAGGTTTCGACCTCGGCCCTCGCGCTGGTTTTCGAGAAAATGGCGAATAACCCTAATCGCTCCCAAAATTTTCATAGTACCGCGAGTGTTCAGAGTCCTTCCGCACCATCGGCGAACACAAAGTCGTCCGATCTTCGAAAACGACAACTGATCCTTGCGTGTCGCGACATTGCGATAAATTCATTTTAAGGTTTCGACCCCGGTTGTCGCGCTGGTTTTCGAGATAATCGCGAATAACCGCAATCGCTCCCAAAATTTTCAAAGTACCGCGAGTTTTCAGAGTCCTTCCGCACCATCGTCCTAACACAAAGTTGCCTGATCGTCAAAAACGACCACTGATCCTTGCGTGTGCGACATTGCGATCAATTCATATTAAGGTTTCGACCCCGGTCGTCGCGCTGGTTTTCGAGATAATCGCGAAAAACCGCAATCGCTCCCAAAATTTTCAAAGTACCGCGAGTTTTCAGAGTCCTTCCGCACCATCGGCGAACACAAAGTCGTCCGATCTTCGAAAACGACAACTGATCCTTGCGTGTCGCGACATTGCGATCAATTCATTTTAAGGTTTCGACCCCGGTTGTCGCGCTGGTTTTCGAGATAATCGCGAATAACCGCAATCGCTCCCAAAATTTTCAAAGTCCCGCGAGTTTTCAGAGTCCTTCCGCACCATCTTCAGAACACAAAGTCGTCCGATTTTCGAAAACGACCACTGATCCTTGTGTGTTGCGACATTGCGATCAATTCATATTAAGGTTTCGACCCCGGTCGTCGAGCTGGTTTTCGAGATAATCGCGAATAACCCTAATCGCTCCCAAAATTTTCATAGTACCGCGAGTGTTCAGAGTCCTTCCGCACCATCGGCGAACACAAAGTCGTCCGATCTTCGAAAACGACAACTGATCCTTGCGTGTCGCGACATTGCGATCAATTCATTTTAAGGTTTCGACCCCGGTTGTCGCGCTGGTTTTCGAGATAATCGCGAATAACCGCAATCGCTCCCAAAATTTTCAAAGTACCGCGAGTTTTCAGAGTCCTTCCGCACCATCGTCCTAACACAAAGTTGCCTGATCGTCAAAAACGACCACTGATCCTTGCGTGTGCGACATTGCGATCAATTCATATTATGGTTTCGACCCCGGTCGTCGCGCTGGTTTTCGAGATAATCGCGAAAAACCGCAATCGCTCCCAAAATTTTCAAAGTACCGCGAGTGTTCAGAGTCCTTCCGCACCATCGGCGAACACAAAGTCGTCCGATCTTCGAAAACGACAACTGATCCTTGCGTGTCGCGACATTGCGATCAATTCATTTTAAGGTTTCGACCCCGGTTGTCGCGCTGGTTTTCGAGATAATCGCGAAAAACCGCAATCGCTCCCAAAATTTTCAAAGTACCGCGAGTTTTCAGAGTCCTTCCGCACCATCGTCCGAACACAAAGTCGTCCGATCTTCGAAAACGACCACTGATCCTTGCGTGTGCGACATTGCGATCAATTCATATTAAGGTTTCGACCACGGCCCTCGCGCTGGTTTTCGAGATAATCGCGAATAACCCTAATCGCTCCCAAAATTTTCATAGTACCGCGAGTGTTCAGATTCCTTCCGCACCATCGGCGAACACAAAGTCGTCCGATCTTTGAAAACGACCACTGATCCTTGCGTGTTGCGACATTGCGATCAATTCATATTAAGGTTTCGACCTCGGCCCTCGCGCTGGTTTTCGAGAAAATGGCGAATAACCCTAATCGCTCCCAAAATTTTCATAGTACCGCGAGTTTTCAGAGTCCTTCCGCACCATCGGCGAACACAAAGTCGTCCGATCTTCGAAAACGACAACTGATCCTTGCGTGTCGCGACATTGCGATGAATTCATTTTAAGGTTTCGACCCCGGTTGTCGCGCTGGTTTTCGAGATAATCGCGAAAAACCGCAATCGCTCCCAAAATTTTCAAAGTTCCGCGAGTTTTCAGAGTCCTTCCTCACCATCGTCCGAACACAAAGTCGTCCGATCTTCGAAAACGACCACTGATCCTTGCGTGTGCAACATTGCGATCAATTCATATTAAGGTTTCGACCTCGGCCCTCGCGCTGGTTTTCGAGAAAATCGCGAATAACCCTAATCGCTCCCAAAATTTTCATAGTACCGCGAGTGTTCAGAGTCCTTCCGCACCATCGGCGAACACAAAGTCGTCCGATCTTCGAAAACGACCACTGATCTTTGCGTGTTGCGACATTGCGATCAATTCATATTACGGTTTCGACCTCGGCCCTCGCGCTGGTTTTCGAGAAAATCGCGAATAACCCTAATCGCTCCCAAAATTTTCATAGTACCGCGAGTGTTCAGAGTCCTTCCGCACCATCGGCGAACACAAAGTCGTCCGATCTTCGAAAACGACCACTGATCCTTGCGTGTTGCGACATTGCGATCAATTCATATTAAGGTTTCGACCCCGGTCGTCGCGCTGGTTTTCGAGATAATCGCGAAAAACCGCAATCGCTCCCAAAATTTTCAAAGTACCGCGAGTTTTCAGAGTCCTTCCGCACCATCGTCCGAACACAAAGTCGTCCGATCTTCGAAAACGACCACTGATCCTTGCGTGTGCGACATTGCGATCAATTCATATTAAGGTTTCGACCACGGCCCTCGCGCTGGTTTTCGAGATAATCGCGAATAACCCTAATCGCACCCAAAATTTTCATAGTACCGCGAGTGTTCAGAGTGCTTCCGCACCATCGGCGAACACAAAGTCGTCCGATCTTCGAAAACGACCACTGATCCTTGCGTGTTGCGACATTGCGATCAATTCATATTAAGGTTTCGACCTCGGCCCTCGCGCTGGTTTTCGAGAAAATGGCGAATAACAGTAATCGCTCCCAAAATTTTCATAGTACCGCGAGTGTTCAGAGTCCTTCCGCACCATCGGCGAACACAAAGTCGTCCGATCTTCGAAAACGACAACTGATCCTTGCGTGTCGCGACATTGCGATAAATTCATTTTAAGGTTTCGACCCCGGTTGTCGCGCTGGTTTTCGAGATAATCGCGAATAACCGCAATCGCTCCCAAAATTTTCAAAGTACCGCGAGTTTTCAGAGTCTTTCCGCACCATCGTCCTAACACAAAGTTGCCTGATCGTCAAAAACGACCACTGATCCTTGCGTGTCGCGACATTGCGATCAATTCATTTTAAGGTTTCGACCCCGGTTGTCGCGCTGGTTTTCGAGATAATCGCGAATAACCGCAATCGCTCCCAAAATTTTCAAAGTACCGCGAGTTTTCAGAGTCCTTCCGCACCATCGTCCGAACACAAAGTCGTCCGATCTTCGAAAACGACCACTGATCCTTGCGTGTGCGACATTGCGATCAATTCATATTAAGGTTTCGACCCCGGTCGTCGCGCTGGTTTTCGAGATAATCGCGAAAAACCGCAATCGCTCCCAAAATTTTCAAAGTACCGCGAGTTTTCAGAGTCCTTCCGCACCATCGTCCGAACACAAAGTCGTCCGATCTTCGAAAACGACCACTGATCCTTGCGTGTGCGACATTGCGATCAATTCATATTAAGGTTTCGACCACGGCCCTCGCGCTGGTTTTCGAGATAATCGCGAATAACCCTAATCGCTCCCAAAATTTTCATAGTACCGCGAGTGTTCAGAGTCCTTCCGCACCATCGGCGAACACAAAGTCGTCCGATCTTTGAAAACGACCACTGATCCTTGCGTGTTGCGACATTGCGATCAATTCATATTAAGGTTTCGACCTCGGCCCTCGCGCTGGTTTTCGAGAAAATGGCGAATAACCCTAATCGCTCCCAAAATTTTCATAGTACCGCGAGTGTTCAGAGTCCTTCCGCACCATCGGCGAACACAAAGTCGTCCGATCTTCGAAAACGACCACTGATCTTTGCGTGTTGCGACATTGCGATCAATTCATATCACGGTTTCGACCTCGGCCCTCGCGCTGGTTTTCGAGAAAATCGCGAATAACCCTAATCGCTCCCAAAATTTTCATAGTACCGCGAGTGTTCAGAGTCCTTCCGCACCATCGTCCTAACACAAAGTTGCCCGATCGTCAAAAACGACCACTGATCCTTGCGTGTGCGACATTGCGATCAATTCATATTAAGGTTTCGACCCCGGTCGTCGCGCTGGTTTTCGAGATAATCGCGAAAAACCGCAATCGCTCCCAAAATTTTCAAAGTACCGCGAGTTTTCAGAGTCCTTCCGCACCATCGGCGAACACAAAGTCGTCCGATCTTCGAAAACGACCACTGATCCTTGCGTGTTGCGACATTGCGATCAATTCATATTAAGGTTTCGACCTCGGCCCTCGCGCTGGTTTTCGTGATAATCGCGAATAACCCTAATCGCTCCCAACATTTTCAAAGTACCGCGAGTGTTCAGAGTCCTTCCGCACCATCGGTGAACACCAAGTCGTCCGATCTTCGAAAACGACCACTGATCCTTGCGTGTTGCGACATTGCGATCAATTCATATTAAGGTTTCGACCTCGGCCCTCGCGCTGGTTTTCGAGATAATCGCGAATAACCCTAATCGCTCCCAACATTTTCAAAGTACCGCGAGTTTTCAGAGTCCTTCCGCACCATCGGCGAACACAAAGTCGTCCGATCTTCGAAAACGACAACTGATCCTTGCGTGTCGCGACATTGCGATGAATTCATTTTAAGGTTTCGACCCCGGTTGTCGCGCTGGTTTTCGAGATAATCGCGAAAAACCGCAATCGCTCCCAAAATTTTCAAAGTTCCGCGAGTTTTCAGAGTCCTTCCTCACCATCGTCCGAACACAAAGTCGTCCGATCTTCGAAAACGACCACTGATCCTTGCGTGTGCGACATTGCCATCAATTCATATTAAGGTTTCGACTTCGGCCCTCGCGCTGGTTTTCGAGAAAATCGCGAATAACCCTAATCGCTCCCAAAATTTTCATAGTACCGCGAGTGTTCAGAGTCCTTCCGCACCATCGGCGAACACAAAGTCGTCCGATCTTCGAAAACGACCACTGATCCTTGCGTGTTGCGACATTGCGATCAATTCATATTAAGGTTTCGACCTCGGCCCTCGCGCTGGTTTTCGAGAAAATCGCGAATAACCCTAATCGCTCCCAAAATTTTCATAGTACCGCGAGTGTTCAGAGTCCTTCCGCACCATCGGCGAACACAAAGTCGTCCGATCTTCGAAAACGACCACTGATCCTTGCGTGTTGCGACATTGCGATCAATTCATATTAAGGTTTCGACCTCGGCCCTCGCGCTGGTTTTCGAGATAATCGCGAATAACCCTAATCGCTCCCAAAATTTTCATAGTACCGCGAGTGTTCAGAGTCCTTCCGCACCATCGGTGAACACAAAGTCGTCCGATCTTCGAAAACGACCACTGATCCTTGCGTGTTGCGACATTGCGATCAATTCATATTAAGGTTTCGACCTCGGCCCTCGCGCTGGTTTTCGAGAAAATCGCGAATAACCCTAATCGCTCCCAAAATTTTCATAGTACCGCGAGTGTTCAGAGTCCTTCCGCACCATCGGCGAACACAAAGTCGTCCGATCTTCGAAAACGACCACTGATCCTTGCGTGTTGCGATATTGCGATCAATTCATATTAAGGTTTCGACCTCGGCCCTCGCGCTGGTTTTCGAGAAAATCGCGAATAACCCTAATCGCTCCCAAAATTTTCATAGTACCGCGAGTGTTCAGAGTCCTTCCGCACCATCGGCGAACACAAAGTCGTCCGATCTTCGAAAACGACCACTGATCCTTGCGTGTTGCGACATTGCGATCAATTCATATTAAGGTTTCGACCTCGGCCCTCGCGCTGGTTTTCGTGATAATCGCGAATAACCCTAATCGCTCCCAACATTTTCAAAGTACCGCGAGTTTTCAGAGTCCTTCCGCACCATCGGCGAACACAAAGTCGTCCGATCTTCGAAAACGACCACTGATCCTTGCGTGTTGCGACATTGCGATCAATTCATATTAAGGTTTCGACCTCGGCCCTCGCGCTGGTTTTCGTGATAATCGCGAATAACCCTAATCGCTCCCAACATTTTCAAAGTACCGCGAGTGTTCAGAGTCCTTCCGCACCATCGGTGAACACCAAGTCGTCCGATCTTCGAAAACGACCACTGATCCTTGCGTGTTGCGACATTGCGATCAATTCATATTAAGGTTTCGACCTCGGCCCTCGCGCTGGTTTTCGAGATAATCGCGAATAACCCTAATCGCTCCCAACATTTTCAAAGTACCGCGAGTTTTCAGAGTCCTTCCGCACCATCGGCGAACACAAAGTCGTCCGATCTTCGAAAACGACAACTGATCCTTGCGTGTCGCGACATTGCGATGAATTCATTTTAAGGTTTCGACCCCGGTTGTCGCGCTGGTTTTCGAGATAATCGCGAAAAACCGCAATCGCTCCCAAAATTTTCAAAGTTCCGCGAGTTTTCAGAGTCCTTCCTCACCATCGTCCGAACACAAAGTCGTCCGATCTTCGAAAACGACCACTGATCCTTGCGTGTGCGACATTGCGATCAATTCATATTAAGGTTTCGACCTCGGCCCTCGCGCTGGTTTTCGAGAAAATCGCGAATAACCCTAATCGCTCCCAAAATTTTCATAGTACCGCGAGTGTTCAGAGTCCTTCCGCACCATCGGCGAACACAAAGTCGTCCGATCTTCGAAAACGACCACTGATCTTTGCGTGTTGCGACATTGCGATCAATTCATATTACGGTTTCGACCTCGGCCCTCGCGCTGGTTTTCGAGAAAATCGCGAATAACCCTAATCGCTCCCAAAATTTTCATAGTACCGCGAGTGTTCAGAGTCCTTCCGCACCATCGGCGAACACAAAGTCGTCCGATCTTCGAAAACGACCACTGATCCTTGCGTGTTGCGACATTGCGATCAATTCATATTAAGGTTTCGACCTCGGCCCTCGCGCTGGTTTTCGTGATAATCGCGAATAACCCTAATCGCTCCCAACATTTTCAAAGTACCGCGAGTGTTCAGAGTCCTTCCGCACCATCGTCCGAACACAAAATCGTCCGATCTTCGAAAACGACCACTGATCCTTGCGTGTTGCGACATTGCGATCAATTCATATTAAGGTTTCGACCTCGGCCCTCGCGCTGGTTTTCGAGAAAATCGCGAATAACCCTAATCGCTCCCAAAATTTTCATAGTACCGCGAGTGTTCAGAGTCCTTCCGCACCATCGGCGAACACAAAGTCGTCCGATCTTCGAAAACGACCACTGATCCTTGCGTGTTGCGACATTGCGATCAATTCATATTAAGGTTTCGACCTCGGCCCTCGCGCTGGTTTTCGAGAAAATCGCGAATAACCCTAATCGCTCCCAAAATTTTCATAGTACCGCGAGTGTTCAGAGTCCTTCCGCACCATCGGCGAACACAAAGTCGTCCGATCTTCGAAAACGACAACTGATCCTTGCGTGTCGCGACATTGCGATGAATTCATTTTAAGGTTTCGACCCCGGTTGTCGCGCTGGTTTTCGAGATAATCGCGAAAAACCGCAATCGCTCCCAAAATTTTCAAAGTTCCGCGAGTTTTCAGAGTCCTTCCTCACCATCGTCCGAACACAAAGTCGTCCGATCTTCGAAAACGACCACTGATCCTTGCGTGTGCGACATTGCGATCAATTCATATTAAGGTTTCGACCTCGGCCCTCGCGCTGGTTTTCGAGAAAATCGCGAATAACCCTAATCGCTCCCAAAATTTTCATAGTACCGCGAGTGTTCAGAGTCCTTCCGCACCATCGGCGAACACAAAGTCGTCCGATCTTCGAAAACGACCACTGATCTTTGCGTGTTGCGACATTGCGATCAATTCATATTACGGTTTCGACCTCGGCCCTCGCGCTGGTTTTCGAGAAAATCGCGAATAACCCTAATCGCTCCCAAAATTTTCATAGTACCGCGAGTGTTCAGAGTCCTTCCGCACCATCGGCGAACACAAAGTCGTCCGATCTTCGAAAACGACCACTGATCCTTGCGTGTTGCGACATTGCGATCAATTCATATTAAGGTTTCGACCTCGGCCCTCGCGCTGGTTTTCGTGATAATCGCGAATAACCCTAATCGCTCCCAACATTTTCAAAGTACCGCGAGTTTTCAGAGTCCTTCCGCACCATCGGCGAACACAAAGTCGTCCGATCTTCGAAAACGACCACTGATCCTTGCGTGTTGCGACATTGCGATCAATTCATATTAAGGTTTCGACCTCGGTCGTCGCGCTGGTTTTCGAGATAATCGCGAAAAACCGCAATCGCTCCCAAAATTTTCAAAGTACCGCGAGTTTTCAGAGTCCTTCCGCACAATCGTCCGAACACAAAGTCGTCCGATCTTCGAAAACGACCACTGATCCTTGCGTGTGCGACATTGCGATCAATTCATATTAAGGTTTCGACCCCGGTCGTCGCGCTGGTTTTCGAGATAATCGCGAAAAACCGCAATCGCTCACAAAATTTTCAAAGTACCGCGAGTTTTCAGAGTCCTTCCGCACCATCGTCCGAACACAAAGTCGTCCGATCTTCGAAAACGACCACTGATCCTTGCGTGTGCGACATTGCGATCAATTCATATTAAGGTTTCGACCTCGGCCCTCGCGCTGGTTTTCGAGAAAATCGCGAATAACCCTAATCGCTCCCAAAATTTTCATAGTACCGCGAGTGTTCAGAGTCCTTCCGCACCATCGGCGAACACAAAGTCGTCCGATCTTCGAAAACGACCACTGATCTTTGCGTGTTGCGACATTGCGATCAATTCATATTACGGTTTCGACCTCGGCCCTCGCGCTGGTTTTCGAGAAAATCGCGAATAACCCTAATCGCTCCCAAAATTTTCAAAGTACCGCGAGTTTTCAGAGTCCTTCCGCACCATCGGCGAACACAAAGTCGTCCGATCTTCGAAAACGACCACTGATCCTTGCGTGTTGCGACATTGCGATCAATTCATATTAAGGTTTCGACCTCGGCCCTCGCGCTGGTTTTCGTGATAATCGCGAATAACCCTAATCGCTCCCAACATTTTCAAAGTACCGCGAGTTTTCAGAGTCCTTCCGCACCATCGGCGAACACAAAGTCGTCCGATCTTCGAAAACGACCACTGATCCTTGCGTGTTGCGACATTGCGATCAATTCATATTAAGGTTTCGACCTCGGTCGTCGCGCTGGTTTTCGAGATAATCGCGAAAAACCGCAATCGCTCCCAAAATTTTCAAAGTACCGCGAGTTTTCAGAGTCCTTCCGCACCATCGGCGAACACAAAGTCGTCCGATCTTCGAAAACGACCACTGATCCTTGCGTGTTGCGACATTGCGATCAATTCATATTAAGGTTTCGACCTCGACCCTCGCGCTGGTTTTCGTGATAATCGCGAATAACCCTAATCGCTCCCAACATTTTCAAAGTACCGCGAGTTTTCAGAGTCCTTCCGCACCATCGGCGAACACAAAGTCGTCCGATCTTCGAAAACGACCACTGATCCTTGCGTGTTGCGACATTGCGATCAATTCATATTAAGGTTTCGACCTCGGTCGTCGCGCTGGTTTTCGAGATAATCGCGAAAAACCGCAATCGCTCCCAAAATTTTCAAAGTACCGCGAGTTTTCAGAGTCCTTCCGCACCATCGTCCGAACACAAAGTCGTCCGATCTTCGAAAACGACCACTGATCCTTGCGTGTGCGACATTGCGATCAATTCATATTAAGGTTTCGACCCCGGTCGTCGCGCTGGTTTTCGAGATAATCGCGAAAAACCGCAATCGCTCCCAAAATTTTCAAAGTACCGCGAGTTTTCAGAGTCCTTCCGCACCATCGTCCGAACACAAAGTCGTCCGATCTTCGAAAACGACCACTGATCCTTGCGTGTGCGACATTGCGATCAATTCATATTAAGGTTTCGACCACGGCCCTCGCGCTGGTTTTCGAGATAATCGCGAATAACCCTAATCGCTCCCAAAATTTTCATAGTACCGCGAGTGTTCAGAGTCCTTCCGCACCATCGGCGAACACAAAGTCGTCCGATCTTTGAAAACGACCACTGATCCTTGCGTGTTGCGACATTGCGATCAATTCATATTAAGGTTTCGACCTCGGCCCTCGCGCTGGTTTTCGAGAAAATGGCGAATAACCCTAATCGCTCCCAAAATTTTCATAGTACCGCGAGTGTTCAGAGTCCTTCCGCACCATTGGCGAACACAAAGTCGTCCGATCTTCGAAAACGACCACTGATCCTTGCGTGTGCGACATTGCGATCAATTCATATTAAGGTTTCGACCCCGGTCGTCGCGCTGGTTTTCGAGATAATCGCGAAAAACCGCAATCGCTCCCAAAATTTTCAAAGTACCGCGAGTTTTCAGAGTCCTTCCGCACCATCGTCCGAACACAAAGTCGTCCGATCTTCGAAAACGACCACTGATCCTTGCGTGTGCGACATTGCGATCAATTCATATTAAGGTTTCGACCCCGGTCGTCGCGCTGGTTTTCGAGATAATCGCGAATAACCGCAATCGCTCCCAAAATTTTCAAAGTACCGCGAGTTTTCAGAGTCCTTCCGCACCATCGTCCTAACACAAAGTTGCCTGATCGTCAAAAACGACCACTGATCCTTGCGTGTGCGACATTGCGATCAATTCATATTAAGGTTTCGACCCCGGTCGTCGCGCTGGTTTTCGAGATAATCGCGAAAAACCGCAATCGCTCCCAAAATTTTCAAAGTACCGCGAGTTTTCCGAGTCCTTCCGCACCATCGGCGAACACAAAGTCGTCCGATCTTCGAAAACGACCACTGATCCTTGCGTGTTGCGACATTGCGATCAATTCATATTAAGGTTTCGACCTCGGCCCTCGCGCTGGTTTTCGAGATAATCGCGAATAACCCTAATCGCTCCCAAAATTTTCATAGTACCGCGAGTGTTCAGAGTCCTTCCGCACCATCTGTGAACACAAAGTCGTCCGATCTTCGAAAACGACCACTGATCCTTGCGTGTTGCGACATTGCGATCAATTCATATTAAGGTTTCGACCTCGGCCCTCGCGCTGGTTTTCGAGAAAATCGCGAATAACCCTAATCGCTCCCAAAATTTTCATAGTACCGCGAGTGTTCAGAGTCCTTCCGCACCATCGTCCGAACACAAAATCGTCCGATCTACGAAAACGACAACTGATCCTTGCGTGTGCGACATTGCGATCAATTCATATTAAGGTTTCGACCTCGGCACTCGCGCTGGTTTTCGAGAAAATCGCGAATAACCCTAATCGCTCCCAAAATTTTCATAGTACCGCGAGTGTTCAGAGTCCTTCCGCACCATCGGTGAACACAAAGTCGTCCGATCTTCGAAAACGACCACTGATCCTTGCGTGTTGCGACATTGCGATCAATTCATATTAAGGTTTCGACCTCGGCCCTCGCGCTGGTTTTCGAGAAAATCGCGAATAACCCTAATCGCTCCCAAAATTTTCATAGTACCGCGAGTGTTCAGAGTCCTTCCGCACCATCGGCGAACACAAAGTCGTCCGATCTTCGAAAACGACCACTGATCCTTGCGTGTTGCGACATTGCGATCAATTCATTTTAAGGTTTCGACCCCGGTTGTCGCGCTGGTTTTCGAGATAATCGCGAATAACCGCAATCGCTCCCAAAATTTTCAAAGTACCGCGAGTTTTCAGAGTCCTTCCGCACCATCGTCCTAACACATAGTTGCCTGATCGTCAAAAACGACCACTGATCCTTGCGTGTGCGACATTGCGATCAATTCATATTAAGGTTTCGACCCCGGTCGTCGCGCTGGTTTTCGAGATAATCGCGAAAAACCGCAATCGCTCCCAAAATTTTCAAAGTACCGCGAGTTTTCAGAGTCCTTCCGCACCATCGGCGAACACAAAGTCGTCCGATCTTCGAAAACGACAACTGATTCTTGCGTGTCGCGACATTGCGATCAATTCATTTTAAGGTTTCGACCCCGGTTGTCGCGCTGGTTTTCGAGATAATCGCGAATAACCGCAATCGCTCCCAAAATTTTCAAGGTCCCGCGAGTTTTCAGAGTCCTTCCGCACCATCTTCCGAACACAAAGTCGTCCGATTTTCGAAAACGACCACTGATCCTTGTGTGTTGTGACATTGCGATCAATTCATATTAAGGTTTCGACCCCGGTTGTCGCGCTGGTTTTCGAGATAATCGCGAATAACCGCAATCGCTCCCAAAATTTTCAAAGTCCCGCGAGTGTTCAGAGTCCTTCCGCACCATCGGCGAACACAAAGTCGTCCGATCTTCGAAAACGACCACTGATCCTTGCGTGTTGCGACATTGCGATCAATTCATATTAAGGTTTCGACTTCGGCCCTCGCGCTGGTTTTCGAGAAAATCGCGAATAACCCTAATCGCTCCCAAAATTTTCATAGTACCGCGAGTGTTCAGAGTCCTTCCGCACCATCGGCGAACACAAAGTCGTCCGATCTTCGAAAACGACCACTGATCCTTGCGTGTTGCGACATTGCGATCAATTCATATTAAGGTTTCGACCTCGGCCCTCGCGCTGGTTTTCGAGAAAATCGCGAATAACCCTAATCGCTCCCAAAATTTTCATAGTACCGCGAGTGTTCAGAGTCCTTCCGCACCATCGGCGAACACAAAGTCGTCCGATCTTCGAAAACGACCACTGATCCTTGCGTGTTGCGACATTGCGATCAATTCATATTAAGGTTTCGACTTCGGCCCTCGCGCTGGTTTTCGAGAAAATCGCGAATAACCCTAATCGCTCCCAAAATTTTCATAGTACCGCGAGTGTTCAGAGTCCTTCCGCACCATCGGCGAACACAAAGTCGTCCGATCTTCGAAAACGACCACTGATCCTTGCGTGTTGCGACATTGCGATCAATTCATATTAAGGTTTCGACCTCGGCCCTCGCGCTGGTTTTCGTGATAATCGCGAATAACCCTAATCGCTCCCAACATTTTCAAAGTACCGCGAGTTTTCAGAGTCCTTCCGCACCATCGGCGAACACAAAGTCGTCCGATCTTCGAAAACGACCACTGATCCTTGCGTGTTGCGACATTGCGATCAATTCATATTAAGGTTTCGACCTCGGCCCTCGCGCTGGTTTTCGTGATAATCGCGAATAACCCTAATCACTCCCAACATTTTCAAAGTACCGCGAGTTTTCAGAGTCCTTCCGCACCATCGGCGAACACAAAGTCGTCCGATCTTCGAAAACGACCACTGATCTTTGCGTGTTGCGACATTGCGATCAATTCATATTAAGGTTTCGACCCCGGTCGTCGCGCTGGTTTTCGAGATAATCGCGAAAAACCGCAATCGCTCCCAAAATTTTCAAAGTACCGCGAGTTTTCAGAGTCCTTCCGCACCATC
This sequence comes from Andrena marginata, assembly GCA_963932335.1. Lineage (NCBI taxonomy): Eukaryota > Metazoa > Arthropoda > Insecta > Hymenoptera > Andrenidae > Andrena > Andrena marginata. The sequence goes on along the minus strand of CAWVQI010000172.1, from coordinate 49,530 downwards.
GTCCGAACACAAAGTCGTCCGATCTTCGAAAACGACCACTGATCCTTGCGTGTGCGACATTGCGATCAATTCATATTAAGGTTTCGACCACGGCCCTCGCGCTGGTTTTCGAGATAATCGCGAATAACCCTAATCGCTCCCAAAATTTTCATAGTACCGCGAGTGTTCAGAGTCCTTCCGCACCATCGGCAAACAAAAAGTCGTCCGATCTTCGAAAACGACCACTGATCCTTGCGTGTGCGACATTGCGATCAATTCGTATTAATGTTTCGACCCCGGTCGTCGCGCTGGTTTTGGAGATAATCGCGAAAAACCGCAATCGCTCCCAAAATTTTCAAAGTACCGCGAGTTTTCAGAGTCCTTCCGCACCATCGTCCGAACACAAAGTCGTCCGATCTTCGAAAACGACCACTGATCCTTGCGTTTGCGACATTGCGATCAATTCGTATTAATGTTTCGACCCCGGTCGTCGCGCTGGTTTTCGAGATAATCGCGAAAAACCGCAATCGCTCCCAAAATTTTCAAAGTACCGCGAGTTTTCAGAGTCCTTCCGCACCATCGTCCGAACACAAAGTCGTCCGATCTTCGAAAACGACCACTGATCCTTGCGTGTGCGACATTGCGATCAATTCATATTAAGGTATCGACCACGGCCCTCGCGCTGGTTTTCGAGATAATCGCGAATAACCCTAATCGCTCCCAAAATTTTCATAGTACCGCGAGTGTTCAGAGTGCTTCCGCACCATCGGCGAACACAAAGTCGTCCGATCTTCGAAAACGACCACTGATCCTTGCGTGTTGCGACATTGCGATCAATTCATATTAAGGTTTCGACCTCGGCCCTCGCGCTGGTTTTCGAGAAAATGGCGAATAACCCTAATCGCTCCCAAAATTTTCATAGTACCGCGAGTGTTCAGAGTCCTTCCGCACCATCGGCGAACACAAAGTCGTCCGATCTTCGAAAACGACAACTGATCCTTGCGTGTCGCGACATTGCGATAAATTCATTTTAAGGTTTCGACCCCGGTTGTCGCGCTGGTTTTCGAGATAATCGCGAATAACCGCAATCGCTCCCAAAATTTTCAAAGTACCGCGAGTTTTCAGAGTCCTTCCGCACCATCGTCCTAACACAAAGTTGCCTGATCGTCAAAAACGACCACTGATCCTTGCGTGTGCGACATTGCGATCAATTCATATTAAGGTTTCGACCCCGGTCGTCGCGCTGGTTTTCGAGATAATCGCGAAAAACCGCAATGGCTCCCAAAATTTTCAAAGTACCGCGAGTTTTCAGAGTCCTTCCGCACCATCGGCGAACACAAAGTCGTCCGATCTTCGAAAACGACAACTGATCCTTGCGTGTCGCGACATTGCGATCAATTCATTTTAAGGTTTCGACCCCGGTTGTCGCGCTGGTTTTCGAGATAATCGCGAATAACCGCAATCGCTCCCAAAATTTTCAAAGTCCCGCGAGTTTTCAGAGTCCTTCCGCACCATCTTCCGAACACAAAGTCGTCCGATTTTCGAAAACGACCACTGATCCTTGTGTGTTGCGACATTGCGATCAATTCATATTAAGGTTTCGACCCCGGTCGTCGCGCTGGTTTTCGAGATAATCGCGAATAACCCTAATCGCTCCCAAAATTTTCATAGTACCGCGAGTGTTCAGAGTCCTTCTGCACCATCGGCGAACACAAAGTCGTCCGATCTTCGAAAACGACAACTGATCCTTGCGTGTCGCGACATTGCGATCAATTCATTTTAAGGTTTCGACCCCGGTTGTCGCGCTGGTTTTCGAGATAATCGCGAATAACCGCAATCGCTCCCAAAATTTTCAAAGTACCGCGAGTTTTCAGAGTCCTTCCGCACCATCGTCCTAACACAAAGTTGCCTGATCGTCAAAAACGACCACTGATCCTTGCGTGTGCGACATTGCGATCAATTCATATTAAGGTTTCGACCCCGGTCGTCGCGCTGGTTTTCGAGATAATCGCGAAAAACCGCAATCGCTCCCAAAATTTTCAAAGTACCGCGAGTTTTCAGAGTCCTTCCGCACCATCGGCGAACACAAAGTCGTCCGATCTTCGAAAACGACAACTGATCCTTGTGTGTTGCGACATTGCGATCAATTCATATTAAGGTTTCGACCCCGGTCGTCGCGCTGGTTTTCGAGATAATCGCGAATAACCCTAATCGCTCCCAAAATTTTCATAGTACCGCGAGTGTTCAGAGTCCTTCCGCACCATCGTCCTAACACAAAGTTGCCTGATCGTCAAAAACGACCACTGATCCTTGCGTTTGCGACATTGCGATTAATTCATATTAAGGTTTCGACCTCGGCCCTCGCGCTGGTTTTCGAGAAAATCGCGAATAACCCTAATCGCTCCCAAAATTTTCATAGTACCGCGAGTGTTCAGAGTCCTTCCGCACCATCGGCGAACACAAAGTCGTCCGATCTTCGAAAACGACCACTGATCCTTGCGTGTTGCGACATTGCGATCAATTCATATTAAGGTTTCGACCTCGGTCGTCGCGCTGGTTTTCGAGATAATCGCGAAAAACCGCAATCGCTCCCAAAATTTTCAAAGTACCGCGAGTTTTCAGAGTCCTTCCGCACCATCGTCCGAACACAAAGTCGTCCGATCTTCGAAAACGACCACTGATCCTTGCGTGTGCGACATTGCGATCAATTCATATTAAGGTTTCGACCCCGGTCGTCGCGCTGGTTTTCGAGATAATCGCGAATAACCGCAATCGCTCCCAAAATTTTCAAAGTACCGCGAGTTTTCAGAGTCCTTCCGCACCATCGTCCTAACACAAAGTTGCCTGATCGTCAAAAACGACCACTGATCCTTGCGTGTGCGACATTGCGATCAATTCATATTAAGGTTTCGACCCCGGTCGTCGCGCTGGTTTTCGAGATAATCGCGAAAAACCGCAATGGCTCCCAAAATTTTCAAAGTACCGCGAGTTTTCAGAGTCCTTCCGCACCATCGGCGAACACAAAGTCGTCCGATCTTCGAAAACGACAACTGATCCTTGCGTGTCGCGACATTGCGATCAATTCATTTTAAGGTTTCGACCCCGGTTGTCGCGCTGGTTTTCGAGATAATCGCGAATAACCGCAATCGCTCCCAAAATTTTCAAAGTCCCGCGAGTTTTCAGAGTCCTTCCGCACCATCTTCCGAACACAAAGTCGTCCGATTTTCGAAAACGACCACTGATCCTTGTGTGTTGCGACATTGCGATCAATTCATATTAAGGTTTCGACCCCGGTCGTCGCGCTGGTTTTCGAGATAATCGCGAATAACCCTAATCGCTCCCAAAATTTTCATAGTACCGCGAGTGTTCAGAGTCCTTCTGCACCATCGGCGAACACAAAGTCGTCCGATCTTCGAAAACGACAACTGATCCTTGCGTGTCGCGACATTGCGATCAATTCATTTTAAGGTTTCGACCCCGGTTGTCGCGCTGGTTTTCGAGATAATCGCGAATAACCGCAATCGCTCCCAAAATTTTCAAAGTACCGCGAGTTTTCAGAGTCCTTCCGCACCATCGTCCTAACACAAAGTTGCCTGATCGTCAAAAACGACCACTGATCCTTGCGTGTGCGACATTGCGATCAATTCATATTAAGGTTTCGACCCCGGTCGTCGCGCTGGTTTTCGAGATAATCGCGAAAAACCGCAATCGCTCCCAAAATTTTCAAAGTACCGCGAGTTTTCAGAGTCCTTCCGCACCATCGGCGAACACAAAGTCGTCCGATCTTCGAAAACGACAACTGATCCTTGTGTGTTGCGACATTGCGATCAATTCATATTAAGGTTTCGACCCCGGTCGTCGCGCTGGTTTTCGAGATAATCGCGAATAACCCTAATCGCTCCCAAAATTTTCATAGTACCGCGAGTGTTCAGAGTCCTTCCGCACCATCGTCCTAACACAAAGTTGCCTGATCGTCAAAAACGACCACTGATCCTTGCGTTTGCGACATTGCGATTAATTCATATTAAGGTTTCGACCTCGGCCCTCGCGCTGGTTTTCGAGAAAATCGCGAATAACCCTAATCGCTCCCAAAATTTTCATAGTACCGCGAGTGTTCAGAGTCCTTCCGCACCATCGGCGAACACAAAGTCGTCCGATCTTCGAAAACGACAACTGATCCTTGCGTGTCGCGACATTGCGATAAATTCATTTTAAGGTTTCGACCCCGGTTGTCGCGCTGGTTTTCGAGATAATCGCGAATAACCGCAATCGCTCCCAAAATTTTCAAAGTACCGCGAGTTTTCAGAGTCCTTCCGCACCATCGTCCTAACACAAAGTTGCCTGATCGTCAAAAACGACCACTGATCCTTGCGTGTGCGACATTGCGATCAATTCATATTAAGGTTTCGACCCCGGTCGTCGCGCTGGTTTTCGAGATAATCGCGAAAAACCGCAATGGCTCCCAAAATTTTCAAAGTACCGCGAGTTTTCAGAGTCCTTCCGCACCATCGGCGAACACAAAGTCGTCCGATCTTCGAAAACGACAACTGATCCTTGCGTGTCGCGACATTGCGATCAATTCATTTTAAGGTTTCGACCCCGGTTGTCGCGCTGGTTTTCGAGATAATCGCGAATAACCGCAATCGCTCCCAAAATTTTCAAAGTCCCGCGAGTTTTCAGAGTCCTTCCGCACCATCTTCCGAACACAAAGTCGTCCGATTTTCGAAAACGACCACTGATCCTTGTGTGTTGCGACATTGCGATCAATTCATATTAAGGTTTCGACCCCGGTCGTCGCGCTGGTTTTCGAGATAATCGCGAATAACCCTAATCGCTCCCAAAATTTTCATAGTACCGCGAGTGTTCAGAGTCCTTCTGCACCATCGGCGAACACAAAGTCGTCCGATCTTCGAAAACGACAACTGATCCTTGCGTGTCGCGACATTGCGATCAATTCATTTTAAGGTTTCGACCCCGGTTGTCGCGCTGGTTTTCGAGATAATCGCGAATAACCGCAATCGCTCCCAAAATTTTCAAAGTACCGCGAGTTTTCAGAGTCCTTCCGCACCATCGTCCTAACACAAAGTTGCCTGATCGTCAAAAACGACCACTGATCCTTGCGTGTGCGACATTGCGATCAATTCATATTAAGGTTTCGACCCCGGTCGTCGCGCTGGTTTTCGAGATAATCGCGAAAAACCGCAATCGCTCCCAAAATTTTCAAAGTACCGCGAGTTTTCAGAGTCCTTCCGCACCATCGGCGAACACAAAGTCGTCCGATCTTCGAAAACGACAACTGATCCTTGTGTGTTGCGACATTGCGATCAATTCATATTAAGGTTTCGACCCCGGTCGTCGCGCTGGTTTTCGAGATAATCGCGAATAACCCTAATCGCTCCCAAAATTTTCATAGTACCGCGAGTGTTCAGAGTCCTTCCGCACCATCGTCCTAACACAAAGTTGCCTGATCGTCAAAAACGACCACTGATCCTTGCGTTTGCGACATTGCGATTAATTCATATTAAGGTTTCGACCTCGGCCCTCGCGCTGGTTTTCGAGAAAATCGCGAATAACCCTAATCGCTCCCAAAATTTTCATAGTACCGCGAGTGTTCAGAGTCCTTCCGCACCATCGGCGAACACAAAGTCGTCCGATCTTCGAAAACGACCACTGATCCTTGCGTGTTGCGACATTGCGATCAATTCATATTAAGGTTTCGACCTCGGTCGTCGCGCTGGTTTTCGAGATAATCGCGAAAAACCGCAATCGCTCCCAAAATTTTCAAAGTACCGCGAGTTTTCAGAGTCCTTCCGCACCATCGTCCGAACACAAAGTCGTCCGATCTTCGAAAACGACCACTGATCCTTGCGTGTGCGACATTGCGATCAATTCATATTAAGGTTTCGACCCCGGTCGTCGCGCTGGTTTTCGAGATAATCGCGAATAACCGCAATCGCTCCCAAAATTTTCAAAGTACCGCGAGTTTTCAGAGTCCTTCCGCACCATCGTCCTAACACAAAGTTGCCTGATCGTCAAAAACGACCACTGATCCTTGCGTGTGCGACATTGCGATCAATTCATATTAAGGTTTCGACCCCGGTCGTCGCGCTGGTTTTCGAGATAATCGCGAAAAACCGCAATGGCTCCCAAAATTTTCAAAGTACCGCGAGTTTTCAGAGTCCTTCCGCACCATCGGCGAACACAAAGTCGTCCGATCTTCGAAAACGACAACTGATCCTTGCGTGTCGCGACATTGCGATCAATTCATTTTAAGGTTTCGACCCCGGTTGTCGCGCTGGTTTTCGAGATAATCGCGAATAACCGCAATCGCTCCCAAAATTTTCAAAGTCCCGCGAGTTTTCAGAGTCCTTCCGCACCATCTTCCGAACACAAAGTCGTCCGATTTTCGAAAACGACCACTGATCCTTGTGTGTTGCGACATTGCGATCAATTCATATTAAGGTTTCGACCCCGGTCGTCGCGCTGGTTTTCGAGATAATCGCGAATAACCCTAATCGCTCCCAAAATTTTCATAGTACCGCGAGTGTTCAGAGTCCTTCTGCACCATCGGCGAACACAAAGTCGTCCGATCTTCGAAAACGACAACTGATCCTTGCGTGTCGCGACATTGCGATCAATTCATTTTAAGGTTTCGACCCCGGTTGTCGCGCTGGTTTTCGAGATAATCGCGAATAACCGCAATCGCTCCCAAAATTTTCAAAGTACCGCGAGTTTTCAGAGTCCTTCCGCACCATCGTCCTAACACAAAGTTGCCTGATCGTCAAAAACGACCACTGATCCTTGCGTGTGCGACATTGCGATCAATTCATATTAAGGTTTCGACCCCGGTCGTCGCGCTGGTTTTCGAGATAATCGCGAAAAACCGCAATCGCTCCCAAAATTTTCAAAGTACCGCGAGTTTTCAGAGTCCTTCCGCACCATCGGCGAACACAAAGTCGTCCGATCTTCGAAAACGACAACTGATCCTTGTGTGTTGCGACATTGCGATCAATTCATATTAAGGTTTCGACCCCGGTCGTCGCGCTGGTTTTCGAGATAATCGCGAATAACCCTAATCGCTCCCAAAATTTTCATAGTACCGCGAGTGTTCAGAGTCCTTCCGCACCATCGTCCTAACACAAAGTTGCCTGATCGTCAAAAACGACCACTGATCCTTGCGTTTGCGACATTGCGATTAATTCATATTAAGGTTTCGACCTCGGCCCTCGCGCTGGTTTTCGAGAAAATCGCGAATAACCCTAATCGCTCCCAAAATTTTCATAGTACCGCGAGTGTTCAGAGTCCTTCCGCACCATCGGCGAACACAAAGTCGTCCGATCTTCGAAAACGACCACTGATCCTTGCGTGTTGCGACATTGCGATCAATTCATATTAAGGTTTCGACCTCGGTCGTCGCGCTGGTTTTCGAGATAATCGCGAAAAACCGCAATCGCTCCCAAAATTTTCAAAGTACCGCGAGTTTTCAGAGTCCTTCCGCACCATCGTCCGAACACAAAGTCGTCCGATCTTCGAAAACGACCACTGATCCTTGCGTGTGCGACATTGCGATCAATTCATATTAAGGTTTCGACCCCGGTCGTCGCGCTGGTTTTCGAGATAATCGCGAAAAACCGCAATCGCTCCCAAAATTTTCAAAGTACCGCGAGTTTTCAGAGTCCTTCCGCACCATCGTCCGAACACAAAGTCGTCCGATCTTCGAAAACGACCACTGATCCTTGCGTGTGCGACATTGCGATCAATTCATATTAAGGTTTCGACCACGGCCCTCGCGCTGGTTTTCGAGATAATCGCGAATAACCCTAATCGCTCCCAAAATTTTCATAGTACCGCGAGTGTTCAGAGTCCTTCCGCACCATCGGCGAACACAAAGTCGTCCGATCTTTGAAAACGACCACTGATCCTTGCGTGTTGCGACATTGCGATCAATTCATATTAAGGTTTCGACCTCGGCCCTCGCGCTGGTTTTCGAGAAAATGGCGAATAACCCTAATCGCTCCCAAAATTTTCATAGTACCGCGAGTGTTCAGAGTCCTTCCGCACCATCGGCGAACACAAAGTCGTCCGATCTTCGAAAACGACAACTGATCCTGGCGTGTCGCGACATTGCGATCAATTCATTTTAAGGTTTCGACCCCGGTTGTCGCGCAGGTTTTCGAGATAATCGCGAATAACCGCAATCGCTCCCAAAATTTTCAAAGTACCGCGAGTTTTCAGAGTCCTTCCGCACCATCGTCCTAACACAAAGTTGCCTGATCGTCAAAAACGACCACTGATCCTTGCGTGGGCGACATTGCGATCAATTCATATTAAGGTTTCGACCCCGGTCGTCGCGCTGGTTTTCGAGATAATCGCGAAAAACCGCAATCGCTCCCAAAATTTTCAAAGTACCGCGAGTTTTCAGAGTCCTTCCGCACCATCGGCGAACACAAAGTCGTCCGATCTTCGAAAACGACAACTGATCCTTGCGTGTCGCGACATTGCGATCAATTCATTTTAAGGTTTCGACCCCGGTTGTCGCGCTGGTTTTCGAGATAATCGCGAATAACCGCAATCGCTCCGAAAATTTTCAAAGTCCCGCGAGTTTTCAGAGTCCTTCCGCGCCATCGTCCGAACACAAAGTCGTCCGATCTTCGAAAACGACCACTGATCCTTGTGTGTTGCGACATTGCGATCAATTCATATTAAGGTTTCGACCTCGGCCCTCGCGCTGGTTTTCGAGATAATCGCGAATAACCCTAATCGCTCCCAAAATTTTCATAGTACCGCGAGTGTTCAGAGTCCTTCCGCACCATCGGCGAACACAAAGTCGTCCGATCTTCGAAAACGACCACTGATCCTTGCGTGTTGCGACATTGCGATCAATTCATATTAAGGTTTCGACCTCGGCCCTCGCGCTGGTTTTCGAGATAATCGCGAATAACCCTAATCGCTCCCAAAATTTTCATAGTACCGCGAGTGTTCAGAGTCCTTCCGCACCATCGGCGAACACAAAGTCGTCCGATCTTCGAAAACGACCACTGATCCTTGCGTGTTGCGACATTGCGATCAATTCATATTAAGGTTTCGACCTCGGCCCTCGCGCTGGTTTTCGAGAAAATCGCGAATAACCCTAATCGCTCCCAAAATTTTCATAGTACCGCGAGTGTTCAGAGTCCTTCCGCACCATCGGCGAACACAAAGTCGTCCGATCTTCGAAAACGACCACTGATCCTTGCGTGTTGCGACATTGCGATCAATTCATATTAAGGTTTCGACTTCGGCCCTCGCGCTGGTTTTCGAGAAAATCGCGAATAACCCTAATCGCTCCCAAAATTTTCATAGTACCGCGAGTGTTCAGAGTCCTTCCGCACCATCGGCGAACACAAAGTCGTCCGATCTTCGAAAACGACCACTGATCCTTGCGTGTTGCGACATTGCGATCAATTCATATTAAGGTTTCGACCTCGGCCCTCGCGCTGGTTTTCGTGATAATCGCGAATAACCCTAATCGCTCCCAACATTTTCAAAGTACCGCGAGTTTTCAGAGTCCTTCCGCACCATCGGCGAACACAAAGTCGTCCGATCTTCGAAAACGACCACTGATCCTTGCGTGTTGCGACATTGCGATCAATTCATATTAAGGTTTCGACCTCGGCCCTCGCGCTGGTTTTCGTGATAATCGCGAATAACCCTAATCACTCCCAACATTTTCAAAGTACCGCGAGTTTTCAGAGTCCTTCCGCACCATCGGCGAACACAAAGTCGTCCGATCTTCGAAAACGACCACTGATCCTTGTGTGTTGCGACATTGCGATCAATTCATATTAAGGTTTCGACCTCGGCCCTCGCGCTGGTTTTCGAGATAATCGCGAATAACCCTAATCGCTCCCAAAATTTTCATAGTACCGCGAGTGTTCAGAGTCCTTCCGCACCATCGGCGAACACAAAGTCGTCCGATCTTCGAAAACGACCACTGATCCTTGCGTGTTGCGACATTGCGATCAATTCATATTAAGGTTTCGACCTCGGCCCTCGCGCTGGTTTTCGAGATAATCGCGAATAACCCTAATCGCTCCCAAAATTTTCATAGTACCGCGAGTGTTCAGAGTCCTTCCGCACCATCGGCGAACACAAAGTCGTCCGATCTTCGAAAACGACCACTGATCCTTGCGTGTTGCGACATTGCGATCAATTCATATTAAGGTTTCGACCTCGGCCCTCGCGCTGGTTTTCGAGAAAATCGCGAATAACCCTAATCGCTCCCAAAATTTTCATAGTACCGCGAGTGTTCAGAGTCCTTCCGCACCATCGGCGAACACAAAGTCGTCCGATCTTCGAAAACGACCACTGATCCTTGCGTGTTGCGACATTGCGATCAATTCATATTAAGGTTTCGACTTCGGCCCTCGCGCTGGTTTTCGAGAAAATCGCGAATAACCCTAATCGCTCCCAAAATTTTCATAGTACCGCGAGTGTTCAGAGTCCTTCCGCACCATCGGCGAACACAAAGTCGTCCGATCTTCGAAAACGACCACTGATCCTTGCGTGTTGCGACATTGCGATCAATTCATATTAAGGTTTCGACCTCGGCCCTCGCGCTGGTTTTCGTGATAATCGCGAATAACCCTAATCGCTCCCAACATTTTCAAAGTACCGCGAGTTTTCAGAGTCCTTCCGCACCATCGGCGAACACAAAGTCGTCCGATCTTCGAAAACGACCACTGATCCTTGCGTGTTGCGACATTGCGATCAATTCATATTAAGGTTTCGACCTCGGCCCTCGCGCTGGTTTTCGTGATAATCGCGAATAACCCTAATCACTCCCAACATTTTCAAAGTACCGCGAGTTTTCAGAGTCCTTCCGCACCATCGGCGAACACAAAGTCGTCCGATCTTCGAAAACGACCACTGATCTTTGCGTGTTGCGACATTGCGATCAATTCATATTAAGGTTTCGACCCCGGTCGTCGCGCTGGTTTTCGAGATAATCGCGAAAAACCGCAATCGCTCCCAAAATTTTCAAAGTACCGCGAGTTTTCAGAGTCCTTCCGCACCATCGTCCGAACACAAAGTCGTCCGATCTTCGAAAACGACCACTGATCCTTGCGTGTGCGACATTGCGATCAATTCATATTAAGGTTTCGACCACGGCCCTCGCGCTGGTTTTCGAGATAATCGCGAATAACCCTAATCGCTCCCAAAATTTTCATAGTACCGCGAGTGTTCAGAGTCCTTCCGCACCATCGGCAAACAAAAAGTCGTCCGATCTTCGAAAACGACCACTGATCCTTGCGTGTGCGACATTGCGATCAATTCGTATTAATGTTTCGACCCCGGTCGTCGCGCTGGTTTTGGAGATAATCGCGAAAAACCGCAATCGCTCCCAAAATTTTCAAAGTACCGCGAGTTTTCAGAGTCCTTCCGCACCATCGTCCGAACACAAAGTCGTCCGATCTTCGAAAACGACCGCTGATCCTTGCGTTTGCGACATTGCGATCAATTCGTATTAATGTTTCGACCCCGGTCGTCGCGCTGGTTTTCGAGATAATCGCGAAAAACCGCAATCGCTCCCAAAATTTTCAAAGTACCGCGAGTTTTCAGAGTCCTTCCGCACCATCGTCCGAACACAAAGTCGTCCGATCTTCGAAAACGACCACTGATCCTTGCGTGTGCGACATTGCGATCAATTCATATTAAGGTATCGACCACGGCCCTCGCGCTGGTTTTCGAGATAATCGCGAATAACCCTAATCGCTCCCAAAATTTTCATAGTACCGCGAGTGTTCAGAGTGCTTCCGCACCATCGGCGAACACAAAGTCGTCCGATCTTCGAAAACGACCACTGATCCTTGCGTGTTGCGACATTGCGATCAATTCATATTAAGGTTTCGACCTCGGCCCTCGCGCTGGTTTTCGAGAAAATGGCGAATAACCCTAATCGCTCCCAAAATTTTCATAGTACCGCGAGTGTTCAGAGTCCTTCCGCACCATCGGCGAACACAAAGTCGTCCGATCTTCGAAAACGACAACTGATCCTTGCGTGTCGCGACATTGCGATAAATTCATTTTAAGGTTTCGACCCCGGTTGTCGCGCTGGTTTTCGAGATAATCGCGAATAACCGCAATCGCTCCCAAAATTTTCAAAGTACCGCGAGTTTTCAGAGTCCTTCCGCACCATCGTCCTAACACAAAGTTGCCTGATCGTCAAAAACGACCACTGATCCTTGCGTGTGCGACATTGCGATCAATTCATATTAAGGTTTCGACCCCGGTCGTCGCGCTGGTTTTCGAGATAATCGCGAAAAACCGCAATCGCTCCCAAAATTTTCAAAGTACCGCGAGTTTTCAGAGTCCTTCCGCACCATCGGCGAACACAAAGTCGTCCGATCTTCGAAAACGACAACTGATCCTTGCGTGTCGCGACATTGCGATCAATTCATTTTAAGGTTTCGACCCCGGTTGTCGCGCTGGTTTTCGAGATAATCGCGAATAACCGCAATCGCTCCCAAAATTTTCAAAGTCCCGCGAGTTTTCAGAGTCCTTCCGCACCATCTTCCGAACACAAAGTCGTCCGATTTTCGAAAACGACCACTGATCCTTGTGTGTTGCGACATTGCGATCAATTCATATTAAGGTTTCGACCCCGGTCGTCGCGCTGGTTTTCGAGATAATCGCGAATAACCCTAATCGCTCCCAAAATTTTCATAGTACCGCGAGTGTTCAGAGTCCTTCTGCACCATCGGCGAACACAAAGTCGTCCGATCTTCGAAAACGACAACTGATCCTTGCGTGTCGCGACATTGCGATCAATTCATTTTAAGGTTTCGACCCCGGTTGTCGCGCTGGTTTTCGAGATAATCGCGAATAACCGCAATCGCTCCCAAAATTTTCAAAGTACCGCGAGTTTTCAGAGTCCTTCCGCACCATCGTCCTAACACAAAGTTGCCTGATCGTCAAAAACGACCACTGATCCTTGCGTGTGCGACATTGCGATCAATTCATATTAAGGTTTCGACCCCGGTCGTCGCGCTGGTTTTCGAGATAATCGCGAAAAACCGCAATCGCTCCCAAAATTTTCAAAGTACCGCGAGTTTTCAGAGTCCTTCCGCACCATCGGCGAACACAAAGTCGTCCGATCTTCGAAAACGACAACTGATCCTTGTGTGTTGCGACATTGCGATCAATTCATATTAAGGTTTCGACCCCGGTCGTCGCGCTGGTTTTCGAGATAATCGCGAATAACCCTAATCGCTCCCAAAATTTTCATAGTACCGCGAGTGTTCAGAGTCCTTCCGCACCATCGTCCTAACACAAAGTTGCCTGATCGTCAAAAACGACCACTGATCCTTGCGTTTGCGACATTGCGATTAATTCATATTAAGGTTTCGACCTCGGCCCTCGCGCTGGTTTTCGAGAAAATCGCGAATAACCCTAATCGCTCCCAAAATTTTCATAGTACCGCGAGTGTTCAGAGTCCTTCCGCACCATCGGCGAACACAAAGTCGTCCGATCTTCGAAAACGACCACTGATCCTTGCGTGTTGCGACATTGCGATCAATTCATATTAAGGTTTCGACCTCGGTCGTCGCGCTGGTTTTCGAGATAATCGCGAAAAACCGCAATCGCTCCCAAAATTTTCAAAGTACCGCGAGTTTTCAGAGTCCTTCCGCACCATCGTCCGAACACAAAGTCGTCCGATCTTCGAAAACGACCACTGATCCTTGCGTGTGCGACATTGCGATCAATTCATATTAAGGTTTCGACCCCGGTCGTCGCGCTGGTTTTCGAGATAATCGCGAAAAACCGCAATCGCTCCCAAAATTTTCAAAGTACCGCGAGTTTTCAGAGTCCTTCCGCACCATCGTCCGAACACAAAGTCGTCCGATCTTCGAAAACGACCACTGATCCTTGCGTGTGCGACATTGCGATCAATTCATATTAAGGTTTCGACCACGGCCCTCGCGCTGGTTTTCGAGATAATCGCGAATAACCCTAATCGCTCCCAAAATTTTCATAGTACCGCGAGTGTTCAGAGTCCTTCCGCACCATCGGCGAACACAAAGTCGTCCGATCTTTGAAAACGACCACTGATCCTTGCGTGTTGCGACATTGCGATCAATTCATATTAAGGTTTCGACCTCGGCCCTCGCGCTGGTTTTCGAGAAAATGGCGAATAACCCTAATCGCTCCCAAAATTTTCATAGTACCGCGAGTGTTCAGAGTCCTTCCGCACCATCGGCGAACACAAAGTCGTCCGATCTTCGAAAACGACAACTGATCCTGGCGTGTCGCGACATTGCGATCAATTCATTTTAAGGTTTCGACCCCGGTTGTCGCGCAGGTTTTCGAGATAATCGCGAATAACCGCAATCGCTCCCAAAATTTTCAAAGTACCGCGAGTTTTCAGAGTCCTTCCGCACCATCGTCCTAACACAAAGTTGCCTGATCGTCAAAAACGACCACTGATCCTTGCGTGGGCGACATTGCGATCAATTCATATTAAGGTTTCGACCCCGGTCGTCGCGCTGGTTTTCGAGATAATCGCGAAAAACCGCAATCGCTCCCAAAATTTTCAAAGTACCGCGAGTTTTCAGAGTCCTTCCGCACCATCGGCGAACACAAAGTCGTCCGATCTTCGAAAACGACAACTGATCCTTGCGTGTCGCGACATTGCGATCAATTCATTTTAAGGTTTCGACCCCGGTTGTCGCGCTGGTTTTCGAGATAATCGCGAATAACCGCAATCGCTCCGAAAATTTTCAAAGTCCCGCGAGTTTTCAGAGTCCTTCCGCGCCATCGTCCGAACACAAAGTCGTCCGATCTTCGAAAACGACCACTGATCCTTGTGTGTTGCGACATTGCGATCAATTCATATTAAGGTTTCGACCCCGGTCGTCGCGCTGGTTTTCGAGATAATCGCGAATAACCCTAATCGCTCCCAAAATTTTCATAGTACCGCGAGTGTTCAGAGTCCTTCCGCACCATCGGCGAACACAAAGTCGTCCGATCTTCGAAAACGACCACTGATCCTTGCGTGTTGCGACATTGCGATCAATTCATATTAAGGTTTCGACCTCGGCCCTCGCGCTGGTTTTCGAGAAAATGGCGAATAACCCTAATCGCTCCCAAAATTTTCATAGTACCGCGAGTGTTCAGAGTCCTTCCGCACCATCGGCGAACACAAAGTCGTCCGATCTTCGAAAACGACAACTGATCCTTGCGTGTCGCGACATTGCGATCAATTCATTTTAAGGTTTCGACCCCGGTTGTCGCGCTGGTTTTCGAGATAATCGCGAATAACCGCAATCGCTCCCAAAATTTTCAAAGTACCGCGAGTGTTCAGAGTCCTTCCGCACCATCGGTGAACACAAAGTCGTCCGATCTTCGAAAACGACCACTGATCCTTGCGTGTGCGACATTGCGATCAATTCATATTAAGGTTTCGACCCCGGTCGTCGCGCTGGTTTTCGAGATAATCGCGAAAAACCGCAATCGCTCCCAAAATTTTCAAAGTACCGCGAGTTTTCAGAGTCCTTCCGCACCATCGGCGAACACAAAGTCGTCCGATCTTCGAAAACGACAACTGATCCTTGCGTGTCGCGACATTGCGATCAATTCATTTTAAGGATTCGACCCCGGTTGTCGCGCTGGTTTTCGAGATAATCGCGAATAACCGCAATCGCTCCCAAAATTTTCAAAGTCCCGCGAGTTTTCAGAGTCCTTCCGCACCATCTTCCGAACACAAAGTCGTCCGATTTTCGAAAACGACCACTGATCCTTGTGTGTTGCGACATTGCGATCAATTCATATTAAGGTTTCGACCTCGGCTCTCGCGCTGGTTTTCGAGAAAATCGCGAATAACCCTAATCGCTCCCAAAATTTTCATAGTACCGCGAGTGTTCAGAGTCCTTCCGCACCATCGGTGAACACAAAGTCGTCCGATCTTCGAAAACGACCACTGATCCTTGCGTGTTGCGACATTGCGATCAATTCATATTAAGGTTTCGACCTCGGCCCTCGCGCTGGTTTTCGAGAAAATCGCGAATAACCCTAATCGCTCCCAAAATTTTCATAGTACCGCGAGTGTTCAGAGTCCTTCCGCACCATCGGCGAACACAAAGTCGTCCGATCTTCGAAAACGACCACTGATCCTTGCGTGTTGCGACATTGCGATCAATTCATATTAAGGTTTCGACCTCGGCCCTCGCGCTGGTTTTCGAGAAAATCGCGAATAACCCTAATCGCTCCCAAAATTTTCATAGTACCGCGAGTGTTCAGAGTCCTTCCGCACCATCGTCCGAACACAAAATCGTCCGATCTACGAAAACGACCACTGATCCTTGCGTGTGCGACATTGCGATCAATTCATATTAAGGTTTCGACCTCGGCCCTCGCGCTAGTTTTCGAGAAAATCGCGAATAACCCTAATCGCTCCCAAAATTTTCATAGTACCGCGAGTGTTCAGAGTCCTTCCGCACCATCGGTGAACACAAAGTCGTCCGATCTTCGAAAACGACCACTGATCCTTGCGTGTTGCGACATTGCGATCAATTCATATTAAGGTTTCGACCTCGGCCCTCGCGCTGGTTTTCGAGAAAATCGCGAATAACCCTAATCGCTCCCAAAATTTTCATAGTACCGCGAGTGTTCAGAGTCCTTCCGCACCATCGGCGAACACAATGTCGTCCGATCTTCGAAAACGACCACTGATCCTTGCGTGTTGCGACATTGCGATCAATTCATATTAAGGTTTCGACCTCGGCCCTCGCGCTGGTTTTCGAGAAAATCGCGAATAACCCTAATCGCTCCCAAAATTTTCATAGTACCGCGAGTGTTCAGAGTCCTTCCGCACCATCGGCGAACACAAAGTCGTCCGATCTTCGAAAACGACCACTGATCCTTGCGTGTTGCGACATTGCGATCAATTCATATTAAGGTTTCGACCTCGGCCCTCGCGCTGGTTTTCGTGATAATCGCGAATAACCCTAATCGCTCCCAACATTTTCAAAGTACCGCGAGTTTTCAGAGTCCTTCCGCACCATCGGCGAACATAAAGTCGTCCGATCTTCGAAAATGACCACTGATCCTTGCGTGTTGCGACATTGCGATCAATTCATATTAAGGTTTCGACCTCGGCCCTCGCGCTGGTTTTCGTGCTAATCGCGAATAACCCTAATCGCTCCCAACATTTTCAAAGTACCGCGAGTGTTCAGAGTCCTTCCGCACCATCGGCGAACACAAAGTCGTCCGATCTTCGAAAACGACCACTGATCCTTGCGTGTTGCGACATTGCGATCAATTCATATTAAGGTTTCGACCTCGGCCCTCGCGCTGGTTTTCGTGATAATCGCGAATAACCCTAATCGCTCCCAACATTTTCAAAGTACCGCGAGTGTTCAGAGTCCTTCCGCACCATCGGCGAACACAAAGTCGTCCGATCTTCGAAAACGACCACTGATCCTTGCGTGTTGCGACATTGCGATCAATTCATATTAAGGTTTCGACCTCGGCCCTCGCGCTGGTTTTCGTGATAATCGCGAATAACCCTAATCGCTCCCAACATTTTCAAAGTACCGCGAGTTTTCAGAGTCCTTCCGCACCATCGGCGAACATAAAGTCGTCCGATCTTCGAAAATGACCACTGATCCTTGCGTGTTGCGACATTGCGATCAATTCATATTAAGGTTTCGACCTCGGCCCTCGCGCTGGTTTTCGTGCTAATCGCGAATAACCCTAATCGCTCCCAACATTTTCAAAGTACCGCGAGTTTTCAGAGTCCTTCCGCACCATCGGCGAACACAAAGTCGTCCGATCTTCGAAAACGACCACTGATCCTTGCGTGTTGCGACATTGCGATCAATTCATATTAAGGTTTCGACCCCGGTCGTCGCGCTGGTTTTCGAGATAATCGCGAAAAACCGCAATCGCTCCCAAAATTTTCAAAGTACCGCGAGTTTTCAGAGTCCTTCCGCACCATCGTCCGAACACAAAGTCGTCCGATCTTCGAAAACGACCACTGATCCTTGCGTGTGCGACATTGCGATCAATTCATATTAAGGTTTCGACCATGGCCCTCGCGCTGGTTTTCGAGATAATCGGGAATAACCCTAATCGCTCCCAAAATTTTCATAGTACCGCGAGTGTTCAGAGTCCTTCCGCACCATCGGCGAACACAAAGTCGTCCGATCATCGAAAACGACCACTGATCCTTGCGTGTTGCGACATTGCGATCAATTCATATTAAGGTTTCGACCTCGGCCCTCGCGCTGGTTTTCGAGAAAATGGCGAATAACCCTAATCGCTCCCAAAATTTTCATAGTACCGCGAGTGTTCAGAGTCCTTCCGCACCATCTTCCGAACACAAAGTCGTCCGATTTTCGAAAACGACCACTGATCCTTGTGTGTTGTGACATTGCGATCAATTCATATTAAGGTTTCGACCTCGGCTCTCGCGCTGGTTTTCGAGAAAATCGCGAATAACCCTAATCGCTCCCAAAATTTTCATAGTACCGCGAGTGTTCAGAGTCCTTCCGCACCATCGGCGAACACAAAGTCGTCCGATCTTCGAAAACGACCACTGATCCTTGCGTGTGCGACATTGCGATCAATTCATATTAAGGTTTCGACCCCGGTCGTCGCGCTGGTTTTCGAGATAATCGCGAATAACCCTAATCGCTCCCAACATTTTCAAAGTACCGCGAGTTTTCAGAGTCCTTCCGCACCATCGGCGAACACAAAGTCGTCCGATCTTCGAAAACGACAACTGATCCTTGCGTGTCGCGACATTGCGATCAATTCATTTTAAGGATTCGACCCCGGTTGTCGCGCTGGTTTTCGAGATAATCGCGAATAACCGCAATCGCTCCCAAAATTTTCAAAGTCCCGCGAGTTTTCAGAGTCCTTCCGCACCATCTTCCGAACACAAAGTCGTCCGATTTTCGAAAACGACCACTGATCCTTGCGTGTGCGACATTGCGATCAATTCATATTAAGGTTTCGACCTCGGCTCTCGCGCTGGTTTTCGAGAAAATCGCGAATAACCCTAATCGCTCCCAAAATTTTCATAGTACCGCGAGTGTTCAGAGTCCTTCCGCACCATCTTCCGAACACAAAGTCGTCCGATTTTCGAAAACGACCACTGATCCTTGTGTGTTGTGACATTGCGATCAATTCATATTAAGGTTTCGACCTCGGCTCTCGCGCTGGTTTTCGAGAAAATCGCGAATAACCCTAATCGCTCCCAAAATTTTCATAGTACCGCGAGTGTTCAGAGTCCTTCCGCACCATCGGCGAACACAAAGTCGTCCGATCTTCGAAAACGACCACTGATCCTTGCGTGTTGCGACATTGCGATCAATTCATATTAAGGTTTCGACCTCGGCCCTCGCGCTGGTTTTCGAGATAATCGCGAATAACCCTAATCGCTCCCAAAATTTTCATAGTACCGCGAGTGTTCAGAGTCCTTCCGCACCATCGGTGAACACAAAGTCGTCCGATCTTCGAAAACGACCACTGATCCTTGCGTGTTGCGACATTGCGATCAATTCATATTAAGGTTTCGACCTCGGCCCTCGCGCTGGTTTTCGAGAAAATCGCGAATAACCCTAATCGCTCCCAAAATTTTCATAGTACCGCGAGTGTTCAGAGTCCTTCCGCACCATCGGCGAACACAAAGTCGTCCGATCTTCGAAAACGACCACTGATCCTTGCGTGTTGCGACATTGCGATCAATTCATATTAAGGTTTCGACCTCGGCCCTCGCGCTGGTTTTCGAGAAAATGGCGAATAACCCTAATCGCTCCCAAAATTTTCATAGTACCGCGAGTGTTCAGATTCCTTCCGCACCATCGGCGAACACAAAGTCGTCCGATCTTCGAAAACGACAACTGATCCTTGCGTGTCGCGACATTGCGATCAATTCATTTTAAGGTTTCGACCCCGGTTGTCGCGCTGGTTTTCGAGATAATCGCGAATAACCGCAATCGCTCCCAAAATTTTCAAAGTACCGCGAGTTTTCAGAGTCCATCCGCAACATCGTTCTAACGCAAAGTTGAATGATCGTCGAAAACGAACACTGATCCTTGCGTGTTGCGACATTGCGATCAATTCATATTAAGGTTTCGACCCCGGTCATCGGGCTGGTTTTCGAGATAATCGCGAATAACCGCAATCGCTCCGAAAATTTTCAAAGTCCCGCGAGTTTTCAGAGTCCTTCCGCACCATCGTCCGAACACAAAGTCGTCCGATCTTCGAAAACGACCACTGATCCTTGCGTGTGCGACATTGCGATCAATTCATATTAATGTTTCGACCCCGGTCGTCGCGCTGGTTTTCGAGATAATCGCGAAAAACCGCAATCGCTCCCAAAATTTTCAAAGTACCGCGAGTTTTCAGAGTCCTTCCGCACCATCGTCCGAACACAAAGTCGTCCGATCTTCGAAAACGACCACTGATCCTTGCGTGTGCGACATTGCGATCAATTCATATTAAGGTTTCGACCACGGCCCTCGCGCTGGTTTTCGAGATAATCGCGAATAACCCTAATCGCTCCCAAAATTTTCATAGTACCGCGAGTGTTCAGAGTGCTTCCGCACCATCGGCGAACACAAAGTCGTCCGATCTTCGAAAACGACCACTGATCCTTGCGTGTTGCGACATTGCGATCAATTCATATTAAGGTTTCGACCTCGGCCCTCGCGCTGGTTTTCGAGAAAATGGCGAATAACCCTAATCGCTCCCAAAATTTTCATAGTACCGCGAGTGTTCAGTGTCCTTCCGCACCATCGGCGAACACAAAGTCGTCCGATCTTCGAAAACGACAACTGATCCTTGCGTGTCGCGACATTGCGATCAATTCATTTTAAGGTTTCGACCCCGGTTGTCGCGCTGGTTTTCGAGATAATCGCGAATAACCGCAATCGCTCCCAAAATTTTCAAAGTACCGCGAGTGTTCAGAGTCCTTCCGCACCATCTTCCGAACACAAAGTCGTCCGATTTTCGAAAACGACCACTGATCCTTGTGTGTTGTGACATTGCGATCAATTCATATTGAAGTTTCGACCTCGGCTCTCGCGCTGGTTTTCGAGAAAATCGCGAATAACCCTAATCGCTCCCAAAATTTTCATAGTACCGCGAGTGTTCAGAGTCCTTCCGCACCATCGGCGAACACAAAGTCGTCCGATCTTTGAAAACGACCACTGATCCTTGCGTGTTGCGACATTGCGATCAATTCATATTAAGGTTTCGACCTCGGCCCTCGCGCTGATTTTCGAGAAAATCGCGAATTACCCTAATCGCTCCCAAAATTTTCATAGTACCGCGAGTGTTCAGAGTCCTTCCGCACCATCGGCGAACACAAAGTCGTCCGATCTTCGAAAACGACCACTGATCCTTGCGTGTTGCGACATTGCGATCAATTCATATTAAGGTTTCGACCTCGGCCCTCGCGCTGGTTTTCGTGATAATCGCGAATAACCCTAATCGCTCCCAACATTTTCAAAGTACCGCGAGTTTTCAGAGTCCTTCCGCACCATCGGCGAACACAAAGTCGTCCGATCTTCGAAAACGACCACTGATCCTTGCGTGTGCGACATTGCGATCAATTCATATTAAGGTTTCGACCATGGCCCTCGCGCTGGTTTTCGAGATAATCGCGAATAACCCTAATCGCTCCCAAAATTTTCATAGTACCGCGAGTGTTCAGAGTCCTTCCGCACCATCGGCGAACACAAAGTCGTCCGATCTTCGAAAACGACCACTGATCCTTGCGTGTTGCGACATTGCGATCAATTCATATTAAGGTTTCGACCTCGGCCCTCGCGCTGGTTTTCGAGATAATCGCGAATAACCCTAATCGCTCCCAAAATTTTCATAGTACCGCGAGTGTTCAGAGTCCTTCCGCACCATCGGCGAACACAAAGTCGTCCGATCTTCGAAAACGACCACTGATCCTTGCGTGTTGCGACATTGCGATCAATTCATATTAAGGTTTCGACCTCGGCCCTCGCGCTGGTTTTCGAGAAAATGGCGAATAACCCTAATCGCTCCCAAAATTTTCATAGTACCGCGAGTGTTCAGAGTCCTTCCGCACCATCGGTGAACACAAAGTCGTCCGATCTTCGAAAACGACCACTGATCCTTGCGTGTTGCGACATTGCGATCAATTCATATTAAGGTTTCGACCTCGGCCCTCGCGCTGATTTTCGAGAAAATCGCGAATAACCCTAATCGCTCCCAAAATTTTCATAGTACCGCGAGTGTTCAGAGTCCTTCCGCACCATCGGCGAACACAAAGTCGTCCGATCTTCGAAAACGACCACTGATCCTTGCGTGTTGCGACATTGCGATCAATTCATATTAAGGTTTCGACCTCGGCCCTCGCGCTGGTTTTCGTGATAATCGCGAATAACCCTAATCGCTCCCAACATTTTCAAAGTACCGCGAGTTTTCAGAGTCCTTCCGCACCATCGGCGAACACAAAGTCGTCCGATCTTCGAAAACGACCACTGATCCTTGCGTGTGCGACATTGCGATCAATTCATATTAAGGTTTCGACCATGGCCCTCGCGCTGGTTTTCGAGATAATCGCGAATAACCCTAATCGCTCCCAAAATTTTCATAGTACCGCGAGTGTTCAGAGTCCTTCCGCACCATCGGCGAACACAAAGTCGTCCGATCTTCGAAAACGACCACTGATCCTTGCGTGTTGCGACATTGCGATCAATTCATATTAAGGTTTCGACCTCGGCCCTCGCGCTGGTTTTCGAGATAATCGCGAATAACCCTAATCGCTCCCAAAATTTTCATAGTACCGCGAGTGTTCAGAGTCCTTCCGCACCATCGGCGAACACAAAGTCGTCCGATCTTCGAAAACGACCACTGATCCTTGCGTGTTGCGACATTGCGATCAATTCATATTAAGGTTTCGACCTCGGCCCTCGCGCTGGTTTTCGAGAAAATGGCGAATAACCCTAATCGCTCCCAAAATTTTCATAGTACCGCGAGTGTTCAGAGTCCTTCCGCACCATCGGTGAACACAAAGTCGTCCGATCTTCGAAAACGACCACTGATCCTTGCGTGTTGCGACATTGCGATCAATTCATATTAAGGTTTCGACCTCGGCCCTCGCGCTGGTTTTCGAGAAAATCGCGAATAACCCTAATCGCTCCCAAAATTTTCATAGTACCGCGAGTGTTCAGAGTCCTTCCGCACCATCGGTGAACACAAAGTCGTCCGATCTTCGAAAACGACCACTGATCCTTGCGTGTTGCGACATTGCGATCAATTCATATTAAGGTTTCGACCTCGGCCCTCGCGCTGGTTTTCGAGAAAATCGCGAATAACCCTAATCGCTCCCAAAATTTTCATAGTACCGCGAGTGTTCAGAGTCCTTCCGCACCATCGGCGAACACAAAGTCGTCCGATCTTCGAAAACGACCACTGATCCTTGCGTGTTGCGACATTGCGATCAATTCATATTAAGGTTTCGACCTCGGCCCTCGCGCTGGTTTTCGAGAAAATCGCGAATAACCCTAATCGCTCCCAAAATTTTCATAGTACCGCGAGTGTTCAGAGTCCTTCCGCACCATCGGCGAACACAAAGTCGTCCGATCTTCGAAAACGACCACTGATCCTTGCGTGTTGCGACATTGCGATCAATTCATATTAAGGTTTCGACCTCGGCCCTCGCGCTGGTTTTCGAGATAATCGCGAATAACCCTAATCGCTCCCAAAATTTTCATAGTACCGCGAGTGTTCAGAGTCCTTCCGCACCATCGGTGAACACAAAGTCGTCCGATCTTCGAAAACGACCACTGATCCTTGCGTGTTGCGACATTGCGATCAATTCATATTAAGGTTTCGACCTCGGCCCTCGCGCTGGTTTTCGAGAAAATCGCGAATAACTCTAATCGCTCCCAAAATTTTCATAGTACCGCGAGTGTTCAGAGTCCTTCCGCACCATCGGCGAACACAAAGTCGTCCGATCTTCGAAAACGACAACTGATCCTTGCGTGTCGCGACATTGCGATCAATTCATATTAAGGTTTCGACCTCGGCCCTCGCGCTGGTTTTCGAGAAAATCGCGAATAACCCTAATCGCTCCCAAAATTTTCAAAGTCCCGCGAGTTTTCAGAGTCCTTCCGCACCATCGGCGAACACAAAGTCGTCCGATCTTCGAAAACGACCACTGATCCTTGCGTGTTGCGACATTGCGATCAATTCATATTAAGGTTTCGACCTCGGCCCTCGCGCTGGTTTTCGTGATAATCGCGAATAACCCTAATCGCT
The DNA here is from genome assembly GCA_963932335.1 of Andrena marginata. NCBI lineage: Eukaryota > Metazoa > Arthropoda > Insecta > Hymenoptera > Andrenidae > Andrena > Andrena marginata. The sequence continues at coordinate 25,263 of CAWVQI010000172.1, read as the reverse complement.
CCCAACATTTTCAAAGTACCGCGAGTTTTCAGAGTCCTTCCGCACCATCGGCGAACACAAAGTCGTCCGATCTTCGAAAACGACCACTGATCCTTGCGTGTGCGACATTGCGATCAATTCATATTAAGGTTTCGACCATGGCCCTCGCGCTGGTTTTCGAGATAATCGCGAATAACTCTAATCGCTCCCAAAATTTTCATAGTACCGCGAGTGTTCAGAGTCCTTCCGCACCATCGGCGAACACAAAGTCGTCCGATCTTCGAAAACGACCACTGATCCTTGCGTGTTGCGACATTGCGATCAATTCATATTAAGGTTTCGACCTCGGCCCTCGCGCTGGTTTTCGAGATAATCGCGAATAACCCTAATCGCTCCCAAAATTTTCATAGTACCGCGAGTGTTCAGAGTCCTTCCGCACCATCGGCGAACACAAAGTCGTCCGATCTTCGAAAACGACCACTGATCCTTGCGTGTTGCGACATTGCGATCAATTCATATTAAGGTTTCGACCTCGGCCCTCGCGCTGGTTTTCGAGAAAATGGCGAATAACCCTAATCGCTCCCAAAATTTTCATAGTACCGCGAGTGTTCAGAGTCCTTCCGCACCATCGGTGAACACAAAGTCGTCCGATCTTCGAAAACGACCACTGATCCTTGCGTGTTGCGACATTGCGATCAATTCATATTAAGGTTTCGACCTCGGCCCTCGCGCTGGTTTTCGAGAAAATCGCGAATAACCCTAATCGCTCCCAAAATTTTCATAGTACCGCGAGTGTTCAGAGTCCTTCCGCACCATCGGTGAACACAAAGTCGTCCGATCTTCGAAAACGACCACTGATCCTTGCGTGTTGCGACATTGCGATCAATTCATATTAAGGTTTCGACCTCGGCCCTCGCGCTGGTTTTCGAGAAAATCGCGAATAACCCTAATCGCTCCCAAAATTTTCATAGTACCGCGAGTGTTCAGAGTCCTTCCGCACCATCGGCGAACACAAAGTCGTCCGATCTTCGAAAACGACCACTGATCCTTGCGTGTTGCGACATTGCGATCAATTCATATTAAGGTTTCGACCTCGGCCCTCGCGCTGGTTTTCGAGAAAATCGCGAATAACCCTAATCGCTCCCAAAATTTTCATAGTACCGCGAGTGTTCAGAGTCCTTCCGCACCATCGGCGAACACAAAGTCGTCCGATCTTCGAAAACGACCACTGATCCTTGCGTGTTGCGACATTGCGATCAATTCATATTAAGGTTTCGACCTCGGCCCTCGCGCTGGTTTTCGAGATAATCGCGAATAACCCTAATCGCTCCCAAAATTTTCATAGTACCGCGAGTGTTCAGAGTCCTTCCGCACCATCGGTGAACACAAAGTCGTCCGATCTTCGAAAACGACCACTGATCCTTGCGTGTTGCGACATTGCGATCAATTCATATTAAGGTTTCGACCTCGGCCCTCGCGCTGGTTTTCGAGAAAATCGCGAATAACCCTAATCGCTCCCAAAATTTTCATAGTACCGCGAGTGTTCAGAGTCCTTCCGCACCATCGGCGAACACAAAGTCGTCCGATCTTCGAAAACGACAACTGATCCTTGCGTGTCGCGACATTGCGATCAATTCATATTAAGGTTTCGACCTCGGCCCTCGCGCTGGTTTTCGAGAAAATCGCGAATAACCCTAATCGCTCCCAAAATTTTCAAAGTCCCGCGAGTTTTCAGAGTCCTTCCGCACCATCTTCCGAACACAAAGTCGTCCGATTTTCGAAAACGACCACTGATCCTTGTGTGTTGTGACATTGCGATCAATTCATATTAAGGTTTCGACCTCGGCTCTCGCGCTGGTTTTCGAGAAAATCGCTAATAACCCTAATCGCTCCCAAAATTTTCATAGTACCGCGAGTGTTCAGAGTCCTTCCGCACCATCGGCGAACACAAAGTCGTCCGATCTTCGAAAACGACCACTGATCCTTGCGTGTTGCGACATTGCGATCAATTCATATTAAGGTTTCGACCTCGGCCCTCGCGCTGGTTTTCGAGATAATCGCGAATAACCCTAATCGCTCCCAAAATTTTCATAGTACCGCGAGTGTTCAGAGTCCTTCCGCACCATCGGTGAACACAAAGTCGTCCGATCTTCGAAAACGACCACTGATCCTTGCGTGTTGCGACATTGCGATCAATTCATATTAAGGTTTCGACCTCGGCCCTCGCGCTGGTTTTCGAGAAAATCGCGAATAACCCTAATCGCTCCCAAAATTTTCATAGTACCGCGAGTGTTCAGAGTACTTCCGCACCATCGGCGAACACAAAGTCGTCCGATCTTCGAAAACGACCACTGATCCTTGCGTGTTGCGACATTGCGATCAATTCATATTAAGGTTTCGACCTCGGCCCTCGCGCTGGTTTTCGAGAAAATCGCGAATAACCCTAATCGCTCCCAAAATTTTCATAGTACCGCGAGTGTTCAGAGTCCTTCCGCACCATCGGTGAACACAAAGTCGTCCGATCTTCGAAAACGACCACTGATCCTTGCGTGTTGCGACATTGCGATCAATTCATATTAAGGTTTCGACCCCGGTCGTCGCGCTGGTTTTCGAGATAATCGCGAAAAACCGCAATCGCTCCCAAAATTTTCATAGTACCGCGAGAGTTCAGTGTCCTTCCGCACCATCGGCGAACACAAAGTCGTCCGATCTTCGAAAACGACAACTGATCCTTGCGTGTCGCGACATTGCGATCAATTCATTTTAAGGTTTCGACCCCGGTTGTCGCGCTGGTTTTCGAGATAATCGCGAATAACCGCAATCGCTCCCAAAATTTTCAAAGTACCGCGAGTGTTCAGAGTCCTTCCGCACCATCTTCCGAACACAAAGTCGTCCGATTTTCGAAAACGACCACTGATCCTTGTGTGTTGTGACATTGCGATCAATTCATATTGAAGTTTCGACCTCGGCTCTCGCGCTGGTTTTCGAGAAAATCGCGAATAACCCTAATCGCTCCCAAAATTTTCATAGTACCGCGAGTGTTCAGAGTCCTTCCGCACCATCGGCGAACACAAAGTCGTCCGATCTTCGAAAACGACCACTGATCCTTGCGTGTTGCGACATTGCGATCAATTCATATTAAGGTTTCGACCTCGGCCCTCGCGCTGATTTTCGAGAAAATCGCGAATAACCCTAATCGCTCCCAAAATTTTCATAGTACCGCGAGTGTTCAGAGTCCTTCCGCACCATCGGCGAACACAAAGTCGTCCGATCTTCGAAAACGACCACTGATCCTTGCGTGTTGCGACATTGCGATCAATTCATATTAAGGTTTCGACCTCGGCCCTCGCGCTGGTTTTCGTGATAATCGCGAATAACCCTAATCGCTCCCAACATTTTCAAAGTACCGCGAGTTTTCAGAGTCCTTCCGCACCATCGGCGAACACAAAGTCGTCCGATCTTCGAAAACGACCACTGATCCTTGCGTGTGCGACATTGCGATCAATTCATATTAAGGTTTCGACCATGGCCCTCGCGCTGGTTTTCGAGATAATCGCGAATAACCCTAATCGCTCCCAAAATTTTCATAGTACCGCGAGTGTTCAGAGTCCTTCCGCACCATCGGCGAACACAAAGTCGTCCGATCTTCGAAAACGACCACTGATCCTTGCGTGTTGCGACATTGCGATCAATTCATATTAAGGTTTCGACCTCGGCCCTCGCGCTGGTTTTCGAGATAATCGCGAAGAACCCTTATCGCTCCCAAAATTTTCATAGTACCGCGAGTGTTCAGAGTCCTTCCGCACCATCGGCGAACACAAAGTCGTCCGATCTTCGAAAACGACCACTGATCCTTGCGTGTTGCGACATTGCGATCAATTCATATTAAGGTTTCGACCTCGGCCCTCGCGCTGGTTTTCGAGAAAATGGCGAATAACCCTAATCGCTCCCAAAATTTTCATAGTACCGCGAGTGTTCAGAGTCCTTCCGCACCATCGGCGAACACAAAGTCGTCCGATCTTCGAAAACGACAACTGATCCTTGCGTGTCGCGACATTGCGATCAATTCATTTTAAGGTTTCGACCCCGGTTGTCGCGCTGGTTTTCGAGATAATCGCGAATAACCGCAATCGCTCCCAAAATTTTCAAAGTACCGCGAGTGTTCAGAGTCCTTCCGCACCATCGGTGAACACAAAGTCGTCCGATCTTCGAAAACGACAACTGATCCTTGCGTGTCGCGACATTGCGATCAATTCATATTAAGGTTTCGACCTCGGCCCTCCCGCTGGTTTTCGAGAAAATCGCGAATAACCCTAATCGCTCCCAAAATTTTCAAAGTCCCGCGAGTTTTCAGAGTCCTTCCGCACCATCTTCCGAACACAAAGTGGTCCGATTTTCGAAAACGACCACTGATCCTTGTGTGTTGTGACATTGCGATCAATTCATATTAAGGTTTCGACCTCGGCTCTCGCGCTGGTTTTCGAGAAAATCGCTAATAACCCTAATCGCTCCCAAAATTTTCATAGTACCGCGAGTGTTCAGAGTCCTTCCGCACCATCGGCGAACACAAAGTCGTCCGATCTTCGAAAACGACCACTGATCCGTGCGTGTTGCGACATTGCGATCAATTCATATTAAGGTTTCGACCTCGGCCCTCGCGCTGGTTTTCGAGATAATCGCGAATAACCCTAATCGCTCCCAAAATTTTCATAGTACCGCGAGTGTTCAGAGTCCTTCCGCACCATCGGTGAACACAAAGTCGTCCGATCTTCGAAAACGACCACTGATCCTTGCGTGTTGCGACATTGCGATCAATTCATATTAAGGTTTCGACCTCGGCCCTCGCGCTGGTTTTCGAGAAAATCGCGAATAACCCTAATCGCTCCCAAAATTTTCATAGTACCGCGAGTGTTCAGAGTCCTTCCGCACCATCGGTGAACACAAAGTCGTCCGATCTTCGAAAACGACCACTGATCCTTGCGTGTTGCGACATTGCGATCAATTCATATTAAGGTTTCGACCTCGGCCCTCGCGCTGGTTTTCGAGAAAATCGCGAATAACCCTAATCGCTCCCAAAATTTTCATAGTACCGCGAGTGTTCAGAGTCCTTCCGCACCATCGGCGAACACAAAGTCGTCCGATCTTCGAAAACGACCACTGATCCTTGCGTGTTGCGACATTGCGATCAATTCATATTAAGGTTTCGACCTCGGCCCTCGCGCTGGTTTTCGAGAAAATCGCGAATAACCCTAATCGCTCCCAAAATTTTCATAGTACCGCGAGTGTTCAGAGTCCTTCCGCACCATCGGTGAACACAAAGTCGTCCGATCTTCGAAAACGACCACTGATCCTTGCGTGTTGCGACATTGCGATCAATTCATATTAAGGTTTCGACCTCGGCCCTCGCGCTGGTTTTCGAGAAAATCGCGAATAACCCTAATCGCTCCCAAAATTTTCATAGTACCGCGAGTGTTCAGAGTCCTTCCGCACCATCGGCGAACACAAAGTCGTCCGATCTTCGAAAACGACAACTGATCCTTGCGTGTCGCGACATTGCGATCAATTCATATTAAGGTTTCGACCTCGGCCCTCGCGCTGGTTTTCGAGAAAATCGCGAATAACCCTAATCGCTCCCAAAATTTTCAAAGTCCCGCGAGTTTTCAGAGTCCTTCCGCACCATCTTCCGAACACAAAGTCGTCCGATTTTCGAAAACGACCACTGATCCTTGTGTGTTGTGACATTGCGATCAATTCATATTAAGGTTTCGACCTCGGCTCTCGCGCTGGTTTTCGAGAAAATCGCTAATAACCCTAATCGCTCCCAAAATTTTCATAGTACCGCGAGTGTTCAGAGTCCTTCCGCACCATCGGCGAACACAAAGTCGTCCGATCTTCGAAAACGACCACTGATCCTTGCGTGTTGCGACATTGCGATCAATTCATATTAAGGTTTCGACCTCGGCCCTCGCGCTGGTTTTCGAGATAATCGCGAATAACCCTAATCGCTCCCAAAATTTTCATAGTACCGCGAGTGTTCAGAGTCCTTCCGCACCATCGGTGAACACAAAGTCGTCCGATCTTCGAAAACGACCACTGATCCTTGCGTGTTGCGACATTGCGATCAATTCATATTAAGGTTTCGACCTCGGCCCTCGCGCTGGTTTTCGAGAAAATCGCGAATAACCCTAATCGCTCCCAAAATTTTCATAGTACCGCGAGTGTTCAGAGTCCTTCCGCACCATCGTCCGAACACAAAATCGTCCGATCTACGAAAACGACCACTGATCCTTGCGTGTGCGACATTGCGATCAATTCATATTAAGGTTTCGACCTCGGCCCTTGCGCTGGTTTTCGAGAAAATCGCGAATAACCCTAATCGCTCCCAAAATTTTCATAGTACCGCGAGTGTTCAGAGTCCTTCCGCACCATCGGTGAACACAAAGTCGTCCGATCTTCGAAAACGACCACTGATCCTTGCGTGTTGCGACATTGCGATCAATTCATATTAAGGTTTCGACCTCGGCCCTCGCGCTGGTTTTCGAGAAAATGGCGAATAACCCTAATCGCTCCCAAAATTTTCATAGTACCGCGAGTGTTCAGAGTCCTTCCGCACCATCGGCGAACACAAAGTCGTCCGATCTTCGAAAACGACAACTGATCCTTGCGTGTCGCGACATTGCGATCAATTCATTTTAAGGTTTCGACCTCGGCCCTCGCGCTGGTTTTCGAGATAATCGCGAATAACCCTAATCGCTCCCAAAATTTTCATAGTACCGCGAGTGTTCAGAGTCCTTCCGCACCATCGGTGAACACAAAGTCGTCCGATCTTCGAAAACGACCACTGATCCTTGCGTGTTGCGACATTGCGATCAATTCATATTAAGGTTTCGACCTCGGCCCTCGCGCTGGTTTTCGAGAAAATCGCGAATAACCCTAATCGCTCCCAAAATTTTCATAGTACCGCGAGTGTTCAGAGTCCTTCCGCACCATCGGCGAACACAAAGTCGTCCGATCTTCGAAAACGACCACTGATCCTTGCGTGTTGCGACATTGCGATCAATTCATATTAAGGTTTCGACCTCGGCCCTCGCGCTGGTTTTCGAGATAATCGCGAATAACCCTAATCGCTCCCAAAATTTTCATAGTACCGCGAGTGTTCAGAGTCCTTCCGCACCATCGGTGAACACAAAGTCGTCCGATCTTCGAAAACGACCACTGATCCTTGCGTGTTGCGACATTGCGATCAATTCATATTAAGGTTTCGACCTCGGCCCTCGCGCTGGTTTTCGAGAAAATCGCGAATAACCCTAATCGCTCCCAAAATTTTCATAGTACCGCGAGTGTTCAGAGTCCTTCCGCACCATCGGCGAACACAAAGTCGTCCGATCTTCGAAAACGACAACTGATCCTTGCGTGTCGCGACATTGCGATCAATTCATATTAAGGTTTCGACCTCGGCCCTCGCGCTGGTTTTCGAGAAAATCGCGAATAACCCTAATCGCTCCCAAAATTTTCAAAGTCCCGCGAGTTTTCAGAGTCCTTCCGCACCATCTTCCGAACACAAAGTCGTCCGATTTTCGAAAACGACCACTGATCCTTGTGTGTTGTGACATTGCGATCAATTCATATTAAGGTTTCGACCTCGGCTCTCGCGCTGGTTTTCGAGAAAATCGCGAATAACCCTAATCGCTCCCAAAATTTTCATAGTACCGCGAGTGTTCAGAGTCCTTCCGCACCATCGGTGAACACAAAGTCGTCCGATCTTCGAAAACGACCACTGATCCTTGCGTGTTGCGACATTGCGATCAATTCATATTAAGGTTTCGACCTCGGCCCTCGCGCTGGTTTTCGAGAAAATCGCGAATAACCCTAATCGCTCCCAAAATTTTCATAGTACCGCGAGTGTTCAGAGTATTTCCGCACCATCGGCGAACACAAAGTCGTCCGATCTTCGAAAACGACAACTGATCCTTGCGTGTCGCGACATTGCGATCAATTCATATTAAGGTTTCGACCTCGGCCCTCGCGCTGGTTTTCGAGAAAATCGCGAATAACCCTAATCGCTCCCAAAATTTTCAAAGTCCCGCGAGTTTTCAGAGTCCTTCCGCACCATCTTCCGAACACAAAGTCGTCCGATTTTCGAAAACGACCACTGATCCTTGTGTGTTGTGACATTGCGATCAATTCATATTAAGGTTTCGACCTCGGCTCTCGCGCTGGTTTTCGAGAAAATCGCGAATAACCCTAATCGCTCCCAAAATTTTCATAGTACCGCGAGTGTTCAGAGTCCTTCCGCACCATCGGTGAACACAAAGTCGTCCGATCTTCGAAAACGACCACTGATCCTTGCGTGTTGCGACATTGCGATCAATTCATATTAAGGTTTCGACCTCGGCCCTCGCGCTGGTTTTCGAGAAAATCGCGAATAACCCTAATCGCTCCCAAAATTTTCATAGTACCGCGAGTGTTCAGAGTATTTCCGCACCATCGGCGAACACAAAGTCGTCCGATCTTCGAAAACGACCACTGATCCTTGCGTGTTGCGACATTGCGATCAATTCATATTAAGGTTTCGACCTCGGCCCTCGCGCTGGTTTTCGAGAAAATCGCGAATAACCCTAATCGCTCCCAAAATTTTCATAGTACCGCGAGTGTTCAGAGTCCATCCGCACCATCGGCGAACACAAAGTCGTCCGATCTTCGAAAACGACAACTGATCCTTGCGTGTCGCGACATTGCGATCAATTCATTTTAAGGTTTCCACCCCGGTTGTCGCGCTGGTTTTCGAGATAATCGCGAATAACCGCAATCGCTCCCAAAATTTTCAAAGTACCGCGAGTTTTCAGAGTCCTTCCGCACCATCGTCCTAACACATAGTTGCCTGATCGTCAAAAACGACCACTGATCCTTGCGTGTGCGACATTGCGATCAATTCATATTAAGGTTTCGACCCCGGTCGTCGCGCTGGTTTTCGAGATAATCGCGAATAACCGCAATCGCTCCCAAAATTTTCAAAGTCCCGCGAGTTTTCAGAGTCCTTCCGCACCATCTTCCGAACACAAAGTCGTCCGATTTTCGAAAACGACCACTGATCCTTGTGTGTTGCGACATTGCGATCAATTCATATTAAGGTTTCGACCCCGGTCGTCGCGCTGGTTTTCGAGATAATCGCGAAAAACCGAAATCGCTCCCAAAATTTTCAAAGTCCCGCGAGTGTTCAGAGTCCTTCCGCACCATCGGCGAACACAAAGTCGTCCGATCTTCGAAAACGACCACTGATCCTTGCGTGTTGCGACATTGCGATCAATTCATATTAAGGTTTCGACTTCGGCCCTCGCGCTGGCTTTCGAGAAAATCGCGAATAACCCTAATCGCTCCCAAAATTTTCATAGTACCGCGAGTGTTCAGAGTCCTTCCGCACCATCGGCGAACACAAAGTCGTCCGATCTTCGAAAACGACAACTGATCCTTGCGTGTCGCGACATTGCGATCAATTCATTTTAAGGTTTCGACCCCGGTTGTCGCGCTGGTTTTCGAGATAATCGCGAATAACCGCAATCGCTCCCAAAATTTTCAAAGTCCCGCGAGTTTTCAGAGTCCTTCCGCACCATCTTCCGAACACAAAGTCGTCCGATTTTCGAAAACGACCACTGATCCTTGTGTGTTGCGACATTGCGATCAATTCATATTAAGGTTTCGACCCCGGTCGTCGCGCTGGTTTTCGAGATAATCGCGAAAAACCGAAATCGCTCCCAAAATTTTCAAAGTACCGCGAGTTTTCAGAGTCCTTCCGCACCATCGTCCGAACACAAAGTCGTCCGATCTTCGAAAACGACCACTGATCCTTGCGTGTGCGACATTGCGATCAATTCATATTAAGGTTTCGACCACGGCCCTCGCGCTGGTTTTCGAGATAATCGCGAATAACCCTAATCGCTCCCAAAATTTTCATAGTACCGCGAGTGTTCAGAGTCCTTCCGCACAATCGGCGAACACAAAGTCGTCCGATCTTCGAAAACGACCACTGATCCTTGCGTGTTGCGACATTGCGATCAATTCATATTAAGGTTTCGACCTCGGCCCTCGCGCTGGTTTTCGAGAAAATCGCGAATAACCCTAATCGCTCCCAAAATTTTCATAGTACCGCGAGTGTTCAGAGTCCTTCCGCACCATCGGCGAACACAAAGTCGTCCGATCTTCGAAAACGACCACTGATCCTTGCGTGTTGCGACATTGCGATCAATTCATATTAAGGTTTCGACCTCGGCCCTCGCGCTGGTTTTCGAGAAAATCGCGAATAACCCTAATCGCTCCCAAAATTTTCATAGTACCGCGAGTGTTCAGAGTCCTTCCGCACCATCGGCGAACACAAAGTCGTCCGATCTTCGAAAACGACAACTGATCCTTGCGTGTCGCGACATTGCGATCAATTCATATTAAGGTTTCGACCTCGGCCCTCGCGCTGGTTTTCGAGAAAATCGCGAATAACCCTAATCGCTCCCAAAATTTTCAAAGTCCCGCGAGTTTTCAGAGTCCTTCCGCACCATCTTCCGAACACAAAGTCGTCCGATTTTCGAAAACGACCACTGATCCTTGTGTGTTGTGACATTGCGATCAATTCATATTAAGGTTTCGACCTCGGCTCTCGCGCTGGTTTTCGAGAAAATCGCGAATAACCCTAATCGCTCCCAAAATTTTCATAGTACCGCGAGTGTTCAGAGTCCTTCCGCACCATCGGTGAACACAAAGTCGTCCGATCTTCGAAAACGACCACTGATCCTTGCGTGTTGCGACATTGCGATCAATTCATATTAAGGTTTCGACCTCGGCCCTCGCGCTGGTTTTCGAGAAAATCGCGAATAACCCTAATCGCTCCCAAAATTTTCATAGTACCGCGAGTGTTCAGAGTATTTCCGCACCATCGGCGAACACAAAGTCGTCCGATCTTCGAAAACGACAACTGATCCTTGCGTGTCGCGACATTGCGATCAATTCATATTAAGGTTTCGACCTCGGCCCTCGCGCTGGTTTTCGAGAAAATCGCGAATAACCCTAATCGCTCCCAAAATTTTCAAAGTCCCGCGAGTTTTCAGAGTCCTTCCGCACCATCTTCCGAACACAAAGTCGTCCGATTTTCGAAAACGACCACTGATCCTTGTGTGTTGTGACATTGCGATCAATTCATATTAAGGTTTCGACCTCGGCTCTCGCGCTGGTTTTCGAGAAAATCGCGAATAACCCTAATCGCTCCCAAAATTTTCATAGTACCGCGAGTGTTCAGAGTCCTTCCGCACCATCGGTGAACACAAAGTCGTCCGATCTTCGAAAACGACCACTGATCCTTGCGTGTTGCGACATTGCGATCAATTCATATTAAGGTTTCGACCTCGGCCCTCGCGCTGGTTTTCGAGAAAATCGCGAATAACCCTAATCGCTCCCAAAATTTTCATAGTACCGCGAGTGTTCAGAGTATTTCCGCACCATCGGCGAACACAAAGTCGTCCGATCTTCGAAAACGACCACTGATCCTTGCGTGTTGCGACATTGCGATCAATTCATATTAAGGTTTCGACCTCGGCCCTCGCGCTGGTTTTCGAGAAAATCGCGAATAACCCTAATCGCTCCCAAAATTTTCATAGTACCGCGAGTGTTCAGAGTCCATCCGCACCATCGGCGAACACAAAGTCGTCCGATCTTCGAAAACGACAACTGATCCTTGCGTGTCGCGACATTGCGATCAATTCATTTTAAGGTTTCCACCCCGGTTGTCGCGCTGGTTTTCGAGATAATCGCGAATAACCGCAATCGCTCCCAAAATTTTCAAAGTACCGCGAGTTTTCAGAGTCCTTCCGCACCATCGTCCTAACACATAGTTGCCTGATCGTCAAAAACGACCACTGATCCTTGCGTGTGCGACATTGCGATCAATTCATATTAAGGTTTCGACCCCGGTCGTCGCGCTGGTTTTCGAGATAATCGCGAATAACCGCAATCGCTCCCAAAATTTTCAAAGTCCCGCGAGTTTTCAGAGTCCTTCCGCACCATCTTCCGAACACAAAGTCGTCCGATTTTCGAAAACGACCACTGATCCTTGTGTGTTGCGACATTGCGATCAATTCATATTAAGGTTTCGACCCCGGTCGTCGCGCTGGTTTTCGAGATAATCGCGAAAAACCGAAATCGCTCCCAAAATTTTCAAAGTCCCGCGAGTGTTCAGAGTCCTTCCGCACCATCGGCGAACACAAAGTCGTCCGATCTTCGAAAACGACCACTGATCCTTGCGTGTTGCGACATTGCGATCAATTCATATTAAGGTTTCGACTTCGGCCCTCGCGCTGGCTTTCGAGAAAATCGCGAATAACCCTAATCGCTCCCAAAATTTTCATAGTACCGCGAGTGTTCAGAGTCCTTCCGCACCATCGGCGAACACAAAGTCGTCCGATCTTCGAAAACGACAACTGATCCTTGCGTGTCGCGACATTGCGATCAATTCATTTTAAGGTTTCGACCCCGGTTGTCGCGCTGGTTTTCGAGATAATCGCGAATAACCGCAATCGCTCCCAAAATTTTCAAAGTCCCGCGAGTTTTCAGAGTCCTTCCGCACCATCTTCCGAACACAAAGTCGTCCGATTTTCGAAAACGACCACTGATCCTTGTGTGTTGCGACATTGCGATCAATTCATATTAAGGTTTCGACCCCGGTCGTCGCGCTGGTTTTCGAGATAATCGCGAAAAACCGAAATCGCTCCCAAAATTTTCAAAGTACCGCGAGTTTTCAGAGTCCTTCCGCACCATCGTCCGAACACAAAGTCGTCCGATCTTCGAAAACGACCACTGATCCTTGCGTGTGCGACATTGCGATCAATTCATATTAAGGTTTCGACCACGGCCCTCGCGCTGGTTTTCGAGATAATCGCGAATAACCCTAATCGCTCCCAAAATTTTCATAGTACCGCGAGTGTTCAGAGTCCTTCCGCACAATCGGCGAACACAAAGTCGTCCGATCTTCGAAAACGACCACTGATCCTTGCGTGTTGCGACATTGCGATCAATTCATATTAAGGTTTCGACCTCGGCCCTCGCGCTGGTTTTCGAGAAAATCGCGAATAACCCTAATCGCTCCCAAAATTTTCATAGTACCGCGAGTGTTCAGAGTCCTTCCGCACCATCGGCGAACACAAAGTCGTCCGATCTTCGAAAACGACCACTGATCCTTGCGTGTTGCGACATTGCGATCAATTCATATTAAGGTTTCGACCTCGGCCCTCGCGCTGGTTTTCGAGAAAATCGCGAATAACCCTAATCGCTCCCAAAATTTTCATAGTACCGCGAGTGTTCAGAGTCCTTCCGCACCATCGGCGAACACAAAGTCGTCCGATCTTCGAAAACGACCACTGATCCTTGCGTGTTGCGACATTGCGATCAATTCATATTAAGGTTTCGACCTCGGCCCTCGCGCTGGTTTTCGTGATAATCGCGAATAACCCTAATCGCTCCCAACATTTTCAAAGTACCGCGAGTTTTCAGAGTCCTTCCGCACCATCGGCGAACACAAAGTCGTCCGATCTTCGAAAACGACCACTGATCCTTGCGTGTTGCGACATTGCGATCAATTCATATTAAGGTTTCGACCTCGGCCCTCGCGCTGGTTTTCGTGATAATCGCGAATAACCCTAATCGCTCCCAACATTTTCAAAGTACCGCGAGTTTTCAGAGTCCTTCCGCACCATCGGCGAACACAAAGTCGTCCGATCTTCGAAAACGACCACTGATCTTTGCGTGTTGCGACATTGCGATCAATTCATATTAAGGTTTCGACCCCGGTCGTCGCGCTGGTTTTCGAGATAATCGCGAAAAACCGAAATCGCTCCCAAAATTTTCAAAGTCCCGCGAGTGTTCAGAGTCCTTCCGCACCATCGGCGAACACAAAGTCGTCCGATCTTCGAAAACGACCACTGATCCTTGCGTGTTGCGACATTGCGATCAATTCATATTAAGGTTTCGACTTCGGCCCTCGCGCTGGCTTTCGAGAAAATCGCGAATAACCCTAATCGCTCCCAAAATTTTCATAGTACCGCGAGTGTTCAGAGTCCTTCCGCACCATCGGCGAACACAAAGTCGTCCGATCTTCGAAAACGACAACTGATCCTTGCGTGTCGCGACATTGCGATCAATTCATTTTAAGGTTTCGACCCCGGTTGTCGCGCTGGTTTTCGAGATAATCGCGAATAACCGCAATCGCTCCCAAAATTTTCAAAGTCCCGCGAGTTTTCAGAGTCCTTCCGCACCATCTTCCGAACACAAAGTCGTCCGATTTTCGAAAACGACCACTGATCCTTGTGTGTTGCGACATTGCGATCAATTCATATTAAGGTTTCGACCCCGGTCGTCGCGCTGGTTTTCGAGATAATCGCGAAAAACCGAAATCGCTCCCAAAATTTTCAAAGTACCGCGAGTTTTCAGAGTCCTTCCGCACCATCGTCCGAACACAAAGTCGTCCGATCTTCGAAAACGACCACTGATCCTTGCGTGTGCGACATTGCGATCAATTCATATTAAGGTTTCGACCACGGCCCTCGCGCTGGTTTTCGAGATAATCGCGAATAACCCTAATCGCTCCCAAAATTTTCATAGTACCGCGAGTGTTCAGAGTCCTTCCGCACAATCGGCGAACACAAAGTCGTCCGATCTTCGAAAACGACCACTGATCCTTGCGTGTTGCGACATTGCGATCAATTCATATTAAGGTTTCGACCTCGGCCCTCGCGCTGGTTTTCGAGAAAATCGCGAATAACCCTAATCGCTCCCAAAATTTTCATAGTACCGCGAGTGTTCAGAGTCCTTCCGCACCATCGGCGAACACAAAGTCGTCCGATCTTCGAAAACGACCACTGATCCTTGCGTGTTGCGACATTGCGATCAATTCATATTAAGGTTTCGACCTCGGCCCTCGCGCTGGTTTTCGAGAAAATCGCGAATAACCCTAATCGCTCCCAAAATTTTCATAGTACCGCGAGTGTTCAGAGTCCTTCCGCACCATCGGCGAACACAAAGTCGTCCGATCTTCGAAAACGACCACTGATCCTTGCGTGTTGCGACATTGCGATCAATTCATATTAAGGTTTCGACCTCGGCCCTCGCGCTGGTTTTCGTGATAATCGCGAATAACCCTAATCGCTCCCAACATTTTCAAAGTACCGCGAGTTTTCAGAGTCCTTCCGCACCATCGGCGAACACAAAGTCGTCCGATCTTCGAAAACGACCACTGATCCTTGCGTGTTGCGACATTGCGATCAATTCATATTAAGGTTTCGACCTCGGCCCTCGCGCTGGTTTTCGTGATAATCGCGAATAACCCTAATCGCTCCCAACATTTTCAAAGTACCGCGAGTTTTCAGAGTCCTTCCGCACCATCGGCGAACACAAAGTCGTCCGATCTTCGAAAACGACCACTGATCTTTGCGTGTTGCGACATTGCGATCAATTCATATTAAGGTTTCGACCCCGGTCTTCGCGCTGGTTTTCGAGATAATCGCAAAAAACCGCAATCGCTCCCAAAATTTTCAAAGTACCGCGAGTTTTCAGAGTCCTTCCGCACCATCGTCCGAACACAAAGTCGTCCGATCTTCGAAAACGACCACTGATCCTTGCGTGTGCGACATTGCGATCAATTCATATTAAGGTTTCGACCATGGCCCTCGCGCTGGTTTTCGAGATAATCGCGAATAACCCTAATCGCTCCCAAAATTTTCATAGTACCGCGAGTGTTCAGAGTCCTTCCGCACCATCGGCGAACAAAAAGTCGTCCGATCTTCGAAAACGACCACTGATCCTTGCGTGTGCGACATTGCGATCAATTCGTATTAATGTTTCGACCCCGGTCGTCGCGCTGGTTTTGGAGATAATCGCGAAAAACCGCAATCGCTCCCAAAATTTTCAAAGTACCGCGAGTTTTCAGAGTGCTTCCGCACCATCGGCGAACACAAAGTCGTCCGATCTTCGAAAACGACCACTGATCCTTGCGTGTTGCGACATTGCGATAAATTCATTTTAAGGTTTCGACCCCGGTTGTCGCGCTGGTTTTCGAGATAATCGCGAATAACCGCAATCGCTCCCAAAATTTTCAAAGTACCGCGAGTTTTCAGAGTCCTTCCGCACCATCGTCCTAACACATAGTTGCCTGATCGTCAAAAACGACCACTGATCCTTGCGTGTTGCGACATTGCGATCAATTCATATTAAGGTTTCGACCTCGGCCCTCGCGCTGGTTTTCGAGAAAATCGCGAATAACCCTAATCGCTCCCAAAATTTTCATAGTACCGCGAGTGTTCAGAGTCCTTCCGCACCATCGGCGAACACAAAGTCGTCCGATCTTCGAAAACGACCACTGATCCTTGCGTGTTGCGACATTGCGATCAATTCATATTAAGGTTTCGACCTCGGCCCTCGCGCTGGTTTTCGAGAAAATCGCGAATAACCCTAATCGCTCCCAAAATTTTCATAGTACCGCGAGTGTTCAGAGTCCTTCCGCACCATCGGCGAACACAAAGTCGTCCGATCTTCGAAAACGACCACTGATCCTTGCGTGTTGCGACATTGCGATCAATTCATATTAAGGTTTCGACCTCGGCCCTCGCGCTGGTTTTCGTGATAATCGCGAATAACCCTAATCGCTCCCAACATTTTCAAAGTACCGCGAGTTTTCAGAGTCCTTCCGCACCATCGGCGAACACAAAGTCGTCCGATCTTCGAAAACGACCACTGATCCTTGCGTGTTGCGACATTGCGATCAATTCATATTAAGGTTTCGACCTCGGCCCTCGCGCTGGTTTTCGTGATAATCGCGAATAACCCTAATCGCTCCCAACATTTTCAAAGTACCGCGAGTTTTCAGAGTCCTTCCGCACCATCGGCGAACACAAAGTCGTCCGATCTTCGAAAACGACCACTGATCTTTGCGTGTTGCGACATTGCGATCAATTCATATTAAGGTTTCGACCCCGGTCTTCGCGCTGGTTTTCGAGATAATCGCAAAAAACCGCAATCGCTCCCAAAATTTTCAAAGTACCGCGAGTTTTCAGAGTCCTTCCGCACCATCGTCCGAACACAAAGTCGTCCGATCTTCGAAAACGACCACTGATCCTTGCGTGTGCGACATTGCGATCAATTCATATTAAGGTTTCGACCATGGCCCTCGCGCTGGTTTTCGAGATAATCGCGAATAACCCTAATCGCTCCCAAAATTTTCATAGTACCGCGAGTGTTCAGAGTCCTTCCGCACCATCGGCGAACAAAAAGTCGTCCGATCTTCGAAAACGACCACTGATCCTTGCGTGTGCGACATTGCGATCAATTCGTATTAATGTTTCGACCCCGGTCGTCGCGCTGGTTTTGGAGATAATCGCGAAAAACCGCAATCGCTCCCAAAATTTTCAAAGTACCGCGAGTTTTCAGAGTGCTTCCGCACCATCGGCGAACACAAAGTCGTCCGATCTTCGAAAACGACCACTGATCCTTGCGTGTTGCGACATTGCGATAAATTCATTTTAAGGTTTCGACCCCGGTTGTCGCGCTGGTTTTCGAGATAATCGCGAATAACCGCAATCGCTCCCAAAATTTTCAAAGTACCGCGAGTTTTCAGAGTCCTTCCGCACCATCGTCCTAACACATAGTTGCCTGATCGTCAAAAACGACCACTGATCCTTGCGTGTGCGACATTGCGATCAATTCATATTAAGGTTTCGACCCCGGTCGTCGCGCTGGTTTTCGAGATAATCGCGAATAACCGCAATCGCTCCCAAAATTTTCAAAGTCCCGCGAGTTTTCAGAGTCCTTCCGCACCATCTTCCGAACACAAAGTCGTCCGATTTTCGAAAACGACCACTGATCCTTGTGTGTTGCGACATTGCGAACAATTCATATTAAGGTTTCGACCCCGGTCGTCGCGCTGGTTTTCGAGATAATCGCGAAAAACCGAAATCGCTCCCAAAATTTTCAAAGTCCCGCGAGTGTTCAGAGTCCTTCCGCACCATCGGCGAACACAAAGTCGTCCGATCTTCGAAAACGACCACTGATCCTTGCGTGTGCGACATTGCGATCAATTCATATTAAGGTTTCGACCCCGGTCGTCGCGCTGGTTTTCGAGATAATCGCGAATAACCGCAATCGCTCCCAAAATTTTCAAAGTCCCGCGAGTTTTCAGAGTCCTTCCGCACCATCTTCCGAACACAAAGTCGTCCGATTTTCGAAAACGACCACTGATCCTTGTGTGTTGCGACATTGCGATCAATTCATATTAAGGTTTCGACCCCGGTCGTCGCGCTGGTTTTCGAGATAATCGCGAAAAACCGAAATCGCTCCCAAAATTTTCAAAGTACCGCGAGTTTTCAGAGTCCTTCCGCACCATCGTCCGAACACAAAGTCGTCCGATCTTCGAAAACGACCACTGATCCTTGCGTGTGCGACATTGCGATCAATTCATATTAAGGTTTCGACCACGGCCCTCGCGCTGGTTTTCGAGATAATCGCGAATAACCCTAATCGCTCCCAAAATTTTCATAGTACCGCGAGTGTTCAGAGTCCTTCCGCACAATCGGCGAACACAAAGTCGTCCGATCTTCGAAAACGACCACTGATCCTTGCGTGTTGCGACATTGCGATCAATTCATATTAAGGTTTCGACCTCGGCCCTCGCGCTGGTTTTCGAGAAAATCGCGAATAACCCTAATCGCTCCCAAAATTTTCATAGTACCGCGAGTGTTCAGAGTCCTTCCGCACCATCGGCGAACACAAAGTCGTCCGATCTTCGAAAACGACCACTGATCCTTGCGTGTTGCGACATTGCGATCAATTCATATTAAGGTTTCGACCTCGGCCCTCGCGCTGGTTTTCGAGAAAATCGCGAATAACCCTAATCGCTCCCAAAATTTTCATAGTACCGCGAGTGTCCAGAGTCCTTCCGCACCATCGGCGAACACAAAGTCGTCCGATCTTCGAAAACGACCACTGATCCTTGCGTGTTGCGACATTGCGATCAATTCATATTAAGGTTTCGACCTCGGCCCTCGCGCTGGTTTTCGTGATAATCGCGAATAACCCTAATCGCTCCCAACATTTTCAAAGTACCGCGAGTTTTCAGAGTCCTTCCGCACCATCGGCGAACACAAAGTCGTCCGATCTTCGAAAACGACCACTGATCCTTGCGTGTTGCGACATTGCGATCAATTCATATTAAGGTTTCGACCTCGGCCCTCGCGCTGGTTTTCGTGATAATCGCGAATAACCCTAATCGCTCCCAACATTTTCAAAGTACCGCGAGTTTTCAGAGTCCTTCCGCACCATCGGCGAACACAAAGTCGTCCGATCTTCGAAAACGACCACTGATCTTTGCGTGTTGCGACATTGCGATCAATTCATATTAAGGTTTCGACCCCGGTCGTCGCGCTGGTTTTCGAGATAATCGCGAAAAACCGCAATCGCTCCCAAAATTTTCAAAGTACCGCGAGTTTTCAGAGTCCTTCCGCACCATCGTCCGAACACAAAGTCGTCCGATCTTCGAAAACGACCACTGATCCTTGCGTGTGCGACATTGCGATCAATTCATATTAAGGTTTCGACCATGGCCCTCGCGCTGGTTTTCGAGATAATCGCGAATAACCCTAATCGCTCCCAAAATTTTCATAGTACCGCGAGTGTTCAGAGTCCTTCCGCACCATCGGCGAACAAAAAGTCGTCCGATCTTCGAAAACGACCACTGGTCCTTGCGTGTGCGACATTGCGATCAATTCGTATTAATGTTTCGACCCCGGTCGTCGCGCTGGTTTTGGAGATAATCGCGAAAAACCGCAATCGCTCCCAAAATTTTCAAAGTACCGCGAGTTTTCAGAGTCCTTCCGCACCATCGTCCGAACACAAAGTCGTCCGATCTTCGAAAACGACCACTGATCCTTGCGTGTGCGACATTGCGATCAATTCGTATTAATGTTTCGACCCCGGTCGTCGCGCTGGTTTTCGAGATAATCGCGAAAAACCGCAATCGCTCCCAAAATTTTCAAAGTACCGCGAGTTTTCAGAGTCCTTCCGCACCATCGTCCGAACACAAAGTCGTCCGATCTTCGAAAACGACCACTGATCCTTGCGTGTTGCGACATTGCGATAAATTCATTTTAAGGTTTCGACCCCGGTTGTCGCGCTGGTTTTCGAGATAATCGCGAATAACCCTAATCGCTCCCAAAATTTTCATAGTACCGCGAGTGTTCAGAGTGCTTCCGCACCATCGGCGAACACAAAGTCGTCCGATCTTCGAAAACGACCACTGATCCTTGCGTGTTGCGACATTGCGATAAATTCATTTTAAGGTTTCGACCCCGGTTGTCGCGCTGGTTTTCGAGATAATCGCGAATAACCGCAATCGCTCACAAAATTTTCAAAGTACCGCGAGTTTTCAGAGTCCTTCCGCACCATCGTCCTAACACAAAGTTGCCTGATCGTCAAAAACGACCGCTGATCCTTGCGTGTGCGACATTGCGATCAATTCATATTAAGGTTTCGACCCCGGTCGTCGCGCTGGTTTTCGAGATAATCGCGAAAAACCGCAATCGCTCCCAAAATTTTCAAAGTACCGCGAGTTTTCAGAGTCCTTCCGCACCATCGTCCGAACACAAAGTCGTCCGATCTTCGAAAACGACCACTGATCCTTGCGTGTGCGACATTGCGATCAATTCATATTAAGGTTTCGACCACGGCCCTCGCGCTGGTTTTCGAGATAATCGCGAATAACCCTAATCGCTCCCAAAATTTTCATAGTACCGCGAGTGTTCAGAGTCCTTCCGCACAATCGGCGAACACAAAGTCGTCCGATCTTCGAAAACGACCACTGATCCTTGCGTGTTGCGACATTGCGATCAATTCATATTAAGGTTTCGACCTCGGCCCTCGCGCTGGTTTTCGAGAAAATCGCGAATAACCCTAATCGCTCCCAAAATTTTCATAGTACCGCGAGTGTTCAGAGTCCTTCCGCACCATCGGCGAACACAAAGTCGTCCGATCTTCGAAAACGACCACTGATCCTTGCGTGTTGCGACATTGCGATCAATTCATATTAAGGTTTCGACCTCGGCCCTCGCGCTGGTTTTCGAGAAAATCGCGAATAACCCTAATCGCTCCCAAAATTTTCATAGTACCGCGAGTGTTCAGAGTCCTTCCGCACCATCGGCGAACACAAAGTCGTCCGATCTTCGAAAACGACCACTGATCCTTGCGTGTGCGACATTGCGATCAATTCGTATTAATGTTTCGACCCCGGTCGTCGCGCTGGTTTTCGAGATAATCGCGAAAAACCGCAATCGCTCCCAAAATTTTCAAAGTACCGCGAGTTTTCAGAGTCCTTCCGCACCATCGTCCGAACACAAAGTCGTCCGATCTTCGAAAACGACCACTGATCCTTGCGTGTGCGACATTGCGATCAATTCATATTAAGGTTTCGACCATGGCCCTCGCGCTGGTTTTCGAGATAATCGCGAATAACCCTAATCGCTCCCAAAATTTTCATAGTACCGCGAGTGTTCAGAGTCCTTCCGCACCATCGGCGAACAAAAAGTCGTCCGATCTTCGAAAACGACCACTGGTCCTTGCGTGTGCGACATTGCGATCAATTCGTATTAATGTTTCGACCCCGGTCGTCGCGCTGGTTTTGGAGATAATCGCGAAAAACCGCAATCGCTCCCAAAATTTTCAAAGTACCGCGAGTTTTCAGAGTCCTTCCGCACCATCGTCCGAACACAAAGTCTTCCGATCTTCGAAAACGACCACTGATCCTTGCGTGTGCGACATTGCGATCAATTCGTATTAATGTTTCGACCCCGGTCGTCGCGCTGGTTTTCGAGATAATCGCGAAAAACCGCAATCGCTCCCAAAATTTTCAAAGTACCGCGAGTTTTCAGAGTCCTTCCGCACCATCGTCCGAACACAAAGTCGTCCGATCTTCGAAAACGACCACTGATCCTTGCGTGTTGCGACATTGCGATAAATTCATTTTAAGGTTTCGACCCCGGTTGTCGCGCTGGTTTTCGAGATAATCGCGAATAACCCTAATCGCTCCCAAAATTTTCATAGTACCGCGAGTGTTCAGAGTGCTTCCGCACCATCGGCGAACACAAAGTCGTCCGATCTTCGAAAACGACCACTGATCCTTGCGTGTTGCGACATTGCGATAAATTCATTTTAAGGTTTCGACCCCGGTTGTCGCGCTGGTTTTCGAGATAATCGCGAATAACCGCAATCGCTCCCAAAATTTTCAAAGTACCGCGAGTTTTCAGAGTCCTTCCGCACCATCGTCCTAACACAAAGTTGCCTGATCGTCAAAAACGACCGCTGATCCTTGCGTGTGCGACATTGCGATCAATTCATATTAAGGTTTCGACCCCGGTCGTCGCGCTGGTTTTCGAGATAATCGCGAAAAACCGCAATCGCTCCCAAAATTTTCAAAGTACCGCGAGTTTTCAGAGTCCTTCCGCACCATCGTCCGAACACAAAGTCGTCCGATCTTCGAAAACGACCACTGATCCTTGCGTGTGCGTCATTGCGATCAATTCATATTAAGGTTTCGACCACGGCCCTCGCGCTGATTTTCGAGATAATCGCGAATAACCCTAATCGCTCCCAAAATTTTCATAGTACCGCGAGTGTTCAGAGTCCTTCCGCACAATCGGCGAACACAAAGTCGTCCGATCTTCGAAAACGACCACTGAACCTTGCGTGTTGCGACATTGCGATCAATTCATATTAAGGTTTCGACCTCGGCCCTCGCGCTGGTTTTGGAGAAAATCGCGAATAACCCTAATCGCTCCCAAAATTTTCATAGTACCGCGAGTGTTCAGAGTCCTTCCGCACCATCGGCGAACACAAAGTCGTCCGATCTTCGAAAACGACCACTGATCCTTGCGTGTTGCGACATTGCGATCAATTCATATTAAGGTTTCGACCTCGGCCCTCGCGCTGGTTTTCGAGAAAATCGCGAATAACCCTAATCGCTCCCAAAATTTTCATAGTACCGCGAGTGTTCAGAGTCCTTCCGCACCATCGGCGAACACAAAGTCGTCCGATCTTCGAAAACGACCACTGATCCTTGCGTGTTGCGACATTGCGATCAATTCATATTAAGGTTTCGACCTCGGCCCTCGCGCTGGTTTTCGTGATAATCGCGAATAACCCTAATCGCTCCCAACATTTTCAAAGTACCGCGAGTTTTCAGAGTCCTTCCGCACCATCGGCGAACACAAAGTCGTCCGATCTTCGAAAACGACCACTGATCCTTGCGTGTTGCGACATTGCGATCAATTCATATTAAGGTTTCGACCTCGGCCCTCGCGCTGGTTTTCGTGATAATCGCGAATAACCCTAATCGCTCCCAACATTTTCAAAGTACCGCGAGTTTTCAGAGTCCTTCCGCACCATCGGCGAACACAAAGTCGTCCGATCTTCGAAAACGACCACTGATCCTTGCGTGTGCGACATTGCGATCAATTCGTATTAATGTTTCGACCCCGGTCGTCGCGCTGGTTTTGGAGATAATCGCGAAAAACCGCAATCGCTCCCAAAATTTTCAAAGTACCGCGAGTTTTCAGAGTCCTTCCGCACCATCGTCCGAACACAAAGTCGTCCGATCTTCGAAAACGACCACTGATCCTTGCGTGTGCGACATTGCGATCAATTCGTATTAATGTTTCGACCCCGGTCGTCGCGCTGGTTTTCGAGATAATCGCGAAAAACCGCAATCGCTCCCAAAATTTTCAAAGTACCGCGAGTTTTCAGAGTCCTTCCGCACCATCGTCCGAACACAAAGTCGTCCGATCTTCGAAAACGACCACTGATCCTTGCGTGTGCGACATTGCGATCAATTCATATTAAGGTTTCGACCACGGCCCTCGCGCTGGTTTTCGAGATAATCGCGAATAACCCTAATCGCTCCCAAAATTTTCATTGTACCGCGAGTGTTCAGAGTGCTTCCGCACCATCGGCGAACACAAAGTCGTCCGATCTTCGAAAACGACCACTGATCCTTGCGTGTGCGACATTGCGATCAATTCATATTAAGGTTTCGACCACGGCCCTCGCGCTGGTTTTCGAGATAATCGCGAATAACCCTAATCGCTCCCAAAATTTTCATAGTACCGCGAGTTTTCAGAGTCCTTCCGCACCATCGTCCTAACACAAAGTTGCCTGATCGTCAAAAACGACCGCTGATCCTTGCGTGTGCGACATTGCGATCAATTCATATTAAGGTTTCGACCCCGGTCGTCGCGCTGGTTTTCGAGATAATCGCGAAAAACCACAATCGCTCCCAAAATTTTCAAAGTACCGCGAGTTTTCAGAGTCCTTCCGCACCATCGGCGAACACAAAGTCGTCCGATCTTCGAAAACGACAACTGATCCTTGCGTGTCGCGACATTGCGATAAATTCATTTTAAGGTTTCGACCCCGGTTGTCGCGCTGGTTTTCGAGATAATCGCGAATAACCGCAATCGCTCCCAAAATTTTCAAAGTACCGCGAGTTTTCAGAGTCCTTCCGCACCATCGTCCTAACACAAAGTTGCCTGATCGTCAAAAACGACCACTGATCCTTGCGTGTGCGACATTGCGATCAATTCATATTAAGGTTTCGACCCCGGTCGTCGCGCTGGTTTTCGAGAAAATCGCGAATAACCCTAATCGCTCCCAAAATTTTCATAGTACCGCGAGTGTTCAGAGTCCTTCCGCACCATCGGCGAACACAAAGTCGTCCGATCTTCGAAAACGACCACTGATCCTTGCGTGTTGCGACATTGCGATCAATTCATATTAAGGTTTCGACCTCGGCCCTCGCGCTGGTTTTCGAGATAATCGCGAATAACCCTAATCGCTCCCAAAATTTTCATAGTACCGCGAGTGTTCAGAGTCCTTCCGCACCATCGGTGAACACAAAGTCGTCCGATCTTCGAAAACGACCACTGATCCTTGCGTGTTGCGACATTGCGATCAATTCATATTAAGGTTTCGACCTCGGCCCTCGCGCTGGTTTTCGAGAAAATCGCGAATAACCCTAATCGCTCCCATAATTTTCATAGTACCGCGAGTGTTCAGAGTCCTTCCGCACCATCGGCGAACACAAAGTCGTCCGATCTTCGAAAACGACAACTGATCCTTGCGTGTCGCGACATTGCGATCAATTCATATTAAGGTTTCGACCTCGGCCCTCGCGCTGGTTTTCGAGAAAATCGCGAAAAACCGCAATCGCTCCCAAAATTT